>OY997264.1:23779058-25246406 GCA_963921465.1 Triticum timopheevii | reverse complement strand
ACGCGCTATCTCAGAGTCGACTTCGACATCGCTGACATTCGCCTTCCATGCAACACCATCCTCGGGTACCTAGCACCGGCCAAGTTCAAGGCAGCAACGCACCATGGCTACAACGTCTTCAAGATGGCAGGGAGCGGCGGGCATCATCACAATTGCCTGCAAGGAAAATGACGTGGTGTGCTCCCTCGAGCACGCCTACCAGGCTGTAGCCGTTGAGAACCCTGAAGACGAGGGCGGTGTCCTCCCTCCTGAGGTCGCCCCAAGACGAAGAAGCTACAGGTGGGTCAAGGATTTCTTGATAAGGCATCACCCGACAGCACTATGCTGAGCCTCGTGTCCCTGGATGGGGCGCCTTCACCTATCGCATAGGAAGGCGCGCCCGGTGACCCTCTCAGGCTGGGCTCGAGGGGCTATCCTCTGGAGGGGCCTCATACCTAGCCAACGTCGTGAGGGAGGCGCTCGGGCACCACGTGGAGGCGTGCTTCAACGCACGCTTCCCAGGGGAAGGCGTAGCACGTAAGACGTCATGCGCTTAGGAGTTCATCAACAAGGCAGTCGAGCAGATTCAAGAGGCAAGGATTCTGCAGGGCGATCGCCGCCCACCGCGGGGCGCGGCTCATTTCCCTGGAGAGGGTAAGGAGTTCCATGTCTGCGTCGACATCCCTAGAGCTCAATAGGGCCGCATCTTGATACGTCTCCAACGTATCTATAATTTATGAAGTATTCATGCTATTTTATTATGAGTTTTGAACGATTACGGGCTTTATTATACACTTTTATATTACTTTTGCAACTAACCTATTAACCGGAGGTCCAGCCCATATTGTTGTTTATTTCCTGTTTCAGTATTTCGAAGAAAAGGAATTTCAAACGGAGTCCAAACGAAATGAAACCTTCTGCAGCGTGATTTTTGCAACGAACGTGACCCAGGAAACTTGGAGTGCAAGCCGGAGAAGCATCAAGGAAGCCACGAGATAGGGGGGCGCGCCCACCCCCTGGGCGCGCCCTACCCTCTCGTGGGGCCCCTCGAGGCTCCCCCGACCGACTTCTTTCGCCTATATATTCCCTTATACCCTAAAAACATAGAAAACGAAGATAGATCGGGAGTTCCGCCTCTGCAAGCCTCTGTAGCCACCAAAAACCTCTCGGGAGCCCGTTCCGGCACCCTGCCGGAGGGGGAATCCATCATCGGTGGCCATCTTCATCATCCCGGCGGTATCCATGACGAGGAGGGAGTAGTTCACCCTCGGGGCTGAGGTTATGTACCAGTAGCTATGTGTTTGATCTCTCTCTCTCTCTCTCTCTCTCTCTCTCTCTCTCTCGTGTTCTCTCTATGGCACGATCTTGATGTATCGCGAGCTTTGCTATTATAGTTGGATCTTATGATGTTTCTCCCCCTCTACTCTCTTGTAATGGATTGAGTTTTCCCTTTGAAGTTATCTTGTCGGATTGAGTCTTGAAGGATTTGAGAATACTTGATGTATGTTTTGGTGATCAACTTGCGGGTTCCGCCCATGAACCTATGCATAGGGGTTGGCACACGTTTTCGTCTTGACTCTCCGGTAGAAACTTTGGGGCTCTCTTTGAAGTACTTTGTGTTGGTTGAATAGATGAATCTGAGATTGTGTGATGCATATCGTATAATCATGCCCACAGATACTTGAGGTGACAATTGAGTATCTAGGTGACATTAGGGTTTTGGTTTATTTGTGTCTTAAGGTGTTATTCTAGTACGAACTCTTGAATAGATCGATCCCAAAGCATAACTTTGAGGTGGTTTCTTACCCTACCATAATCTCTTCGTTTGTTCTCTGCTATTAGTGGCTTTGGAGGGACTCTTTGTTGCATGTTGAGGGATTGTTATATGATCTATCTATGTTATTATTATTGAGAGAACTTCACTAGTGAAAGTATGAACCCTATGCCTTGTTTCCTACCATTGCAATACTGTTTACGCTCACTTTTATCATTAGTTACCTTGCTGTTTTTATATTTTCAGATTACAAAAACCTTTATCTACCATCCATATTGCACTTGTATCACCATCTCTTCGCCGAACTAGTGCACCTATACAATTTACCATTGTATTGGGTGTGTTGAGGACACAAGAGACTCTTTGTTATTTGGATGCAGGGTTGTTTGAGAGAGACCATCTTCATCCTACGCCTCCCACGGATTGATAAACCTTAGGTCATCCACTTGAGGGAAATTTGCTACTGTCCTACGAACCTGTGCACTTGCAGGCCAACAACATCTACAAGAAGAAGGTTGTGTAGTAGACATCAAGCTCTTTTCTCACGCCGTTGCCGGGGAGGTGAGTGCTTGAAGGTATATCTTTAGATCTTGCAATCGAATCTTTTTGTTTCTTGTTTTATCACCAGTTTAGTTTATAAAAGAAAACTACAAAAAAATGGAGTTAAGCTTGTCTCATACGCTTCGTCTTTTTAATATCTTTCGTGAGTATGATGGAAAGGAAAATTGTGCTCAATTGCTAGAAGAAGAATGCATTAAAATGCTTGGTACTAAATCTTTGAATGATGAGCATGATTGCAATGTTGTTAGTATGAAATCTTTGAATATCCCTCGTACTAATGATGATTGCACTAGTTATGATGAAAATGTCTCTTATAAGCATGTTGATTTTTGTGGAGTAGATTGGATTCGCAAGTACACACCAAATAGGGAAGATAGTTTTTGCAAGAGGCATAAGTATTTAGAAACTAAATTGTTGCAAGAAAGCCTTGATGTTTGTGCTGAAAAATTCAATATTTTCCGCGCTCCTTGTGAACTTTGTAATGAATGTGGTCATTTAAATCTCCAACGCAAATTGTTTCATGACCGAATCGTGTCCAAAAATTGTGATAGCTCGATTACCCTTGGGAATCATAAAGAGCTTAGTCTTCTTTTGGGGTATGAAGAAATGAAACGTATAACTAAGGGTATTCCAAAATTTAATCTTGATAGATTTCTTGATTTTGATCTAGAGAAGATTTATATGTTTTGTGCGGTGAATTGCATTGAAAATCCTTATATTGCGAATTACCTAAAGAAAAGAAAGCGATTAGAAGATAAAGAGAATACTAATGAAAGGGAAGAGACTTCCCAATATCCTCCTATTATTTCTTATAATGAATCAGGTAACGAGGAGGAGCTTTCTATTCAACCAATCTCGTCAATAAGGAGATCAAAGAGGAAGGTTGAACCCACACATAATGTGAAGAAGAAAAAGAAAAGAAGGAGCAAAAAAGGTAGAAAGGTATCCCTTCCAAATGATGTTGCTCCTACTAATTGTGATGATGATAATTGCTATACTATTGGTGCTATCCATACTATTAATGATGAGAGTGATTATGCTTATGATATGAAAGGGCCCAAGCTTGGGGAAGCTATGTTTGATGAGGATGAAATATTTGAGAATGTATTTGCTGAAATTAATGTTTTTCCCAAGCTTGGGGATGCTATGTTTAATGAAGATGATATTTTTAGCATCCCAAGTTTTGATATGCAAAGTTGTTATGATGATAGCATGCCTCTTACCTATGATGATTATACTGATGAAACTGGGATTGGAAGAGTGTCAACTTTAGGAAGTAGTGATCCCACTATTCTGGAGAATGTTGAATTTTATTGTGATGAATAAGAAAGTGGATTTGGAAGAGTGTCAACTTTATTTAGTGATTCCACTATCTTGGGAGAGGTTTCAATCGATTATGATGAGAACAAAGTTGCTACTTATGATGATTATTGTGATGAAATTTATGCTATAAAAAGTACTGATGATTATATTTATAAAACTTGTAATGATTATGATTACCCTTTTTTTGAACATTACTCTTTTAATGTGGAAACAATTTTTAGTGTTCAAGTGTTTTATGATACTTCCACTATTCTGAATGAGAAGAATTTTGCTTATGTGGAGAGTAGTAAATTTTCTATGCTCGTAGATAATGAAAAGAATGCTTTAGGTGCTGATATTGTTGAATTCATTCATGATGCTACTGAACATTATTATGAGGGAGGAATATATGCTTGTAGGAATTGCAATAATATCAAGTTTCCTCTCTATGTGCTTAAAGTTTTGAAGTTATGGTTGTTTTGCCTTCCTATGCTAGCTGATTATTACTCCCGTAAGTTGTTTGCTCATAAAATCCCTATGCATAGGAAGAGGGTTAGGCTTAAATGTGCTAGTCATATGCTTCATGATGCTCCCATTATGTTTCAATTCTTATCTTTTACGTGAGCATTATTGTCATCATCATGCCTAGCTAGAAAGGCATTAAAGAAAAACGCTTGTTGGGAGACAACCCAATATTTACACTTACTGTTTTTGTGTGTCCACATGATTATGCTACTGTAATAATCATGTTTTATAGCTTTTGTTTCAATAAAGTGCCAAGTAAGACCTTTAGGATAGCTTACGGTGATAGTTGTGTTGATCCTGCTGAGAATCAGAAACTTTTGCACCCAGTAAATTAGTTTTGTTAATTCACAGAAATGTGCTTATGATTTGATTATTTTTGCTCTAGATTGTTACACAAATTGATTAGGACTTCCTATTTTGGTAGGATTTTTGGAGTTCCATAAGTATATGTTTGATACAGATTACTACAGACTGTTCTGTTTTTGACAGATTCTGTTTTCTGTGTGTTGTTTGCTTTTTTGATGCATCTATGGATAGTATTAAGTGGTATGAACCATAGATAAGTTGGAATACAGTATATATTACACAAATATGAATTTAGAATGAGTTCATTACAGTACCTAAGTGGTGGTTTTATTTTCTTATACTAATGGAGCTTACAAGTTTTCTGTTGAGTTTTGTGTTGTGGAGTTTTCAAGTTTTGGGTAAAGATTCGATGGACTATGGAATAAGGAGTGGAAAGAGCCTAAGCTTGGGGATTCCCAAGGCACCCCAAGATAATATTCAAGAATAGCCAAAAGCCTAAGCTTGGGGATGCACCGGATGGCATCCCTTCTTTCGTCTTCGTTCACCGGTAACTTTACTTGGAGCTATATTTTTATTCGCCACATGATATGTGTTTTGCTTGGAGCGTCATTTTATTTTGTTAGTATTTGCTTGCTGTTATTTAGAATAATGTTTTGCATCTTTAGTTTCAATAAAAATGTCAAGGATGGCCTTTACCATGCTTATTTTGCTAGTATACATGTTGCTGTTGAAAACAGGAAGTTTACCGCTGTTGCAAAAATTCCCTAGAAAATTCAGTGAATGATATAATGTTGAAAATTTTTGCATATTGAGCTCTGATAAATATAATACAGTGGGAATTTTATTTCATAATTTTTGGAGTTAGGGAATTATGATGAATCTTGCATTCTTTACAGACTGTACTGTTTTGACAGATTGCTGTTATGGTTGCATTGTTTGCATATGTTTTCTTGTTTAATGATTCTATTTGAGGATAGGAGTATCTAATATGCAGAGGCATTTAGTATGAAATGTTGAATAATAATTTTAGTGATTTTTTACAGTAGAAAATGGTAAGGTTTTGCATTGGTTTATACTAACATATCTCACGAGTTCTTGTTGAGTTTGTTGTGGCTGAAGCTTTTGATAAAAAGAGAAACCCTGATATGAGAGGAATTAAGGAGACACAAAAGTTCAAGCTTGGGGATGCCCAAGGCACCCCAAGATAATATTTCAAGAAGTATCAAGCATCTATGCTTGGGAATGCCCCGTTAGGCATCCCACCTTTCTTCTTCAACAACTATCGGTTAGTATCGGTTGAGCCTAAGTTTTTGCTTCTTCACATGAGTTGTGCTATCCTTGCAATGTCATTTTATTTTGTTTTGCTTGCTGTTTGAATAAGATACCAAGATCTTAAATTCTTTATTGAGAGAGAGTTTTCATATAGCTACATAATTATTTAGCTACTCATTGATCTTCACTTATATCTTTTTGGAGTAGTTTGTCATTTACTCGTGTGCTTCACTTATATCATATGAGTAAATGGTTGAATGAATTGATTGTCATAAATCTGAAATTATATATGTTTCATTTGCTTATCCCAAGGGGAGTAATGACTTCACATCTAAGAAGTAGAGGTTGTAAATTTATTGAAGGTTAGCAAGCATTGTATTGGTCATTTGAACAATTCATGAAAGAATATTGAAGGAAGAGAGATTTCACATATAAATACACTATCCTAGACATCTTTTATAATTGGGAGCACTCATTAAGTATGACATGCTAAAGAGTTGATGTTGGACAAGGAAGACAACCTAATGGGTTATGTTTTCGCGCATCTCAGTTAAAGTATACTGTCATGGATCATTCAAACATGTTGAGCTTGCCTTTCCCCCTCATGCTAGCCAAAATTCCTTGCACCAAGTAGAGATACTACTTGTGCTTCCAAATATCCTTAAACCCAGTTTTGCCATGAGAGTCCACCATACCTACCTATGGATTGAGTAAGATCCTTCAAGTAAGTTGTCATCGGTGCAAGCAATGAAAGTTGCTCTCCAAATATGTATGATCTTTTGGTGTGAAGAAAATAGCTTTATACGATCTTGTTATGGAAGCAATAAAAGCGACAGACTGCATAATAAAGGTCCATATACAAGTGGCAATATAAAGTGACGTTCATTCACATTAAGATTTTATGCATCCAACCCTATAAGCGCATGCCAACCTCTGCTTCCCTCTGCGAAGGGCCTATATTTTACTTTATGTCTTTTACTTTATGCAAGAGTCAAGGTGATCTTCACCTTCCCTTTTTCATTTTATCCTTTGGCAAGCACCTCGTGTTGGAAAGATCCTGATATATATATATATATATATATATATATATATATATATATATATATATATATATATATATATATATATATATCCAATTGGATGTAAGTTAGCATGAACTATTATTGTTGACATCACCCAAAGGTGAATACGTTGGGAGGCAACACTATAAGCCCCTATCTTTCCCAGTGTCCGATTGAAACTCCATAACCATTAGTATTGCGTGAGTGTTAGTAATTGTAGAAGACTATATGATAGTTGAGTATGTGGAGTTTGCTATTCCTGAAAATAAGATGAATTGCCATTGTTTGATGACTGAGAATGAAGTTTGCTAGTTTTCAAGAAAGTTTATGGTCTATGCTTTGACATGTGAATTGCTTGTTACTTTATCATGAGAAGTTTTATGAGATGAACTACTGTTATGACATATTATCATGCTAGAAAAGGTGATTGAAATTATCATTGATCAAACTTGTGGACCTTCTAGCATTCACACTTCATAAATTCTTTCTTTTATCATTTACCTACTTGAGGACGAGTAGGAATTAAGCTTGGGGATGCTGATACGTCTCCAACGTATCTATAATTTATGAAGCATTCATGCTATTTTATTATCTGTTTTGAATGATTACGGGATTTATTATACACTTTTATATTACTTTTGGGACTAACCTATTAACCGAAGGCCCAGCCCATATTGCTATTTTATTGCCTGTTTCAGTATTTCGAAGAAAAGGAATATCAAACGGAGTCCAAACGGAATGAAACCTTCGGCAGCGTGATTTTTGGAACGAACGTGACCCAGGAAACTTGGAATGCAAGCCGGAGAAGCATCGAGGAAGCCACGAGATAGGGGGGCGCGCCCTACCCTCTCGTGGGCCCCTCGAGGCTCCCCCGACCGACTTCTTTCGCCTATATATTCCCTTATACCCTAAAAACATCGAAAACGAAGATAGATCGGGAGTTCCGTCGCCGCAAGCCTCTGTAGCCACCAAAAACCTCTCGGGAGCCCGTTTCGGCACCCTACCGGAGGGGGAATCCATCATCGGTGGCCATCTTCATCATCCCGACGCTATCCATGACGAGGAGGGAGTAGTTCACCCTCGGGGCTGATGGTATGTACCAGTAGCTTTGTGTTTGATCTCTCTCTCTCTCTCTCTCTCTCGTGTACTCTCTGTGGCACGATCTTGATGTATCGCGAGCTTTGTTGTTATAGTTGGATCTTATGATGTTTCTCCCCCCTCTACTCTCTTGTAATGGATTGAGGTTTTCCTTTGAAGTTATCTTGTCGGATTGAGTCTTGAAGGATTTGAGAATACTTGATGTATGTTTTGGTGATCAACTTGCGGGTTCCGCCCATGAACCTATGCATAGGGGTTGGCACACGTTTTCGTCTTGACTCTCCGGTAGAAACTTTGGGGCTCTCTTTGAAGTACTTTGTGTTGGTTGAATAGATGAATCTGAGATTGTGTGATGCATATCGTATAATCATGCCCACGGATACTTGAGGTGACAATGGAGTATCTAGGTGACATTAGGGTTTTGGTTTATTTGTGTCTTAAGGTGTTATTCTAGTACGAACTCTTGAATAGATCGATCCGAAAGAATAACTTTGAGGTGGTTTCGTACCCTACCATAATCTCTTCGTTTGTTCTCCGCTATTAGTGCCTTTGGAGTGACTCTTTGTTGCATGTTGAGAGATTGTTATATGATCTATCTATGTTATTATTGTTGAGAGAACTTGCACTAGTGAAAGTATGAACCCTATGCCTTGTTTCCTACCATTGCAATACTATTTACGCTCACTTTTATCATTAGCTACCTTGCTGTTTTTATATTTTCAGATTACAAAAACCTTTATCTACCATCCATATTGCACTTGTATCACCATCTCTTCGCCGAACTAGTGCACCTATACAATTTACCATTGTATTGGGTGTGTTGGGGACACAAAAGACTCTTTGTTATTTGGTTGCAGGGTTGTTTTAGAGAGACCATATTCATCCTACGCCTCCCACGGATTGATAAACCTTAGGTCATCCACTTGAGGGAAATTTGCTACTGTCCTACAAACCTATGCACTTGCAGGCCCAACAACGTCTACAAAAAGAAGGTTGTGTAGTAGACATCACATCTCGGCAGCTCTTCTGGCCGTCCCGTGTCGGCCGATGCGAGGGCCCACCTCACAGCTATGTTCGCATGCCGTTCGGCCGGCCAAGCGTGGCTGTGGTGTTCCAACATTGCATGCGAGACGTCCTGGCGGCTCGGGAGGCTAGGCATCAAGCGATCCTGGCGGAGATGGAGATGCACCTTCGGGAGCCCCCCAGGCTCCCGGAGCCTCCCGAGGCTCAGGGCCGAGGCGGCTCGTGAGGGACGACCTCAGCAGCGCGCGCCTTCTGCTACCCCGACATCTCTTCAGCAATGGTGCCAGGTGACATCTTTTTAGTTCGTTCAGCTGGGGGGCGCCCCTCGGGCTGCATTATCACCAAGTCGCGTGGGTCCATCTCTGCGGCATGTATCCTTTTGTATTCGTCGGGGTTGCCTAACCATGTCTCATGAACTTATCTATGATCATCACCTGCTCGCTTCGAATCTTAACCGCCTTGCGGTCTCCTTACGTTTGCTGGCCTGTCCTTTGCCCGTCCCGCAACGGGGGCTACCCACATTGGCACGGCGCTTGTGCTCGGGTCCGTCCCTGCAACGCTAACAAACCCGAGGACCAAGCTCTGGCTCGCAGCCCGCCTCACGCGCGCCACCTCACCAGGTCCTCGGTGCCTCTGTCTTCGTGCGAAGGGTCCAGGGATAGGCAGTCTGCTCCATAAGGAATTGCAATCTCTCCTGCCAGCTAACCTGCAGGTTCACCAGAGGCCAATCTACGGCCAGACCCCGGCGGTCTCCACCTTACCCCGCGAGTCACTTTCGCATTAAAGGGGGGGCTCTTGAGCATCGCGCCTCAAGAGCTCCTACTGGCTCTCCAGCCCTCACCCCCTGGCCTTGACGGCGGCATCACGACCTAGCATACCAATGGGGGCTGAGCCTTCTTGAGGGCCGGGACCCGAGGACGTAGAGCACCTAGGAAAGCAAGGGAACAGGGTGATCATCGTGGGTCCCGCCTGGTAACGCTACCACAGATGCATGAATGGGCACCACTCAGGGAAATCACGACGAGTCTGCTAAAAGATAAGTCGCACACGCCGTGATATGAGACTCGCAACCCATTCGCCCTAGTTTCGCACTCCCACTCCGGCAGTTTTACTCCCCTTCCCATTTCCTGAGTAGCTTCTTGCACGCCAAGGGGGACCTCGTGAGCATCGCGCCTCACGAACTCTCACCGGACCTCGGGCCACTCACCTCCTAGCCTTGACCACGGCATCGCAACCTGCCATACTAGCGACGGCTGAAGCCTGCCTGGGGACTGGGTCCCGCCAGCGTAGAACGCTACACTACCTAAGGGAAAGAAAGGGGGGAATCATGCCATATTGGGACACGCGATTTCATCATAAAACCAAAAAAGCAACGCTGGAATTAAAACATTTCGATCCTTGCATGCCCCGCGGGGCTAGTTCTAATTCCGCGCAGGGAAGCAAAGAGAAAGGCTTCGACTAGGCCAGCGCGCATCACCGACGACGCCGAGCAGCAGCCGCTGTCGCGTTCCGACCGCGGCGGGAGCTTGGTGGCACATAGCTGTCGTCGCTAGACTCCGGAGATTCGCCGGGCTCAGGAGAATCAACGGATTCCCAAGAGTCGCTGCTGCTACCGGAGGAGGTGCTGGCGAGGACGGAAGCAGATCTGGCGCCCTCGGCCGCATTCCAGGGGCTGCTTCCCTCAGGGCAGCACTCCAGCCGCCTGCCCTCCTTGTCGAAGACCTTGAAGAACAGAGTGGAGGCGTAGTCGTATTCGAAGTGGATCGCGAGGGCCCCCACTGCTCGGCAGGCTCGGGCGCCTCGCTCCATCGACGGGTCGTGAAGACATTCCCAGGGGGCACCACCTCGACCTTAGCCCGGTGGCCAGGCTGCAGCACCCGGCGTGCTGCAGCCACAGCTCAAGTGGCCCCCTCGGTAGCAGCTCGTCGGCGAAGAACCTTGGGAGCCAGATCCACGAGTTGGGCGGCATCGCTGCCCACACCACGAACTCACGCGAACTGCCCTCGGTGTGGGTCCGCGGCTCGATGGGCAGGACGATGGCGGCTCGTTCTTCGTCGCCTGGGATCGCTCGACGGTGCTTGTCGTCATCCTGTGCGCGGGCGTGTAGGGGAAGAGGAAAGCCGGGTGGAGGCCTCAATTGCCCAAGTCTGGTCACCTCCCGCCTCACGCCGGCGTCGCGAGGAAGCCGGAACTGTTTCTTCGGCGGGAGAGGATCATGCCCCTCCTGAGGGGCCTTTCCTTTCTCAGCCGCAGAAAACCTTCTGATCGGCGCCATAGAAGCAAGATAGAGAAGGAGAAGAAACAAGAAGCGGGAAGATGGAGGAAGAGATGAGTGAGGGGGCTCTGCCCCTTCACTCATTTATAGCCGGAGGGAGGCCAACCGCCGGCCTCCATGACCTTGCGCAATGATGACCTTCTGCATGCAGCATCGACTTGTCAAGTCGAACGGTTGCCGAAGCGGCGTGGGGAAGTGGAGATGCGCACGTCCCATCCATCGCCACACGTTGTTCAAGACCGCAGGCGGTTAGGGCCCATGGCGCTCCGCACTTGCCCTTTGGCTTCGCCAAGAAGCCAAGTCCGAGCGCGCCTTGGGCCCGGAGGCTACTGCACGGCTCCATCGACGGCCTGGTACAACCCAACTTCAGCATCGACTACTCAAGACCCTCACGAGGGCCAAGCCTCACGAGGCAGACGACGCCAAGACCTCTGAGGGGATCGGCCTCCTTAGGCTGGCTCCCGAGGGGCGGAGAGTTCTATCCAAGGTGCACCTCTCGAGGCTCAGCTGACGTGAGCCAAGACGACCAAGGCCAGGCGGGCGCCAGTGGGCACAGAGCGCCAGTTTCCCCTTTGGTGCAAAAGGAGGCAAGCGGCAGGCGCGGAGTCCCGAGGAATCAGCCAAAGGTTTCCATTCTGGTGCAACAAGATATATCAAGACCACCAGGATGGCAGGACGGAGGTCATCACCGAGCCCACCGCAGCGTCACGACTAGAGGCTTTTCGCAGGCGAAGACCACTTTAGTCAGGATAGGATGTACTACTTGTCCCCTTCAAATCTGGCTGTTGTGGGATCCCTTCCCGCCAACATTTGGGAAGAGGATTAAGGCCACTATAAATAGGACTTAGCCACCACCAAAGAGGGGGGCGAATAGAGCAAAGCCATTCCACCTCACCAGCTCTCTCGAGCTCAAGAACACCTCACCTACTGAGGCCAGTTCATCCACTGTACTAGTTCATCCTCAGCCCTTCGATGCAATCTATCAAAACGCTGGAGTAGGGTATTACACCGCAAGGTGGCCCGAACCAGGATAAATTGATGTGTCTCTCTGTCCCTTTGAGCTCGACGCGCTAGGCTTAGAAAGACCGCGAGTAGGCAGGCTGAGTAGGTTGAGATCTCCGCACGTACCCCAGAGTTCGAATCTATCAAGGGTTTGCGGAACCCGAAATCCGACAAACTCTGACTAACAGAGGGAGCGTAAGTTTGTCAACAGAGAATTGAGAGGACTAGAGGAGGAAGGAGGCCGAAACCTCTCATATCCGAGCCAAGGCCCAAGCCTCCCGTTCTGATCCAGGCCCCTGCACTTGTAGCCTCTCCACTTTGTATTGCTCTGTAGTGCATCTGCCTTGTAGCAGGCGCAAACCCCATTGGCTGCCCAATGACCAGCCGGGCCGTAGGCATAATGTCGCTGAGAGTATACTTGGCAACTCCAATTGCACATTCAGACTCACCCGATGGCCAACAACTTTTGTTGTGTTTTTTTGATAAAGAGCACGTGGCAGGTTGGGTTTATTAAGGGCATGTGCTCATTCAACCCGGCCAGGAGACTTCCACCAGCAAAACATGATTTGATACGGCTTTCCTCTCGTCCTTGTATGTTGTGTAAAGCTCTGGTGAATCATGGACCTCGCTACACTTCTACCTCAATGTAAGTTCACTGCTGCCGCCTGCTACGAAAGGGTACGGAAATCGTCAACCGGGTTATGTAAATTTGAATCATGTACTAGCACTATTTGATTATCGGTATCGTATGCCGTATCTTGTTGTTGCCGTTTCTACCCATGGTTCACTATCTATCCTTACATAACATGCTTGGAATCTTTAGGCTCAGTTTGCAACTAATGAACTGTGATGTGATGTGATTACAAACAAGCTTCACACACAATCTGAAAAGGAGAGATACTTGAATTTTGCATATCTCTTTTACATGGTAGCTCAGTTTGCATTTCCTGAACAGTGATGTGATGTGCTCATATTATGATCTATCCTTTAGTTAGCTCTACATTTCATTTTTCCCGGGATATTTTTTCCTGAACTGTTAGACTGATTAGTGGGCTGAAACGGGCTTAAACGGTGCGTCCTTTACATCCCTTCTCCAAGGGAGGTCGACAAAATGAGGTGAGGTAGCACATCACGAGTCGATTCAAAAAAGAAAAAATGCACATCACAAGTCTGGCTTTATCTTCTAGCGTTCGTCGTTCCGTATTTTAAACAGTCTCGGTGGACGTCCTATTCTTGGAAATCTCTGTTTACATTATCGGGAGAGGATAGATAATCACATGGGCTGCACAAGAGAACGAAGCTCGAGGGCATCATCGTTGGACTTTGTTGGAGCACCTCACCTCCAATAAGTGGGTTGGTGCCTTGGTGGTATGAATTGATCGTGCCATTTGAACCACACTGCAATAACCAATAGATAGACAGGGCGGCACCACAAGTTGCTTCTAAATAAGCGTTTCCCGCCGGCGTCACCCTAGAAGATGCTACATCCACGTTTTTTTTTTTTTTTTTGCGAACAGATGCTACATCCACGTTAACTTACCTTATGGCAGTACGCATCAAGTGGCCGGCCGGCAGCAGTATTCAAGCCGTCGGCGAAACAAGGAAGAACACGCCAAACGCTAGTGGTTAACGGAGGATTAGGAATGTGTATTCTTATCTTAATATAACGACAAAGCCATGATGTGGCGGCCGGCTTGTATCCTTACCAATTCCTTACAGGTTAATTGCCTGTGGTTCAAGTACGTTCTCGATGCTATCTGTTTCTTTTCGGCCCGTGGCAGGTGGTGCACGGTGCGCTGACACTTCCAGGATGATACTTGTGAGCATCCGGCTTCTAATTCACTCAATTGGAACAAGGTTCGGGTTACAACTCAGGATTACAGAGGGAGTCTAAGCTTGTCAATGGAGAATTGAGAGGACTAGAGGAGGAAGGAGGCCGAAATCTCTCATATCCGAGCCAAGGCCCAAGCCCAAACGCAATTGGTTGCCCAGTGACCAGCCGAGCCGTCGGCAGAAGGTCGCTGACACTAGGCAACTCCATCTGCAATCTGCACATTCAGACTCACCCGACGGGCCGTCCAACAGCAACTTTTGCTGCTTTTTCTTCGATATAAAGAGCACGTGGCAGATTTACAGAGGAGAACTGAAGGCAAAGCGCAACATGGCCCTGAAAGTGCTTGACCGGAGATGCTGTTTGTGACATATATGCCCAGCCTTGGAAACGGCGGCTCACATCGTCCTGCACGGCCGCCCTCGACAGCCTCAGACATGGCCAGCACCTACAAGCCTTTGTTGACGCCACAGCATCCTCCAATGAAATCAGCGATTTCATTCACAGCCGACCTGCTTCGCCGCCTCTGCGATCTCCCAATGGACACTTCCTTTTTTGTTTGAACAACCTATGGAATTTCCTATACGGCGCTCACTTCGCTTCTCACAAACTGGCGCAAACCCCCTTCCCCACCGCGCCGGGCTAGCCCATTTCCCCATTTTTCTTATTTCTGCTCCCCTGCAAAAAAAATCGCTCGTGAGCCGATTCAAATCGGACTAACTTGTTGTGACTGCTTATATCCTTTATCCTCTTTTCTTTATCTTTTTCCGTTTTTATTTTTATTTTTTGTATTTTAAAATTATTTTTCTTTTTTTAACAAAATGCATGAATTTTTCATTTTTTTTGACAAAACTAATGAACTTTTAGTCAAATCGGTGAACTTTTGTAAAAATTTGATGAATTTTATTTAAATATAATGAGCTCTTTTCCAAATTTAATAAAACAAAATTCTAATTTGATGACTTTTTTAAATTTAATAAATTTCTAAAAAATTGATGATTTTTTTTTCAAAATCTATGAAATTTAAAAAATATGATGAAATTTCTTTTTAGATTTCATGAATTGTTTTCAAATTCACTAAACCATTTTCAAATTCACAAAATTTTAAAGATTGTGAACTTTTTTTCAATTTCGTAATTTTTCGAGGTTTTGACCTTTTTTCTCAAAATCCATGAACATTTTTGAATTCACAAGTTATTTCAAATATTTAATCATTTTCATATATTTTTCAAAAGTCAAGGGTTGACCAGTCAACTTGTGAACTGTGATCTGTCAAACGCGATAGAGCGATCTGCGAACCTAGTCGAGCACTTGCCTTCTTCTTGGGCCCGCCCATGAGCGGGGATGCGTGAGCGCCAGGAACTTGTTCGGGCACTTAAGGCGTCGAATAGTAGCTCCCCTTCCTATGGGCTATGGCAAGATACCAACAAAACAGCAACCGGGGCGAACGGCGTCACTCTCCGCCTCTTAACTATTTGGCTCGCAAATATGAGACCAGAATAGTGAAGCCGAAAGAACCAAAAGGGCGTCTCTCTAGAACCACCATCGTATGGGCAATTCCTATTCAACCCGTAGGTTGACATTTGTTCCAAATCCTACATGACGTCCTCCACGCCAATTACACGCATTTCCACAAACCCGCGCAAGCTTCTAGACAGTTTTGGTAAGCTTCTAGAAGCTTCTGACCAGGTTTTTTTACTATTAATTTTTTCCTTTTCTCTTCTTCCTTTTTCTTTTTTATTTTGCCTTTTATTTTTACCAAAATTTTATTCAAATGTGTGTATTTTTTCAAAGCCATGATTTTTTTTCAAATACCATTGTTTTTTACTTGAACTCCTGAACTTTTTTGAGTTCGCAAGCTTTCAAATCCTTGAACTCTTTTTGAACTTATCAACCATCTCAAGTTCTGTAAGTGCATCTAGTGCCCCTTAGTGATTTTGGTGTATTGAAGACTTATAGGTTAAGGGACTAATGTGTTTGTGAGTGTACACAGGCTCTATAAGTTGATGAGGAGTTTGATATTTACGATGAAAGTCGACCCCTAAAAATGTATATCTTCAGCTGAAGACTTTGGTTTTCTTGAAGACTTTGAAAGTTCAGGTTCCTCATAGAGAAGCAATGCACCTTCAATGGGAGGACTGACTGGGACGACGTGAAGCAATTCAGAGGCCGGAGCTTTGTAATGGGTGTTTTCAGTCATCCAGTCAATCACCCATGAATTCACATCTTGCACATTTCCAGTGAGGTGCAGTGTTGCATAGAATTGAATAATAAGTTCTTCATTCCAATCACAGATGTCAGTGCAAAAGTTCAGGAGTCCAGCGTCATGAAGAACACTAAGGACAGGTTGAAAGCAAGGAAGTGATTCCATATCCACGTGAGGAATTTGCTGATGCTCAAAAACCTTGTCCTTGTCAAATAGGATTGTAGAGTAAAAGTTCATCTGACTTGCTGTCCAGAAGCGCTTGCGTCGAAGTCTTGCAGAGTCATATGGATTTTAATCCGTGAAGAAATGATGCTCAAAAAAGAAATCATCAGTTTTGAATTTCTGCTTCTTGGAATGAGGATTCTATGGCTTGGGCTGAAGATTAATAGCTGAAATCTTCAGAGCCTCTTGTTGCACAACTTCAGGAGCCATAGATTGATGAATTTCAGTGGCAGATTCATCAGCAGCTGTCTTGACCTTCATTTCTTCAGCATTAGTAGCTGGAGCTTCTTCAGGAATAGAATGATGAGAAGCTTAATGTCCTTCAGAGCCCGTATGAATTTCTTTGGTCTGCACAGGGAACTAAGGAATTTGTTGCAGAGGAGTGGTCAATGGTGAATTGGGATGATGTCTTTTCCAATAATTATCATTGAGAATAGGAGTTTAGACCCGATGTCCACATCCTCATCTTCAACATCAATTTCTTCAATGCCTACCTCTTCAGCTATGAACTAAGGCATAGGCAATGATACCAACAGAGGTGAAGGGATATTATCCACTTCAATTTCATCATCCAACTGCTCTGACGTAGCAGCAGAGGGATTTTCTTCATCACTGTCATCAGGTATGATATATTCCTCACCAAAGGGAACAATCTCCTTTGATGGCATGCCTGAGAGAGGAACAATATCAATGGGGTTTGTGTATGAACTCGTCAAAGTCTTCACTTTCTTGGGAGCTGAAGACTCTGAAGTTGCAGAAGCTTTGCTTTTCTTCACTGCTGCCGTCTCCGCAGCCTTGGTCTTCCTCGCTTCTGATGCAGAAGGAAGGTTGATGATTTTCATCTGAGATGACTTTGCAGGAGGAGCAGATGAAATTGGTTCAATTTCTTCAGGCACAACTGATGCAGTTCCCCTGGCAGGTTCAGATTCTTCAAGCACAACAACATATTCTTCAGCTGGCCTAGGTTTTTCTTCAGGTGCAACATTGGTGGTTGCCCTGGCAGTTTCATCACGAGCTGGAATTTCTTCAGCAGCCCTGGTACTCTCAGGTTCTTCAACAGTCTGATTTTCATCAGCTGTGCTAACATTTTCTTCAGTAGGCTAAGCAGATGCTTCAGCCTGAGGAGTTTCTTGTTGCGATGCAGCTGTAACATTTGTATTGAAACCCTTCGCCATTCTGGCGAATCTGACTTTGGCGCCTAGCCAATCTGCATGATATGCGTCAAATTCATCACTGAGAGATTTGATCGCAGTTTGTAGAGTCACAAGTTCTTCAGGAGACATGTCTACAGCATTCTTCTTCAGAAAATGCTCCTTCTTGTACTGAGCTTTCTTCACTTGCATGGCCTTGTCAAATTTCCATTTTTCTTCACCGGTGAAGGCAGTTAACATATGACTTTCACCAGGAGAGAGATTCAATTAAGGCAGAGGAATGTTGGGGTCCTTGTGCCATAGATCGATGAAATCCAGGATCTTCTTTGGATCAAGTAAGAGAGGCACAACACTGCCTTTGGCTCTACCGGCCCTTTGTTATCGTTCTTTGATGATCTCAGCGAGTTCTTCATTATCAGCCTCATCCTCACTTGACGGAACTTGAAAGGCAACCTGCTTCTTGTGAGGACTTGGCCTTGTGCTGCGTCCAGCAGTAGCCTTTTTCTTCAGCAAGGTTGGACCTGTTGAGGACTGAGGTGGAGCTGAGGGACTGACAGAGGCTCCTGAAGCAATTGAGATTCCAGTTGTACGTTGGCACATGGCAAGATGCACATGTGCTGAGGACTTTGTAGGTGCAGCTGAGGATTTTGCAACTGAGGGAGCTGGAGCTGCACTTGAAGAAGTTGCTTGAGGAATTAGCCGTGAGGGCTTTGAAGTGCTTAGCCGTGAGGGCTTTGAAGTGCTTGGCCGTGAGGGCATTGCAGCTGAGGAACTCGGCTTTACAGCTGGTTTCTTGGGCATGGCCTTCTTGGGCTTGCTAGCAGAGGCCTCGGCAACAGCAGCAGTAGCAGCAGTGTTTTCGTTGAATTTCTTCACTGCTTCCTTAGCCATTTTAGCCAACTTGGCTTGGCACTTGGCCCATTCCCTTGGAAATTCCTCACCTCTTCTGATGCTAGAGGGATTTGTTTCTTGGTCTGGAGCCAATGGAGGTCTTGGGCATGGAGGGTTTACCGCAAATTTCTTCATGTACTTAAGAGTGACATAACAATATTCCCTCCATTCCCTTTCCCATCTTCTTTCAATCCGCCGAATGCGCACTTTGCGTTGATTTTTGTTCTCCTTGCCATAAGTGGCTTCATCGGGAGTACAATATTCATCATAGATTTCATCAGTGATTTCAAAGGCAATGTTTGTTTCAGGCCTCTTTCCTCCTTTTTGAGGATGCTTTCCATCTGCCATTTTCAGAACTTGAGGATTTTGAACAATTGATGTTTCTGAGGAGGTATGCAATTTTTCTTCGAGGAACGCTGCAAATGAGTTAAGCTGATGAGAACCTACTGATTCATCAACGGACATGTGTACATGTGAACAGAGTATAGGTGCGAAGAATTTAGAGAGGTCATATGCGTTCACAGAATTTGTTCTGTAAAAAGAATCAAGTTTGAGGAATTTGACCAGGGTTGTCTTGAGGAATTTCACTAAGTGTTCTTGTCTTAGGTTTCAGTGTTGTATAGATTGAAAGTCCACACAATTGAGGAATCGTGAAGAAAATCACATCTTAGAGAAACAAATCAAGAACAGATGCAACTTGGTGTTTAAGTGTATGGAAGTTGAGGTAATAAACACCTTTTAAAGATTTTGTGGAAATCATCTGAATCAACAAGGGCAGTAAAAGCAGATTTTTTTTTACCCTTGACGAAGAGCACGATGAACTGGGAGTGGAAGTGGAGAAGTTCGTCAGTCCAGATCTCTCACGCCCTAACTTGGCGGTGAGAGACAGCTACAGCGACGGTGAGAGACAGCTACAGCGGTGGTGGAGGTGAAGATTTCCGCGGTCAGCGCGAGTACAACAGCGACGAGGTCGAGGCAGTAAAGCTCTTCCTCACTGGCAACGATGGAGAGTAGCGGCGGCGCTAGGTCAGAGAGGTCGAGAGAGGGAGTGAGATCGAGCGGAGTAAATGTGGTCTGAGGAGGGCGAGGGGTATTTATAGCCAAGGTGAAAAACCGATTGTCCGAAGAAATTTGACGAACGTGCCCCTAACCCTTGCCATCCAAGCGACATGTGTCACCCACATACTGAGAAGTGGAGATCGTGGGTGAAATTTTTAATCTTGTCGTGGGATGCGGAACTATTTGAGCGGCAAAAGCCAAAAAAAATAGATATGAAAATTTTTACGTTTCGTTCGCAGATTCTTCGGCTGTCAAGGACAGAGTGAAGATTTTGAATGGGTTTCAAATAGAACGCACATGAAGAATTTCTGAACAGACTGCGTTGAGTTTAGCATAGAGGGGGAACAGGTCCGATCACATTCACTTAGATGAAAAGGTCAACTTGAAGAATTAGCAATAAGTGAATGCTGTAGAGAACATAAAAAACTCATATATATATATATATATATATATATATATATATATATATATATATATATATATATATATATATATATATATATATAGGCAATGAAGTACACCAGTCGAAAAGACTGAGGAAATTGCAAAGTTGAAGAATTTGAAAATTTGAAGAAATTGCAAAAATGAGGAAAAACTCAAATTTAAAGATTTTCAACTTTGGTTGGTGGCGTAACCCACCGTATAAGAATGATGATTTCGGACACCACGTACAATTGTCATAGGGTTCTGAGAATCAAAATCTTCATTAATTTCTTCACACTTAGAGGGTTAGTCTTCATTGATTAAAGAAAAATGTTACTTCGTGTGTTCAACATCCAAGTCATCAATTTTGCATAAGTGTTAGGATGTGTGTCCTTTCAAAGAACATTCGAAGATTCTGAGATATTTATCTCACAACACAACTTGCTAAATCTCTTCTCGTCCAAGGGCTTTGTGAAAATATCTGCCAGCTGATCTTTAGTATTCACGTGGTCGATGGAGATGTCTCCCTTCAACACATGATCTCGAAGAAAATGATGACAAATCTGGATGTGCTTTGTCTTTGAGTGTTGAACTGGGTTGTGAGCAATCGTGATGGCACTCTCGTTATCGCAGTAGAGTGGCACATTCTTCACATTGATGTCATAGTCCCTAAGGGTTTGCTTCATCCATAGCAATTGAGCACAGCAAGAACAAGCAGGAATGTACTCAGCTTCAGTAGTAGAGAGTGACACGCAGTTCTGCTTCTTCGAGGACCAACATACCAAGGATCATCCGAGGAAATGACATGTGTCTGATGTTGACTTGCGATCCACCCGATCACCAGCATAGTCAGAGTCAGAATATCCAATGAGATCAAAAGCCGAGCCCTTGGGATACCATAATCCAAGTGTTGGAGTGTGAGCTAGATATCGGAGAATATGTTTCACAGCCTTGTGGTGTGATTCCTTTGGTGTAGCTTGAAATCGGGCACACATGCAAACACTAACCATAATATCTGGCCTAGATGCACATAGATATAATAAAGATCCAATCATGGAGCGGTATACCTTTTGAACAAAGTCTTTACCATTTTCATCGGTGCATAGATGGCCATTTGTGGGCATAGGGATTTTGACGCCTTTGCAATCTTGCATGCTGAATTTCCTCAACACATCCTTGAGGTATTTCTCTTGAGATATGAATATGCCGTTGCGTTGTTGACGAATTTGAAGACCTAAGAAGAATTTCAGTTCTCCCATCATATAGGCAAACTCTTCATTGTAACATTGGTTAGTACAGCCAAAGATAATATCATCAACATATATTTGGCACACGAATAGTTCATCATCATATGTTTTGGTGAAAAGAGTTGGGTCAAGTGAACCATGTTTCAAGCCTTTCTTCATGATGAATTCCTTCAAAGTATCATACCACGTCCGAGGAGCTTGCTTGAGGCCATAGAGGGCCTTATTGAGTTTGAAGACATGGTCAGGAAGCTTTGGATCCTCAAAACCTGGTGGTTGATGTGGCACCCCGGCTCAGAGAAACCGGAACGCCCCGTATTCCAGCCCAGAGATCAAGGAGAAGTCTCTAGAATACGGCACTTCTTGACATAGAACAAATCAGCTCTTATTACAAGAATAAATACAAAGGTCTGATGTTACAAAGGTTCACATAAGCAAGGAGACACTACGCCTGCGATACTACACTTGCTCTATGCTAGCAGCGGAACAACTCAAAGCAGCAGAAATCTTCTAGCAGTGGAACAACGACGAAGGTGGTGAACTCCACTCCACAGGGACTCTGGCTGGGACACGATCTAGCTCGCTCGAACGGAAACCACAACAAGCAATCAAGCAATCACGGCATCACCTGCAATCTGGCATGACACGCTAGGTCAGTATATTGAATGTACTTGCAAGCTCACAACAACCGAAAACATCAAGGCAAGACAACAACATAGCATTAAGCAGGTTAATTCAATTAACAGCTACCATGATACAACAGCAACTTCTAAGCATGATATGAAACTACTGCCATACTGATAAACCAACAACTCATTCTCAACAACAATCTCATTCTTGGCTAACCGGTCAAGCAATATACCATCTCAACCACCTCGTGGTCCATACGATCACCTCGTGATCAAAACATCCACATGATCACCTCATGATCAACATATCCACACGGTCACCTCGTTACCACATCACAAACTGAATGATCATCCTCAAGATCATCTCAACATCACCATCAACAGTCTGCCAAACTGTTACTGCTCACATATATCATATAAGTCAGCTATAAGTCATTCCGTCACGTGAGTGTTGATCGAACGGTGTGACCTAGTACGGACGCGGCTATCAATAGCTTAAACACACACTCTGCAGAGGTAGCGCACTGTACACACACCGCGGAATCCATGGCCTCGCACTCCCATTCGAGTGGACCAACGGCGTTCCGACAAAATCGATCTACTGCCATGACACTATATATGTCATCTGCTTAGTTTAGACATGTTCTGTAATGCCACCTGTTTAGTTTCTATATCATATATGGGAATTATGCAGTCTCATGTCTTTTAGCCAGCCATAATATATGTGAAATGTGCAATGCCATCCTGTTTAACCAGGCATCATATATTTGAATGATATCCTGCCCATCCTTTTCTTCATTACATTTCCATTTGTCGACAATGTTTGTACATTAAACTACTCTTCCTGTGAATCAGCAATTTGGGTGGGAGATGGAAAAATCTGGAGTGAAAACAAGGCCTTCAGAGCAGACAGTGCTACCTGTAGAAGCAGATCTCTTGTTGGGTCCTAATAGCTCCTCAGATATGGATTCAGAGACAGATGACCAGTCCTATTCCCCCACCGAGGTGTATGCTCAAACTTGGCACGGTTATACTGCTCATATCATGCATATGGTGTCTTGCATTGCATAGTTTAGACATCATATACACAATATTCAACACCATGTTCTTAGTTCAGACATCATATCGAATGCCCTCTGTTTAGCATATAAATCACATATGTGAATTAAATAATGCGATCATGATTACTTAGATACCATGTAGGTGAATTATGTCATGTGATCCTATTTAGTTATTCATCATATCTTTGAATTATGTTATGCTATGCTATCCAATTTAGATAGACATCATATATGTGAAATTATGTCATGCTTTTAGTTAAACAATATACATGTCAACTATTTCATGCCTTTTTCCACACTATCTATTGCACCTGTCTCTCATACAATGTATGTACATTCAACTATGTTTCCTGTTTATCAGCCATTTGAATTGGAGCGGGTGATGACAGTATCCAGCGGACTAAAAACACGGTCTTCAAATAAAACAGTGCTACCTCTTGGTGGAGATAGCACCCCGGTTGTACATGCATGCACAAGAACCAGCCCTACCACACATAACCCAAACTCTCGCAGATTGTAACCCTACTGCGATGGACAGAGAACCAACTTCACCCAATCTAACCCCAACCCCAGAAGATAGTAACCCAGTTCCTGTTGACACAGCACCATCTCCACCACAGAGCTCCCAAACAAGAGCAGTTAGTAAGGCAGCTCCTGTGCCCAAAGGGCCATTACTACCACGGCGAACCCCAACTCCACCAGTTAGTACGCCTATTCCTGTGGAGGAAGCACAACTAGCTAGTCGTAGTTTAGCATCTATCGCATTTGATGTTGTTAAATTGTATGTGCGTATCTTCCCATCTTGGAAATATTATATTGAAGATGAAGGAAAATGCCAGTTGCAGGTGTTTGTCCAGGAGTTATGTGTAAGTAATGTTATTCATGGCAATTACTTTGCTTTGTCCCATACATCCTACCTCCATGATGGTTATAATATAGCAAATTTTCCCATTTTTATCTGTAGAGAAGGACCGATTTGGAAACTCAGGATGAGGTAACCTATGCTAATACCTCTGCTATCTTCAAGAATGCTTGGTGGCAGTATCGGAATTACCTGAAGAAAACGTACTTCACCAGCAAAGAAACTCATCAAATTCCCTTATGTTCTCCTGAGACACATTTACTGGACGATGACTGGGAACGCCTTGTTCTGTAATGGTCCCAAACCAAGAATGTGGTAAGTTCTATGAGCTCATTTTCTATTTTTAAGTATTATATTCTTGCGTCTTACTATACTCTGTTCATGTAGAACAAGTGCCTAAACCTGAAGAACAAATGTTCTAATTTAAGATTCCATTGCTATCATAGTTTAAAAAAGCGCTAGGCCTTAATTGTGCGCTTTGCCACCGCCTTGCGCTTTACTGACCAAAGCGCATGCTTATGCGCAGTTATGCACAGATTAAGCGTAGTTATGCGCAATGCGTTTTGCGAACGCCTAGAGCCTAGGCGCGCCTTTTTTAACTATGATTGATTTGCTCTTGTATCACTGTATTTACTCATATAAACTTATTTTTATATTGAAGGATCCAATCGAAACTCCAATGGCACAGCAGGTATGTTCACGCATGTTTCTTTAACAGGTTTGCTCTTATCAATAGCTCTGTTGATTTCAATTTCAATTGTGTATACAGTTGACTTTCATATCATGCACATTACTAGCATCACAACAGAGCCAATAGTGTTGTTGTACATGTAGACCCGTGGTACCCATCTGAAATCTTGTTGTGTCGTGTAGTTTCCCACGCTTTGTATTCTTTGACTGCTGCTTTGTCTTGAACTGATATGATTTGAACGGTGTCTCTATTTTGATTTGAAAAGACAATGGAGTGACCATAGGACCTAGATATATGTTTGTTTGATGCTTTTATTATGTACTAGTACTTGGCAATAGAAGACTTGGTAGTTTAATCATGTCCACCTTACTAATGAACTGGTTCACCGAAATGAGTTTCATATACTAGTACATGCTAAACTTGTTATGTGTCTGCTTGTTTATTCTTTTAGAATGCTGACAGGATATTGGGGAAGAGTGCCTTACTAAGCAATGGTAAAGGAAGTAATGAAGATAAGGTTCAGGATAGTGACACATCCTTGTTGGTCTCCAACAAAGCTGATAAAACATCTAAGGAAGACTATCTTGAAGACAGCAAGACAATCCCAAAGTCCTGTCTTGGTTTAGTGTTCGAGTTACTGGCCACTAACGCTTGCACAAGCTATTCAAATTCACTGTCTGAATCAGTTCGGTTTCTTGAGTCTCAACTACAAGCTGAAAGACATCGATCAGCTGTGGTGCGACAAGAAGCGGAAGGACTGCGGAAGTCCCTGGAGCATTCAGATGCATACTTTCTGGTGCAATAGCAAGCGTTGGAGGATTTTAGCGCCAAACAGGACAAAGCTAATAAGCTTGCTAAGCTTATTGCCAGCATGGTGGATACCCAGGATAACATTTCTTGAGCTCTTCTGAAGTTGTTTCAGTTATGCTCTTGTTTTGCTGCCGCGTTTATTTGCACCGGTGGCCAACTTTGACGGCCAGTATATGTAATATGCTGCTTTGTTCCCTATATTTGCACTGGTGGCGAACTTTGATGCCCAGTGGATGTAATCTGTGTAATAGCGGTAATAGGCTAGCGTTAATTGCTTTCTTATTTATTTCCTTATTGTCTTGTTTAGTTGTTTTCTTGTAGTCACTACAGTTCTTTTTATGTGTTTTTCTAGTGGCCACAATAGCCTATTTTTGGTAACTAGCCAAAATAATCATGGCAACACACGGACTGTTGTAACCATGGGCCTCCTGCAGGCCGTATGATCCATGGGCCTTCTTCCGGCCGTAGGACCATTGGCCTTCTATATGGGCCATAGGATCCATTGGTCTTCTATGCGGGCCTTAGGATTCATGGGCCTTCTACGGTCCATAGGGTCCATGCGCCTTCTACGGGCCATACGATCCATTGGGCCTTCTACGGGCCGTACGATCCATGGGCCTCATACGGGCCGTAGGATCCATGGGCCTTCTACAGGGCGTATCATCATTTTGCCAATCATGGGCCATACTATTCGTGGACCATAACGGGTCGTTAATAGGCCGTATTTGATAACTCTATGAAAACAGCCCAACGGGTTTTTTTAAATGAAAACGGCCCAATGTATTAATGGTCCACAAACGGGCAGACTGTAACGACGGGTTGAATTTGGCCCACAAGCAGAAAATCACAGTAACGGGTCGTATGTAACCGAATGCTGCAAATGAGCCCAAGAATCAATGGACCCTGAGAAGGCCGAAAGATAACTTGGGCTGGAAACGGCCCAATAGAATAATGGGCCATTAATGGGTATAAAGTGATACATTGTTCATTACGTCCCAGTTTCACCATGGGCCATTAATGGGCCAAGAGTTACAAAGGGCCTCATATAGGCCGAAAGAAGTCATGGGCCACACATGGGCCGGAACTTAAAACAGGCTGGAATCATATTGGACGGCCCAGATGACGCTACTGGGCCTAATTCGGAAAGGTCGTAACGGGCCCTGGGTTAGCGGGCTGTAAATGGGCTATATGCGAACAGGCCGTTAAATGGCTTTTCGTGGGCTAGCCCGCCAACATTTGACCAAGTCAAACGGGCCGGCCTTTTCACAGGAATGGGCCTCTGTTGGGCTGTGCCACGTGTCGCCGTATCATAGGTCCAATGAGTGGATGACATCTGCCCCAACGGTGAGCCGACACATGTTTGCTCCAGCCAATGATGATTTTACATGTGGAAAATCCCCATTGGTCGGAGCTGTTAACAGGTTATCGGATCTAAAACCCAACCCGATAGCTTAACGGCGTTCCATTACGGTGGATGCCATGTGTCGGTCACCCTTGACGAAAGCACTGATGTGACGCGCGATTTATCGTCATGGAAGTGGACACTTCCGTGATGATAATTTTGGTAATGTCATGGAACACTTCTACGATAGCACAGGTATGACTATCTTGATTCTGTCATAAAACCATCATGGATGTACATGCATGATAAAAAACACGACCTACTGTGACAAACACGTATCATCACAGAAGTGTATTTTTTTGAAGTGGGGCGAGGCCGTCGACCGCCCTCCCCGCCCAATTGAAGGCACGTGGGTATCGACCCACGCGCGCACGCCTTCCCATATTCCGCGCGCCTATCACCCGCCCTGCACCGTGCATGCAGCGTACGTGGCGCTGGGGCGGGCGTAATGGGACGCGTGGAACGACGGTTCCCAGGCGTGGAGAGTAAATGAGCGGCGGCCTTGCAGTCTCGAAGGGACACGCAAGCCGCCTCTTTACTGTTCACCGCAAGATGATGCCAGCGTGCTTCGAATACCCCCGCGCATGATCCCCGTGTCACGCATTCAACACGGATCGTGGGGAAGCACAGCGGGCAGAAAAATCACCTCAATAAAATCAACCCCGCCTGCCCGCGCACCATTTTGGGCCTGGCCCAACAACGTGTTGCGCTTATGTATGGCCCAGACCCGGGGGCTCCTGTCGGTGTACAGAAGTAGGGGCACTACTTTGTACCCCTTTACCTGTGCACGGGCAGTCAGAGCCACGCCTACGGCCACACTAAAGCGGGCCACGGACAGGGAATCAGCACCACAAGGTTGTCAAAGCAACGCCAAGATAGAGACCTCAGCTACCTGAGGCTCGGTGAAGGCGGCAGCTGGAGGCGTCTCTTGAGAACTGAACGCCAGATGACGCATGTTGCAATTGGGTTTCTCCACCGTACCAGCTAGACCGCGGTCGTCTTGGTTGGGTTCTTGAGAAAGAGGCCCGCAGAACTCGTCATCGTACCCATGTTCGGAAAAGTACTTATCGACGTTGGTAAATGTACCGTCGTCGTTGTCGTCATCGTCCGGATCCTGTGCCATATGCATGTCCGGATCTTGTGCCATAGGGATGTCCGGCATGTCTGGTAGCGTCGCAGTGTTCTTGCCATGGCTTGGCGCCGGCACGACTGGCAGTCTTGTCTGTGGGGTGGTGTCCCCCGCCCCCAAACGAATCTGGCTCTTTGGCCAAAGCAGGGGCCAGCTTACGCAGGCGCTGAGGGTCATCACATCGTCTTCGTCGGCCCTAGCGGATCGAATCGGAGGTAACACCTCGTCACAGCCTGGCAGCACCCGAACCAGTTCAACCCTATACAAGGTGGGTGGCATTGGATTACTGTGGAACACGGTGTTGCCCGGTTGAACGATTCTGCCCTTGGCGACATCGACCAACTCGCCGCCCACGAAGTGCAGGAGAGTGCAAGGAACGTCGGCGGCGCCCTGCGAAAACATGTAGGGCGTCAGGGATGCCCAGTCAAAGGCAAGGATATGAAGTCATCGTCCGAGAGGCTTAGTTACCATGATGCCGTTGAGCTCGGCTAATGTCGAGGCACCGCCAACGGCGAGCGTGCAATTGACGGAGGGGCCGCTTGTTGGCGAGGTGTCGGCCGGCGTACACCCGGGTGCATTAAGCTCCAATGCCCGTGCCGGCGCCGGAGACACGAATACCGCCTCCGCCGGAGACACCAATGGCGCCGACGGAGACACCAATGGCGCCGCCTGCATGTTGTGCGAGTTGCTGGCCGTGAAGCTGGGAACCGGGGGAGGCCCCTGTTGGCCGCCCGCAATCCACGTCGTCGGCCCATGGATCAACTTAGGCACTATGGCGGTGAGCGTCGTTCCCAGTTGTTGTTGCACTTGCTCTTGGACAATCTCCGTAATCCACGCCACTTGTGCCTTGAGTGCTTCAACCTCGCGCGACTGGCTTTCCGAGCTGGTCTTTTTCTCCTTTCGCCCACCAGCGGTATATTATGATGACCATTTTGTGGACAAGCCTTTGCCGGCCACACGACCAGCTGATGTCGGCTTACTGAGCTTATCCTTGTTTTTCATTACATTCAACGCCCTATTTAAAGGGGTGTCGAAAGGGGAGCTCTAAGACGACCCCGCGCTACTACTTTGAGTGTCCTGCGGAAGGAACGTGAACCATTTAGAAATATTGGGGATTAATTAGAATGCAACCATATGGAGCTAATTACGCGGGGGTGTATTACTTACCAGAACAAGCTCAAGCGCCCTGGTCTTCGGATCCGTTGTAAGCTCCTTTGTTACCGGGTCCTCCTTGTATCGGGCCCTGAGAAAGTTCCTGGTCTGCTTGTCACGGTATTTCTCGAAGCGGGGCGGTAGGCCTTGCTCGGCACGCTCCGCGTCCTCCTTGTCCCATATAGGCTCCGCCACTCTGTAACCGTCGGGACCGAGTTGGTGGACCCCTAAGTTCAACTACCGCATTTCTTTCCCCCACTGACTTGATTCGGAGGTTGCGCTGCTCTCGCACTTGATCTTGAACTCCTTGTAGTCTTCTTTGCTGATCAAAGGATATTTCTCCTTGATCTTCTCATAACTATCACCTTTTTCAATCATTGCCTTCACCGTGCTTCTCCAAGTAGACAGGGTCGTGCTCATCCTCGTGAGGGAGGCACTGTTCACTTTGTTCCCTGAGAGGCGTGTGTTTGCAAATTCAGCGGGGAACTTGTATCGTTCGTGCAGCTTCGTGAAGAGGAGGCTGCGCAAATTCCCTTGGTCCTTATGCCTTAGGTTCTCGGTGTTGATCGAGACGGTGCTCCTGAGAATGCACCCGAGCGGAACCGAGTACCCCTTGACTACTTCTTTGGGTGCCATCGGATGCCCGTCGGAGTTCACTTCAGTAAATTCCTCCTTGACGGTGCCGAGCACGCTCGGGCGCCGGTCCTTCCATTGCCTCTTCGGTTGGCTGCCATCTGTGCGTGCGCCTCCATCATCAGTGGTGGCATCCTCGGCGGCACCATCAGTGGTGTCATCCCCGATGCCACTAGGGGTTGTGTAGTCAGGATCGGTGTCTTCCGCGGCGTCCTCATAGCGGTGAGGTTCTTCCTCCAACTTCTGGGGCAGCTCCCAGAATTGCTTGCCGCCCGAACCCCCGGCCTCATCGTTGTGGGCCATGTTTCGCTCTAAATAGGAAAAAAGTTTGGTCAAAAAGTTGGTTATTGTCAAGGAACAAGATCATGGTCTCATCATTTAGGGTTTGTCGACACTGAGGCATCCTAAAAGCTAAGCTTTTATCATTTAGGGTTTGTCGACGCTGAGGCACCCTAAAAGCCTAAGCGTACATCATTTAGGTTCTCATCGACACCGAGGCACCCTAAAAGCCAAGGTTTCATCATTTAGGGTTTGTCGACTCTAAGTTGGGCCTAATCACTTGGCTCTATTGCCACCTATGGTTTAATGCAGCAAGAATAAAGGGGTCATTGATCCTACTTAATTAAGTACTAAGATACCCCGGCCCATGCATTAGTAGCAAGTACCCCATATGTCCGATTTTTAGCAAAGTCATGCTAAAATTCATGAAAAATTTCAGCATGACCTTTGCTGAAAATAGGACATATGGAGTACCCGAATTTGCCGGAACGGAAGTTAATTGACTGTCCGGCAAACTCAAGGGCCTCACGCCAACCGACTTCTGAAAAAGTTGCATAGGCCAAATAGCGTTTCACGGACGTGCGCGTCCATGATGCCATGGATTGCAACTGGAAGTATCTGCATCATCAGCATGTGACAGTCGTGAGACTTCATCGCGCTGAACTTCTCCTTCGCTGTGTCTAGGTATCTTCTTATCTTCCCCGCGTAACCGTAAGGAAGTTTTACTCCTACGAGGCAGGTGAAAAACTGATCGATCTCCTCCTAAATTGGAGTGAAGCACGCGGGAGGGTAGTCATTTCCGGTCTTCTTGGCCTTTTTGCCTTTGCGACGACTTTCCGTGTCCTACTTAGCCTCATCATCATCATCATCATCATCATCATCATCATCATCATCATCATTAGCATGAAGCTCCTACCTGATGCCCATTGATTTCAAGTCTGCCCTTGCTTTCGGCCCATCTTTGGTCCTCTCTGGCATGTTGAGCAGGGTACCAAGCAGACTCTCTCACATGTTCTTCGTGATATGCATGACATCAAGGCTGTGAGGCACAAGGTGGATCTTCCAGTACGGCAAGTCCTAGAAAACAGACCTCGTTTTCCATACCTTCAGCAGCGGCTCTGGCGCCTTTTGCTTCTTTCCTGGCTCTGGCGCCTTTTGCTTCTTTCCCGGCAGTGGGCAATCTTTCCAATTTTTCAGCAGCTGGTCTGTTTCCTCACTGCTCCTCGTACGCGGGCGTCTTCGGGGCTCGGTTTCACCATCGAACAGATCCTTGCGTTTCCTCCACGGGTCATCGTCGCGAAGCCACCTTCGATGTCCCATGAACACGGTTTTCAAAGACCCGGGATCTCTATCTAGTTGGCGATACGTTGTGTCATCCATGCACCTGACGCATCCAGAAAATCCGTGGACCACCTGCCCCGCGAGATATCCGTAACCGAGATAGTTGTGCACCGTCGTGAGCAGTGTGGCCCTCATAGGGAAATATTCTTTCTCTGCGGCGTCCCACGTATTGGCTGGCGTTTTCCACAGCGTGTCTAGCTCCTCTTTCAGCAGCCCCAGATACAGATTGATGTCGTTCCCTGGTTGTTTCGGCCCTTCAATTAGCATACTCATGTGAATGTACTTCCTCTTCATGCACAACCAGGGGGGAAGGTTGTACATCCACACAAACACAAGCCAGGTGCTATGTGTGCTTCTCTGGCTGCCAAACGGATTGACTCCATCGGTGCTCGCGCCCAGCACGATGTTCCTTGGATCCTTCCCAAATTCTGGGTTCGAAGTTCAACGCTTGCCACTGGCTCCCATCCTTAGGGTGACTCAGCATCTTGTCTTTTTTATTTATCTACGGATCATTTGCGTCATCTTCTCGCTTCTTCTCCTCCCTATCTGCGTGCCAACGCATGAGCTTTGCTACCTTAGGGTCCGCGAAATATCGCTGCAGACGAGGAGTGATCGGAAAGTACCTCACCATTTTTCGAGGAGCTTTCTTCCTCTTCTTGTATCGAGTGACGCTGCACACTGGACATATGGTAGACTCCGCGTGCTCGTCCCGATAAATGATGCAATTGTTCATGCACACATGGTATTTCACGTGCGGTAAATCCAGAGGACACACAATTTTCTTCGCCTCCTCGAAACTGGTCGGGCACTTGTTCCCCTTGGGAAGACGTTCATGCCAGAATGACATGTTCTCGTCAAAGCATGCGTCGGTCATTTTGTGTTTTACCTTCATCTTCAGAGCCATGAGTGTTACTTTCAGGCGGGTATCCTCGGGCCTGCATCCTTCATACAATGGAGTAACCGCATCTATCTCCAGTTGATCCAGCTTGGCTTTCTCTCGGGCAGCAGCTCTTGCGTTATCCGTCTGCTTGAGAAGCAGCTCTTGAATATGAGGGTCCTGCACCCAGCCCATCGATGGTCCATCGTCGTCTGCTCCGCCGACATCTTCATCTTCATGATCATGCCCTTCGTCTGCTCTGGCATCTTCCTTGTCATCATGTCCTGCATCTTCTACATGATGACTGTGTATAGCATCACCGTCGTGATCATGTCCTGGAGATTCTTCGTCTTCTCGCCCGCCCGAGCCACGGTGGTTGTCTTGCTGCCCTTCCTCATTTCTTGCCCGGCCCCCATAGACGACTTCATAGTCATCTTCATCACCTTGCCACCGATAGCCATCCATGAAACCACGCAAGAGCAGGTGGTCCCGCACCTACCCGGAATCCGGGTCCGCAATAAGGCTCTTTAGCTTGCATCTTCGACACGGACATCTTATCTCCGTCTCGTTCTTTTGAAGCATCTCGGCCTACGTGGAGCTCAAAAACCTATTCACGATGCCTTCGATCATCGTGCAGACCATGGTCGCCTGAGCAAAACAATATTTTAGAACCAAGAAAAAATTTGCCATGACTTTCCCTAAAAATAGGACCAAAAAGAATGCATAGTGCCAAAATTCTCGTCGAAACGGAAATGAATCAACATTCCGGCAAAATATTGGCAACTATCGCATTTCAAATACCGGTACCTGCAAACACAAACATATATGCAACACCACAAACATATGCAACACCACGAACATACATAGATCTAGCTAGGCCATAAAAAGTGCATGTGCACGTTGTTGGAGGGAGAACAACATAAAGATAGCTTCCCCCCTTACTTACCTATCAAAAAAAGGTAATTTAACCACTTGATTTGGATGAATCTATGGTGGAAATGAGGTGAGGAGGAGGAGGCAGCCGAGACAATCTTGGAGGAGGTGGAGAGAATGAAGTGGGGAAAGTGAGTGGGTAGGTGTGACTGTCCAAAATATCTTGTTGGTCTCAGGTTACTAATGGCGCACCACCTGCAAATGCGCCATTAGTAACCCTGGTTACTAATGGCGCACCTGCTGGTGGTGCGCCATTAGTAGTTTTGCAAAAAAAAATACTAATGGCGCACCGTGGCATAGTGCGCCATTACTAGTTTAAAATAGTAATGGCGCACTATGCCACGGTGCGCCATTAGTAGTTTTGCATAAAAAAGAATAAAAAAACTACAGTAGTGGCGCACTGTGTGGCTGGTGCGCCATTCCTAGTTAGCACTAGCAATGGCGCACTGTGCCTGGATGCGCCATTAGTATGTTTGGAAAAATAAAAAATAAAAAATGTTGTTACTAGTGGTGCACCATGTGCTTGGTGCGCCATTAGTGTCTTCCACACTAATGGCGCATCTGCACATGGTGCGCCACTGCTATATAGTAGTGGCGCACCACATGTCAGGTGCGCCATTAGTATCCATTTCATCTATAGCCCTTTTCCTAGTAGTGGGTGAGGCGCCTTCACGGGCGGTGCGAGAGGGAGGGAGGGAGAGGTGATAACCCACAAGTATAGGGGATCGCAACAGTTTTTGAGGGTAGAGTATTCAACCCAAATTTATTGATTCGACACAAGGGGAGCCAAAGAATATTCTCAAGTATTAGCAACTGAGTTGTCAATTCAACCACACCTGAAAACTTAGTATCTGCAGCAAAGTGTTTAGTAGCAAAGTAATATGATAGTGGTGGTAACGGTAACAAAAGTAAAGACAGCAAAGTAATGTTTTTTGGTATTTTTGTAGTGATTGTAACAATAGCAACAGAAATGTAAATAAGCGTAAACCAGTATATGGAAAACTCGTAGGCACCGGATCAATGATGGATAATTATGCTGGATGTGGTTCATCATGTAACAGTCATAACATAGGGTGACACAGAACTAGCTCCAGTTCATCAATGTAATGTAGGCATGTATTCCATATATAGTCATACGTGCTTATGGAAAAGAACTTGCATGACATCTTTTGTCCTACCCTCCCGTGGCAGCGGTGTCCTATTGGAAACTAAGGGATATTAAGGCCTCCTTTTAATAGAGAACCGGAACAAAGCATTAGCACATAGTGAATACATGAACTCCTCAAACTATGGTCATCACCGAGAAGTATCCCGATTATTGTCACTTCGGGGTTGTCGGACCATAACACATAATAGGTGACTATAGACTTGCAAGATAGGATCAAGAACACACATATATTCATGAAAACATAATAGGTTCAGATCTGAAATCATGGCACTTGGGCCCTAGTGACAAGCATTAAGCATAGCAAAGTCATAGCAACATCAATCTCAGAACATAATGGATACTAGGGATCAAACCCTAACAAAACTAACCCGATTACATGATAAATCTCATCCAACCCATCACCGTCCAGCAAGCCTACGATGCAATTACTCACGCACGGCGGTGAGCATCATGAAATTGGTGATGGAGGATGGTTGATGATGACGACGGCGACGAATCCCCCTCTCCGGAGCCCCGAACGGACTCCAGATCAGCCCTCCCGAGAGAGATTAGGGCTTGGTGGCAGCTCCATATCGTAAAACGCGATGAAACTTTCTCTCTGATTTTTTTCTCCCCGAAAGCCAATTTATGGAGTTGGAGTTGGCGTCGGAGGGCCACCAGGGGGCCCACGAGGTAGGGGGGCGCGCCCAGGGGGAGGGGTGCGCCCCCCACACCCTGGTGGACAGGGTGTGGGCCCCTGGTCTTCATCTTTGGCGAGGATTTTTTATTATTTATTCTAAGATATTCCGTGGAGTTTCAGGTCATTCCGAGAACTTTTGTTTTCTGCACATAAAACAACACCATGGCAATTCTGCTGAAAACAGCGTCAGTCCGGGTTAGTTCCATTCAAATCATACAAGTTAGAGTCCAAAACAAGGGCAAAAGTGTTCGGAAAAGTAGATACGACGGAGACGTATCAACTCCCCCAAGCTTAAACCCTTGCTTGTCCTCAAGCAATTCAGTTGACAAACTGAAAGAGAAAAATAAAAACTTTTACAAACTCTGTTTGCTCTTGTTGTTGTAAACATGAAAAGCCAGCATTCAAGTTTCAGCAATTATTATGAACTAACCATACTCACAATAACACGTAGGTCTCATAATTACTCATATCAATAATATAATTAGCTAGCAAGCCATAATAATAAAACTCGGATGACAACACTTTCTCAAAATAATCATAACATGATATAACAAAATGGTATCTCGCTAGCCCTTTCTGAGACCGCAAAACATAAATGCAGAGCACCTTTAAAGATCAAGGACTGACTAAACATTGTAATTCATGGTAAAAGAGATCCAGTCAAGTCATACCCAATATAAACCAATTATAATGAATGCAAATGATAGTGTGCTCTCCAGCGGGTGCTTTTTAATAAGAAGGTTGATGACTCAACATAAAAGTAAATAGATAGGCCCTTCGCAGAGGGAAGCAGGGATTTGTACAGGTGCCAGAGCTCGATTTTGAAATAGAGATAAATTATATTTTGAGCGGCATACTTTCACTGTCAACGCAACAACTATGAGATGGCTGTATCTTCCATACTACATGCATTATAGGCAGTTCCCAAACAGAATGGTAAAGGTTTATACTCCCCCTCCTCCACAAGCATCAATCCATGGCTTGCTCGAAACAACGAGTGCCTCCAACATTCAACGGGTCCCAGGGGGAGTTTTGTTTAATTATTTTGATTTGCTTTGATCTTTTTGGATCATGGGACTGGGCATCCCGGTTACCGGCCCTTTCTCGTGAATGAGGAGCGGAGTCCACTCCTCTTGAGAATAACCCACCTAGCATGGAAGATATAGGCAGCCCTAGTTGCACATGAGCTGCTCGAGCATACAAAACAGAATTTCATTTGAAGATTTGGAGTTTGGCACATACAAATTTACTTGGAACGGCAGGTAGATACCACATATAGGAAGGTATAGTGGACTCATATGGAACAACTTCGGGGTTTAAGGAGTTTGGATGCACAAGCAGTATTCCCGCTTAGTACAGGTGAAGGCTAGCAAAAGACTGGGAAGTGACCAACTGAGAGAGCGACAACAGTCGTAAACATGCATTAAAATTAATTTACACCGAATACAAGCATGAGCAGGATATAATCCACCATGAACATAAATATTATGAAGGCTATGTTGATTCGATTCAACTACATGCGTGAACATGTGCCAAGTCAAGTCACTCAATTCATTCAAAGGAGGATACCATCCCATCATACCACATCATAGTCATTCTAAATAACATGTTGGCACGCAAGGTAAACCATTATAACTCATAGCTAATCAAGCATGGCACAAGCAACTATAATCTCTAAATGTCATTGCAAATATGTTTACTTCATAATAGCTGAATCAGGAACGATGAATCATCATATATACAAAAACAAGAGAGGTCGAGTTCATACCAGCTTTTCTCATCCCAATAAGTCCATCATATATCATCATTATTGCCTTTCACTTGCATGACCGAACGGTGTGAATAATAATAAGAGTGCACGTGCATTGGACTAAGCTGGAATCTGCAAGCATTAAACTCAAGAGAGAAGACAAGTAATATGGGCTCTAAGTTAGATAAACAATCATGCATATGAGAGCCACTAAGCATGGTCTTCTCGGCCCCCAAAGAAAGGAAAAGAAAAATAAAAACTATTTACACGGGAAAGCTCCCAACAAGTAAAAAGAAGAACGGGAAATATTTTTGGATTTTCTTTTTAATTCTACTACAAGCATGAAAAGTAGACTAACTAATTTTTTTTTGTTTTTTCTTAAGGTTTATTAAACACAGAAGAAGAAGGCTAGAAAAAGAAATTTAAACTAACATGGATATTACAGTGAAAGAGTATGAGCACTGACATCTAGCAATGAGTGTGTGTGAACATGAATGTAATGTCGGTGGGAAATACGTACTCCCCCAAGCTTAGGCTTTTGGCTTAAGTTGGTCTATTGCCAGGGATAGCCTGGTGGATATCCGTAGGTGTAGCTGGGGTTGTACCGCGATGCAGCAGCTACCGCCTGCTGAGCAGCAGCGTGGCGTCGAGCTGCCTCCGGTCCCCTCTCGTACTCATCTGCCTCCTCTCTGGTAATAATATATTTTCCTCTCGCCTAAAAATCAAAGAAGGTAGGAGCAGGAAGAGCAAGACGGACCACATGCCGTTTGTTAAAGATTAGTCGATACTAGTAAGGTGGTCCAGTCCTCTCAATGAGCTGGTTGGAAAACATAGAATCAAGATCTAAATAAGAAGAGGGTAACTCCATATCACCCTCGCGAATGTCTACATCAAGAAAATTAGCTAAGCAGGTTGCATAAATTCCTCCAAAGAAATCTCCGTTATGCCTATTCTGATGCAACCTATGAGCTACAATGGCTCCCAAATGATAAGATTGGTCCCCTAACACAGCACTTCTGAGAATGCTGAGAGCAGGGGCACACATGTGACATGCTTCATCCTTAGCAGTTATGCATCTACCAATGAAGAGAGTAAAATAATGTATAGCAGGAAAGTGAATGCTCCCTATAGTGGCTTGCGCTATATCTCTAGATTCCCCCACAGTTATTCTAGCAAGAAAGTCTCTATATTCAGATTTAGGGGGATCCCTGATACTACCCCAAGATGGAAGTTTGCATGCAAGAGTGAAATCCTCTAAGTCCATGGTATAAGATTTGTCATAAAGGTCAAACATGACTGAAGGAGAATTACGCGAAGATGAAAAATCAAACCTCCCCACAAATGAACTTCTGAGATCACGATACTGGGGGCATTTATCAGCTTCAAAGTCCTCAAGACCGGCATTACGCAAATATGCGTAGAATTCTTCTTTAATTCCCGCTTGATTCATAAAATTTTCTGAAGGCCGTTCACAGGGCCTCACGAGAGCGTCTCTTGGTGGTTCCTCATCACCATCACGCATTGCAAGCCTGGGACCTTGCTTCCTTGAAGAACCACCTTGGAACATCTTCCTGAGCATATTGTTTTCTCTGAAAAATAATTCTGAAGTTTTTAGTAACTTCAAAAAAAGGTGAACCAACTTCAATAATATTGATAGCAACAACTCCCACAAGTGCCTAGGGCATATATCAAGCATTAGAACTACTTGGAACCATATATATTTGACATGCAAGCTCAAGAGCATGGTCACCTATGCAGCACAAATTTGCAATGAATAAAGCACTAGAACAAAACTAATTGGACCAATGGAGGAGTCACATACCAAGGAACAATCTACCCAAGTAGTTTTGCGAGAGGTGCTTTGAGAAAGGAGATCGAAAATCGCAGCAAAAGTTGCTGGAACACGAGCTTGAGTTGGTTTTTCGGGTTTGTGTGAGGCAGAGGAAGGAGATGGGTGCAGGGATAAGTGGAGGAGGGCCACCGTGGGCCCACGAGGCAGGGGGGCGCGCCCAGGGGGGTAGGGCGCACCCTCCACCCTCGTGACCAGGTGGCAGCTCCCCCCGCGGTAATTTTTGCACTAAAAATCTTCAGATATCCCCGAAAAAATCATATTAAATTGGCATGGCATTCTGAGAACTTTTATTTTCGGGATATTTTTATATTGCACGGATAAGTCGGGAAACAGACAAAAAAAATACTATTTTTACTTTATTTCTACTAAGTAACAGAAAATATAAAGAGGGTATAGAAGGTTGTGCTTCTAGTTTCATCCATCTCGTGCTCATCAAAAAGAATCCACTAACAAGGTTGATCAAGTCTTGTTAACAAACTCATTTCGATAATCATGGAACCGGAGAAATTTCGAATAACACTATGTTACCTCAACGGGGATATGGACATCCCCAATAATAAGTATATCATATTTCTTCTTGACAGTAGGGAGAGGAAATTCAAAACCTCCAAATATAATCGATGGAATTTTTCCAATAGAGTTGATACTATAAACTTGAGGTTGTTTCCTCGGAAAGTGTACCGTGTGCTCATTACCATTAACATGAAAAGTGACATTGCCTTTGTTGCAACCAATAACAGCCCCTGTAGTATTAAGGAAAGGTCTTCCAAGAATAATAGACATACTATCATCCTCGGGAATATCAAGAATAACAAAGTCCGTTAAAATAGTAACGTTTGCAACCACAACAGGCACATCCTCACAAATACCGACAGGTATAGCAGTTGATTTATCAGCCATTTGCAAAGATATTTCAGTAGGTGTCAACTTATTCAAGTCAATTCTATGATATAAAGAGAGAGGCATAACACTAAAACCGGCTCCAAGATCACATAAAGCAGTTTTAACATAATTTCTCTTAATGGAGCATGGTATAGTAGGTACTCCTGGATCTCCAAGTTTCTTTGGTATTCCACCCATAAAAGTATATTTAGCAAGCATGGTGGAAATTTCAGCTTCAGGTATCTTTCTTTTATTAGTTATGATATCCTTCATATACTTAGCATAAGGATTTGTTTTGAGCACATCAGTTAATCGCATACGCAAAAAGATAGGTCTAATCATTTCAGCAAAGCGCTCAAAATCTTCATCATCCTTTTTCTTGGATGGTTTGGGAGGAAAAGGCATGGGTTTCTGAACCCATGGTTCTCTTTCTTTACCATGTTTCCTAGCAACAAAGTCTCTTTTGTCATAACGTTGATTCTTTGATTGTGGGTTATCAAGATCAACAGCAAGTTCAACTTCTACATCATTATCATTACTAGGTTGAGCATTATCATGAACATCATCATTAACATTTTCACTAGGTTCATGTTCATTACCAGATTGTGTTTCAGCATCAGACATAGAGATATCATTTGGATTATCTGGTGGTTCAGCAATAGGTTCACTAGAAGTTTGCAAAGTTCTATCATTTTTCCTTTTCTTCCTTTTAGAAGAACTAGGCATATCAATATTATTTCTCTGAGAATCTTGCTCGATTCTCTTAGGGTGGACTTCAGGATATAAAGGTTCCTGAGTCATTCTACCAGTTCTAGTAGCCACTCTAACAGCATAATCATTTTTCTTACTATTCACTTCATCAAGCATTTCTTTCTGAGCTTTAAGTACTTGTTCTACTTGAGTGGTAACCATAGAAGCATGTTTGCTAACAAGTTTAAGTTCACCTCTAATATCAGCCATATAATCACTCAAGCGTTTAATCATAAAGGTATTCTGTTTTAATTGTCTACCAAAATAAGCATTAAAGTCATCTTGCTTAAACATAAAGTCATCAAACTCATCCAAGCACTGACTAGCAATTTTAGTAGGAGGGACTTCAGCTTTATCATACCTATAGAGAGAATTTACCTTTACTACCTGTGTCGGGATATCGGGAGGTTCTTCAGTAAATAAGTAATTGAGATCATATACTTCTTCAACAGGCGGTAAATTAAGACCATGTATTTCTTCAATAGGAGGTAAATTCTTAACATCTTCAGATTTAATACCTTTTTCTTTCATAGATTTCTTTGCCTCTTGCATATCTTCGGGACTGAGAAATAGAACACCTCTCTTCTTCGGAGTTGGTTTAGGAATAGGCTCAGTAATTGGCTCAGGAGCTGGCTCACGAGTTGGTTCAGGAGTTGGCTCAGGAGGTGCCCAATTATTTTCATTTGCCAACATATTATTCAATAAGATTTCAGCGTCATCCGGTGTTCTTTCCCTGAAAAGAGAACCAGCACAACTATCCAGGTAATCTCTGGAAGCATTAGTTAGTCCATTATAAAAGATATCAAATATTTAAGGTTTCTTAAGAGGATGATCAGGCAAAGCATTAAGTAACTTGAGAAGCCTCCCCCAAGCTTGTGGGAGACTCTCTTCTTCAATTTGCACAAAGTTGTATATTTCCCTCAGAGTAGCTTGTTTCTTATGAGCAGAGAAATATTTAGCAGAGAAGTAATAAATCATATCCTGGGGACTTTGCACACAACCAGGATCAAGAGAAATAAACCATTTCTTAGCATGACCCTTTAATGAGAATGGAAATATTTTGAGTAAATAAAAGTGGCGCGATCTCAGGTTATTAGTAAACAGGGCAGCTATATCATCTAACTTACGAAGATGTGCCACAACAGGTTCAGATTCATAGACATAAAAAGGATCAGATTCAACCAAAGTAATTATATCTGGATCGACAGAAATATCATAATAATCCTGATTAGGAACACAGATAGGTGAAGTAGCAAAAGTAGGGTCGGGTCTCATCCTACCTCTAAAAGATTCCTTACTCCACTTAATTAGTAACCTCTTACGTTCAAGTTTATCCTGGCAAGCAAGAACAGCTTCAAAAGATTCAGCATTAAAAAGATAACCCTCAGGAATAGCAGGCATAGGTTCATCATCACTAACATCATCGTGTTCAGGTTCAATAATTTCTCTTTCTCTAGACCTAGCAATTTGCTCATCAAGATATTCACCAAGTGGCACAGTAGTATTAAGCATAGAAGTAGTTTCGTCATAAGTATCATGCATAGCAGAAGTGGCATCATCAATAACATGCGACATATCGGAACGAATAGCAAAAGTAGGTTTAGGTGTCGCTAGCTTACTCATAACAGAAGGTGAATCAAGTGCAGAGCTAGATGGCAGTTCCTTACCTCCCCTCATAGTTGTGGGATAAATTTTTGTCTTAGCGTCTTTAAAGTTCTTCATAGTGTCCAGCAGATATAAATCCCAAGTGACTCAAAGAATAGAGCTATGCTCCCCCGCAACGGCGCCAGAAAAAGGTCTTGATAACCCACAAGTATAGGGGATCGCAACAGTTTTCGAGGGTAGAGTATTCAACCCAAATTTATTGATTCGACACAAGGGGAGCCAAAGAATATTCTCAAGTATTAGCAGCTGAGTTGTGAATTCAACCACACCTGGAAACTTAGTATCTGCAGCAAAGTGTTTAGTAGCAAAGTAATATGATAGTGGTGGTAACGGTAACTAAAGTAAAGACAGGAAAGTAATGTTTTTGGTATTTTTGTAGTGATTGTAACAGTAGCAACAGAAAAGTAAATAAGCGTAAACCAGTATATGGAAAACTCGTAGGCACTGGATCAATGATGGATAATTATGCCGGATGTGGTTCATCATGTAACAGTCATAACATAGGGTGACACAGAACTAGCTCCAGTTCATCAATGTAATGTAGGCATGTATTCCGTATATAGTCATACGTGCTTATGGAAAAGAACTTGCATGACATCCTTTGTCCTACCCTCCCGTGGCAGCGGGGTCCTATTGGAAACTAAGGGATATTAAGGCCTCCTTTTAATAGAGAACCGGAACAAAGCATTAGCACATAGTGAATACATGAACTCCTCAAACTATGGTCATCACCGAGAAGTATCCCGATTATTGTCACTTCGGGGTTGTCGGATCATAACACATAATAGGTGACTATAGACTTGCAAGATAGGATCAAGAACACACATATATTCATGAAAACATAATGGAACAATTGTATTGGTTCCCCTAGTTGGGTCACGCTCGACTGATTTGCCCCTAGTTTTTCAATAATTGCGGTTTTTCCCAGCTCACTTCACTCGCCTTGTGTTTTTGCCCTTCTGGGGAGGTTCCGACCAATGAGCAGTCGCCACGTGGCGAAGCGTGATTGGTCGGAACCGCCCCAGAAGGGCAAAAACACAAGACGAGTGAAGTGAGCTGGGCAAAACCGCAATTATTGAAAAACTAGGGGCAAATCAGTCGAGTGTGACCCAACTAGGGGCACGAATGCAAAAATCCCAAACATAATAGGTTCAGATCTGAAATCATGGCACTCGGGCCCTAGTGACATGCATTAAGCATAGCAAAGTCATAGCAACATCAATCTCAGAACATAATGGATACTAGGGATCATACCCTAACAAAACTAACTCGATTACATGATAAATCTCATCCAACCCATCACCGTCCAGCAAGCCTACGATGCAATTACTCACGCACGGCGGTGAGCATCATGAAATTGGTGATGGAGGATGGTTGATGATGACGACGACGACGAATCCCCCTCTCCGGAGCCCCGAACGGACTCCAGATCAGCCCTCCCGAGAGAGATTAGGGCTTGGCGGTGGCTCCGTATCGTAAAACGCGATGAAACTTTCTCTCTGATTTTTTTTCTCCCCGAAAGCCAATATATGGAGTTGGAGTTGGCGGCGGAGGGCCACCAGGGGGCCCACGAGGTAGGGGGGCGCGCCTAGGGGGGGAGGGGCGTGCCCCCCACCCTCGTGGACAGGGTGTGGGCCCCCTGGTCTTCATCTTTGGCGAGGATTTTTTATTATTTATTCTAAGATATTTCATGGAGTTTTAGGTCATTCCGAGAACTTTCTTTTTCTACACATAAAACAACACCATGGCAATTCTGCTGAAAACAGCATCAGTCCGGGTTAGTTCCATTCAAATCATACAAGTTAGAGTCCAAAACAAGGGAAAAGTGTTTGGAAAAGTAGATACGACGGAGACGTATCAAGAGGATGAGAATCTTCGAGGAAGTGGGAAGGGATCTGTCGAGGGAAGAGCGACAGAAAATTATGTTTTTTAGTGACCCCGAGAAGAACTAACCCAAATAAGCACTTCTTGAGTGGGTTAGATTTTTTGGATGGGTTAGATGCATCAAACCCAAACTAACCCTCCTGTTTGGATATTTTTGGGTTAGTTGAGTCCAAACTAACCCAAACTAACTCTAACCTATGGATCCAAACAGGGCTATAGTGGTTTTCTTTCTCTCTCCATATCAACCATTTTATATTGCGTACGTGTCATTGAAGAGTAAAATGATGGTTGCTTCTTCCGACTAACTTACTGTGTGATTTGACTGCTCCTTAGTGGCTCCTACACATACTCCCCCTACGTGTATGCAACAGTCATATGTACACATGGATGCAAAAGCACGCGCGATGCCCTAAGGCATGCATGTCCGAGCACATGACGGAACACACACGGTCACGCTCAAGTGCTCAACCTACACGTGCATGCACACACATACTCAGTCAGGGTGAGCTAGTGACCGTATAAACACTGGAAAATATATATATTGAGCGCAATGAGCGTATTATGAAGTCCACTGACCGTATTTTTACAAATATACGGTGACAGACAGTGTATTTATCTTGTTTAAAATTAAGCCATATTAACCGGAGAGGAGGCAGGGACTAGCATTACTTTGCTGTGTCCCATCAACTTGCCGAATGAGGAGAAGGTTGCAGGACGGGAGAAGCTTGCGCACGGTGGCTCGCGGGACAAGGAGAAACTTTTAACTAATGCAAGCTCTCCCTCGCTCAGGCGGTGGACGTGCAACAATTAATTCGGTGTCAGATTGCCAGAAGCATACACTATACTACTAGTGCTATTATTGTCCGACTTCCCGAATAGGCGAATAGCCAAGTGCAAAGTTTACTAGTAGTACTAGTACTACTACCATAGTCTATAGAGGTATGTACTATACTAGTACTCCCTCCGTCCGAAAATATTTGTCGAAGAAATGCATAAAAATGAATGTATCTAGAACTAAAATCCATCTACATACATCCATTCCTCCGACGAGTATTTCCGTACGGAGGGAGTACTAGGAACAGGATGGAGGAGCGTCTACACTCTTATTATGATTTTAAAAATGTGATAAAGCAATCTTCAGCACATTTGGTTATCTTCGAGGGTTCTCGCATGTGATAATGGAAGTTGATTGCATGGAACACTCGCCACAATTCTCACTTTATTCTGGCTCACATCCTGTTACAAATAGGAGCGCTCGGTAATATTTCCTCTTTTTTGTTATTTAGCATGTAAACAGGTCAGCAAACCTTGCGGCGCATCTTCGTGCGAACCGTGCTTGCTGCACTTTGAATGTGGACGAGAGCTGGCTTGATGAAACACCTTGCTTCCTACTTATTTTTTGCGGGGTACCTCGCTTCCTAGCTACCAGTGTCTTGGCTGATCGTCCTAAGATATATGAATAAAGCTCTCTCATTTACCCGCAAAAAAGATTAAGCCATATTAACCGGAAAGGAGGGAGTATGGACTAGCACTACTTTTTGGTGTGTCCCATCAACTTGCAGAACGAGGAGAAGCTTGCAGGACAAGGTGAAGCTCGGTTACGCCTTTTGACTAATTAAACCTACCCTCGGTGGACATGCATCAGTCCATTCGGTGTCAGATTGTCAGAGGCATACACTGTAATACGCAACATGCGGAGTACCATCCGACTTCACGAAGAGGCGAAGAGCCAAGTGCAGTAGTACGAGTAGTACTACTAGCAGAACCGCATGGTGGAGCGTATGTACTCTTTTTTTTTATCTTTGATAAAGTACACGTTTATTCCGGAGAAGGGCGGAAAACGGAAGCCCAACATGTAATGAATGATATCGATCAACCAACCATGCTCGAATATATCTTGGCCTCCGTGCGAGCCCGTCTGTGTGTTCTTGCTCCTCGTCTCTCTCAAGGAACGGCGGGTTGTCTCTTTGCCGTCAATTGAGATTGGTTTGCTCACACTCCTATCCCACATGTCAGTGATATGCCAAGAGGAGGTGTGTTAACCGACTGGCCATATGCGTACTTGGTTTTGCACCTTCATACTACTCCTCCCTCTGTCACAGTTTACAGGGCGCGCTTCATTATGATGCATTTCTCTCAATGCATTTCCACCACCAGAGAGACTTTAGACACGTTTGGTTTAATGCTCAATTAATTAGGGCGTGGTAACCGCAATCAAGTCCACAATTTTCTCTCCATGTACTTACTACTACGGAGTGGAGTAAGTGCATGCATGTGTGTACCCGGGGTGGAAGCACTGCATGCATGTGTGTACGCATTATTCCCTGTAGTAATAGACGCCGTGCTATAACTACCAATGCTATTTTTAGACCGATCGCTAGTCGCCTTGGTCCCATAGATTTTTTTTCTTTTTTCTGAAGCGCGCTCTATAAACAGTGACGGATGGAGTAGTATGAGCGGATTCAAAGAAGAGTATTGATGGTTGCTTCTTCTGAGAAAATTATAGTGGGAAAGGTGGGGCTTGTGATTTGACTGCTCATTACTCACTATTAATGCGGCGCAACGACCGGGCTGATTCTCCCATGCGGTTGTGCACTACCCCTCGGTTCTTAAATATACTCCAGAGTATTTGTCTTTCTAGATATTTCAACGAGTGACTACTCAAATATCTGTCTTTTTAGAGATTAATGGACTACTACATACGGATGTATATAGACATATTTTAGAGTGTAGATTCACTCATTTTGCTTCGTATGTAGTCACTTGTTTAAATCTCTAGAAAGACGAATAGAGTATTTAGGAACTGAGGGAGTACACATACGAAGCAAAATGAGTGAACCTACAGTCTAAAATATGCCCATTTGAAATTTGTAAAAAGACAAATATTTAAGAATGAAGGAGTATAATTTTGTGCATGGCACATGGACCCGGATGATGAAGAGGCTTCTGGCAATGCTATCAAGCTTCCATCATTTGTTTACATAATTGACGTACTATACAAATAATTTTCCAGCGACATGAAATTGGACAATGGTGTGAGCTTTCAGCTTTTGTTTCGTGTGTCTTGCCATCGATGCTCTTTCGGAAACAATAAAAAACTAACTTCCTTGCTAATGCATGTCAATTATTAGCAGATCAGAGCTAATAATTACATCACAACTGAAGACAGAGTTGTGAGAAGGTGTTAAAATAAAATTGATCCATTCTTTCATTGGCAGCAACGCCCCCCCCCCCCCCCCCCGCCCCAGCTCTGTCTAAATCAACAAGGCATGTTGGGAAAAAAAGTAGCTATCTGGAGCATGCAACATTCCGATCATTTTGTGCAGTTCCACTAAAATAGAGCTGAGCGTCCCTGTTCCAAAGATATTAAGTGTGATTACAATAATAGAGGACTGTTGATGAAACAATAAACACATAAATAGAAGTCAGTGACCTTTATAGTCTCTCTTAAGACTAACTAGTTGGAGAAGATTAGGCTCGGAGTTGGATGAGGAGGATAGAGCAAAACCAATCTCCCTTTGTGTAGTCGCACTGAAATGTAGAGACGTTGCCCGTGTGACATTTTAGTACAACTGCACAAAACACTCTTAAGAAAAAGTGATTTGTGCAGTTCACCAAAAGGTCGCAATAGCAACGAGGTGAAATGGATAGCCCTGTTTGCAAAAAAAAGGTAGAAAGGAAACAATTACTAGCCAATAACAGTTGATGACACATGCGACAACAAAAAAGAAGCATATTCCTTGTCCTAAGGGAAGATAACAACACGGTTGTGTTTGTCTAAAACGGTGTGAGGACAAGATTGCAATATGGAAAGTACGCCGGACGAGCTACGTTTTGGGCAAAGAACTATGGAAGATCCACATGCAGCGACATGGGAAGACGGTCAGTGGAGCAAGGCCGGAGGGGATACCTGGAGGTCGTCGGGATGTAACTAGGTGAGCGGCGGCGGGCGGAATCTGTGAGCAGGTGGCGTAGGCCCTGCCGCGCCGGAGCTTGGTCAGAGAGAACGGTGAGTACCGCAGATCGGGACGTGCTGCCTCGGCGCCGTCGAACGGAGAATCGATGCACTTCCTTCCTTTCCCCCGGCGGACGGGATGCGGCTGGATCAGTGACCAACGGTGAGAGAGAGAGTCCACCGCACTCCCTTTCCCCCGGAGGACGGGATGTGGCGGGATTAGTGACCAGCGGTGAGAGAGAGAGAGGCCACCACAACCTTGTGTGAGATACTCTGAAGAGCGGAAAACCAGGCAGGCAGGCTCCATTGTATATAGTTGAGCGGACTACCTTTTTCTCCATAAAAATCGTTTTACATTCTGTGTATGTGCCATTGAGCGCCATAACTTTATTTAAAAATAACACGGCAACGCGTCAAGTCGAACTTTGTTTCGTGCACGCGTGATACACGACCTCCCTAGGTAAACAACCGCTACATGCGTTCAAATTAGCACGTGGGCTGCCATTTCGTAAAGAAATGAGCTCCATCGTGTACCCGCGCGGGTGTGGCTGGGCACGAAGCGTGAGTACATGCACGGTGCACCTATTCTCTTCTTGTATACGTATACCACCTACGTGGGGTTATGTGAGAGAGAAACAAACCTAGAGAGATAAAGTGTGTGGGTTCTTGAGAGTTTTTTTTGGGGGCGGGGGGTCAATCAAAAAATGTAACATATGCAATGTGTGTGAAATAGAGTCCTGGATATAACATATATATAGAGGGGGCGATCCACGAGAAGAGAGTGGAGGTATCATCGGCTTGAGGTGTCCATAGAATCAAAGAGAGGGATGATGACGTGTGTGTGTGTGTGCGCGCGCACGCGATCGATAAAGAGTGCCATCGAATTTGTGTGTGCCCACGTCAAAGATATAGAGTGGCTGGCCTACTAGAACGTGAGAGGGGACGTGTGCAGTTTGTCTCTGTGGCATGGATACCTACCTGCAGCGCTCGACTATCGGTGTGTGGTGGGGGAAGAGGGAGGCCCAATTAACTATAGAGGTACAATGGCTGGTATATGTGTGGAGGAGGAGAGAGGCCTACCTCATGTATTAAGGAGATCGATCTGCCTCATGTATTAAGGGAGATCGATCGGCATCCATGCATATGTGCAGGAGAGGAATAAGGTTGGGAGAGAGAGCTAGAGTGTTGGAGGGGGTGGTAGTGGAGTTGCTTCTAACAACTGGTGGGATAGGCTTGCTAGACAAACGGAGGGCATGCCCGCAATATCAATAAGAGAGGAGATGGCTGCTTGTTGTCTGTGCACATGCGTGTGAGAGACGGGTCAGGAGGCATGGACGAATGATGAGGGGGGACGATATGGCTGTGGTAAGCAGACGTAACTACATAGGAAGATCAATCGCCCTTTGTTAGAGAAAGGAGAGACATAACTTGTGAGGTACGTCGATCGATGGGGGGTAGTTAAAGTCAATCTAGGTATATGTTGGGAGATCGATCGGTATACATGCATGTGTGTGTTAGAAGCAAATGAGGCATGAGGAGAAGGATAGAGAGAGAGGGATGCATCTAGGAGGTGGTACGAGAGGCATACTATATCGAGGGGGAAGGAGTGTGCGAGTACGAGATCGATGAAAAGAGTGGTGGGAGTGAGGCATGGACGATGACAAGAGAAGAGGGGAAGCTTGTGTTTGTGCCAGGCACACCTGGCTAGAGAGGCATATCGATCGATGTGTGCCGTAAAGAAGGAGCTGGGGGCCTACACACACCGTGGGTGAATGACCTAATGTGAAAAGACGAATTTGCGCGATGGAGCTAGAGAATGCTGAGGGAGGGTGAGAGGGATGCGGGTGTGTGCATGCACGAGAGAAAGTTAGCGCTAGCTACAAAGATAAGAGGGTTGTGTGGGTGCAAAAGACGAATAGAGATCATATACACTTCATTATAAAAAGTGAATTCGGATATTTGAAGAATTTATCATAGTGTTTTAAACCGACGCATGTGTGAATATATATATAACAGTGATACACATGGTGTGGTTATGAACATGTTATACTACATATAATATATTTTATCTCTACTCGTATAAACAATGGAGTTGTTGATGATGGTGTGCCTGCCATCCTGCAATAGGAGGCCGTCCGATTTATACCTGGCGGATAGGAAGGAAACTATGGCAAGTTTGAAAAAAGATACCCACACCCCTCTCCATATTTGCAAATTATGCCCCTTGATCATGTTGATGTTCTGTGGAACGCATGGGCATCTTGCTACTACTACGTATAATACATAGAACATTGATTATAATTCGGGCTAATGTGTGGCTTTTGCAGCTCAGTTCTAAATACTTGTCATAATGTAGGGGGCGGGGCACTATACTTTGTGTGATAAACATGGTGTACGTATGGAACATGGTTTAGATTATGAATATATATAGTTAGTACATCAAATATACTATTATTTGGAATCAACATCAAGTGTATTCAAAAAATAGAATTCGAGTTCATGTAGTACACATAGTTCATATCTATCTCTATAGTAATCATGTGGTGTGTTATTAAGGTAATACACGAATGATGGTTGAAGTTGGCAACACTCATGATTGTAGATTCTTATTGAAATAGAGAAACCAATTCAAATTTAGTTCGAATTGCAGCGGTAGTATAGACATTTGGAATGCACTAAAATGTTGGTATGAGTATGTTACATGCATTATACAGCAAGCGAAAAAAATTAATCGGACATAACATGGATTCATACTCCCTCCTTCCATCTATATAGGGTGTAATGACATTTTTAAGACCGCCTTTGACTATTGACAAGATTAATAGTACATGACATGCACAATGTGAAAATTATATCATTGAAAGAACCTTTCACAGACGAATTTAACGGTGTGCTTTGTGTAAGTTGCATGTCATATATTATTGCTCTAATATTTGGTCAAAGTTAGCATCAAAAAACGCATTAGGCCCTATATAGATGGAAGGAGGGAGTAGCTTTGAATAGCATTTGTATAGTAAAACGGGGCAAGACTCTCTCTTTGTGTGGTGTGAATAGTTTTATTTTTTTTTGTTTTCTTTTTGGTTGAGGGAAGTGTGAATTGCTTTCGTACGTACAAGTACAATATTACTACACGTTAGGCTTGTCCCTAAAATTCAACCTGTGTCTTGTTATATCCCAAAAGTTCAGATATCGTGCTCCCAAAATTGGCGCCTTCACAACCCGCGCCTTGCTATCCCGAAATTACAACACGCGCGAAAACTCCCTCCAGCTGCCAAATCCCGACACGTGAAATCCCCCTTCTAACCCTGAGCCGAAAGGGCCGCTAGTTCAAATTGGTGGGGGGTACTTTTGTAACACACCCTACATTTTGGACAAGCGCATCCCTAAGTCATGCTTCACCCCCTCCCATCGCCCCCTTTTCGCCATTCGAAATCCCAGGCCGCCATAACCTCTCCGCTCCAGCCGCGAAACCCCACCCTCCTCCGTCCGCCACCTCACCGCTGCCCAGCCGGAGCCTCTTCCCCGACGATGTCGTCCACCGGAACAGCTCGACGTCCCTCGTCCACCTGCCCGGATGAGGATCCATCGTCCATTTCGTCATCCCGTCGGTTCAGCCGCCCCATCCTCCACATCCAAGGAGCTGCTCCGACGATCGCCTCGTCTATCACGGCTGCTCCATCCCCACAGCGCCGCCTTAACCTGCTCCACCGGAACCGCAGCATCCTCACCGACTCCTCGGATGAAGCCGAGGCCTACTCGGCGCCACCAAAGAGGTTGTACACTCATCGCATCGCACCTTCTCCTTAACTCGACCTCCCGGCGACAACAGTGCTCCATCCCGCACCCCCATGGAGCGGCTACCTTGAAGCCGGCGCCGCGGGCGACATCTCCATGGCGGCTCTTCCCCAGTGCGAGGCCCCTTCGACGGTGGCATCCATACCAGTCGGATCTGTTGCTGCTGCTCCGGCTCTCGCTCGCTCGCTCGCGCTGCTGCTACTACTCCGGCTCTCACTCGATCGCTCACTCGCCCAGCTGCTGTTGCTGCTCTCCCCCTTGCTCGTGCTACTGCTCTGCTCCGATTTAGCCACACTTTAGTCGACTGAATCGACTTTTGGGTCAGTCGATTTTCAGGAGTTGGGGGGGGGGGCTCGCCGGAGTTAAGGAAGAACCACCCGCAGCGGGGACGGGCGCTCGCCGGAGAGGTACCCCACTATCTTAGGGTTCAGGGTGGGGGCGGGGGCCCTAGAGGGCTGACCGGGGTGGCGGTGGGGAGTTATTTCGGGGCGACGAGGCGGCGCTGCGGCCGGCAGTTCGTCCGGTGGTGGCTGGCGGCTCAGGGGGGTGCAGGTTGAAGATGAACTGCAAGCCCTCCCTAAACTACATGTCAAGTGCCTCTCTGCTACCATTCCATTCAGTTTCGACAGTAGCATTAAGATTCCACAGTAAATTTCAGTTTCGACAGTTAAGTTCAGAGTCAACAGTTTTTACCTCATCTGTTGTAGTCGGGTGGTTTTTGGTGAAGTAAATTTTACATCCATTTTACATCATCTATTGGAGATGCTATTAGAATCCCACTTGAGATTGACGATGTCTGTCTTGTGCTGCTTCAGCCTTGATGTCTTACGGCTCACCGGAGCTGCTCCACCGACAGAACGATCCACCTCTGCCTCAACTGCTTCAGCGACCAACCCAATTATTCATGCATTTTGTTGAAAGGAATGAAGCAAAACATCCACCTGGACCTACTTTCAAAATCCTATGCATGAAAACAAGACCAAGTGCATTGGTGCCAGAATAACATTCTAACTATACATGCTTTCATATGGTTTCACTTTATTTTGGCCATGTTTCTTTGCATTCCTCGGCTCTTCCAATTCCTGTAAACCAAACACCCAAGTTGACAGAAATCTTGTGTTTACAAATGCTCTGTTTACCATGTGCATTTTCCTATCCTATTCCGGTGTTTTTCCTATCCCTGCGTTTTAAGAATCATGCAAGCCAAATGAGCCCTTACAGAATTACTTCAGCTACAGGTACGTGTCGAAGGGTACTTTGTGTGGTTTGTCCTGCTCCTGCCGCGACGTCGTCCACCTCACCTGCTCCATCGACAGAAGCATCCACCAAACCAGACATCACGACTCCTGACTGTCTTTCGCCGCCTCAGATCTCCTTCCCTGCCGCCGGCACCCACCGCAACGACATCACCATCATCGACTCAGCAGATGAACCTGAGGAGTACACGGGTCCACAAGAGAAGTCGCACTATTTTGTTTCTGCTTATGTTATGCATTGCTTAAACTTACCTGCTACTTTATCGTCCTGTTCAGCTCTTGGACTCCCAAGTCAGGTCCAAATTAATGTTCAAACTTGAGTACTAAATTAGTTGTGGGGCACATATCGAGGCATCAATGAATAGTATGTCTGTCTAATATCTGGTTCACCTAGGGTATGCCTATGTTGTTCATCTTGGATGGGAAACAAATAGTAAAGCAATCATCATCTGTCTTTTTATTAATTTAAAGCAATCATCAGCCTGCTATCATTATTTTTGGATCCATCCACTGGTTGTTACCATCACTCTAAATTTATGCATGCTCTCCTTACATAATCTCACCATATTTTTTTGTATGCATGTCAGATATTGTACACAGTCATGCTGAACATGTAGAGAAAAAGAGAAGAGTTTTGCGCGGCAATACAATGTCATGCAGACATCACTCCATGGTGGGTTCAATGGCAAACCCTCCCCACCCCTCTCCAGATTGTAATCCAGAGGAAGATATCTGTTCTGAGGCGGATTCAGACGCCGCTGACCACTCCTATTTACCCCCCAAGGTGTTTGCTCTACCTTGGCATGATGATGTTAGTCATATCATGCATATATTGCCTTGCAGTGCCTACTTTTGACATCATATATGTCATCTGCTTAGTTTAGACATGTTCTGTAATGCCACCTGTTTAGTTTCTATATCATATATGGGAATTATGCAGTCTCATGTCTTTTAGCCAGCCATAATATATGTGAAATGTGCAATGCCATCCTTTTTAACAAGGCATCATATATTTGAATGATATCTTGCCCATCCTTTTCTTCATTACATTTCCATTTGTCGACAATGTTTGTACATTAAACTACTCTTCCTGTGAATTAGCCATTTGGGTGGGAGATGGAAAAATCTGGAGTGAAAACAAGGCCTTCAGAGCAGACAGTGCTACCTGTCGAAGAAGATCTCTTGTTGGGTCCCGATAGCTCCTCAGAGATCGATTCAGAGACAGATGACCAGTCCTATTCCCCCACCGAGGTGTATGCTCAAATTTGGCACGGTTATACTGCTCATATCATGCATATGGTGTCTTGCATTGCATAGTTTAGACATCATATACACAATATTCAACACCATGTTCTTAGTTCAGACATCATATAGAATGCCCTCTGTTTAGCATATAAATCACATATGTGAATTAAATGATGCAATCCTGATTACTTAGATACCATGTAGGTGAATTATGTCATGCGATCCTGTTTAGTTATTCATCATATCTTTGAATTATGTCATGGTATCCGTTTAAGTTAAACAATATACATGTCAACTATTTCATGCCTTTTTTCCACACTATCTATTGCATCTGTCTCTCATACAATGTCTGTACATTCAACTATATTTCCTGTTTATCAGCCATTTGAATTGGAGCGGGTGATGCCAGTATCCAGCAACTAAAAACACGGTCTTCAAATAAAACAGTGCTACCTCTTAGTGGAGATAGCACCCCGGTTGTACATGCACAAGAACCAGCCCTACCACACATAACCCAAACTCTTGCAGATTGTACCCCTACTGCGATGGATAGAGAACCAGCTTCACCCAATCTAACCCCAATCCCAGCAGATAGTAACCCAGTTCCTGTTAACACAGCACCATCTCCACCACAGAGCTCCCAAACAAGAACAGTTAGTAAGGCAGCTCCAGTGCCCAAAGGCCAGTACTACCACGGCGAACCCCAACTCCACCAGTTAGTACGCCTATTCCTGTGGAGGAAGCACAACCAGCTAGTTGTAGTTTAGCAGCTATCGCATTTGATGTTGTTAAATCGTATGTGCTTATCTTCCCATCTTGGAAATATTATACTGAAGATGAAGGAAAATGCCAGTTGCAACTGTTTGTCCAGGAGTTATGTTTAAGTAATGTTATTCATGGCAATTACTTTGCTTTGCCCCATATATCCTACCTCCATGATGGTTATAATACAGCAAATTTTCCCATTTTTCTCTGTAGAGAAGGACCGGTTTGGAAACTCAGGATGAGGTAACCTGTGCTAATACCTCTGCTATCTTCAAGGTGGCAGTATCGGAATTACCTAAAGAAAACATACTTCACCGGCAAAGAAACTCATCAAATTCCCTTATGTTCTCCTGAGACACATTTACTGGACGATGATTGGGAATGCCTTGTTCTGTACTGGTCCCGAACCAAGAATGTGGTAAGTTCTATGAGCTCATTTTCTATTTTTAAGTATTATATTCTTGCGTCTTACTATACACTGTTCATGTAGAACAAGTGCCTAAACTTGAAGAACAAATGTTCTAATTTAAGATTCCATTGCTATCATAGTTTAAAAAAATGCTAGGCGTTAATTGTGCATTTTGCCACCGCCTTGCGCTTTACTGACCAAAGCGCATGCTTATGCGCAGTTATGCACAGATTAAGCGTAGTTATGCGCAATGCATTTTGCCAATGCCTAGAGCCTAGGCGCGCTTAAGCGCTTGCTTAGGCACGCCTTTTTTAACTATGATTGCTTTGCTCTTGTATCACTGTATTTACTCATATAAACTTATTTTTAAATTGAAGGATCCAATCGAAACTCCAATGGCATAGCAGGTATGTTCACGCATGTTTCTATAACAGGGTTGCTCTTATCAATAGCTCTATTGATTTCAGTTTTAATTGTGTATACAGTTGACTTTCATATCATGCACATTACTAGCATCACAACGGAGCCAATAGTGTTGTTGTACATGTAGACCCGTGGTACCCATCTGAAATCTTGTTGTGTCGTGTAGTTTCCCACGCTTTGTATTCTTTCACTACTGCTTTGTCTTGAACTGATATGATTTTAACCGTGTCTCTATTTTGATTTGGCAAGACAATGCAGTGACCGTAGGACATAGATATATGTTTGTTTGATGCTTTTATTATCTACTAGTACTTGGCAATAGAAGACTTGGTAGTTTAATCCTGTCTATCTTACTAATGAACTGGTTCACAGAAATGAGTTTCATATACTAGTACATGCTAAACTTGTTATGTGTCTGCTTGTTTCTTCTTTTAGAATGCTGACAGAATATTGGGGACGAGTGCCTTATTAAGCAATGGTAAAGGAAGTAATGCAGATAAGGTTCAGGATAGTGACACATCCTTTTTGGTCTCCAACAAAGCTGATAAAATAGTTAAGGAAGACTATCTTGAAGGCAGCGAGACAACCCCAAAGTCCTGTCTTGGTTTAGTGTTCGAGTTACTGGCCACTACCGCTTGCACAAGCTATTCAAACTCACTGTCTGAATCAGTTCGGTTTGTTGAGTCTCAACTACAAGCTGAAAGACATCGATCAGCTGTGCTGCAACAAGAAGCGGAAGGACTGCGGAAGTCCTCGGAGCATGCAGATGCATACTTTCTGGTGCAACAGCAAGCGTTGGAGGATTTTAGCGCCAAACAGGACAAAGCTAATAAGCTTGCTAAGCTTATTGCCAGCATGGTGGATACCCGGGATATTGTTTCTTGAGCTCTTCTGAAGTTGTTTCAGTTATGCTCTTGTTTTGCTGCCGCGTTTATTTGCACTGGTGGCCAATTTTGACGGCCAGTATATGTAATATGTTGCTTTGTTCCCTATATTGGCACTGGTGGCGAACTTTGATGCCCAGTGGATGTAACATGTGTAATAGCGGTAATAGGCTAGCGTTAATTGCTTGCTTATTTATTTCCTTATTGTCTTGTTTAGTTGTTTGCTTGTAGTCACTGCAGTTCTTTTTCTGTGTTTTTCTAGTGGCCACAATAGCCTATTTTTGGTAACTGGCCAAAATAATCATGGCAACACACGGACTGTTGTAACCATGGGCCTCCTGCAGGCCGTATGATCCATGGGCCTTCTTCCGGCCATAGGACCATTGGCCTTCTATACGGGCTGTAGGATCCATTGGTCTTCTATACGGGCCTTAGGATTCATGGGCCTTCTACAGTCCGTAGGGTCCATGCGCCTTCTACGGGCCGTAGGATCCATGGGCCTTCTACGGGGCGTATCATCATTTTGCCAATCATGGGTCGTACTATTCATGGACCATAACGGGTCGTTAATAGGCCGTATTTGATAACTCTATGAAAACAGCCCAACGGGTTTTTTTGACATGAAAACGGCCCAACTTATTAATGGTCCACAAACGGGCCGACTGTAACGATGGGCTGAATTTGGCCCACAAGCAGAAAATGACAGTAATGGGTTGCATATAACCGAATGCTGCAAATGAGCCCAAGAATCAATGGGCCCTAAGAAGGCCGAAAGATAACTTGGGCTGGAAACGGCCCAATAGAGTAACGGGCCGTTAATGGGTATAAAGTGATACACTGTTCATTACGAGCCAGTTTCACCACGGGCCATTAATGGGCCAAGAGTTACAAAAGGGCCTCATATGGGCCGAAAGAAGTCATGGGCCACACATGGGTCGGAAGTTAAAACGGGCTGGAATCATATTGGACGGCCCAGATGACGCTATTGGGCCTAATTCGGAGAGATCGTAACGGGCCCTGGGTTAGCGGGTTGTAAATGGGCTATATGCGAACAGGCCGTTAACAGGCTTTCCGTGGGCCGGCCCGCCACCTTTTGACCAAGTCAAACGGGCCGGCCTTTTCACTGGAATGGGCCTCTGTTGGTCCGTGCCACGTGTCGCCGTATCATAGGCGCCTTCGGTCCAATGAGTGGATGACATCTGTCCCAACGGTGAGCTGACACGTGTTTGCTCCAGCCAATGATGATTTTACACGTGGAAAATCCCCATTGGTTGGGGCTATTAACGGGTTATCGGATCCAAAACCCGACCCGATAGCTTAACGGCATTCCGTTATGGTGGATGCCACGTGTCGGTCACCCTTGACGAAAGCACTGCTGTGACACGCGATTTATCATCATGGAAGTGGACATTTCTGTTATGATAATTTTGGTAATGTCATGGAACACTTCTACGACAGCACAGGTATGACTATCTTGATTCTGTCATAAAATCGCCATGGTTGTACATGCATGACAAAAAACGCGACCTACTATGACAAACACGTATCATCACAGAAATGTATTTTTTTTGTAGTGGGGCGAGGCCGTCGACCGCCCTCCCCGCCCAATTGAAGGCGTGTGGGTATCGGCCAACGCGCGCACGCCTTACCATATTCCGCGCGCTTGTCACCCGCCCTGCACCGTGCATGCAGCGTACGTGGCACAGGAGGCGGGCGTAATGGGATGCGTGGAACGACGGTTCCCAGGCGTGGAGAGTAAATGAGCGGCGGCCCTGCAGTCTCGAAGGGACACGCAAGCTGCCTCTTTACTGTTCACCACAAGATGACGCCAGCGTGCTTTGATCACCCCCGTGCATGATCCCCACGTCACGCATTCAACACGGATCGTGGGGAAGCACAGCGGGCGGAAAAATCACCTCAATAAAATCAACCCCGTCTGCCCGCGCACCGTTTTGGGCCTGGCCCAACAACGTGTTGCGCTTATGTATGGCCGAGACCTGGGGTCTCCTGTCGGTGTACAGAAGTAGGGGCACTACTTTGTACCCCTTTACCTGTGCACGGGCAGTCAGAGCCACGCCTGCGGCCACACTTAAGTGGGGCGTGGACAGGGAATCAGCACCACAAGGTGGTTAAAGCAATGCCAAGACAGAGACACGAAGAGCAAAAAGGCGAGGTGGGTTCCCCTGGCAAGACCCTTGCCGGGGCGGCTCCCATGGCCCCGGCAAGGACCTTGCCGGGGCAACTTGCCCAACACCAACAGGGCGCGCCACCCTTGGGCCCCAGGTTTTCCAACACCACCAACCACGTTGGGACCAATGCTCGGGAGGCGCCTCCATGATGGCATGCAGATCTTTGTGAAGACAAGAAACACTCCAAGTCATATGAGGATTAGGAGACGACGAACCTCGGCGAGATCCTTGCCGAGGAAACCCACAAGACCTCCGGCAATATCCTTGCCGGGGACGACCACAACGCCATGGCAAGACCCTTGCCGAGGCCCCGGATAGGCCCTTGCCGAGGACATCCGCGGGGCCACAGCCAGGCCCACGCCCGCCAAGTTTCCACCGCCACTCCCATGCAGCTGCCAGCCCACCAGCTAGGCAGGCACCTGCGTGTCGACGTGAGGCTTCCAAGCCAACTCAGCACATGCCTACGTGGTGGCATGCAAATCTTCGTGAAGGCCCTACCACTGCGCAACCTCAGCAGCCTGCCAGCCTACATGGCACTGGCTGCCTCGCTGGCCCGGGCGTGTGTCGGAACAGGTCGAGGCGGCGGTAAAGTGAGGGGGACACCTAAGGGACGCATTAAATGCGTCTTGTCCCGTAATGGCTAAGCGATAAGCTTAGCCACCGTACACAAATTAATGCCACCTCCTATGTGCCACTGTGGTGATCCCCTTGCCTATAAAAGGAGGCCCGAGGCATCCAGGAGAAGGATTCGGACCCTGGGACAAGTTACGCTTATAGTAGCTAGCTCAAGAACTCCAAGAACACTGATATACACACAGAAGCAGGACTAGGGTATTACGCATCCTTGCGGCCCGAACTTGGGTAAACGACCGTGTGCTTGTGCTGACTGCTGATCCCGCTCTTCTCACGACCCTGCGCCCCGCAAACATAGTAGGGATAGGTGTCGTTTTCCACCGACAATGAAACTTGGCATGGTGTCACTACATGGTACATATAATTGTCCAATTTGGCCGAAGCTATATTACAAGCCTCTTACAAACTGGAGCCTATTGCAACCCTCGTGGTTCCGGTAAGGAAACATGCCCCTCTAGTGGGCAAAACGATAATCGCTGCCTCTTCTCGCCTTGAACTTTGTTTTCTATAGGCAACATAGAATAACAGGAGTCTCGTGCTGAAATTTGAAACTGTTCTAGGTTTGTTTGGCCATTGTACATATTACTAATTAAATTTTCTGCGCATTTAATGTAGTCCATAATTCAAATTTGAACTACAAGCACATGCTCCAGTGAAGCAAAATGGGTGGGAAATCGTACATGTGTCATTGGGTGCATGTTTAGGTCTCATTTAAGGAATGGGAATGAATTACAAACTTGTCATCGTCCTGAAACATTGAGAATCTTGGTTTTTAAATCCCAGTAAATCAAAAACTCACCCAAAAAACATGAAACTTGGCATGGTTTCATGACATGGCACATATATGTCGTGGTAAAAAAACGTCCTGTTTGAGAAGAGGCGCACATATTAGTAGACAACGAAGTCCTTTTTGAAAGAAAAAGCTAATATTGCAAACGCTTGTATTATATTAACCGTGTCTAAATTTAACCATACTCGGTGGCGTGCGTGCAGCTATTTGGTTAGACGAGACGAGCGCGAGAAGTCCGCCGTGCAGGCTCGACGGGACGCGTGCGAGCAGTCCGCCATGCAGGCTCGACGGGACGCGTGCATCCTATCCACCTCGAAGGCTCGACAGGACATGTGCGAGCAGCAAGACCGCCCATGCTCACCGGGAAGCGAGCTCTTTGACCTCCATGCACCAGCCGCCACCCGCCTTGCTCACAACTTCTCCATTAATGGGTTAATTAAAGCACCTGGACTGAGGGTGTTTGCTTGTGATCCAATGGAAGCATTTGCTTTGTTCGTGTTTTCAACTCGTATTCCGCCCAAATTTAAATTGCCACATAGGGAAATGGATAATACGACCACAAATAAAATGGCAACAGATAATACGACAACAAATTTACAATGGCGCAGATAATAATTGTCTTACATATTCCGGGTAATTTAAAATGCCACATGCGGCAAAGCCCGGAAGACACGGGGGCAAGAGAAGAAGGAAATTGCAGACAACGATCTGGGTGGCTACTATCTCTACTCGTCGATGGATCGCCGGACGACGACATCCTCCAGCTCCTTCTTCAATTTCTCACGACTTTGCTTGAAAGCAGCCACGGATTCCTCCACCTCCTGCTCGTGCTCGATCCGGAGCTTCCTCAACTCACCCATCAGTTCCTCGACGACCGCTATCAGCGTCATCCCTGAGGCACTACTCTACTCATGCAGCATCTTCCAGCCGGCGGCCTCCTCCTCCTTCTCGGTGAGCGCCTTGAGGAGCTTCGCATTGTCACCCATGAGTTGCTCGACGAGGCCGGTCGCCTTGTCAACCAAGGCATTTCTGATCTTGAGCAGCTTCATCAAGCCGTCGACCAGCTCCTGTTGCGTAGTGACGCTAGCGAGAATGTCGTCGTGGCCGGTGAAGGACTTCAGGAACGCCGGCTCGTCGCGATGGCCGATGCCGTGAATGCGCTTGTGAGAGCCCTCGCATGCCCGTGAGAGCTCGTTCCATGGATCTGCGGCGCGCCGGGACATCTCTGCTACGGATGCGGCTTCGCGAGGGACCTCTCTAGTGCTTCCGCAGCCTTGGTCTTTGCTGCCTAGTTATATGTCCACCCTAAACTCCTCCTACCGGTCATGGCCGAATGACTTGACAGGAAAGACCAGTTTTGTGGGTGAGGAGGAGAGGAACTGTGAAGTAATTTTCGAGTGGGTAGTTTTTATAGCCCGGTGCTAAGTGAACACATATTAGTTTGATAGGTGTGAAAAGATTTGCAATTACTTATTGCATTGTAATCTGCAATGTGATGAGAAACAAGATCAAAATTTATTGATGGCAGAAGGTTGACCATGTGGTTGCTCTCCGTTGAGGCGTCCGCGACGCGCTCTGCTCGTGTCCGTACGAGCGTTTTGCTCGCTATTGAGGCGGCCACGGCACGCTCCGTTCATCCGAGTCGGCTATTTGCCATGTATTATACACATGTTGTTAAGTTGAACCGTTTCTGTTGTGTTTCCTAATCAAAAATAGTTCGTCCGAGTGAACCGTATGCTGTATATCACACACACCTTGATCTGGCTAACCGTTTCGGTTGCACTCCTAATAGCAAACTTTATGCCATATATTGCACACACATTGATATGGCTGCCCGTTTCTGTTGTTCTGCCTCATCGCAAACAGTTCAAATGGATTAACTATGTGTCCCGCATCACACACGCAACTAAAATCTAAACCGTGTTTGATGGCTCCGCCATCACAAACGTTTTGCACCTTTTTGACGGGTTTTTTACATCCCCGTTTGCGATTAATGGATCACACACAGTTTCGTGAAAGGATCTCTGATCATAGTGTCGCGTTAGCAGCATCCTGCAGTAGTGAAGGCTCAATTATCGGATACACTGAAAGAGAATAAAAAGTTGAAAGGCGGCATATTCGGTATGACCTTTGAACCATCCATGGTACTTATATTATCCGATAATTCATAATATTATAAATGATGTTCTTACAGGTCTGTTGACCGGGCATCCTAAAGAAGAAGTATCCGGATTCCGAGGCGACGTATTAAAAGAGCTTACCATAGTGCATGAGCGGGCCCGGAAAGCCATGAAGAGTATGATCAAAGCCTTGTGGCCATCCGGTGCCCCTCCAGAAAGTATGGAGGATTTGTCGAACCTGTTCAAAGGTGCCCGGTGCCGTTTTGAGCTATGGAAGGCCTCAGCATGCCGGGAGGGTGCACAAGAGGCATGGGCGATGGTGAAAACACGCTACACCGGGCTCGAGCCGAATCATATGGCCCGAGTTGGACCTCGGGGACCGGATGGAGAAGAGATTCCCGTAAGCTTTGTGTATGACCAAGTGATGATAGCTGCGAAATATTCGCAAGAAGACTGTAGCTTGAGCAGTCTTATAGATGGCATAGATAGAGAGTAGGCGTTCGATTCAATGTATCAATGTACTTTATCACCAAACTTATCTCCAACCGAACTTGTCAAAATTTGTCATAGCAGGCCTTGGGCTTCAATCTCCAAACCCAAAGGATTGGAGTTCCGGAGGGACATTTACATTTATGCCCCTACTTTGCGCCCACTCTCAGATTTATCCCTAATTTCAAAGCCTGCTCAAATTTGCCCCTCTTCCGTTATGTGCACTTATAGAAATGCCCTTCTCTGTCGTTACCGTCCGGTCAAAGTTGGTCAAAGGGCTTTGACCATCCTGAAAAAATAGCAAAAATATCAAAAAAAACTGAAATTTTGTGGTATCAAAGATACTCAGGTTCGTAAGATGCCTACAATTTTTCGTGCTATTTGCACATTCCAGGAGCTCGTGGAAAAGAAAAAATAGTAAATATGTACGCCCGTGAATAATAAATTCAAAAAATAGCAAGAAAATTCAAAAAAATATGAAAAATTTGGCATCAAAGAGGCTCGGGTGCGCAAGGTGCGTGCAAATTTTTGTTGTGTTTGGACACTGTAGGAGCTCGTGGAGAAAAAAACCAAATTTGGCTCGGGAAAAATCTTTGGAAAAAATGACAATTTTGTTTTTTTTCTAGCGCTCCTCGCATGTCATTTGATCACAAAAACTTGCAAGCACCTTGTGTACCTAAGCCTCTTTCATGCCAAAAAAATCATTATTTTTTGAATTTTCTTGCTATTTTATTTCAAATTTACTGTTCACAAGTATACAGATTAACTGCTTTTCCTCGCCACGAACTCCTGGAATGTACAAATAGCACGAAAAATTGCACGCACCTTGTGCACGTGAGTATCTTCGATCCCACAAAATTTTAGATTTTTTTGATATTTTTTGCTATTTTTTTAAGGACGGTCAAAGCCCGTTGACCGGACAATAACGGCGCAGAATGGCATTTTTATAAGAGCACCTAACGGCAGAGGGGAAAATTTAAGCAGGCTTTGAAATTAGGGGCAAATCTGATTAGGTGGTTCGAGCTAGGGATAGAAATGCGAATGGCCCTTCCAGATACCATATTTGAATGTAACAAACATTCATTATGTTCCAAAACCAGGCAATCCGGTCATATTACTCGATCAAACAAAAGTCGTTCAGGGAGTTATGCTATATTACTATTTAACGTAAGAAACATCTTCCAGGAAAAATAGTTTCGTTGAGGATTCCTTTCCTTGGGTCAGCATGCTTAATTATGCATACCTAGGCTTTGGTCCAAAAGATAGGATTGCGGGCAGCCTATCCCTTATTTTTCAGAAAAGCTATGTAAACCAAAGTAATTCATCGTTGCTTGCCGACCAATTATTCTTTTAAGAGCGCTAGCTTTCGGCTTCACCCGTCTGAGGTACAAATCCGGATTACCCGGTTGTAACAATCGCAGAGGTGCTCCCTTTACACTCTAGCCGAACAATCGGGAACGTAGGTAAGAACAGAGGAGCGAGGCAACCCAGCTTGGCAAAAAACTGAAGTCATAGAGGTGCATATAATGGCAAAAGATGAATAAAACAAACGGCGTAAACAATGGAAGTAACAAGCTTTGAATAATAAGCTTCGTCAAAGAAGCCCCCAGTTATCATGGGGTATGTACATTTAAAGATGTTTACCACTAACAGTTCGGTAGATCCGAATACATCCTGGGATATTAAAGAAAAAATAAAAAATAAAAAGGAGAGGGGAAAGAGGAACCTGGTCAAAATAAAAGAAAAGGTGCTACCGAACTATCCGTAGAATCATCGGAGCCGAGCAGCGTTCCATGGATTCGGCTCAAGGCGATTATCCGATGCATTGCGAAGGTGATAGGCTCCTCCTGTGAGAGCTTAATCTATGATGAAGGGACCCTCCCATCTTGGTTTGAGTTTATCCTTTTTCTTCTCTGGGAGACGTAAGACGAGTTCGCCGGCGTTGTATGTCTTGGCCCGCACTTCTCTGCTTTGGTATCGCCTGGCCTGTTGTTGTTAAAATGCGGAACGAGCTTGCACGATATCGCGCTCCTCTTCAAGGCCGTCTAGGTCATCCTGCCGATCAAGCTCGGCCTCTCGTTTTTCGTACATGAACACTCGAGGTGACTCATTAATAATATCGCAGGGCAGGACAGCCTCTGCGTTGTACACCATGAAGAAAGGTGTGTATCCGGTTGTTCGGTTAGGTGTGGTCCGCAGCCCCCAGAGCACGGAATCAAGTTCCTCAACCCAGTGTTTATCTGACTCCCATAGGGAACACACCAATTGGGGTTTAATGCCGCTCATTATCAGGCCATTGGCCCGTTCAACCTGATCGTTTGGTTGAGGGTGGTCGACTGATGCATAGTCAATTTTAATGCCTAATTTAGCACACCAGTTTTTCACCTCATCGGACGTAAACTTGGAACCATTATCAGTGATGATACTGTGTATGACACCGTAGGGGTGTACCACGCCCGATATAAAATCAATCACTGGTCCTACTTCGGCCATTTTTACTGGTTTGGCCTCTATCCACTTAGTGAATTTATCCACCATAACCAGTAAATATTTCCTTTTGTGGTTTCCCCCTTTAAGGGGTCCGACCATGTCGAGCCCCCAGACCGCAAAGGACCAAGTGATGGGGATTGTTCTTAAGGTGGTGGGAGGCATATGACTTTGATTGGCGAAAAGCTGACATCCCACACAATGTTGGACAAGGGCTTGTGCGTCTGCTCGGGCCACTCGCCAGAAAAAACCTGTCCGAAAAGCCTTGCCTATGAGGGCCCGAGCTGCGGCATGATGGCTGCCCAGACCAGCATGTATTTCGGCCAAGAGTTGTCGTCCCTCCTCTTCGGAGATGCACCTTTGGAGAACTCTAGTAGTGCTTTTCTTGTATAGCTCACCTTTGTGAACTTTGTAGGATTTAGAATGCCAGACTATGCGACGGGCCTCATTTTAGTCATCGGGAAGCTCTTGCCTATTAAGGTAGGCCAGGAAGGGTCCAGGGAGCGATAACAGCCATGATCTCATGAGCAGAGGGTGTTATTTCAGTATCTGAACCCCTGATGACATCTGTATTGTGTTCGACTGCTAGGGGCATGATCAAGTCTGAAGTGGCGTCCTTGCTCTCGTCCTGTCATACTACGGATGGCTTGAAGAGCCTTTCCACAAAGGTGTTAGGCGGGACGGGATCGCGCTTGGCGCCCATGCGAGCAAGTATGTCTGCTTCCTGATTACTGTCTCGAGCGACATGATGAAATTAGAGCCCCTCAAACTGAGCTGATATTTTTAATATGGCGTTTCGATATGCCGCCATTTTTGGGTCTTTTGCATCGAATTCTCTGTTTACCTGAGATATTGCAAGGTTTGATTCGCCGCACACCTCTAGGCATTGTATGCCCATGGAGACAGCCATGCGGAGACCGTGTAGTAATGCCTCATATTCGCAGCATTGTTGGAGTCCGTGTACATGATTTGTAACACGTAGCGGACTGTGTCCCCAGTAGGGGATGTCAAGATGACGCCAGCCCCTAGTCCGGCTAGCATCTTGGAACCATCAAAATACACATGGTCCGGTTGGAGTATGAACTGTACTCTTTAGGGAGCTCGGCTTCCGTCCATTCTGCAATGAAGTCGGCCAATACCTGAGATTTCATAGCTCGGCGTGGCTTGTTTGTTATTTCAAATGGTAAGAGCTCAATGGCCCATTTAGCTATGCGGCCGGTGGAGTCCTTATTGTTTATAATATCATTAAGTGGTACTTCGAATGCCACTATGATCGAACACTCTTGAAAATAGTGTCGGCGTTTTTGGGATGCCATAAAGACCGCGTAAGCTATCTTTTGATAATGGGGGTATCGGGATTTACATGTTGTAAGGACCACCGATACGTAATAGACTGGTTTCTGGACGAGGAATTTATGTCCCTCTTCCTTTCGTCCGACAACGAGTACAACGCTCACTACCTGGTGAGTTGCTGAGATGTAAAGCAACATAGGCTCGCCAACACTTGGGAGCGGCTAGGATTGAGTTGCCTGCTAATAAGGTTTTTATTTCTTCCAATCCGGATGTGGCCGCTTCCGTCCATTCAAAGTTGTCTGTACGTCTGAGCAGTCTATAAAGTGGTAGTGTTTTTTCCCCTAGTCTAGAGATGCAGCGGCTCAAAGCCGCCATGCACCCTGCTAGCTTCTGGACCTGCTTTAGGTTAGTTGGCGTAGCCAATTGTGATAAGTCTCGGATATTAGTTGGGTTTGCTTCAATTCCTCTGTGGGATACAATGAACCCTAGTAGCTTTCCGGCTGGAACACCGAAGACGCATTTTTCCGGATTGAGTCGTATGTCATATGCTTGGAGGTTATTGAATGCGAGGCGAAGATCGTCCACCAACGTTTCGACGTGTTTAGTCTTGATGACTACGTCGTCCACATATGCCTCCACTGTCTTGCCAATTTGTTTTTCCAAGCATGTTTGAATCATGCGATGATAAGTGGCACCAGCGTTTTTAAGCCCAAAAGGCATAGTATTAAAATAGAAAGGCTCGTACGAGGTGATAAACGCCGTTGTGGCCTGGTCGGATTCCTTCATTTTAATCTGATGGTATCCAGAGTAAGCATCGAGGAAACATAGTGAGTCATGTCCCGCGGTCGCATCAATGATCTGGTCAATGTGGGGCAATGGAAAAGGGTCCTTAGGGCAAGCCTTATTGAGGTCTTTGAAATCGACACACATGCGCCAGGATTTATCCTTCTTCGGCACCATGACAAAGTTGGCTAGCCAATCCGGGTGTTTGATTTCTCTGATGAACCCAGCCTCAAGTAGTTTCGCTAGCTCCTCCCCCATAGCTTGTCTTTTGGGTTCAGAAAATCGCCGCAGCGATTTTTGAACCCTTTGATTATGTTGAGGCTATGTTCGGCTAGTCTGCGTGGGATCCCGGGCATGTCTGAAGGGTGCCAGGCGAAGATGTCCCAATTTTCTCGTAGGAACTCGCGCAAAGCAGTGTGTACCATCGGGTCTAGCTGTGCTCCGATGGATGTTGTTTTATTAGGATCCGTCGGGTGCACTTGAAATTTAACTATTTCATCTGCTAGCTTAAAAGAGGTGGATTTAGGCCTCTTGTCGAGGACCACAACATCTTTGTCCACCGTGGATCGTAGGGTGGTTAGTTCTTCGGATAGTGCCTCGAGAGCCAAGGATGCAGTTTTGTTTTCAGCGCGGAGTGCTTTATCCTGATCACTCTTGACTGTGATTATTCCATTGGGCCTTGGCATTTTAAGCTTCATGTACCCATAATGGGGTATGGCTTGGAAGCGTAGCGTCCCGCCCTAGAAGGGCATGGTATCCACTATTGAAGGGAACAATGTGGAAGAGCAGCTCTTCTGACCTATAATTTTCAGGTGTGCCGAATAATACATCAAGTTTAATTTTCCTTGAACATCATGCTTCTCGACTCGGGATAATGCCTCGAAAGGTGGTAATGCTTTGCCCAATGCGGGTTCTATCGACCTGCATTTTTTTGAGCCTATCCTCATAGATGAGGTTAAGCCCACTACCATCGTCCATGAGCACTTTGGTAAGTCGAAAGCCGTCCACGGTAGGGTTTAGTACTAAAGCGGCAGGTGCTTGGACTGATTGGGCCCTTGGTTCGTTGTCGGTGACGAAAGTTATTGCCGCATCATTCCATGGGCTTACTGTGGTTACTTGGTGGACCTCGGCGAGTTTGTGAAGTGCCCTCTTATGCCAGTTATTTGAAGAGAAGGTCTCGAAGATCGTAAGGACATGAAAGTCGTTATCTTCCGGAGAGTGTTTCTCTGGAGTGGCGGTGGCAAGGATAGCCTCACCACTTTTAGCTACCTGCCGGAGTACCCAACACGCTCGAAGGTTGTGGGTTGAGACTGTGCCTGACGTCGCATGTACCACACAGGGCTTGTCGAGGAGTTCGTCAAGAACCGACCTGCATCCCGCAAAGGGTTTATTTTTCTTGCCAATGGACTTATAATCGGATATCCCATCAGGGTGTGTCTGTTTTGCTCGACCAGTACATTGCTGAAAGCAGCAGGTTCTAGATGGATTTTCTGGGCCTTCCATGTACTTTCCATCGCGCAGTACTTCTATATATACTAAGTGCAATAATTCCGTGAAACACTATATGCAACGGCGGTCGAGGGCATTCAACAGTCCCTCGTCAGTACAATTACGATGAAAGGCCGGAACAGTATCGCCGTCGCAGCAATCTTTAATCTTGTTTTTAAGAAGTAAGAATCTGGCCCAGCAATGATGGATCGTTCCCTGAGGTTGCTGCCATACATACATCAAGTCATATTTATCTGGAGGGCCAGAATTACTTGGAGAGTTTGTGGTGGGTGGGTGTGGAAAAACTGGAGTCCCGACCCAAGATAGTATCCGGAGTTCGCAAAATCTCCGTGATCGCCAGTTCGGGTCCAGGAGGATCCAAGTGCTCCCCGGACTCTATGTCCGTCCCTGAGCTTGGAAGGTGCAGAGTCCCATCCAGAGGAAGGGTATCGGGCTCAAAGGGTTTGGAGGTTCGAACATGGCTCGTATCCAGCTTAGGAGGAGAAACATTTTCGGCTCGTTCCTCAACGACCGTCACCAGGTGAGTGATCAGCGAGGGATTGCTTTCCCCCTAATCAGGTTTAAGCCCGATCCGATCATTGGCCGTCGAAAGCCTCAGGGCGGCGATGCGATCCAGCGGCTCATTTAAGGACGAGGTATCCGCCGGGTTCATCTTTTCGGTGTATTCGAGATCGATGTAGGGGTGGTGCTTGGTGATCGCATGAGACGCCGTCGGAGTAATTGCCATGTGGGCACTCACGGTGAAACTGCCAAGCTTGGGGACCTGTCCTAAAGTCAGGCTCCTTCCAGAAGTGATATCATCGTTGATGACAAGGGGCGAGCCACAGATCGCTTTTCATGACTACACAGCGGAACTCTCAATGAAAGCACCATTGTCGGTGTCAAAACCGGCAAATCTCGGGTAGGGGGTCCCAAGCTGTGAGTCTAAGGATCGATGGTAACAAGGGACAATAGGGACACGATGTTTACCCAGGTTCGGGCCCTCTTAAAGGAGGGAAAACCCTGCGTCATGCTTGATTGTATTCAATGAGTATAGGGGTTACAAGAGTTGATCTACCTCAAGATCGTAATGCCTAAACCCTAGCCATCTAGCCTATGATTATTCTGATGATCCTTACGGACTAAACCCTCCGGTTTATATACACACCGGAGGGGCCTAGGGTTGTACAGAGTCGACTTGTAGAGGAAGGAAACATTACATCTGGACACCAAACTTGTTGTTCTACACACATAGGAGTCCTTCCCGGGCACGGGGGATAATCTTCTGCCTTGTCTTTACGGCCCATCAGTCCGGCCCATATCAAATAGTTCGGACACTCGAGGACCACCAAATCCAAGACTCCCTCACATGCGCGCTCAAGGGAGGCCAGAGCACGTCCGGCGCATGCGTTAGCAACGTCGGCGCGGCGAGAACGTGAGGGGCGCGGCGAGCGGAGTCCGCGGCTGCGGTTGTCAGCACGGGGGGGGGGGGGGATCTAGCGGATGCGTACGAGTGGGAAGGGGAGAGGGGAGCCTGACGCGTCGGGGGCCTTATCCCCCTCGACGCCGGCGAGCTGGTGTGGTGGGGCGTGCTCGGCCGTGCCCCCGGTCGGTTGTACAGGAGAGGGAGAAGGCGACCGGGGGAGGCATGTGCTGGGCCAGCTTGGGTGGGCCAAGGCCCAGGGAGGCCCTCTCTCTCTCACCTCTTCTTTTTACATTTTTTTAAAAACTTTTCTGTTTTCTTTTATGTTTAGTAAGCAAAATAGTTTTATAAAAACTAATCTTGCACCTAAAATACCATTTTAACTTAGGCCACGACTATAATTACTTGGCACCAAAATAAAGTAGTGTAATATTTTTATAAATTAAAAATCATTTAAATAAATGATTTAGCCATTGTTTTGATTAGTTTAGAGCAATTAACACCTTGTAAAAAGTTGGTTCCACCACCAAAATTAGTTATGGATTATTTGCCACACTTCGAACATTTTAGTTTTCATGTTTGACAAAATTGAATTTTGACTTTAAAGTTAGATTTGAATTTGAATTGAGTTCGAAAGCAAATGAGGATTAGCAACAGTAGGAGTGATGACATGGCATCATCAACAGGGGTTTACTGTAGCATGATTCTCGGGGTGCTACATCGCCGCTCCAAGCTAGCTCGCGGAGGAGTGGCGAGTTGCTCTAGGCCGGCACGACGGGGAGTACGGTGGCATGGGGATCATCCCTGTCGTGGATGACATCGAGTCGTACCACTCCTCCCGTGCCTACGACCGCGCCAACTGCACTCAACGCGTGCGTAACCGTGCCCTGCCGATAGAGAAAGAAGCCGCTGCACGAAGATCGATGAGTCGGTGGCTAGCGCATCCGCCGCCAACATCGAGGGAAGTAGAACGCAGGAGGCTGCCGTCACTTGGGTCCCAGGAAGGCCACTGTCGAGGTGACGCCGGCGTACACAACCGGTCTCTTCCCGGTTCTTCTTCGGTGCGGACCATCGTCAACCCCCGTCTGGGCTCCACGGAAGCAGAGGCGCCCCTTCCCCTCCGGCTGAAGCATCAGCTCACAGTTCCACTCCGATGAGCGGTTGGGAAGCGAGCCGCCCTTTAGGCCGAAACATATACCTGCGGGGCTATTGAACATGGGGAAGACAAAGGGATCCGCCGTGGTCAGCCATAGACTAGTGTAGTGTATCTGTGTCATGGGAGCAGAGCTCCACGCGACCGTACGTGCACATACCCTGATAGCCTCCCCCCCCCTCCCCCCCCCCCTCGCGTCCGCAAACGGAGGCGGAAGGAAATTTGAGGGTTGACGTTGGAGATGCCCTTACCCTCACAACCCCCCCCCCCCCCCCCCCCCCCCGCGCGCGCGTCCACAAACGGATGCGGAAGGAAATTTGAGGGTTGCCATTGGAGATGCCCTTACCCTGATAGCATTTCCGTTTTCTTCATGTAGTTCATGTGTATTTTATTTTAGAGATAATACCATGAGGAGTTATAGAACTTGTGCTCGATGTTCAATTTGGTACTAGAACTTTGAAAATACGAAATTGCAGTCACATAGCTTGACTCAAGCTTGCACATACGGTCACAAAATACGTTTGCGGGCGTATTTATGTGTGTGGCCCCACCTGTCACTAACTGAAGACGCTCAGTTGACGGATTTTTGCACATAACACCCTTGTGTTTTTTATTCACGGAAAAGGCCGACCACCACGATGTATTTTTTGCAAAAAATTCCCTCGTGTTTTAATTTGCAGGAAAGTCAACCACTGTACTGTGAAAATTAACGCCAAAAAAGGTGCAATCAATGTCTCGAACGCACGACCTAGCCACTACAGCAAGCACCTGTATACCTTCTAAATGGATAACTAGTTGTATACGAATGTAATAGGACACATGCGCTCGTGGAGCTTAAATGGGCTATGGTATAAATATTGTAAATACAAATCATAATAACCTACTTTAAAAAAACATCATGTATTATTTTAAGATTATTCATATATTTAAAATAATATTTATGAATTATGAAATACTTGTATAATAAAAATATTCATAATTTAAAAATTCAATTTTTCATATGAATATTCAATCATGTATAATATTTAAATTATATAATGTTTAAATATAATTCATGAGTAAAAATTATACACAAGTGAATATTTATTAATAATAAATGCATGTATTCATTATTTTTATAATTTCAATATAAGATGTGAGTGTATTTTTTATGGATTCATTAAGCATATTTACTTAATAAACATTTTCAATGTCTGTATTAGCTAAATATTTTTATATAATACACAAGTTTATATTTGAAATTTTTATTTACTAATGACTGTGTATATGTATAATATTTTTAAAATACAGATATTTGAACACAAATTTATGACTTATATTTTACAAATATCCTAAATATTTTTTCTCATGTTTTACTAACTTTTTTTTCATAATAAACATGTTTATATTGAAAAAATATATTTTCTAATCATCGCGTGTATGTTAAATATTCTTAACACGCAAGTATTTGAACATAAATTTTTACTTACATTTTGCAAATATCTTAAAATTGTGAAAAATGGCCGCAGCATTTGCAGTCCATTTAAAATCCACATGCTTTCCCATTTTATAAATATAAACATATTATTATTATCTATAGCACATATCCAAACGGGCTGGGTCGAGTGTCTAGATCACTATTGTGGCAAGCGCGCGTCCCTTGTTGGTTACCCAGCATACACCCAATTTTTGCGTTAATTTTTGCAGTACAGTGTTCTGTTTTTTGCAAAACAAAAAATACAAGAGTGTTTTGTGCAAAAATGCGTCACAGTGGGCTTTTTTCGCGAATAAGAATAATACAATGGTGTTCTGTGTGCAAAAATGCATCGGCCGATCGCCATTAGTCGCTGACAGGTGGGGTCATATGCAGATACATCTAGCCGCAAACGTACTTTGTGACTGTATATGCATGCTTGAGTCAAGTTATGTGACTGTAATTTCGTACTCCCTCCGCAGTGATGTAAATATTCTTATATTAATCTACATAGAGAGTAATTTTGAAGTTCTAGGACCAAAATAAATATCGAGGGCAAGTTATGTTACCTCTTTATTTCAACAGTTTTGTTAGAACTCATCTAGATGAGATATAATTTGGTCTCATTCATCTTTTATAGCCATTGGATGTGATGCGTGTATGCTGACGTGAGTTGTATCTGTTCTTGTTTTTAAAGTGAATGAGACCAAATTTCATAGATTCATGAAGATATAGAACTGCATATAAGTTATCATGCTTGCATATCCATCATTTGAGTCTTCAACAATTATTCCAATAATTATATATCTAATTTGCCCTATGGACGAATATGCAAATATACGTTTTATGCTTGTTTGAGTAATAGCAAGGAGATTCCGCAAAATCATGCTAAGAATAGCTAGGATATCTCATCAGATGAGTTCTAGTTACTCCCTTATTTGAATTCCCCATCGTGACTCCCTTATTTCAATCCCCCATCGTGACCATCAGCCAAAAACAGAGAGGGGCTGCTTTCGCTCTCCCGTCATCGTCCCATCCGCCGGCCAGAGGCACTCTTCTACCCCGCCGCCGGCTAGCCGCTTCCGCCCCAGACTCTTCTTGTTATTCAAGTCTCCAAGATCCGAGTGGTGAGCTAACATATTAACCTTCGCTCAAAATCTCCGCTTCCCCTAATCCATTCCAACTTAATCATCTTCTGTTTTCCGACCAAATCTGTGCAGAGCTCTCCTCAATCGGCAGGGGAACAGCAAGGCCGGCAGCCATGGAGCTGGTGGTGGGAGCTTCGGAGGCGACAATGAAGTCCGTCATGGGGAAGCTGGGCGGCCTCCTCGCCCAGGAGTACACCCTGATCCGGGGCGTCAACGGCGACCTCCAGTACATCAACGACGAGCTGGCCAGCATGCAGTCCTTCCTCCGGGACCTCACTGCCGTCGGCGCCGGCCGAGCCCAGAGCCACGGCCACCGGACGAAGGACTGGATGAAGCAGATCCGCGACATCACCTATGATATCGAGGATTGCATCGACGACTCCGCCCATCGCCTCCACGGCCTGCGCTCCGACATGTGCTGCTACTACTTCGCCAACAGCGTCTACGAGATCCTCACATGGTGGCCTCGCCGCGACATCGCCACCAAGATCTCCGTTCTCAAGATGCGGGCACAGCAGATCGGGGAGCGGCGGGAGAGGTACGGCGTCAACAACCCGGAGGCCGCCGGTGGATCTGAGGGTTCTCATGCCGGAAACGGCACTACTGCTGGATTCGATGCCGCCGATAACCAGGAGGCGAGTCTTGAGCTCGTCGCCACGAAAGATCCGGTGGGGGTTGAGGACCACATGAAAGAGCTGGAAGAGTGGCTGACTAACGACAAGAACACCTCCGGCGTGCTGTATGTTGTTGGGTTCGGAGGGGTGGGGAAGACCACCATTGCTACCGCCTTGTACCGGAAATTTGGGGACCAATTCGACCACCGCGCCATGGTCAACGTGTCTCAGAGCTCCGACATCAACGCTGTCCTGACCAACATCAAGAATCAAGTCATGCCGCAGTCCAGCGGCCAAAGGCAGCAAGCCGGTGGAGGCGTACTCGGCCGGCTCAAGCGAGGCACCTCGGCATTGGCGGCCAAGTGCTGCAGCGCCGGCGCGTCAAAGGAAACGCGTGGTGAGAGGAAGCTGGATAAGCTCAAGAAAGATTTCGGGAAACTCTTTGATGACAACGGGTACCTTGCACACATCGGACCCTTATTGCTTTCTCTGATTAATGCTTAATGAGTACAATCCTAATTATGTGTAATATGAATTACGAACTGATCAAGATAACGTGATTTACTTAATTGGTCTTTTGGTAATCATGATATAGCAAGCATTATACATCAATTAGGGACAGGGATTAGTTCTGGATATACAGTTACATTCCATTCATTGCTTAATAGGAAAAATGACATTTTTTTGGCTTACAGTACCATGACTGCATAACTTCTTGTTTTAGCTGATGAAATTAATGATCACTTGGCCGGAATCCCCGCCTATGCAATTTGTTTCTTTGCAGTTTTATTCTGCTCCTCTGCCCACATCATTTGATTCTGACCAAAAATAAATAAAAATAGGGAAGTAGTACTGTCTTTTAGACAGGAATTTTACAACCTGTTAGTTCAGATGGAGGAGTTAGTTATTGCTGGTCACTCACTCTCTGCTCCCACTTTTGGTTTCTTTTCTTGCAGTTACTTGGTCTTGGTTGATGATGTTTGGTCTGCAGCAACGTGGGAACAGATTAGAAAGTCACTTCCTCCAAGCAAGCAGCGCAGCAGAATAATAGTTACTACACGGTTTCAAGCTGTTGCCACAAGACGCAGAGGAGAAGAAGGTGATCATACTCGTAAAGTTTCCCCTCTTGGCATTGGAGAATCTGAGAAGCTATTTAAGCAGGCCTTCTTTGAATCCAAAGGAAGCAAGGTTGATAAGGTTCCAAAGGAAGTCTGGAAAATGTGCGGGGGGCTGCCATTGGCCATAGTTATCATGGCTGGTCATGTGGCTTGCAACCCGAACAAATCAGAGGACGAGTGGTCGAAGGTTTGCAATTCTCTATTTCCAGAGTTAGGGAAAGATCATGGCAAAGATGGTGGGAGAGACCTTACCCAGGAGGAAGTTGGTAGGATTGTTAGTCATTGCTACAATGACATGCCTGCTGACATCAAGACTTGCTCTCTGTATTTGAGCATATTTCCAAAGGGCCAGAAAATCAGCAGGAAGCGTTTGACAAGGCGGTGGATAGCTGAAGCTTTCGTTGCTGAGAAGCAGGGCCTAAGTGTGGAGGACGTTGCAGAGACATATTTCAATCATCTCATAAGAAGGAAGATCATCCGACCAGTGGAGCACAACAGCAATGGGAAGGTGAAGAAATGCATAGTCCACGACATGGTTCTTGAGCACATTGTAGCGAAGGCAAGTGAAGAGAATTTCATCACTGTGATTGGTGGTAACTGGCTTATGCAGCTACCTAGCAGCAAGGTCCGTCGGTTGTCCCTCCAAGAAAGCGATTCCAAACGTGCAAATGATACAGAGAAGATGAACCTGTCTCATGTCCGCTCACTCACCATGTTTGGAAGTTTGAACCAACTGCCTTCCCATTCTTTCAAGTTTGGAATTGTACAAGTCCTGGATCTTGAAGGCTGCATAGGTTTCAAAGCGCATCATACAGAGGAGATATGCAAGATGCTTCTTCTCAAGTATCTCAGCCTCCGAAGAACTGACACTAAAAAGCTTCCAAAAGCGATTGGAAAGCTTGAGAACCTCGAGACTTTGGACATTAGAGAGACAAGTGTTGTTGAGTTGCCTAAAACCGTATGCCAGCTTGAACGGCTGGTAAACGTACTTGGTGGGGATAAAAGAACAAGAAGGGCATTGAAGCTTCCTCAAGAGTTGAATAAGAAGAAGAAAATGAAGGCCTTGCGCATACTGTCAGGGATTGAGATTATTGGGGGATTGGCGGACCTTCATCATTTGACTGAGCTGAGGAAGCTTGCCATTTACAAGCTCAGCACCATGAGTGACGATCCGAGTTTCAAAGAGTTGAGCTCCTCTATCGAGTACCTTGGGGGCTACTCTTTGCACACCCTCGTAATTGACGATGAGTCTGCCAAGTTTATCAATTCACTGGATGATCTGTCATCGCCACCTAAATTCCTTGTTGCCCTTGAGTTATCTGGCAAGATGGTTCACCTCCCCGGCTGGATCACACAACTCAGTGCTCTCACCAAGCTAACCCTTTCAGTAACAGCTCTCCGGACAGATAACTTGCTGCTCCTTAGCAATCTAGATGCACTGTTCTCCCTCACATTCTCATTCAGGGCAGAAAAGCAGGATTCAGAAACGCTGACCATTCTAGCAGAAAACAAGTTGTGCTCTGATGGGGAGATCACAATCCCAAATGCTGGTTTTAAGAGCCTTAAGCTTCTTCGCTTCTATGCTCCTCTCTTGCCTGTACTGAGCTTTTCAGAGAATTCCATGCCAGAGCTGGAAAGGCTAGAGCTGCGGTTCAGCATGCTGGAGGGGCTTTATGGCGTGGAATACCTTGCAGGACTCAAGGTGGTGCACCTGACATTGGAGGACAAAGAAGGTGAACATATGACGAAAGAGGTGCAGCGCGAGGTGGAGAGAGCAGTGAAGAGGACCGATGGCAAGGCACCCAAGATAATCCTCGATCAATGACTGATCCAAAGTGAGAACCTATGGTTCTTTGCAAGTCTGTAAGTTTGAAGTCATCATGTATTCACATTCTTGCGTGTTCTCAGTTACTTTCATGCCACATATGCTTTACCCTCTCGAAGAAGTAAGGATGATAGTGTGAAAAGAAGGATGGTGCTTCATCCAGGCAGGTACGTTGTATGACAGTTGTGCTGGATGTTATGTTCGTCGTGTTTGTGTGTGCGCGCGCTGCAAGTTGGATCTTCCAATTAAGAGGATCCTGTAATTCTCTTTGACCGCAAATGTTGTTGTAAAATTCATGCAAGACAATGGCCATGCATTTATTTGTACTCATCTCTGGACATCTGATACCAGAATCTCCAAATTGTTCAACATGTTGTAATGAAGATGCAGAGAATTCCTGTCCATGGTTTCTGTATTTATTTATATATTATTTGTGAAGCAGCAGCGGAAGGCAGCAAATTTGTAAAGCAGCAGTGGAAGGGAACAGAAAGTGTGGTTCTTTGTAAGCCTGTAAGTTTGAAACCATCACATTTTGCCTGCTCTCAGATATTTTCATGCAAGATGGTTCAGCTCCCTGGCTGGATCACACAACTCAGTGCCCTCACCAAGCTAACCCTTTCAGTAACAGACAGATAACCTGCTGCTCCTTAGCAATTTAGAGGCACCGTTCTCCCTCACCTTCTCATTTAGGGCAGAAAAGCAGGATTCAGAAACACTGACTATTCTGGCGGAAAACAAGCTGTCCTCTGATGGGGAGATCACAATTCCAGATGCTGGTTTCAAGAGTCTTAAGCTTCTTCGTTTCTTTGCTCCTCTCTTGCCGGTACTGACCTTTTCTGAGAAAGGCTTGAGCTACGGTTCAGCATGCTGGAGGGCATTTGAGGCGTGGAAAACTTTGCGGGTCTCAAGGTGGTGCACCTGACATTAGAGGACAAAGAAGGTGAACATATGACGAAGGAGGTGCAGCATGAGGTGGAGACAGCAGTGAAGAGGAGGATCGATGGCAAGGCGCCCAAGATAATCCTTAATCAATGACTGATCCAAAGTAGCCCGACTGTGGTTCTTGCAAGCCTGTAAGTTTGAAATCATCGTATTAATTCTTGCCTGTGCTCAGATATTTTCACGCTACTGCTGCTTTACTCTCTCGAAGAAGGAAGGCTGATAGTGTGAAAAGAAGGATGATGCTTCATCCAGGTACGTTGTATGACAGTTGTGTTGAATACCTAAATGTTCTCTCCGTCGTGTCTGTGTGTGCGTGCGCACTGCAAGTTTGATAATCAGTTACCGAAATCTTGGTAGTTCTCTTTGACGCAAACGTTGTTGTAAATTTCATTCAAGACGATGGACATGTCTTTATGTGTACTCATCTCTGGACATCTTATACCAGAGTCGTTAAATTGTTCAACATGTTCTAATCTAACGAAGATATGAGAGAATTATTTGTCCATGGTTTCTGTATTTTATAAAGCGGCAGTTGAGGGGGACAAATCTGTGAGGAATGTTGTTGTGAGGAATTAATTTTGTGAAGCATCTGGATCCATATGTGGTCATTGGTGCCGACCGTTCCATTGGGATATTCTCCGGTCTAAAACTCTAGACAAATGGTGAGAGACTAAACAACTGGAGACAAACCGATGCAGGCTAAGCTAGCACCGGGAGAGTATAGCAGTGCCATGTCCGTTCGAACATACAGCTTGGCATCACTCTGATTCCATACTCTGTGGGCTGGCCACTGTGCCTAGTGATTGGATATTCATTGGGTAGCATGGCAGCCTCATCTTCTTCCTTTTTTGTAGGAGAGAAGAAAGAGGAAATGCTTGGCATCACCCGACTGATAACACCATGCGCGTCCTCCGCCTTCGCGGCCGTCAGATTTGTTTTTGGTTGGACGGCTCGGGAGCAACCTCTTTCCATAGTCTAGGCTTTGCAACTTGGCCGCTGTTGCAGTCTTCCCAACCACAAGAACTGGTATGTTACAACCCGACGAACGGGAGGGTCTGGATCCGTCGAGAGCAGGAACCGGAGGCCGGAGTTGAGGGAAGGGCCGTCTAGGTGGAGGAGGGGCGGTTGTCCCGGGGAGCCGGTGACACCATGGATTTGGGAGCTCGGTGCGGCACCATTGTCGAGGCAGAGGACGGAGCTGGCTCGAGAGTGAAGGAGAGCAGGCGGCGGTGAGGCGAAGCAAGCTCATCAGCTTCGGTGAACGGATGCGGATCTGGACGAAGCAGAGGGTTGGGACGGGCAGCGCTGAAGCGTGTTAGAGATTCGACAGACAAATCAACTCGAGGAAGAACGAAATACAGGAGGGGACACAAGATTTAACATGGAAAACCCCTCCAACACGAAGGGGAAAAAATCACGGGCGCCAGCCAGCCAAACTTCACTATATCGGTACAGATTACAAATGTCGAGGATTTACAACTCGACTTATCCCGTGTGGCGGCTTACAGGGGGTATATATAACACAGGTGACCTAGGTCAATACTGATCGTACCAAAGCGGATCCGTACTAACCTAGGTCAATACGCTCCGCTTTGGCCCAAGCCTACCGGTGACGGGCCTCGCTTCGCTCGCTCGCCAGAAGTTAGCCTTTCTCTTTGTACTTGAATTTGAAGCATAACATAACAAAGCGGATGCTCGGCGACTGCTCCGACATGTCTGGCTAGAGGGTAGGAAGGACTGGAGCGAGGCAACCCTGGGTGCGTGCCATCGTTGCCGCCGGTATTCTTTTTTTTTGCGAGAAAATTTTCAATCTATTCATCTTCCATCACGGCAGTACAACGAACACTAGAAATAATAAAAATTACATCCAGATCCGTAGACCACCTAGCGACGACTACAATCACTGAAACGAGCCGAAGGCGCGCCGCCGTCATCACCCCTCCCTCGCCGGAGTCGGGCACAACTTGTAGTAGACAGTCGGGAAGTCGTCGTGCTAAGGCCCCGTAGGACCAGCGCACCAGAACAGCAACCGCCGCTGATGAAGAATAACGTAGATCGAAAGGATCCAACCTGAAGACATACGAATATAGACGAACCACAACCAGATCCGAGCAAATCCACCGCGGTACTCGCCGGAATCGTAGGTGGTGGCGGGGAGAGCGAAGATGTGCTTTTTTTTTTCAACAAAGGTGTTGTTGCGGGATGACTTTTCAATGACGATTATGTTGCAATAATCAAATCACACAATGAGCATATCAGACGGATTGCGACTCGGCCGATCTTCCCCAAAGAAAAAAAAGCATATGAAACGTGTAGCTCACCTACTTTATTCAGACAGAAAAAGGGAAAAGAATATGCAACACGGAAATATGGATACGTGATGTAGATCGATATCCGCTCGGGCGGGCGGGCAAGCCAGGTGTGATGTCTGATATGGATTGGCATTCATCAGCCTCCGAGGAAGAAAGAAGGAAGGAAATCAGAGAAAAGAGATTCGGTCGGCAGTTGGGCAGTCGGCGTCGCCTGTCAGCGTTCGGCCTGCTGCCCAACCGTACAGGAAGAGCAGTGGCGAATTGACGGACGCAGTGGAGTAACTTTTTATTACCATGTGACACATGTGGTAAGCAATTCAAACTATTTCTCTTGAAAAAAAAACTTTTTGTTTGAAAGGGACAATGAAAGACTCCAGCCGGCAAACCACGAGGAATTGATTGACGTGAAGCGAACGATGCGGACGCGCGCGTGCCCGTCGTCTTCATCCCGCATTGAGTACTCGACACGGAGAACGATCGATCATGGGGCACAGGAGGTGGAGCCGCAAGCCTAGACGGGCAGGCACCTACCTCGGCGAGTATAGATAAATACAAGCTACGCGATGCCCCCCCACACATACTCCCTCTATTTTTTGCCTCCGCCCTCCGCCACCGCTTCGCTGCTGCTCCTCCTCCTCCTCCCTCAGGTACGGCCGCGGTCCACCCTCCTTCTCCTCCTAATCTTCTCTACCAAATGGAATGGCGCCCTCTCCTCTCCCTGGAAGGTTGCAAGAAAGGAAGGATCGTTGTCTTCTTCCTACGCAGCGCTTCCCTGCTCCCTTCACTTTGCGTGAAACAATAGGAATTTCTTCGAATTGCGTATGTATTTTTATTATTTCCATATAAGTGGGAGTAGGAATTTCTTTACGCGTCCTTCTCATGATCTTGTATCCTTCTATATTTGCTTTGCCTTTCCGTACGCAAGTATCTATCTACTTATTTACTACCTCTTCTGTAATTAAATGTAAGATGTTTTAACAGTTCAAAGAGATAATAGCATACAGAGGAATATCAAGAAGACACTTTTGCTCTATTTGCTAATTAAGAAGAAGATAATTATCAAATTAATTAGCAGAAAATCAGGTGAAACCGGTACATCACGCCAACAAAACACATGGCACCCAACCGATCTGGCTACCCGCAAAGACCCACATATCACTGAAGAGAGAAACTCCGTCAAGGTTGCTAGCAACTGACACCATAGTCACTTCTCCCCGATCAAGTAACTCTTGCTTCACCACAAATGACCAACCAAGAGTCTTCATTGTGATTCACTTGCAGCTCCGACTTCACAACCACAGAACAAGCAAACGTAAAGACGAACCCAGGGAAACGACATGCGGGTGACAAAGTAGAACATGTCATGACCCCATCTCTTCTTGTAAACATCATCATTGCCACATGAGTCGCAACACCAACCACTCGCATCACTAGTCGGGCACCCGCCAACTATGACGCAGTGCATGTCTAGCTTCAGGAAAATATGACCGAAGGGGACCAATTCTTCAAGACGATGTCTCAAGGAGGGAAGCCACACGGGAACAACGCCGTTTCCCGACTCTGCAACATGGCCTTAGGCTTTCACCTGAGGGAGGGAAGCCCCCCTCAGGTACTTTCTTGGCCCATCGTGTGTCTTCTGGTTCAGAAAAAATCACCAAAAAGTTTTGCTGTGTTTGGGCTCCGTTTGGTATTGATTTTCTCCGAAGTAAAAAACAAGCAAAAAGCAGCAACTGGCACTGGGCACTATGTCAATAAGTTAGTCCCAAAAAATGATATAAAGTTGCTATAAAATGATTGCAAAACATCCAAGAATGATAATATAACAGCATGGAACAATAAAAAATTATAAATACGTTGGAGACGTATCACCTGGGTCTTCGTCATTTGAAGGAGAAGTTGACCAATTCACCCCTAATGAGAGACACATGTGGACGATGAAACAATCCCAACCATCTCCTCTTGTCTAGGACTTCTTTCGTCCCTTCTGGACCTCCAAAGTGTAGGGTCCTCAGGAGCCTCGAAGATCACAATATCTCCGGTCAGCTCATTGAATTCCAGCTTCACATTGCCTGAGACGATCTGTGTAAGGAAAAACACACAATGCATTAATGATAATAGCAATAAAAACAAAAGAAATAATTGTTAGAAGGTTTATATAATTTGTTAATGATGCAGGAACAAAACTCGGCTGGAAATAGATACCCAACAACATGCCAGTTGCAAAGGCTGCTGGCGCACCTTGACTTGCATAGTCGACATGGTAGTGATGACGCCATTTTCCTATTAGTGACAATAATTAATGGCTAAGTAGACTACTAAATTCACTATCAAAATCCGATTGTACACATAATCATTCCATGGATTCTACACACTACTAAACTTCTATTGAGTATGGATTCTACACTAAATGAAATTTCACTACTAAAATTCTACACTAAAACAATGATTTTGTGTTGACTTGCAAAGTTCACATGGTGGTGATGGTGGCGCCATTCTACAAAAGCATTAATTCATCGGATTCTACTACTAAATCAACACAAAAGACTAGCATCCGGTTCTACACTAAAACATATACAACACTACAAAAAATTCAACCCTAAGTACAAAATCTGTTTCTATTCTAATAAATAAAATTATACTAAGTATAATCGGATTAAACACTAAGTACATAATCAAATTATACTATAACTAATCTAAGTACAAAATTGGTTCATGGACGTCCATGGATTCAACCCTAAGTACCAAATCAAATTATAATCCTACTAATCTAATTCTAGCAATCAAACTTCAACCCTAAGTACAAAATTGGTTCATGGACGTCCATAGATTCAACCCTAAGTACAAAATCAAATTATACTACTACTAATCTAATTCTATACGGACGTTCATGGGTTCCAATCGTCGAATTATAATACGGCGGCAGTGAGCGGCGACGAGCGGTGAGGCCCGGAGTGGGGGGGGGGGGGGGGGGGGAGAGAGAAGATGCATGAGGGGAGGGGATCTAACCTGCTGGTCCGATGGTGGCGAGCGGCGAGGCCGGGAGTGGCGGTGGCATCGTTGGTCAAAAGGTGGGGTGAAAAAGATATGGATGAATCGGATCAAAATGAGTTAGTTGTTTTACTGAGGGAGTAGATAGTGGACTAGTGCTGGCATGCGCTTAACAGGCCATGCCATAATAATGTGCAACCCACATGAAAAAAAATCATGAAACATCTACGACGTGAAAAAAATACAACACCAGCAATAAGCCCATCATGATGGTGTACCAAATACGCCAACGCCGCCACTATTTGAAAAAAAATAGTGCTGGATTGGTTGAAACTGGCGCGCCACCGGCTAAAGTTATGATTAGCCATTTCTCTAATAGTGCCAAATAAACATCGACTACAACAAAATCATAAAATACTGAAACCATGCATCACACGAGGGGGGAGGGGTGAATGACCTATCAATAGACTATGACGCCACCCATGTGGGGGTAAAACCATTTATTGTCGCTTGTTTTGATCATGATACACACTGTTGTAAACAACGATCGATGCTCTCATCATTGTAGTATAGACCATAAATGGTACCAAGGTGTACACTGGTAGATAGCCTACAATTGAGATGAACTTTTACTTCTAAAAATCATTTCATTTCTACACAGCCATTGCGACAATAATAAGACAGAGACTCTCACCCTAATAAGCATACTAAACTTGCATGGAATACCATCTAGCAAGTGATCATACATATTAGAAACACCGCATGGCAGATATTTGTTTGACGCTATACTTGGATGATTGACCATGTAGCACATGCAAAAGAGCAATGAAAGAAAAGGTGTTTAATTCTCTCATCAATATGACAAAAACTACACTTCTTGATTCCTTGCCAATTGCAGCGAGAAAGGTTGTCCATTGTCAGGACCATGCCTCAATGAAGATACGACGTTATTTTTTCTAACCTTGAATGGTATCTCTGACTTCCATATTAGTTTAATCATTGTCTACCGACACCTCAAAGTGTGTGTCACGGTACATGAGTCTACCATGAAACCCACTCTGCATCAAGTTTCAGTGGAATTTATCTCGAACTTACGCCAGTTAAATGGAATCTAAGTGGCCAGAAGGTCCTACCATGACACAAGTTGGGGACCGAACAAATCTCGCCTAAAAGATACACTAGGTGGGGAGGTGCTTGAAACTTGTGCAAATGTATCATTCTTATCGCGAACTATGAGATACAAGGTTGTATATTGTCTTTGGATAGAAGTGTTTCCCAATAGCATATCCTCTTAGAAGAAAATCTATGAGCCTCTCCAATTGCAAAGGATCCAAAGTGGAATAGGTGTTTCTTTGTGGCCATCAGACCTGTATAAAAATGTGACTCCACAAGTTTCCAGTATGCGTGGGACACGTCTTTTGTGCCTAGATACTTATTGTGCAAGATATTTTCAAACGCCTTCCTCGGCTAGAAGCTTATATAGACATTTACCAATCAGGGCATTGTTTTTTACCTGGATACGATGTATGCAAGACCCCTTAATATTTAGGCTAGCAAAACACGTCCATTTAGCTAGCCTATACTTGTTCTTTCTGATGTCACTTTGAGAGAAAAATTTGGACCTAAAGTAATCCAGCCTCTGTAGAACACCCTTTGGTAGTTGAAAAAATGATAACATATTTGTGAGTACTGAGTTGATAAAAAAGCACCCCCCCCCCCCCCCCGCGCGCACAAAGCAACTTGCCTTTCCAACTACTTAGGCATATTTCCACTACGCACTTGAAAGCGCCAATAATGGGTTCAAAATTCCCAAGTACTTAATTGGTAAGTAAGATTGCTCGCAACCCAACAACTCTGGCATATTGTGCAAGTGCCTTTTTAGCTTCTCCAAAACAGAACAATTCTCTTTTCTGAAAATTAATTTTGAGACCCAACATCTGCTCAAATGCTGAGAGCAAGGATTTATGGTTTTTTTCCTTTTCCATGTCATATTCCATAAAGAGAATCATATCCTTGCATATGGCAGAATTGAGAGCCCCTCCTCAATTACATGTGGCACTATTCATGGAACTTTGTCGTCTTGTTTAGCACACTCAATCAGTATGGCCAACATATCAACATCAATGTTAAATACTATTAGAGAAAGTGGATCATCCTAATACTCCTTTTTTTCGTTTGGAAGTAATGCCCAACATATCAATTCCCTTTTGTGACCACACTATCACTAGGAAATTAATCAACCCACACAATCCATTTCTCAAAGAAGCCCTTCGTTCTAATGTTTGCTAAATAAAAGGCCATTTGACTTCGTCGTAAGACATTTCAAAGTTAGTTTTCAATGCAACTATTCCATTTTGCAGAATCACATGTGTGTCAATTAAGTACTGATAGGAAAGTTAAGAACCTGTCCAACTCCATCTCGCAATGATGCAACTATCTCTTTCGATTGTTGTTATCTGTCTAACTCCTCTTTGGATAGTAATATATGGTTGTTGATTTCTATTGGGCAGAAATGGAGGCCAGTGCTTGCACTGCTATGTATCCTCAGCACCGCTGCAAAAACATATACCTGGTACTACACCTCCTCAGTTTTAGGCAACCAACTTGTATGAAACATGTAAAGAATGTCACATCTGATTAACTATAGCAAACATGTGCAGGTGAGGCATGCTCAAGGTATTCATAATGTGGAAGGCGAAAAGGATCATAGTGCCTACATGTCGTCTGCGCTGCTTGATGCTCACATCACCCCTTTGGGCTGGAGCCAAGTAAAATCCCTTGTTTCTTTTCTGTTAGTTAATTACCATGTGTTGTCATATCTAATAACAAAGGTACACATTATGTTGTGGGCAACCAAGGTGGTGCTTTTGTCAAATATTTAAGGCAACAATGCCACAGTGATGTTGACAAGAGCATTAAAAATGGAAGCACAAATGCTTTTGCCGTTATCTTTCACCGCCATTGGATTGGATGGTAGCTTGTATGTCACTATCATGTGTTCTGCTCAGGGTATCAAGCCATCAATGGTACAATTATCCAACATTAAGATTGTTAATATAAAAATATGTAAAAGTAGCATCAAATCATGATGCTCTAGTGGTAGAAGACATTTGTTCTGCAATTTAAGTGTTGGGTTCAAGATTCATTCACTTCACATACTAATAGGTCCTCACTTATAATGTTCAACCTTTATTTAGATTGTGACATCTCCAATCAAATGCAAATGGTGGCAGCGATTAGTAGTGTTATTGCAACATTCAATGTCTTTGTTCTGTCAATCTTCTATTGCTGACATCCTAGAGAATACTATTTGTTTACTAATGTAATCTTCATGCAAAATTATATGTTGATGTTGCCAGTTGGTAGTTCACATGGTTCTTATTGCTGCCTTAAAATAAATGAAGTACCATGTGTTAGCATGAACCTCGAACGAATGATATGTTCTATTTCTAAATATTATATCATTAGGCAAGCACACATACTCATCATGCAACATATGCATGTGAATAGGTCCACCTTAACATGCACCCATGTATAGGAAAAAACCACTTTGACATGCAAATATGCATCCAAATTTATATTGTGCTATTTACTGGAAATAAATATTTTACAAAAATAAAATAATCAAACATAATAAGTTATATTTATTTTCAGTTTATCTTCTATACCTAAATAGCTTGCCCCCACTAACCCATTTATCTCAACATGTGAGCATGCCACCTTATCATGCAACATGCATGGAAATAGGATCACCTCGACATGTAATCATGCATAGGACAAAGTCCACTTCAACGTGCAAACATGCATGAGAATTTCCACTGTATCATGCTATTTATATTTAATAAATATTTTACAACTATAAAATAACTAACACAGTAAGTTATATGTATTTTATTTTGTAGTTCTCATGTTATTACTCCAAAAATTTCTGTCCCATACAATCAAATCTCATTGAATTATAACACTTTTGCAGAAAGGTGTCGGATAGTATCAAGTTAGTCATAATCCTAGTTGCATCAAAACGCAATGACACCGTCTTTTTGGATGACACCGTCATAATCCTACTTTATTCATTCATTTATGGTCGTGAGCCCATTTGAAATGTCCATTTTGAAGTCTTTATACACATAAAGTTGATTGAAATATCATTTTTTTATTTAGCATTCCCAATTGCATGGATGTTAATTTGCATGCATTTGTAGGTTGATTGTCTGCGAGAACATGTGACAAAATGTGGACTAGACAAAAAGATTGAGCTGGTTATTGTTTCCCCTCTACTGAGGTATAGTTTTCCTTGACCTTTTGATCTTCTTGTACATAATTTCATTATGTTGCATCTCGTTCTAAACTTTGTAATTTAGGTTTTGTACACTAACGAATATCATTGCTATGTGTAATCCTTGCTACATGTCTTACATGACCCATGTGCACATAATCTAGTAAAAACAAAATTTAGTTCGAGCTCTTGTTTTACATACTTAATCATGCTTGTCTAGTATACATTATTATGAGAACTCCTATGTTGAGGTATGCTATAATATGATGGTGCATTACAGTAGTATGTTTTTTTCTCTATGAGCCTCACAATATTTCATTGAACTAATCTCACAGGACTATGCAAACTGCAGTGGGGGTCTTTGGTCATGGGAGCAATACTGATGAAGCAAGTGCATCACCATTATTAATGGTAGAAGGTGCTGGACACAATGGACATAAGGCTATTTCAAGTTTGAACTGCCCACCGTTTCTTGCAGTTGAGGCCTGCAGGGAGCGCTTGGTATTTCTCTCTCATGAAGAAATACAATTAAAACATGAGCAGTCATTTTTTACATATTTATATAGTGTTGTCAACATTGAGTGCCCTATTTACATTGACCTCCCTTAAATATTAACTAGAATAGGATTATCTGCAGTTGCTAGAATAACTTATTCAGCTTAGTTCGTTCTCTTCTAAGTCAACTACCGTCATTTGAGAAATTGGACGCCTCTATTTATCTTTTCTTCTCCCACATCAGTAATGCTCTGTCAACAAATATTCTGACATTTCATTTTAAATTTGATTAAAAATGCAGGGTGTTCATCCCTGTGACCAGAGGAGCAGCATAACAAAATATCGTGCTCTCTTTCCTGCCATTGATTTTTCCTTGGCAAGTACCTAATATTGCTAGTTCACAAGACAAGTTCATGTGACAGTGTTTTGATGGTGTTTTAATATATGTGTTCTTGTGTTCTTTACAGATAGAGAATGATGAAGATGTTCTTTGGGAACCAGAAGTCAGAGAAACAATTGAATCGGTTGCTGCCAGGGGCATGAAGTTTATTGACTGGTAATTTTCCTTTTTATGACTGATTAGTTTCTTTTCTTTAGTTCCTTGAAAACAAAATTCTATTGACCTTCATATGAAAATGAAATCCAAGTACCTCAATAGTACTTATGTACACGTCCTATATCACTTTCGGTTATTTTCCTGTGTGCTTTAAACCAATTTGTTCCCATGTTTCCGACGAATGAGGCTATTTGCCTTTACACATGTATGGACATATATGTTACTTTGTGTGTGTCAACAGAAAATCTTGTTACATTTTTTAGAGAAAATCTAGAACTAATGGCAAAGGTTTGTGCACTGCCTTGGATAATACCCTCCGCTCCACACAATGCTTCCTCTGATTTCTTGTTTCTCATATACTAGCGAGTTACACTAAGTGACTATTTGACACTAGAAAGTCCTAGTGCCAGAGATTCATGGGTAGCATGCATTTAGAAACACAAACCTTAGATGACACATTGACTCTACATGTAAATTTATTTTGGTAACCTTATTAAAGATGATCACTGGATGTGATCGCAGGTTATGGACAAGAGAAGAAAAAGACATAGCTATTGTCACCCACAGTAGTTTCTTGGATTTCACTTTAAACGTGTACGGTAAAGAGTGTCATCCAGCTATAGCAGAGGATCTGAGCAAGCGGTAAGTATTTGTTTTCCTTGGTAATTGTCATATAATTAACCCACCATATCTGCAATCTTGTGTTGTTGTGGAGCACAATATTTGCATTATATACCTAAAACAACTTTAAACCCCACAAGTACAAGCAAATTGGACTATTTTTCCTATGTGTACATGGAAAGAAGTATTGTATTCTTCGGCTTAGGATAACATGACTAGATAGAGCTAGTTCTTCAGAGAACTTTTGTCTTGCAATATCAGTATCAATATTCTTGCGCTAGATTCTAAAATGTTCACGCCATGGTTGATTGTATCATCACAAGTGCATCTCGCTCAATTTTCCTTTTGAGAGGGGGGGGGGTGCATGTTGCTAACTTTGACCTGGTTATATACAGCTTTGCCAATTGTGAGCTTCGCTCAATGGTGTTGGTCGACATAAGGTTAGCTCTTGTTTTGCTTCAATGATTATAGTGCAGATGATGGATATTTTATAGCATGGATTTGCTTTGCAATGTTGCAGTAAGCTTGGATCAGGAACCCCTACATGCAATTTCTCTGGGAAGATACCATCCGGACTTGATCTTCCTAGTGATGTTGTGGACAAGAAGTGAGCTAGAGCACCCACCTGCATTCGAGGACGTCTCCTCAAGGTGCCTCATTTCTACCTAAAACTATACATCTAAGGGATCTAACTTCCCCCTTAACCATGTCTTTTAAGAAGCTACAAAATGACTAAGACTATTGACTGCATGATTATCTTTGATTCTTTAATCGAACCACACTTCTGGCTGGCAAATAAGTTTGAACTGAATGACTGAAATTGATGCCAAGATAAGGGAAATCTATGGATAGGATTTGACATCTGTGACTCTGGAGTGTGATTGGCACAATTCCTATGTTTATTATCCCATTTGTTGTCTGGATACATACCCAAATTATGCATGAAACCTTCTTTTTTATCAAGGACATTATGTTGATACATTTTTTACTCATATTCCTTCTCACATTTTCTTTGCAGCTTTTAGCTCTTTAGGTTCATGATACTTTGATTATATGATGCGCTAGGATCACGGTGCACATAGTGGTCATCATAATGTGGATCTTGGGTTTATTGTTGTTGTTTTTAAAAAACAAGCACCATGAACGAAGCATTTGCGCTATATGTTATTAATTATATTATTGTTTCTGAATTTAAAATGTCTTTCATGCATAATTATGACCAACTAACATGCTTGTATAAAATTGTAAATAATAGTAGTATAGGAAAAGGACAGGATGAATAAAATAATTGACCAAATAAAATACTCCCTCTGATCCATGTTACTTGTCACTCAGACAGATGTATCTAGCACTGAAATAGGTCTAGATACATCCGCTTGAGCGACAAGTAATATGGATCGGAAGGAGTACCAGTTTGTATATGAATAACCCACAATAGGAAGTTTGATTGTACCATCATATGGTGCCCTCTATTGCTTAATAAGTGGACTCCTAGTTTTTGTTTCCCGACAAATTTGCCCATCCTGCCTAATATTATCTCATTACTTCACTCATATATTAGCTTTAGTATACTTAAAATATAGAAATATTGTAGAAAAATGACCATGTGTTGATGATTTGATTGTATTTTTCTAATGAATTTGATGTATTATTGCTGGCAAATATCTCAAACATGTCTAGATTCACCATTAAAATCATAGAAGTCATCATAGTATCTAGGTTTTCCTCATTAAATTGTTCTTAGTAATCAATGTCTATTCTTCCACCAATATTTATAGCATTTTCTGAATTACTATAAATGTAGATGACTCTTATAATTCTTGTGTTTCTTCTTCCATATGTCACATCATTGAAGGCATGCAGTTTTATTATTCAGTTGTTTTACTAGTTATGAATACATTAAAAACATAATACCCAAATACATCTAGAATTAAGAACATTCTTTAAATAGTGTGCTCATTATATCATTCAAATTTTATCTATTCACATGGCTAATTCTCCCTCAACAATGTCCTGATTTAGTCCTTCATAATTAAAAGGTATTTAGCCACCAGGAAAGGAACCCTTCAGTATGGCACTTACCTTAAATGTCTTGGACTACTTTCAGTCAAGAATTACCAACTATCATTGACCATAGATGGAAACCAATTCATGAACGCTTTCACTCGTCTCCACTTTATTTCTATGAAAATGTTTTGTTATACCCCCCCCCCCCCCCCCTCTTCCGGTTTATAGGGCTTAAGTCCGAAATCTCATCAACCAACGTAAAGGATGAGTGGAAGAATACATCTCATAGTTACTCAAAGTTTAATCTGCATTAACTACAGTGTATGCATGGATGTCCACTAAATGAGTAGGAATGGTTACATGCATTGGTCACTTTTCTTTTAATCCTTGCATGCATCAATTTTATGTGCCTAGGAATGTGAACATGTGGTGGAAAGAAGTGAAAATAAGACTTATAAAATGGAAAAAGCAAGAAAATGAGATGAGCCCAATGAAACATAAAGGAGGAATTTTATACTACTAAAACCTATTCTTGTAGGAAATAATTACCATTTCATTTTTTTTCCACAGTGAGAAGCAACCCACGCTTGTCGATACCTATCTTTCTAAATGTTGGCTTTTACCTAATTTATATCATATTTCTAATTTATTCATTTATTGCACAATTTAGTTCTTATTTAATTTTATTTTGTAAATCCAAGTGCTAATTTCCATACAAGACATATTATGAACCATTTCAATTGATTGACGCTAATTTTCATTAAACTATGGTTTCACTAGTTTTTCTTTTGAAATGGAAGAACAGTTTGTAACAATATTGGAATTGCCTTTAAAGTGCCCAAAGCGCAAGTGAAGCTAGAAGATTGTATATAAAGGAACACAAGAATAAGTGGATTTGGAGATTACCTGAAGTCAATAATGGATCGATCCACATTATTTGCTTTTTAGAAGATCCATATAAACATGTATATGTGCTTTGATTGGTTGGCATGCATGACTATCTGTTAGCAATGGCCTATGTGCCTATTTGTACCGATGTTAACAGGAGCCCATATGAAGTTGTACGGTTTTGTATGTGAACATGTATGCTACCTTCGGTATTGACACGTCGTCGGTTGATTAAGCATGCAATATGCGCGACTTATATAGGAGCTCGTGAGTGCTCCCCTCCCTTGTATCCCGCTGTCAGCAGGGGTATCCATCCCTGTATGGTGAAGGATATCACGTGTAATGCACTGCACAAAACATTGAGATGTGATTTTGTTTTTGTTGAGAGCTGTGATGCGGCTTGAACTACGTTGGTATTTCCCCAAACAGGAAGGGATGATGCAGCACAACAACGGTAGGTATTTCTCTCAGTGAGGAGAACAAGGTTATCGAACTAGTAGGAGAACCAAGCAACACTACGTAAACGGTACCTACACACAAAGAACAAATACTTGCAACCCGACGAGTTAAAGGGGTTGTCAATCCCTTTCGGATAACGGCGCCAGAAATTGGCACGTGGACGAGAGATTAATTGTAGTAAATTGGATAGATAGATCTCGAATAAACGGCAAAATAAAATAAAGTGCAACAAGGTATTTTGGGGTTTTTGAAAATATAGATCTGAAAATAAAAGCGAATAAAAATAGATCTCGAAGGCAAATATGATAAAGAAGAGACCCGGGGGCCATAGATTTCACTAGTGGCTTCTCTCGAGAAAAATAGCATACCGTGGGTAAACAAATTATTGTTGGGCAATTGATAGAACTTCAAATAATTATGACGACATCCAAGCAATGATCATTGTATATGCATCACGTCCAAGATTAGTAGACCGACTCCTGCCTGCATCTGCTACTATTACTCCACACATCGACCGCTATTCAGCATGCATCTAGTGCATTAAGTTTATGGAGAAATGGAGTAATGCAATAAGAATGATGACATGATGTAGACAAGATCTATTCATGTAGGAATAGACCCCATCTTGTTATCCTTAATAGCAACGATACATACGTGTCATTTCCCTTTCTGTCACTGGTATTGAGCATCGTAAGATCGAACCCATCACAAAGCACCTCTTCCCATGGCAAGAAAAATCGATCTAGTCGGCCTAACTAAACCAAACGTTCGAAGAAGAAATACAAGGCTATAAGTAATAATGCATATAAGAGATTAAAAGACTCAAATAACTTTCATGGATAAAAATATAGATCTGATCATAAACTCAAAGTTCATTGGATCCCAACGAACACACTGAAAAAGAGTTACATCAAATAGATCTCCAAGAGATCATTGTATTGAGAATCAAAAGAGAGAGAGGAAGTCATCTAGCTACTAACTATGGACCCTTAGGTCTACAATGAACTACTCACACATCATCGAAGAGGCACCAATGAGGATGATGAACCCCTCCATGATAGTGTCTAGATTGGATCTGTGGTTTCTGGAACTTGCGGCGGCTGGAATTGTTTTTCATCGACTCCCCTAGGGTTTTTGGAATATTGGGGTATTTATAGAGCAAAGAGGCGGTGCGGGAGGTGGCCGAGGTGGGCACAACCCACCAGGGCGCGCCTGGCCCCCCAGGCGTCCCAGGTGGGTTGTGCTCCCCTTGGAGCCCCCCTCTGGTACTTCTTTGGCCAAATAGGTGTTTTCTGGTCCAGGAAAAATCACCAAAAAGTTTCGTCGCGTTTGGACTCCGTTTGGTATTGATTTTCTGCGAAGTAAAAAATAAGCAAAAAACAACAACTGGCACTGGGCACTATGTCAATAGGTTAGTCCCCAAAAATGATACAAAGTTTATATAAAATGATTGTAAAACATCCAAGAATGATAATATAACAGCATGGAACAATCAAAAATCAAAGATACGTTGGAGACGTATCAAGCTCCTCGAATGTTATTTGTTCATGAAATTTTGCAAGCACCTAAAACATTTGATCATGTTTGATGATGCATAATTTTAGAATGACACCGGATTTTCCACACCCGGTGTCTAGACACCTGGTTATCCACCGTCCGGTAAGTACCCATCATGTTGGGATATGTGTAGGGTCATGCACCTCAATTTGGATTAGTAGGCTAGGTGAATAGTAAATGAATGTGACCGTACAACTTCACCAACTAGGGAACGATCTACTACAAGTAGATTCTCCATGCACCTGTCACTTTCCGGTGTTTGAAATGAGAGAGGCTGTCAGGGAGGAGGGGAGGGGCTTTGGAGGGAGTGAGAGGAGAAATGTCAGGAGAGAGATGCTGTGAGAGAGAGAAAGGAGAAAGAAAATAATTGGTTTTATGAGATAGAGCAAATTGCAAAGTAGTGTCACCATGTTCAGTTTCACCAGTGCCATCTGAAAAACAGGGGTGCCCGACCTTACCATGGCCAATCAGGGTAAGAGCATCTCTAGCGGACCCCTTACCGCGCAAACCTTTAAAGTGAGTAGAAGGGCCGCGAAAAACGTGTTTTGAGGGCTGGCGCGGGCTGCGGCAACAAACCCCGCAATGTAGCCTTGCGGAGTCTGTTCGGCTGCAGGCCGCACCAGCCCTCAAAACACGTGGTTTTTTCTCAATTTGACACATGGGTCATATTACATAGAAATATGAAATCAATATAAATTAAAATCTGAATATTACAATACAACAATAATCCAAATTACAATAATTATTCAAATCTATGAATTAAACTTGTAATTCAATAAAAAAATTGTTCCGAATACAACAATGATACAAATCACACATGAATTAAATTAAATGAATGTAAAAATGACAGGTTTTATTTTACTGCCCATGCCTTTCCCAATTGTGCTCAATGAGATCGTGTTGAAGCCGGTGGTGGGTGTTTGAGTCTTCAATTTTCCGGTATGTCTGAATGAATATCTGATGGCGGTTGTGAGGGATGCAAAGACGACCGACGGTCGATCTTCGCCGTCTCTTTCTGTTCCTATCCTCGAGCTCCTTCACGGCAAGGACCACCACCACCATCTGCTGCCGATTGTTGTCAAGCAGCGTCTCTATGTCCGATTCATCGGACGAGGACGAATCCTCGAGCAAAAAATCCTCACAATGGCTCAAATCCATCTACAAATCGCAATGGAGCTCGCATGAACGGAAATCGTTCGCTAAATCTAACTTGAAGGTGCAGAAAAAGACTCACCGTCAGATCCAGGGTGAGCGGTGACTTAGCGGCGTTGACCTGGGGACGGCTGGGCGCGGCGGATTTGGGGCGCCGGTGAAGCGGCGTGGTGAACCCGGGTATGCAGCAGCCTGGCGGTGTGTTTCTGCCGGCGGATATGGCTGGAATTGAAGGCGGCGGGTGACTGCGGAATGGGGGAGGGGAACGCGGGCGGGCTGAAATGTCCCTCCCACCAACTGCTTTTTCACGATACAGGGCACCGACGGGTGGGGGGAAAACATGTGTTTTCGCGGGTCGTGGAGGGGGGGGGGGGGGGATTTACAGCGCCCCTCAAAAAAATTGAGGGTCGGGGGGCGTTTAAGGTGTCTGTTCGGGCCGCTTTTACACGTAAAACTGTAAACTGACGGTTTTTTGCAGTTCGGCGCGATATAAGGGGTATACTAGAGATGCTCTAATACTCTCGGATTTTGTTTCATAGTATGTTTTTCAGTGTGTTGTTCACCCGGGTGTGGGTACACCCGGCCGGGAGTAGAAAAAACATATTGTTTCAATAAGCATATAAGTTTTGGTTACCGAAAAAGACTTCGCCCCGCTTTATAAATAAAGCACCAAACCACAAGCATGATGCAACAGGTCATAGTTGGTTTTTGTGCCATGATGCAACAGGTCATCTAGTGTTGTAAAAGAAAAAAAAAACTGATTATCAAATGGCATTCCATACTGCAAAGAAATTTGTTCTACCACAACAAACACAATCCGTCGATGGGGCATCACCCTCTACGTCACTAATGATTGATCTACCAGCCTGCTAGCTAGTACTTCCACGTTCTCTGCAAAACGAATAAGGTAAACACTTTGAGACCAGTTGAGACATGAGAGCATCTCTAACCGCGCCCCCAACAGCCCCCCCCCCCCCCCTCCCCCCCAGGCCATTTTTTAGTGTTGACGTCGAAAATTTGGCCCAGACGTGCCCCGAGGAGTCTATTTTTTTTGCCAGTTAGGCCCGAAACTGGCGCCGGCGGACCCAGGCCGAACCCGGCGTGCTAGGAGGCGCCGGGGAAACTGATTTTGGCGCGAACGAGAATGGGCCCGCCGAGTCGGCGACAATGCCGCTTTGTCGTCCTCACCGCCTCGGTTCCCGCAGGAATCAATGCCAAGGCTGCCGCGCTGGTCAGCCTTCCATTGATGCCTCACGAGCGGCGCAGTAAAGGCGCTGCGACGCGCGTCCCGCCCGCTCCCGCCACGCGGCACCCAGTGGGCGACTTCTCACCGCCCCACGTCGGTTAGAAAATCCGACCTCCCCGTCGGTGAATGCCACAGTGGCCACAACTCGCCACCTCTCTTGCCTCGTCTCGCCACAAAAGCCACTCTCCCCCTCTTCCCCGCCGACGAGCAATGGCCGAGCGTTATCCAGGCGACGCCGCGGCGGCGAACGGCTTCGGGCGACGCCATCTGAGCGAGGACGAGGCGCGCCTCCTCTACGAGGCTGACTACCCGGCGCCCCCAGACATGCGGGTGCCGGGCTCGTGGAGGCTGAGCGCCGGCGGCGTCCCGGTGCCCACCAGGGCTGAAAGGCATGCCGAGATCACACGCATCCATTCGTCGCTATCGGAGGCGCAGTGAAACGAGCTGAGGCACGCCGCCGACAGCCACACGCTGTGGCCGATGTACTTCGACCGCCGCCATGCCGACCAGGTCACCTCCACAAATGGCGCCAACCCCCGCGGCCACCTCAACACCGACGGTCGGCGTGAATGGTGGGGCATGCCCGGCCGCACCCTCGAAGCCGTCCTCGACCACATCAAGACCGGCAACACGCTGCGCCTCGAGTACCCGGCGCCCCCGTCCTTCTCCCACCGCCGCGGTAGTTCCTGGACGCCGTGGCGAATGGAGGCGGTGACCTCCTCGTCGCCGGGTTCCGGTTCGCTCTCCTCCGGGTCACCGGCGCTCCGCCCCGTCAAGCCGGAGCCGCAAGAGACGCTGCTTGGGCCCGCACCCGCAGCGGCCCTCGTCAACGAGGGCGGCCGCCCCTCCCCTCATTCTCTCCACCTCGTCCGGCCGAAGACAGAGCCGGGGTTGCTCGCCGTCAAGAAGGAGCATGCGGAGATGGCCGTCGACGACGAGACCGCCCTCAAGTGGGCGAAGGCGGACTACGTCCGCGAGCAGGTGGAGCGCCAGCACCTGGCCTACGAGAAGATCAAAGCTCGTCGTCGGGAACGTGACGAGGACGGCGTCATCGTCCTCGATAGCGACGATGAGGAGGACACGCCCGGGCCGTCCAACCCCCCACGCGTCGGCGACCCTGGTCAGGGTTGTAGCAGGGATGGCGGCGGCTCCAGCGAGACGCAGGGCGGCGACAGCGACGACGAGGAGGACGACAATGACGGCGACGACTACACCCAGTTCTACAGGCTCCTCGACATCTAGAAGGCGGGCCACGGCAGCGACGTAGTAGGGCTAAGCGTAGTTGTTTTCTGTTTTTGTACAAATTTGAATGAAATCGTCGAGTTTGTACAAATTTGAATCAAATCGCCGAGTTTGCGCCGAGTTTGTGCCGTGTTTGCGCCAATTTTGGGGGCGACCCGGGGCGGCGCCTGGGAACACAATCGCTCCCACGTCAAAATTAAACGTCGGTTCGGTGTCAGACAATGCTTTTTGGGCATCCTGGGGGGCCGAACGGCTGGAGATGCTCTGAGACCAGCGATGGTTACAACAATTTTCTACATAAGCAGCTCTCTGAGCAACAATACCAACGCAAGGAATGTAAAACAGAATATTAGTAAAACGGCAAGCAATATGGTGCGTACCAATAATTTCTGTTGCGGATGCGCGAAGCATTTGCTTGTTCTCATCTAGCCGACACCACTTCTCCAGTTCTGGGCACTCACAAATGTATAGATCCTTGAGGTTGGTTAGTTTCTCTGTGCTATTGGCAACAAGAGCTGGTTGCTGAGTTCCTGGAGAGAGGTGAGCTCACCCAAGTACCCCGGGAGACACATGCCATTGTAACCATGTAACTCAAGGCACTGCACAGTATGTGCTGGAACTAATTCCCCTAACAAGGCCTTGTCCTCCACATACCGTTGAGGGTAGCCCATTGTCCAAGAAAGCTTTAACTCTTCAAGCTTCTGTTTCTCCGCCAATTTGATTCTCTGTGCTTCCTCCCTAGACCTGACATTTTCAAGGCAGCTTATCAGAAGCTCTTGGCAGTTTATACCCTCCAGCTGAACAATGTTGCTGCTGCTACATGCATCGTCATCATCGACAACGCAAACCACAAAGTTGCAACTCTCAGACCCCAGCACTTCCTCAGAGCTATAAACTTGAGAGACTTCAGTTCACCTACCCTCCGCGGTCTAATACAGCCAGAGAGGTTCAGTGTATGTAGTCTGCTGAGGTCACCTAGACTCTCATGCAGATCAAAAAGAAATGTGCTATGGGACAGGTCGAGATGCTCTAGAGCGGAAAGACCTTTTGTGACTGCTGGTAGTAAAGCATAGGATTCAAGCACACATAGACATGAGGCATCCTTAAACTCCAGTTTGCTATAGCCGCGACACAGAGCAGCGCCCTTTGATAGTCATCACATTTGTCATCAAGTTCCCCATGGCAATTGGTTAATGCTAGCTAAAGTACAAAATTAGATCAAGCTGTCCAAAACTACCAACAAAATCAGCATGCGGCTGATCTTGACGGCGCGTCTATTTCTCGCCTTTAGCGAGACGCACACAAGTGTCGCCAACAGCATTCGAGCCGGACCAAGCGATCGTCTATGTTAGAAGGGAGAGAGAGGGATTGGTTGAATAGTCGTTGTATTGCTTGAGCCTCGTGGGCATATATATAGGAGTACAATGATCTACTTGGAGTACAAGACAAGCCAGAACAAATCCTAGTCTATCTCGTCTTTCCTAATAAACATTATTCTCAACATCCCCCGCAGTCACAACGGTAGCGACGCAGACGGTGAGACTGGAGAAGAATCCGAAGGCAAGCCGATGGACAGCCCCCCACAGTCGTAACGGTCGACGCATCGCGGAGTCGTGGCTGGAGTGGCAACCGACGAGGTTGCTCAAGCAAGGCGATAGCCCTTTGTGCCGTTGTCGAGGTAGCCGAGAGCGTGGGTGGTGGAGCCGTGGTCGAGGTAGCCGTGCGAAGAACGCCGTGGTCGATGTCGAGTCGGGGTGGCCGGTGTCGAGGAAGTCGCCGTGGAGCCGCGGGCGCAAGGAGGCGCCGAGTTAGTCATTGGCGCAGTGGGGTCGAAGTAGTGGTGCGCCGAAAAGATGACGGTGTTGACGACGCGTCGCGGCGGGTTTGCCAAACCCGGGGACACATCGTAGACGAAGGCACGCGGCGGTGTTGCCAGCACCGAGCATGCGTAGACGGACGAAGACGAAGTTGACAAAGCGCCGCATCAGGCTTGCCAGGCCCGGGGACACGTCCTGAACGAAGGCACGCGGCGGTGTTGCCAGCACCGGACATGCGTAGACGAGGGGCCTGCACGAGCTGTACGCCATGTCGGAGAAGTCGGAGGGTCCAGCAGAGAAGAACTCGACGACGATTGCGGCGTCCATCGGCGTGGGGCCGATGTCACCAACGGTGGTCGGAATAGACGAAGTGGTCGGGGTAGATGACGGTGACGCTGGCGACGGGCTGGTGCGTGGACGAAAACGAAGGGGGTGGACGGGCGGCGGCGGCTACGAAGGTAGCGGCGGCGGCGGCCAAAGAAGAGTGGCGGCGGCAGCCTGACGGCGGCTAGGTTAGGAGTGCGGCGGCGGTGCTCGAAGTAGGCGAGAACCCTGACAGCGCGACGAAGACCGGCGCGGACGGTGGCGTTCCCGCGCCAAGGGAGACGGCGCGGCGCATACCACGGGAGGTCGATGTGCGGTGACGGCGGAGTGGACCGCGAGCCGCGGCGCTACGGTCCGAAGGGGCGACGCAGCGGCGGTAGGCGGGTCGGGGCGACGGCGGGAAGACCTCGGGGCGGCGGCGGGGACCGTGGACCGCGACGCTGCGGCCCGAAGGAGCGCCACAACGGCGGTTCACGAGTCGGTGCAACCGCGGAGACGGCCTCGGGACGACGGCGTGGACCGCGTGCCATGCTCGCTACGGCCCGACGGGGTGACGCAGCGGCGGCGCGAGGGTCGATGCAGCCACGGGACGGCCTAGAGCGGATGGCCTCGGGGCTGCGGTGGACCGCGGGCCGCGGCACTACGGCCCGAAGGGGTGACGCAGCGGTGACGCGGGTCGGTGCAGCCGGGAGAAGAACCACGAGGCGGCGGCGCTGCGGCCCGACGGGGAGACGCAGCGGCAGCCCGATGCTCGATCGGTGGAGAGGCGCGCTGAACTCGGGGACGATCTTCACGGGACCTGCGGATGCGCGCATAACCGACGGGCCAGGTCAGTCGCTCGGCGTAGATGAGGCGGATCGCGGCGGCGAGCGGGTGATCAAGCCGATCGCGCGCGAGGTCGGGGACGCCGGTCGGTGAAGGCGTGGTGGCGGCGGAGTCCGAGATGAAGCCGGCGGTGGCGGGCGGCAGGGCGGCTATGATTGGCCGCCGCATGGCGCGAGGCCGCCGGGTCGAGGTGATGCAGGAGTCCCGGTCGGAGCAGGGCGGTGACGGCCGGCGTAGATCGACGAGTGGGCCGTCACGCGAACGACGGCGGTGAAGGGCCGCCGCATGACGCGAGGCCGCCGGGTCGGGGCGACCGGCGGGCAGACGCGGACGACACGCGAGGCCGCCGGGTCAGTGAAGATGTCGGTGGAGTCGACGCCGAAGTCGGAGTAGAGGCGCACGGGGTCAACGGCAGCGGTGGGCGACGCAAACCGGATCACAAAGACCGGAAAACCAAAAAAGTAGACGCCGATCAAAGCGACCGGCGAGAGAGAGAAAACCCGGATCAAAGGATCGGAAAAAAGACTCTCTAAGGCAGCCGGCCAACACGGCCGGCGGACGAACCCTAGGTACGGGCGGCGCGGCCCCCGGCGGCGATCATGGAGGTCGACCGCCCGGGGGCGGCGCGCAGGTGCGGAAGCGGCGGCGGCTAGGGTTTAGGATCGACTTGCGATAGATACCATGTTAGAAGGGAAAGAGAGGGATTGGTGGAATAGTCGTTGTATTGCTTGAGCCTCGTGGGCATATATATAGGAGTACAATGATCTACTTGGAGTACAAGACAAGCCAGAACAAATCCTAGTCTATCTCGTCTTTCCTAATAAACATTATTCTCAACAGTCTACATGACAAAATACATGGGCCGGGAGCAAAATAGCGGCAGGGCATACAACATTCGATATACACCGGAATGCATGCAACAGGGGCGCAATGTGTAGCATGGCACGAGCACATGCGACTGCAATTTTTTTCATGGACACTTTTGGAATTACGTAAAACGCGACTAGCTTTCTTTAAATTACATAATATTTTTTTAAATGTGAAAACCTTTTAAATTACGCAAAGATTTTTAAGATACGTAACAAGCAACTTTTTAATACACAATAACATTTTTTGTATTACATGATGAACACTTTTTAACTACATAATGAATGTGTTTTTGTTACACAATGGACATTTTAAAATACAAGATAAACATTTTGTAATACATAGTGAAGATTTTAAAATACACGATGAACATTTTAAAATATGCAATGAATATTTTTAATACTTGATGATCATTTATTAGTACACGATGAACTCATTTGCATACATGATTAATATTTTTTTAAACACATAATGAACATTCTTTAAACAATAAACATTTTTTAATAAACCTAGAACATCTTTTGAAATATGTGATGAACATTTTCTAAACACACTGAACATCCTTGAAATACCCAATAAATAAATTTTTTAACCTAGCAAAAAAGTAAGAACCGTCTATATTGAAAATAAGAAAAAAAAATACTGCCTTAAAAGATAAAAATATAGGACGCCGATATCCACCACACGTGTGGCATAATAGGCATTCGCCCACACGCCGTGTGTGGCATGAGCGGGGGGAAGCCACACGGGCTCTGTGTGGGCGAACAGTAGAATTGCCCACACGTGTGGGCGTAGCTACTTCGTGTCACACGCCCAAGTACTACTCATCCCCACCCCGCATGTGTGGCATGAAGCAAATACGCCCACACGTCCTGGTGCAGCTACAATAGGTACCCGCGGGATGAAGATTTAGTTGCCATCCGGGATAGCAGACGTAGTTATCCGGGATGGCAAATATGGTTGTAAAAGCATGGCAACTCTCTCTGTTTTGGTTAACTATAGTTGCCATGTTTAATTTATGATAGTTGCCGCGTGTAATCAAACCATAGTTGTCGTGTGTGATTAACAACTTGCCACATATGGTCAAACAACAGTTGCCATGTGTGTTTACCTAGTTGCCACGTGTGGTTAATCACAGTTGTCATGTATGTTTACCTGATTGCCACGTACGCGCAACTGCAGTTGCCGTCTAGCAAACGAATCATAGTTGTCACGCGTGTTCACCTAGTTTCCATGTACGCGCAACTGTAGTTATCATCCAACAACGTACGACTGTCGTGTGGGCGAAAAGCAGTTCGCCCACGCGCGCGTGAACTAGGTGCTAGGTGGTGACTGTGTGGGCAGAAACTAGTTCGCCCACACAGCACAGCTAGCAACCGCGTGCTACGAGGGCGTGTGGGCAACCTCTCCAACGCCCACACATCGACCTTGTCCTACGTGGCACGCGAAAACTGCCCCGGTGTGTCAAGATTCGTGCAAACTTAACTGAACGGTGATCCAGACGGGTGAGCGAGTTGCAAGTTGCCACACGTGTGGGCGTTAGTGTTTTCAAAAATATATTATGCAAGTGATGAACATGAAAATAAAGTAGAAAAGAAAACAAGAAACAAGAAAATAAAATTGAAAAATATTTAAGATAAAATGAGTTTATTTTATGAAAAAAGAAACAACTCAAAGTAAACAAAAAGGATACCAAAAATAACAAAAATAAAAAACAGACAAACCAGGTTCCCAAATAAACCAAAAGAAAACTGCAAAGAACGGAATCAAAGAATAGACAAGAAAAGTGCCCGTTGTTGGACCACCATCCACAACACGATCATTGGCGAGCTCGAGTTATGGCTCTTCAATGAAAGATACTCTCTCCGTCTCAAAATGAAAGACGTTTTTTGACATTATCATCGTATGTCACTACGTCCTATGCGCCATCCCTCCTAGTTTCCATAAACTGGCTCAACGTCGAGGGATTGCAAAAGAACCAGGTTGTATATATCTTCTCACGAAGTCTCTCTAGACGATCAAAATGTACTCCTTCCCTAACCATCTAGAAGTAGATAGCTGTGTCATAGGAACATGATATAGAATATTGAGCAGAACAATTTTGTACCTAACACTATACGTCTCTACCCAACGATAATCTATCAATTACACATGTCATCTCTTTCAAAGCTGCCGATGCATGCACACCCACCTATATTCAGTTCACCTGCTTGGGTATTATTTATAAAGCAGGACGGGTGAAATCAGAAAGCCTGATTGAAGTATCCGTGGCTGCAGCGAAGAGACAACAGGATTTACTTTTCTTTTCGCGGGCGAGACAAGAGGATTTTACAGGCGCTGAGAAGCGAGGTGTTGGGATGCAGGCTGGTGCCTTTTGTTTTCTGATGACATGATTCAGTCTGGTGTCGAGCGATACGTTCGAACAGACGGTTTGGATGGTTGGTTGGCTGGCTGCAATTATATTATCTGTTGTGGCCGTGGGCAGGCAGGCAGGCAGGCCACGTGATAAACAGACGGTTTGGATCATTGGGCAGCCTGTCAGCCTCCAAGAATGGGAAATCGAAAGTTATTAACAAGCTACTAACGTTGTACTGCAGCACTGATTATGTAGCTAGCACGGAACACATACATATGGATATTCGGTCGGAAGGATGCCATGCCCATGCCAGCCGCCTGCCCAACCCTGACATACAACTATGAGAAAAGCAGCGGCGGAAAGGCTCACGCAAGTATCCAGACGGAGGAGCGGGAAAAGGGGGGGGAGGTTGACAACGAACGAACGTACGATCGATCTATGATGGACCCTCTCGTGCTCGTCCTCCCGCTTCGAGCATCATTAGCGCCGGTGGACGAGAGAGTGAAAGCGATCAAGTGAGGTGGACGATGAGAAGTTGGAGCCGGCAAGCCACCCCTGCCCGGACAGATGGACAGACAGACAGACCATCGAGGACAAGATCCAATTTGCATCTCAGCGAGTTGATAAATAATGTACTCCGAGGGACGCCATGCCGCATACTCCTCCGTCCTCCCGCTCATTTTTCTTCACCACCGCCGCCGCCTCGTCCTCTTCCCTGACCTCCGCCATCGCTGCTCACCCTCCTCGCCCCCCACCTCAGGTATGGCGCCTGTTACTCCTTCTAACCTTGTCTACCAACTGGTGCTGCTGCATGCATGCCGTCTCTCTTCTCCCTCCCCGAAAGTTTAGTCGGAAGCATCTACATATGCCTTTGCGGTGGCGAAACTGAAAGGGGGCAAGGAACCGATTCTCTGCTGCAAGGATGCCGTGCCGCCGGCCAGCGCTTGCCAAGCTACCTTGTATTGACCCTCGGCCTTTTCGCCGCCGCACAGGCATATATAGATGCTTCCGGCTAACCGCTTTATGCTTCCTTCTCGACCGTCTCTTTCTCTCTTGGCTTTGGCTTTCCATGCATGCATGCATGCACGAGTGTCTGCCATGCATGCTAATGCACCGTCGTGGAGGAGGATTCACACTGCATGTGATCCACCAAAAATGCTAGACATACAAAGATTTGTAAAAGCCTGTAAACTGTTTTCATCTAACAACCAATCACAAACCTTTTCCCCCTGATTTTCAGGGGAGTGGGCCGTCCCTCTCACCTGTTGGCCAATGAAAACTAACCCACCCTGTAAAAGCCTGTAAACTGTTTGTACGTGTAGCATTGCCGGTGATCCACAGACCACTTGAACCAGCGCTAGCTGTTTAAGATTTCCATCTTCTTGAGCACGTAGTGTATAACCGCTGTTTTGCGCTGTGTGGCCGGCTACACTGCCCCCTTTGATCAATCAACAGCATTTTCGTCGATGTGGTAAAAAAAAAACAGCATTTTCGTCGAAGGACAAAAAACATCTACCTGTTTATTAGTGTATTTGTTTAATATAAAGGGATCAAGCTAGCTTGTTGGCAATGGTTAGATCTGATGTCGACGTGCTTGGCCACATTCTCATCGCATAATGATCCAAAATATTAATCTAGTAATATGGATTGAAAAACCAAATGGTCCCATGCATGCATCCATCAGGAAATAGTAGGAGTACTAGTCAAAGAAGAAGTAGAGTAGTACTCCATGGCAATTAATTCAGATGATGATGTTGATGATGATATTTTTGGTGTGCTGGCTGTGTTGTGTTGGCACTGCACGGTACGTAGTAGTACTCCTACGTAGCATATCTGCACATGGACGGCCTGGCTAGATAGTGAATAAAAAAAACCACCGATGGACAAGAAGAATTATTAAGGAAGCATATGGGGTTTAGGGTTTAGGGTTTAGGGTTTAGGGTTTGGAGTTTGGAACGTTCATATTAGGCTGGTTGCTTTGGCCCGTTGGAACAGACAACTCTGTTGGTTGCCCTTTGGAGTTTGGAACGTTCATCAAGCAATCAACAGAGGGAGTACGTTCACTTGACGGAACGAAGACGCACGCTGGAATATCCAAACGGAGAGACGATGAGGCCAGGGCAGGTGGGCGGCGAATGGACGATGGAGACGTCGCGCGTGCTCCTCGTCTCCCGGCCGCGCGTACAACGGGACGCGACGCAAGCGGAGGGAGCGGAGGTCGGCCGAAAGGAAGGAAGGGAGTAAGAAAGCGATGGACAGGCAAGCAAGCTGGAACCGCAAGCAATCAAGCCGCCCCGGCCAGACGGACGGACGGACAGGCCGGCGCCAGCCGCGTGCCAACTCGCCTCCTAGATAAATAGAGGCCACGCGACGCGGGACGCCATGCCGCATAGCGCATGCCCCTCCCGCCCTCCCGCTACTTCTTTTACCGCCGCCGCCGCCGCCGCTGCCTCTTCCCTCTGTTTCGCCCCGCCCGCCGCCTCCACCGTCGCCGTCCCCTGCACCTACCTCAGCCTCAGGTACGTCTTCGCTCCAGACTCTTCCTCCCTCCAACCTTGCTACTCCTACTATCTGCATGGCATGCCGCCGGCGCCAGACATCGCCGCGACCTCTACCCGTCGTCGGCGTTCGTATCTATCTATATCTGCCTCCGCCGCGCCGAATATGCGCTTTCTGCTTCCCCGCGTTATGCCTTTCTTCTCGTCCCTTTCTCTCTTCGATTTGCCTTTGGTATCTACTACTCATCTGTTTATAGTATTATTTACAAGGGGATCATAATCTTGTTGGCCAGCGCTAGATCCCTCTCCTTGAACGTACTTTTCAAGGGCCGATGTTGACCTTCTTCACCACCTTCTCGCTCGTCGTATACTCACGGCCCGTCCGATATTATAATAGTCCGCCGCCCGCCGGAATGTTCCCCTCCGTCAAGAAAGGGAAACAAAAACAAAAACAGAGCATAACCTGAACAGGTTTCAGGGCGGGGTTGGATGCAGAGTAGTCTCGTGGTATGTACTCCCTCCATTCGGAATTACTTATCGGGGAAATGAATGTATCTAGACGTATTTTAATTCTAGATACATCAATTTTCAAGACAACTAATTCCGAACGGAAAGAGTATTATACTGTAAAAACGGAGTAGTAGTAGTAGTTGTTCCATTGTTTGTTCCATGGCGGTTCAGATGATGATTCAGTAGCACTACACCAAAAACAGAGTATGAAATCCCTCAGAAAAACAGAATAGGAAATCCCTTAAAAAAACAGAGTAGGAATACACATTGCATCCCGGCTGGCCTGTGTTGTTTCTCTCTTTCGATCTTGGGAATGCTCCCCATGACGCTGCCACACGCTCAGCAGCCTCGGCCTGCGAGTGTTTAATTGCTCTACTCGCGCAACCCTTCCCAACGTAACCAGCCACTTGCAGTTCGCCAAAAAAAAAACCAAAAAAAAAAAAAACTTACTAGCGTTACACAAATAACCAGTTGTACAAATCCTAGTACTCGGAAAAGCAGTTGTGTGGCGACGGAAAACGCTCAAGCACCACATATACGGTGGCTGAACGAAGACGCGCACTGGAATATCCAAACGGAGAAACCACGAGGACAAGGCGAAGGCGACCGCGACGGCAAACGAAGGATGGAGACGCGCGCATGCTCCTCGCCTTGGACGGCCGATTTTCGTGTTTTGACTCTTTTGCGTTAGTTTAGCCGGATCTGACCCCAGTTCAGAAAATATTCAGGATCAGACCTTTTTGCTATCGCCATAAGTTTTTTTTTTTTACGTTTACCGCCATATGGTTTGATGGTAGCTCAATACACCCTACCGTCAGGGCCTTAGGCGGTAGGCTTGTGACGGCCGTTATGTTTGTTTAACGTAGAAAATACCCTATCGCCAGGGTAGGGTATTGTGTATTGCAAGATGCATACAAGCGAGCACTGATCTTGCTGGCGCTGCCTGCCCATAACATGATGTTTGGTCACAATGCACAGTATGCCACTCTCTCCTTTTCTTCCTTTCTCAAATGGGTTTGACAGGCAAACCCCGCACAACAAACACGAATAGTAACGCACTACTAGTACATTGGCAGAATGGGTGCCCGTTCCGTCAAAGCCTTTGCACTGGCAGAGCGGCGGGGCCATGCCCAGGACATGCACTCGCCTCTCTCTCTTTCGTTCTTTCTTCACGCACATGCGTGCATGCTCACGCACACTTCATTAATTCATACTCCCTCCGTTCCGAAATACTTGTCTTTCTAGGCATTTCAAATGGGCACAACATACAGATGTATGTAGACATATTTTAAAGTATAGATTCACTCATTTTGCTTTGTATGTAGTCACTTGTTGAAATCTCTAGAAAGACAAATATTTGGGAACGGAGGGAGTAGATCACACCTACACCGCTCGCTAGACAGGGCATAGGCAATCAAATTGCATGCATCTACTGCCAACATTCATGACGGTAGGGTATTTTTCATATCAAACGGGCGTGACGGTGTAGTTAAATCCTACCGCCATCGACCACGGCGGTAGGCTATGCAACCCTACCGCCAAGGCCAATGGCGGTAGCAAAAAGGGTCAGATCCCATTTTTTGCAACCGGGGTCAGATCCGGTTAAACTTTCGCAAAAGGGTCAAAACACAAAAATCGGCCGCCTTGGACAAGCATCAAGCCGTACTATAACCTAACGCGAACGGAGGTCGGCAGAAAGCAATGAATGAAGGCGGAGAACAAGTTGGGGCCCGCAAAGCCCGGACAGGCAGGCATGCAGGCTGACGTAGGGACAAGATCCAATTTTTACCACCCCGTCTGTCTCGTGGCAGCAAATCTGAGCGAGTAAATAAAAGCGAGGCGACGCGGGACGCAAATATGCCGCATATCCCCGTTGCTCCTTGTCTTGCTTTTACCGCCGCCGCCGCCGCCTCGTCGTCCTCTTCTTCCGTTATCACTGCTGCTGCTCCTCCTTCTAACTCAGGTACCGCTTTTAGGATTTTTTTTTACTAAGCCAGGGTTTATTGAGCCAGGCTAAGATGGAACTGCAACCAAACACGCCCATATAGACGCTTCCAACTAAGCGCTTTATGCTTCCTTCCTTGTCGATCGTCTCTTTCTCTCTTCGCGTTGGCTTTCCATGCATGCATGCACGTGTATCTGTCATGCATGCGGCGTCCATAACCAGCGGCATATAAGATTTTTCATCTTTTAGTCCATCAGTTCGTCTCATAATGTAAGATGTTTTTAGCTTAATTGGGGACAATATATAACCGTTGTTTTGTTATGTGTGGCCGTCTACTCCGCCCCCTTGGATCAATGAACAGCATTTTCGTTAAAGAAAAAAGAAGCATCTATCTCTTTATTACTTGTTTAATAAGGGGATCTAGCAGTGGTTAGATCTGATATGTTGACGTGATTGGCCACATTCTCATCGCGTGATAATGATCATATAGATTGAAAGACCAAATGGTCCCATCCATGAGGAACTAGAGTATAGTACTTCACGGCAATTAATTCAGATGATGATGAGATTTTCGTGTACTCCATGCTACGTAGCACATGGACGGCCTAGCCAGACACACAAGATGACAAGAGGATGAATAAGAAAACCAGCGACGGAGAAGAAGAGTAGGCTTGCCCGGAGGGAGTTAAGGCAGGAGTCCATGCTGCCTTGCAGGTCACTAATCCTTACTTTGAGGAGAGGTATTTGGGGTTGCCGACCCCTGAGGGGCGTATGTCAAAGGGCAGATTCCAAAATTTGCAAGCTAGCCTAACCAAACGGCTGATTCAATGGGGAGATGGGCAGTTGGCACAGCCAGGTCGGGAGGTTCTGATCAAGTCAGTGGCCCTTGCGCTACCGACTTATATTATGGGGGTGTTCAAGGTTCCGTTCTCCGTTTGTGATGATCTCACTCGCATGGTAAGGAACTTTTATTGGGGTTCATTAGAAGGAAGGAGGAAAGTTCATTGGCGAGCCTGGGATAAGCTGCAACAGCCGAAGAACAAGGGAGGAGCGGGGTTCCGTGACTTCCGACTTTTTAACCAGGCCTTATTGGCACGGCAGGCGTGGAGGCTATTAACTAAACCAGATAGTTTGTGCGCCCAAGTTCTTAAGGCGCGATACTATCCCTTGGGTAAGTTAGAGGACACTGTCTTTTCAGGGAATGCGTCCTCGTCTTGGCAAGCTATAAGCTATGGTTTGGAGTTGCTGAAGAAGGGTTTGGTCTGGAGGGTGGGGAACGGCAGGAACATTCGCGTGTGGAGGGACAAGTGGATTCCAAGACCCTTTTCGTATAAGCCTATATCGCCACAGGGCAGGTGTCGGATCCGTTTTGTGTCAGATTTGCTAAACCAGAATGGATCGTGGAACTACGAGATCCTAACTGAGTACTTTGTTGACGCGGACGTACGTGAGATTCTCAAAATCAGAGCATCTCCAAGGCTGGAGGACGATGTGCTTGCATGGGGCCCAGATAAACATGGCGTTTTTTCAGTGAAATCGGCTTATAACTTGGCGTTTGAGGAAGTACATCGTGCAACTGAAACTTCTTCGAGCTCGGTGCCGTCAGGTCAAAGGAAATGTTGGAGTTTCATTTGGAAGAGTTGGGCTCCGCCATCTGTGTGTAACTTCGCGTGGCGACTCTCCACCAATGCCCTCCCGACATGGCAGAGGAAACATAGAATCGGACTTGAAACTGTGAGTCAGTGCCCGGTTTGTGGTAAGGAGGAAGAAGATAACTTTCACCCCTTTGTACGCTGTCAGCTTGGACGCAACCTCTATACAGCCATGGCCAAAGTGTGGGCGATCCCAAAGCTAGAAGAACTAATGAATACTGGCAAGGAATGGCTTCTCCATGTTCTGGCGCCTTTGAATGACGTGGGGAGAATGATGGTGATGATGGTTTTCTGGAGATCCTGGTTTATCCGGAACGAAATTGTGCACTCTAAACCTGCACCTCCTTTGGAGGCTTCAGTGAGATTTCTCCGGAGTTATGTCGACTCTCTGATTGGCATCAATCTTAACCCCAAGGCGGACGCGATCAAAGGCAAAAGTTGCATAGTTTATGATAAGCCAGCTGCGGCTCTGAAGAAAAGAATCGAGGCAGATGGGAATAAGTGGAGTGCCCCGGATTCGGGTTGGTATAAACTGAACACTGACGGTTCTTTCGTTTCTTCGGAAGTGGCCGGGGTTGGAATGATTCTTCGTAACCACCAGGGGGAAATAAATTTTTCAGCCTGTAGATCTCTGTTCTCTTGTCGAGATGCCCTCGAGGCGGAGCTTTGTGCTTGCATGGAAGGTGTTTCCTTGGCGTTACAACGATGTGATCTTCCGATAGTGGTGGAGCTGGATTCTAAGGAGGCTGTGGCCATGATTTCATGTGAAGGCGTCGATCGATCAATCTATGCCCCCGTTGTGCAGGAGATTAAGTACTTGCTGTCCCTGAGAAAAACTTGTATTACTCATGTTTCTAGTTCCCAAAATAAAGCTAGTGATAGTTTAGCATTGTTTGCTAGAATTCATGACAGGACTATGACCTGGCTAGGGTCTGGTCCGGAGGAGACTCTGGTGATAGTAGCTGATGATTGTAAGTTTCCCTTGATTGAGTAATACAAGTTTCTCATTCGCAAAAAAAAAAAGAAGAGTATCGTTTGGGGAGAATAAAGGAAGCTTCTGTACCGTTGAAAAAAAAAAGAATTAAGGAAGGAAGCTTCTGTACTGTCGAAAAAAAAGAATTAAGGAAGGAAGGTTCTGGGATTCAAGCAGGATGGTTGCTTTGGCCCGTTGGAACAGACATTTTTTTTTTGTGAGTTCAACAGATAAGTTTGTTGGTTGGCCCTGACCCGTGATTCGATTCTCTGCTGTGGCCAGGCAGGCCGGCCGGCCACTTGTGATGCCTAGTGTGGATTGGATATTCATTGCATTGGGCAGCCTGCTAGCCTCAGCCTCCAAAAAAGAAAAATTAGAAAAAAGATACAGAAACATTTACAAGAGGAAGTACTGTGCCAAAAACGCTCATATATTATGAGGCGAAGGGAGTAGGAAATAGAATCTAGTAATGAGATAGCAGGGATATGTTCTCCTATATAGAGCATGGAAATATGCATGGATATTCGGTCGGCTGGAGCCTCGGCCTGCGAGCGTTTACTCTACCACTAGCAGTAGCATCCGGGGATTTTTTTTATAAAAAAAGCAGTAGTAGTATCTGGAAAGAGAGCGGTTGCGTGGCGGCGAAAGCGCTGACGCCACACGGCGCCTGAACGAACACGCACGCTTTTTTGAAGGAAAATATCGGAACTGGGAAACGGCAGGGAGAAGGAGAAGCCGGCGGCGAGCGAGCGAACGAGAGAGACCGTTCCGAAGTAAAAGGAGGTCGGCAGAGAGGAAGAAAGCGATCAAGGTCGGTCTAGTCCATCCACAGTCTAGGGAGAAGAACAAGTTGGAACCGGCAAGCAAAGCCAGGCAGGCAGGCAGGCGAGCACAACTGTCGCCGCGTCCTCTACTCTACCAAGCGCATACGATACGAGCGAGCCCATAAATACAGCCGCATACTCCCTCCCTCCCGCGGCCCCGCTGCTTCTTTTACCACCGCCGCCGTCTCTTCCCGGTCTCGCCCCCGCCCGCCGCCTCTTTGTCCTCCTCAACCTCAACCTCCGCCGCCGCGCCGCTCCTCCTCAGCCGCAGGTACGGCCGCGCTCCAGCCTCCTTCTCCTCCTCCTCCTAACAACCTTCCTTACCAAATGGCCCCTGCGTCACCGCATGCCGTGCCGCCGCCACGCACAAGATAGATGCTTCCGGTTCCGCATATGCGCTTTCTGCTTCCCCCTTGTGCCTGTCTTGAAGTCTCTTTCTCTCTTCGCTTTGGCTTGCGTATCTGTTTATTATTATTATTATTATTATTATTAACAAGCGGATCTTGTTCTTGTTCTTGTTGGCGAGCGTTAGTTAGATCCCCTCTCCCTGTACTTTCTGGGTCCGATGTTGACGTCCTTCCTTGCCAACCCTCTCGTCGTATACCACTAATCCGATGGATTATAATACTGCGCCGCCGTAATGGTCCCCTTCCTCACCAAACGGAGAAGAAAAACAAAGCAACCGCAACAGGTTTCAGCCTTGCAGGGGCGTGCTTGGTTGCAGATGCAGAGCACTACTACTAGTGCAAAAAACAGACTACTAGTCCCACTGTTTGTTCGTTTCATGATGCTTCAGCGGTACACCAAATGAATGGCCTTTGTGTTTTCATGCTAGTGCAGTGATATTATCCTCAACAGCATCTGGCTAGGTCAGCCTGTAATTTTCCTCATGAAAACCGCGGGATCAACAAAAGGCTCCACAAATACTCTGCATCCGAACACAACAGGGCTATTTTTTTTTTTCACTTCAGAGGAGGTTCATCTATACTCCCTCCGTTCCAAATTACTTGTCGCAGGTATGGATGTATCTAGATGTATTTTAGTTCTAGATACATCCATTTTTGCGACAAGTAATTTGGAACGGAGGGAGTACATACCATTCCTGCCTTCTGAATGTTCCATTCTGTTGGCTTAATTCGCATGCGTTTTTTGGTAAAATATTAAATCCATGTGGGAAAGTTGCGAGTCTGTCCAACTATATCCGGCAGCAATGCAACTGTCTCTTTCAAGTCTTGTTATCCGCCTAACTCCTCAGCACATAATAATGTGATACTAATTGTGATTGATTCCCGTTGGGCAGAAATGGAGGCCAGTTCTAGCACTGCTCTGTATCCTCAGCGCCGCTGCAAAAACATATACCTGGTACTACCGCCAACTCAGTTTTCAGCAACTAACCTGTACCAAAGATGCAAAGAAAGTTCCATCTGATTAACTCTAATCAACGTGCTGCAGGTGAGGCATGCTCAGGGTATCCATAATGTGGAAGGCGAGAAGGATCACAGTGCCTACAAGTCGCCTGCGCTGGTCGATGCTCACATCACCCCTTTAGGCTGGAGCCAAGTAAGATTTCCTGCTTCCTTTTCCTTGGTTTTTTAATGCTCGTGTCAAAAAAAGGTGCACATTGTTGCATGAGTTCCTTTCTGGTCCTGACAAATAATGTTGTTATAACTCAAGTTTTTTCATGTGACATTTTCAAGTTCCATGGATCCTGATTAACATGCATTTGCAGGTTGACTGCCTGAGAGAGCATGTGACCAAATGCGGACTGTCGAAAAAGATTGAGTTGGTTGTTGTTTCCCCTCTAATGAGGTATATAGTTTTCCTTGACCTTTTGACCTTCTTGTACATGATTTCAGTGTTCTGGATCCTCTTCTAAGCTTTTTATTTCCATTCGAATTAATCTGACAGGACTCTGCAGACTGCAGTGGGGGTCTTTGGCGGTGGAAACTGTACCGATGGAGAAAGTGCATCGCCATTAATGATGAAGGGTGCTGAACACAGTGGGCGTCAGGCGATTTCAAGTTTGAACTGCCCACCGTTTCTTGCAGTCGAGGCCTGCAGGGAGCGCTTGGTAATTCCCTCTCCTGAAGAACACAAATAAAACAGAGCAGTCATTTTGTTACCAAATAATCTTCATTTAGTGCCTCATGTGATTTTTAATTTTAATTTTAAATGCAGGGTGTTCATCCCTGTGACAAGAGGAGCAGCATAACAAAATACCGTACTCTCTTTCCTGCCATTGATTTTTCCTTGGCAAGTACCTACTGTTGCTAATTTACGAGTTCAGTTTCAGAGACGGTGTGCCAGATAGTTTTCTAATTATGTGTGCTCGCGCTGTTTACAGATAGAGAATGATGAAGATGTTCTTTGGGAACCCGATGTCAGAGAAGCGATTGACGTTGTTGCTGCCAGGGGCATGAAGTTCCTTGACTGGTAATTTTCCATTATAAGATCGATCAGTTTCTTTTCATTAATCTCTTGAAAATACAAGCATAATGATCTGTTACCAGTGAGTTATCACTGAGCGACTATTTGACATTACAAAGTCCTAGATGCTGGAGATTTATGCGTAGCATGTATTGAGAGGCAAACCTCAGATTTTAGATGACATGTTGAGTCAACCAGCAACTTCATTTTGGCAGCCGAATTAAATTAAAACTAATCGCTTGACGTGCTTGCAGGTTATGGACAAGAGAAGAAAATGAGATAGCTATTGTCACCCATAGTAGTTTCTTGGATTTCACTTTAAACATGTACAGTAAAGAGTGTCATCCAACCATAGCAGAGGATATGCGCAAGCGGTAGGTGTTTTTTTTTCCTTGGTAACTGTCAACCAATCAACCCACAATATTCTGCAAGGGCCGTAAAAGATCGCTAACTTTGACTTGGTTACATACAGCTTTGCAAACTGCGAGCTCCGGTCGATGGTGTTGGTCGACAGAAGGTCAGTTCCTGTTTTGCTTCAATGATTATGTTGCAGTTGTGATGGCCTTTTTATAATGTGGATTCGCTTTGCAACGCTGCAGTAAGCTTGGATCGGATACCCCTACATGCGATTTCCCTGGGAAGATACCGGCCGGACTTGATCTGCCTAGTGATGTCGCAGAGAAGAAGCACATTGAAGAAGCTAGCAGTGGGAACCGGGGAGTGGTTGGTTGTCTAGAGCACACGCACATGAGCTCGCCCACTCGCCTCATTTCTACCTAACAGCGTAGAGTCGAGGGAGGGAACTTCCCCCCTTTAATCACATTTCCTTTGAAGAATCTAGCAAGAACTGAGGCTCTTGACCTCACAATGGTCGAGTTTTAGTTGCATGATTGATGTTGAAGCGAAGATAAGCGGCACCTACGGATAGGATTTATCATCTGTCGCTCTGGAGTATGATTAGAACAATTCATTATTTGGTTTGTTGTCTGAACACATACCCAAATTTATGGGAATAGAGCCTCTTTGATTTGTTGTCTGAACACATACCCAAATTGTCTGAACAGTTCATTATGTTCATTATGTACCCCTCTTGTTGATCTAGGACATCATGTCAGATGTTGTTTCTGACTCTTGTTCCTTTTCACATTTTTCTGTGCGGCTTAGATCCTCTTTGACTTGAAGGAATTTATAGGAATTTTTTAGATTCGTATCCATAGGATTTTCTTTCCTATGGAAGCCCATTTGGATCATAGGATCGGGGCCCACCAAATTCTTCTGGAATACTACATTCATATGCCCTTTGATTCCATGATGCCATCTACTGCCTCCGCCCCAAAAATACAAGACGTTTTTGCAGCTTAAAAACGTCTTGAATTTTTGGGACTGAGGTAGATCACTTAACCAACGGAGCTATGTTTTCCCATGATGCCAAATATTATGGGATTGGTCCGTCCGAAATTGGAGCAGGCAGATTGGTCGACTCTGATTCGATCCTCTCGTGTGGCTGTGGGCAGGCAGGCCACTGGAATGCCTTGATGTGGACGCATATCTCTACTCCTATAAAAATGCGAGTTGGTGGTGATGGCGTGCCTACCTTTGTGGCATATGTGCCATCCGATCTGAAACGGACGGCTGAGAGTGAGATAAGTTGTGCTTGAGCCATTTGTACAACATTTTTCAGAAGCACCCCGCATGTACGGACTACTTGTTTCTATTTCTCTCGCGAAAGAAACAGAAGCTTCGAGTACCCCTCCTAAAGATCAAAGTCGCTACACACGGTGGAAATCTCTCGGTCTCTCTCCCGACGCGAGAGGTGGTTTCCAGGCGGGCTGCCTCCGCTGGTCTCCCTCGCCTCCGGTAAGCCGTCGGGCTCTTGGAGGTGTGCGGGACAGTGTGTACGACCGCGACGCGGTTGTAGATAATGTTGTTTTAGGATTTTATTCTTGCACTGGCGGGCAGGCAGGGGCGACGTCAACGCTGTGGGATAAGGTTCCCCCTGGCTCCTTTCCCGTCTCGGCGGTGCTCCCTCCGGCCGGTGGCACTGTGGGGTTAGCCGGTTAGGGAGGTTGGTCTCTCTCTTATCCGGCGAGGTTTGGTCGGTAATGGGGGTGCACAACAGTACAGAAGTTGGGATTTGTGGAGAGGGATTCCCAGATCCGATCGCCGCGGACGGCCGACAGCTGCGCACTGTTGCGGGCGAAGTGGTTTGAGTTGCGGCTCCACTCCGTCGTAGGCTGCCGCTGGTCAAGGGATCACTGGGTCTACCCCAGGCCGATGCACCGGAACCCTCCCTGGTTCCGTCTTTTGGGCGGGACTTATATGCTGCTCACAAAGCCATGGATCGGCGATGCTGCTCCTCATGCCCGTTGTCTTGTGGATGACGACTAGCACCGGCGAGTGCAGAGATCAGCGTGCCTAGGTGAATAAGGAAGATAAACTGGGCTGTAAGTTACTTTGTTTTCTGTGTCGGCGTTATTCCCTTTAGTGTTGTCTCTGCCTCTCCGGTTCTCAACCTCCAACGACATGCCCTTTTTTTGTGCTGGCCATGGAGGCTAGCAGCGGCAGGACTGCCATGACTAGGCCGCGCAATATTTCTGACAGTGTTGAGCTACTCGTTCCCGACAGCTCCGGTGCCAAGCTGCCAATAGAAGCCGAGCAGGTATGTGTGTGATGGATCTTTTAATTTTAAGTTTGCTTGCTGTTCGATTAGGTGCGTATTTCGCAAGATAATGTTGTTCTATCATGTCTCTGATTTTGATTTCGATTTTGATTTTTCCTGAAGATTTCAGGATATAGAAGGCAGCTACAGGAAGGGGTCGCTGACGAGCAAGGTGAGGCCATTGCGTCTATTCTTGTGTTAGTTTGTTTCAAAGAAATCACACTAATTTCTCTCAGTATACTCTGCAGAGAAATAAGTACTGAAGCAGTCTTCACTGAAGACTACTGATCTAGAATTGTCTGTTGCTGAAATAAGTCCTGGAGCGGTGGAGCAGGCTGAGCAATTTTCTGTTGATTTTACTGAATGGATTTTCCCTGTAATTTTCTAGAATTGTCCCTGTAATTTTCTGTTGATTGAACAAGTCTTCTCACGAGATGAATTCGGAAAATGTTTTGTTTGGATTAAAGAGTTTATTGATTGGAGACCTATATTTGATCATGCGTGATATATACACGTCAACAATATAACATTGCTTTGATCAACGTCTACATACATTTGTTATTGTCTCCTACATATGGGTTTCTGACATAACTTAAATCCACCTAATCTTATAAGATCCGTAGCGTAGCACGGGCATCTTACTAGTCCATTAGAAAAGAATGGAAAAAAAATCTACTAGTAGTAGTAATGTGGTGGCCAGTCGTCCTCGCTATCATTTCATCAGCAGCCTCGGCCTGCGAGACCCCGTTTACTACACTGTCCAACCCATTGTAATCACCAGTACACCACGTCACCACCTTGCACGTACCGTCTCCACAGATGATGTAAAACAGCGGCCGTGCCCCCCGAAAAAACTGCCCGTTCGGAGCATTTTTTTTTACCAAAAACCAATTATAACAGATGATGTGTACCCCTACCTCTATTTGATGAAAAAATTTGCAGCAGTACCTTTTTTTCTAAAAAGTGATGTATACTTGTAGCACTGCTAACGGTTGCCCTAAAACAAAAAATAATTGTGACGGGGAACGCAACCGCGAGTGAGAACTTTCAACGCCGCCTCGGCGCTAGGCCGCCGGTTCCACTCTACTGGCCACCGTGAACCCCGCTGCCCCACCCGGCCCATCGGCGACTCCGCCGCGGCCTCCCCGACCCCTCCAAGATCGCAACCCCTCCCTCCGATCTAGCAACGCGGGCACCCCGTCCCGCCGAAGCCCGGCCGCCCCATCCCGCCCCTTGACACGGTCCGTTGCAGCCGCCGTCCCCGAACTTCCCCGCCGCTGGATCTTGCCGTCGTCATCGTCGCCATCTCTTGTTTTATATCATTTGCTGGAGCAAAAAAGTCAGACCAGTGTCCAAAAATCTTCTCTCTTGCCATACTAATTATTTTTAGGACATGGTCGTCCCACGCGCGGACGGTAATTGAAGGAAGGAAGGAACGAAACAAGCGGCGGTAGAAGGGGAAAGCAGGTCGGCAGAAAGAAAGAAAGAAAGAGAGGAGAAAGCGATGGAAGCGGTGGAGGAAGAGGAGAGGAAAAGAAAGCTCTTGGAACCGCAAGCCAAACTGCTGTTGCCCTCGACGACGGACAAGATGCGATTTGCAGCTGACTCATTAGCGAATTGAATTGAATAAATTATAAAATCGAGCCGACACGAGGCGCGATGCTGCCGATTACTTTTAGTACCGCCACCGGCACCGCCCCGCCCCTCCGCCCCTGCCTCCCTATCTCGCCCCCGCCCGCAGCAGCAGCCTCATCGTCCTCCTCGCGCTCGCAATCCTTCGCCGTCGGGCGGGTTTCCCTCCGCCGTCGTCGCCGCCGCGCTTCCTCCAGCGGCTGCCGCTGCTCCTCGTCCTCCCCCTCAGGTACGCCCGCGCTCCAACCTCCTCCTTCCAACCTTCCCCTTCTTCTCCTCTGCTTACCCCCGTTAATCAATCGAACCGAACGGCACGCCCTCTCTCTCTTCCCCCCTCCCTCGCCGGAGAGGAAGCTCGACCGTCCTCTTCCTCTTGGATGGATTAATCGCAGAGGCCGGCCGGTTGCCGCCCGGCCGCGCTGGGCTCAGAGGAATCTCAGCGCCTCCTCCGTCCAGCCACCCGTCGCCCATCTTCTTCCCAGCACCTCCCCCGACTCCCCCACCGCTCAGCCGCAGCGCCAGATCTCGCCGCGCCGCAGATGCTTCCGAATATGCCGCTTTATGCCCCTCCCCCTCAACACTTTTCATACACGACCATTTATCTATCTAGCATTTCTTATTTATTTAAGCAGATTTTGTTGGCAAGCGCTAGTCAGATCTCCTCTCCTCTCCTTACGTGTCGATGCTTAACACTAGTTGCCGACGCCCTTCACCGCCTCCTCGTCATATGCTAATCCGATATGCAACATGCACTAGAATATCTTCACCATTGCACCGCCCAAAATGATCTCCTTGGTCACATAACAAGTTAAGAAAACAAAACAGAGTAGTTGGAGCAGCTTAATGTTTTTTTCCTTTTCTTTCAGAGGAGGTTCATGTTTTCAAGTTTATTATAGTTTCACACCACATAAAAAATATGCTTTAGGTCGATAGGAACAGCCGCGTTTAGCTCACATAGACACTGCCAGTTCGGCGCACATGCTCTCTGACCAATCGGAAAGAATCAACGCCTTTTACTACCATGTGATGTGATTCCTTGGGCACGCACCAATACATCAACATTCCCACCATGTGAAAATGTTCCATCTCGACGAATCAACATACGTGCCATTCTGTGAAGCACGAGGTACAGCCGGGAAGCCGCGATTTTAGCCTAACTCCATCTGGCTGCTGCAACTGTCTGTTCAGGTTGACTTTATCTGTCTAAGTCGCCATGGACAGTAATAACATACAGCAGTAATTTGTTTCTTCTGAGCAGAAATGGAGGCCGGCGCTGGCACGGCTCTGTACCCCGCCCACCGATGCAAAACCATATACCTGGTACCACACATCATCAACTGTCGGTGTCAAACCTGTAAGACAAATGCGAAAAAAAAACTCAACATGATTCGCTGTAACCAATGTGCGCAGGTGAGGCATGCCCAGGGCGTTCACAACGTGGAAGGCGAGAAGGATTTTGCAGCATACAAGTCACAGGCGCTGCTTGATGCTCAACTTACCCCTTTGGGCTGGAGCCAAGTAAGATTACTTGTTTCCTTTCCGTTATCCCCATGCATTTCAATTTCAAACACTGCTCTTAGTATTATCAGTTCTATGGCCAACTAAGGTGATGCTTTTTGTCAAATATTTAAGGCGAAAATACATCTCTGATGTTGACATGAGTGTTACAGATGGAAGCACTAATGCTCTCTAAGCACGTTAGAAAAGCCCTTCTCCATTCATTTTGCCTTTGTCTTTCACTGGCACAGGGTTGGATGGTAGCCTGTATTCCACTGTAATGTGTTGTGCTCATGGTATCTAGCCATTCATGGTACAATATTATCAAAGTCAAACATTAAATCTTTTATATAGAAAATGTGAAGATGTGGGCGCCATGTAATGATGCTTAGTTATAGAAGTTTCTGTAATTCAAGCGTTGGATACTCAATTCATTCACCTCACATACTGACAGATCCTCATTGATGATGTTTAACCTTTATTTGGATGATGACATCTTCTGTCAAATGTATTTGTAGCAGTTAGCAGTATTATGGCCATGCTCAGTACTTTTGTCTATGGCTATTCTGTCAAGCTTTCATGGCTGAAATCCTGGAGAATATGTTTTCCTTGCTAAGGAATCTTCACATCGTAGCAGCCATTTTATACGAAAAAATCTTAGGTTTTAGTAGTTCACATGGTTTTTACTGCCGCCTTAAAAAAATGAACTCCCCTGTGTTAGCATCAACGTCTCACTTAATATATCAACCCTAACCCTATTTGTATCAGAACACAATGACACCACCTTGTTTTGGATGACATTGAGATGCCTTTAGTTGATTCCTTTATGGTTGTATAAGCCAAAATTTTGCCATGTTCATTTCAAAGTCTTTTTTACTGCAGTCGTGTAATTAGTTGAGTTCCTTTCTGGCCTTGACACATAATGTTGATCGAAATATCACTCAGCTTTTTTTCATGTTGCATTTTCAAGTTCCTTGGATATTGACTTACATTCATTGGTAGGTTGATACCCTGCGAGATCATGTGACAAAATGTGGACTGGCAAAAAAGATTGAGTTGGTTATTGTTTCCCCTCTACTCAGGTATAGTTTTCCTTGACCTTGTTCTTTTTGTACATAATTTCAGTGTTCCGGATCTTCTCCTAAGTTTTTTATGTTCAGAGTTGGCATTGCATTAATGTTCTTTCGAGAAAAATACAATGTTAGGCTTTCAGATTCTGGTATAAATTGTACCTCTGCTTAAACCTAGACTAGTTTGATCTTCTAACCATATTTCCCTGGACTGAACGTGTTAATTGTCTTTAGAGGAAAAACCATGTTCTTTGAAAGGCCTGTAAATTATGTCAGTTAAGCATCTCCATGTATCAGCTATTGCTTGGGCCACGAGTCTTTCGGTTTTACCTTGGAATTATAGTTTCATTATGCACATTCAGTTATAGGTAGTGCATACCAAAACATGACTTCAGTCAGAGGAGCACTCAACTAGGCAGGCTTGTTTGGGGTTAGAATCAGAACTGTTCAGCAGTGGCTTCATGGTTAGTAAAATTATGAGGTTTAATGTACATCCTTGCACAGAATCTTGTCTTTTGCAACTGTCAAACAGAGTTTAGATTGGTTTTGTTGTACATGGACGAATATTCTTGTTGTCTGCTGTTCTTGCTACATGTCTTAAGTGGTGCATAAAATCTAGTACAAACAAAATTCAACTTGATCTATCTTTTACACCCTTAGTCACTCCCCTCATGACAATAGCTACTCTATCTGTTTATCTATTATACATTTTTATCAGAACTCCTGTGCTAAGGCATGGTATACATACATGTGCATTGCCGTAGTTTGTAACTACTAATACTAAATGAGCCTCACAGTATTTCATTTGAACTAATCTCACAGGACGATGCAAACTGCAGTGGGGGTCTTTGGTGGTGGGAACTATACTGATGGAGCAAGTGCATCACCATTGATGGTAGAGGGTGCTGGAAACAGTGAACGTCAGCCGATTTCAAGTTTGAACTGCCCACCGTTTCTCGCAGTTGAGGCTTGCAGGGAGCACCTGGTATTTTCCTATCATTTGTTGCAAAATAAATAAAAGTTCTCGTCATTTAGTGCCTCATTTACTTAGTTTGTAATAAATATTGACTAGAATAACTTGTTCATCTTTGTACTTCTAAGTCAAATACCTTCATTTAAAAATTTGCATGCCTCTGTCTGTCTCTGCTTCTTTTGTATCAGTAAGGCTCTGACAAATGTTCTTAGTATTTCATTCTGTATTTGATTATAACATGCAGGGTGTTCATCCCTGTGACAAGAGGAGCAGCATAACAAAATACCGTACTCTCTTCCCTGCCATTGATTTTTCCTTGGCAAGTACTTACTGTTGCTAATTCACAAGAACATTTCATGAGACAGTATCTCGATGGTGTTTTTAATATATGTGTGCTTGCACTCTTTACAGATAGAGAATGATGAAGATGTTCTTTGGGAACCCGATGTAAGAGAAACAAATGAGTCTGTTGCTCTCAGGGGCATGAAGTTCTTTGACTGGTAATTTTCCTTGCTACTATTGGTAGTTTCTTTTCATTAATGTCTTGAAAATATAAAAGCCTGATTCTCTGGTTTTATGAACATGAAACACTAGTACCTCAATAAATATTCATCTGCATTGCATCACTTTTGGTCATTTTTTCCGTGTCATTCAGAATAATATGTTCACCAAAACAAGCAATTTATTGACCACTCCCGACCTGAGAGGGTCCCATGTTCCTAGCGAATTATGTTATTTGCCTCACTTTCATGCATGGACTGGAAGGCAGAAGCTGACTATATATGTTACTTCATCTGCGGTAACACTTGTTGCATGATTTAGAGATAAACTGGAACTCATGAAGGATTGTGCCCCCACACAATGCTTTTTCTGATTGCTTGTTTCTCATACACCAGTTTGTTACCACTGAGTGACTTATTTGACATTAGGAAGTTCTAGATGCTGGAGATTTATGTGTAGCGTGTAGTGGGAAAGACAAACCTCAGATTAGATGACCCTTGAGTCGACCAGTAACTTTATTTTTGGTAGCTGGATTAAATTAAACTATTCCTCGGATGTGCTTGCAGGTTATGGACAAGAGAAGAAAAAGAGATTGCTATTGTCAGCCATAGCGGTTTCTTGTATCACACCCTAAACATGTACGGTAAAGAGTGTCATCCAACCATAGCAGAGGAACTGGGCAAGCAGTAAGTAATTTATTCCTCTTGCAACTGAGCAATCAACTCACCATATTCTGCAAACTTAGTATCTCCAATAGCATACCTAAAGTTTGGCTACCCAAATACATTTTAGGCAGAGGAGAGAGAAGATTTGGGTAGCCAAAAAACATTCTTCTCTTACAACGTACTTAAAATTGGATACCCATATGTTCAAAACCAAATAAAACATGGTTCATCACATAATTAAGCATAAGTTGCACATTAAACATAGCTAAATTGACACTACTACCATCATAATTTAATCATCCCTACCACTACATTGAGACTAAAACTAGCTACATTGCGATTAAAACTAGGTGCCGGAGGGGCCGGCGTCGTCGTCGTCGAACATCTCCTCGGTGAGCTCGTCGAGCTCCTCACACTCGGGCGTTGAGGCGGGAGATCCGCTCACGCTCGTGATCGATATTGCACAACTCTTCCAACTCAAAGAACGTGCGGTTCTCGGTTCTCCTCGATGAGAGCTGCCATGAAGGCGGCGGCATTGGCGTGCTTGGCCCTTAGTTGTGCCTCGGCCTTGTGGTGTTCCTTCTCCTCGGCCCGGGAGACGACACTAATGGGAGGTGCTATGGCGGCCGCGGAAAGTTGAGCCTCGCCAGGCTCCTGAAGAAGCGAAGCGTTGTGGCTAGGGCTGGACGCACGAGCGAGCATTTTGGCTCGGCCCGAAACTCGCTCCAGCTCGGCCCGACTCAGCTCGGCCCGACATGGAAATAGGCCGAGCCGAGCTGGGAATTTAGGCCCGTTCAGCGACCGAGCCGAGCCAGTTTCTGCTCGGTCCAGCTCGGGGGCTCGTTTGAAGCCCATTTTTTTTTTAATTTGCAGCCTAGTGTAAGTAGCCTACACGACAGCCCAAGCCCACTACGAAGCACCCCCGACTACCCTAGCGACTCAAAAAACCCTAGCGAGTGCGTACAGCCGCCGCCGGCCTCCAAGGCTGCTCTAGGATTTGTTTCTCCGCCGCGCCGCTTCTCTCGTCACCACCTGACCGTTGTCCTCCTCGACGTGCGCGACGCTGGACGACTCTCTCTACATCGCCGGCATACGCGCCGCGTCGGACGCCGCCGTTCGTCGCTCCCGCGGTTCCTCACCAAGCATGCCGCCGTCCCAAGTGTCTGCCGCCCTGAGCACTAGCACACTGCATCGGCGCCGGCGGCGCGCACGCATTCACAGTACATGCACACCGGCGGCTATCACGCGGACGGCACGCATGCACTGGCACTAATTGACGCTGGCAAGCACGCGCACTGCACCGACGTCCGCAGAAGCACAGATACGCTATATAGCATGGCACACACGAGCCGCTTGGGCTGGACCGAGCGATAGGCAAGACGAGCCGAGCCTCCACAAACAGGCTCGTTCAACGAGCTCGGCTCGTTCATGGCGAGCCAAAGGCAGGCTCGGACCAAGCTCGGCTCGGCTCGGCTCGTGTCCAGCCCTAGTTGTGGCATCGTAGGTGCGCACCACCTCCTCTATGGTGGCGAACGTGTGAAGCCACACACGTGCCTTCGTGTCCGGGTTATGGTTCTCAGACGCAAACTTACACCATGGCCGAAGCCTCAAGCTGCGGTATTTCGGGGTCCGTGGTGGTGGCTTCAACATGTTTGGTGGCGCAGTGCTCGGGGACGGCGGCAGCGGGATTCGGTGGCGGGGTGGCAGCTGGGCTCGGGTATAGAGTGGAAGTGGCGGCGGCGAAGTTTAACAGGGCAACTGTTTTTGGTGGCTTGGGTAGCGTGGTAGGTTGGGCCCAAATATGGGTCCTTGGTAGCAAAATTTTGGTGGTTACCCAATTTTTTTATCCCCATGCACATATAGGTATGTTGTTTGAGCCATTTTTTGGGCAAAAGAAAAGAACCCCAAAATTTCTGTTTTTGGGTCTAGGGGTAAAATTTAGGTATGCCGGGAGAGCACAATATTTGCCGGATGTAGCCATTGGAACTTCAAACCTTAGAAAGTATAAGCAAATTGCAATCCAGTATGATGATTCTTCTGCTAGACCCTAAAATGTTCAACAGTTAAATGCTGAGCATGTTGCTAATTTTTGACTTGGTTATATACAGCTTTGCCAACTGTGAGCTCCGGTCGATGGTGTTGGTCGACAGAAGGTCAGTTCTTGTTTTGCCTCAGCGGTTACATTGCAGTTGACGCTTTGCTTTCTTATAACGTGGATTTGCTTTGCAACGCTCGCTGCAGTAACCTTGGATCGGATACCTCTAAATACAACTTCGCTGGGAAGATACCGACCGGGCTTGATATGCCCAGCGATGTCGCAGACGAGAAGGAGGCTGAAGAAGCTAGCAAGAACTGAGGCTGTCGAGCACATGGATGTCTTTGATTCTTTTATCAAACCTTGGTTCTGGGTTCTGGCTGACAATGAACTGAGAATGGATAAGCGACATCTAAGGATAGGACTTGCTGTCTGTTCTTCCGGTGTATGATGGGCACGATCGGTTATGTTTATCTGATTTGTTGTTTGAACACATACCCAAATTCATGGGTAATAAGGACTTATACGCATACCCCTCTTTTTGAGAACGAGGACGATACGTTGAACCCTAAATAGCATTTTAATAACAGGTATAATAACCGGAAATTGCTTTTGGAGGCCGAGCTCCATGGAGGCCTCCAAATGCAATATTTAGACTGTAAGCATTTTCTAATCAAATTTTATATATAACACGTTAAGTTAGGGTATAAACAAATATATTTTAAAAGCATTTGGTATAGAGTGTGGGTTTATTAACCCAAATATTATGTTTTTCAAATAGCAAAACATTTTTCTAGACTAGCTTAAAACTGGATCACGTGTTAATTTCAGGAAACAGCAGGAGATTTTATGCAAAAGGTGAGACGTTGAACTTAAACCTGGACTACACGTTGATTAAAAAAAAGAGAAAAGTATATTTTTGGTCCTTCGACTCTTCGTGGAGTCTAGATTTAGTCCTTCAATTTTAAAACCGGACAACTTGCACCCCTAACTTTTAAAATCAGACAAGTTTAGTCCCCGAGGTTGTTTCTGTGCTGAGTCAACCCGGTTTTGACCAGTGGTAAGTCTAACACAACGTCCACCTCATCATCTTCTTCTTACTCGTGTCGGGTGTTTCATCGAACACTTTGTAGGCAGGCGATGCCTCCAGTCCGGTGCTCGTCGTCTCATTCATCCCGCATGTCATGCTGCTCTACCCCCGCATGTCCAGCGGCAGCGTTCGAAGACCCTGCGGGGGCGGCGGCAACGGTTGAAAAGCTGGTCTGCGGGGCATGGATACGGCGGGCCGGCCGCATACAGCAGCCTGAACCATGCCGCCATTGGGCCTCCTGAGCAACGTTCTGGAGCTCGACGCTCGGGTGCGCACCAACGCGGTCCCGGACGCGAGCGCTGCGAGCTCGAGGGCAAGCACCACCGGCGGCAAGGAACGCGTCGCTGCACGTCGGAAGCAGCTGGAGCCGTCATACAGGCCCTCGGCGAGCATTCCGCGGACAACATCGAGGAAGTACACCACAGGTCCATCAGCAAACGCAGGCCGTCGAGCTCGACGCGTACCGAGCTTGAGTATCTCATTGGCGACCAGGCGGTAAGCTTGGTCACCTGTATGGCCGGCGCACTCGTGTCACTCGTACTGGTGCAGCTAGCGGCAGTGCGCGCAGAGGTTGCCAGGCAGCTGGGAGCTGCGCCATGGCGAGGTGCACGGGGCCAGCAATGCATGCTGGAGCAGGGCTGCTGCACTTGGCCAGCGGTGAGAAGACAACGGCGGCTTGGAGCTGCCAGTAGGCAGCCCACGATGCGGCCACGGCGGCTTGTGGTAGCTAGCAGGACCATCGATGGTAGGCGCGCATCATTTGTTTGATGAAATGCCCAAACAGAGATAGAGAGAAGAAAGAAGAGATATGGCCAAGTAGGAGAGAAATACCGCCTCGTGGACAGGAAAACAAGTCAAAACCACAATGAGTCAGCAATGATACCTGGCGAGTCAAGACGAGGGACTAAACATGTCCGGTTTTAAGAGTTAGGGGTGCAAGTTGTCCGGTTTTAGAGTTAAAGGACTAAATCTAGACTTCACCAAAAATTGAGGGACGAAAAGTATAATTTTCTCAAAAAAAAAACAGAGGACTTTCTGCAAAAATAAGGTGACGGACTTTCTCCCTTTATTAGTAGGTGTACCACACACACAGGTTACCACGTCTATAAATATGTAAAAAAAAAGATCTTTGCATATAATTTTCGCATGAATTTCAAAATTGCATTCAAGAATTGTGCTCATATTTTTAATTCATATACGATTCTTTTTTTAAACCTCCAAGAAAGTTACGGAACACGTAGCCCCTCTACATGCTTGTTGGGACAGAAAAACAGGTAGCCCATCACATTAAAAAGAATAGGTAACTCGTGAATAAGCTAGGAGCCTAGGATAGCTAAATTCACTCCTAATATCTGGACGGATTATGTCCCTGAGGCTTTGATTTCATTGCTTGTAAACGATTCTACGGTTGATCCTAATGAGTGAATAAAGGAGGTGTTGATTGTAAAAAGATGATCCAATGTGAGAATATGGTTCGATGGGCCTGCTCCAACCCGATCCCCATAAAAGCATCTACAACTCGTAACCTCAGTTTTTGGCTTCTAAACATTTGCGAACGCGCCGGGTCAGTGTGCGGGTATGTTCATTTTAAGCTTTTGTTTATCCGTGAAGTGAGGCGCAACCATGTTTCTATCTTTTCTTATGTATGTCCATCACATGCATGTGATTGATTGGAATGGAGAGGCAAAGGAAAAAAAGAAATAAAAAAAAAAGAAAAGATGACCCAGTGTAGGCCAAATCCTACATGGGGGCACTGCCGAACACGGTCCGTAACCCTTCGTATATGCAATTAGTATGAAAAATGACACGCAGCTCACATGTTTAAAGAGGCATTTTTTTTAGGGTTAAAAGGCATTTTCTTAGACATGTTGAAAAGAAAATGAGAGACAAGACACGAGAGATGTAAAAGCGAATCCAGTATCCTTTATTGATGATGTAAACATCTATTTATACATGAGAGCTGCTATACAGACGACATATTTGGGAGAGAATGATCTGCGGACGACGCTACACATAAAACTGTTGATGCGTTATAGCAAAAGCAAACAACACCGTTCACTCCTGCATCATGTGGGGTTCGGCCGGCTAGTGTCGTCCGTCCAGCAGTTTCGTTTATACATTGCCAAAAGGCACGAGCGAACAGACATCTACTTCCTCCGTTTCAAAATAGATGACTCAACTTTGTACTAACTTTAGCACAAAATTAGTATAAAGTTGGGTCATCTATTTTGAAACGGAGGGAGTACTTGGAAGAGACACATGTGAACCGACACGTCCATTGCCTAAAGGCAACCGTCGGTGGTTCCACACAAGCAGGGATTAAGTACATAATTAACACATGCTAATTAATTCTAACAAGACGAACTGCCACATGTTCATTCAACAAATAACATACAGGGTGTACGCACATGGTCGCTCCATAATAAGACGAACACAAAGACAATTGGCATCTGAATAGTACAGAAAGAGAAACCCACTCACACTCACAAGCCTCTTTTAACCATAAAATATCCAAGCGGAGGAGAGACGATGGCGATGGCGATGGCGATGAGTGGTCCGGCTATTCAATTTGAGCAAAAATCAAGCAGCCGAAGAGGACACGGCTGACGGCTTCCTCCACCACCGCCGCCGCCGCACTTGGTTTAGCTCCTCCTCATCCTCAGGTACGGCCGCACCCCTCCCTCCATGGAAAGATCGATCCCCTGCCCTGTTTTCTCGCGGAGGGTTGGTTGTTCCCCCTGCAAGTTCATTACTTTGACCCCACATGAAACTGCTCCACCGATGTGCTCAAGGCCTCGGCAATTCAGCACCTTGTTTTTCTCTCGGTCCGATGGAAATCGTCGCGTTTAGCTCATACTGCTATAGCACTGCCAGTGCAGCGCACACGCTCTCTACCCAGTGGAGAGTCGACGCCTTTTGGTACCATGTAGCCGATTCTTTGGCTGCTTCAAGCACGCGTCGATGCATCAACATTCCTACCATGTGAAAAATGTTCCGTTTCAACGAATCAACATACGTGTCATTCTGTAAAGCATGAAGTTGCAGTTTTAGCAAACTCTGCATGTGGCTGCAACCGTCTGATTACATTGTCTTTATTACCTGTCTAGTTCGTCGATGGGTGATAATATGATTATTCGTTCATGTTGGGCAGAACAGAAATGGAGGCCAGCGCCGTCGCAGCTCTGTATCCCGCACAACGATGCAAAACCTTGTACCTGGTACCACACTTTGAGCTGCTCCTTTGGGTCTACCTTTTACCCAAGGATATAGCATCGATTACCGGTGACAAACCTGCAAGAGGAGTGTGAACAATGCTCAATCTGTTTCGGTGTGACCAATGTGCGCAGGTGAGGCATGCCCAGGGTGTTCACAACGCGGAAGAAGAGAAGGATGTTGTAGACTTCACTTTACCTGAGCTGCTTGATGCCCAACTTACCCCTTTGGGCTGGAGCCAAGTAAGGTTTCTTGTTTCCTTTACATTATCCCCGTGCTTTTCTACCACTGCTCTTAGCATTGTCAATTCTATGGCTGACTAAGGTGGTGGTCAGATATTTAAGGCGAAAATGTTTTTTTGATGTTGATACGAGCACTAGAAATGGAAGCACCAATTCTCTCTTAGCACATTAGAAAAGCCCATTCATTTTGCCTTTGTGTTTCACCGCCACGGGATTGGATGGTAACCTGTATTTCACTGTCATGTGTTGTGCTCATGATATCAGGCCATCCATGGTACAATATTATCAAACATTAAGATTGTTTATATAGAAATGTGTAAATGTGGCATCATGTCATGATGCTTTAGTGATAGAAGTTCATTTCTGTAATTCACCTCACATTTTAACAGATCCTCATTGATGATGTTCAACCTTTATTTGGATGATGGCATCTTCTGTCAAATGCATTTGTGGCAGTTAGCAGTATTATGGCAATGTCAAATACTTTTGTCTATGGTTATTCTGTCAATCTTTCATGGCTGAAATCCTAGAGAATACTTTTTCCTTACTAATGAAATCCTCACAGCGTAGCAGCCGTTTTATATGCAAAACCTTAGGTTGTTAGTAGTTCACATGGTTCTTATTGCCGCCTTAAAAAAATTAAGTCCCCTGCATTAGCATCAACCTCTGACTAGAGATATCAACCCTAACCCCAGTTGTATCAAAACACAATGACACCACCTTGTTTTGGATGACATTGCGATGCCTCTAGTTGATTCCGTTAAGGCTGCGAGCCAATTTTTTGGGCATGTTCATTTCAAAGTCTTTTGTCTGCAGTCGTGTAATTTGTTGAGTTACTTTCTGGCCCTGACATATAATGTTGATCGAAATACCACTCAACTTTTTTTTTCATGTGGCATTTTCAAGTTCCATGGATGTTGATTAAAATGCATTTGTAGGTTGATTGCCTGCGAGAGCATGTGACGAAATCTGGACTAGCAAAAAAGATTGAGTTGGTTATCGTTTCCCCTCTAATGAGGTACAGTTTTGCTTGACCTTCTGGCCTTCTTGTACATTTTTAGTGTTCTGAATCTTCTTCTACGCTTTTTATGTTCACTTGAACCAATCTCAGGACTCTGCAAACTGCAGTGGGGGTCTTTGGTGGTGGGAACTATACTGAGGGAGTAAGTGCACCCCCATTAATGGTAGAAGGTGCAGAAAACAGTGGACGTCAGCCGATTTCAAGTTTGAACTGCCCACCGTTTCTTGCAGCTGAGGCCTGCAGGGAGCAGTTGGTATTTCCCTATCATTTGTTACAAAAATAAATAAATAAATTTCTCGTCATTTAGTGCCTCATTTATATTGGTTTGTGTTAAATATTAACTAGAATAGGCTATTTTTGCAGTAGCTAGAATAACTTGTTCACCTTTATTTTAACTTATAAGTCGAATACTCTCATTTGAGAATTTTGCATGCCCCTTTGTGTCTTTTTTTTTCATACGCGTCCCAAACTGGGAGCCGGGTTCCATTATATGCACAATGGAACAGAAGCCTCTGTTGTGTGTGCTTCTCCCGTATCAGCAATGCTCTGTTGACAAATATTCTCAATATTTGATTTTGTATTTGTTTATGAAATGCAGAGTGTTCTTACCTCTGACAAGAGGAGCAGCATAACGAGATACCGTACTCTCTTTCCTGCCATTGATTTTTCCTTGGCAAGTACCTACTGTTGCTAACTCATAAGAACAGTTCATGACATAGTGTCTCGATGGTGTTTTTAATATACGCGTGCTCACACTCTTTACAGATAGAGAATGATGAAGATGTTCTTTGGGGACCCGATATCGTAGAAGCAAATGAGTCTGTTGCTGCCAGGGGCATGAATTTCTTTGACTGGTAATTTTTCTTTATAAGATTGATTAGTTTCTTTTCATTAATGTCTTGAAAAATAAAAGCCTGATGCTCTGCTTTTATGAACATGAAACACAAGTACCTTGATAATATCATCTGCACGCCCTATATCACTTTTACAGGAGTCCCATGTTCCTAAAGTATCATGTTAGTTGCCTCACTTTTTTTGAGGAATCACCACTGGAGGGTCCCCAGCTGTGGCGGCTGCAATGTGCTTATGAAAGACGTTGTCCCTGGTGTTTAGCCGACCTCTAAACAAGAGCCAAGCAAAGATCTTCAGCTTGTTTGGACAACGGCTGCGCCAAATAAGATCTGCATGGTTACACTCATCTTCCTCATGCATAATAATACCGTTGGCAGCTTTTGAGGACAATTTTTTGCCATGTATGAGCGCCCTTTGGTCTTGGTCATTGGAGAACCTAAAATCCTGCATATTTGCCCCACTTTCATTTATGGACTGGAAGGCAGAAGCTGACCATATATGTTACTTTATCTCCGTCAACACTTGTTGCGTGATTTAGAGACGAATTGGAACCGGTGGTGAAGGATTGTGAACTGCATTAGATTTGACGTACGTTAGGAAGTTCTAGATGCTGGAGATTTATGTGTAGCATGTATTGAGAAAGACAAGCCTCAGATTAGGTGACCCATTGGGTTGACCAGTAACTTTATTTTTGGTAGCTAGAACTAAACTATTCGTCGGATGTGCTTGCAGGTTATGGACAAGAGAAGAGAAAGAGATAGCTATTGTCACCCATTGTGGCTTCTTGTATCACACCCTAAACACGTACGGTAAAGAGTGCCATCCAACCATAGCAGAGGAACTGGGCAAGGTGTAAGTAATGCATCCATTCCCCTTGCAACTGAGCAATCAACTCAAGAGAGGACATTATTTGCCAGATGTAACCGTTGGAACTTGAAACCATAGAAAGTATAAGCAACTTGACTAGTTTTTCTTTCCGGAAGAAGGAAAACAAATCTTTTGTATTCTTTGTATTGGGATAACATGACCTGATAGAGTTACTTGTTCAGAGAACTTTTTTTGTCTTACAACCTCAGTAATCTAACTAGTACTTGGTTATATGCAGCTTCGCCAACTGTGAGCTCCGGGCGATGGTGTTGGTCGACAGAAGGTCAGTTCTTTATTGCCTCAACGATTACGTTGCCATTGACGCTTTGCTTCTTCTTTTATAATGTGGATTTGCTTTGCAATGCTGTAGTAAGCTTGGATCGGATACTTCTACATACAACTTCGCTGGGAAGGTACCGGCCGGGCTTGATATGCCCAGCGATGTCGCAGACGAGAAGCACGCTGAAGACGCTAGCAAGAAGTGAAGGCTGTCGAGCAATGGATGTCTTCGATTCTTTTATCAACCCCGGCTTCTGTCTGACAATGGTCAAGTTTGAATTGCATGCCTGAAATTGAAGAATAGACAATCGGATAGGACTCGCCATCTGTCTCCGGAGTGTATGTTCGACATGATTCGTTATGTTTGTTTTCTGTTCTGATTTTGTTGTCTGAAGTCTGAACATGCACCCAAAATATTCATGGGAATAAGGATGATTTACACACGTACCGGACCTCTGTTGAGAACGAGGGCAATATATACTTGTCCTATATGCTTCGGAGACTTGGTCTGATGGAAACTTCACAGATAGACTTGGTCAGATAGATGGCACATAGACATAGTTTTCCTCACCTATATAGTGTTGTCATTTGGCTTATGAACCCTCGCTGTTTGACGGACATTGCTAGGGGCCATTTCATCGTCGAGATTACAAGCTAGAGTATATATAGGCCGAGCTTGTTGACGAGCTTCCGATTCCAAACAAGACACGGTAGCAAATGGCCGCTGCCGTGAGTTTTTCCTACCAAATAAGAGCACACTTGTTCATGCTCCTCGGCTGCTCCTCCATATGGTCTCCGCACCTGCCTCGTGCTACCTCCTCCATTTCTTTCACCTCCAACTTCTCCCATCCCGACTACGACGGCCGGGACCTCATCTTCCAGGGCGACGCCTACTACGACTCCCGGTCTCGGACGATCCAGCTGACCCCAAGCATCGGGAACAGCGTAGGCCGTGTGTTCCTCCCAGCGCCCGTGCCGCTGTGGGATGTCATCACAGGCGAGCTCGCCCGCTTCACCACCTCCTTCACCTTCCAAATCAAGGTGAACAACGCAAACAACACCGGCGACGGCTTGGCATTCTTCCTCGGGCATTATCCTCCGGCCGACATTCCCAAGTTCGAGCGTGAGATGAGCGGCGGGAACCTCGGCCTCTTCAACAGGAGCGTCGGCACGGTCGCGACCAGCGACGACCGAGCCGTGGCCGTTGAGTTTGACACGCACTTGAATGATGGCTTCGACCCCAGCGGCAGCCACATGGGTATTGATGTCAACTCCATCGTCTCACGGGCCTACACCAACGCCACCGTGCCTGGCAGGAACCTAACGTCCGGCCTCCCAATGACTTGCAACATCACCTACGGTAACGACACAAAAATCCTGTCAGCTCTTCTCCAGATCGGCAACACGACGTATCGTGTCAACACGACTGTTGACCTCAGGCAGTTCTTACCTAATCTAGTGGTCGTCGGCTTCTCCGGTGCCACTGGCGTGGCACTCGAACTACACCAAATAGTTTCCTTGTCATTTGACTCCACCTTGGATCCGCCACGGGAGAGCCCCCGGAGTCGCCCTCCTACACCGAAGACCCTGTTGCTAGTAGAAATAATAACTGGACCAGTTATTGGAGGCATTGCAATTGTGTGCGTCTTTGTTGGCGTTCGTCGACGGCAGCTATTCAAGAGAAAGAAGCGTTACAGAGCTCTTGCCAGGGGCCTTGGGCCTATTGGTTATCATAGGTTGGCACGTGCAACCAACGAATTCGCAGAGGAAAACAAGCTTGGGCAAGGAGGTTCTTCCTCTGTTTATGAGGGCCAACTCGCAAGTCCAAGTAGACCGGTGGCGATAAAGATATTCAAGACAACATCATCACGCGAGAGGAGGAAGGCGTTCGAGGACGAGCTCAAGATTGCGAGTCAGCTCAGGCACCGGAACCTTGTCGAATTGATAGGCTGGTGCTGTGATGGCCAGAGGAGCCTGGTTGAGTTTATATGTTGGTGGCGGGACGACGGGTACACCCGTCTCTTCCTTGTGCATGAGCTTGTGCCACAAGGTAGCCTCGATCAACACCTACACGAGGGCAAAAGTTGGTTACCATGGTCCAAGAGGTATGCATTATAATTCCAGCTCGACAACATTTACATCGCTTCATTCAACTCGGTTTTTCTCTTACATAACATAACACATGGTTACATGCTTTGACAAACAGGCATGAGATCATCTTCGACCTAGGCTCTGCATTGCAATATCTACATGTAGATTGCGAGCAACACCAACAGTGTATTGTACACGGTGATATCAAGTCCAGCAACGTGTTGCTTGGGTCTTTAAATGGTGCCAAGTTAGGTGACTTTGGATTGACAAGATTTGTTCACCAAGAAACTGGGTCAAAGACCACGGACCTTTTGCAAGGCACTTGTGGGTATATAGACCCTGTGTTCCTCAACACGAGCCAGCGGAACAGACAGTCAGACATCTACAGTTTTGGCATTGTCCTACTAGAGATGGTCTCTGGAAGGGACCCAACGACGAGTCTCAATGGTATGCCTCCGTTATCATCATGGGTAAGGAGTTTGTACCACGACGATGCGATCCTCGAGGCTGCAAATGACAGGTTGATAGGCGGCGAGTCCAGTATTGCGCGAGAACAAATGGAGCGTGTGCTACTTGTCGGGCTCTTGTGCGTGCACCAGGACCCGAGCAGCCGGCCGTCCATCACGCACGCCATGGATTCCCTACGATCAGAGGAGCTAAAACTGGACACCACTCCCCTGGCACCGGTGACACTCTCCCTACCATAGCCTTTGTAGTCCAAAAAACACAAAGAAATACCATACGTGTATTCAAGGGATACAAATTGAGCCGGGAATGATGTATCGTATCGGGAACAGGAATCATGTCTAGAAAGTTGGATCTGTGTGTCAAATGATGACCCCGCACACTTGAGAAGTGGCTAGATTTCTTCGATGATAGTACAAGCGTTGTTTTTAGTTTTTATATGATTTTTAATACATATTTTATCCAATTTTTTATATTAATATGCTTGAGCCGGGATGTATTAGGAATAGGAATCATGTACTAGGGGCGTGTTTGGTTCAAGTTGTGAATAGTTCCTACATCGCATACACTTCTCAACCCAGTCTGGTTCAGCAAAAACAGGCCCTAATGCGTCATCTGCAAGTTGTTTGGTTGCCTGCATCTAGTGTCCCTGCATTAGGTAATACGCAAGTGCACTTTGTTTGGTTGCCTGCATTGGCCCAAGCGGCACATAAACATAGCGTTTGGTTGCACACGGCGTACATGGTGTCTTAACTAGTACCCTAGTTGGTCAGCTTACCCACAATGATCACACCTAGCACACCAACGCCACAACGCAGCAATGGCGATGAACTGGGCGAAGATGATGAAGTTCTTCAGCTTCAGCCCAAACTGACAATCCACCTTAGCGCCTTTCATTTTGACACCTCCAACCTTGCCACTGTCAACATTGCTGCCTCTGTGCTTTCGCACCCAGTCGGAGTAAGCTTGTTTTGCTGCCTGCCTAGTCTTGAACCCTCTATGACTGCTGTTGCTATACGATGCCACTTGTGCACTAACTTCTTCCCATGAACTGTAAACCCCTGGAGCCTTACCGATGAACACGACATACCACTTGCCCTAGCCATGCACAAGAGCAAGAGTTGAAGCACCAAATCAATGGAGCACACAAGTAGCAAGCAAAGCAGCACACAAACAACAATGGAGTAGAAGAGAAGAAGTAAAGCATGCATGATCATACGGCATAGCAAGTTCTACCTAGCACTATCTTGGTGTTAACCTACCACCACATCCAAAAGAGGGTGTCGTCCTAACACCGCAAGTTCACCATCAGCGTGAAGGGTTAGTATATACCACCTCACCAAAATATACAGACCATCAAATAGTTTTTCAGCCCTAGCTACAAAAAATGTACGTCGTCATTGTCATCGTCGTCGTCGTCGCCACCGCCATCACCGTCGGGGATCATGCACGCTCACAGGCAGCACTACTCTAGTAGTAGTGCTTGCCCAGCCAGCCCCTGAGCCACAACACCCTGTGAGCGTCTGCCATGGCAACGAACCCAACACCCTGTGCCTTGTTGTCAAGCAGGTGGCTGAGAGCTGCCATGAGAGCCTCGTCGCTGAAGCCATCCTGGGTCATGACAGCGCCATACATGTCAGGGTGGACGCCGAGGGGCTTTCACTCCCTGATGGTTGTTGCCACCTCCTTCACCGCCTCAGTCATGCTGCAAAAGACATTGATCTCCTCCTCCATCAGGCCTCCTCTCTTCCTCTTCCTATCATGGACGGGGTCAAAATGGCTTGTCGAAGGGCTTGTCAGGGCCATCAAGGACCTCGGCGTCTAGGGTCCCAGGTAAGTCTGGCATGGGAGAACCAAGAGGCTCCCCCGAGCCCATGGCATGCTTCCCAGTTGCCAGTCTGAAGGAGAAAATGTGCTGCATCTGGCTGTATTTCTGTATGGGTGTGTTGAGGAACTCAGCGTCCCTTGGATGGTCCTAAGAATGAAACACAAGTTTTGTTAGTTGCGATTAGGAGTAGGCAATTGTGGACATTATGAAAAGGAAGAGGGATGTGAGCTAACCGCGACATGGCCGGCGTAGTGCTCTGCCTCCAGAACTATGGAGCAAGTGTTCTCATCCCGTGAGGCGCCGCTAAGGTCTCTTATCTTGGACACTTGGATCCATCGACCTCTCCACTTCCTCAGGTGGTTGTACACCTGGGTGGCAGACACCTCCTGCCCACAGAACTCGAACACCTACTTCGCAACAGTGTTCAAGTGCACCTCCTTGAAGCCCTTGTCAGTCCTGACTCCAGTAGACATGAGCTCACACATCTTGTTCAACACGAACGTGGACATGAACGGCTGCCATTTCATGTTGTTCGCTACCATCCTTCTTTGCCTTTGTTGTTGCTGCCTTGAATGCAGCGGCAGCAGCAGCAGCAGGAGTTGGCTCAACGAGCACTACTGGCACATAGAGGGAATCATACGCGAACACCTCTGAATCAGGTGCCATCTCGGACATAGGCTGCGAGTCCTCTACAAACGATGTAGCAAACTGGCTGTCGGACAGGATAAGGGCATGCCTGACTAAGATCTTGCGTCTGCGTGGTCATGTCCTACAATCGTAGCACGCATTGGCAGTAAGCATAGCATACAACATACCAAACAATCCATGAAAGCAGGAGCATACATGTACATGGTTCATCACTATCATAGCAAGCACATGCTTCATCACTATCATACTAAGCACATGGTTCATCGCTATATACTAAGCATACCAGACAATCTTTGAGCACGAACATACATCTACAACAAACAACATGCTACAAATGGACCACCAATAGCTACAAATCACAGATCTAAGCACGAATCAACACAAGCACAAGGTTCAACTTCAAAATCTACTACTAATCTAGCCTACCACATGCTTGAACATCTAGCCCTACCACAAATTGCAATCGCAGCATAGCAATCAACCATATGAGCTCACAGATCATACCACTAATCAACCATGCATCTAGATCAAACCCTAGCTGCAGCTCAGATCTAGCTAGAAGGAACAGAGAGAAAGGGGGATTGAACTCACAGAGGCCATGGTTGCAGCTCGAGGACGAGGGGGACGGTCGTAGAAGATCACAGCCGGCCGGTGAAGGAGCGCCGATGCCGTGGACCGCCGGACGATGAAGATGCGCCGCTTACCTGCTCGTCGGTGCCGATGCGTGTCGGCAGGAAAGCTCGAAGGGAGGGAGAATGGTGGCGGGAGTTGGAGCGGCGAGGGAGGGGGCTAAATAGGGGTGGACTCGACACGAGGTGAGCCGAAATCCTCCCGTCGATTTTTCGGCGACGCAGGCCAGCTCGCGCCATCTCCCTGGTCGCATGAGGAAGAAGCGCGTCGCCCTCCCCTGCCTCTCCCGAGCCAGGCTCGCGAGCTACTGCCGATTCAGGTGTTTCCCCTGGGCCTGGCCTGGACGTGCTTTAAATTCCGTGCCATGCGGGTCGCACAGTAAACGCAGGCAACCAAACGGGCCAAGTTCTTCCTGCGCGGGCCAGGCTGGGCAACCAAACATGCCCTAGAAGGCTGGATGTGTGCGATGACCCCGCACATTTGAGAAGTGGCTAGGTTTCTTCGATGCTAGTACAAGTGTTGTTTTTAGTTTTTATATGATTTTCAATACATATTTTATCCACTTTTTATATTGATATGCTTGTATGAAACTATAAATGGTAATATCACAAGAAAATATGCAACAGGTGTAATAACAATACTTTAGTTGACTAATTTAATTATAAACATGAATATACTTTGCTTGTACATATATTGGGCCACCTCTTTATCTGCCGCCCCCCATATCAAACCATAGGGTATAATGCATTAATCAATCAACATAGTATTTCTGTACAATTGAAAAAGGAAAACTTAGTTAGACCTTGAGTTAGCATCATTTAGAATTGAATCTACCAATCATGTTGTCTTTTGCATTTACTTGGCTCATTTGCCTCTAACCATGGCTTGCTTCTACGATTCATCATTGATAGTTAGACATCAAAGAAGGAACACCTCGTATATTTCTCTTTTATTTGGAGGATCTTCACACAAAAATCAAATATCAATACTGGTGATTGATATATAAATCTTATGTCCGCTTTATTGACCCGCTTCATCATTGGTTGTATTATAATCATTTTATTCTTTTATTGGAATGCGATGCATCAAGATGATTCTATGCACGGACAAATGATTCAAGTATATTATGAAATTATGCTTTGTGTGTACTCTATATGGAGTTCTAACCGGGTTATCGATGTGGCTCTTAAATATCATATAGCCAATACAAAGTGCTTTTTTTGCCAAGCCAACATATTATGGAGGCTTTGTTATTTTGCATGAAACCACCCATGAATTATATAATAATAAGTTGGATGAAGTACACAATGATTCTCTTTGATTTTGATATGGAGGCTTTAAAGATCAAATTTAAGAAAGCCCATGACAAGATGCGTTGGTCATTTCTACAACAAGCCCGGCGGGTGAAGAGTTTCTCTCCAATTTTCTCTTCGATTTGGAGAGCTTGGGTTGATAACATTGTTTACAAAGGTGGTGTTTCCATTGAAGTAAACAATGGTGTTGAACAATTGTTCAGTCTATAGGGAAGGGCTACATCAAGGGGGTCCTTTATCACCTATTATGTTTAATACTCCCTCCATTCCCTTATACAAGGCCACTATCAAAAATACAATTTGCATCAATACAAGGCCACCAACAGTAACCAAGGCAAAAATTAATGATGTTTCCTCGTATTAGCAACTTTTTAATACTTACATGCATGTAGTCATAATGACACTCAGCTACTTCCTTCCCATTCATTCGCTGCATGCTTATGGCGTATTAATGATCCCGGTTAACGACAAGAAAAGTTTACTTGTAAAGCAGCCATTAAATTTTATCTTGGTACCTGTAATCTGAGTTTGTGGCCTTGTATAAGGGAATGGAGGGAGTACAATGGTTGGATAAGTTAAGTATCTTTATTAATTCTTCGCAAAAAAAAAGTAGACGTTGTAATGTGCATGTGGTTCTGCTAACCGTCGCATCCTTCCACTCCTGTCCCTCAGAAATGATGTGTCGGTTGATGTGTCTCTTAAAGAGATATGTATTACTATAAACATCATCAGCGAAAGAATACAACTGTCATTTGCAATCAATTCTCAAACACTATACTCCATCCGTCCCATAATATAAGATTTTTTTGCAAGCTATGTTAACTTGCAAAAGCGTCTTATATTGTGGGATGGAGAAAGTATTAATTAACATAGCCAAGGAAGATAGTCAGATGATGATGGTCGGTTTAGTCTTCGTACATGTTCGAACAGAGCCAATATGAAGCTTGTTGTTTATTCCGGCTGGTACATCCCAGGATGTGCGTGCGAGACGTTGGGGTTCGACCCCCCCCCCCCCCCCCCCCCCCCCCCCGCGGAAAACTTGATGCACTTCCGAGATTCTTTGTTCGGTCTGGTATTTTGCTCTACAACTTTATCTTTTTGTAGTTACTAGGCAAAGGGCCCGTGCGTTGCAACGGGGGAAAAAAATAATCATAATCTCTAGTGGCCATGACCACATTTTGCTGAATCAGGGAGATACAATATAACTCTCAATTTCATGAAATCATGAACAATTATTGAAATTTCATGAACATTTTTTAAAACTTGTGCACATATTTGAAATTGTGAACATCTTCAAATTCATGAACATTTTTTACAAATTTTCAACATTTTCTAACATCAAGAACATTTTTTTGAATTCATGTACATTTTGTACTATTTTCGAACATTTTTATAAAATTGTGAACATTTTTTGAAACAATTTTATTGAATCTGCGAACATTTCTAGAATTGGCAAACATTCTTTTTGGAAATTAGTGGAGCAATTTTTGAAAAATACGAACATTTTTTGAAATGCATGATCATTTTTGAATCCGCGAACATTTTATGAATGAGTAAACTAGAAACAGTTTTGAATTTTTAGGATATATTTCCATTCATAATTTTTTTTGAATTGGCAAATTTTTTATAAATTTCATTAACATTTTTAATACACAATTGTTTAAAAAAATCATGACCTTTTCTTATTTGTCAAACATTTGTTTTCAAAATTTCTAACACATTTTGAATAAGATATTTTTTTTACAAAATCACAAACAATTTTTGAATCCACAAACATTTTAAAATTTATTAAACATTTTATTTTAATGTTTGGAAAATAAAAAGGAAAAAGAAAAACTAAAGTTTGAAAAGAGGACGCCCTGACATGGGCCGGCCTAAATGGGCACGTTGCGTCTTCTCCCTGTTGGGCCGGCCCAGGCGGGGGATTCACCTGTGTGAAACGTTTTTTATCACTTATAGTTATAGCTGGTTAAAAAAAATTGTCTCAAAAAAAAAGTTATAGCTGGTAATTTTTCTGAAAAAAAAAATTATGGTAATATTTTGCAACTTTGAAAAAAATTTCTATAACATACCATGCAACAACCCTTTTATAATTAGGTATATATAAGAACTTCAATCATCTTACGTGTTTGGAGTGTGATGATGGCACGGAGTGTGATAATTAGGTTTATAGTTGTTGTTTTTCTTTTAAAAAGTGACCTCAGGCTGTGATGAGACTGGTACGATTTGTACAACATATCTAACTTAATCATAAGGGAAACTCTTACCATCACCCGGCGGATCGCGGCGTCCGCGTCCGCCACCTCCCCTGCCTCACACGTGTCCCAGTGAGATTCCACACACTATCCTTTGTCGAACGCATTTCTGCAACAGAAGCTATGTTTCTGAAACATATATAGCGTTGCAATGATCTACGACGAGTCTACGTTTTGTAATAAAATATCTCTTACAAAAAATTTCTGCAACAAGACCTCGGTTGCAAAAAAAATTGCAACTAAAACTCAGTTGCAAAAAAGTGCAACAAAACAACTGTTGCAGAAAAATTCTGCAACAAGACCTATGTTGCAGAAATAATCCTGCAACAAGACCCGTGTTGCAGAAGTAATCCTGCAACAAGACCTGTGTTGCAATAAGGAAGGCACGTCCGAACGCTCAATGCTGTGGTGCGCCATTGTGTTGCAGGATTTGACGTCGACGGCTTCAGCCCTGTAGCGCGCCGGTAGCAGCATTTTCGCGGTGGCGGGGCTGGCGCCGCGCCGCGCGCAGGTGTGTCTGGATGGCATACATGGTTTTTTGTTTTTGAAACAAAGCGGTTGCTGCAGGAATAGTCACGCGCACGGTAATTGGATCGGATGGTTGTCGGGGCACGTATCGGATGGTGGTACAGGCGGCGGATGTTTACAAAACATCCACCGGCCGACGCGTAGCGGCCGCCTAATCATAAGATGTCATGTAAAACTGTGATAAACAGCAATAGCAACATAGGCACACACACATCGAATAGTGCAAACAAAGATGGAGTAATAATAACCCAGACCCAGGGATGATCAGAATTCGGCAAACATGTGTGCTTATTTCTTATGATGAGATATTATTGACTTCACCACATCACAAGCAAACATCGAATAACAATCATCCACGTGCAGTTTCTACTTGAAGCAACAAATTTGAAAAATCCGCACAAAGGAAATGATACACCACACCACAGGATGTCATTATCTACATTTTATTGTTCTTCACCATCTCTTCCACGTCGAGCTCTACCGCCAAAACCGGCGAATCCTGGAACATGGCTACACGGCTGTGGCAAACAAAGTAGGAACAAACATTTCAGCTCATGTCTAAAGTACAGGTATATGACTTGATTTGGCGCTGAATTAAACAAAGTACAGGTATATGACTTGATTTGGCGCTGAATTAAACAAAGGGAGTAGGGGTCCTCCTACCTGTTGTCCACTGGGCCATGATCAACAGCAGTTCTTAAAGAGTATATAACTCTGCCAACAATATCAGTCATAGGGACCGGCCCAAATAGGCGGCTGTCCCTAGCTTCCTGCCACCAAAACAAACAACAAACAATTATGAGAAGACCTCTGCTGAAATCCAATATTACTCATTCACTCAGTCATTATGAACACACTATGTATCTACGATGAGGATGTCTCCCTATCGCACGTTTCCATAACTAAAATAAAAACACACCTTGTCGAAGCAAGCCAACATAATTATTTACTATTACTGATTGATGTACCACACTGTTTCCTTTAGTGTTTGGCTACATTCTATGCTTTATGTATCTACTCATTCGGAACGGAGGAGTATTACTTATTGATGTACCGTACCTTTGCTTTTAGTTCTTGGTTATCCGCCGTGACCCAGCATTCGTCCTTGTCAAGTACAAAGGGCTCATCCTTCTCATCAGTAGAGACCATCTCATAGCCTTGCACTGCAGCCAGTCGTCGGACAATTAAATCATCGGATTTCTCTGGGTCCTTCAACAAGACGATGTCCCCAACAAAGAGTTCTCTGTTGAAACAATTTAATGCATAAACAACACCAATATATGGAGATATTATTAAAGGCTTAATACAGACCCAATATATATTCTCTTTCATTCTTTGTATTAAGGCAAGGGTTTAAGCAATAGAAGATGCCAAACTTGACACGAATACACGATAGTGCTACTCTTGATATCAGTCGGTTGATTTAAAAGGAAAGATCAGGTTTCAGTCAGCTCAACACATGTCACATCATGACGCAAATTTGCATGGTAATTAGCTTAATACAATAATTAATCTATACTACTATATAGTGTGCCAATAGCTTCAAATATTAGTCGTTGGATATGCCCATCCAACGGTCAAGAGAAGGCAAATCCGAGCATTATCATCCGTTGGATATAGTTTTCAACTCATAGGATTCTGCCACGTGGCCTTCTAATTGAACCCCCAACTCTACCATCTCATGTGTTCGCATCTATTCACATGCTTATCTGATACTCTAATAAAAAGAGACTAGAACAATCTGGATCCTATAGGTAAGAACCAAGTTGGATCTTGTCCAATACGATTCTAGGAAAGGAAATACATATTCAAATGTATTTTCTCATGCTTTTTATATATATTTAAATGGCATGCAAAGCACGTACAATTAGAAAACTATCACATTTTCTGACCGAACAGAAGACAAGATCAATAACAAAAGATAGTATCCAAAATTATCTGCTCATGCTGAATCTAAACGCAATAATCATAAAAATGGAAGATCGGAGGATTATGATCTGAATAACAAGGAAAGTGAAGGTGTCACATTAGAAAAAACGGCTGATGAATATTGCCGGTAAAAATCTTTAAGTGGCAATTCCCACAAACTCGATGTTGTGCCCCTTTGAAACACCAGAGTTATAAGATTGACAAAAATTGTCGTTACTATTACTAGCATGGAACATTTTTATGAGATCAGATAAGTAGGCAGACCAGTTATCAGTTTTGTACAAGATCCCAATATATATTGCAGTTAAACTGTTCTATCGGTCATTCAGATATTTTACAGGTTAATAAAAATTAGGACTGTACAGAAATTGAGCCAAATGCTGTACATATATGGTCTAAGGCTAAGCCTATATCATATCTACTCCTGATTCGAGTCCTTTTTGTTGACAATGAACGAGCTGTGTACAGCATCAGTCTGATTCAAAACTTCACGTACTGAATAAATTCACCGCATGTATTGCTGCAGCCAACAGCAAGGCAAACAAGAAAATACACTACTGTTAACAAGTATATTTGTGAACACTAGTTCATTTATGGAAAATTTACCACAGGCAGCCACCTCTATAAATACTCCTTCCGTCCCGAATTAGTTGTCTTAGATTTTTCTAGATACGGATGTATCTAGACACGTTTTAGACTTTTAGTGTTAGGTACATCCGTATCTAGACAAATCTAAGACAACTAATTTGCGACGGAGGTAATATGTAAAAAAAAAGTGATTTTCGCAGATAATTTTCAGCCTACGTTAAGAGTTATGCTCAGATATGTTAATTCACATGATTATTATTTTTATCTTGCCTGGACCTTAATTTTAAGAGGTTTCTATGTAGACAAAACAATTAGTACCACCAAAAGGACCACTTTGTCATTTTGTAAAAAACTGCAATATCTGTACCAACATAAAAGGTATGCGTTAGGGATTCACGCGCATCATCTCAGCCATCCAATCTAATCTAACAGCTAGTGAAAACTATTTCTCAACCGCACATTTAATCTCATAATAACACCATATCGCCAAAATGTTCTCTGCACATGCTTGTATTTTTGCTAGTAGTTTGTTAAGATATGAGTATCTTCGCTAACTCTAGTAAATTATTTCTGCTTTTGGTTCTTAAAAAGAGGTTAACGTGTCTGCCAGCAGCAAGCTAAAGTTACTCCCTCCGTCCGGAAATACTTGTCATCAAAATGGATAAAAAGGGGTGTATCTAGAACTAAAATACATCTAGATACATTCCCTTTTATTCATCTTGATGACAAGTATTTCCGGACGGAGGGAGTATTACTCTGGATAGTTCTTGATTTGTTTGAGGAACATCCAGTAGCAAATTATACGTAGTAATGTTAGTTAACTCTTTAGATAGAGGTTGAACGCCATTACCAGGAAAGTCTTAATTTTGATTCCGGGCAGCATACACTTCTTACCATACGGTGCAGAATAGACGATTTGACAAGGCTAAAAGGTAAAAAAGAAAAGATTAAGCATCCAAACACTGATAAAACCTAGATTTTGCAGTGTTCAAGAAAGCATTGTTAAGCGATGCTTAAGCGCTGAGCGATGGCAAAACACTTCGCTTTGGCCCTAAACAGTAGATTAAGCTTTTAAAAAAATCTGGCTGTTTTTGAACTACTTCAGCTTGGCTGCTTGCGCAATAATGGCAATATGCCATTTATCTTGTTATTAGGGTCTGTTCAGTAACTATTTCCTTCAGATTCTGGCCAAGTTCTGGCTACATGATATCTATTTGAACTGAACCTAGATTTTGATGTGTGAACTGCATTTTAGTGCTAGTATTTCACTTACCTATGTGCTATATTTCCTATTTTCCTGTGCATATCATTCAAACACAGTAGAATTCTAGCCAATTTTTAAAAACGCTTAAGCGCAGGCCTTCCGCTTTCCGCTTTTTTGAGCATTGAGATTTTGATCTATGTTCATGTGAACCATTTAGGTAGAACTAGCTTACAGAAGTGCACTGAACAGAAATATAAATCTCAAAGCAAAACAGAGAGTGCTGCTTCTACACAATAGCATGGTATAGATTGGCAAAAAGGAGATTACTTTGGGGATAAAGTGGCGAGCTTTCTGACGAGGACGGTTCCTCCTGTGGGAGCCACGACAGGGGCCATGGCCTCGCCCCCTTTGATCCACTGCGGGAAGGTGAGCTTGCCCTGGAAGAAGCTCTTCCAGATAGCATCAGTCATCTCAGTGCTGTTGATCTGCCCGACGGTGTACTTCTGCATTGAAATGAAGAGAAAATCAAAATGCAAGCCCAAGAGAAGAAATAATCACATATAACAACTGCTCTACATCAAGTACAACATGATTCGGTCATAGGATATAATGATTTTTGGGTGAGGTTCTTCTTGCACAGGATTTGGTTGTTGGATTGGATGAATTAGCTCTGAACTGACTCGAGGGATTGTATGGCATGCGCGGATCGGGATGGGGGGAGGTAGGTGGGAAAGAGGGCTTACCTTCCAGGAGAGGGAGATGGAGTACTCGAACTTGTGGGCGGCGTAGCGGAACCAAGTCGACAGCGAAACCATCTTCTTCCCCTCTCCCTCTGCAGTGCCTCGCTCCTCCTCCTCCGCTCGCTGTCCTGATCCCCTCTCTCCCGCTCGATTGGGACGGCGGCTACCGTCGCTGCTCCCGGCCGGAAATCCTGGAGCGCGGAGGGGGGAGGGAGGGGGGCTGCCTGGCGGGCGGACACCGGAGGAGGAGGAGGCGGCGACGGCGAGAGTGGGAGAGAGGGGATGCGACGAGGTGGGGGCGGGGTAGCTAGGGTTCTTCCTCCTCCTGATTTGGACTCCACGATGACTGTCATCTGGTTGCGGGGTGGGCCTAATTCACATTCCTATTGGGCTGCGCTCGTTCGTGTTCTGCTCTGTTGGGCTGGGTTGGTTCGTGTTGAACTTTATTTCTGCAGAGAGCAACTAATTAACGAGCGCTCCTTCGGAAGCCTCGCAACGATCAGCGTCACTTGACGCGCTCTCAACGATTCGTCACATGTTACGCTTTGGGAACTCCCTCCGGATTTTATTTTTTTATCTTTACGCACGCGTTTTTGGTTTTTGAAACGGTTTTTTTCCGGGGTTTTTTCGATGTTTTGGTTTTCCACCGGTCTTTCCTAGCTTTTCGAAAAAAACGCGTTTTTTTCCTTTCGCGAGAGTCACGATTTTGTTTCCGCTAGAGGCACGATTGTGCTTTCGCGAGAGGCACGGCCGTGCCTCTTGAAAACGAAAAAAAACGTGTTTTCTGTTTTTTTTCTTTTGCGAGAGGCACAGTTTTGCTTCCGCGAGAGGCACGATTGTGCTTTCGTGAGAGGCACGGCCATGCCTCTTGAAAACGGAAAAAAATGCGTTTTCTTTTTTTTCCTTCATGAGAGGCACGGTTTTGCTTCCGCGAGAGGCACGGCCGTGCCTCCTCGAAAATGAAAAAAAACGTGTTTTCTGTTTTTTTTCTCTCGCAAGAGTCACGGTTTTGTTTCCGTGAGAGGCACGGTTGTGCTTTCGCGAGAGTCACGGCCGTGCCTCCTCGGAAATGAAAAAAAACGTGCTTTCTGTTTTTTTTCTTTCGCGAGAGTCACGGTTTTGCTTCCGCGAGAAGCACGGTTGTGATTTCATCAGAGGCACGGGCGTGCCTCTTTCGGAAAGGGAAAAACCCGTGCTTCCGGTTAGGTTTTTTGTCCGGTTTTTTTCGTGAAAAAAAAGTTCGTCAAAACCTATCAACATGGGATCTAGTTTTGAAAATCTCGACGCGAGGAATCCAACGGCAAAAGCGGTTCGAGATTTGGACACACGATTTAAGAGATAAAACGTTTTGAATAAACGGATCTACGAAAAAAGGGAAAACTCCCAGGTTGCGACAAGTGGCGCAAATGCAGCGCGCCACTTGTCGCAACATGGGGAATTGGAATGATCTTCGCAACGAGTACTCCTTAACTAGTGATTTCGATTTTTGCAGGGTTCTGTTTTCCAGTATAGATTATACCCCGGACGTTGTTGCAGGAATGTTTTGCAGTTATTTTTAATCAGATTTGATTGTGTGAAACATCAATATTTTGAGTAATATATGATAACTAAAACTAAAAGTACATATGGTTCATTGTGTATTATTATAGTTGGAAAATATTTATTGAATACAAATAGCATAATATAATGAAAATGCATGGTTGCATGTTCTGGCGGATCTTTTCACATGCATGTTGGTATGTTGAGGTGACATGCATGTATGTTGAGAGAAATGTCTTAGTGGAGGATAGCTAGATATAACAAATCACCGGTAGTGCCAGTGCCATGAGAGCTAATTCCCTTAAAATAGCTTAAGAAAAGCTAATTCCATGTTTTTTTCAGAAAAAAAGAATACAAAATTCATTCCCTGTTCTATACTCGTAGGGTGGAATGTGGAGCCATAATTGACGCACTTTGAGTCAATTTGACTAGCACCGACTGAATTCCGAGAGATCCGATAGAGACACACCTCCACATGCCCTCCGGCAATGCTAAACACACCATCGGGACGGAGATAGAATGTGGGAGACATTATTCTCACTAAGAGACACCGCCGCCGCCACATAGCCCCAACCAAGACACTGAGTCTAACAAGAACGAGAATGGGGTCCCTCCCGCCGACGGGAGACCGAGATCCTCCGCACCGGCAGCGGTGCCCACGGGAGGAGAAGTGGTTTTTCTTGTGGAGGAGAAATGGGATACATTTTGGCTATAGAAAAGTGGGATCATGATGCCAAAGAGTTTGTGTGTCCTGCAATTTTTGTTTGTCCAACCTAACAAATTTTAGATTTATGTCTTCGAAAATTTGTTCATACAGATCTGATGAGTCTGTGTTAGTGTTTCTTGTTGCTTTTGTTGGTGTAATTCATTGTGACTTTTGAGTCCTTCTTTGGCCTTCCGGTGAAGATCTTATGGTTCGATAACCTGTACCTCGAGGGGATCATCGCTTACACAAGTACGTTCAACAATCATGGCTTCCCATCCTTTTAGATGGGCGACTAAAGAGGGTTTCAGAAACCTATGAAGCTAATCAAGTTTGCACAGGTTTATGAGCGGTGATATTGCTGCTCCAATCTAATTGCGCTCCCTTCACTAAAGTCTTGGCAATATTTTTTGTAACAAAGAATAATACCATGTGAAGATTTGTCCAAGAAATTTCTTTATAGTTCTTAGTGATAAGAGTTACTATCTCCGTTCCATAATTGGCATGGTTTAAGTTTGAACTAAAAGCATGACAATAATTATGGAACGGGTGAAGTACTTTATAATTTCTTGAATCAGTAATCCAAAGCATAGTTCATGTAATGTTTGTCAGTTTGAATAAACGTACATGTCATTCTAAAAAGACTACTGCAGCTAGCCATTTTTTTTCTATTTTAGTTTCTAACAATTTTTTTGGTTTTCATTCAATTTTCTGAAAATACCTGAAACTTTTATTGAAGTTTAAAACTAAACCATTTTTTCAATGTGAACATTTTTCTAAAATAGAGAACATGTTCTGAGACATGAACAATTGTAAAACTTTTGTGAACATTTTTTAAAATTTAGAATATTTATATAATTGTGAATATTTTTAAAAAAAACTGTGACTAATTTTGGAAAATTCTGAAATTTATAGTTATAAGAAGGGTGTATGATCAAAATTTTGTGAACATTTTTAAAATTATGCGAACATGTTTTAAAAGCAGTGATTTTTTTAAAAATAAATATGAAAATGTGATCATAAGAAAAATAACGTAGAAACCGGGAAGAAATAAAAGCAAGAAATAAAGACCAAAAACGAAACCATCAGAGAAAACAACCAAAAAACAAAAAAAAAGACAAAATCAAGGACGAACCTTCTGGAACATATATCATACATGAGATAAACATAAATTAATACTCAACACGTCCAACCCACTAAGGATAATGGACCACCGTGCTATTTACTACAAATTATACAAGATGGGCTAGTTCATTGATTTATTTTTAGATGTTACTTAATAAAAACTTTAGCATTGGCAACGAACCTTAGGAGTTGTTTGGATACAGAGCATTTACTAAATCAGTTTTGTCTAAATACGGTCATGGTTGTAATTAACTAACTACAACTTTGTTTGGTTAGCGTAACATCAGAGATAGTAAATAAAACTTTTCGTAATACTGAAAAATGAAGTTACTGGAAAAACGACAATTAGAAGTTTTCTTTATAAATCGCTTTAGCATATCTCTCGCAGGTGTTCTCATCCAAACAAGATTGAATGCATATTTTTCTTCATTTGTTTTTTCATCTACGAACATATTCTTCTACAAAAACCTCTATTAAAATAAATAGTGACCATGTTCAAATACTTGACACGTTTTGTTTTGACAACACACTGAACTTTTGTCTTTTACAGTGGAAAATTTTCAATACACGATGATCATTTTCAACTACACGGTGAACATTTTTAAATACATGACAAACATTATTTCATGACGGTGAAGATTTTTGAAAATATTTTTTCTATAAATCATTTCAAAACAGCGTTTCAAAATGGTTTTCAATTTTCTTTTTTAACAAAATTCTGAAGAAATGCTCATGCGTGGGAGTTTGTCCGCCTCTTCAGTGACTAGGCACTGACGAGGACCAAAGGTGTGGGCTAGAATTGCCTCAGCGTTGTTCACGATATCCGGTATGGCCGCGGCGGTGCATATGCAGACGTGGTGTTCCTAAGCTCGAACTCAAGTGAGCCCGGGTGAATAGTAAAATCCAAAAAAAATGAAAATAATTCATGAAATTCTAAAAAAATTGGCGCAAACATTGACAAATATTTTGAGTGCTGACAAAATTTCATCTTGAAATGACATTCGTGGAAGTCATGGCAGAAAAGACAAAATCAGTGCTCCAAAAATGTTATTTTCGAAAGCATTTTGGAGTGCTGATTTTTCTTTTTTGCCATGACTTCCATGAATGTTATTCATCATGAAAAATAGTAAGAACTGAATCATTTGTCAAAGCTCGCCACAAAAAAGATTCAGATTTTTTTGAATGTTATTTCATTTGTTTCAGATTTTACTATTCATCACGAGCTCAAATGAGCTCGCGAACAGAAGACAGCTTTCGCCCATATATGTCACCATTATGAAAGAGATAGCCGAGAGAAGGCAGCGTTGCCCAAAAATTTGTACTTGTCGTTGCCTTATTTCGTTTTGAAGGCTTGGAGTTTGTGGTGGTTTTTTGTAAACAAACAAAGAGCATTCCAATAACAAGGTGAGCTGGACTTCGCCAGCTACAGGTTTTTTCACATAATTTGGAAACTGATCAAGCTAAATCTGATAGCATCTCTGCCTCATACATACACCATGCATGAGCATCTAAACAACGTGCAAAAATATTGCAGATCCATGGGCAAGTTTTACAAGATTGGAATGCTAATTGCATCACTGCTGTTATCTCTTTAAAGAACACGTCTACACTTTGAGTAGTCATACATGTCGCTTGTGATTGCCTGCTAAAGTACAACTGCATCTGTCTCCAGGTGTTCTTGTGTTGGATTTTCCAAGTTTAGTTTGTCTTAGGGCGTGGCAATTGTGCATGTGCATGTGAAGAAGCGGGTGGGATCGTATTTGTATTGTCAGTTTCATTGTTGGAATGGAACTGGGTCTCTTCCATTTGATTGAGAAAAAGAAACACTAGCATGTTGGGGAGGCCATTACTTTGCATGAGATTTTCCACTATCTATTCTATTAGTAACAATGTTAGTGACTCCTTGTAAAGGTTTCTTGGAAAACAGGACTCCCGTGCAAAACATGGTGTGGATGCGGAACATCCTGCTCTGACAGCTTCCCATGGTACACACTACATGTTAATTACAATGTCACTGGAATAAGAAATCCGACCACATAAGACTAACCAACTTGCATCTCATTAGTTGCATACTCCAACAACCCAACCTTGAGCAAGAACTTTATTCAATCTTAAAGAGGTATATATGATCTTTAAGAGTAGGTGCATGAACCTCGAGCACTGCAATTCTTAGTCAATCATAAAGAAGTATAACCACCATTGTCTAAAATACATTGAAGCGCATGAGCGAATATGTATATAGAACTGATATGCATTGCAAGGAGTTCCCTGATACGTCTCCAACGTATCTATAATTTTTTATTATTCCATGCTATTATATTATCTGTTTTGGATGTTTTATATGCGTTAATATGCTATTTTGTATTATTTTTGGGACTAACCTATTAACCGAGAGCCCAGTGTCAGTTTATGTTTTTTTGCCTATTTTAGAGTTTCGTAGAAAAGGAATACCAAACGGAGTCCAAACGGAATGAAACTTTCGCGATGATCTTTCTTGGACCAGAAGGAAATCAGAAGACTTGGAGATGAAGTCGGAGACGCAACGAGGTGGCCACGAGGCAGGAGGGCGCGCCCAGGGGGGGTAGGGCGTGCCCCTCTACCCCGGGGGCCCCTCGTGGTTTCCTGACCTAGCTCCTTCGCATATATATACTCTTATACCCTGAAAACATCCAGGGGAGCAATGAAACCACTTTTCCACCGCCGCAACCTTCTGTACCCATGAGATCCCATCTAGGGACCTTTTTCAGCGTCCTACCGGAGCGGGATTCGATCACGGAGGACTTCTACATCAACACCATTGCCTCTCCGATGAAGCGTGAGTAGTTTACCACAGACATACGGGTCCATAGCTAGTACCTAGATGGCTTCTTATTTCTCTTTGATTCTTAATACCATGTTCTCCTGGATGTTCTTGGAGATCTATTCGATGTAATATTCTTTTGCGGTGTGTTTGCCGAGATCCAATGAATTGTGGATTTATGATCAGATTATCTATGAATATTATTTCGTTCTTCTCTGAATTCTTATATGCATGATTTGATATGTTTGCAAGTCTCTTCGAATTATCGGTTTAGTTTGGCCTACTAGATTGATCTTTCTTGCAATGGTAGAAGTGCTTAGCTTTGGGTTCAATCTTGCGGTGTCCTTTCCCAGTGACAGTAGGGGCAGCAAGGCTCGTATTGTATTGCAATCGAGGATAAAAAAATGGGGTTTTCATCATATTGCTTGAGTTAATTCCTGTACATCATGTCATCTTACTTAATGCACGTTACTCCGTTCTTTATGAACTTAATATTCAAGATGCATGCTGGATAGCGGTCGATGTGTGGAGTAATAGTAGTAGATGCAGAATCGTTTCGGTCTACTTGACACGGATGTGATTCCTATGTTCATGATCATTGCCTTAGATATCATCATAATTATGCGCTCTTCTATCAATTGCTCGACAGTAATTTGTTCACCTACCGTAATATTTGCTATCTTGAGAGAAGCCACTAGTGAAACCTATGGCCCCCGGGTCTCTTTTCCATTATGTTGAATCTCTTTTACATCATACTAGTTTTTGATCTACTATTTTGCAATCTTTTACTTTCTGATCTATAAATCAAAAATACCAAAAATATCTACTTTACCATTTATCTATCTCTATCAGATCTCACTTTTGCAAGTAATCGTGAAGGGATCAACAACCCCTTTATCGCGTTGGGGTGCAAGTTGTTGATTGTTTGTGCAGGTATTCGGTGACTTGTGCGTTGTCTCCTACTGGATTGATACCTTGGTTATCAAACTGAGGGAAATACTTACTCTACTTTGCTGCATCACCCTTTCCTTTTCAAAGGAAAAACCAACGCAAGCTCAAGAGGTAGCACTCCCAAGCACATGAGATAAGTAAATCTAATGGTTGTGATTTGCTTAGCTACGGTTGTGTAGATAACCATTGTGTTCTGCTTAGCTACAGTGATGAAGATATATAACGGTGGTACTCTATTTGACTAAACTAGTCTTAAGATTAAAAGCTACATGTTATTTACAAGAATATGAAGCACAACTCTCTATGTTTCTTCATAACATGCTTTTAGCTAGTATATAGTAGATACAAATAGCATAATATAATGAAAACGCATGGTTGCATGTGGTTGGTGGGTCTTTTGGCATGCATGCTGGTATGTTGAGGTGACATGCTTGTATGTTGAGAGAAATGTCTTAGTGGTGGCTAGCTAGATGTAGAAGGTCACCGGTACCATGAGAACTAATTCCCTTAAAATAACTTAAGAAAAGCTAATCTACTTTTTCAGCAAAAAAAGAATACGAAATCCTTTCCCTATTCTATACTCGTAGGGTGTAATGTGGAGCTATATTTGACGTACTTTGAGTCAATTTGAGTAGCACTGATCGAATCCCGCGAGAACCGACGATGACGCACCTCTACATGCCCTTCGGCAATGCTTGACGCACCATCAGATGGGGATAGAATCTGGGAGGCATTATTCCTCCTAAGAGACACCGCCGTCGCCACACAGCCCCAACCAAGACGTTGAATCTAACAAAAACGAGAACGGGGTCCCTCCCGCTGGCGGGGGACCGAGATCCTCCGCACCTCCATGGCCCATAGGCAATCAGAGATAGGGAGGACCGGCAGTGGCACCGATGGGAGGAGAAGGGGTTTTTCTTGCGGAGGAGAAAAGAGATACACTTTGGCTATGGGAAAGCGGGGATCATGATGCCAAAGAGTTTGTGTGTCCAACCTAACATATTTTAGATTTATGCCTTCGAAGATTTGTTCCTATAGACCTGATGAGTCTGTGTTAGTGTTTTTTGATGCTTTTTTGACAATTTTTGATTGCTTTTGTTGGTGTAATTCATTGTGACTTTTGAGTCCTTCTTTGGCCTTCCGGTGAAGATCTTATGGTTCGACAACCTTTACCTCTAGGGGATCATCGCTTACACAAGTACGTTCAAATTTCATGGCTTCCCATCCATTTAGATGTGCGACTCAAGAGGGTTTCTGAAACCTATGAAGCTAATCAAGTTTGTGCTGGTTTATGAGCGGCATATTGCTGCTCCTATCTAATTTCGCTCTCTTCACTAAAGTCTTGGCAATATTTTTTTGTTGCAAATAGTAATACCATGGGAAGATGTGTCCAAGAAATTTCTTCATAGTTCTTAGTGACAAGAGTTACTCCCTCGGTACCATAATTGTCATGGTTTTAGTTTGAACCAAAAGCACGACAATAAGTATGGAACATAGGGAGTACTTTATAATTTCTTGAATCGATAATCCAAAGCATAGTACATGTAATGTTTGTCAGTGTGAATAAAGGTACATCTCATTCTATAGAAACTACTGTAGCTAGCCATTTTTCCCTATTTTAGTTTCTAACATTTTTTTGCTTTTCATTCAATTTTTAAAATACCCGAAATTTTTATGTAAGTTTAAAACTAAACCATTTTCAATGTGGACATATTTCTAAAATAGAGGACATGTTTTAAGACGCGGACATTTTGTGGACCTTTGGTGACAACTTTTAAAATCTAGAATATTTATATAATTGTGAATATTTTAAATAAAATGTGCATAATTTTAAAAAAATATGAATAGTTTTCTAAAATCATGAAATTTATAGTTATAAAAAGAGTGTAGGATCACAAATTTTTGTGAACATTTTTAAAAACTGTGAATTTTTTTAAAATTATGCGAACATGTTTTAAAAGTAGTGAGATTTTTGAAAATAAATATGAAAATGAGATCATAAGAAAAATAACACAGAAACCGAGAAGAAATAAAAAACAAGAAATAAAGACCCAAAAAAACCAGCAGGGAAAACAACCAAAAAACAAAAATGATAAAATCGAGCAAGAACCTTCTAGAACATATATAATACATGAGATAAACATAAATTAATACTGAACACGTCCAACCCACTAAGGATAATGGACCACCGTGCTATTTACTACTCCCTCCGTCCGGAATTACTTGTCTCAGGAATGGATGTATCTAGATGTATTTTAGTTCTAAATACATTCATTTCTATCCATTTCCGCGACAAGTAATTTCGGACGGAGGGAGTACAAATTATACTAGATGGGCTAGTTCATTGATTTATTTTTAAATGTTATTTGATAAAAACCTTAGCATTGGCAACAATTCTTTGGAGTTGTTTGGATACAGAGCATTTACTAAAGGCGAGCTGGACTTTGCCGGCTACAAGTTTTTTCACATTGTTTGGGAACTAATCAAGCCAAATCTGATAGCTTCTCTGCCCCATACATACACCGTGCATGAGCATCTAAACAACATGCACAAATATTGCAGATCCATGGGCAAGTTTTACAAGATGGGAATGCCGATTGCATCACTGCTCTTATCTCCTTAAATAACACGCCCAAACTTTGAGTAGTCGTACATGTCGCTTGTGATTGCCTGCTAGAGTGCAGCTGCATCTGTCTCTAGGTGTTCTTGTTTTTCCAAGTTCTGTTTGTCGTAGGGCGTGTCAATTGTGCATGTGCCAGTGAAGAAGGGTGTGAGATCCTATCTGTATTGTCAGTTTCATTCTTGGAATTGAATTGGGTCTCTTCCATTCGATTGAGTAGAAAAACACAAGCATGCTGGAGAGGCCATTACTTTGCATGAGATTTCCCACTGTCTATTCTATTAGTAATAATGTTAGTGACTCCTTGTAAATGTTTCTTGGGAAATAGGACTCCCGTGCAAAACATGGCGCGGACGCGCGAACATCCTGCTTCGACAGCTTCACATGGTACACACTACATGTTAATTACAATGTCACTCGAATAAGAAATCCGACCACATGAGACTAGCCAACTTGCATCTCTTTAGTTGTGTACTCCAACAACCCAACCTTGAGCAAGAACTTTATTCAATCTTAAAGAGGTATGATCTTTAAGAGTTGGTGCATGAACCTCGAGCACTGCAATTCTTAGCGAATCATAAAGTATAACCACCATTCTCTAAAATACAGTGAACGCATGAGAGAATATGTATATAGAACCCAATGCTATGCATTGCAAGGAGCTCCGAAGCGCGTAAGATATATAAATCTGATGGTTGTGATTTGCTTAGCTACGGTTGTGTAGATAACCATTGTGTTCTGCTTAGCTATGGTGATGAAGATATATAACGGTTGTAATCTATTTGACTAAACTAGCCATTAGATCAAAGCTACGTGTTTTTACGAGAATTTCAAGCACAACTCTCTATTTTTGTTCATAACGTGCTTTTAGCTAGTATATAGTAAATTGTTAGTTAAAAGACTACCAACTACTTGATTTATAATTCCCTTTCATTCTGAATGAAGATTCCGAGCACATGAGACTTGCCAACTTGCATCTCATTAGTTGCATAATCCAACTACCCAACCTTGAGCAACAATTCTTAAGAAATCTCACAGAATTATAATCTTAAAGGGATAGGTGCATGACCTTCACACTGCAGTCTTTATGTATGGTTATGTAGATAATATGTAGTTCCCAGATACAGTGAAGCGCATGAGACAATATGTATATAGAACCCAATGTTATGCAATGCAAGGAGCTCCCAAATGCAGAGGATATGTAGTCCTCTCTCAAAAAGATGTTGTGATTTGCTTACTTATGGTTATGTAGATAATCGTCATGCTCTGTTGCCTACATTATGAAGATCCAACAGTTGTTTTCTGTTTATTTAATATTAGCCATGAGATAAAAAAACAGATGTTTTGCTTTTTTAATGAGAAACTTCTAACACATCTCTATTTCCTTTGTAATATATAAATATTAGTATGTAAATAGATACATAAAGACTACCAACTCATTGCTTTATAACTATCTGTCACTGTGAACCGAAATTCCCAGCACACGAGACTTGCCAACTTGCATCTCATTAGTTGCCTAATCCAACTACCCAAGCTTGAGCAACAATTCTCAATCAGTCTTAAAGAAGTATAATCCTGAAGGGGTAGGTGCATGGCCGCATGCACTGCAAGTTTTAGTCAATCTTAAATAAGTACGTGCTCATCATTGTGTGTAAAATACAGTGAATCGAGACAAGAAGATGAATGTGATGTGTGAAATCTGAAAAGCTACAATCCAACCGCAGTCATCGTCGGCTCATGCATCAAGGGAAAAAGACATAGGGGTATAAAATCACAAGACTTGTGGTCTAATCACACACACAAACTAAAGGTAATTTGTTCACATCCATAACTGCATGTGTATATAACCCAGTGCTATGTAATGCAAGGAGCTCCCAGGCTCCCAGCTAGCAAGATGAATGGCAACCCCATCTCCACACGGCCACCAACAAATGAAATTGCGACGTCCAATGCAGTTCCAGACTCTGAGCTATTGTATGAGCTCAAAGAGCAGCTTCTGCTGCTGACCACTCTAGTGGCAACGGTGACGTACGTCTCCGGGCTCAACCTCCCGGGGGGAGCCTGGCAACCGAAACAGGAGCAGGGGCACCTCGCTGGCGACCCGATCCTTCAGGACGTCCACTACCGCCGGTACCTCATCTTCTACTACAGCAACGCCACTGCACTTGCCTCATCAGTCGTGGTCTGCCTCATCCTCATCATGCTGGGCAGGAATAGCGCGGTCTGGTCGGTGGTGCTGCGGGTGGTCATGGTGCTCGACCTTCTTGGACTTATGGGTTCGTACGCAGCCGGGACCTGCCATGACACCTTCACAACCATCTGGGTTGTGGCACTCGCCTGCCCCGTCCTGCTCACATATGCTTTCCTCAGCTACCTCGGTCTGTTCCGCCGCTGCAGCACACACACAAACACAAACACTGGGCACCAAGAGAATGAGAAGATCGCGGTGCTGATGCCGTTGGCGGCCTTTGTCGTCACCATCTCATACACCGCCGGGCTGAACCCGCCTGGGGGCTTCTGGAGCAGCACCCAACAGGAGAACGGCCTCCTTCTTCACCTCGCCGGCGATCCGATCATGCAGGACAGCGAGCTCCGGAGGTACCGGGCCTTTTTCGTCTGCAACACGATGGCGTTTGTCGCCTCCTTGTTCATCATCCTGGTGCTCCTGGACAAGAAATTGAGCAGGACCATCGCGGGTCGGTTCGTGGCGGTCTACACCTTCATCGCCGTCGCTCTCCTGGGCCTCATGGGGGCTTATGCTACTGGGAGCTGCAGGGAGACTGACAATACCATCAAGATCATTTTCCTTACCACTACGGTTCCTGTCTGCGTAGGCCTGCGGTTGGCTCTTCATTATGTCTTCGATTGGAAACCAATCAAGAAAATGTGTGATTTGTTCTCCGGATGGTTGGACTACTTCAGAAGCACCATTCCCGCAGGTATGCATACTCTACATGTCAATCTCTTGATTTGTTTGCTAATTCCCATATGAATCCTGCCTTCGTGCACTCTCGATTTTGTTATTCTTTGTTGCAAATGCTAATAAAAGTATGGTTTTTTCATCGTGTATATATAGATTTTGTCTCTAAATCAAAATTTTGAAACTTCACCCCGCAACTTTTTTTTTGAAAACCAAGTCAATATCATTAGATTAGTTATGGAATGTATTCATATCATAGATATTGATATCTTTTGGTCAAACTTTATAAAGTTTGACACTTTTGAAATAGAGGGATGCACTAATTTGAAGTCACCAGCAATAGATCAAGACATTAGGATTTGCGCAACAAGTGCAAAAAGATGAGGATATTTTGATTGGACGGTTGACAAAGAAAAACACCAATTTTTTGTCGACTAACCAATAATATCTACCTAACTTTTAGTAAAAGAACCAAATTTACTAAATCCAATTTGCTTGAGATTATCATATGTCTAAGTTGATGTGATGTTGCTGTCGTGTTGAGGTTTGTGTAGAAATGGAGACAAGCTTGATTAGATAAGGCGGCAAGCTTAATTAGATAAGGCGGCACGCATTATCGGTCGATTATGTATAGCCAGACCCCAAAATAATTATGTTGTATGGCACGGACAGTATACACAAGTGACCAAATAAGTTAAATAGAGAATACTATCAAGAATAACCGTATGCAATAGAATAATATCAAATAATTATGCTGTATGCCACACAGACATGCGGGTGACTATGCTGACTAATTCTAATTAGGAAGAGTAGGTTAACAAGAATTAAGTGCTTGGCTGAATGATTGCCTGATTGATTATGCAGGCACCATGGACAAAGACTTAAAGACCACTCGCTATTTCATTATGGTGCTTGCCATTCTCGCGGTGAGCATCACTTACCAAGCAGGATTGAATCCACCGGGAGGTCTATGGCAAGACAATCTTCATGGGCATAAGCTTGGTCACCCAGTGCTCCGGACGACGCATCCTGCGCGCTACAAGGTGTTCTTCTACAGCAACTCAGCAGCTTTCGTGACATCTCTGGTGGTTGTCATGATGGTTGAGAGCAAGTTTCTGCTCAGGCACCGCACACTGGTGGCAGCCATGGTGCTGGACCTGATTGGCCTCATCATCGCCTATGCCGCCGGGAGCACTAGGGATGGAACCACATCCATCTATGTCGTGTCAGTGGCTTGCCTTGTCCTCTCCTACTCCGTCGTCCATATCGCGTTAGGAGGAGAAAAGGAGAACTTCGTCAATTCTCCTCCTGCTGGTGGTGTTGCTCTTGCTACTCCTCCTGCTACTGTTGCCTCTTCTACTGCTGCTCTTGCTCCTCCTTGCACTGCTGCTGCTACTCCTGCTCATCCTGCCGTTGATCATCCTGCTACTGAGGGAGCCTCCTCCTGCTGCTGCCAGCCTGCTGATGCTACTCCTCCTTGTACTGCCACTGCTAGTCATGCTCTTGCTCCAGCTGCTGCTACAGGAGGGGCCTCCTCCTCCTCCTGCTATTGTCATGCTTCCTCTATCTGCTGCTGATCCTGTTACTGGAGGAGGAGGACGACGAACCAAGGAGCAGCTGGATGACAAGCGCCAGGTGTTGCTGTTAATCGCCATATTGGTCGCTGCGCTTACTAACCAAGCGGGGCTGACGCCGCCGGGCAGCTTCTGGTCAGGGGACGACGAGCAGCTTGGCCACCGCGCGGGCTACCCAGTCCTCCTCGATGTTGGTCCAGACCACGTCACCGAGTACTTTTCGGAAACATGCGATGACCGACGACAAACGACGATGATGAACAGAGCTCATTGACTATCTTGGTTTCAACCCCAAGACGGCAAGACGTGCGCGTACCGAGCTAGCACACGAGCTGACTACTTCCAGACGTGTACTACCTGCGATTACCGAAGCTAAGCTAGCAACCAGAATGATTCCTTCACTTGATCGATTCTAGCCAATACACACGTACGCACGCGAAACCAATATTGATTGCCAACAGGGGCTTGTCGCTCCTGGCCTTTTCTTTATTGATCTCCACGATACAAGTTACAAGCTGGGCTATATGCACGTATATATAATAGTAAGACAATCACCCCTAAACACGATGTGGTCACGTCATAGCTTAGACGTAGATCCTTCTTCGCATCTCCAAGACCTTCTCTCGATCCAAAGCCTTGGTTTGAATGTCCGCCAGCTGATCATCGGTGCGACTGTAGTTGACCTCCATTTTACCTTCTTCTACGCCGTCCTTCATGTAGTGATACAGTGTATCAATGTGCTTGCTCCTATCATGCCGCACTGCATTCTCGGGTAGAAAAATTATAAACTCACTGTCAACGTTGAGCACCACCTGTTCCGGATCTCGATTCATGAGATCACCGTGTAGCATCCCTAGCCACACGCCTTGACACTCTGCTTCACTTGAAGTCGATGTCACCACTTCCTGCTTTCGTGATAGCCAGCTTACTATGCTTCCACCAAGGAAATATGTCACGCCCGAAGTACACTTACGGTCGCTAACAATTCCGTCCTTGTCACTACCACTGTAGCCGAGTAGTTTCACCATCTCCTTCTTGCTTAGCTCAAGACGAGGTTCCATTGAAACGTCAATTGGATTGCAGTTTTTCATGCCACGGCTTTCAAGAATCTTCCTTGCGTATGCCTCCAGGCATAGTGTGATCCCCTCTGGCTTTTGATGTTCCTCCATCCCGAGGTAGTAACTCAAAATACCAAGATCATCCATCTTGAAAAGCTCCTTCATTTGTAGCTTGAACTTTGTAATCACCTCTTCATCTGCTCCAGTAATCAATAGGTCGTCGACGTAGATGCCAACTAGTAGACGATCCCTTCCTTCACCTCTCTTGTACATCGCATGCTCTACTGGGGCTTTCTCAAATCCAAGAGAAATCATCGTCTGATCAAGTTTGATGTTCCACGCCCGAGAGCCTCGCCGTAGCCCGTACAAGACTTTGCGTAGCTTCAGTACCTTGTGTTCCTCTCCCTCTTTGATGAATCCCGGTGACTGATTCACATACACATCTCCTTCTAACTCGCTATTCAAAAACGTGGATTTTACATCCAAGTGATGTATCTTCCATGATTCCTGAACCGCGAGAGCGATGAGTAATTCCACCGATTTCATCTTTGCAACAGGAACGAACACTTCTTCGAAGCCCACACTTTCCTCTTGCACGTACTCTTTGGCTACTAGCCTCGCTTTGTGCTTCACGGACTCTTCGGCATCTCTCTTGATCATAAAGCCCCACTTGAGATCCATGCCTTTTTCATTGTTGGGAAGATCCACAAGCTTCCATGCATTGTTGTCGTGGATCAACCTCAACTCCTCTTCCATAGCCTGACGCCAATACTCCTTTGTATTTGCGTCTTTGAATTCCGCCGGTTCCTTGGCGCTTGCTAGACACCGCCGCCCACTCCGTTTCACCTTTACCGCGTCAATCGTCCGAAGAGTTTTCTCCGGATATAGGTGTAACACCGGCTGTAGCAATACGGGTATAGATGACAATGTCTTTTCCTCCAGTACTGTCGGAGGCGACATGCTATTTTCTGCTACGCGCTTTACTTTTGGCGAAGCAAAAAATCCAACGTAAGCTTTCAAAGCTAGACTCCCTCTTCCTGGTACAGTGTATGGACTGCAGCTTTCATCTGGACTTTTCGATGGCGATACTGAGCTGCACCATGTGCTCCCTCCAGCCGTACAGACTACTTGTGGAGCTACTTCACGTCCTGCTCCTTGCCCTCCAGCTGGGGGCGTACTACTGCCCGTACATGGGCTACAGCAGCCTTCGTATCGATCGTCTCGTCCCTTACTGCTGCCTTCTGGCCTTCTTGATTGTTCGTTTCCTGAAACATGGAATGCCTCATTGTGGCCACCAACTCCATGTATCTGTACCATCAAGCCAGTTGCGCTTGCACTCGAAACACCAGCGAATTCCAATGCATCCGTAGCCGATGTACTCGTCTCCACTTCTGTACCGGCATCAACATTAGTTTTTGTTTCTTCGTGGACTTCCAAGGCCACGTACGTCTTTGTTTTATGTGGACGCAACGCATGGAGACTGCTTCTCCATGGCCGAGCACACGCGGCAATTGCTGCATCCGCTCCAGCGAAGTTAGAACTTATGCCTGTAACATCGACATAACTTTCGGAATCACCCCCGCATCCATAGCTTCGACACGAGTTTCTGAACCATGATTTTGGGAGCAAACTTTTTCTTCACAGAGCTCGGCAATTTCTTTAGCCGACGCTTGAAGAACTGGATCCTCCTCGTCCACGAGTTCGCACATCAACATCATGTCACCATCATCATCTTGCTGGGCCATGAGCGCCTTCTCCTTCGGGGGATTCTTGCACTCCGACTTGAAGTGCCCGAGCAGATTACAGTTGTGGCAGCGGATCTTCCTCTTGTCGAACTTTTTCTTCCTTGGCTTCTCCGACTGTTCGTCGGTGACCTTTGCGGGACGTTACTTTCCGCCGCTACCGGACGCCTTGTCGAAATTGTTCTCGTTGGAAATCATTGCCTCCCATTGAGCACGCGTAAGCATCAGGTACTCATCCTGTTTCGCGTCGCCGTAACTCAACTTCATCCGCTCATCATGGGCCTTGAAGCGACCAACCAGATCATCCAAAGTGAGAGTCTTGAGATCAACACACTGCTCGATCGCTGACACAATCGGCATGTAGCGCGGTGGAGCGGCACGTAGGAAACGCCGAACCACGGAGATGTCCTCCAACTTCTCTCCGAGACTTCGAATCCCGTTTACCATTGTTGCGACACTTGCGGCGAAGGCGTCCACCGTCTCATCTTCTCCCATCCTCAGATTCTCGTAACTTTTCAGCAAAGTTTGTAAGTTTGCCTCGCGCACACGCGAGTGCCCTAGATGCAATGTCTTGAGCATGTCCCATGCTTCTTTCGCTGATGTCTTCGAGATTAGATGCTGCTGCATGTCCACCGGCATCACCGAGCAGATAGCCGTGATAGCCTGGCGATCCTTCCGATACAAGGCACCACCCTTCAGGTACTCGTCACCGCCGGGGTCGACGGCTTCCCAGAGCTCATTGGCCTCGAGCGACCACTCCATCATGGTCGCCCACACCACGAAGTTCCCACGGTCGAATCGTGGATACTCCGATCTCACCGGAGCAACAATTACTTTAGTCGCACCGGAGTACTCCGCCAGTTGCTTGGACTTGTCCTTCTCGTCGTCTGACATGATCTCCCGTTACTAGAAGATCAACCTTGCTCTAGATACCAATTGTTGGCCCAGACCACGTCACCGAGTACTTTCCGGAAACATGCGATGACCGACGACAAACGACGATGATGAACAGAGCTCACTGACTATCTTGGTTTCAGCCCCAAGACGGCAAGACGTGCGCGTACCGAGCTAGCACACGAGCTGACTACTTCCAGACGTGTACTACCTGCGATTAGCCGAAGCTAAGCTAGCAACCAGAACGATTCCTTCACTTGATCGATTCTAGCCAATACACACGTACGCACGCGAAACCAATATTGATTGCCAACAGGGGCTTGTCGCTCCTGGCCTTTTCTTTATTGATCTCCACGATACAAGTTACAAGCTGGGCTATATGCACGTATAAATAATAGTAAGACTACCAAGCAGTACTACTCGGACACCAGCTCTAGTCCTACTCGACTACGTATACATGCATCAGCCGGACAAACTCATACATGGATTCCTATTCCTAGTTACCACGTGCACGTTCCGTGCACAACTCGTGTTTAAGTCTAACAATCACCCCTAAACACGATGTGGTCATGTCATAGCTTAGACGTAGATCCTTCTTCGCATCTCCAAGACCTTCTCTCGGTCCAAAGCCTTGGTTTGAATGTCCGCCAGCTGATCATCGGTGCGACTGTAGTTGACCTTCATTTTACCTTCTTCTACGCCGTCCTTCATGTAGATATACAGTGTATCAATGTGCTTGCTCCTATCATGCCGCACTGCATTCTCGGGTAGAAAAATTATAAACTCACTGTCAACGTTGAGCACCACCTGTTTTCTGTTTTTTTTCTTTTGCGAGAGGCACAGTTTTGCTTCCGCGAGAGGCACGGTTGTGCTTTCGTGAGAGGCACGGCCATGCCTCTTGGAAACGGAAAAAAATGCGTTTTCTTTTTTTTTCCTTCATGAGAGGCACGGTTTTGCTTCCGCGAGAGGCACGGCCGTGCCTCCTCGAAAATGAAAAAAAACGTGTTTTCTGTTTTTTTCTCTCGCGAGAGTCACGGTTTTGTTTCCGTGAGAGGCACGGTTGTGCTTTCGCGAGAGTCACGGCCGTGCCTCCTCGGAAATGAAAAAAAACGTGTTTTCTGTTTTTTTTCTTTCGCGAGAGTCACGGTTTTGCTTCTGCGAGAAGCACGGTTGTGATTTCATCAGAGGCACGGGCGTGCCTCTTTCGGAAAGGGAAAAACCCGTGCTTCCGGTTAGGTTTTTTGTCCGGTTTTTTTCGTGAAAAAAAAGTTCGTCAAAACCTATCAACATGGGATCTAGTTTTGAAAATCTCGACGCGAGGAATCCAACGGCAAAAGCGGTTCGAGATTTGGACACACGATTTAAGAGATAAAACGTTTTGAATAAACGGATCTACGAAAAAAGGGAAAACTCCCAGGTTGCGACAAGTGGCGCAAATGCAGCGCGCCACTTGTCGCAACATGGGGAATTGGAATGATCTTCGCAACGAGTACTCCTTAACTAGTGATTTCGATTTTTGCAGGGTTCTGTTTTCCAGTATAGATTATACCCCGCACGTTGTTGCAGGAATGTTTTGCAGTTATTTTTAATCAGATTTGATTGTGTGAAACATCAATATTTCGAGTAATATATGATAACTAAAACTAAAAGTACATATGGTTCATTGTGTATTATTATAGTTGGAAAATATTTATTGAATACAAATAGCATAATATAATGAAAATGCATGGTTGCATGTTCTGGCGGATCTTTTCACATGCATGTTGGTATGTTGAGGTGACATGCATGTATGTTGAGAGAAATGTCTTAGTGGAGGATAGCTAGATATAACAAATCACCGGTAGTGCCAGTGCCATGAGAGCTAATTCCCTTAAAATAGCTTAAGAAAAGCTAATTCCATGTTTTTTTCAGAAAAAAAGAATACAAAATTCATTCCCTGTTCTATACTCGTAGGGTGGAATGTGGAGCCATAATTGACGCACTTTGAGTCAATTTGACTAGCACCGACTGAATTCCGAGAGATCCGATAGAGACACACCTCCACATGCCCTCCGGCAATGCTAAACACACCATCGGGACGGAGATAGAATGTGGGAGACATTATTCTCACTAAGAGACACCGCCGCCGCCACATAGCCCCAACCAAGACACTGAGTCTAACAAGAACGAGAATGGGGTCCCTCCCGCCGACGGGAGACCGAGATCCTCCGCACCGGCAGCGGTGCCCACGGGAGGAGAAGGGGTTTTTCTTGTGGGGGAGAAATGAGATACATTTTGGCTATAGAAAAGTGGGATCATGATGCCAAAGAGTTTGTGTGTCCTGCAATTTTTGTTTGTCCAACCTAACAAATTTTAGATTTATGTCTTCGAAAATTTGTTCATACAGATCTGATGAGTCTGTGTTAGTGTTTCTTGTTGCTTTTGTTGGTGTAATTCATTGTGACTTTTGAGTCCTTCTTTGGCCTTCCGGTGAAGATCTTATGGTTCGATAACCTGTACCTCGAGGGGATCATCGCTTACACAAGTACGTTCAACAATCATGGCTTCCCATCCTTTTAGATGGGCGACTAAAGAGGGTTTCAGAAACCTATGAAGCTAATCAAGTTTGCACAGGTTTATGAGCGGCGATATTGCTGCTCCAATCTAATTGCGCTCCCTTCACTAAAGTCTTGGCAATATTTTTTGTAACAAAGAATAATACCATGTGAAGATTTGTCCAAGAAATTTCTTTATAGTTCTTAGTGATAAGAGTTACTCCCTCCGTTCCATAATTGGCATGGTTTAAGTTTGAACTAAAAGCACGACAATAATTATGGAACGGATGAAGTACTTTATAATTTCTTGAATCAGTAATCCAAAGCATAGTTCATGTAATGTTTGTCAGTTTGAATAAACGTACATGTCATTCTAAAAAGACTACTGCAGCTAGCCATTTTTTTTCTATTTTAGTTTCTAACAATTTTTTTGGTTTTCATTCAATTTTCTGAAAATACCTGAAACTTTTATTGAAGTTTAAAACTAAACCATTTTTTCAATGTGAACATTTTTCTAAAATAGAGAACATGTTTTGAGACATGAACAATTGTAAAACTTTTGTGAACATTTTTTAAAATTTAGAATATTTATATAATTGTGAATATTTTTTAAAAAAACTGTGACTAATTTTGGAAAATTCTGAAATTTATAGTTATAAAAAGGGTGTATGATCAAAATTTTGTGAACATTTTTAAAATTATGCGAACATGTTTTAAAAGCAGTGATTTTTTTAAAAATAAATATGAAAATGTGATCATAAGAAAAATAACGTAGAAACCAGGAAGAAATAAAAGCAAGAAATAAAGACCAAAAATGAAACCATCAGAGAAAACAACCAAAAAACAAAAAAAAAGACAAAATCAAGGACGAACCTTCTGGAACATATATCATACATGAGATAAACATAAATTAATACTCAACACGTCCAACCCACTAAGGATAATGGACCACCGTGCTATTTACTACAAATTATACAAAATGGGCTAGTTCATTGATTTATTTTTAGATGTTACTTAATAAAAACTTTAGCATTGGCAACGAACCTTAGGAGTTGTTTGGATACAGAGCATTTACTAAATCAGTTTTGTCTAAACACGGTCATGGTTGTAATTAACTAACTACAACTTTGTTTGGTTAGCGTAACATCAGAGATAGTAAATAAAACTTTTCGTAATACTGAAAAATGAAGTTACTGGAAAAACGACAATTAGAAGTTTTCTTTATAAATCACTTTAGCATATCTCTCGCAGGTGTTCTCATCCAAACAAGATTGAATGCATATTTTTCTTCATTTGTTTTTTCATCTACGAACATATTCTTCTACAAAAACCTCTATTAAAATAAATAGTGACCATGTTCAAATACTTGACACGTTTTGTTTTGACAACACACTGAACTTTTGTCTTTTACAGTGGAAAATTTTCAATACACAATGATCATTTTCAAATACACGGTGAACATTTTTAAATACATGACAAACATTATTTCACGACGGTGAAGATTTTTGAAAATATTTTTTCTATAAATCATTTCAAAACAGCGTTTCAAAATGGTTTTCAATTTTCTTTTTTAACAAAATTCTGAAGAAATGCTCGTGCGTGGGAGTTTGTCCGCCTCTTCAGTGACTAGGCACTCACGAGGACCAAAGGTGTGGGCTAGAATTGCCTCAGCGTTGTTCACGATATCCGGTATGGCCGCGGCGGCGCATATGCAGACGTGGTGTTCCTAAGCTCGAACTCAAGTGAGCCCGGGTGAATAGTAAAATCCAAAAAAAATGAAAATAATTCATGAAATTCTAAAAAAAATGGCGCAAACATTGACAAATATTTTGAGTGCTGACAAAATTTCATCTTGAAATGACATTCGTGGAAGTCATGGCAGAAAAGACAAAATCGGTGCTCCAAAAATGTTATTTTCGAAAGCATTTTGGAGTGCTGATTTTTCTTTTTTGCCATGACTTCCACGAATGTTATTTCATCATGAAAAATAGTAAGAACTGAATCATTTGTCAAAGCTCGCCACAAAAAAGATTCAGATTTTTTTGAATGTTATTTCATTTGTTTCAGATTTTACTATTCATCACGAGCTCAAATGAGCTCGCGAACAGAAGACAGCTTTCGCCCATATATGTCACCATTATGAAAGAGATAGCCGAGAGAAGGCAGCGTTGCCCAAAAATTTGTACTTGTCGTTGCCTTATTTCGTTTTGAAGGCTTGGAGTTTGTGGTGGTTTTTTGTAAACAAACAAAGAGCATTCCAATAACAAGGTGAGCTGGACTTCGCCAGCTACAGGTTTTTTCACATAATTTGAAAACTGATCAAGCTAAATCTGATAGCATCTCTGCCTCATACATACACCATGCATGAGCATCTAAACAACGTGCAAAAATATTGCAGATCCATGGGCAAGTTTTACAAGATTGGAATGCTAATTGCATCACTGCTGTTATCTCTTTAAAGAACACGCCTACACTTTGAGTAGTCATACATGTCGCTTGTGATTGCCTGCTAAAGTACAACTGCATCTGTCTCCAGGTGTTCTTGTGTTGGATTTTCCAAGTTTAGTTTGTCTTAGGGCATGGCAATTGTGCATGTGCATGTGAAGAAGCGGGTGGGATCGTATTTGTATTGTCAGTTTCATTGTTGGAATGGAACTGGGTCTCTTCCATTTGATTGAGAAAAAGAAACACTAGCATGTTGGGGAGGCCATTACTTTGCATGAGATTTTCCACTATCTATTCTATTAGTAACAATGTTAGTGACTCCTTGTAAAGGTTTCTTGGAAAACAGGACTCCCGTGCAAAACATGGTGTGGACGCGGAACATCCTGCTCTGACAGCTTCCCATGGTACACACTACATGTTAATTACAATGTCACTGGAATAAGAAATCCGACCACATGAGACTAACCAACTTGCATCTCATTAGTTGCGTACTCCAACAACCCAACCTTGAGCAAGAACTTTATTCAATCTTAAAGAGGTATATATGATCTTTAAGAGTAGGTGCATGAACCTCGACCACTGCAATTCTTAGTCAATCATAAAGAAGTATAACCACCATTGTCTAAAATACATTGAAGCGCATGAGCGAATATGTATATAGAACTGATATGCATTGCAAGGAGTTCCCTGATACGTCTCCAACGTATCTATAATTTTTTATTATTCCATGCTATTATATTATCTGTTTTGGATGTTTTATATGCGTTAATATGCTATTTTGTATTATTTTTGGGACTAACCTATTAGCCGAGAGCCCAGTGCCAGTTTATGTTTTTTTTGCCTATTTTAGAGTTTCGTAGAAAAGGAATACCAAACGGAGTCCAAACGGAATGAAACTTTCGCGATGATCTTTCTTGGACCAGAAGGAAATCAGAAGACTTGGAGATGAAGTCGGAGACGCAACGAGGTGGCCACGAGGCAGGAGGGCGCGCCCAGGGGGGGTAGGGCGTGCCCCTCTACCTCGGGGGCCCCTCGTGGTTTCCTGACCTAGCTCCTTTGCATATATATACTCTTATAACCTAAAAACATCCAGGGGAGCAACGAAACCACTTTTGCACCGCCGCAACCTTCTGTACCCGTGAGATCCCATCTAGGGACCTTTTTCAGCGTCCTACCGGAGCGGGATTCGATCACGGAGGACTTCTACATCAACACCATTGCCTCTCCGATGAAGCGTGAGTAGTTTACCACAGACATACGGGTCCATAGCTAGTACCTAGATGGCTTCTTATTTCTCTTTGATTCTTAATACCATGTTCTCCTGGATGTTCTTGGAGATCTATTCGATGTAATATTCTTTTGCGGTGTGTTTGCCGAGATCCAATGAATTGTGGATTTATGATCAGATTATCTATGAATATTATTTCGTTCTTCTCTGAATTCTTATATGCATGATTTGATATGTTTGCAAGTCTCTTCGAATTATCGGTTTAGTTTGGCCTACTAGATTGATCTTTCTTGCAATGGGAGAAGTGCTTAGCTTTGGGTTCAATCTTGCGGTGTCCTTTCCCAGTGACAGTAGGGGCAGCAAGGCTCGTATTGTATTGCCATCGAGGATAAAAAAAATGGGGTTTTCATCATATTGCTTGAGTTAATTCCTCTACATCATGTCATCTTACTTAATGCACGTTACTCCGTTCTTTATGAACTTAATATTCAAGATGCATGCTGGATAGCGGTCGATGTGTGGAGTAATAGTAGTAGATGCAGAATCATTTCGGTCTACTTGACACGGATGTGATGCCTATGTTCATGATCATTGCCTTAGATATCATCATAATTATGCGCTCTTCTATCAATTGCTCGACAGTAATTTGTTCACCTACCGTAATATTTGCTATCTTGAGAGAAGCCACTAGTGAAACCTATGGCCCCCGGGTCTCTTTTCCATTATGTTGAATCTCTTTTACATCATACTAGTTTTTGATCTACTATTTTGCAATCTTTTACTTTCTGATCTATAAATCAAAAATACCAAAAATATCTACTTTACCGTTTATCTATCTCTATCAGATCTCACTTTTGCAAGTAACCGTGAAGGGATCAACAACCCCTTTATCGCGTTGGGGTGCAAGTTGTTGATTGTTTGTGCAGGTATTCGGTGACTTGTGCGTTGTCTCCTACTGGATTGATACCTTGGTTATCAAACTGAGGGAAATACTTACACTACTTTGCTGCATCACCCTTTCCTTTTCAAAGGAAAAACCAACTCAAGCTCAAGAGGTAGCACTCCCAAGCACATGAGATAAGTAAATCTAATGGTTGTGATTTGCTTAGCTACGGTTGTGTAGATAACCATTGTGTTCTGCTTAGCTACAGTGATGAAGATATATAACGGTGGTACTCTATTTGACTAAACTAGTCTTAAGATTAAAAGCTACATGTTATTTACAAGAATATGAAGCACAACTCTCTATGTTTCTTCATAACATGCTTTTAGCTAGTATATAGTAGATACAAATAGCATAATATAATGAAAACGCATGGTTGCATGTGTTTGGTGGGTCTTTTGGCATGCATGCTGGTATGTTGAGGTGACATGCTTGTATGTTGAGAGAAATGTCTTAGTGGTGGCTAGCTAGATGTAGAAGGTCACCGGTACCATGAGAACTAATTCCCTTAAAATAACTTAAGAAAAGCTAATCTACTTTTTCAGCAAAAAAAGAATACGAAATCCTTTCCCTATTCTATACTCGTAGGGTGTAATGTGGAGCTATATTTGACGTACTTTGAGTCAATTTGAGTAGCACTGACCGAATCCCGTGAGAACCGACGATGACGCACCTCTACATGCCCTTCGGCAATGCTTGACGCACCATCAGATGGGGATAGAATCTGGGAGGCATTATTCCTCCTAAGAGACACCGCTGTCGCCACACAGCCCCAACCAAGACGCTGAATCTAACAAAAACGAGAACGGGGTCCCTCCCGCTGGCGGGGGACCGAGATCCTCCGCACCTCCATGGCCCATAGGCAATCAGAGATAGGGAGGACCGGCAGTGGCACCGATGGGAGGAGAAGGGGTTTTTCTTGCGGAGGAGAAAAGAGATACACTTTGGCTATGGGAAAGCGGGGATCATGATGCCAAAGAGTTTGTGTGTCCAACCTAACATATTTTAGATTTATGCCTTCGAAGATTTGTTCCTATAGACCTGATGAGTCTGTGTTAGTGTTTTTTGATGCTTTTTTGACAATTTTTGATTGCTTTTGTTGGTGTAATTCATTGTGACTTTTGAGTCCTTCTTTGGCCTTCCGGTGAAGATCTTATGGTTCGACAACCTTTACCTCTAGGGGATCATCGCTCACACAAGTACGTTCAAATTTCATGGCTTCCCATCCATTTAGATGTGCGACTCAAGAGGGTTTCTGAAACCTATGAAGCTAATCAAGTTTGTGCTGGTTTATGAGCGGCATATTGCTGCTCCGATCTAATTTCGCTCTCTTCACTAAAGTCTTGGCAATATTTTTTTGTTGCAAATAGTAATACCATGGGAAGATGTGTCCAAGAAATTTCTTCATAGTTCTTAGTGACAAGAGTTACTCCCTCGGTACCATAATTGTCATGGTTTTAGTTTGAACCAAAAGCACGACAATAAGTATGGAACATAGGGAGTACTTTATAATTTCTTGAATCGATAATCCAAAGCATAGTACATGTAATGTTTGTCAGTTTGAATAAAGGTACATCTCATTCTATAGAAACTACTGTAGCTAGCCATTTTTCCCTATTTTAGTTTCTAACATTTTTTTGCTTTTCATTCAATTTTTAAAATACCCGAAATTTTTATGTAAGTTTAAAACTAAACCATTTTCAATGTGGACATATTTCTAAAATAGAGGACATGTTTTAAGACGCGGACATTTTGTGGACCTTTGGTGACAACTTTTAAAATCTAGAATATTTATATAATTGTGAATATTTTAAATAAAATGTGCATAATTTTAAAAAAATATGAATAGTTTTCTAAAATCATGAAATTTATAGTTATAAAAAGAGTGTAGGATCACAAATTTTTGTGAACATTTTTAAAAACTGTGAATTTTTTTAAAATTATGCGAACATGTTTTAAAAGTAGTGAGATTTTTGAAAATAAATATGAAAATGAGATCATAAGAAAAATAACACAGAAACCGAGAAGAAATAAAAAACAAGAAATAAAGACCCAAAAAAACCAGCAGGGAAAACAACCAAAAAACAAAAATGATAAAATCGAGCAAGAACCTTCTAGAACATATATAATACATGAGATAAACATAAATTAATACTGAACACGTCCAACCCACTAAGGATAATGGACCACCGCGCTATTTACTACTCCCTCCGTCCGGAATTACTTGTCTCAGGAATGGATGTATCTAGATGTATTTTAGTTCTAAATACATTCATTTCTATCCATTTCCGCGACAAGTAATTTCGGAAGGAGGGAGTACAAATTATACTAGATGGGCTAGTTCATTGATTTATTTTTAAATGTTATTTGATAGAAACCTTAGCATTGGCAACAATTCTTTGGAGTTGTTTGGATACAGAGCATTTACTAAATCAGTTTTGTGTAAACACTATCATGGTTGTAGTTGACTAACTAGAACTTTGTTTGGTTAGCGTAACTTTAGAGATAGTAAATATAACTTTCTTAATACTGAAAAATGAAGTTACTAGAAAAACGACAATTAGATGTTTTCTTTATAGATCACTTTAGCATAGATCTTGCTGGTGTTCTCATCCAGACAAGATTGCGTGCATGTTTTTCTTCATTTGCTCTTTCATCTATGCGCATATTTTTCTACAAGAACCTCTTTTAAAATAAATAGTGATCATGTTCAAATACTTGACATGTTTTGTTTTGACAACACAATGAACTTTTGTTTTAAAATGGTTTTTGATTTTTTTAACAAAATTCTGAAGAAAAGCTCTTGCTTGGGAATTTGTCCACCTCTTCAGCGATTAGACACTCATGAGGATGAAAGGTGTGGGCTAGAATTGCCTCAACGTTATTCACGATATCCGGTATGGCCGCGGCGGCCCATATGTGGACGTGGTGTTCCTAAGCTCGAGCTAGTGAGCTCGGGTGAATAGTAAAATCTAAAAAATTGAATATAATTCATAAAATTCTAAAAAGGTGCAAACATTCGCAAATATTTTGAGTACTGACAAAATTTCATCTTGAAATGACATTCGTGGAAGTCTTGGCAGAAAAAGACAAAATTGGTGCTCCAAAAATGTTATTTTTGAAAGCACTTTGGTGTGTTGATTTTTCTTTTTTGCCACGACTTCCACAAATGTTATTTCATCATGAAAAACTCCAAGAACTGAATCATTTGTGAAAGCTCTCCACAAAAAAAGATTCAGATTTTTTTGAATGTTATTTCATTTGTTTTGGATTTTACTATTCATCACGAGTTCAAATGAGCTCGCGAACAGAAGACAACTTTCGCCCATATATGCCACCATTATGAAAGAGATAGCCGAGAGAAGCCAGCGTTGCCCAAAAATTCATACTTGTCATTACCAAATTTTTGTGTAAACAAACACAGAGCATTCCAATAACAAGGCGAGCTGGACTTTGCCGGCTACAAGTTTTTTCACATTGTTTGGGAACTAATCAAGCCAAATCTGATAGCTTCTCTGCCCCATACATACACCGTGCATGAGCATCTAAACAACATGCACAAATATTGCAGATCCATGGGCAAGTTTTACAAGATGGGAATGCCGATTGCATCACTGCTCTTATCTCCTTAAATAACACGCCCAAACTTTGAGTAGTCGTACATGTCGCTTGTGATTGCCTGCTAGAGTGCAGCTGCATCTGTCTCTAGGTGTTCTTGTTTTTCCAAGTTCTGTTTATCGTAGGGCGTGTCAATTGTGCATGTGCCAGTGAAGAAGGGTGTGAGATCCTATCTGTATTGTCAGTTTCATTCTTGGAATTGAATTGGGTCTCTTCCATTCGATTGAGTAAAAAAACACAAGCATGCTGGAGAGGCCATTACTTTGCATGAGATTTCCCACTGTCTATTCTATTAGTAATAATGTTAGTGACTCCTTGTAAATGTTTCTTGGCAAATAGGACTCCCGTGCAAAACATGGCGCAGACGCGCGAACATCCTGCTCCAATAGCTTCACATGGTACACACTACATGTTAATTACAATGTCACTCGAATAAGAAATCCGACCACATGAGACTAGCCAACTTGCATCTCTTTAGTTGTGTACTCCAACAACCCAACCTTGAGCAAGAACTTTATTCAATCTTAAAGAGGTATGATCTTTAAGAGTTGGTGCATGAACCTCGAGCACTGCAATTCTTAGCGAATCATAAAGTATAACCACCATTCTCTAAAATACAGTGAACGCATGAGAGAATATGTATATAGAACCCAATGCTATGCATTGCAAGGAGCTCCGAAGCACGTAAGATATATAAATCTGATGGTTGTGATTTGCTTAGCTACGGTTGTGTAGATAACCAATGTGTTCTGCTTAGCTATGGTGATGAAGATATATAACGGTTGTAATCTATTTGACTAAACTAGCCATTAGATCAAAGCTACGTGTTTTTACAAGAATTTCAAGCACAACTCTCTATTTTTGTTCATAACGTGCTTTTAGCTAGTATATAGTAAATTGTTAGTTAAAAGACTACCAACTACTTGATTTATAATTCCCTTTCATTCTGAATGAAGATTCCGAGCACATGAGACTTGCCAACTTGCATCTCATTAGTTGCATAATCCAACTACCCAACCTTGAGCAACAATTCTTAAGAAATCTCACAGAATTATAATCTTAAAGGGATAGGTGCATGACCTTCACACTGCAGTCCTTATGTATGGTTATGTAGATAATATGTAGTTCCCAGATACAGTGAAGCGCATGAGACAATATGTATATAGAACCCAATGTTATGCAATGCAAGGAGCTCCCAAATGCAGAGGATATGTAGTCCTCTCTCAAAAAGATGTTGTGATTTGCTTACTTATGGTTATGTAGATAATCGTCATGCTCTGCTGCCTACATTATGAAGATCCAACAGTTGTTTTCTGTTTATTTAATATTAGCCATGAGATAAAAAAACAGATGTTTTGCTTTTTTAATGAGAAACTTCTAGCACATCTCCATTTCCTTTGTAATATATAAATATTAGTACGTAAATAGATACATAAAGACTACCAACTCATTGCTTTATAACTATCTGTCACTGTGAACCGAAATTCCCAGCACACGAGACTTGCCAACTTGCATCTCATTAGTTGCCTAATCCAACTACCCAAGCTTGAGCAACAATTCTCAATCAGTCTTAAAGAAGTATAATCCTGAAGGGGTAGGTGCATGGCCGCATGCACTGCAAGTTTTAGTCAATCTTAAATAAGTACGTGCTCATCATTGTGTGTAAAATACAGTGAATCGAGACAAGAAGATGAATGTGATGTGTGAAATCTGAAAAGCTACAATCCAACCGCAGTCATCGTCGGCTCATGCATCAAGGGAAAAAGACATAGGGGTATAAAATCACAAGACTTGTGGTCTAATCACACACACAAACTAAAGGTAATTTGTTCACATCCATAACTGCATGTGTATATAACCCAGTGCTATGTAATGCAAGGAGCTCCCAGGCTCCCAGCTAGCAAGATGAATGGCAACCCCATCTCCACACGGCCACCAACAAATGAAATTGCGACGTCCAATGCAGTTCCAGACTCTGAGCTATTGTATGAGCTCAAAGAGCAGCTTCTGCTGCTGACCACTCTAGTGGCAACGGTGACGTACGTCTCCGGGCTCAACCTCCCGGGGGGAGCCTGGCAACCGAAACAGGAGCAGGGGCACCTCGCTGGCGACCCGATCCTTCAGGACGTCCACTACCGCCGGTACCTCATCTTCTACTACAGCAACGCCACTGCACTTGCCTCATCAGTCGTGGTCTGCCTCATCCTCATCATGCTGGGCAGGAATAGCGCGGTCTGGTCGGTGGTGCTGCGGGTGGTCATGGTGCTCGACCTTCTTGGACTTATGGGTTCGTACGCAGCCGGGACCTGCCATGACACCTTCACAACCATCTGGGTTGTGGCACTCGCCTGCCCCGTCCTGCTCACATATGCTTTCCTCAGCTACCTCGGTCTGTTCCGCCGCTGCAGCACACACACAAACACAAACACTGGGCACCAAGAGAATGAGAAGACCGCGGTGCTGATGCCGTTGGCGGCCTTTGTCGTCACCATCTCATACACCGCCGGGCTGAACCCGCCTGGGGGCTTCTGGAGCAGCACCCAACAGGAGAACGACCTCCTTCTTCACCTCGCCGGCGATCCGATCATGCAGGACAGCGAGCTCCGGAGGTACCGGGCCTTTTTCGTCTGCAACACGATGGCGTTTGTCGCCTCCTTGTTCATCATCCTGGTGCTCCTGGACAAGAAATTGAGCAGGACCATCGCGGGTCGGTTCGTGGCGGTCTACACCTTCATCGCCGTCGCTCTCCTGGGCCTCATGGGGGCTTATGCTACTGGGAGCTGCAGGGAGACTGACAATACCATCAAGATCATTTTCCTTACCACTGCGGTTCCTGTCTGCGTAGGCCTGCGGCTGGCTCTTAATTATGTCTTCGATTGGAAACCAATCAAGAAAATGTGTGATTTGTTCTCCGGATGGTTGGACTACTTCAGAAGCACCATTCCCGCAGGTATGCATACTCTACATGTCAATCTCTTGATTTGTTTGCTAATTCCCATATGAATCCTGCCTTCGTGCACTCTCGATTTTGTTATTCTTTGTTGCAAATGCTAATAAAAGTATGGTTTTTTCATCGTGTATATATAGATTTTGTCCCTAAGTCAAAATTTTGAAACTTCACCCCGCAACTTTTTTTTTGAAAACCAAGTCAATATCATTAGATTAGTTATGGAATGTATTCATATCATAGATATTGATATCTTTTGGTCAAACTTTATAAAGTTTGACACTTTTGAAATAGAGGGATGCACTAATTCGAAGTCACCAGCAATAGATCAAGACATTAGGATTTGCGCAACAAGTGCAAAAAGATGAGGATATTTTGATTGGACGGTTGACAAAGAAAAACACCAATTTTTTGTCGACTAACCAATAATATCTACCTAACTTTTAGTAAAAGAACCAAATTTACTAAATCCAATTTGCTTGAGATTATCATATGTCTAAGTTGATGTGATGTTGCTGTCGTGTTGAGGTTTGTGTAGAAATGGAGACAAGCTTGATTAGATAAGGCGGCAAGCTTAATTAGATAAGGCGGCACGCATTATCGGTCGATTATGTATAGCCAGACCCCAAAATAATTATGTTGTATGGCATGGACAGTATACACAAGTGACCAAATAAGTTAAATAGAGAATACTATCAAGAATAACCGTATGCAATAGAATAATATCAAATAATTATGCTGTATGCCACACAGACATGCGGGTGACTATGCTGACTAATTCTAATTAGGAAGAGTAGGTTAACAAGAATTAAGTGCTTGGCTGAATGATTGCCTGATATATTATGCAGGCACCATGGACAAAGACTTAAAGACCACTCGCTATTTCATTATGGTGCTTGCCATTCTCGCGGTGAGCATCACTTACCAAGCAGGATTGGATCCACCGGGAGGTCTATGGCAAGACAATCTTCATGGGCATAAGCTTGGTCACCCAGTGCTCCGGACGACGCATCCTGCGCGCTACAAGGTGTTCTTCTACAGCAACTCAGCAGCTTTCGTGACATCTCTGGTGGTCGTCATGATGGTTGAGAGCAAGTTTCTGCTCAGGCACCGCACACTGGTGGCAGCCATGGTGCTGGACCTGATTGGCCTCATCATCGCCTATGCCGCCGGGAGCACTAGGGATGGAACCACATCCATCTATGTCGTGTCAGTGGCTTGCCTTGTCCTCTCCTACTCCGTCGTCCATATCGCGTTAGGAGGAGAAAAGGAGAACTTCGTCAATTCTCCTCCTGCTGGTGGTGTTGCTCTTGCTACTCCTCCTGCTACTGTTGCCTCTTCTACTGCTGCTCTTGCTCCTCCTTGCACTGCTGCTGCTACTCCTGCTCATCCTGCCGTTGATCATCCTGCTACTGAGGGAGCCTCCTCCTGCTGCTGCCAGCCTGCTGATGCTACTCCTCCTTGTACTGCCACTGCTAGTCATGCTCTTGCTCCAGCTGCTGCTACAGGAGGGGCCTCCTCCTCCTCCTGCTATTGTCATGCTTCCTCTATCTGCTGCTGATCCTGTTACTGGAGGAGGAGGACGACGAACCAAGGAGCAGCTGGATGACAAGCGCCAGGTGTTGCTGTTAATCGCCATATTGGTCGCTGCGCTTACTTACCAAGCGGGGCTGACGCCGCCGGGCAGCTTCTGGTCAGGGGACGACGAGCAGCTTGGCCACCGCGCGGGCTACCCAGTCCTCCTCGATGTTGGCCCAGACCACGTCACCGAGTACTTTTCGGAAACATGCGATGACCGACGACGAACGACGATGATGAACAGAGCTCACTGACTATCTTGGTTTCAACCCCAAGACGGCAAGACGTGCGCGTACCGAGCTAGCACACGAGCTGACTACTTCCAGACGTGTACTACCTGCGATTACCGAAGCTAAGCTAGCAACCAGAACGATTCCTTCACTCGATCGATTCTAGCCAATACACACGTACGCACGCGAAACCAATATTGATTGCCAACAGGGGCTTGTCGCTCCTGGCCTTTTCTTTATTGATCTCCACGATACAAGTTACAAGCTGGGCTATATGCACGTATATATAATAGTAAGACTACCAAGCAGTACTACTCGGACACCAGCTCTAGTCCTACTCGACTACGTATACATGCATCAGCCGGACAAACTCATACATGGATTCCTATTCCTAGTTACCACGTGCACGTTCCATGCACAACTCGTGTTTAAGTCTAACAATCACCCCCTAAACACGATGTGGTCACGTCATAGCTTAGACGTGGATCCTTCTTCGCATCTCCAAGACCTTCTCTCGGTCCAAAGCCTTGGTTTGAATGTCCGCCAGCTGATCATTGGTGCGACTGTAGTTGACCTTCATTTTACCTTCTTCTACGCCGTCCTTCATGTAGTGATACAGTGTATCAATGTGCTTGCTCCTATCATGCCGCACTGCATTCTCGGGTAGAAAAATTATAAACTCACTGTCAACGTTGAGCACCACCTGTTCCGGATCTCGATTCATGAGATCACCGTGTAGCATCCCTAGCCACACGCCTTGACACTCTGCTTCACTTGAAGTCGATGTCACCACTTCCTGCTTTCGTGATAGCCAGCTTACTATGCTTCCACCAAGGAAATATGTCACGCCCGAAGTACACTTACGGTCGCCAACAATTCCTTCCTTGTCACTACCACTGTAGCCGAGTAGTTTCACCATCTCCTTCTTGCTTAGCTCAACACGAGGTTCCATTGAAACGTCAATTGGATTGCAGTTTTTCATGCCACGGCTTTCAAGAATCTTCCTTGCGTATGCCTCCTGGCATAGTGTGATCCCCTCCGGCTTTTGATGTTCCTCCATCCCGAGGTAGTAACTCAAAATACCAAGATCATCCATCTTGAAAAGCTCCTTCATTTGTAGCTTGAACTTTGCAATCACCTCTTCATCTGCTCCAGTAATCAATAGGTCGTCGACGTAGATGCCAACTAGTAGACGATCCCTTCCTTCACCTCTCTTGTACATCGCATTCTCTAGTGGGGCTTTCTCAAATCCAAGAGAAATCATCGTCTGATCAAGTTTGATGTTCCACGCCCGAGAGCCTTTCCGTAGCCCGTACAAGACTTTGCGTAGCTTCAGTACCTTGTGTTCCTCTCCCTCTTTGATGAATCCCGGTGACTGATTCACATACACATCTCCTTCTAACTCGCTATTCAAAAACGTGGATTTTACATCCAAGTGATGTATCTTCCATGATTCCTGAACCGCGAGAGCGATGAGTAATTCCACCGATTTCATCTTTGCAACAGGAACGAACACTTCTTCGAAGCCCACACTTTCCTCTTGCACGTACTCTTTGGCTACTAGCCTCGCTTTGTGCTTCACGGACTCTTCGGCATCTCTCTTGATCATAAAGCCCCACTTGAGATCCATGCCCTTTTCATTGTTGGGAAGATCCACAAGCTTCCATGCATTGTTGTCGTGGATCAACCTCAACTCCTCTTCCATAGCCTGACGCCAATACTCCTTTGTATTTGCGTCTTTGAATTCCGCCGGTTCCTTGGCGCTTGCTAGACACCGCCGCCCACTCCGTTTCACCTTTACCGCGTCAATCGTCCGAAGAGTTTTCTCCGGATATAGGTGTAACACCGGCTGTAGCAATACGGGTATAGATGACAATGTCTTTTCCTCCAGTACTGTCGGAGGCGACATGCTATTTTCTGCTACGCGCTTTACTTTTGGCGAAGCAAAAAATCCAACGTAAGCTTTCAAAGCTAGACTCCCTCTTCCTGGTACAGTGTATGGACTGCAGCTTTCATCTGGACTTTTCGATGGCGATACTGAGCTGCACCATGTGCTCCCTCCAGCCGTACAGACTACTTGTGGAGCTACTTCACGTCCTGCTCCCTCCAGCTGGGGGCGTACTACTGCCCGTACATGGGCTACAACAGCCTTCGTATCGATCGTCTGGTCCCTTACTGCTGCCTTCTGGCCTTCTTGATTGTTCATTTCCTGAAACATGGAATGCCTCATTGTGGCCACCAACTCCATGTATCTGTACCATCAAGCCAGTTGCGCTTGCACTCGAAACACCAGCGAATTCCAATGCATCCGTAGCCGATGTACTCGTCTCCATTTCTGTACCGGCATCAACATTAGTTTTTGTTTCTTCGTGGACTTCCGAGGCCATGTACGTCTTTGTTTTATGTGGACGCAACGCACGGAGACTGCTTCTCCACGGCCGAGCACACGCGGCAATTGCTGCATCCGCTCCAGCGAAGTTAGCACTTATGCCTGTAACATCGACATAACTTTCGGAATCACCCCCCGCATCCATAGCTTCGACACGAGTTTCCGAACCATGATTTTGAGAGCAAACTTTTTCTTCACAGAGCTCGGCAATTTCTTTAGCCGACGCTTGAAGAACTGGATCCTCCTCGTCCATGAGTTCGCACATCAACATCATGTCACCATCATCATCTTGCTGGGCCATGAGCGCCTTCTCCTTCGGGGGATTCTTGCACTCCGACTTGAAGTGCCCGAGCAGATTACAGTTGTGGCAGCGGATCTTCCTCTTGTCGAACTTTTTCTTCCTTGGCTTCTCCGACTGTTCGTCGGTGACCTTTGCGGGACATTACTTTCCGCCGCTACCGGACGCCTTGTCGAAATTGTTCTCGTTGGAAATCATTGCCTCCCATTGAGCACGCGTAAGCATCAGGTACTCATCCTGTTTCGCGTCGCCGTAACTCAACTTCATCCGCTCATCATGGGCCTTGAATCGACCAACCAGATCATCCAAAGTGAGAGTCTTGAGATCAACACACTGCTCGATCACTGACACAATCGGCATGTAGCGCGGTGGAGCGGCACGTAGGAAACGCCGAACCACGGAGATGTCCTCCAACTTCTCTCCGAGACTTCGAATCCCGTTTACCATTGTTGCGACACTTGTGGCGAAGGCGTCCACCGTCTCATCTTCTCCCATCCTCAGATTCTCGTAACTTTTCAGCAAAGTTTGCAAGTTCGCCTCGCGCACACGCGAGTGCCCTAGATGCAATGTCTTGAGCATGTCCCATGCTTCTTTCGCTGATGTCTTCGAGATTAGATGCTGCTGCATGTCCACCGGCATCACCGAGCAGATGGCCGTGATAGCCTGGCGATCCTTCCGATACAAGGCACCACCCTTCAGGTACTCGTCACCGCCGGGGTCGACGGCTTCCCAGAGCTCATTGGCCTCGAGCGACCACTCCATCATGGTCACCTACACCACGAAGTTCCCACGGTCGAATCGTGGATACTCCGACCTCACCGGAGCAACAATTACTTTAGCCGCACCGGAGTACTCCGTCAGTTGCTTGGACTTGTACTTCTCGTCGTCTGACATGATCTCCCGTTACTAGAAGATCAACCTTGCTCTAGATACCAATTGTTGGCCCAGACCACGTCGCCGAGTACTTTCCGGAAACATGCGATGACCGACGACGAACGACGATGATGAACAGAGCTCACTGACTATCTTGGTTTCAGCCCCAAGACGGCAAGACGTGCGCGTACCGAGCTAGCACACGAGCTGACTACTTCCAGACGTGTACTACCTGTGATTAGCCGAAGCTAAGCTAGCAACCAGAACGATTCCTTCACTTGATCGATTCTAGCCAATACACACGTACGCACGCGAAACCAATATTGATTGCCAACAGGGGCTTGTCGCTCCTGGCCTTTTCTTTATTGATCTCCACGATACAAGTTACAAGCTGGGCTATATGCACGTATATATAATAGTAAGACTACCAAGCAGTACTACTCGGACACCAGCTCTAGTCCTACTCGACTACGTATACATGCATCAGCCGGACAAACTCATACATGGATTCCTATTCCTAGTTACCACGTGCACGTTCCGTGCACAACTCGTGTTTAAGTCTAACAATCACCCCTAAACACGATGTGGTCACGTCATAGCTTAGACGTAGATCCTTCTTCGCATCTCCAAGACCTTCTCTCGATCCAAAGCCTTGGTTTGAATGTCCGCCAGCTGATCATCGGTGCGACTGTAGTTGACCTCCATTTTAACTTCTTCTACGCCGTCCTTCATGTAGTGATACAGTGTATCAATGTGCTTGCTCCTATCATGCCGCACTGCATTCTCGGGTAGAAAAATTATAAACTCACTGTCAACGTTGAGCACCACCTGTTCCGGATCTCGATTCATGAGATCACCGTGTAGCATCCCTAGCCACACGCCTTGACACTCTGCTTCACTTGAAGTCGATGTCACCACTTCCTGCTTTCGTGATAGCCAGCTTACTATGCTTCCACCAAGGAAATATGTCACGCCCGAAGTACACTTACGGTCGCTAACAATTCCGTCCTTGTCACTACCACTGTAGCCGAGTAGTTTCACCATCTCCTTCTTGCTTAGCTCAAGACGAGGTTCCATTGAAACGTCAATTGGATTGCAGTTTTTCATGCCACGGCTTTCAAGAATCTTCCTTGCGTATGCCTCCAGGCATAGTGTGATCCCCTCTGGCTTTTGATGTTCCTCCATCCCGAGGTAGTAACTCAAAATACCAAGATCATCCATCTTGAAAAGCTCCTTCATTTGTATCTTGAACTTTGTAATCACCTCTTCATCTGCTCCAGTAATCAATAGGTCGTCGACGTAGATGCCAACTAGTAGACGATCCCTTCCTTCACCTCTCTTGTACATCGCATGCTCTAGTGGGGCTTTCTCAAATCCAAGAGAAATCATCGTCTGATCAAGTTTGATGTTCCACGCCCGAGAGCCTCGCCGTAGCCCGTACAAGACTTTGCGTAGCTTCAGTACCTTGTGTTCCTCTCCCTCTTTGATGAATCCCGGTGACTGATTCACATACACATCTCCTTCTAACTCGCTATTCAAAAACGTGGATTTTACATCCAAGTGATGTATCTTCCATGATTCCTGAACCGCGAGAGCGATGAGTAATTCCACCGATTTCATCTTTGCAACAGGAACGAACACTTCTTCGAAGCCCACACTTTCCTCTTGCACGTACTCTTTGGCTACTAGCCTCGCTTTGTGCTTCACGGACTCTTCGGCATCTCTCTTGATCATAAAGCCCCACTTGAGATCCATGCCTTTTTCATTGTTGGGAAGATCCACAAGCTTCCATGCATTGTTGTCGTGGATCAACCTCAACTCCTCTTCCATAGCCTGACGCCAATACTCCTTTGTATTTGCGTCTTTGAATTCCGCCGGTTCCTTGGCGCTTGCTAGACACCGCCGCCCACTCCGTTTCACCTTTACCGCGTCAATCGTCCGAAGAGTTTTCTCCGGATATAGGTGTAACACCGGCTGTAGCAATACGGGTATAGATGACAATGTCTTTTCCTCCAGTACTGTCGGAGGCGACATGCTATTTTCTGCTACGCGCTTTACTTTTGGCGAAGCAAAAAATCCAACGTAAGCTTTCAAAGCTAGACTCCCTCTTCCTGGTACAGTGTATGGACTGCAGCTTTCATCTGGACTTTTCGATGGCGATACTGAGCTGCACCATGTGCTCCCTCCAGCCGTACAGACTACTTGTGGAGCTACTTCACGTCCTGCTCCTTGCCCTCCAGCTGGGGGCGTACTACTGCCCGTACATGGGCTACAGCAGCCTTCGTATCGATCGTCTGGTCCCTTACTGCTGCCTTCTGGCCTTCTTGATTGTTCGTTTCCTGAAACATGGAATGCCTCATTGTGGCCACCAACTCCATGTATCTGTACCATCAAGCCAGTTGCGCTTGCACTCGAAACACCAGCGAATTCCAATGCATCCGTAGCTGATGTACTCGTCTCCACTTCTGTACCGGCATCAACATTAGTTTTTGTTTCTTCGTGGACTTCCGAGGCCACGTACGTCTTTGTTTTATGTGGACGCAACGCACGGAGACTGCTTCTCCACGGCCGAGCACACGCGGCAATTGCTGCATCCGCTCCAGCGAAGTTAGCACTTATGCCTGTAACATCGACATAACTTTCGGAATCACCCCCCGCATCCATAGCTTCGACACGAGTTTCCGAACCATGATTTTGAGAGCAAACTTTTTCTTCACAGAGCTCGGCAATTTCTTTAGCCGACGCTTGAAGAACTGGATCCTCCTCGTCCATGAGTTCGCACATCAACATCATGTCACCATCATCATCTTGCTGGGCCATGAGCGCCTTCTCCTTCGGGGGATTCTTGCACTCCGACTTGAAGTGCCCGAGCAGATTACAGTTGTGGCAGCGGATCTTCCTCTTGTCGAACTTTTTCTTCCTTGGCTTCTCCGACTGTTCGTCGGTGACCTTTGCGGGACGTTACTTTCCGCCGCTACCGGACGCCTTGTCGAAATTGTTCTCGTTGGAAATCATTGCCTCCCATTGAGCACGCGTAAGCATCAGGTACTCATCCTGTTTCGCGTCGCCGTAACTCAACTTCATCCGCTCATCATGGGCCTTGAAGCGACCAACCAGATCATCCAAAGTGAGAGTCTTGAGATCAACACACTGCTCAATCGCTGACACAATCGGCATGTAGCGCGGTGGAGCGGCACGTAGGAAACGCCGAACCACGGAGATGTCCTCCAACTTCTCTCCGAGACTTCGAATCCTGTTTACCATTGTTGCGACACTTGCGGCGAAGGCGTCCACCGTCTCATCTTCTCCCATCCTCAGAATCTCGTAACTTTTCAGCAAAGTTTGCAAGTTTGCCTCGCGCACACGCGAGTGCCCTAGATGCAATGTCTTGAGCATGTCCCATGCTTCTTTCGCTGATGTCTTCGAGATTAGATGCTGCTGCATGTCCACCGGCATCACCGAGCAGATGGCCGTGATAGCCTGGCGATCCTTCCGATACAAGGCACCACCCTTCAGGTACTCGTCACCGCCGGGGTCGACGGCTTCCCAGAGCTCATTGGCCTCGAGCGGCCACTCCATCATGGTCGCCCACACCACGAAGTTCCCACGGTCAAATCGTGGATACTCCGATCTCATCGGAGCAACAATTACTTTAGCCGCACCGGAGTACTCCGCCAGTTGCTTGGACTTGTCCTTCTCGTCGTCTGACATGATCTCCCGTTACTAGAAGATCAACCTTGCTCTAGATACCAATTGTTGGCCCAGACCACGTCACCGAGTACTTTCCGGAAACATGCGATGACCGACGACGAACGACGATGATGAACAGAGCTCACTGACTATCTTGGTTTCAGCCCCAAGACGGCAAGACGTGCGCGTACCGAGCTAGCACACGAGCTGACTACTTCCAGACGTGTACTACCTGCGATTAGCCGAAGCTAAGCTAGCAACCAGAACGATTCCTTCACTTGATCGATTCTAGCCAATACACACGTACGCACGCGAAACCAATATTGATTGCCAACAGGGGCTTGTCGCTCTTGGCCTTTTCTTTATTGATCTCCACGATACAAAGTTAGAAGCTGGGCTATATGCACGTATATATAATAGTAAGACTACCAAGCAGTACTACTCGGACACCAGCTCTAGTCCTACTCGACTACGTATACATGCATCAGCCGGACAAACTCATACATGGATTCCTATTCCTAGTTACCACGTGCACGTTCCGTGCACAACTCGTGTTTATGTCTAACAATCACCCCTAAACACGATGTGGTCATGTCATAGCTTAGACGTAGATCCTTCTTCGCATCTCCAAGACCTTCTCTCGGTCCAAAGCCTTGGTTTGAATGTCCGCCAGCTGATCATCGGTGCGACTGTAGTTGACCTTCATTTTACCTTCTTCTACGCCGTCCTTCATGTAGTGATACAGTGTATCAATGTGCTTGCTCCTATCATGCCGCACTGCATTCTCGGGTAGAAAAATTATAAACTCACTGTCAACGTTGAGCACCACCTGTTTTCTGTTTTTTTTTCTTTTGCGAGAGGCACAGTTTTGCTTCCGCGAGAGGCACGGTTGTGCTTTCGTGAGAGGCACGGCCATGCCTCTTGGAAACGGAAAAAAATGCGTTTTCTTTTTTTTTCCTTCATGAGAGGCACGGTTTTGCTTCCGCGAGAGGCACGGCCGTGCCTCCTCGAAAATGAAAAAGAACGTGTTTTCTGTTTTTTTTCTCTCGCGAGAGTCACGGTTTTGTTTCCGTGAGAGGCACGGTTGTGCTTTCGCGAGAGTCACGGCCGTGCCTCCTCGGAAATGAAAAAAAAACGTGTTTTCTGTTTTTTTCTTTCGCGAGAGTCACGGTTTTGCTTCTGCGAGAAGCACGGTTGTGATTTCATCAGAGGCACGGGCGTGCCTCTTTCGGAAAGGGAAAAACCCGTGCTTCCGGTTAGGTTTTTTGTCCGGTTTTTTTTCGTGAAAAAAAAGTTCGTCAAAACCTATCAACATGGGATCTAGTTTTGAAAATCTCGACGCGAGGAATCCAACGGCAAAAGCGGTTCGAGATTTGGACACACGATTTAAGAGATAAAATGTTTTGAATAAACGGATCTACGAAAAAAGGGAAAACTCCCAGGTTGCGACAAGTGGCGCAAATGCAGCGCGCCACTTGTCGCAACATGGGGAATTGGAATGATCTTCGCAACGAGTACTCCTTAACTAGTGATTTCGATTTTTGCAGGGTTCTATTTTCCAGTATAGATTATACCCCGCACGTTGTTGCAGGAATGTTTTGCAGTTATTTTTAATCAGATTTGATTGTGTGAAACATCAATATTTCGAGTAATATATGATAACTAAAACTAAAAGTACATATGGTTCATTGTGTATTATTATAGTTGGAAAATATTTATTGAATACAAATAGCATAATATAATGAAAATGCATGGTTGCATGTTCTGGCGGATCTTTTCACATGCATGTTGGTATGTTGAGGTGACATGCATGTATGTTGAGAGAAATGTCTTAGTGGAGGATAGCTAGATATAACAAATCACCGGTAGTGCCAGTGCCATGAGAGCTAATTCCCTTAAAATAGCTTAAGAAAAGCTAATTCCATGTTTTTTTCAGAAAAAAAGAATACAAAATTCATTCCCTGTTCTATACTCGTAGGGTGGAATGTGGAGCCATAATTGACGCACTTTGAGTCAATTTGACTAGCACCGACTGAATTCCGAGAGATCCGATAGAGACACACCTCCACATGCCCTCCGGCAATGCTAAACACACCATCGGGACGGAGATAGAATGTGGGAGACATTATTCTCACTAAGAGACACCGCCGCCGCCACATAGCCCCAACCAAGACACTGAGTCTAACAAGAACGAGAATGGGGTCCCTCCCGCCGACGGGAGACCGAGATCCTCCGCACCGGCAGCGGTGCCCACGGAAGGAGAAGGGGTTTTTCTTGTGGAGGAGAAATGAGATACATTTTGGCTATAGAAAAGTGGGATCATGATGCCAAAGAGTTTGTGTGTCCTGCAATTTTTGTTTGTCCAACCTAACAAATTTTAGATTTATGTCTTCGAAAATTTGTTCATACAGATCTGATGAGTCTGTGTTAGTGTTTCTTGTTGCTTTTGTTGGTGTAATTCATTGTGACTTTTGAGTCCTTCTTTGGCCTTCCGGTGAAGATCTTATGGTTCGATAACCTGTACCTCGAGGGGATCATCGCTTACACAAGTACGTTCAACAATCATGGCTTCCCATCCTTTTAGATGGGCGACTAAAGAGGGTTTCAGAAACCTATGAAGCTAATCAAGTTTGCACAGGTTTATGAGCGGCGATATTGCTGCTCCAATCTAATTGCGCTCCCTTCACTAAAGTCTTGGCAATATTTTTTGTAACAAAGAATAATACCATGTGAAGATTTGTCCAAGAAATTTCTTTATAGTTCTTAGTGATAAGAGTTACTCCCTCCGTTCCATAATTGGCATGGTTTAAGTTTGAACTAAAAGCACGACAATAATTATGGAACGGATGAAGTACTTTATAATTTCTTGAATCAGTAATCCAAAGCATAGTTCATGTAATGTTTGTCAGTTTGAATAAACGTACATGTCATTCTAAAAAGACTACTGCAGCTAGCCATTTTTTTTTCTATTTTAGTTTCTAACAATTTTTTTGGTTTTCATTCAATTTTCTGAAAATACCTGAAACTTTTATTGAAGTTTAAAACTAAACCATTTTTTCAATGTGAACATTTTTCTAAAATAGAGAACATGTTTTGAGACATGAACAATTGTAAAACTTTTGTGAACATTTTTTAAAATTTAGAATATTTATATAATTGTGAATATTTTTTAAAAAAACTGTGACTAATTTTGGAAAATTCTGAAATTTATAGTTATAAAAAGGGTGTAGGATCAAAATTTTGTGAACATTTTTAAAATTATGCGAACATGTTTTAAAAGCAGTGATTTTTTTAAAAGTAAATATGAAAATGTGATCATAAGAAAAATAACGTAGAAACCGGGAAGAAATAAAAGCAAGAAATAAAGACCAAAAACGAAACCATCAGAGAAAACAACCAAAAAATTAAAAAAAAGACAAAATCAAGGACGAACCTTCTGGAACATATATCATACATGAGATAAACATAAATTAATACTCAACACGTCCAACCCACTAAGGATAATGGACCACCGTGCTATTTACTACAAATTATACAAGATGGGCTAGTTCATTGATTTATTTTTACATGTTACTTAATAAAAACTTTAGCATTGGCAACGAACCTTAGGAGTTGTTTGGATACAGAGCATTTACTAAATCAGTTTTGTCTAAACACGGTCATGGTTGTAATTAACTAACTACAACTTTGTTTGGTTAGCGTAACATCAGAGATAGTAAATAAAACTTTTCGTAATACTGAAAAATGAAGTTACTGGAAAAACGACAATTAGAAGTTTTCTTTATAAATCGCTTTAGCATATCTCTCGCAGGTGTTCTCATCCAAACAAGATTGAATGCATATTTTTCTTCATTTGTTTTTTCATCTACGAACATATTCTTCTACAAAAACCTCTTTTAAAATAAATAGTGACCATGTTCAAATACTTGACACGTTTTGTTTTGACAACACACTGAACTTTTGTCTTTTACAGTGGAAAATTTTCAATACATGATGATCATTTTCAAATACACGGTGAACATTTTTAAATACATGACAAACATTATTTCACGACGGTGAAGATTTTTGAAAATATTTTTTCTATAAATCATTTCAAAACAGCGTTTCAAAATGGTTTTCAATTTTCTTTTTTAACAAAATTCTGAAGAAATGCTCATGCGTGGGAGTTTGTCCGCCTCTTCAGTGACTAGGCACTCACGAGGACCAAAGGTGTGGGCTAGAATTGCCTCAGCGTTGTTCACGATATCCGGTATGGCCGCGGCGGCGCATATGCAGACGTGCTGTTCCTAAGCTCGAACTCAAGTGAGCCCGGGTGAATAGTAAAATCCAAAAAAAATGAAAATAATTCATGAAATTCTAAAAAAATTGGCGCAAACATTGACAAATATTTTGAGTGCTGACAAAATTTCATCTTGAAATGACATTCGTGGAAGTCTTGGCAGAAAAGACAAAATCGGTGCTCCAAAAATGTTATTTTCGAAAGCATTTTGGAGTGCTGATTTTTCTTTTTTGCCATGACTTCCACGAATGTTATTTCATCATGAAAAATAGTAAGAACTGAATCATTTGTCAAAGCTCGCCACAAAAAAGATTCAGATTTTTTTGAATGTTATTTCATTTGTTTCAGATTTTACTATTCATCACGAGCTCAAATGAGCTCGCGAACAGAAGACAGCTTTCGCCCATATATGTCACCATTATGAAAGAGATAGCCGAGAGAAGGCAGCGTTGCCCAAAAATTTGTACTTGTCGTTGCCTTATTTCGTTTTGAAGGCTTGGAGTTTGCGGTGGTTTTTTGTAAACAAATAAAGAGCATTCCAATAACAAGGTGAGCTGGACTTCGCCAGCTACAGGTTTATTCACATAATTTGGAAACTGATCAAGCTAAATCTGATAGCATCTCTGCCTCATACATACACCATGCATGAGCATCTAAACAACGTGCAAAAATATTGCAGATCCATGGGCAAGTTTTACAAGATTGGAATGCTAATTGCATCACTGCTGTTATCTCTTTAAAGAACACGCCTACACTTTGAGTAGACATACATGTCGCTTGTGATTGCCTGCTAAAGTACAACTGCATCTATCTCCAGGTGTTCTTGTGTTGGATTTTCCAAGTTTAGTTTGTCTTAGGGCATGGCAATTGTGCATGTGCATGTGAAGAAGCGGGTGGGATCGTATTTGTATTGTCAGTTTCATTGTTGGAATGGAACTGGGTCTCTTCCATTTGATTGAGAAAAAGAAACACTAGCATGTTGGGGAGGCCATTACTTTGCATGAGATTTTCCACTATCTATTCTATTAGTAACAATGTTAGTGACTCCTTGTAAAGGTTTCTTGGAAAACAGGACTCCCGTGCAAAACATGGTGTGGACGCGGAACATCCTGCTCTGACAGCTTCCCATGGTACACACTACATGTTAATTACAATGTCACTGGAATAAGAAATCCGACCACATGAGACTAACCAACTTGCATCTCATTAGTTGCGTACTCCAACAACCCAACCTTGAGCAAGAACTTTATTCAATCTTAAAGAGGTATATATGATCTTTAAGAGTAGGTGCATGAACCTCGAGCACTGCAATTCTTAGTCAATCATAAAGAAGTATAACCACCATTGTCTAAAATACATTGAAGCGCATGAGCGAATATGTATATAGAACTGATATGCATTGCAAGGAGTTCCCTGATACGTCTCCAACGTATCTATAATTTTTTATTATTCCATGCTATTATATTATCTGTTTTGGATGTTTTATATGCGTTAATATGCTATTTTGTATTATTTTTGGGACTAACCTATTAACCGAGAGCCCAGTGCCAGTTTATGTTTTTTTTGCCTATTTTAGAGTTTCGTAGAAAAGGAATACCAAACGGAGTCGAAACGGAATGAAACTTTTGCGATGATCTTTCTTGGACCAGAAGGAAATCAGAAGACTTGGAGATGAAGTCGGAGACGCAACGAGGTGGCCACGAGGCAGGAGGGCGCGCCCAGGGGGGGTAGGGCGTGCCCCTCTACCTCGGGGCCCCTCGTGGTTTCCTGACCTAGCTCCTTCGCATATATATACTCTTATACCCTGAAAACATCCAGGGGAGCAACGAAACCACTTTTCCACCGCCGCAACCTTCTGTACCCGTGAGATCCCATCTAGGGACCTTTTTCAGCGTCCTACCGGAGCGGGATTCGATCACGGAGGACTTCTACATCAACACCATTGCCTCTCTGATGAAGCGTGAGTAGTTTACCACAGACATACGGGTCCATAGCTAGTACCTAGATGGCTTCTTATTTCTCTTTGATTCTTAATACCATGTTCTCCTGGATGTTCTTGGAGATCTATTCGATGTAATATTCTTTTGTGGTGTGTTTGCCGAGATCCAATGAATTGTGGATTTATGATCAGATTATCTATGAATATTATTTCGTTCTTCTCTGAATTCTTATATGCATGATTTGATATGTTTGCAAGTCTCTTCGAATTATCGGTTTAGTTTGGCCTACTAGATTGATCTTTCTTGCAATGGGAGAAGTGCTTAGCTTTGGGTTCAATCTTGCGGTGTCCTTTCCCAGTGACAGTAGGGGCAGCAAGGCTCGTATTGTATTGCCATCGAGGATAAAAAAATGGGGTTTTCATCATATTGCTTGAGTTAATTCCTGTACATCATGTCATCTTACTTAATGCACGTTACTCCGTTCTTTATGAACTTAATATTCAAGATGCATGCTGGATAGCGGTCGATGTGTGGAGTAATAGTAGTAGATGCAGAATCGTTTCGGTCTACTTGACACGGATGTGATTCCTATGTTCATGATCATTGCCTTAGATATCATCATAATTATGCGCTCTTCTATCAATTGCTCGACAGTAATTTGTTCACCTACCGTAATATTTGCTATCTTGAGAGAAGCCACTAGTGAAACCTATGGCCCCCGGGTCTCTTTTCCATTATGTTGAATCTCTTTTACATCATACTAGTTTTTGATCTACTATTTTGCAATCTTTTACTTTCTGATCTATAAATCAAAAATACCAAAAATATCTACTTTACCATTTATCTATCTCTATCAGATCTCACTTTTGCAAGTAACCGTGAAGGGATCAACAACCCCTTTATCGCGTTGGGGTGCAAGTTGTTGATTGTTTGTGCAGGTATTCGGTGACTTGTGCGTTGTCTCCTACTGGATTGATACCTTGGTTATCAAACTGAGGGAAATACTTACTCTACTTTGCTGCATCACCCTTTCCTTTTCAAAGGAAAAACCAACGCAAGCTCAAGAGGTAGCACTCCCAAGCACATGAGATAAGTAAATCTAATGGTTGTGATTTGCTCAGCTACGGTTGTGTAGATAACCATTGTGTTCTGCTTAGCTACAGTGATGAAGATATATAACGGTGGTACTCTATTTGACTAAACTAGTCTTAAGATTAAAAGCTACATGTTATTTACAAGAATATGAAGCACAACTCTCTATGTTTCTTCATAACATGCTTTTAGCTAGTATATAGTAGATACAAATAGCATAATATAATGAAAACGCATGGTTGCATGTGTTTGGTGGGTCTTTTGGCATGCATGCTGGTATGTTGAGGTGACATGCTTGTATGTTGAGAGAAATGTCTTAGTGGTGGCTAGCTAGATGTAGAAGGTCACCGGTACCATGAGAACTAATTCCCTTAAAATAACTTAAGAAAAGCTAATCTACTTTTTCAGCAAAAAAAGAATACGAAATCCTTTCCCTATTCTATACTCGTAGGGTGTAATGTGGAGCTATATTTGACGTACTTTGAGTCAATTTGAGTAGCACTGACCGAATCCCGCGAGAACCGACGATGACGCACCTCTACATGCCCTCCGGCAATGCTTGACGCACCATCAGATGGGGATAGAATCTGGGAGGCATTATTCCTCCAAAGAGACACCGCCGTCGCCACACAGCCCCAACCAAGACGCTGAATCTAACAAAAACGAGAACGGGGTCCCTCCCGCTGGCGGGGGACCGAGATCCTCCGCACCTCCATGGCCCATAGGCAATCAGAGATAGGGAGGACCGGCAGTGGCACCGATGGGAGGAGAAGGGGTTTTTCTTGCGGAGGAGAAAAGAGATACACTTTGGCTATGGGAAAGCGGGGATCATGATGCCAAAGAGTTTGTGTGTCCAACCTAACATATTTTAGATTTATGCCTTCGAAGATTTGTTCCTATAGACCTGATGAGTCTGTGTTAGTGTTTTTTGATGCTTTTTTGACAATTTTTGATTGCTTTTGTTGGTGTAATTCATTGTGACTTTTGAGTCCTTCTTTGGCCTTCCGGTGAAGATCTTATGGTTCGACAACCTTTACCTCTAGGGGATCATTGCTTACACAAGTACGTTCAAATTTCATGGCTTCTCGTCCATTTAGATGTGCGACTCAAGAGGGTTTCTGAAACCTATGAAGCTAATCAAGTTTGTGCTGGTTTATGAGCGGCATATTGCTGCTCCGATCTAATTTCGCTCTCTTCACTAAAGTCTTGGCAATATTTTTTTGTTGCAAATAGTAATACCATGGGAAGATGTGTCCAAGAAATTTCTTCATAGTTCTTAGTGACAAGAGTTACTCCCTCGGTACCATAATTGTCATGGTTTTAGTTTGAACCAAAAGCACGACAATAAGTATGGAACATAGGGAGTACTTTATAATTTCTTGAATCGATAATCCAAAGCATAGTACATGTAATGTTTGTCAGTTTGAATAAAGGTACATCTCATTCTATAGAAACTACTGTAGCTAGCCATTTTTCCCTATTTTAGTTTCTAACATTTTTTTGCTTTTCATTCAATTTTTAAAATACCCGAAATTTTTATGTAAGTTTAAAACTAAACCATTTTCAATGTGAACATATTTCTAAAATAGAGGACATGTTTTAAGACGCGGACATTTTGTGGACCTTTGGTGACAACTTTTAAAATCTAGAATATTTATATAATTGTGAATATTTTAAATAAAATGTGCATAATTTTAAAAAAATATGAATAGTTTTCTAAAATCATGAAATTTATAGTTATAAAAAGAGTGTAGGATCACAAATTTTTGTGAACATTTTTAAAAACTGTGAATTTTTTTAAAATTATGTGAACATGTTTTAAAAGTAGTGAGATTTTTGAAAATAAATATGAAAATGAGATCATAAGAAAAATAACACAGAAACCGAGAAGAAATAAAAAACAAGAAATAAAGACCCAAAAAAACCAGCAGGGAAAACAACCAAAAAACAAAAATGATAAAATCGAGCAAGAACCTTCTAGAACATATATAATACATGAGATAAACATAAATTAATACTGAACACGTCCAACCCACTAAGGATAATGGACCACCGCGCTATTTACTACTCCCTCCGTCCGGAATTACTTGTCTCAGGAATGGATGTATCTAGATGTATTTTAGTTCTAAATACATTCATTTCTATCCATTTCCGCGACAAGTAATTTCGGACGGAGGGAGTACAAATTATACTAGATGGGCTAGTTCATTGATTTATTTTTAAATGTTATTTGATAAAAACCTTAGCATTGGCAACAATTCTTTGGAGTTGTTTGGATACAGAGCATTTACTAAATCAGTTTTGTGTAAACACTATCATGGTTGTAGTTGACTAACTAGAACTTTGTTTGGTTAGCGTAACTTTAGAGATAGTAAATATAACTTTCTTAATACTGAAAAATGAAGTTACTGGAAAAACGACAATTAGATGTTTTCTTTATAGATCACTTTAGCATAGATCTTGCTGGTGTTCTCATCCAGACAAGATTGCGTGCATGTTTTTCTTCATTTGCTCTTTCATCTATGCGCATATTTTTCTACAAGAACCTCTTTTAAAATAAATAGTGATCATGTTCAAATACTTGACATGTTTTGTTTTGACAACACAATGAACTTTTGTTTTAAAATGGTTTTTGATTTTTTTAACAAAATTCTGAAGAAAAGCTCTTGCTTGGGAATTTGTCCACCTCTTCAGCGATTAGACACTCATGAGGATGAAAGGTGTGGGCTAGAATTGCCTCAACGTTATTCACGATATCCGGTATGGCCGCGGCGGCCCATATGTGGACGTGGTGTTCCTAAGCTCGAGCTAGTGAGCTCGGGTGAATAGTAAAATCTAAAAAATTGAATATAATTCATAAAATTCTAAAAAGGTGCAAACATTCGCAAATATTTTGAGTACTGACAAAATTTCATCTTGAAATGACATTCGTGGAAGTCTTGGCAGAAAAAGACAAAATTGGTGCTCCAAAAATGTTATTTTTGAAAGCACTTTGGTGTGTTGATTTTTCTTTTTTGCCACGACTTCCACAAATGTTATTTCATCATGAAAAACTCCAAGAACTGAATCATTTGTGAAAGCTCGCCACAAAAAAAGATTCAGATTTTTTTGAATGTTATTTCATTTGTTTTGGATTTTACTATTCATCACGAGTTCAAATGAGCTCGCGAACAGAAGACAACTTTCGCCCATATATGCCACCATTATGAAAGAGATAGCCGAGAGAAGCCAGCGTTGCCCAAAAATTCATACTTGTCATTACCAAATTTTTGTGTAAACAAACACAGAGCATTCCAATAACAAGGCGAGCTGGACTTTGCCGGCTACAAGTTTTTTCACATTGTTTGGGAACTAATCAAGCCAAATCTGATAGCTTCTCTGCCCCATACATACACCGTGCATGAGCATCTAAACAACATGCACAAATATTGCAGATCCATGGGCAAGTTTTACAAGATGGGAATGCCGATTGCATCACTGCTCTTATCTCCTTAAATAACACGCCCAAACTTTGAGTAGTCGTACATGTCGCTTGTGATTGCCTGCTAGAGTGCAGCTGCATCTGTCTCTAGGTGTTCTTGTTTTTCCAAGTTCTGTTTGTCGTAGGGCGTGTCAATTGTGCATGTGCCAGTGAAGAAGGGTGTGAGATCCTATCTGTATTGTCAGTTTCATTCTTGGAATTGAATTGGGTCTCTTCCATTCGATTGAGTAGAAAAACACAAGCATGCTGGAGAGGCCATTACTTTGCATGAGATTTCCCACTGTCTATTCTATTAGTAATAATGTTAGTGACTCCTTGTAAATGTTTCTTGGGAAATAGGACTCCCGTGCAAAACATGGCGCGGACGCGCGAACATCCTGCTCCGACAGCTTCACATGGTACACACTACATGTTAATTACAATGTCACTCGAATAAGAAATCCGACCACATGAGACTAGCCAACTTGCATCTCTTTAGTTGTGTACTCCAACAACCCAACCTTGAGCAAGAACTTTATTCAATCTTAAAGAGGTATGATCTTTAAGAGTTGGTGCATGAACCTCGAGCACTGCAATTCTTAGCGAATCATAAAGTATAACCACCATTCTCTAAAATACAGTGAACGCATGAGAGAATATGTATATAGAACCCAATGCTATGCATTGCAAGGAGCTCCCAAGCGCGTAAGATATATAAATCTAGTGGTTGTGATTTGCTTAGCTACGGTTGTGTAGATAACCATTGTGTTCTGCTTAGCTATGGTGATGAAGATATATAACGGTTGTAATCTATTTGACTAAACTAGCCATTAGATCAAAGCTACATGTTTTTACAAGAATTTCAAGCACAACTCTCTATTTTTGTTCATAACGTGCTTTTAGCTAGTATATAGTAAATTGTTAGTTAAAAGACTACCAACTACTTGATTTATAATTCCCTTTCATTCTGAATGAAGATTCCGAGCACATGAGACTTGCCAACTTGCATCTCATTAGTTGCATAATCCAACTACCCAACCTTGAGCAACAATTCTTAAGAAATCTCACAGAATTATAATCTTAAAGGGATAGGTGCATGACCTTCACACTGCAGTCTTTATGTATGGTTATGTAGATAATATGTAGTTCCCAGATACAGTGAAGCGCATGAGACAATATGTATATAGAACCCAATGTTATGCAATGCAAGGAGCTCCCAAATGCAGAGGATATGTAGTCCTCTCTCAAAAAGATGTTGTGATTTGCTTACTTATGGTTATGTAGATAATCGTCATGCTCTGCTGCCTACATTATGAAGATCCAACAGTTGTTTTCTGTTTATTTAATATTAGCCATGAGATAAAAAAACAGATGTTTTGCTTTTTTAATGAGAAACTTCTAACACATCTCTATTTCCTTTGTAATATATAAATATTAGTACGTAAATAGATACATAAAGACTACCAACTCATTGCTTTATAACTATCTGTCACTGTGAACCGAAATTCCCAGCACACGAGACTTGCCAACTTGCATCTCATTAGTTGCCTAATCCAACTACCCAAGCTTGAGCAACAATTCTCAATCAGTCTTAAAGAAGTATAATCCTGAAGGGGTAGGTGCATGGCCGCATGCACTGCAAGTTTTAGTCAATCTTAAATAAGTACGTGCTCACCGTTATGTGTAAAATACAGTGAATCGAGACAAGAAGATGAATGTGATGTGTGAAATCTGAAAAGCTACAATCCAACCGCAGTCATCGTCGGCTCATGCATCAAGGGAAAAAGACATAGGGGTATAAAATCACAAGACTTGTGGTCTAATCACACACACAAACTAAAGGTAATTTGTTCACATCCATAACTGCATGTGTATATAACCCAGTGCTATGTAATGCAAGGAGCTCCCAGGCTCCCAGCTAGCAAGATGAATGGCAACCCCATCTCCACACGGCCACCAACAAATGAAATTGCGACGTCCAATGCAGTTCCAGACTCTGAGCTATTGTATGAGCTCAAAGAGCAGCTTCTGCTGCTGACCACTCCAGTGGCAACGGTGACGTACGTCTCCGGGCTCAACCTCCCGGGGGGAGCCTGGCAACCGAAACAGGAGCAGGGGCACCTCGCTGGCGACCCGATCCTTCAGGACGTCCACTACCGCCGGTACCTCATCTTCTACTACAGCAACGCTACTGCACTTGCCTCATCAGTCGTGGTCTGCCTCATCCTCATCATGCTGGGCAGGAATAGCGCGGTCTGGTCGGTGGTGCTGCGGGTGGTCATGGTGCTCGACCTTCTTGGACTTATGGGTTCGTACGCAGCCGGGACCTGCCATGACACCTTCACAACCATCTGGGTTGTGGCACTCGCCTGCCCCGTCCTGCTCACATATGCTTTCCTCAGCTACCTCGGTCTGTTCCGCCGCTGCAGCACACACACAAACACAAACACTGGGCACCAAGAGAATGAGAAGATCGCGGTGCTGATGCCCTTGGCGGCCTTTGTCGTCACCATCTCATACACCGCCGGGCTGAACCCGCCTGGGGGCTTCTGGAGCAGCACCCAACAGGAGAACGGCCTCCTTCTTCACCTCGCCAGCGATCCGATCATGCAGGACAGCGAGCTCCGGAGGTACCGGGCCTTTTTCGTTTGCAACACGATGGCGTTTGTCGCCTCCTTGTTCATCATCCTGGTGCTCCTGGACAAGAAATTGAGCAGGACCATCGCGGGTCGGTTCGTGGCGGTCTACACCTTCATCGCCGTCGCTCTCCTGGGCCTCATGGGGGCTTATGCTACTGGGAGCTGCAGGGAGACTGACAATACCATCAAGATCATTTTCCTTACCACTGCGGTTCCTGTCTGCGTAGGCCTGCGGCTGGCTCTTAATTATGTCTTCGATTGGAAACCAATCAAAAAAATGTGTGATTTGTTCTCCGGATGGTTGGACTACTTCAGAAGCACCATTCCCGCAGGTATGCATACTCTACATGTCAATCTCTTGATTTGTTTGCTAATTCCCATATGAATCCTGCCTTCGTGCACTCTCGATTTTGTTATTCTTTGTTGCAAATGCTAATAAAAGTATGGTTTTTTCATCGTGTATATATAGATTTTGTCCCTAAGTCAAAATTTTGAAACTTCACCCCGCAACTTTTTTTTTGAAAACCAAGTCAATATCATTAGATTAGTTATGGAATGTATTCATATCATAGATATTGATATCTTTTGGTCAAACTTTATAAAGTTTGACACTTTTGAAATAGAGGGATGCACTAATTTGAAGTCACCAGCAATAGATCAAGACATTAGGATTTGCGCAACAAGTGCAAAAAGATGAGGATATTTTGATTGGACGGTTGACAAAGAAAAACACCAATTTTTTGTCGACTAACCAATAATATCTACCTAACTTTTAGTAAAAGAACCAAATTTACTAAATCCAATTTGCTTGAGATTATCATATGTCTAAGTTGATGTGATGTTGCTGTCGTGTTGAGGTTTGTGTAGAAATGGAGACAAGCTTGATTAGATAAGGCGGCAAGCTTAATTAGATAAGGCGGCACGCATTATCGGTCGATTATGTATAGCCAGACCCCAAAATAATTATGTTGTATGGCACGGACAGTATACACAAGTGACCAAATAAGTTAAACAGAGAATACTATCAAGAATAACCGTATGCAATAGAATAATATCAAATAATTATGCTGTATGCCACACAGACATGCGGGTGACTATGCTGACTAATTCTAATTAGGAAGAGTAGGTTAACAAGAATTAAGTGCTTGGCTGAATGATTGCCTGATTGATTATGCAGGCACCATGGACAAAGACTTAAAGATCACTCGCTATTTCATTATGGTGCTTGCCATTCTCGCGGTGAGCATCACTTACCAAGCAGGATTGGATCCACCGGGAGGTCTATGGCAAGACAATCTTCATGGGCATAAGCTTGGTCACCCAGTGCTCCGGACGACGCATCCTGCGCGCTACAAGGTGTTCTTCTACAGCAACTCAACAGCTTTCGTGACATCTCTGGTGGTCGTCATGATGGTTGAGAGCAAGTTTCTGCTCAGGCACCGCACACTGGTGGCAGCCATGGTGCTGGACCTGATTGGCCTCATCATCGCCTATGCCGCCGGGAGCACTAGGGATGGAACCACATCCATCTATGTCGTGTCAGTGGCTTGCCTTGTCCTCTCCTACTCCGTCGTCCATATCGCGTTAGGAGGAGAAAAGGAGAACTTCGTCAATTCTCCTCCTGCTGGTGGTGTTGCTCTTGCTACTCCTCCTGCTACTGTTGCCTCTTCTACTGCTGCTCTTGCTCCTCCTTGCACTGCTGCTGCTACTCCTGCTCATCCTGCCGTTGATCATCCTGCTACTGAGGGAGCCTCCTCCTGCTGCTGCCAGCCTGCTGATGCTACTCCTCCTTGTACTGCCACTGCTAGTCATGCTCTTGCTCCAGCTGCTGCTACAGGAGGGGCCTCCTCCTCCTCCTGCTATTGTCATGCTTCCTCTATCTGCTGCTGATCCTGTTACTGGAGGAGGAGGACGACGAACCAAGGAGCAGCTGGATGACAAGCGCCAGGTGTTGCTGTTAATCGCCATATTGGTCGCTGCGCTTACTTACCAAGCGGGGCTGACGCCGCCGGGCAGCTTCTGGTCAGGGGACGACGAGCAGCTTGGCCACCGCGCGGGCTACCCAGTCCTCCTCGATGTTGGCCCAGACCACGTCACCGAGTACTTTTCGGAAACATGCGATGACCGACGACGAACGACGATGATGAACAGAGCTCACTGACTATCTTGGTTTCAACCCCAAGACGGCAAGACGTGCGCGTACCGAGCTAGCACACGAGCTGACTACTTCCAGACGTGTACTACCTGCGATTACCGAAGCTAAGCTAGCAACCAGAACGATTCCTTCACTCGATCGATTCTAGCCAATTCACACGTACGCACGCGAAACCAATATTGATTGCCAACAGGGGCTTGTCGCTCCTGGCCTTTTCTTTATTGATCTCCACGATACAAGTTACAAGCTGGGCTATATGCACGTATATATAATAGTAAGACTACCAAGCAGTACTACTCGGACACCAGCTCTAGTCCTACTCGACTACGTATACATGCATCAGCCGGACAAACTCATACATGGATTCCTATTCCTAGTTACCACGTGCACGTTCCATGCACAACTCGTGTTTAAGTCTAACAATCACCCCCTAAACACGATGTGGTCACGCCATAGCTTAGACGTGGATCCTTCTTCGCATCTCCAAGACCTTCTCTCGGTCCAAAGCCTTGGTTTGAATGTCCGCCAGCTGATCATTGGTGCGACTGTAGTTGACCTTCATTTTACCTTCTTCTACGCCGTCCTTCATGTAGTGATACAGTGTATCAATGTGCTTGCTCCTATCATGCCGCACTGCATTCTCGGGTAGAAAAATTATAAACTCACTGTCAACGTTGAGCACCACCTGTTCCGGATCTCGATTCATGAGATCACCGTGTAGCATCCCTAGCCACACGCCTTGACACTCTGCTTCACTTGAAGTCGATGTCACCACTTCCTGCTTTCGTGATAGCCAGCTTACTATGCTTCCACCAAGGAAATATGTCACGCCCGAAGTACACTTACGGTCGCCAACAATTCCTTCCTTGTCACTACCACTGTAGCCGAGTAGTTTCACCATCTCCTTCTTGCTTAGCTCAAGACGAGGTTCCATTGAAACGTCAATTGGATTGCAGTTTTTCATGCCACGGCTTTCAAGAATCTTCCTTGCGTATGCCTCCTGGCATAGTGTGATCCCCTCCGGCTTTTGATGTTCCTCCATCCCGAGGTAGTAACTCAAAATACCAAGATCATCCATCTTGAAAAGCTCCTTCATTTGTAGCTTGAACTTTGCAATCACCTCTTCATCTGCTCCAGTAATCAATAGGTCGTCGACGTAGATGCCAACTAGTAGACGATCCCTTCCTTCACCTCTCTTGTACATCGCATTCTCTAGTGGGGCTTTCTCAAATCCAAGAGAAATCATCGTCTGATCAAGTTTGATGTTCCACGCCCGAGAGCCTTGCCGTAGCCCGTACAAGACTTTGCGTAGCTTCAGTACCTTGTGTTCCTCTCCCTCTTTGATGAATCCCGGAGACTGATTCACATACACATCTCCTTCTAACTCGCTATTCAAAAACGTGGATTTTACATCCAAGTGATGTATCTTCCATGATTCCTGAACCGCGAGAGCGATGAGTAATTCCACCGATTTCATATTTGCAACAGGAACGAACACTTCTTCGAAGCCCACACTTTCCTCTTGCACGTACTCTTTGGCTACTAGCCTCGCTTTGTGCTTCACGGACTCTTCGGCATCTCTCTTGATCATAAAGCCCCACTTGAGATCCATGCCCTTTTCATTGTTGGGAAGATCCACAAGCTTCCATGCATTGTTGTCGTGGATCAACCTCAACTCCTCTTCCATAGCCTGACGCCAATACTCCTTTGTATTTGCGTCTTTGAATTCCGCCGGTTCCTTGGCGCTTGCTAGACACCGCCGCCCACTCCGTTTCACCTTTACCGCGTCAATCGTCCGAAGAGTTTTCTCCGGATATAGGTGTAACACCGGCTGTAGCAATACGGGTATAGATGACAATGTCTTTTCCTCCAGTACTGTCGGAGGCGACATGCTATTTTCTGCTACGCGCTTTACTTTTGGCGAAGCAAAAAATCCAACGTAAGCTTTCAAAGCTAGACTCCCTCTTCCTGGTACAGTGTATGGACTGCAGCTTTCATCTGGACTTTTCGATGGCGATACTGAGCTGCACCATGTGCTCCCTCCAGCCGTACAGACTACTTGTGGAGCTACTTCACGTCCTGCTCCTTGCCCTCCAGCTGGGGGCGTACTACTGCCCGTACATGGGCTACAGCAGCCTTCGTATCGATCGTCTGGTCCCTTACTGCTGCCTTCTGGCCTTCTTGATTGTTCGTTTCCTGAAACATGGAATGCCTCATTGTGGCCACCAACTCCATGTATCTGTACCATCAAGCCAGTTGCGCTTGCACTCGAAACACCAGCGAATTCCAATGCATCCGTAGCCGATGTACTCGTCTCCACTTCTGTACCGGCATCAACATTAGTTTTTGTTTCTTCGTGGACTTCCGAGGCCACGTACGTCTTTGTTTTATGTGGACGCAACGCACGGAGACTGCTTCTCCACGGCCGAGCACACGCGGCAATTGCTGCATCCGCTCCAGCGAAGTTAGCACTTATGCCTGTAACATCGACATAACTTTCGGAATCACCCCCCGCATCCATAGCTTCGACACGAGTTTCCGAACCATGATTTTGAGAGCAAACTTTTTCTTCACAGAGCTCGGCAATTTCTTTAGCCGACGCTTGAAGAACTGGATCCTCCTCGTCCATGAGTTCGCACATCAACATCATGTCACCATCATCATCTTGCTGGGCCATGAGCGCCTTCTCCTTCGGGGGATTCTTGCACTCCGACTTGAAGTGCCCGAGCAGATTACAGTTGTGGCAGCGGATCTTCCTCTTGTCGAACTTTTTCTTCCTTGGCTTCTCCGACTGTTCGTCGATGACCTTTGCGGGACGTTACTTTCCGCCGCTACCGGACGCCTTGTCGAAATTGTTCTCGTTGGAAATCATTGCCTCCCATTGAGCACGCGTAAGCATCAGGTACTCATCCTGTTTCGCGTCGCCGTAACTCAACTTCATCCGCTCATCATGGGCCTTGAAGCGACCAACCAGATCATCCAAAGTGAGAGTCTTGAGATCAACACACTGCTCGATCGCTGACACAATCGGCATGTAGCGCGGTGGAGCGGCACGTAGGAAACGCCGAACCACGGAGATGTCCTCCAACTTCTCTCCGAGACTTCGAATCCCGTTTACCATTGTTGCGACACTTGCGGCGAAGGCGTCCACCGTCTCATCTTCTCCCATCCTCAGATTCTCGTAACTTTTCAGCAAAGTTTGCAAGTTCGCCTCGCGCACACGCGAGTGCCCTAGATGCAATGTCTTGAGCATGTCCCATGCTTCTTTCGCTGATGTCTTCGAGATTAGATGCTGCTGCATGTCCACCGGCATCACCGAGCAAATGGCCGTGATAGCCTGGCGATCCTTCCGATACAAGGCACCACCCTTCAGGTACTCGTCACCGCCGGGGTCGACGGCTTCCCAGAGCTCATTGGCCTCAAGCGACCACTCCATCATGGTCGCCCACACCACGAAGTTCCCACGGTCGAATCGTGGATACTCCGATCTCACCGGAGCAACAATTACTTTAGCCGCACCGGAGTACTCCGTCAGTTGCTTGGACTTGTACTTCTCGTCGTCTGACATGATCTCCCGTTACTAGAAGATCAACCTTGCTCTAGATACCAATTGTTGGCCCAGACCACGTCACCGAGTACTTTCCGGAAACATGCGATGACCGACGACGAACGACGATGATGAACAGAGCTCACTGACTATCTTGGTTTCAGCCCCAAGACGGCAAGACGTGCGCGTACCGAGCTAGCACACGAGCTGACTACTTCCAGACGTGTACTACCTGCGATTAGCCGAAGCTAAGCTAGCAACCAGAACGATTCCTTCACTTGATCGATTCTAGCCAATACACACGTACGCACGCGAAACCAATATTGATTGCCAACAGGGGCTTGTCGCTCTTGGCCTTTTCTTTATTGATCTCCACGATACAAAGTTAGAAGCTGGGCTATATGCACGTATATATAATAGTAAGACTACCAAGCAGTACTACTCGGACACCAGCTCTAGTCCTACTCGACTACGTATACATGCATCAGCCGGACAAACTCATACATGGATTCCTATTCCTAGTTACCACGTGCACGTTCCGTGCACAACTCGTGTCTAAGTCTAACAATCACCCCTAAACACGATGTGGTCATGTCATAGCTTAGACGTAGATCCTTCTTCGCATCTCCAAGACCTTCTCTCGGTCCAAAGCCTTGGTTTGAATGTCCGCCAGCTGATCATCGGTGCGACTGTAGTTGACCTTCATTTTACCTTCTTCTACGCCGTCCTTCATGTAGAGATACAGTGTATCAATGTGCTTGCTCCTATCATGCCGCACTGCATTCTCGGGTAGAAAAATTATAAACTCACTGTCAACGTTGAGCACCACCTGTTTTCTGTTTTTTTTCTTTTGCGAGAGGCACAGTTTTGCTTCCGCGAGAGGCACGGTTGTGCTTTCGTGAGAGGCACGGCCATGCCTCTTGGAAACGGAAAAAAATGCGTTTTCTTTTTTTTCCTTCATGAGAGGCACGGTTTTGCTTCCGCGAGAGGCACGGCCGTGCCTCCTCGAAAATGAAAAAAAACGTGTTTTCTGTTTTTTTCTCTCGCGAGAGTCACGGTTTTGTTTCCGTGAGAGGCACGGTTGTGCTTTCGCGAGAGTCACGGCCGTGCCTCCTCGGAAATGAAAAAAAAAACGTGTTTTCTGTTTTTTTTCTTTCGCGAGAGTCACGGTTTTGCTTCTGCGAGAAGCACGGTTGTGATTTCATCAGAGGCACGGGCGTGCCTCTTTCGGAAAGGGAAAAACCCGTGCTTCCGGTTAGGTTTTTTGTCCGGTTTTTTTCGTGAAAAAAAAGTTCGTCAAAACCTATCAACATGGGATCTAGTTTTGAAAATCTCGACGCGAGGAATCCAACGGCAAAAGCGGTTCGAGATTTGGACACACGATTTAAGAGATAAAACGTTTTGAATAAACGGATCTACGAAAAAAGGGAAAACTCCCAGGTTGCGACAAGTGGCGCAAATGCAGCGCGCCACTTGTCGCAACATGGGGAATTGGAATGATCTTCGCAACGAGTACTCCTTAACTAGTGATTTCGATTTTTGCAGGATTCTGTTTTCCAGTATAGATTATACCCCGCACGTTGTTGCAGGAATGTTTTGCAGTTATTTTTAATCAGATTTGATTGTGTGAAACATCAATATTTCGAGTAATATATGATAACTAAAACTAAAAGTACATATGGTTCATTGTGTATTATTATAGTTGGAAAATATTTATTGAATACAAATAGCATAATATAATGAAAATGCATGGTTGCATGTTCTGGCGGATCTTTTCACATGCATGTTGGTATGTTGAGGTGACATGCATGTATGTTGAGAGAAATGTCTTAGTGGAGGATAGCTAGATATAACAAATCACCGGTAGTGCCAGTGCCATGAGAGCTAATTCCCTTAAAATAGCTTAAGAAAAGCTAATTCCATGTTTTTTTCAGAAAAAAAGAATACAAAATTCATTCCCTGTTCTATACTCGTAGGGTGGAATGTGGAGCCATAATTGACGCACTTTGAGTCAATTTGACTAGCACCGACTGAATTCCGAGAGATCCGATAGAGACACACCTCCACATGCCCTCCGGCAATGCTAAACACACCATCGGGACGGAGATAGAATGTGGGAGACATTATTCTCACTAAGAGACACCGCCGCCGCCACATAGCCCCAACCAAGACACTGAGTCTAACAAGAACGAGAATGGGGTCCCTCCCGCCGACGGGAGACCGAGATCCTCCGCACCGGCAGCGGTGCCCACGGGAGGAGAAGGGGTTTTTCTTGTGGAGGAGAAATGAGATACATTTTGGCTATAGAAAAGTGGGATCATGATGCCAAAGAGTTTGTGTGTCCTACAATTTTTGTTTGTCCAACCTAACAAATTTTAGATTTATGTCTTCGAAAATTTGTTCATACAGATCTGATGAGTCTGTGTTAGTGTTTCTTGTTGCTTTTGTTGGTGTAATTCATTGTGACTTTTGAGTCCTTCTTTGGCCTTCCGGTGAAGATCTTATGGTTCGATAACCTGTACCTCGAGGGGATCATCGCTTACACAAGTACGTTCAACAATCATGGCTTCCCATCCTTTTAGATGGGCGACTAAAGAGGGTTTCAGAAACCTATGAAGCTAATCAAGTTTGCACAGGTTTATGAGCGGCGATATTGCTGCTCCAATCTAATTGCGCTCCCTTCACTAAAGTCTTGGCAATATTTTTTGTAACAAAGAATAATACCATGTGAAGATTTGTCCAAGAAATTTCTTTATAGTTCTTAGTGATAAGAGTTACTCCCTCCGTTCCATAATTGGCATGGTTTAAGTTTGAACTAAAAGCACGACAATAATTATGGAACGGATGAAGTACTTTATAATTTCTTGAATCAGTAATCCAAAGCATAGTTCATGTAATGTTTGTCAGTTTGAATAAACGTACATGTCATTCTAAAAAGACTACTGCAGCTAGCCATTTTTTTTCTATTTTAGTTTCTAACAATTTTTTTGGTTTTCATTCAATTTTCTGAAAATACCTGAAACTTTTATTGAAGTTTAAAACTAAACCATTTTTTCAATGTGAACATTTTTCTAAAATAGAGAACATGTTTTGAGACATGAACAATTGTAAAACTTTTGTGAACATTTTTTAAAATTTAGAATATTTATATAATTGTGAATATTTTTTAAAAAAACTGTGACTAATTTTGGAAAATTCTGAAATTTATAGTTATAAAAAGGGTGTAGGATCAAAATTTTGTGAACATTTTTAAAATTATGCGAACATGTTTTAAAAGCAGTGATTTTTTTAAAAGTAAATATGAAAATGTGATCATAAGAAAAATAACGTAGAAACCGGGAAGAAATAAAAGCAAGAAATAAAGACCAAAAACGAAACCATCAGAGAAAACAACCAAAAAATTAAAAAAAAGACAAAATCAAGGACGAACCTTCTGGAACATATATCATACATGAGATAAACATAAATTAATACTCAACACGTCCAACCCACTAAGGATAATGGACTACCGTGCTATTTACTACAAATTATACAAGATGGGCTAGTTCATTGATTTATTTTTACATGTTACTTAATAAAAACTTTAGCATTGGCAACGAACCTTAGGAGTTGTTTGGATACAGAGCATTTACTAAATCAGTTTTGTCTAAACACGGTCATGGTTGTAATTAACTAACTACAACTTTGTTTGGTTAGCGTAACATCAGAGATAGTAAATAAAACTTTTCGTAATACTGAAAAATGAAGTTACTGGAAAAACGACAATTAGAAGTTTTCTTTATAAATCGCTTTAGCATATCTCTCGCAGGTGTTCTCATCCAAACAAGATTGAATGCATATTTTTCTTCATTTGTTTTTTCATCTACGAACATATTCTTCTACAAAAACCTCTTTTAAAATAAATAGTGACCATGTTCAAATACTTGACACGTTTTGTTTTGACAACACACTGAACTTTTGTCTTTTACAGTGGAAAATTTTCAATACATGATGATCATTTTCAAATACACGGTGAACATTTTTAAATACATGACAAACATTATTTCACGACGGTGAAGATTTTTGAAAATATTTTTTTCTATAAATCATTTCAAAACAGCGTTTCAAAATGGTTTTCAATTTTCTTTTTTAACAAAATTCTGAAGAAATGCTCATGCGTGGGAGTTTGTCCGCCTCTTCAGTGACTAGGCACTCACGAGGACCAAAGGTGTGGGCTAGAATTGCCTCAGCGTTGTTCACGATATCCGGTATGGCCGCGGCGGCGCATATGCAGACGTGGTGTTCCTAAGCTCGAACTCAAGTGAGCCCGGGTGAATAGTAAAATCCAAAAAAATGAAAATAATTCATGAAATTCTAAAAAAATTGGCGCAAACATTGACAAATATTTTGAGTGCTGACAAAATTTCATCTTGAAATGACATTCGTGGAAGTCTTGGCAGAAAAGACAAAATCGGTGCTCCAAAAATGTTATTTTCGAAAGCATTTTGGAGTGCTGATTTTTCTTTTTTGCCATGACTTCCACGAATGTTATTTCATCATGAAAAATAGTAAGAACTGAATCATTTGTCAAAGCTCGCCACAAAAAAGATTCAGATTTTTTTGAATGTTATTTCATTTGTTTCAGATTTTACTATTCATCACGAGCTCAAATGAGCTCGCGAACAGAAGACAGCTTTCGCCCATATATGTCACCATTATGAAAGAGATAGCCGAGAGAAGGCAGCGTTGCCCAAAAATTTGTACTTGTCGTTGCCTTATTTCGTTTTGAAGGCTTGGAGTTTGTGGTGGTTTTTTGTAAACAAATAAAGAGCATTCCAATAACAAGGTGAGCTGGACTTCGCCAGCTACAGGTTTATTCACATAATTTGGAAACTGATCAAGCTAAATCTGATAGCATCTCTGCCTCATACATACACCATGCATGAGCATCTAAACAACGTGCAAAAATATTGCAGATCCATGGGCAAGTTTTACAAGATTGGAATGCTAATTGCATCACTGCTGTTATCTCTTTAAAGAACACGCGTACACTTTGAGTAGTCATACATGTCGCTTGTGATTGCCTGCTAAAGTACAACTGCATCTGTCTCCAGGTGTTCTTGTGTTGGATTTTCCAAGTTTAGTTTGTCTTAGGGCATGGCAATTGTGCATGTGCATGTGAAGAAGCGGGTGGGATCGTATTTGTATTGTCAGTTTCATTGTTGGAATGGAACTGGGTCTCTTCCATTTGATTGAGAAAAAGAAACACTAGCATGTTGGGGAGGCCATTACTTTGCATGAGATTTTCCACTATCTATTCTATTAGTAACAATGTTAGTGACTCCTTGTAAAGGTTTCTTGGAAAACAGGACTCCCGTGCAAAACATGGTGTGGACGCGGAACATCCTGCTCTGACAGCTTCCCATGGTACACACTACATGTTAATTACAATGTCACTGGAATAAGAAATCCGACCACATGAGACTAACCAACTTGCATCTCATTAGTTGCGTACTCCAACAACCCAACCTTGAGCAAGAACTTTATTCAATCTTAAAGAGGTATATATGATCTTTAAGAGTAGGTGCATGAACCTCGAGCACTGCAATTCTTAGTCAATCATAAAGAAGTATAACCACCATTGTCTAAAATACATTGAAGTGCATGAGCGAATATGTATATAGAACTGATATGCATTGCAAGGAGTTCCCTGATACGTCTCCAACGTATCTATAATTTTTTATTATTCCATGCTATTATATTATCTGTTTTGGATGTTTTATATGCGTTAATATGCTATTTTGTATTATTTTTGGGACTAACCTATTAACCGAGAGCCCAGTGCCAGTTTATGTTTTTTTTGCCTATTTTAGAGTTTCGTAGAAAAGGAATACCAAACGGAGTCCAAACGGAATGAAACTTTCGCGATGATCTTTCTTGGACCAGAAGGAAATCAGAAGACTTGGAGATGAAGTCGGAGACGCAACGAGGTGGCCACGAGGCAGGAGGGCGCGCCCAGGGGGGGTAGGGCGTGCCCCTCTACCTCGGGGGCCCCTCGTGGTTTCCTGACCTAGCTCCTTCGCATATATATACTCTTATACCCTGAAAACATCCAGGGGAGCAACGAAACCACTTTTCCACCGCCGCAACCTTCTGTACTCGTGAGATCCCATCTAGGGACCTTTTTCAGCGTCCTACCGGAGCGGGATTCGATCACGGAGGACTTCTACATCAACACCATTGCCTCTCCGATGAAGCGTGAGTAGTTTACCACAGACATACGGGTCCATAGCTAGTACCTAGATGGCTTCTTATTTCTCTTTGATTCTTAAAACCATGTTCTCCTGGATGTTCTTGGAGATCTATTCGATGTAATATTCTTTTGCGGTGTGTTTGCCGAGATCCAATGAATTGTGGATTTATGATCAGATTATCTATGAATATTATTTCGTTCTTCTCTGAATTCTTATATGCATGATTTGATATGTTTGCAAGTCTCTTCGAATTATCGGTTTAGTTTGGCCTACTAGATAGATCTTTCTTGCAATGGGAGAAGTGCTTAGCTTTGGGTTCAATCTTGCGGTGTCCTTTCCCAGTGACAGTAGGGGCAGCAAGGCTCGTATTGTATTGCCATCGAGGATAAAAAAATGGGGTTTTCATCATATTGCTTGAGTTAATTCCTGTACATCATGTCATCTTACTTAATGCACGTTACTCCGTTCTTTATGAACTTAATATTCAAGATGCATGCTGGATAGCGGTCGATGTGTGGAGTAATAGTAGTAGATGCAGAATCGTTTCGGTCTACTTGACACGGATGTGATTCCTATGTTCATGATCATTGCCTTAGATATCATCATAATTATGCGCTCTTCTATCAATTGCTCGACAGTAATTTGTTCACCTACCGTAATATTTGCTATCTTGAGAGAAGCCACTAGTGAAACCTATGGCCCCCGGGTCTCTTTTCCATTATGTTGAATCTCTTTTACATCATACTAGTTTTTGATCTACTATTTTGCAATCTTTTACTTTCTGATCTATAAATCAAAAATACCAAAAATATCTACTTTACCATTTATCTATCTCTATCAGATCTCACTTTTGCAAGTAACCGTGAAGGGATCAACAACCCCTTTATCGCGTTGGGGTGCAAGTTGTTGATTGTTTGTGCAGGTATTCGGTGACTTGTGCGTTGTCTCCTACTGGATTGATACCTTGGTTATCAAACTGAGGGAAATACTTACTCTACTTTGCTGCATCACCCTTTCCTTTTCAAAGGAAAAACCAACGCAAGCTCAAGAGGTAGCACTCCCAAGCACATGAGATAAGTAAATCTAATGGTTGTGATTTGCTCAGCTACGGTTGTGTAGATAACCATTGTGTTCTGCTTAGCTACAGTGATGAAGATATATAACGGTGGTACTCTATTTGACTAAACTAGTCTTAAGATTAAAAGCTACATGTTATTTACAAGAATATGAAGCACAACTCTCTATGTTTCTTCATAACATGCTTTTAGCTAGTATATAGTAGATACAAATAGCATAATATAATGAAAACGCATGGTTGCATGTGTTTGGTGGGTCTTTTGGCATGCATGCTGGTATGTTGAGGTGACATGCTTGTATGTTGAGAGAAATGTCTTAGTGGTGGCTAGCTAGATGTAGAAGGTCACCGGTACCATGAGAACTAATTCCCTTAAAATAACTTAAGAAAAGCTAATCTACTTTTTCAGCAAAAAAAGAATACGAAATCCTTTCCCTATTCTATACTCGTAGGGTGTAATGTGGAGCTATATTTGACGTACTTTGAGTCAATTTGAGTAGCACTGACCGAATCCCGCGAGAACCGACGATGACGCACCACTACATGCCCTCCGGCAATGCTTGACGCACCATCAGATGGGGATAGAATCTGGGAGGCATTATTCCTCCAAAGAGACACCGCCGTCGCCACACAGCCCCAACCAAGACGCTGAATCTAACAAAAACGAGAACGGGGTCCCTCCCGCTGGCGGGGGACCAAGATCCTCCGCACCTCCATGGCCCATAGGCAATCAGAGATAGGGAGGACCGGCAGTGGCACCGATGGGAGGAGAAGGGGTTTTTCTTGCGGAGGAGAAAAGAGATACACTTTGGCTATGGGAAAGCGGGGATCAAGATGCCAAAGAGTTTGTGTGTCCAACCTAACATATTTTAGATTTATGCCTTCGAAGATTTGTTCCTATAGACCTGATGAGTCTGTGTTAGTGTTTTTTGATGCTTTTTTGACAATTTTTGATTGCTTTTGTTGGTGTAATTCATTGTGACTTTTGAGTCCTTCTTTGGCCTTCCGGTGAAGATCTTATGGTTCGACAACCTTTACCTCTAGGGGATCATTGCTTACACAAGTACGTTCAAATTTCATGGCTTCCCGTCCATTTAGATGTGCGACTCAAGAGGGTTTCTGAAACCTATGAAGCTAATCAAGTTTGTGCTGGTTTATGAGCGGCATATTGCTGCTCCGATCTAATTTCGCTCTCTTCACTAAAGTCTTGGCAATATTTTTTTGTTGCAAATAGTAATACCATGGGAAGATGTGTCCAAGAAATTTCTTCATAGTTCTTAGTGACAAGAGTTACTCCCTCGGTACCATAATTGTCATGGTTTTAGTTTGAACCAAAAGCACGACAATAAGTATGGAACATAGGGAGTACTTTATAATTTCTTGAATCGATAATCCAAAGCATAGTACATGTAATGTTTGTCAGTTTGAATAAAGGTACATCTCATTCTATAGAAACTACTGTAGCTAGCCATTTTTCCCTATTTTAGTTTCTAACATTTTTTTGCTTTTCATTCAATTTTTAAAATACCCGAAATTTTTATGTAAGTTTAAAACTAAACCATTTTCAATGTGAACATATTTCTAAAATAGAGGACATGTTTTAAGACGCGGACATTTTGTGGACCTTTGGTGACAACTTTTAAAATCTAGAATATTTATATAATTGTGAATATTTTAAATAAAATGTGCATAATTTTAAAAAAATATGAATAGTTTTCTAAAATCATGAAATTTATAGTTATAAAAAGAGTGTAGGATCACAAATTTTTGTGAACATTTTTAAAAACTGTGAATTTTTTTAAAATTATGCGAACATGTTTTAAAAGTAGTGAGATTTTTGAAAATAAATATGAAAATGAGGTCATAAGAAAAATAACACAGAAACCGAGAAGAAATAAAAAACAAGAAATAAAGACCCAAAAAAACCAGCAGGGAAAACAACCAAAAAACAAAAATGATAAAATCGAGCAAGAACCTTCTAGAACATATATAATACATGAGATAAACATAAGTTAATACTGAACACGTCCAACCCACTAAGGATAATGGACCACCGTGCTATTTACTACTCCCTCCGTCCGGAATTACTTGTCTCAGGAATGGATGTATCTAGATGTATTTTAGTTCTAAATACATTCATTTCTATCCATTTCCGCGACAAGTAATTTCGGACGGAGGGAGTACAAATTATACTAGATGGGCTAGTTCATTGATTTATTTTTAAATGTTATTTGATAAAAACCTTAGCATTGGCAACAATTCTTTGGAGTTGTTTGGATACAGAGCATTTACTAAATCAGTTTTGTGTAAACACTATCATGGTTGTAGTTGACTAACTAGAACTTTGTTTGGTTAGCGTAACTTTAGAGATAGTAAATATAACTTTCTTAATACTGAAAAATGAAGTTACTGGAAAAACGACAATTAGATGTTTTCTTTATAGATCACTTTCATCTATGCGCATATTTTTCTACAAGAACCTCTTTTAAAATAAATAGTGATCATGTTCAAATACTTGACATGTTTTGTTTTGACAACACAATGAACTTTTGTTTTAAAATGGTTTTCGATTTTTTTAACAAAATTCTGAAGAAAAGCTCTTGCTTGGGAATTTGTCCACCTCTTCAGCGATTAGACACTCATGAGGATGAAAGGTGTGGGCTAGAATTGCCTCAACGTTATTCACGATATCCGGTATGGCCGCGGCGGCCCATATGTGGACGTGGTGTTCCTAAGCTCGAGCTAGTGAGCTCGGGTGAATAGTAAAATCTAAAAAATTGAATATAATTCATAAAATTCTAAAAAGGTGCAAACATTCGCAAATATTTTGAGTACTGACAAAATTTCATCTTGAAATGACATTCGTGGAAGTCTTGGCAGAAAAACACAAAATTGGTGCTCCAAAAATGTTATTTTTGAAAGCACTTTGGTGTGTTGATTTTTCTTTTTTGCCACGACTTCCACAAATGTTATTTCATCATGAAAAACTCCAAGAACTGAATCATTTGTGAAAGCTCGCCACAAAAAAAGATTCGGATTTTTTTGAATGTTATTTCATTTGTTTTGGATTTTACTATTCATCACGAGTTCAAATGAGCTCGCGAACAGAAGACAACTTTCGCCCATATATGCCACCATTATGAAAGAGATAGCCGAGAGAAGCCAGCGTTGCCCAAAAATTCATACTTGTCATTACCAAATTTTTGTGTAAACAAACACAGAGCATTCCAATAACAAGGCGAGCTGGACTTTGCCGGCTACAAGTTTTTTCACATTGTTTGGGAACTAATCAAGCCAAATCTGATAGCTTCTCTGCCCCATACATACACCGTGCATGAGCATCTAAACAACATGCACAAATATTGCAGATCCATGGGCAAGTTTTACAAGATGGGAATGCCGATTGCATCACTGCTCTTATCTCCTTAAATAACACGCCCAAACTTTGAGTAGTCGTACATGTCGCTTGTGATTCCCTGCTAGAGTGCAGCTGCATCTGTCTCTAGGTGTTCTTGTTTTTCCAAGTTCTGTTTGTCGTAGGGCGTGTCAATTGTGCATGTGCCAGTGAAGAAGGGTGTGAGATCCTATCTGTATTGTCAGTTTCATTCTTGGAATTGAATTGGGTCTCTTCCATTCGATTGAGTAGAAAAACACAAGCATGCTGGAGAGGCCATTACTTTGCATGAGATTTCCCACTGTCTATTCTATTAGTAATAATGTTAGTGACTCCTTGTAAATGTTTGTTGGGAAATAGGACTCCCGTGCAAAACATGGCGCGGACGCGCGAACATCCTGCTCCGACAGCTTCACATGGTACACACTACATGTTAATTACAATGTCACTCGAATAAGAAATCCGACCACATGAGACTAGCCAACTTGCATCTCTTTAGTTGTGTACTCCAACAACCCAACCTTGAGCAAGAACTTTATTCAATCTTAAAGAGGTATGATCTTTAAGAGTTGGTGCATGAACCTCGAGCACTGCAATTCTTAGCGAATCATAAAGTATAACCACCATTCTCTAAAATACAGTGAACGCATGAGAGAATATGTATATAGAACCCAATGCTATGCATTGCAAGGAGCTCCAAAGCGCGTAAGATATATAAATCTAGTGGTTGTGATTTGCTTAGCTACGGTTGTGTAGATAACCATTGTGTTCTGCTTAGCTATGGTGATGAAGATATATAATGGTTGTAATCTATTTGACTAAACTAGCCATTAGATCAAAGCTACATGTTTTTACAAGAATTTCAAGCACAACTCTCTATTTTTGTTCATAACATGCTTTTAGCTAGTATATAGTAAATTGTTAGTTAAAAGACTACCAACTACTTGATTTATAATTCCCTTTCATTCTGAATGAAGATTCCGAGCACATGAGACTTGCCAACTTGCATCTCATTAGTTGCATAATCCAACTACCCAACCTTGAGCAACAATTCTTAAGAAATCTCACAGAATTATAATCTTAAAGGGATAGGTGCATGACCTTCACACTGCAGTCTTTATGTATGGTTATGTAGATAATATGTAGTTCCCAGATACAGTGAAGCGCATGAGACAATATGTATATAGAACCCAATGTTATGCAATGCAAGGAGCTCCCAAATGCAGAGGATATGTAGTCCTCTCTCAAAAAGATGTTGTGATTTGCTTACTTATGGTTATGTAGATAATCGTCATGCTCTGCTGCCTACATTATGAAGATCCAACAGTTGTTTTCTGTTTATTTAATATTAGCCATGAGATAAAAAAACAGATGTTTTGCTTTTTTAATGAGAAACTTCTAACACATCTCTATTTCCTTTGTAATATATAAATATTAGTACGTAAATAGATACATAAAGACTACCAACTCATTGCTTTATAACTATCTGTCACTGTGAACCGAAATTCCCAGCACACGAGACTTGCCAACTTGCATCTCATTAGTTGCCTAATCCAAGTACCCAAGCTTGAGCAACAATTCTCAATCAGTCTTAAAGAAGTATAATCCTGAAGGGGTAGGTGCATGGCCGCATGCACTGCAAGTTTTAGTCAATCTTAAATAAGTACGTGCTCACCGTTGTGTGTAAAATACAGTGAATCGAGACAAGAAGATGAATGTGATGTGTGAAATCTGAAAAGCTACAATCCAACCGCAGTCATCGTCGGCTCATGCATCAAGGGAAAAAGACATAGGGGTATAAAATCACAAGACTTGTGGTCTAATCACACACACAAACTAAAGGTAATTTGTTCACATCCATAACTGCATGTGTATATAACCCAGTGCTATGTAATGCAAGGAGCTCCCAGGATCCCAGCTAGCAAGATGAATGGCAACCCCATCTCCACACGGCCACCAACAAATGAAATTGCGACGTCCAATGCAGTTCCAGACTCTGAGCTATTGTATGAGCTCAAAGAGCAGCTTCTGCTGCTGACCACTCCAGTGGCAACGGTGACGTACGTCTCCGGGCTCAACCTCCCGGGGGGAGCCTGGCAACCGAAACAGGAGCAGGGGCACCTCGCTGGCGACCCGATCCTTCAGGACGTCCACTACCGCCGGTACCTCATCTTCTACTACAGCAACGCCACTGCACTTGCCTCATCAGTCGTGGTCTGCCTCATCCTCATCATGCTGGGCAGGAATAGCGCGGTCTGGTTGGTGGTGCTGCGGGTGGTCATGGTGCTCGACCTTCTTGGACTTATGGGTTCGTACGCAGCCGGGACCTGCCATGACACCTTCACAACCATCTGGGTTGTGGCACTCGCCTGCCCCGTCCTGCTCACATATGCTTTCCTCAGCTACCTCGGTCTGTTCCGCCGCTGCAGCACACACACAAACACAAACACTGGGCACCAAGAGAATGAGAAGATCGCGGTGCTGATGCCGTTGGCGGCCTTTGTCGTCACCATCTCATACACCGCCGGGCTGAACCCGCCTGGGGGCTTCTGGAGCAGCACCCAACAGGAGAACGGCCTCGTTCTTCACCTCGCCGGCGATCCGATCATGCAGGACAGCGAGCTCCGGAGGTACCGGGCCTTTTTCGTCTGCAACACGATGGCGTTTGTCGCCTCCTTGTTCATCATCCTGGTGCTCCTGGACAAGAAATTGAGCAGGACCATCGCGGGTTGGTTCGTGGCGGTCTACACCTTCATCGACGTCGCTCTCCTGGGCCTCATGGGGGCTTATGCTACTGGGAGCTGCAGGGAGACTGACAATACCATCAAGATCATTTTCCTTACCACTGCGGTTCCTGTCTGCGTAGGCCTGCGGCTGGCTCTTAATTATGTCTTCGATTGGAAACCAATCAAGAAAATGTGTGATTTGTTCTCCGGATGGTTGGACTACTTCAGAAGCACCATTCCCGCAGGTATGCATACTCTACATGTCAATCTCTTGATTTGTTTGCTAATTCCCATATGAATCCTGCCTTCGTGCACTCTCGATTTTGTTATTCTTTGTTGCAAATGCTAATAAAAGTATGGTTTTTTCATCGTGTATATATAGATTTTGTCCCTAAGTCAAAATTTTGAACCTTCACCCCGCAACTTTTTTTTTGAAAACCAAGTCAATATCATTAGATTAGTTATGGAATGTATTCATATCATAGATATTGATATCTTTTGGTCAAACTTTATAAAGTTTGACACTTTTGAAATAGAGGGATGCACTAATTCGAAGTCACCAGCAATAGATCGAGACATTAGGATTTGCGCAACAAGTGCAAAAAGATGAGGATATTTTGATTGGACGGTTGACAAAGAAAAACACCAATTTTTTGTCGACTAACCAATAATATCTACCTAACTTTTAGTAAAAGAACCAAATTTACTAAATCCAATTTGCATGAGATTATCATATGTCTAAGTTGATGTGATGTTGCTGTCGTGTTGAGGTTTGTGTAGAAATGGAGACAAGCTTGATTAGATAAGGCGGCAAGCTTAATTAGATAAGGCGGCACGCATTATCGGTCGATTATGTATAGCCAGACCCCAAAATAATTATGTTGTATGGCACAGACAGTATACACAAGTGACCAAATAAGTTAAATAGAGAATACTATCAAGAATAACCGTATGCAATAGAATAATATCAAATAATTATGCTGTATGCCACACAGACATGCGGGTGACTATGCTGACTAATTCTAATTAGGAAGAGTAGGTTAACAAGAATTAAGTGCTTGGCTGAATGATTGCCTGATTGATTATGCAGGCACCATGGACAAAGACTTAAAGACCACTCGCTATTTCATTATGGTGCTTGCCATTCTCGCGGTGAGCATCACTTACCAAGCAGGATTGGATCCACCGGGAGGTCTATGGCAAGACAATCTTCATGGGCATAAGCTTGGTCACCCAGTGCTCCGGACGACGCATCCTGCGCGCTACAAGGTGTTCTTCTACAGCAACTCAGCAGCTTTCGTGACATCTCTGGTGGTCGTCATGATGGTTCAGAGCAAGTTTCTGCTCAGGCACCGCACACTGGTGGCAGCCATGGTGCTGGACCTGATTGGCCTCATCATCGCCTATGCCGCCGGGAGCACTAGGGATGCAACCACATCCATCTATGTCGTGTCAATGGCTTGCCTTGTCCTCTCCTACTCCGTTGTCCATATCGCGTTAGGAGGAGAAAAGGAGAACTTCGTCAATTCTCCTCCTGCTGGTGGTGTTGCTCTTGCTACTCCTCCTGCTATTGTTGCCTCTTCTACTGCTGCTCTTGCTCCTCCTTGCACTGCTGCTGCTACTCCTGCTCATCCTGCCGTTGATCATCCTGCTACTGAGGGAGCCTCCTCCTGCTGCTGCCAGCCTGCTGATGCTACTCCTCCTTGTACTGCCACTGCTAGTCATGCTCTTGCTCCAGCTGCTGCTACAGGAGGGGCCTCCTCCTCCTCCTGCTATTGTCATGCTTCCTCTATCTGCTGCTGATCCTGTTACTGGAGGAGGAGGACGACGAACCAAGGAGCAGCTGGATGACAAGCGCCAGGTGTTGCTGTTAATCGCCATATTGGTCGCTGCGCTTACTTACCAAGCGGGGCTGACGCCGCCGGGCAGCTTCTGGTCAGGGGACGACGAGCAGCTTGGCCACCGCGCGGGCTACCCAGTCCTCCTCGATGTTGGCCCAGACCACGTCACCGAGTACTTTTCGGAAACATGCGATGACCGACGACGAACGACGATGATGAACAGAGCTCACTGACTATCTTGGCTTCAGCCCCAAGACGGCAAGACGTGCGCGTACCGAGCTAGCACACGAGCTGACTACTTCCAGACGTGTACTACCTGCGATTACCGAAGCTAAGCTAGCAACCAGAACGATTCCTTCACTTGATCGATTCTAGCCAATACACACGTACGCACGCGAAACCAATATTGATTGCCAACAGGGGCTTGTCGCTCCTGGCCTTTTCTTTATTGATCTCCACGATACAAGTTACAAGCTGGGCTATATGCACGTATATATAATAGTAAGACTACCAAGCAGTACTACTCGGACACCAGCTCTAGTCCTACTCGACTACGTATACATGCATCAGCCGGACAAACTCATACATGGATTCCTATTCCTAGTTACCACGTGCACGTTCCATGCACAACTCGTGTTTAAGTCTAACAGTCACCCCCTAAACACGATGTGGTCACGTCATAGCTTAGACGTGGATCCTTCTTCGCATCTTCAAGACCTTCTCTCGGTCCAAAGTCTTGGTTTGAATGTCCGCCAGCTGATCATTGGTGCGACTGTAGTTGACCTTCATTTTACCTTCTTCTACGCCGTCCTTCATGTAGTGATACAGTTTATGAATGTGCTTGCTCCTATCATGCCGCACTGCATTCTCGGGTATAAAATTATAAACTCACTGTCAACGTTGAGCACCACCTGTTCCGGATCTCGATTCATGAGATCACCGTGTAGCATCCCTAGCCACACGCCTTGACACTCTGCTTCACTTGAAGTCAATGTCACCACTTCCTGCTTTCGTGATAGCCAGCTTACTATGCTTCCACCAAGGAAATATGTCACGCCCGAAGTACACTTACGGTCGCCAACAATTCCTTCCTTGTCACTACCACTGTAGCCGAGTAGTTTCACCATCTCCTTCTTGCTTAGCTCAAGACGAGGTTCCATTGAAACGTCAATTGGATTGCAGTTTTTCATGCCACGGCTTTCAAGAATCTTCCTTGCGTATGCCTCCTGGCATAGTGTGATCCCCTCCGGCTTTTGATGTTCCTCCATCCCGAGGTAGTAACTCAAAATACCAAGATCATCCATCTTGAAAAGCTCCTTCATTTGTAGCTTGAACTTTGCAATCACCTCTTCATCTGCTCCAGTAATCAATAGGTCGTCGACGTAGATGCCAACTAGTAGACGATCCCTTCCTTCACCTCTCTTGTACATCGCATTCTCTAGTGGGGCTTTCTCAAATCCAAGAGAAATCATCGTCTGATCAAGTTTGATGTTCCACGCCCGAGAGCCTTGCCGTAGCCCGTACAAGACTTTGCGTAGCTTCAGTACCTTGTGTTCCTCTCCCTCTTTGATGAATCCCGGTGACTGATTCACATACACATCTCCTTCTAACTCGCTATTCAAAAACGTGGATTTTACATCCAAGTGATGTATCTTCCATGATTCCTGAACCGCGAGAGCGATGAGTAATTCCACTGATTTCATCTTTGCAACAGGAACGAACACTTCTTCGAAGCCCACACTTTCCTCTTGCACGTACTCTTTGGCTACTAGCCTCGCTTTGTGCTTCACGGACTCTTCGGCATCTCTCTTGATCATAAAGCCCCACTTGAGATCCATGCCTTTTTCATTGTTGGGAAGATCCACAAGCTTCCATGCATTGTTGTCGTGGATCAACCTCAACTCCTCTTCCATAGTCTGACGCCAATACTCCTTTGTATTTGCGTCTTTGAATTCCGCCGGTTCCTTGGCGCTTGCTAGACACCGCCGCCCACTCCGTTTCACCTTTACCGCGTCAATCGTCCGAAGAGTTTTCTCCGGATATAGGTGTAACACCGGCTGTAGCAATACGGGTATAGATGACAATGTCTTTTCCTCCAGTACTGTCGGAGGCGACATGCTATTTTCTGCTACGCGCTTTACTTTTGGCGAAGCAAAAAATCCAATGTGAGCTTTCAAAGCTAGACTCCCTCTTCCTGGTACAGTGTATGGACTGCAGCTTTCATCTGGACTTTTCGATGGCGATACTGAGCTGCACCATGTGCTCCCTCCAGCCGTACAGACTACTTGTGGAGCTACTTCACGTCCTGCTCCTTGCCCTCCAGCTGGGGGCGTACTACTGCCCGTACATGGGCTACAACAGCCTTCGTATCGATCGTCTGGTCCCTTACTGCTGCCTTCTGGCCTTCTTGATTGTTCGTTTCCTGAAACATGGAATGCCTCATTGTGGCCACCAACTCCATGTATCTGTACCATCAAGCCAGTTGCGCTTGCACTCGAAACACCAGCGAATTCCAATGCATCCGTAGCCGATGTACTCGTCTCCACTTCTGTACCGGCATTAACATTAGTTTTTGTTTCTTCGTGGACTTCCGAGGCCACGTACGTCTTTGTTTTATGTGGACGCAACGCACGGAGACTGCTTCTCCACGGCCGAGCACACGCGACAATTGCTGCATCCGCTCCAGCGAAGTTAGCACTTATGCCTGTAACATCGACATAACTTTCGGAATCACCCCCCGCATCCATAGCTTCGACACGAGTTTCCGAACCATGATTTTGAGAGCAAACTTTTTCTTCACAGAGCTCGGCAATTTCTTTAGCCGACGCTTGAAGAACTGGATCCTCCTCGTCCATGAGTTCGCACATCAACATCATGTCACCATCATCATCTTGCTGGGCCATGAGCGCCTTCTCCTTCGGGGGATTCTTGCACTCCGACTTGAAGTGCCCGAGCAGATTACAGTTGTGGCAGCGGATCTTCCTCTTGTCGAACTTTTTCTTCCTTGGCTTCTCCGACTGTTCGTCGATGACCTTTGCGGGACGTTACTTTCCGCCGCTACCGGACGCCTTGTCGAAATTGTTCTCGTTGGAAATCATTGCCTCCCATTGAGCACGCGTAAGCATCAGGTACTCATCCTGTTTCGCGTCGCCGTAACTCAACTTCATCCGCTCATCATGGGCCTTGAAGCGACCAACCAGATCATCCAAAGTGAGAGTCTTGAGATCAACACACTGCTCGATCGCTGACACAATCGGCATGTAGCGCGGTGGAGCGGCACGTAGGAAACGCCGAACCACGGAGATGTCCTCCAACTTCTCTCCGAGACTTCGAATCCCGTTTACCATTGTTGCGACACTTGCGGCGAAGGCGTCCACCGTCTCATCTTCTCCCATCCTCAGATTCTCGTAACTTTTCAGCAAAGTTTGCAAGTTCGCCTCGCGCACACGCGAGTGCCCTAGATGCAATGTCTTGAGCATGTCCCATGCTTCTTTCGCTGATGTCTTCGAGATTAGATGCTGCTGCATGTCCACCGACATCACCGAGCAGATGGCCGTGATAGCCTGGCAATCCTTCCGATACAAGGCACCACCCTTCAGGTACTCGTCACCGCCGGGGTCGACGGCTTCCCAGAGCTCATTGGCCTCGAGCGACCACTCCATCATGGTCGCCCACACAACAATTACTTTAGCCGCACCGGAGTACTCCGCCAGTTGGTTGGACTTGTCCTTCTCGTCGTCTGACATGATCTCCCGTTACTAGAAGATCAACCTTGCTCTAGATACCAATTGTTGGCCCAGACCACGTCACCGAGTACTTTCCGGAAACATGCGATGACCGACGACGAACGACGATGATGAACAGAGCTCACTGACTATCTTGGTTTCAGCCCCAAGACGGCAAGACGTGCGCGTACCGAGCTAGCACACGAGCTGACTACTTCCAGACGTGTACTACCTGCGATTAGCCGAAGCTAAGCTAGCAACCAGAACGATTCCTTCACTTGATCGATTCTAGCCAATACACACGTACGCACGCGAAACCAATATTGATTGCCAACAGGGGCTTGTCGCTCCTGGCCTTTTCTTTATTGATCTCCACGATACAAGTTACAAGCTGGGCTATATGCACGTATATATAATAGTAAGACTACCAAGCAGTACTACTCGGACACCAGCTCTAGTCCTACTCGACTACGTATACATGCATCAGCCGGACAAACTCATTCATGGATTCCTATTCCTAGTTACCACGTGCACGTTCCGTGCACAACTCGTGTTTAAATCTAACAATCACCCCTAAACACGATGTGGTCATGTCATAGCTTAGACGTAGATCCTTCTTCGCATCTCCAAGACCTTCTCTCGGTCCAAAGCCTTGGTTTGAATGTCCGCCAGCTGATCATCGGTGCGACTGTAGTTGACCTTCATTTTACCTTCTTCTACGCCGTCCTTCATGTAGTGATACAGTGTATCAATGTGCTTGCTCCTATCATGCCGCACTGCATTCTCGGGTAGAAAAATTATAAACTCACTGTCAACGTTGAGCACCACCTGTTTTCTGTTTTTTTTCTTTTGCGAGAGGCACAGTTTTGCTTCCGCGAGAGGCACGGTTGTGCTTTCGTGAGAGGCACGGCCATGCCTCTTGGAAACGGAAAAAAAATGCGTTTTCTTTTTTTTTCCTTCATGAGAGGCACGGTTTTGCTTCCGCGAGAGGCACGGCCGTGCCTCCTCGAAAATGAAAAAAAACGTGTTTTCTGTTTTTTTTTCTCTCGCGAGAGTCACAGTTTTGTTTCCGTGAGAGGCACGGTTGTGCTTTCGCGAGAGTCACGGCCGTGCCTCCTCGGAAATGAAAAAAAACGTGTTTTCTGTTTTTTTTCTTTCGCGAGAGTCACGGTTTTGCTTCTGCGAGAAGCACGGTTGTGATTTCATCAGAGGCACGGGCGTGCCTCTTTCGGAAAGGGAAAAACCCGTGCTTCCGGTTAGGTTTTTTGTCCGGTTTTTTTTCGTGAAAAAAAAGTTCGTCAAAACCTATCAACATGGGATCTAGTTTTGAAAATCTCGACGCGAGGAATCCAACGGCAAAAGCGGTTCGAGATTTGGACACACGATTTAAGAGATAAAACGTCTTGAATAAACGGATCTACGAAAAAAGGGAAAACTCCCAGGTTGCGACAAGTGGCGCAAATGCAGCGCGCCACTTGTCGCAACATGGGGAATTGGAATGATCTTCACAACGAGTACTCCTTAACTAGTGATTTCGATTTTTGCAGGGTTCTGTTTTCCAGTATAGATTATACCCCGCACGTTGTTGCAGGAATGTTTTGCAGTTATTTTTAATCAGATTTGATTGTGTGAAACATCAATATTTCGAGTAATATATGATAACTAAAACTAAAAGTACATATGGTTCATTGTGTATTATTATAGTTGGAAAATATTTATTGAATACAAATAGCATAATATAATGAAAATGCATGGTTGCATGTTCTGGCGGATCTTTTCACATGCATGTTGGTATGTTGAGGTGACATGCATGTATGTTGAGAGAAATGTCTTAGTGGAGGATAGCTAGATATAACAAATCACCGGTAGTGCCAGTGCCATGAGAGCTAATTCCCTTAAAATAGCTTAAGAAAAGCTAATTCCATGTTTTTTTCCGAAAAAAAGAATACAAAATTCATTCACTGTTCTATACTCGTAGGGTGGAATGTGGAGCCATAATTGACGCACTTTGAGTCAATTTGACTAGCACCGACTGAATTCCGAGAGATCCGATAGAGACACACCTCCACATGCCCTCCGGCAATGCTAAACACACCATCGGGACGGAGATAGAATGTGGGAGACATTATTCTCACTAAGAGACACCGCCGCCGCCACATAGCCCCAACCAAGACACTGAGTCTAACAAGAACGAGAATGGGGTCCCTCCCGCCGACGGGAGACCGAGATCCTCCGCACCGGCAGCGGTGCCCACGGGAGGAGAAGGGGTTTTTCTTGTGGAGGAGAAATGAGATACATTTTGGCTATAGAAAAGTGGGATCATGATGCCAAAGAGTTTGTGTGTCCTGCAATTTTTGTTTGTCCAACCTAACAAATTTTAGATTTATGTCTTCGAAAATTTGTTCATACAGATCTGATGAGTCTGTGTTAGTGTTTCTTGTTGCTTTTGTTGGTGTAATTCATTGTGACTTTTGAGTCCTTCTTTGGCCTTCCGGTGAAGATCTTATGGTTCGATAACCTGTACCTCGAGGGGATCATCGCTTACACAAGTACGTTCAACAATCATGGCTTCCCATCCTTTTAGATGGGCGACTAAAGAGGGTTTCAGAAACCTATGAAGCTAATCAAGTTTGCACAGGTTTATGAGCGGCGATATTGCTGCTCCAATCTAATTGCGCTCCCTTCACTAAAGTCTTGGCAATATTTTTTGTAACAAAGAATAATACCATGTGAAGATTTGTCCAAGAAATTTCTTTATAGTTCTTAGTGATAAGAGTTACTCCCTCCGTTCCATAATTGGCATGGTTTAAGTTTGAACTAAAAGCACGACAATAATTATGGAACGGATGAAGTACTTTATAATTTCTTGAATCAGTAATCCAAAGCATAGTTCATGTAATGTTTGTCAGTTTGAATAAACGTACATGTCATTCTAAAAAGACTACTGCAGCTAGCCATTTTTTTTCTATTTTAGTTTCTAACAATTTTTTTGGTTTTCATTCAATTTTCTGAAAATACCTGAAACTTTTATTGAAGTTTAAAACTAAACCATTTTTTCAATGTGAACATTTTTCTAAAATAGAGAACATGTTTTGAGACATGAACAATTGTAAAACTTTTGTGAACATTTTTTAAAATTTAGAATATTTATATAATTGTGAATATTTTTTAAAAAAACTGTGACTAATTTTGGAAAATTCTGAAATTTATAGTTATAAAAAGGGTGTAGGATCAAAATTTTGTGAACATTTTTAAAATTATGCGAACATGTTTTAAAAGCAGTGATTTTTTTAAAAGTAAATATGAAAATGTGATCATAAGAAAAATAACGTAGAAACCGGGAAGAAATAAAAGCAAGAAATAAAGACCAAAAACGAAACCATCAGAGAAAACAACCAAAAAATTAAAAAAAAGACAAAATCAAGGACGAACCTTCTGGAACATATATCATACATGAGATAAACATAAATTAATACTCAACACGTCCAACCCACTAAGGATAATGGACCACCGTGCTATTTACTACAAATTATACAAGATGGGCTAGTTCATTGATTTATTTTTACATGTTACTTAATAAAAACTTTAGCATTGGCAACGAACCTTAGGAGTTGTTTGGATACAGAGCATTTACTAAATCAGTTTTGTCTAAACACGGTCATGGTTGTAATTAACTAACTACAACTTTGTTTGGTTAGCGTAACATCAGAGATAGTAAATAAAACTTTTCGTAATACTGAAAAATGAAGTTACTGGAAAAACGACAATTAGAAGTTTTCTTTATAAATCGCTTTAGCATATCTCTCGCAGGTGTTCTCATCCAAACAAGATTGAATGCATATTTTTCTTCATTTGTTTTTTCATCTACGAACATATTCTTCTACAAAAACCTCTTTTAAAATAAATAGTGACCATGTTCAAATACTTGACACGTTTTGTTTTGACAACACACTGAACTTTTGTCTTTTACAGTGGAAAATTTTCAATACATGATGATCATTTTCAAATACACGGTGAACATTTTTAAATACATGACAAACATTATTTCACGACGGTGAAGATTTTTGAAAATATTTTTTTCTATAAATCATTTCAAAACAGCGTTTCAAAATGGTTTTCAATTTTCTTTTTTAACAAAATTCTGAAGAAATGCTCATGCGTGGGAGTTTGTCCGCCTCTTCAGTGACTAGGCACTCACGAGGACCAAAGGTGTGGGCTAGAATTGCCTCAGCGTTGTTCACGATATCCGGTATGGCCGCGGCGGCGCATATGCAGACGTGGTGTTCCTAAGCTCGAACTCAAGTGAGCCCGGGTGAATAGTAAAATCCAAAAAAATGAAAATAATTCATGAAATTCTAAAAAAATTGGCGCAAACATTGACAAATATTTTGAGTGCTGACAAAATTTCATCTTGAAATGACATTCGTGGAAGTCTTGGCAGAAAAGACAAAATCGGTGCTCCAAAAATGTTATTTTCGAAAGCATTTTGGAGTGCTGATTTTTCTTTTTTGCCATGACTTCCACGAATGTTATTTCATCATGAAAAATAGTAAGAACTGAATCATTTGTCAAAGCTCGCCACAAAAAAGATTCAGATTTTTTTGAATGTTATTTCATTTGTTTCAGATTTTACTATTCATCACGAGCTCAAATGAGCTCGCGAACAGAAGACAGCTTTCGCCCATATATGTCACCATTATGAAAGAGATAGCCGAGAGAAGGCAGCGTTGCCCAAAAATTTGTACTTGTCGTTGCCTTATTTCGTTTTGAAGGCTTGGAGTTTGTGGTGGTTTTTTGTAAACAAATAAAGAGCATTCCAATAACAAGGTGAGCTGGACTTCGCCAGCTACAGGTTTATTCACATAATTTGGAAACTGATCAAGCTAAATCTGATAGCATCTCTGCCTCATACATACACCATGCATGAGCATCTAAACAACGTGCAAAAATATTGCAGATCCATGGGCAAGTTTTACAAGATTGGAATGCTAATTGCATCACTGCTGTTATCTCTTTAAAGAACACGCGTACACTTTGAGTAGTCATACATGTCGCTTGTGATTGCCTGCTAAAGTACAACTGCATCTGTCTCCAGGTGTTCTTGTGTTGGATTTTCCAAGTTTAGTTTGTCTTAGGGCATGGCAATTGTGCATGTGCATGTGAAGAAGCGGGTGGGATCGTATTTGTATTGTCAGTTTCATTGTTGGAATGGAACTGGGTCTCTTCCATTTGATTGAGAAAAAGAAACACTAGCATGTTGGGGAGGCCATTACTTTGCATGAGATTTTCCACTATCTATTCTATTAGTAACAATGTTAGTGACTCCTTGTAAAGGTTTCTTGGAAAACAGGACTCCCGTGCAAAACATGGTGTGGACGCGGAACATCCTGCTCTGACAGCTTCCCATGGTACACACTACATGTTAATTACAATGTCACTGGAATAAGAAATCCGACCACATGAGACTAACCAACTTGCATCTCATTAGTTGCGTACTCCAACAACCCAACCTTGAGCAAGAACTTTATTCAATCTTAAAGAGGTATATATGATCTTTAAGAGTAGGTGCATGAACCTCGAGCACTGCAATTCTTAGTCAATCATAAAGAAGTATAACCACCATTGTCTAAAATACATTGAAGTGCATGAGCGAATATGTATATAGAACTGATATGCATTGCAAGGAGTTCCCTGATACGTCTCCAACGTATCTATAATTTTTTATTATTCCATGCTATTATATTATCTGTTTTGGATGTTTTATATGCGTTAATATGCTATTTTGTATTATTTTTGTGACTAACCTATTAACCGAGAGCCCAGTGCCAGTTTATGTTTTTTTTGCCTATTTTAGAGTTTCATAGAAAAGGAATACCAAACGGAGTCCAAACGGAATGAAACTTTCGCGATGATCTTTCTTGGACCAGAAGGAAATCAGAAGACTTGGAGATGAAGTCGGAGACGCAACGAGGTGGCCACGAGGCAGGAGGGCGCGCCCAGGGGGGGTAGGGCGTGCCCCTCTACCTCGGGGGCCCCTCGTGGTTTCCTGACCTAGCTCCTTCGCATATATATACTCTTATACCCTGAAAACATCCAGGGGAGCAACGAAACCACTTTTCCACCGCCGCAACCTTCTGTACTCGTGAGATCCCATCTAGGGACCTTTTTCAGCGTCCTACCGGAGCGGGATTCGATCACGGAGGACTTCTACATCAACACCATTGCCTCTCCGATGAAGCGTGAGTAGTTTACCACAGACATACGGGTCCATAGCTAGTACCTAGATGGCTTCTTATTTCTCTTTGATTCTTAAAACCATGTTCTCCTGGATGTTCTTGGAGATCTATTCGATGTAATATTCTTTTGCGGTGTGTTTGCCGAGATCCAATGAATTGTGGATTTATGATCAGATTATCTATGAATATTATTTCGTTCTTCTCTGAATTCTTATATGCATGATTTGATATGTTTGCAAGTCTCTTCGAATTATCGGTTTAGTTTGGCCTACTAGATTGATCTTTCTTGCAATGGGAGAAGTGCTTAGCTTTGGGTTCAATCTTGCGGTGTCCTTTCCCAGTGACAGTAGGGGCAGCAAGGCTCGTATTGTATTGCCATCGAGGATAAAAAAATGGGGTTTTCATCATATTGCTTGAGTTAATTCCTGTACATCATGTCATCTTACTTAATGCACGTTACTCCGTTCTTTATGAACTTAATATTCAAGATGCATGCTGGATAGCGGTCGATGTGTGGAGTAATAGTAGTAGATGCAGAATCGTTTCGGTCTACTTGACACGGATGTGATTCCTATGTTCATGATCATTGCCTTAGATATCATCATAATTATGCGCTCTTCTATCAATTGCTCGACAGTAATTTGTTCACCTACCGTAATATTTGCTATCTTGAGAGAAGCCACTAGTGAAACCTATGGCCCCCGGGTCTCTTTTCCATTATGTTGAATCTCTTTTACATCATACTAGTTTTTGATCTACTATTTTGCAATCTTTTACTTTCTGATCTATAAATCAAAAATACCAAAAATATCTACTTTACCATTTATCTATCTCTATCAGATCTCACTTTTGCAAGTAACCGTGAAGGGATCAACAACCCCTTTATCGCGTTGGGGTGCAAGTTGTTGATTGTTTGTGCAGGTATTCGGTGACTTGTGCGTTGTCTCCTACTGGATTGATACCTTGGTTATCAAACTGAGGGAAATACTTACTCTACTTTGCTGCATCACCCTTTCCTTTTCAAAGGAAAAACCAACGCAAGCTCAAGAGGTAGCACTCCCAAGCACATGAGATAAGTAAATCTAATGGTTGTGATTTGCTCAGCTACGGTTGTGTAGATAACCATTGTGTTCTGCTTAGCTACAGTGATGAAGATATATAACGGTGGTACTCTATTTGACTAAACTAGTCTTAAGATTAAAAGCTACATGTTATTTACAAGAATATGAAGCACAACTCTCTATGTTTCTTCATAACATGCTTTTAGCTAGTATATAGTAGATACAAATAGCATAATATAATGAAAACGCATGGTTGCATGTGTTTGGTGGGTCTTTTGGCATGCATGCTGGTATGTTGAGGTGACATGCTTGTATGTTGAGAGAAATGTCTTAGTGGTGGCTAGCTAGATGTAGAAGGTCACCGGTACCATGAGAACTAATTCCCTTAAAATAACTTAAGAAAAGCTAATCTACTTTTTCAGCAAAAAAAGAATACGAAATCCTTTCCCTATTCTATACTCGTAGGGTGTAATGTGGAGCTATATTTGACGTACTTTGAGTCAATTTGAGTAGCACTGACCGAATCCCGCGAGAACCGACGATGACGCACCTCTACATGCCCTCCGGCAATGCTTGACGCACCATCAGATGGGGATAGAATCTGGGAGGCATTATTCCTCCTAAGAGACACCGCCGTCGCCACACAGCCCCAACCAAGACGCTGAATCTAACAAAAACGAGAACGGGGTCCCTCCCGCTGGCGGGGGACCGAGATCCTCCGCACCTCCATGGCCCATAGGCAATCAGAGATAGGGAGGACCGGCAGTGGCACCGATGGGAGGAGAAGGGGTTTTTCTTGCGGAGGAGAAAAGAGATACACTTTGGCTATGGGAAAGCGGGGATCATGATGCCAAAGAGTTTGTGTGTCCAACCTAACATATTTTAGATTTATGCCTTCGAAGATTTGTTCCTATAGACCTGATGAGTCTGTGTTAGTGTTTTTTTATGCTTTTTTGACAATTTTTGATTGCTTTTGTTGGTGTAATTCATTGTGACTTTTGAGTCCTTCTTTGGCCTTCCGGTGAAGATCTTATGGTTCGACAACCTTTACCTCTAGGGGATCATCGCTTACACAAGTACGTTCAAATTTCATGGCTTCCCATCCATTTAGATGTGCGACTCAAGAGGGTTTCTGAAACCTATGAAGCTAATCAAGTTTGTGCTGGTTTATGAGCGGCATATTGCTGCTCCGATCTAATTTCGCTCTCTTCACTAAAGTCTTGGCAATATTTTTTTGTTGCAAATAGTAATACCATGGGAAGATGTGTCCAAGAAATTTCTTCATAGTTCTTAGTGACAAGAGTTACTCCCTCGGTACCATAATTGTCATGGTTTTAGTTTGAACCAAAAGCACGACAATAAGTATGGAACATAGGGAGTACTTTATAATTTCTTGAATCGATAATCCAAAGCATAGTACATGTAATGTTTGTCAGTTTGAATAAAGGTACATCTCATTCTATAGAAACTACTGTAGCTAGCCATTTTTCCCTATTTTAGTTTCTAACATTTTTTTGCTTTTCATTCAATTTTTAAAATACCCGAAATTTTTATGTAAGTTTAAAACTAAACCATTTTCAATGTGAACATATTTCTAAAATAGAGGACATGTTTTAAGACGCGGACATTTTGTGGACCTTTGGTGACAACTTTTAAAATCTAGAATATTTATATAATTGTGAATATTTTAAATAAAATGTGCATAATTTTAAAAAAATATGAATAGTTTTCTAAAATCATGAAATTTATAGTTATAAAAAGAGTGTAGGATCACAAATTTTTGTGAACATTTTTAAAAACTGTGAATTTTTTTAAAATTATGCGAACATGTTTTAAAAGTAGTGAGATTTTTGAAAATAAATATGAAAATGAGGTCATAAGAAAAATAACACAGAAACCGAGAAGAAATAAAAAACAAGAAATAAAGACCCAAAAAAACCAGCAGGGAAAACAACCAAAAAAAAAATGATAAAATCGAGCAAGAACCTTCTAGAACATATATAATACATGAGATAAACATAAATTAATACTGAACACGTCCAACCCACTAAGGATAATGGACCACCGTGCTATTTACTACTCCCTCCGTCCGGAATTACTTGTCTCAGGAATGGATGTATCTAGATGTGTTTTAGTTCTAAATACATTCATTTCTATCCATTTCCGCGACAAGTAATTTCGGACGGAGGGAGTACAAATTATACTAGATGGGCTAGTTCATTGATTTATTTTTAAATGTTATTTGATAAAAACCTTAGCATTGGCAACAATTCTTTGGAGTTGTTTGGATACAGAGCATTTACTAAATCAGTTTTGTGTAAACACTATCATGGTTGTAGTTGACTAACTAGAACTTTGTTTGGTTAGCGTAACTTTAGAGATAGTAAATATAACTTTCTTAATACTGAAAAATGAAGTTACTGGAAAAACGACAATTAGATGTTTTCTTTATAGATCACTTTAGCATAGATCTTGCTGGTGTTCTCATCCAGACAAGATTGCGTGCATGTTTTTCTTCATTTGCTCTTTCATCTATGCGCATATTTTTCTACAAGAACCTCTTTTAAAATAAATAGTGATCATGTTCAAATACTTGACATGTTTTGTTTTGACAACACAATGAACTTTTGTTTTAAAATGGTTTTTGATTTTTTTAACAAAATTCTGAAGAAAAGCTCTTGCTTGGGAATTTGTCCACCTCTTCAGCGATTAGACACTCATGAGGATGAAAGGTGTGGGCTAGAATTGCCTTAACGTTATTCACGATATCCGGTATGGCCGCGGCGGCCCATATGTGGACGTGGTGTTCCTAAGCTCGAGCTAGTGAGCTCGGGTGAATAGTAAAATCTAAAAAATTGAATATAATTCATAAAATTCTAAAAAGGTGCAAACATTCGCAAATATTTTGAGTACTGACAAAATTTCATCTTGAAATGACATTCGTGGAAGTCTTGGCAGAAAAAGACAAAATTGGTGCTCCAAAAATGTTATTTTTGAAAGCACTTTGGTGTGTTGATTTTTCTTTTTTGCCACGACTTCCACAAATGTTATTTCATCATGAAAAACTCCAAGAACTGAATCATTTGTGAAAGCTCGCCACAAAAAAAGATTCAGATTTTTTTGAATGTTATTTCATTTGTTTTGGATTTTACTATTCATCACGAGTTCAAATGAGCTCGCGAACAGAAGACAACTTTCGCCCATATATGCCACCATTATGAAAGAGATAGCCGAGAGAAGCCAGCGTTGCCCAAAAATTCATACTTGTCATTACCAAATTTTTCTGTAAACAAACACAGAGCATTCCAATAACAAGGCGAGCTGGACTTTGCCGGCTACAAGTTTTTTCACATTGTTTGGGAACTAATCAAGCCAAATCTGATAGCTTCTCTGCCCCATACATACACCGTGCATGAGCATCTAAACAACATGCACAAATATTGCAGATCCATGGGCAAGTTTTACAAGATGGGAATGCCGATTGCATCACTGCTCTTATCTCCTTAAATAACACGCCCAAACTTTGAGTAGTCGTACATGTCGCTTGTGATTGCCTGCTAGAGTGCAGCTGCATCTGTCTCTAGGTGTTCTTGTTTTTCCAAGTTCTGTTTGTCGTAGGGCGTGTCAATTGTGCATGTGCCAGTGAAGAAGGGTGTGAGATCCTATCTGTATTGTCAGTTTCATTCTTGGAATTGAATTGGGTCTCTTCCATTCGATTGAGTAGAAAAACACAAGCATGCTGGAGAGGCCATTACTTTGCATGAGATTTCCCACTGTCTATTCTATTAGTAATAATGTTAGTGACTCCTTGTAAATGTTTCTTGGGAAATAGGACTCCCGTGCAAAACATGGCGCGGACGCGCGAACATCCTGCTCCGACAGCTTCACATGGTACACACTACATGTTAATTACAATGTCACTCGAATAAGAAACCCGACCACATGAGACTAGCCAACTTGCATCTCTTTAGTTGTGTACTCCAACAACCCAACCTTGAGCAAGAACTTTATTCAATCTTAAAGAGGTATGATCTTTAAGAGTTGGTGCATGAACCTCGAGCACTGCAATTCTTAGCGAATCATAAAGTATAACCACCATTCTCTAAAATACAGTGAACGCATGAGAGAATATGTATATAGAACCCAATGCTATGCATTGCAAGGAGCTCCCAAGCGCGTAAGATATATAAATCTAGTGGTTGTGATTTGCTTAGCTACGGTTGTGTAGATAACCATTGTGTTCTGCTTAGCTATGGTGATGAAGATATATAACGGTTGTAATCTATTTGACTAAACTAGCCATTAGATCAAAGCTACATGTTTTTACAAGAATTTCAAGCACAACTCTCTATTTTTGTTCATAACGTGCTTTTAGCTAGTATATAGTAAATTGTTAGTTAAAAGACTACCAACTACTTGATTTATAATTCCCTTTCATTCTGAATGAAGATTCCGAGCACATGAGACTTGCCAACTTGCATCTCATTAGTTGCATAATCCAACTACCCAACCTTGAGCAACAATTCTTAAGAAATCTCACAGAATTATAATCTTAAAGGGATAGGTGCATGACCTTCACACTGCAGTCTTTATGTATGGTTATGTAGATAATATGTAGTTCCCAGATACAGTGAAGCGCATGAGACAATATGTATATAGAACCCAATGTTATGCAATGCAAGGAGCTCCCAAATGCAGAGGATATGTAGTCCTCTCTCAAAAAGATGTTGTGATTTGCTTACTTATGGTTATGTAGATAATCGTCATGCTCTGTTGCCTACATTATGAAGATCCAACAGTTGTTTTCTGTTTATTTAATATTAGCCATGAGATAAAAAAACAGATGTTTTGCTTTTTTAATGAGAAACTTCTAACACATCTCTATTTCCTTTGTAATATATAAATATTAGTACGTAAATAGATACATAAAGACTACCAACTCATTGCTTTATAACTATCTGTCACTGTGAACCGAAATTCCCAGCACACGAGACTTGCCAACTTGCATCTCATTAGTTGCCTAATCCAACTACCCAAGCTTGAGCAACAATTCTCAATCAGTCTTAAAGAAGTATAATCCTGAAGGGGTAGGTGCATGGCCGCATGCACTGCAAGTTTTAGTCAATCTTAAATAAGTACGTGCTCACCGTTGTGTGTAAAATACAGTGAATCGAGACAAGAAGATGAATGTGATGTGTGAAATCTGAAAAGCTACAATCCAACCGCAGTCATCGTCGGCTCATGCATCAAGGGAAAAAGACATAGGGGTATAAAATCACAAGACTTGTGGTCTAATCACACACACAAACTAAAGGTAATTTGTTCACATCCATAACTGCATGTGTATATAACCCAGTGCTATGTAATGCAAGGAGCTCCCAGGCTCCCAGCTAGCAAGATGAATGGCAACCCCATCTCCACACGGCCACCAACAAATGAAATTGCGACGTCCAATGCAGTTCCAGACTCTGAGCTATTGTATGAGCTCAAAGAGCAGCTTCTGCTGCTGACCACTCCAGTGGCAACGGTGACGTACGTCTCCGGGCTCAACCTCCCGGGGGGAGCCTGGCAACCGAAACAGGAGCAGGGGCACCTCGCTGGCGACCCGATCCTTCAGGACGTCCACTACCGCCGGTACCTCATCTTCTACTACAGCAACGCCACTGCACTTGCCTCATCAGTCGTGGTCTGCCTCATCCTCATCATGCTGGGCAGGAATAGCGCGGTCTGGTCGGTGGTGCTACGGGTGGTCATGGTGCTCGACCTTCTTGGACTTATGGGTTCGTACGCAGCCGGGACCTACCATGACACCTTCACAACCATCTGGGTTGTGGCACTCGCCTGCCCCGTCCTGCTCACATATGCTTTCCTCAGCTACCTCGGTCTGTTCCGCCGCTGCAGCACACACACAAACACAAACACTGGGCACCAAGAGAATGAGAAGATCGCGGTGCTGATGCCGTTGGCGGCCTTTGTCGTCACCATCTCATACACCGCCGGGCTGAACCCGCCTGGGGGCTTCTGGAGCAGCACCCAACAGGAGAACGGCCTCCTTCTTCACCTCGCCGGCGATCCGATCATGCAGGACAGCGAGCTCCGGAGGTACCGGGCCTTTTTCGTCTGCAACACGATGGCGTTTGTCGCCTCCTTGTTCATCATCCTGGTGCTCCTAGACAAGAAATTGAGCAGGACCATCGCGGGTCGGTTCGTGGCGGTCTACACCTTCATCGCCGTCGCTCTCCTGGGCCTCATGGGGGCTTATGCTACTGGGAGCTGCAGGGAGACTGACAATACCATCAAGATCATTTTCCTTACCACTGCGGTTCCTGTCTGCGTAGGCCTGCGGCTGGCTCTTAATTATGTCTTCGATTGGAAACCAATCAAGAAAATGTGTGATTTGTTCTCCGGATGGTTGGACTACTTCAGAAGCACCATTCCCGCAGGTATGCATACTCTACATGTCAATCTCTTGATTTGTTTGCTAATTCCCATATGAATCCTGCCTTCGTGCACTCTCGATTTTGTTATTCTTTGTTGCAAATGCTAATAAAAGTATGGTTTTTTCATCGTGTATATATAGATTTTGTCCCTAAGTCAAAATTTTGAAACTTCACCCCGCAACTTTTTTTTTGAAAACCAAGTCAATATCATTAGATTAGTTATGGAATGTATTCATATCATAGATATTGATATCTTTTGGTCAAACTTTATAAAGTTTGACACTTTTGAAATAGAGGGATGCACTAATTCGAAGTCACCAGCAATAGATCAAGACATTAGGATTTGCGCAACAAGTGCAAAAAGATGAGGATATTTTGATTGGACGGTTGACAAAGAAAAACACCAATTTTTTGTCGACTAACCAATAATATCTACCTAACTTTTAGTAAAAGAACCAAATTTACTAAATCCAATTTGCTTGAGATTATCATATGTCTAAGTTGATGTGATGTTGCTGTCGTGTTGAGGTTTGTGTAGAAATGGAGACAAGCTTGATTAGATAAGGCGGCAAGCTTAATTAGATAAGGCGGCACGCATTATCGGTCGATTATGTATAGCCAGACCCCAAAATAATTATGTTGTATGGCACGGACAGTATACACAAGTGACCAAATAAGTTAAACAGAGAATACTATCAAGAATAACCGTATGCAATAGAATAATATCAAATAATTATGTTGTATGCCACACAGACATGCGGGTGACTATGCTGACTAATTCTAATTAGGAAGAGTAGGTTAACAAGAATTAAGTGCTTGGCTGAATGATTGCCTGATTGATTATGCAGGCACCATGGACAAAGACTTAAAGACCACTCGCTATTTCATTATGGTGCTTGCCATTCTCGCGGTGAGCATCACTTACCAAGCAGGATTGGATCCACCGGGAGGTCTATGGCAAGACAATCTTCATGGGCATAAGCTTGGTCACCCAGTGCTCCGGACGACGCATCCTGCGCGCTACAAGGTGTTCTTCTACAGCAACTCAACAGCTTTCGTGACATCTCTGGTGGTCGTCATGATGGTTCAGAGCAAGTTTCTGCTCAGGCACCGCACACTGGTGGCAGCCATGGTGCTGGACCTGATTGGCCTCATCATCGCCTATGCCGCCGGGAGCACTAGGGATGGAACCACATCCATCTATGTCGTGTCAGTGGCTTGCCTTGTCCTCTCCTACTCCGTCGTCCATATCGCGTTAGGAGGAGAAAAGGAGAACTTCGTCAATTCTCCTCCTGCTGGTGGTGTTGCTCTTGCTACTCCTCCTGCTACTGTTGCCTCTTCTACTGCTGCTCTTGCTCCTCCTTGCACTGCTGCTGCTACTCCTGCTCATCCTGCCGTTGATCATCCTGCTACTGAGGGAGCCTCCTCCTGCTGCTGCCAGCCTGCTGATGCTACTCCTCCTTGTACTGCCACTGCTAGTCATGCTCTTGCTCCAGCTGCTGCTACAGGAGGGGCCTCCTCCTCCTCCTGCTATTGTCATGCTTCCTCTATCTGCTGCTGATCCTGTTACTGGAGGAGGAGGACGACGAACCAAGGAGCAGCTGGATGACAAGCGCCAGGTGTTGCTGTTAATCGCCATATTGGTCGCTGCGCTTACTTACCAAGCGGGGCTGACGCCGCCGGGCAGCTTCTGGTCAGGGGACGACGAGCAGCTTGGCCACCGCGCGGGCTACCCAGTCCTCCTCGATGTTGGCCCAGACCACGTCACCGAGTACTTTTCGGAAACATGCGATGACCGACGACGAACGACGATGATGAACAGAGCTCATTGACTATCTTGGTTTCAACCCCAAGACAGCAAGACGTGCGCGTACCGAGCTAGCACACGAGCTGACTACTTCCAGACGTGTACTACCTGCGATTACCGAAGCTAAGCTAGCAACCAGAACGATTCCTTCACTTGATCGATTCTAGCCAATACACACGTACGCACGCGAAACCAATATTGATTGCCAACAGGGGCTTGTCGCTCCTGGCCTTTTCTTTATTGATCTCCACGATACAAGTTACAAGCTGGGCTATATGCACGTATATATAATAGTAAGACTACCAAGCAGTACTACTCGGACACCAGCTCTAGTCCTACTCGACTACGTATACATGCATCAGCCGGACAAACTCATACATGGATTCCTATTCCTAGTTACCACGTGCACGTTCCATGCACAACTCGTGTTTAAGTCTAACAATCACCCCCTAAACACGATGTGGTCACGTCATAGCTTAGACGTGGATCCTTCTTCGCATCTTCAAGACCTTCTCTCGGTCCAAAGTCTTGGTTTGAATGTCCGCCAGCTGATCATTGGTGCGACTGTAGTTGACCTTCATTTTACCTTCTTCTACGCCGTCCTTCATGTAGTGATACAGTGTATCAATGTGCTTGCTCCTATCATGCCGCACTGCATTCTCGGGAAGAAAAATTATAAACTCACTGTCAACGTTGAGCACCACCTGTTCCGGATCTCGATTCATGAGATCACCGTGTAGCATCCCTAGCCACACGCCTTGACACTCTGCTTCACTTGAAGTCGATGTCACCACTTCCTGCTTTCGTGATAGCCAGCTTACTATGCTTCCACCAAGAAAATATGTCACGCCCGAAGTACACTTACGGTCGCCAACAATTCCTTCCTTGTCACTACCACTGTAGCCGAGTAGTTTCACCATCTCCTTCTTGCTTAGCTCAAGACGAGGTTCCATTGAAACGTCAATTGGATTGCAGTTTTTCATGCCACGGCTTTCAAGAATCTTCCTTGCGTATGCCTCCTGGCATAGTCTGATCCCCTCCGGCTTTTGATATTCCTCCATCCCGAGGTAGTAACTCAAAATACCAAGATCATCCATCTTGAAAAGCTCCTTCATTTGTAGCTTGAACTTTGCAATCACCTCTTCATCTGCTCCAGTAATCAATAGGTCGTCGACGTAGATGCCAACTAGTAGACGATCCCTTCCTTCACCTCTCTTGTACATCGCATTCTCTAGTGGGGCTTTCTCAAATCCAAGAGAAATCATCGTCTGATCAAGTTTGATGTTCCACGCCCGAGAGCCTTGCCGTAGCCCGTACAAGACTTTGCGTAGCTTCAGTACCTTGTGTTCCTCTCCCTCTTTGATGAATCCCGGTGACTGATTCACATACACATCTCCTTCTAACTCGCTATTCAAAAACGTGGATTTTACATCCAAGTGATGTATCTTCCATGATTCCTGAACCGCGAGAGCGATGAGTAATTCCACCGATTTCATCTTTGCAACAGGAACGAACACTTCTTCGAAGCCCACACTTTCCTCTTGCACGTACTCTTTGGCTACTAGCCTCGCTTTGTGCTTCACGGACTCTTCGGCATCTCTCTTGATCATAAAGCCCCACTTGAGAGCCATGCCTTTTTCATTGTTGGGAAGATCCACAAGCTTCCATGCATTGTTGTCGTGGATCAACCTCAACTCCTCTTCCATAGCCTGACGCCAATACTCCTTTGTATTTGCGTCTTTGAATTCCGCCGGTTCCTTGGCGCTTGCTAGACACCGCCGCCCACTCCGTTTCACCTTTACCGCGTCAATCGTCCGAAGAGTTTTCTCCGGATATAGGTGTAACACCGGCTATAGCAATACGGGTATAGATGATAATGTCTTTTCCTCCAGTACTGTCGGAGGCGACATGCTATTTTCTGCTACGCGCTTTACTTTTGGCGAAGCAAAAAATCCAACGTAAGCTTTCAAAGCTAGACTCCCTCTTCCTGGTACAGTGTATGGACTGCAGCTTTCATCTGGACTTTTCGATGGCGATACTGAGCTGCACCATGTGCTCCCTCCAGCCGTACAGACTACTTGTGGAGCTACTTCACGTCCTGCTCCTTGCCCTCCAGCTGGGGGCGTACTACTGCCCGTACATGGGCTACAGCAGCCTTCGTATCGATCGTCTGGTCCCTTACTGCTGCCTTCTGGCCTTCTTGATTGTTCGTTTCCTGAAACATGGAATGCCTCATTGTGGCCACCAACTCCATGTATCTGTACCATCAAGCCAGTTGCGCTTGCACTCGAAACACCAGCGAATTCCAATGCATCCGTAGCCGATGTACTCGTCTCCACTTCTGTACCGGCATCAACATTAGTTTTTGTTTCTTCGTGGACTTCCGAGGCCACGTACGTCTTTGTTTTATGTGGACGCAACGCACGGAGACTGCTTCTCCACGGCCGAGCACACGCGGCAATTGCTGCATCCGCTCCAGCGAAGTTAGCACTTATGCCTGTAACATCGACATAACTTTCGGAATCACCCCCCGCATCCATAGCTTCGACACGAGTTTCCGAACCATGATTTTGAGAGCAAACTTTTTCTTCACAGAGCTCGGCAATTTCTTTAGCCGACGCTTGAAGAACTGGATCCTCCTCGTCCACGAGTTCGCACATCAACATCATGTCACCATCATCATCTTGCTGGGCCATGAGCGCCTTCTCCTTCGGGGGATTCTTGCACTCCGACTTGAAGTGCCCGAGCAGATTACAGTTGTGGCAGCGGATCTTCCTCTTGTCGAACTTTTTCTTCCTTGGCTTCTCCGACTGTTCGTCGATGACCTTTGCGGGACGTTACTTTCTGCCGCTACCGGACGCCTTGTCGAAATTGTTCTCGTTGGAAATCATTGCCTCCCATTGAGCACGCGTAAGCATCATGTACTCATCCTGTTTCGCGTCGCCGTAACTCAACTTCATCCGCTCATCATGGGCCTTGAAGCGACCAACCAGATCATCCAAAGTGAGAGTCTTGAGATCAACACACTGCTCGATCGCTGACACAATCGGCATGTAGCGCGGTGGAGCGGCACGTAGGAAACGCCGAACCACGGAGATGTCCTCCAACTTCTCTCCGAGACTTCGAATCCCGTTTACCATTGTTGCGACACTTGCGGCGAAGGCGTCCACCGTCTCATCTTCTCCCATCCTCAGATTGTCGTAACTTTTCAGCAAAGTTTGCAAGTTCGCCTCGCGCACACGCGAGTGCCCTAGATGCAATGTCTTGAGCATGTCCCATGCTTCTTTCGCTGATGTCTTCGAGATTAGATGTTGCTGCATGTCCACCGGCATCACCAAGCAGATGGCCGTGATAGCCTGGCGATCCTTCCGATACAAGGCACCACCCTTCAGGTACTCGTCACCGCCGGGGTCGACGGCTTCCCAGAGCTCATTGGCCTCGAGCGACCACTCCATCATGGTCGCCCACACCACGAAGTTCCCACGGTCGAATCGTGGATACTCCGATCTCACCGGAGCAACAATTACTTTAGCCGCACCGGAGTACTCCGCCAGTTGCTTGGACTTGTCCTTCTCGTCGTCTGACATGATCTCCCGTTACTAGAAGATCAACCTTGCTCTAGATACCAATTGTTGGCCCAGACCACGTCACCGACTACTTTCCGGAAACATGCGATGACCGATGATGAACGACGATGATGAACAGAGCTCACTGACTATCTTGGTTTCAGCCCCAAGACGGCAAGACGTGCGCGTACCGACCTAGCACACGAGCTGACTACTTCCAGACGTGTACTACCTGCGATTAGCCGAAGCTAAGCTAGCAACCAGAACGATTCCTTCACTTGATCGATTCTAGCCAATACACACGTACGCACGCGAAACCAATATTGATTGCCAACAGGGGCTTGTCGCTCCTGGCCTTTTCTTTATTGATCTCCACGATACAAAGTTACAAGCTGGGCTATATGCATGTATATATAATAGTAAGACTACCAAGCAGTACTACTCGGACACCAGCTCTAGTCCTACTCGACTACGTATACATGCATCAGCCGAACAAACTCATACATGGATTCCTATTCCTAGTTACCACGTGCACGTTCCGTGCACAACTCGTGTTTAAGTCTAACAATCACCCCTAAACACGATGTGGTCACGTCATAGCTTAGACGTAGATCCTTCTTCGCATCTCCAAGACCTTCTCTCGATCCAAAGCCTTGGTTTGAATGTCCGCCAGCTGATCATCGGTGCGACTGTAGTTGACCTCCATTTTACCTTCTTCTACGCCGTCCTTCATGTAGTGATACAGTGTATCAATGTGCTTGCTCCTATCATGCCGCACTGCATTCTCGGGTAGAAAAATTATAAACTCACTGTCAACGTTGAGCACCACCTGTTCCGGATCTCGATTCATGAGATCACCGTGTAGCATCCCTAGCCACACGCCTTGACACTCTGCTTCACTTGAAGTCGATGTCACCACTTCCTGCTTTCGTGATAGCCAGCTTACTATGCTTCCACCAAGGAAATATGTCACGCCCGAAGTACACTTACGGTCGCTAACAATTCCTTCCTTGTCACTACCACTGTAGCCGAGTAGTTTCACCATCTCCTTCTTGCTTAGCTCAAGACGAGGTTCCATTGAAACGTCAATTGGATTGCAGTTTTTCATGCCACGGCTTTCAAGAATCTTCCTTGCGTATGCCTCCAGGCATAGTGTGATCCCCTCCGGCTTTTGATGTTCCTCCATCCCAAGGTAGTAACTCAAAATACCAAGATCATCCATCTTGAAAAGCTCCTTCATTTGTAGCTTGAACTTTGTAATCACCTCTTCATCTGCTCCAGTAATCAATAGGTCGTCGACGTAGATGCCAACTAGTAGACGATCCCTTCCTTCACCTCTCTTGTACATCGCATGCTCTAGTGGGGCTTTCTCAAATCCAAGAGAAATCATCGTCTGATCAAGTTTGATGTTCCACGCCCGAGAGCCTTGCCGTAGCCCGTACAAGACTTTGCGTAGCTTCAATACCTTGCGTTCCTCTCCCTCTTTGATGAATCCGGGTGACTGATTCACATACACATCTCCTTCTAACTCGCTATTCAAAAACGTGGATTTTACATCCAAGTGATGTATCTTCCATGATTCCTGAACCGCGAGAGCGATGAGTAATTCCACCGATTTCATCTTTGCAACAGGAACGAACACTTCTTCGAAGCCCACACTTTCCTCTTGCACGTACTCTTTGGCTACTAGCCTCGCTTTGTGCTTCACGGACTCTTCGGCATCTCTCTTGATCATAAAGCCCCACTTGAGATCCATGCCTTTTTCATTGTTGGGAAGATCCACAAGCTTCCATGCATTGTTGTCGTGGATCAACCTCAACTCCTCTTCCATAGCCTGACGCCAATACTCCTCTGTATTTGCGTCTTTGAATTCCGCCGGTTCCTTGGCGCTTGCTAGACACCGCCGCCCACTCCGTTTCACCTTTACCGCGTCAATCGTCCGAAGAGTTTTCTCCGGATATAGGTGTAACACCGGCTGTAGCAATACGGGTATAGATGACAATGTCTTTTCCTCCAGTCCTGTCGGAGGCGACATGCTATTTTCTGCTACGCGCTTTACTTTTGGCGAAGCAAAAAATCCAACGTAAGCTTTCAAAGCTAGACTCCCTCTTCCTGGTACAGTGTATGGACTGCAGCTTTCATCTGAACTTTTCGATGGTGATACTGAGCTGCACCATGTGCTCCCTCCAGCCGTACAGACTACTTGTGGAGCTACTTCACGTCCTGCTCCTTGCCCTCCAGCTGGGGGCGTACTACTGCCCGTACATGGGCTACAGCAGCCTTCGTATCGATCGTCTGGTCCCTTACTGCTGCCTTCTGGCCTTCTTGATTGTTCGTTTCCTGAAACATGGAATGCCTCATTGTGGCCACCAACTCCATGTATCTGTACCATCAAGCCAGTTGCGCTTGCACTCGAAACACCAGCGAATTCCAATGCATCCGTAGCCGATGTACTCGTCTCCACTTCTGTACCGGCATCAACATTAGTTTTTGTTTCTTCGTGGACTTCCGAGGCCACGTACGTCTTTGTTTTATGTGGACGCAACGCACGGAGACTGCTTCTCCACGGCCGAGCACACGCGGCAATTGCTGCATCCGCTCCAGCGAAGTTAGCACTTATGCCTGTAACATCGACATAACTTTCGGAATCACCCCCCGCATCCATAGCTTCGACACGAGTTTCCGAACCATGATTTTGAGAGCAAACTTTTTCTTCACAGAGCTCGGCAATTTCTTTAGCCGACGCTTGAAGAACTGGATCCTCCTCGTCCATGAGTTCGCACATCAACATCATGTCACCATCATCATCTTGCTGGGCCATGAGCGCCTTCTCCTTCGGGGGATTCTTGCACTCCGACTTGAAGTGCCCGAGCAGATTACAGTTGTGACAGCGGATCTTCCTCTTGTCGAACTTTTTCTTCCTTGGCTTCTCCGACTGTTCGTCGATGACCTTTGCGGGACGTTACTTTCCGCCGCTACCGGACGCCTTGTCGAAATTGTTCTCGTTGGAAATCATTGCCTCCCATTGAGCACGCGTAAGCATCAGGTACTCATCCTGTTTCGCGTCGCCGTAACTCAACTTCATCCGCTCATCATGGGCCTTGAAGCGACCAACCAGATCATCCAAAGTGAGAGTCTTGAGATCAACACACTGCTCGATCGCTGACACAATCGGCATGTAGCGCGGTGGAGCGGCACGTAGGAAACGCCGAACCACGGAGATGTCCTCCAACTTCTCTCCGAGACTTCGAATCCCGTTTACCATTGTTGCGACACTTGCGGCGAAGGCGTCCACCGTCTCATCTTCTCCCATCCTCAGATTCTCGTAACTTTTCAGCAAAGTTTGCAAGTTCGCCTCGCGCACACGCGAGTGCCCTAGATGCAATGTCTTGAGCATGTCCCATGCTTCTTTCGCTGATGTCTTCGAGATTAGATGCTGCTGCATGTCCACCGGCATCACCGAGCAGATGGCCGTGATAGCCTGGCGATCCTTCCGATACAAGGCACCACCCTTCAGGTACTCGTCACCCCCGGGGTCGACGGCTTCCCAGAGCTCATTGGCCTCGAGCGACCACTCCATCATGGTCGCCCACACCACGAAGTTCCCACGGTCGAATCGTGGATACTCCGATCTCACCGGAGCAACAATTACTTTAGCCGCACCGGAGTACTCCGCCAGTTGCTTGGACTTGTCCTTCTCGTCGTCTGACATGATCTTCCGTTACTAGAAGATCAACCTTGCTCTAGATACCAATTGTTGGCCCAGACCACGTCACCGAGTACTTTCCGGAAACATGCGATGACCGACGGCGAACGACGATGATGAACAGAGCTCACTGACTATCTTGGTTTCAGCCCCAAGACGGCAAGACATGCGCGTACCGAGCTAGCACACGAGCTGACTACTTCCAGACGTGTACTACCTGCGATTAGCCGAAGCTAAGCTAGCAACCAGAACGATTCCTTCACTTGATCGATTCTTGCCAATACACACGTACGCACGCGAAACCAATATTGATTGCCAACAGGGGCTTGTCGCTCCTGGCCTTTTCTTTATTGATCTCCACGATACAAGTTACAAGCTGGGCTATATGCACGTATATATAATAGTAAGACTACCAAGCAGTACTACTCGGACACCAGCTCTAGTCCTACTCGACTACGTATACATGCATCAGCCGGACAAACTCATACATGGATTCCTATTCCTAGTTACCACGTGCACGTTCCGTGCACAACTCGTGTTTAAGTCTAACACTCGACAACTACCCGCGGCGCTACAAGGCCTTTTTCTACTGCAACGCGGTTAGCTTCATGTCGTCGGTGGCTCTCATCCTCCTCCTCGTGACCCGCAAGCTGTACAGGCCAGGGATACGGTCCTACGCGCTCCACGTGTGCATGGCAGTGGGCATGTTCGCCCTCATGGGTGCCTACGCTTCCGGGAGCTCCCGCCATCTCAAGACCTCCATCTATGTGTTGACGCTGGTGGTCACGGTGTCAGCCTCCATACCCCTGCAGGTAGCCATCTTCTGGTATATCCGTAGGCACAAGCCCGGCCCTCAAGATGAACATAAACCAGGGCAAGGACGGGTACTAGCACGCGGCCGGGGTCCGGAGAAAGGAGAGGAGCTTGAGTACCTAATGCTGCTAGGAGTCATGGCTGCGAGTGTGACATACCAGAGCGGCCTGAGACCACCTGGTGGCTTGTGGCAGGAGGACAATGCTCCCTACTCCGCCGGCAACCCAATCCTACACGACATCAACAAGCGCCGGTACGACATCTTCTTGTACAGCAACTCTGCTTCGTTCATGGCGTCCATCGTTGCCATTGTCATGCTGCTCCCATTGACGTTGAGCAACCTCGAGTGGACTATGTGGCCTTTTCCAACGTCCGACTTCAGATGGCCACTCTGGCCGGTACACACGGCCATTTTGCTGGACATGGTCGGCCTCATGGTGGCCTACGCGGCCGGAAGTACCAGGAAGTGGGAGTCGTCCATGAATGTTGTATACCTCATCCTCCCCGTGCTCAGCTGTATTGCGCTCTATGCAGCAGCAGCAGCGATATACATCCGAAAAAAAGACAGCAAATCCCGGAGCCAGCTGCAACCGTCATCAAGCATGCAATCACACGAACAAATGGCAAGTGTTTAGTAAGCAAATAGCCAACTCCAAGTCTCTATCTTAGCTTGTATGTTAGCATGAAAGAAACTTGCACTGTCTCCATGTGGATGAAGCTGTTGTGTTTCTGTCATTGTGCATCAGTTACTATCATTTCTTTCTTGTTTTCCTTGCATATATATTATATAGCTGGGTCAGAAAAATCTGGTGCCACTCCCGTGTCATCTATGGGCAAACCCTGGGCGCACCAAAAGATTGGCGTGCCATCCCCCCCATATGATTTGGCAGAAATTGAATGGGAGAAGCCCATGTGGCCGAGGCGAGCCAAATAATTGGCATTCATCCAAACATACACTCAGCCCTCCAATTTTTTTTGGCTCAGCAGCTCTAGGCTCTAATCCAAACAGCCCCTTAGGGCCCTTAGCTATACATGAATTAATTTATATTGCATTAGTAAAATAACCAATCAGCACCCTGTAAAATGTTCCAATGATCACAGCCTCGTCTAAATACTTAATCGGTTGCTCAACTGAAACAAAGCCAATTTTTAGACAATCCCGAAAATAGCTACAGCTACAGTAGTACTACTAGTTCTAAAATGCTGATGGTTCTTGTTGGGATTTTTTCTATTTTTTTTAAAGAGGGTACCTTCCAGGAGAGGGAGATGAGGAGTACTGGAACTTGTGGGCGGCGTAGAGGAACGAGGTCAACAGCGAAACCATCCTCTCCTCCTCTCCCTCTGCAGTCTCCTGCTGGAGGACCTAGCTCCTCCTCCTCCTCCCGCTGTCCTGATCCCCTGTCTCCTGCTCGATTGGGACGGCGGCTGCTGTTGCTGCTCCCGGCCAGAAATACTGGAGCGCGGAGGGAGGAGGGGGTGCCTCGCGGGAGGAGACCGGAGGCGGCGGCGGCGGCGGCGGCGATAGTGAGTGAGAGAGAGGGGATGCGACGAGGTGGGGGAGGGGTAGCTTAGGTTTCCTTCGTCCTCCTGATTTGGACTCGACGATAACTGTCATCTGGTTGCGGGATGGGCCTAATTCACATTCCTATTGGGCTGGGCTCGTTCCTGTTCTTTTCTGTCGGGCTGTGTGGGTTCGTGCTCAATGAGAGCTAACATACGCTGGCCGGGAAGCGTTATCTCTGGGACCTCCTATCTGCCGCATTGTGCGCCAACAAGTGCCGAACTAACGGGCCAGCCCACGTAGTGAACACGTCGAAGCGAAAAAACGAGGAAAAACAATTTGGGCAGCAGGATTCGAAATCCTGGCGTGTGCCTAACAATTTCGTGAACGAACCAGTGCAGCTAATAACTTCTCTTGAACACTAAGCAGCGCCAACGTTTAAGTACTGGCACTAGCATATAGAAATTCCTAAAAAAGTTGGTCAATCTAAAATTGCAGCATGGCTTATAAGAACTGTGAGCGGCAATAGATCTAAAATATTATTTGGTATTTCGAACGTGATTCTAAGAAAGTGAATATTTATTAAAATAAATAATTTTCACAACTGTGAAAATTGTTTCAAAAATTATAAGAAAACATGCATTTTTTTAATCATGAACAAATTTTAGAATAATCAAACATTTTTTCACAAATTTGAAAACGTTAATTTATTTCATAAAAACATGAACATTTTAAGAAAAAGGGAACATTTATTGAAACTCTGAACAAAAACTTCAAAAGCGCATATTTTTTAACATATACGAACATTTTTCTAAACTTTGAACAAAATTTGTGAAACTCAGAATTTTTTTCTAAATGTGTGAACTTTTTTGAAAATCACAAACACTTTGTGATTTTGTGAAGAAAATTCGAAAAACGAGAAACATTTTTTTAACTTCTGAACAAACCCCGATAAAAAATTGGAAAATGCGAACATTTTAAAAAAAAAATTGAACTTGTTTTTATAATCACAAACATTTTTTGATTTTGTGAATAAATTTGAAAAACGAGAAACATTTTATGAACTTCTGAACAATTTTTAAACCCCGATCAAAATGCGAACAATTTTCAAATTTTTGAACTTTTTTTATATTCACCATCATTTTTTAAAATTTTCAACAAAATTGGACAAAAGGAACATTCTTCTAAATATGCGAAGAATTTTTTAAAAATGAAAACGTTTTTTAAATTTGTAACAAAAATTACAAAGGTACATTTTTTGAACTTCTGAACAATTTTTGTAAAGTGTTATTTTTTCTAAAATTTGAAACATAATTTTGAAAATGAGAATATATTCTGAAGTTTTGAACAATTTATTAGAAAGACAAACATTTTATGGAAAGAAAATATAAAAACCTGAGAAAAGAAAAAAGAACGAATCCAAAGGAAAAAAGGAAACAGAAAGAAGAAGAAAACATGGGAAATGGAAAATGAACATAAAAAATAAAATAAAAAGGCCAGTTCAGGAACCTCCTAGAAGGTTCCCAAAACCGGAAAAAAAAACTGGCTGGAACCTCCTAGAAAGTTCCCGAAACCGTAGACGTTGTAAACTTTAACGGGCCAGCCCATTCCAAACGCTCTTCGATGTCCCCTGTGCGTCGCTGCAGCAACTTGCCGCAGCGAGTGGCAAAGAGGAAAACACGTTATCTCTGGCGGATGATCTAGGACTTCAAAATATTTTTGTGGCCTCGGACAGGCAAGGAGTGGCGAACGATATAAAAAATGGGACTGGAGGTCACAATGCAGCCATAGTACATGAAATAATGCATCATTGTAATAGTTTTACTTCTTGCATCTTCATCCACTAAGGTAGAAACTTTAACTATGAGGCTCATAATCTCCCCAAGTTCGCTTGTAATTTAGGCGTAGGTCGTCATGTTTGGTTGGGCGTTCCTCACGACCCAAACCGTGTACCTATGTCCCTCGTGTTTGAATGAATAAAGATGGCGAGATTTTCTCGAAAAAAAGCTACTCTCTCCGTCCCATAATATAAGAAGTTTTTTCAAGATAACATAGCTTGTAAAAATGTCTTATATTGTGGGACGGAGGGAGTAACATTGTGGGGTTCTGTTTTGCAAAGAATGTGAGCTAGTTCCCTTAAAAAATGCGAGGAATGAATTCCCTATTTTTCTGGGAGAAATAATAACGCGGAATCCGTTCCCTATTCTACACTCGTAGAGTGGAATGTGGAGCCATATTTGACACACTTTGAGTCAATTTTCTGGGGTGACGCAACAGTGTCGGCCCATTAACGCATGGGAGTGTACCAACTCCGGCAAAGCTACTGTAGTGAGCGGCAATCTCGTCTGCCAGAGACTTTGCTAGTTTACCTTGCCTCTAGACTCCGTGCGTTGTGAGGTGAAGCCGAACCTTGGATCTTCTTATGACTATTAAGAAGTTAGCTAAGATGTTTTGTTTGCGCCATTTTTATGGTTTTCAACGGCAACATCTTGGCGGAGAATGTGATTCGTGGGAATAAACATACCCTGGTTCTTCTCTTGTCGTGGAGGTGTCTCATCGGATGGTGTCGCGAAGCCAGAGAGTTTGGGTATCTGCAGGTTTTGTGTGTCCAACCTTATAGATTTTAGAGTTATGTCTTTGCAGATTTGTTCCTACAAATCTGATGAGTTTGTGCTAGTTCTTCTTTGGCCTTTTTGAAACCTATGAAGTTAATCAAGTTTGTGCAGGTTTACGAGTAGTGATATTGCTGCTCTGATCTAATTGTGCTCTCTTCACTGAAGTCTTGGCAGTATTTTTTGTTGCAAAGAGTAATACCATGAGAAGATGTGCCAAGAAATTTATTTAAAGTTCTAAGTGTTGAGAATTACCCCCTTCGTTCCATAATTATTGTCGTGGTTTTAGTTCAAAGCATAGTACATGTAATGTTTGTCAAGTTTGAATAAAAGTACATGTCATTCAAAAAAAAACTACTGCGACGAGCCATTTTTCCCTATTTTGTTTCTAGCATTTTTTGTTTTCATTTAATTTTTGGAAATACCTGAAACTTTTATATATTTCAAAAATTAAACCATTTTTTTACAATGTGAACATTTTCTTCAAATTAAGAACATGTTTCTTAGGATGCGAACATTTTGCAAAACTTTTGTGATCCTTTGTGAAAATTTAGAATATTTTCTATAATTTTGAATAAATTTTGAAAACTTTATTCGTAAAAAAGCGTGTAGATTTTTGATATTTTGTGAACAATTTTTAAATTTCAGGAACATTTTTAAAATTATGCAAACATGTTTTAAAAGAGGTGATCGTTTTTCAAAATAAAAAGGAAAAAGAGAAAATAATAAAGAAACCAGAAATATATAAAAAAGGAAATTAAAAAGAAAACCATCAGAGAAATTAAACGAAAAACAAAAAAGAGAAAACCGAGCGAGAACCTTCTAGAAGATATATCATAAATGGGATACACATAAATTTATCCTCAACACTTTGAACCCGCAAAGGATAATTTGCCACCGTGTTATTTACTACAAATTACACAAGATGGGTGAGTTCTTTTTTTTTACATGTTACTTAATAAAAACCCTAGCATTGGCAGAGAACCATAGGGGTTGTTGGATACAAACCATTGAAGCAATTTAGATCATTTGATTGACATGGTTCGATGACGGAGATTAGTTGAATCTGCCCTTTTGGTCTTGTTATATTGGTATATAGGTAAGTAGTGAGCATGTTCAAATACTTGACATGTTTTGTTTTGACAACACAATAATTTGTTTTTAAAAACACGGTGACATTTTTAGTACATAATGATTATTTTTCAAATACACGGTGAACATTTTCAAAATACGCGATGAGCAACGGTGAAGATTTTCAAAAAATGTTTTTTTTTGTAGAAACATTTTTTAGTTCTTAAACTTGTTTAACAATATTAAAAAATGATTTCCAAATTTACCTTTTGTTTTTACAAAATTTCTGAAGAAAATCTCATGTGTGGGAGTTTGTCCACCTCTTCAACGCATGGGCACTCACGGGGATCAAAGGTGTGAGCTTGAATTGCCTCAGCATTGTTCGCAATATCGGGTATGGCTGTAGAGGCCCATATGCGGATGTGGTGTTTCAGAGCTCGAGCTCAAATGAGCTCGGGTGAATAGTAAAGTCCAAAAACTGAAAATAAATTTCTGAAAATTGTTTGGTGCAAACATTGACAAATGTTTGGAGCGCAAAATTTATCTTGAACTGACATCTGTGGAAGTCATGGCAAAAAATACAAAATCAATGTTCTAAAAATCTTATTTTTGAAAGCATTTTGATGTGCTAATTTTTTTTTGCCATGACTTCCACGAATGTTATTTCATCATGAAAAATTGCAAGAACTGAATCATTTGTCAAAGCTTGCCACAAAAAAGATTTAGAATTTTCTGTATGTTATTTCATTTGTTTTAGAATTTTACTAATCATCACGAGCTCAAATGAGCTCGTGAACAGAAGATGTCTTTCGCCCATATATGTCACCATTATGAAAGAGATAGCTGAGAGAAGCCAATTGCTAATTGTGAGCTGCATTTGAATTTCCCTGAAGAGAAGAGGATGATGCAGTACAATATATATAAGTATTTCCCTAAGCTAAGAACCAAGGTTATCAATCTAGTAGGAGAATCACATAAGACCTCATGAACATCACCTACACAAAATAACAAATATTTGCACCCAACACAAACAAGGGGTTGTGAATCCCTTGGCGGTTAATTAGGATCAAGTCTGATAATGGTAGGTAGATAAACAAAAATACAAAAATAAAAATAATGGTAAATAAATTACGACAAGGTATTTTTGGATTTTAATATATGATAAAGATAGACCCGGGGCCATAGTTTTTATTAGAGGCTTCTCTCTTGAACATAGCATACGATGGGTAAAACAATTACTGTTGGGCAATTGATAAAAAACACATAGTTATGACGATATTCAAGGTAATGATCATGTATAAGGCATCACGTCCGAGACAAGTAGACGGGCTCCTGCATGCATGTACTACTATTACTCCACACATCGACCGCTATCCAGCATGCATATAGATTATTAAGTTCATAAAGAACGGAGTAATGCCTTAAGCAAGATGACATGATGTAGACAAAGTAAACTCAATCAATATGAATAAACTCCATTGTTTTATCCTTAATGACAATGATATAAATACATGTCATGTTCCTTTTTGTCACTGGGATTGAGTACCGCAAAATCGAACCCATCACAAAGCACCTCTCCCATTACAAGATAAATCAATCTAGTTGATCAAACCAAATCAATAGATTGGAGAGAAATACAAGGATATAACAATCATGCATATAAGAATCTAGAAAAGACTCAAATGATATTCATGAATAATCCGATCATAAACCCACAATTTATCGAATCCCAACAAACACACCACAAAATAAGATTATACCGAATAGAACTCCAAGAACACCGAGGAGAACATTATATTGAAGATCAAAGAGAGAGAAATAAGCCATTTAGCTACTACTACCTATGGGCCCGTAGGTCTGTGGTGAACTACTCACAAATCATCGAAAGGGTAGCAAGGATGACGTAGAATCTCTCCGTGGTTGATCCCCCCTCCGCTTAGTAAGCAAATAGCCAACTCCAAGTCTCTATCTTAGCTTGTATGTTAGCATGAAAGAAACTTGTACTGTCTCCATGTGGATGAAGCTGTTGTGTTTCTGTCATTGTGCATCAGTTACTATCATTTCTTTCTTGTTTTCCTTGCATATATATTATATAGATAGGTCAGAAAAATCTGGTGCCACTCACTACAAGAGATCGGGCCCACTATGACGAGCCAAAAAATGTCATCGAATAGCTAATAACGTCACAAATTACCCCCAGTGACATTTTATGAGCGTCACGAGCATCGTCACAGAATCCTCGTCATAGATTACTCCTACTGACGGCGCAAGCGCAAAAACGTCATTGAAATTGGGACCTTCGGTGACGTTATATGGAACGTCATCGAGTTGCCACTTCCATGACGGTCGATGAATGTCACATGTTAGGAGAAAATATGCCATATTGTACCATGTCAAGCGACAAAGCAACATCACTGAATTTATGCCACGTCAACACCTAAGCGGCTATCCCACTAGTTACTATGAATTATCAAATCCACTATATTCCAAATGCATATCACAATAAGTATTTAATTCACGTAAAATTATATAAACAATTTAAAGAGGCAAATCACATCATAAGTTGATATGAAATAAAAAATCATATTATATATGAAATCATCTCAGCTTAATCGTTCTTTAAATAGGAATGATGGTAAAAAATAACACTGACTAAAGTTTGACACATACAGTAGAAAAAGATGAAAACTAATAATTAACTAAAGACCACATGTGTTGTCCCAATGATTGCAATGTATGATTCAACAAGTATCTTTCCATCACGGAAGGATGGCATTCATGCACAATCAGGTTGAGGAAACTAATAAGATTATCCGTCTCTTGTTTCTTCTTTGCCCAGGATTCATTCTTCTCTTGTTGTCTCTTCTTTAGAGCATCCAACTCTTCTTGTTGCTTCTTTTGTATATCCTCAAATGCTCTCTCTTGTGCTTCAAGTCTTGCGTCTAACTCCTCCTGATGCCTATAAATAGACAAAACACAACAACGTTGCATCGTAATGAGATGAAAACAGACAAGATAAAGGGTACAAGAATGCCACTAAGAACCCTACAATCTATCAAATGACGAATTTCAAATAGAAAAGTACATTATTAAATGTCAAGGCAAGCATGTCAATGGGCCAATGAAACAGTAAACCTAAGAATAACGTATAATGTTTAAAAACATGCATACCAAGAGCTTGATTACAGGAAGCATCACCAATAAGATGTCAAGTCAACAACTCAGGTTTAAAGAAGCAACTATGCTAGGACGACACATAAACAAATGAACAAAACATATTTGATTTTTGGATTAAAAACCATGCAGTAAAACCGTGCAACAAACCATGTATTTCTCATTACAAGCATTTGTTTTTTATGCCACTTTGGCTGATTAGATAAGGATCATACCATACATAAATAGATAAGCACTCCTTAGTGCAACTTTCGCTACAGGAACTATAGATGAATGTCTTATTCGCACACATTTGTGCTTTCATTTTCGTCATCATGAATGCACTGGGCACACAAAAGCAAGCAAAAGGAAACAAAAATAACACAAAAAGAAACAAGACAATTACCTGTCATTTGCATCTCTTGCCTCTTTATCTTTCTGGTCAATTCTTTCTTCTAGAACTTGGATCTGTGTTGATGAAGTTGAGCTTCCAGACCTGCCAGATCTTGAGGCATACCTCATGCTCATACTTCACATAACACATGAGAAAAAAATTACACGGGCTACATAGCAGCCTGATGCGATATGTACCATCAATAGATAACATGGACTAGATTAATAAGTGAGTATTTTTCCTCTTGAACATAATTGAATAGCCCTCGTTGTCATCAGAACAAGGAGCATATGCTAGTTTCCTCTTGCCGTGACTTCTTGAAGGCATCAACAGTTGTTTCGGTCCTTTGTCCATCCCTACTTCTTAAAATATGACTTACATCATTATCAAGCAGAGGGATAGAATTTGCAACACGAATATTAACATATTAGTAACAGAAGATATTGGTCCCTATAAAGCTTAAAGTTGTAGTTCAAAGTTAAATTTGCTGATAATGGTAGTCGGATAAAATGCGGCATACAATGTATTGCGAAGAGAAACTGCAAGCGACATGCACAACAATATCAAATGAACCGATTCAAAGCGAACATACTTAATTGATATAACCTCAGTTTTGGACAAGGCTGCAATCAGCTAATAAGTTAATGAATCCAACTAAGAACATATAAATACAAAACCAACTTTGCATAAAAACATATAGCTCTTGGCTAGTTAGAATAAAAATTCAGTACTTGCTTACTTTGTTAACAAAACGTAACTAGTATTTAGAATTATTAAGAAAGTCACATGCCTTTTCTATTGAGAACACTGCCAACTACCAAAAGGAAAAAATGCAGAGAAGCAGACTGAGTTAATTCGACCACGCCGGACACCACTGGCAGCCATGCACCTTCAACGACAAAGCAACTTACATATAGGTTCAATTAACAATTCATGGCCATGTAAAATAATCAGACCTTTGAAGTATACCTTCCCGTGGCTAGCTAGAAGACCTGCTCCCTATTGAGTGCGGAAGTCCGTAAGTTCAGCAACAACATGGCACCAAGGCGCCTTGAGTTTCTGCTTTACCTCATTAACACAAGCACACTACATTAGTAGGGAATAGAGCACTACCCACTGTATGACAAATCAATCAGCACAACTCTGCCTACATGGAACATCAAATATTGTACAACTACTTGTTGCCGATTAGAAACCATAGTTCAGGCATCATGCAACGGTAAGCTTAGACACTAGTAGAAAAGGGGGCAATGGTCCAGGCCGGTCCAGCCCATTAGTCCCGGTTCAATCCAGAGCCGGGACCAATGGGGGCATTGGACCCGGTTCTTGAGCCCCGGGGGCCGGCCGGCCCACGTGGGCCATTGGTCCCGGTTCGTCTGGACCTTTTGGTCCCGGTTGGAGGGACGAACCGGGACCAATGGGCCTCGCTCCTGGCCCACCACCATTGGTCCCGGTTGGTGGCACGAACCGGGACCAAAGGCAAACCTTTAGTCCCGGTTCGTGCTATCAACCGGGACCAATGGTGATGCCTATATATACCCCCTGCCCGCGAGCAGAGCACTCCCAGTGCTCTGTTTTTCGTGGCCGGCAAGGGGAGAGCTTTGTGGTGCTCTAGCTCACCTCCTATGCACACGAGGTGTTCGATGGAATGCCCGAGCCACACTACTTAAGCTTTCTCCCCTCCAAGCTCGACCGCCAAGGTCCATTTTCCTCAATATTTGTCTAGATTTAGCGGTCCGTCACGCCTCATCCCCGTCTTCACCGTCGTCGATCACCCGCGCCGATCTCATCGCCGGCACCACCGTGGTGAGCCTCTTGTTCTTATCTTCTTTCTGAAAGGAAAAATATTCTTACTTGTATGTTTAGACAGATACTTGTATTATTTTCTTACTTTTATTATTGCATCTTATATAGTGCGATGGTTTTGGTATCCGCCCCCGTCGGCCCTCGTCCTGTCTATGATTCGGATGTGGTATATATTATCTTTTCATAACTATTGGTTCATTTATTGTTTATGACAATTATGCCGACCAACGTGACATAGATTTTATTTATCTAGGAGGTTGTTGAACCGGAAATTCCAACCGACCCTATTGTCGAGAGGTTAAATTTAGTTGAAGAAGAAAACAATTTCTTGAAGGAAAAAATTAGAAAAATTGAGGAGGAGAAGATGATATTGGAGTTGCATGTTGCGGATGTCGTCGATGATCACAAGATCAAGATGGATGCAATGCACTTGAAGATTAGAAAGATTAGAAAATATGCCATTCATACCGAGGCTTGGTATCATTATGCCGTTGGATCAGTTGTTACATTGGTTGCGATTATGATCGCATTTGTTTTCGCATTGAAATGTTTTACATAGTTTCAGTGTATGGTATAATTAATTTAGATGCTCTGCAGAGCTTTATGTTGTTAGATGAGAACTATGTATGCACTTTGGTTTTAATGTGATGATGAACTTCTATTAATTTGGTCACTTCATTATATAATGCACGCAGATGAACCGGCAATGGATGTATGGTTCAAGACACACCTCCGAGTACATTAAGGGCGTGCATGATTTTCTCGAAGTGGCTGAGGCAAACAAGCAGAATGGTTTTATGTGTTGTCCATGCCCTATATCTGGGAATACGAAGTCTTACTCTGACCGGAAAATCCTCCACACCCACCTGCTTTACAAGGGTTTCATGCCACACTACGAGGCACGGAGAAATAGGGGTTATGATGGAAGACGGCGAAGAAGAAGAGTACGATGACAACTATGTGCCCCCTGAATACGGTGATGCTCCTGAAGATCAAGAGGAACCAGACGATGTGCACGATGATGCTGCAACGGGCGAAGCTGCTGAAGATCAAGAGGAACCAGACGATGTGCCCGATGATGATGATCTCCGCCGGGTCATTGTCGATGCAAGGACGCAATGCGAAAGTCAAAAGGAGAAGCTGAAGTTCGATCGCATGCTAGAGGACCACAAAAAAGGGTTGTACCCCAATTGCGAAGATGGCAACACAAAGCTCGGTACCGTACTAGAATTGCTGCAGTGGAAGACAAAGAATGCTGTGCCTAACAAAGGATTTGAGAAGCTACTTAAAATATTAAAGAAGAAGCTTCCAAAGGATAACGAATTGCCCGACAGTACATACGCAGCAAAGAAGGTCGTATGCCCTCTAGGATTGGAGGTGCAGAAGATACATGCATGCCCTAATGACTGCATCCTCTACCGTGGTGCGTACAAGGATCTAAACGCATGCCCGCTATGCGGTGCATTACGGTATAAGATCAGACGAGATGACCCTGGTGATGTTGACGGCGAGCCCCCCAGGAAGAGGGTTCCTGCGAAGGTGATGTGGTATGCTCCTATAATACCACGGTTGAAACGTCTGTTCAAAAACAGAGAGCATGCCAAGTTGATGCGATGGCACAGTGAGGACCGTAAGAAAGACGGGAAGTTGAGAGCACCCGCTGACGGGTCGCAGTGGAGAAAAATCGAGAGAAAGTACTGGGATGAGTTTGCAAGTGAGCCAAGGAACGTATGGTTTGCTTTAAGCACGGATGGCATTAATCCTTTCGGGGAGCAGAGCAGCAATCACAGCACCTGGCCCGTGACTCTATGTATGTATAACCTTCCTCCTTGGATGTGCATGAAGCGGAAGTTCATTATGATGCCAGTTCTCATCCAAGGCCCTAAGCAACCCGGCAATGACATTGATGTGTACCTAAGGCCATTAGTTGAAGAACTTTTACAGCTGTGGAATGAAAACGGTGTACGTACGTGGGATGAGCACAAACAGGAGGAATTTAACCTAAAGGCGTTCCTGTTCGTGACCATCAACGATTGGCCCGCTCTCAGTAACCTTTCAGGACAGACAAACAAGGGATACCACGCATGCACGCACTGTTTACTTGACACCGATAGTATATACCTGGCAAGCTGCAGGAAGAATGTGTACCTGGGCCATCGTCGATTTCTTCCGACCAACCATCAATGTCGAAAGAAAGGCAAGCATTTCAAAGGCGAGGCAGATCACCGGAAGAAGCCCGCCATGCGTACCGGTGATCACGTACTTGCTATGGTCAATGATTTACACGTAATCTTTGGAAAGGGTCCCGGCGGACTAGCTGTTCCGAGTGACGCTGGGGGACACGCACCCATGTGGAAGAAGAAATCTATATTTTGGGACCTACCCTACTGGAAAGACCTAGAGGTCCGCTCTTCAATCGACGTGATGCACGTGACGAAGAACCTTTGCGTGAACCTGCTAGGCTTCTTGGGCGTGTATGGGAAGACAAAAGATACAGCTGAGGCACGGGAGGACCTGCAACGTTTGCACGAAAAAGACGGCATGCCTCCAAAGCAGTATGAAGGTCCTGCCAGCTATGCTCTTACCAAAGAAGAGAAGGAAATCTTCTTTGAATGCCTGCTTAGTATGAAGGTCCCGACTGGCTTCTCGTCGAATATAAAAGGAATAATAAATATGGCAGAGAAAAAGTTTCAGAACCTAAAGTCTCATGACTGCCACGTGATTATGACGCAACTGCTTCCGGTTGCATTGAGGGGGCTTCTACCGGAAAACGTCCGATTAGCCATTGTGAAGCTATGTGCATTCCTCAATGCAATCTCTCAGAAGGTGATCGATCCAGAAATCATACCAAGGCTAAGGAGTGATGTGGTGCAATGTCTTGTCAGTTTCAAGCAGGGTGTCCCACCATCCTTCTTCAATATCATGACGCACGTCCTAGTTCATCTAGTTGACGAGATTGTCATTCTGGGCCCCGTATTTCTACACAATATGTACCCCTTTGAGAGGTTCATGGGAGTCCTAAAGAAATATGTCCGTAACCGCGCTAGGCCAGAAGGAAGCATCTCCATGGGCCATCAAACAGAGGATGTCATCGGGTTTTGTGTTGACTTCATTCCTAGCCTTAAGAAGATAGGTCTCCCTAAATCGCGGTATGAGGGGAGACTGACTGGAAAAGGCACGCTTGGAAGGGACTCAATAATATGTAGGGACGGATATTCTTGGTCTCAAGCACACTACACAGTTCTACAGAACTCTACCTTGGTGACCCTGTATGTCGATGAACACAAGAACAGTCTGCGCTCCAAACACCCGGAGCAGTGCGACGACTGGATTACATGTGAACACATCAGGACTTTCAGCAGTTGGTTGGAAGCACGTATCAGAGGTGACAACACTATTTGTGATGAGCTGTACTTGTTATCCAGGGGACCATCTTTGACTGTATTGATTTGGAAAGGATACGAGATAAATGGGAATACATTTTACACGATTGACCAAGATCAAAAGAGCACCAACCAAAACAGCGGTGTCCGCTTTGATGCAACAACCGAGAGGGGAAAGTACACATATTATGGTTACATAGTGGACATATGGGAAATTGACTACGGACATGATTTTAAGGTCCCTTTGTTTAAGTGCAAATGAGTCAATCTGTCAGGAGGCGGGGTACAGGTAGACCCACAGTACGGAATGACAACAGTGGATCTAAAAAATCTTGGGTACACTGACGAACCGTTCGTCCTAGCCAATGATGTGGCACAGGTTATCTATGTGAAGGACATGTCTACCAGACCGAGAAAGAGAAAAGATAAGGAAGCGAATACATCATACGATGAGCCAAAGCGCCACATAGTTCTTTCAGGAAAAAGGGACATCGTGGGAGTGGAGGACAAGACAGACATGTCTGAAGATTATGAAAAGTTTCATGAAATTCCTCCCTTTAAAGTCAAGGCTGACCCCAGCATCCTGATAAAGATGAAGATTATCCATGGTTACAGCGCAATAAGCAAATGACACAAGCGAAGAAAAAGTGAAGACTTTCTCCCGCAACTATTATGATGATACCATGCCAACTTTGTAACTGACGAGTATGATACCATTGTCCTTGTACATGCACATGCTATGTGTGGGTCAATTTATGATACCATGCCAACTTTCAACATTTTCAGAGTTCATTTGAAATGCTTTAATGTCTTATGGTTCGTCCCTCGTAATAATTAAAAATAGCAACAATAAGTATTTTGTTGTAAGTAGAAACAAAATAAAATAAATAAAGCAAGAAAGAAAACAAAAAAACAAAAAAGTGGAAAGTTTATAATTTTCCTAAAACTAAAAGCAAAAAGAATTAAAAAATAAAGCAAAAAACAAAAGAAAATAAATAATGCAGAAAACAAAACAAAAAAAACAACAATAAGTATTTTCTTGTAAGTAGAAACAAAATGAAATAAATAAATCAAGAAAGAAAACAAAAAAAAGTGTTTTCAAATTTGAAAAGTAATGGCACTAACAGAAAGTTTATAATTTTCCTAAAACTAAAAGCAAAAAGAATTAAAAAATAAAGCAAAAAAGAAAAGAAAATAAATAATGCAGAAAACAAAACAAAAAAACTGGAAAAAAATAAAAATAGCAACAATAAGTAAAGAAAACAAAAAAACAAAAAAAAATGCCACCTACTGGGCCCACACGGCCTGAATACGACTTGAATCCCTACTTTGGGCCAGGATTCAGGCCCGCAGAAGGCCCAGAAGGCCCATCAGGCAAAGCAGTAGCTAGTAGGCCCGTAAGCCTGCAATGGAGAGGAGCTCGAGATGGGTGCGGCAGTGGGGCTTATAAACCACCGCGTGCCCCTCTCAACTAGCGAGGTGGGACTAAACTTTGGCCCCGACGTGGGCAGCACAGGGGCCTTTGGTCCCGGTTGGTGGCACCAACCGGGACTAAAGGGGGGGCATTGGTCCCGGTTGGTGCCACAACCGGGACTAAAGGCCGCAGCTTCCCGCCCTTTGGGCTGCCGAAAAGAGGCCTTTGGTCCCGGTTGGTGGCACCAACCGGGACTAAAGGGGGCATTAGTCCCGGTTTGTGCCACCAACCGGGACCAATGCTCCTTGTATATAAGTAGCACTTCGCAGTTTTGCAGAGTTCATCGCCACCAGTTGCCCCCCGACGACGCCGAGCACATCGACGCCGCCAGGCTGCCCCGACGCCGCCCGCCGCCCCCGCCGTCGCCGTCGCCCGCGCCCGTCATCGTCGCCGGCCTCCCCGAGCCCGCGCCTGCCGTCGTCGCCGCCAGGCTGCCCCGTCGCCGTCGCCCGCCCCCGCGCGCCGCGCCCCGAGCCCCTGCCCCGTCGCCGTCGCCCGCCCCCGCGCGCCGCCACCGATGTGAGCCGCCGCGCCGCACCGGCTCTGTTTTTTTTCATTTTTATTAGTTTAATTTTTTTGTTCAATGTATATATATGTGTATGTATGTGGCTATATATATATATGCGGCTCTGTTTTTTTTCATTTTTATTAGTTTAGTTTTTTTGTTCATATATATATAATGTATATGTGTATGTATGTGGCTATGTGTATGTAATGTTCAAAAATTGTTCAGAGCATGTTTTTGTTCATATATGTATTTATTGTTCATATATGTATTTATTGTTCATGTTTTTTTTCTGCTCATAGATTTTTTTGGTGATATTAATTATTGTATAATATGCAAATGTTTGTATATTCATATGAATAATGCATTAGGCAAAACCTTTGTTTTTTTTCGAAATGTTCTATTTGAACATTTTTTTTAAAACAAGCAATACTAAAAGAATGAGAGGAAAAAGGAAAATAAGAAGAGGAAGAAAGGAGAAAAAGAGGAGAGGAAGAAGAGCAGAAATAAATAAGAAGAGGAAAAATGAAGAAAAAGAAGAGGAGAAGAAGAAAGGAATAGAGGAGAAAGAAGAAATTCTATTTTTTCTTCTTTCTCCTATATTCCTTTCTTCTTCTCCTCTTTTTTTTCTTCTTCTTCTTCCTTCTTCCTTCTTTCTCTTTTCTTCCTTTTCCTTAATTATTTTCCTTTCTCGAGGGAGAAGAAGAAAAAGAAGAGGAGAAGAAGAAAGAAAGGAATAGAGGAGAAAGAAGAAACTTCAACACGAGCTAGGGGGTGGTACCGATACCCCCTCCCCGATAACTCTCGAGGACACCCAAACCCTAGAGAGAAAACGATGTTGGTCTCCTACCCCCTCCCGCCGCGCCCCTACCCGACAAATTAACTCTCTCGAGGCCTCCCAAATTTGTCAAGTTGAAAGAGCGTTGTCGTCGAGGCCACCCCAAACCCTTGAAGCGTTGTGTCGAGGCGACCCCAAACCCTAGAGAAGCAGCGTCGAGGCCACTAACATGATTCCTTATTGTGATTAGCTAGCTAGTTCTACGTTTGCCACTAATATATATATATATATATATATATATATATATATATATATATATATATATATATATATATATCCATCTGTACCATGTTTGAATAATAATTGACATGTTGTAAATATTTGCAGAAACTATGGAGCACTCCCGAGACGAAGAAACATAAGCGATGTTGGGGGACATAATCGCAAATGGAAGTGATGATGTTGTGTCATTTCTCATCGACACCGATGGTCAGCTGGAAGGACTGGATGAAGAAGAGGGCTATGTTTATGATGGCTTCGACCCATTAATGCCGGTACAAGAGGAGGAGTATGTTCATGATGCCTCTGGTGACACAATGGAGGTACAAGAAGGAGACCGTGCTGACTGCTCCGGTCACCAAACCGAGTCCGGCCAGGTATATATATATTAGTTAAGCCCGTGCTGACTAGTTAATTGATGCATCCATTGTTTTGGTATATGTACACATATTAATTACTGTCGTCTTTCTTCCTTATAATTGCAGTATATGATTAGATGAGATGACCCTGGTGATGTTGACGGCGAGCCCCACAGGAAGAGAGTTCCTGCGAAGGTGATGTGGTGTGCTCCTATAATACCACGATTGAAACGACTGTTTGGAAACAAAGAGCATGCCAAGTTGATGCGATGGCATAGTGAGAACCGTAAGAAAGACGGGAAGTTGAGAGCACCCGCTGACGGGTCGCAGTGGAGAAAATCGATAGAAAGTACTGGGATGAGTTTGCAAGTGAGCCAAGGAACGTATGGTTTGCTTCAAGCGCGGATGGCATTAATCCTTTCGGGGAGCAGAGCAGCAATCACAGCACCTGGCCCGTGACTCTATGTATGTATAACCTTCCTCCTTGGATGTGCATGAAGCGGAAGTTCATTATGATGCCAGTTCTCATCCAAGGCCCTAAGCAACCCGGCAATGACATTGATGTGTACCTAAGGCCATTAGTTGAAGAACTTTTACAGCTGTGGAATGGAAACAGTGTACGTACGTGGGATGAGCACAAATAGGAGGAATTTAACCTAAAGGCGTTGCTGTTCGTGACCATCAACGATTAGCCCACTCTTAGTAACCTTTCAGGACAGACAAACAAGGGATACCACGCATGCACGCACTGTTTACTTGACACCGATAGTATATACCTGGCAAGCTGCAGGAAGAATGTGTACCTGGGCCATCGTCGATTTCTTCCGACCAACCATCAATGTCGAAAGAAAGGCAAGCATTTCAAAGGCGAGGCAGATCACCGGAAGAAGCCCGCCATGCGTACCGGTGATCACGTACTTGCTATGGTCAATGATTTACACGTAATCTTTGGAAAGGGTCCCGGCGTACTAGCTGTTCCGAGTGACGCTGGGGACACACACCCATGTGGAAGAAGAAATCTATATTTTGGGACCTACCCTACTGGAAAGACCTAGAGGTCCGCTCTTCGATCGACGTGATGCATGTGACGAAGAACGTGAACCTGCTAGGCTTCTTGGGCATGTATGGGAAGACAAAAGATACAGCTAAGGCACGGGAGGACCTGCAACGTTTGCACGAAAAAGACGGCATGCCTCCAAAGCAGTATGAAGGTCCTGCCAGCTATGCTCTTACCAAAGAAGAGAAGGAAATCTTCTTTGAATGCCTGCTTAGTATGAAGGTCCCGACTAGCTTCTCGTCGAATATAAAAGGAATAATAAATATGGCAGAGAAAAAGTTTCAGAACCTAAAGTCTCATGACTGCCACGTGATTATGACGCAACTGCTTCCGGTTGCATTGAGGGGGCTTCTACCGGAAAACGTCCGATTAGCCATTGTGAAGCTATGTGCATTCCTCAATGCAATCTCTCAGAAGGTGATCGATCCAGAAATCATACCAAGGCTAAGGAGTGATGTGGTGCAATGTCTTGTCAGTTTCGAGCTGGTGTTCCCACCATCCTTCTTCAATATCATGACGCACGTCCTAGTTCATCTAGTTGACGAGATTGTCATTCTGGGCCCCGTATTTCCACACAATATGTACCCCTTTGAGAGGTTCATGGGAGTCCTAAAGAAATATGTCCGTAACCGCGCTAGGCCAGAAGGAAGCATCTCCATGGGCCATCAAACAGAGGATGTCATCGGGTTTTGTGTTGACTTCATTCCTAGCCTTAAGAAGATAGGTCTCCCTAAATCGCGGTATGAGGGGAGACTGACTGGAAAAGGCACGCTTGGAAGGGACTCAATAATATGTAGGGACGGATATTCTTGGTCTCAAGCACACTACACAGTTCTACAGAACTCTACCTTGGTGACCCCGTATGTCGATGAACACAAGAACAGTCTGCGCTCCAAACACCCGGAGCAGTGCGACGACTGGATTACATGTGAACACATCAGGACTTTCAGCAGTTGGTTGGAAGCATGTATCAGAGGTGACAACACTGTTTGTGATGAGATGTACTTGTTATCCAGGGGACCATCTTTGACTGTATTGATTTGGAAAGGATACGAGATAAATGGGAATACATTTTACACGATTGACCAAGATCAAAAGAGCACCAACCAAAACAACGGCCGCTTTGATGCAACAACCGAGAGGGGAAAGGACACATATTATGGTTACATAGTGGACATATGGGAAATTGACTACGGACATGATTTTAAGGTCCCTTTGTTTAAGTGCAAATGGGTCAATCTGTCAGGAGGCGGGGTACAGGTAGACCCACAGTACGGAATGACAACAGTGGATCTAAAAAATCTTGGGTACACTGACGAACCGTTCGTCCTAGCCAATGATGTGGCACAGGTTATCTATGTGAAGGACATGTCTACCAAACCGAGAAAGAGAAAAGATAAGGAAGCGAATACATCATACGATGAGCCAAAGCGCCACATAGTTCTTTCAGGAAAAAGGGACATCGTGGGAGTGGAGGACAAGACAGACATGTCTGAAGATTATGAAAAGTTTCATGAAATTCCTCCCTTTAAAGTCAAGGCTGACCCCAGCATCCTGATAAAGATGAAGATTATCCATGGTTACAGCGCAATAAGCAAATGACACAAGCGAAGAAAAAGTGAAGACTTTCTCCCGCAACTATTATGATGATACCATGCCAACTTTGTAACTGACGAGTATGATACCATTGTCCGTTTTGTACATGCACATGCTATGCGTGGGTCAATTTATGATACCATGCCAACTTTCAACTTTTTTAGAGTTCATTTGAAATGCTTTAATGTCTTATGGTTCGGCCCCTGTAATAATTAAAAATAGCAGCAATAAGTATTTTGTTGTAAGTAGAAACAAAATAAAATAAATAAAGCAAGAAAGAAAACAAAAAAACAAAAAAAGTGGAAAGTTTATAATTTTCCTAAAACTAAAAGCAAAAAGAATTAAAAATAAAGCAAAACAAAAGAAAATTAATAATGCAGAAAACAAAACAAAAAAAACAACAATAAGTATTTTGTTGTAAGTAGAAACAAAATAAAATAAATAAAGCAAGAAAGAAAATAAAAAAAGTGTTTTCAAATTTGAAAAGTAATGGCACTAACAGAAAGTTTATAATTTTCCTAAAACTAAAAGCAAAAAAAATTAAAAAAATAAAGCAAAAAACAAAAGAAAATAAATAATGCAGAAAACAAAACAAAAAAACTGGAAAAAATAAAAATAGCAACAATAAGTAAAGAAAACAAAAAACAAAAAAAATGCCACCTACTGGGCCCACACGGTCTGAATACGACTTGAATCCCTACTTTGGGCCAGGATTCAGGCTCGCAGAAGGCCCAGAAGGCCCATCAGGCAAAGCAGTAGCTAGTAGGCCCCTAAGCCTGCAATGGAGAGGAGCTCGAGAGGGGTGCGGCAGTGGGGCTTATAAACCACTGTGTGCCCCTCTCAACTAGCGAGGTGAGACTAAACTTTGGCCCCAACGTGGGCAGCACAGGGGCCTTTGGTCCCGGTTGGTGGCACCAACCGGGACTAAAGGGGGGGGGGGGGCATTGGTCCCGGTTGGTGCCACAACCGGGACTAAAGGCCGCAGCTTCCCGCCCTTTGGGCTGCCGAAAAGAGGCCTTTGGTCCCGGTTGGTGGCACCAACGGGGACTAAAGGGGGCATTAGTCCCGGTTTGTGCCACCAACCGGGACCAATGCTCCTTGTATATAAGTAGCACTTCGCAGTTTTGCAGAGTTCATCGCCACCAGTTGCCCCCCGACGACGCCGAGCACATCGACGCCGCCAGGCTGCCCCGACGCCGCCCGCCGCCCCCGCCGTCGCCGTCGCCGTCGCCCGCGCCCGTCGTCGTCGCCGGCCTCCCCGAGCTCGCGCCGGCCTCCCCGAGCCCGCGCCCGCCGTCGTCGCCGCCAGGCTGCCCCGTCGCCGTCGCCCGCCCCCGCGCGCCGCGCCCCGAGCCCCTGTCCCGTCGCCGTCGCCCGCCCCCGCGCGCCGCCACCGCTGTGAGCCGCCGCGCCGCACCGGCTCTGTTTTTTTTCATTTTTATTAGTTTAATTTTTTTGTTCAATGTATATATATGTGTATGTATGTGGCTATATATATATGCGGCTCTGTTTTTTTTTCATTTTTATTAGTTTAGTTTTTTTGTTCATATATATATATAATGTATATGTGTATGTATGTGGCTATGTGTATGTAATGTTCAAAAATTGTTCAGAGCATGTTTTTGTTCATATATGTATTTATTGTTCATATGTATATTTATTGTTCATGTTTTTTTCTGTTCATAGATTTTTTTTGGTGATATTAATTATTGTATAATATGCAAATGTTTGTGTATTCATATGAACAATGCATTAGGCAAAACCTTTGTTTTTTTTCGAAATTTTCTATTTGAACATTTTTTTAAAACAAGCAATACTAAAAGAATGAGAGGAAAAAGGAAAATAAGAAGAGGAAGAAAGGAGAAAAAGAGGAGAGGAAGAAGAGGAGAAATAAATAAGAAGAGGAAAAAAGAAGAAAAAGAAGAGGAGAAGAAGAAAGGAATAGAGGAGAAAGAAGAATTTTTTTCTTCTTTCTTCTCTATTCCTTACTTCTTCTCCTCTTTTTTTTCTTCTTTTTTTTCTTCTTCTTCTTCCTTCTTCCTTCTTTCTCTTTTCTTCCTTTTCCTTAATTATTTTCCTTTCTCGAGGGAGAAGAAGAAAAAGAAGAGGAGAAGAAGAAAGAAAGGAATAGAGGAGAAAGAAGAAACTTCAACACGAGCTAGGGGGTGGTACCGATACCCCCTCCCCGATAACTCTCGAGGACACCCAAACCCTAGAGAGAAAACGATGTTGGTCTCCTACCCCCTCCCGCCGCGCCCCTACCCGACAAATTAACTCTCTCGAGGCCACCCAAATTTATCAAGTTGAAAGAGTGTTGTCGTCGAGGCCACTAACATGATTCCTTATTGTGATTAGCTAGCTAGTTCTACGTTTGCCACTAATATATATATATATATATATATATATATATATATATATATATATATATATATATATATATATCCATCTGTACCATGTTTGAATAATAATTGACATATTGTAAATATTTGCAGAAACTATGGAGCACTCCCGAGACGAAGAAACAGAAGCGATGTTGGGGGACATAATTGCAAATGGAAGTGATGATGTTGCGTCATTTCTCATCGACACCGATGGTCAGCTGGAAGGACTGGATGAAGAAGAGGGCTATGTTTATGATGGCTTCGACCCATTAATGCCGGTACAAGAGGAGGAGTATGTTCATGATGCCTCTGGTGACACAATGGAGGTACAAGAAGGAGACCATGCTGACTGCTCCGGTCACCAAACCGAGTCCGGCCAGGTATATATATATTAGTTAAGCCCGTGCTGACTAGTTAATTGATGCATCCATTGTTTTGGTATATGTACACATATTAATTACTGTCGTCTTTCTTCCTTATAATTTCTAGCCCTCCGGATCGAGCACAACTTCGGTAAGGAGACGAGGCCCGAAGAAAAAGTTGAGCTCGGATGAAAAGCTTGAGATCATAGAAATCGCGCCCGACGGCGAACCGATTGAACCCATCCGGACAAAGCGCGCATTTTCTGCTCAGTGCGGGGTTCTTGTTAGGGACAAGATCCCGATCAGCATCCAGCAATGGTATAAGCCTGCTAAGGATGAAGACGCTGAGGTGTCTTATGTCAATGATATGCAGAAAGAAGATCTTTGGACTAAGCTGAAGGCAAATTTCACCCTACCGCCAGAGGAGGATCCGGAGAATCCAGTTAAAGAGCAATTAATCAAGTCTTGTGCTCTTAAGAAGATGGCAAGCCTAATGAGGAGGTGGAGGAAAGAGCTGAACTAGTTTGTCGAGAAAAAAAAGACACCAGAATTCATCGGCAAATATGAGAAGATCAAAGATCACTGGCCCGCATTTGTGGCCCACAAGACATCGGAAAAGAGTAAGAAGATGTCAGAGACAAACAAGAAAAATGCTGCGAAGAAGAAGCTTCACCATCGCACGGGGTCAGGTGGCTACCTCAAAGCCCGGCCTAAGTGGTCCAAGGTTGAGCATGATCTGCTTGAAAAAGGGATCGAACCAGAGACAATGCGCTGGCCAGACCGTTGCCGGACTTGGTTCTTCGGGGCTGGCGGAACCTTGGACCCTGTAACAGGGAAGTGTCAGTGGACGGACGAGCAACTGCAAACACCAGTCAAGAACCTTCGACACTATATCGATGCAGCACAGCGAGGGACGTTCCTTCCAAACAGGGAGAAGGACGAGCTCACAATGGCCCTTGGGAATCCCGAGCACCCTGGACGGACACGAGGCACGCCAGGCTCCCTTCCGTGGAAGGTTGGTTTTCCGGACGCAGGGGGTTACAAAACCCACGAGAGGAGGAAGAAACTGGAGCAGGACCAAATGCAGGCGCTGCTTGGAAGGGTAATGGGGCTAGAGGATTGAGAAGAGGAACGAGAAGCAGCAGATCGCAACAAACGACATGCCGAAGCTTCCCCCGAAGCTACCCCGCCATCTCAGCGGAGAAGCAGCGTGGCTTCCACCGAGCTGCTTCAGCCGGAGCATGTCTTGACGGCTCCTGCCAGCTATCCCGTGGATGGTATCACGGAGTCTCAAAATTGCCACATTATGGCGCGATGGATGAATTTCAAGGTCAAGGCGGCTGTTGGCCAAGTTTATCCTAGTGGACCCGGCACAACTTATCACTGCCAGCCGATTCCAGAAGGATTTGCTAAGGTGATGGTGGATGAAATAACAGAGGGATTTGAGGACCTCGCGCTTGAGCACCCTACCGGTGAAGGGGAGACTAGGCTGGGTTCTGCTCTGAAGACTCCATGCCTATGGCGGAAGGAGCTCATCAACCTTCTGAACTGGACGCGTCTGCCTCCTCCTCCTCCTCCGGCGAGTCAGGGCACTCCGCCTCCTCCACCGCCTCCTCCTCCGGCGAGTGACGACCAGGGCACGCATGGCGGCACTCCGCCTCCTCCACCGCCTCCTCCTCCGGCGAGTGACGATCAGGGCACGCGTGGCGGCACTCCGCCTCCTTCTCCGGCGCGTGGCGGCACTCTGCCTCCTCCTTCTCCGCCTCGCCAGCAAGGGCGGAAGAGACCCGCCGCCGCCCCGGCTGCTCCGGCGCGTCATAGTCCTTCTCCTCCGCCTCGTAAGCAAGCACGAAAGAAGACAGACGCCGCAGCCGCTCCGTCTGCTCCGGCGTCTAGCAGCACAAGAAGAAAGAGGCAATACAGATACGGTCCACCTCTAAAGCCTCTAGAGAAGTTACCGTACAAGAGGACCAAGGAGGAAAACAATACGATCGTGCAGGCCCACGTGAAGGAGTTCTTTGAAGGGGTGAAAGCAAAGATACATCCACCTCCGGAGGAGAAGGTAGATCCGTTGAAAGCAAAGCGCACTCTCTATGCCCTGAGGAAACCACCAAAGTCTCTGCCGAGAACCAACTATGAGTGCATTACTGAACAGACATATCTCCAAGCCAAGCGGTCGGGAACTACTGTCAGTGATAAAAGGTCAAAAGAACAACGAGCAAAGGGGAAAAAAATTGCCCAGCTCGGCGAACAAGCACAGCAATCGTGCCCCCCGCTCAATGTGTCTAATCCTCCAGGGACGGTGGCCGGTTATGGCAATCTTGAAGATTACCTGCCTGATGATGCACTTCCTGATTTCATGGAGGTGGACGTATTCAGATACGAGTACGGGGAGCCTCTCGTCAAAGATGAAAAATCTCTGACAACAATGATGCGAAGATTCCATAGTTGGTACATGAAAACCTGCAGAGAGTCTGAGGGGACGAACAGTTTGTATCTGAACATTAAAGAGGAGCACGACCTCGTTTCAAATGATCTGTTGTGTGTTCCATTTGAGGAGTTCTTCGAGTTCTTCAATCAGAAGGCCCTCGATAAATTAATGGTCTTTTGCTACTGCCTGTAAGTACTATTTCTGTCATTAGTCTCTATATATAGCTCGGCTCTTTCATTGCATGTATTTATAATTAATTATCCTCAATATATTATGCAGATTGAAGATCGTCGAGTGCAAAAAAAATGAAATCTATGATATTGGGTTCATTAACACAAATATCATAGATGTATTTCTGGTTGAAAAGAACGTCGAAGAGGCCAAGGACAACTTGCTACAATCGTTAATCAAAAATCAAAACAAAGATACCATACTCTTTCCTTACAACGGCCCGTGAGTGTTACTGTCGTGTGCATATTCGGTTTCCCTTATTACTCGAGCGAGGTTAATGTAATTGATGAGTTATGCATGCGTGTGCAGGTACCACTATATTCTTCTGGAGATTAAGCTTGAGCGTGGACTAGTAACCGTCTTAGACTCCAGACGGAAAGATCCCAGCACCTATGCGGACATGACTGAAATGCTCAGCAAGTAAGTTCAATCGATCATTATCGCACCATATCGGCAACTTTTTGTTCATTTCCTGATATCTCAAGTAATAATAATTATTTTCTTTGTCTTGCAGGGTTTGGAAACAGTTCACCGCACAAGCTCCGGGACTGCCGAAGGAGCTGCGATATGTATACCCGAAAGTAAGTACTACTGGCTAGCTAGTTGCGCGCATCTCCCGTTGATTCTATAGCTATACTTTCATCAATGCCATTTATAATGCTTCATTATCAGTTTGATTGATCTCTTTTTCTCGTAAAGTGCTTGTCGCAGGAGGAAGGGAATGATTTCTGTGGATACTACGTGTGCGAGTTCATCCACAACGCGACTTTGAAAAACAAGCGGGGCTACTCTAGAAGACAATATGAAGTGTGTAAGCAATAATATTCACAATTCATTTTATTACACCATCATTTCTGTTCAGTTTCATTCATATATATGTATTAATTAACCCCCTTCTTCAAATTAATTAGACGTGGCAGATGCGGGATGAACTCCTACCACCAGATCGCATGAAAGCAATTCAAGAGGAATTGTCGGGATTCTTTCTTGAACACGTCATCAGTAAAGCCGGAGAATACCATGTGGAACTTGATTTCAAATGCTAGGGTTTGTAATTAAGAGATCTTATACATATTGTACATGTATGTAGCCAGTAAAAAACTTGTTGTTCGACCAATCTCTCGGAGAAGGAGAGGTCGATCGATCACTTCTCTCGGTATGCATGACGAACTTCTGTACTGAATGGTTCTCTCAATCACTTATGTATATATACTACGTAGCGTCGACCAAGCACGGACATAAGAGAGGACACTTCTCTCTATTAATTAGCTAGCTAACAAAATATACGAAACACCTAAATTAACCCCCCAAAACCCCCAACCCCCTCCTTTCAAAAAAAAAACAAACAAAAACCCCAGCCACTGGAATGCAGACGCGTGGATGCCTTTTGGTCCCGGTTGGAGCCACCAACCGGGACCAAAGGCCCCCTGACTGGGCTCGGCGCACAGGGCCACGTGGAGGCACATTGGTCCCGGTTCGTGTTTGAACCGGGACTAATGGGTTGAGGTATTAGTAACGACTCATTAGTCCCGGTTCCTGAACCGGGACTAAAGGCCCTTACGAACCGGGACTAATGGGTGGTTTTCTACTAGTGAGATGAGCAACTAGCAAAAAAATGCCTCTCCAGAATTAGGCACATCAAAGTAATATATGAAAAAAAAATCATGCGAAAAACATTGAGATGTAATACTTGAAGCTGCAAAAGATGACAGGGACTGGAACTGAATGAACTGCCAAAATAGGTACTAGCTTATGGTATCAACACGAATTAAATGAATTCCTCTTAAATTTGTTTGGAACTGGACCTTTAACAATGCAGCCATTTTACATGTGAATATGTACTTTCCTAATGCACACATGAATATGATAAAGTAGCTATCTTAGAATGCAAATACAGGTTGCACTAGAATTTTATATTTCTCAAAGCGATGATAGTAAAACTGATGTATAGCACAAACAAACTGCTGTAATATTTCTCAAAGTGCCAAGCATCTATGCACATAAAAGTGCCCCAAATCTATATAACACAAATTCTAACAGTATGAATTGAGTCCTTATTAACTAGTAAAGTAAATTAGTTCATCAGTTTTACATCACCTAGTTCATCAGTAGATCAAAACTTCAAAAATTCACTGGATATCCTACAGAAAAAAGGAAATATATAGATACTAGTTAATTGCCCGTGCGTTGCTACGGGACATGTATATTTTGTTGGTTCTACATTAATCATGTCTAAATATATAGTTAGATTCCTCAAGCACATCAAGCGGTATCATCTTTTTCTTATTACGAGGAAATTGATCTTGTTCTTGATACACCCACAATCTCCGCCAAATACAAGCTCTTCACCCCTATCATGGGAATACTTATCACAATCCCCTTTTGACGTCCATCCATTGTCTTAGCAAGGCCTCCCCCCCCCCCCCCTTCCATCTCTCTCTAATCTAAAGGCAACTTGTGACTTACAAAAATTTAACATATGGAATGAACTATGTGTATTACGCTGCCACGATAGCTTACTAAATTATTCTCAAAACAATACACTGTGTTCGAGAGACTAATTTCTATATCTAAACAAATGTCAAGGCCAAAATCAATAACATCTTAGACAGAGGAGACCGATACTTAGCCAAACAATGGAACCACTGTATCAGTAATTAATTATGGTGTGTTTGACTTAGATTTCAAAAGGTTACAAATATGTAGAACATATCATGTCCCTAACTCTTATTAATCATTTCACATTAAATATTTCAGAATATGATTTACATGAAGTTTTCATCAATTTGCATTTGCACTGGCTATGCTGCCATACAGGTAGAACCAAAAGTGGATTAGCTGAAAATAATCCACACAATGCTCCAACTATTTTCCAGAACAAAGTAAGTTCCCTTTTTACCCTAAATTAATCCATCTAATGTCCGCAAGTGATATGTTCGTGAAGTGGCACACAAGCAGTAGCAAAACGTCAAGCAAGCTATCTGCTCTTCATTTTTTAGCAGCGTATTAAATTAGGCCATTCTCTTAAGGACTTATCATTATTTACAAATGATGAACTGAAGATTACACGAACAAAATCAATATAACCTCAAGGGTACAAACCTCTCCTGAACCAAATGTGACACTTTACAGGGGATGGCACAAATAATCTTCACAGTTTAACTTGTCGTCTCTATTTTCTTTTTGAAGTCAATTCATAACTCTTTGCATTTTGTTTGACATGTCGTAGTATGAAAAATATGATTTAATATGCACCTTCTGAATCAAGCTTAGCACATCTTGATGGTTGATAAACTCTATGTAACTCCAGTTTATCTCCTTCCTAGTATATTCCTCTCGGGCCATTTTGAACTAAATCGCATGTCAAATTCAAGGCAATAAATATCTAAAGGGTAAAGCTATATGGTCGAAACCAAACCTGTGGAGTACCTTGTTCAAAATACTGCTCCAGCTTCAAAACTAAATCCAATGGAGACATTGAAAATATTGCCTTCGAATTGTTTTCACTGATGCCTCGAATTTACACCACGAGGATTTACTCCAGTTTATTCATGTAACCCTGAAGCAATTAAGACCACAAAAATATATACTTTTTAAGTTAAGTTCCACCAGCAAGGAAAGTACATATATAAGCAAGTCATATAGAAGCAATTAGCACTGACCCAAATATGCAATGACATCCTTTTTCTTCCTCTCCTGCTTCAATCTCAGCGACTCCGCTGGAGTAAAGCCATGCCAAACAAATGATGCATCGCAGAATTCAACACTACCACAACTACTAAATTAAATCAAATCAGTCCAGTTTATCGCGAAGCCAAGATTGTACGGGAAGGCGGATGACCTCCTCAAAGAGCAGACTATGCATGTCGGCCGCCGCCGTCTTGACCCGGAGCTCCTTTGATGTGTTGCTGCCATTGACATCCATACAACAGTCAGTGCACAAGGTCAATTATATCTTTCTTCTGCTCTTACAAGAATTTGCAAACAACCAGCAGCTCACTTTTATCCATACGACAACAGTAAGTCACTTCATTCATACAACAAGAATGTTTTGTGTGTGTTTGTGGGTGAGAGAGAGAGACTTGCTGCTGGAGAGGAACGTGCATAAGGGACGGCGTGAGCACCGGCACGGAGAGCGGCGGCAGGACGTCGTCGGCCACTTCCACGTATTGGGCATTCCGGCGAGCACCCTGCACATGGTGTGAGCGCGTATCTCTCGTCCCCGACCGCCGCCACCGCCTCCGTCGCCGTAGCTCGCGTACCTCTCCTGTTTCCCGTCTCCATCTTCATGTCTCCATCGCCGCCTCCATTGCTGAGCTCGCGTCACTCTCCCTCTTCTGGACCTCCGTCACCATGGCTTGGATCACCACGACCCCCCCCCCCCCCCCCCCCTCCAGCCGTCGCATTGGGCCGTGGTCGTACCACCCCGTCCAGGTGAGGTGTCGGTCCTGATCAGGGCGGCCTACAGGGGCTGCACGACGGCGACCGAGATGATCGTCGAACGGCGTTGGAGAAGGGTAGGCCATCATGGCAGATCCGTGTGGGGGCGGGGGGCGCGGCTGCGGGCGGAAGTTTTTCTGTGAGATCCAAATAGAGAGGGGAGCGAGAGGGGCGTGAGACGTGGGAGGTTGTGTGCGTGGCGTGGGTCGCGGTTGTTTCCCTTTTTTTCAGTGTTCGGTGCGATCGTTTGGGCTGGTGCCGTCGTGGAAGAGTTTTTTTCTTGACCGTGCCTACATGGGAAGGATCGCTGTGGTTGAACCATCACGACGACTGCAGATTCCCCTTTAATAGTAGAGAAAAGTCACGGTGCTTGTCGTTGTAGAGGCGGCCGGCGACCCCTACATCTGCCGACCATGCGAGGCCCTTGACGGTGGATCCGATGGTGAGGTGTGCAGTGGGGTGGCCATGGAGGATGGTCGTCCTCATGGCGGTGGTGGCCGATCCAGTTGCCGTGTTGGTTGGCCTTGCTGACCGTGGTGCCTGAGGACGACGACTAGACGCCGGGAGGCGCGGGAGCGCGTGAAGGAGGTGTCCGTCATGGCAGGGCTGCACCTCTACTCCCACTGCGGTGGACGCTGGAGGAGGACCATGAAGGTGGTGACGCGGGTGTCAACAAGCTGGATGGGCCAGCCGCGTTCGGGGGCGCAACATCGGGGAGGAAACGCGGCAACGGAGATCACGCCATGGACGAGTGGTCCGACAGTGTCGGGAAGAGCAGGCGCCCGGAGGGCTCCTCCTGCCGTGCCCGACTGCCATAGATGGTGGGGGCGGCGGAGGTGGACGGGGGTGGGAGCAAGGGAGAGGAGCGGCGGAGGGGATTGGAAGATTGGATCGGGATTAAGAAAGGAAGAGGACGGCGCCAGATGTGAAAACCAGGATTAGGGTCAGCCACCGTATAGCTAAAACAAATGGGCTTCGCTCCAAACAAATTGAAATTTTCATTCTCTGCGCCCCGGAGGGCAAATCAATTCTCCCTAAAAAAAATCTGGTAGCTTTGACACGCTTACATAAAAAAACTGTGGGGTTTTTTAAACACAAAAAAGGTCGTTTTGACACGTATAATGTACATGTATAATCTTATCAAAAAATTAAAATGGCATGTACCATGTAAGTGTATAGTCTATAAAAAAAGTAAAAAGGATGTGCCACGTACCATGTGTGTATAATCTGATTAAAAAAATTAAAGAGCAAGTAATAGACACCATATGTGTACAACTACACCGCCATATTCATCGGCTCACGAACACCACCAATAAGTTTTTTTCTAACCACTAATTATTTATATTAGATTGGTATATTAGACTGAACAAAATAATTGCATCGCTCAATAACTTATGAACAAACTATGGCGGGTCCAACTACCAGCATTGAGCCACTGACACACGGGACCCATAAAAATACTCTGACGCATGGGTCCTACTGCTCAATAACCCGAAGCAGTTACGACGAGCCCCATTGCTAGTAGTTACACGATAAAAAATGAGCATCACACATTTGTAATAATCGGTGACTGTAGTGGGTTCATCACGGAAATTACCAAAACGTCATACAAAATGACAGCCTGGTGGCACTTAGCGGCTCACATGATTCAATGACATTAGCCGTCACTGACATATAGTAATTGGTGACACGACCTCCAGGACATCACACATTGGATACTTTTGTGACGTTGTCAACCACCGTCACAAGGATTTTTGTCACAGTATCTCAATTTTCTTGTAGTGACTCCCATGTCATCTATGGGCAAATCCTGGGCGCACAAAATGATTGGCGTATCATCTAGCTGCCCTCCCCCCGCCGACGATTTGGCAGAAATTGAAAGGGAGAAGCCCAAGTGGCCCAGGCGAGCCAAATAATTGGCATTCATCCAAACATACACTCAGCCCTCGGTCAAAGCCAATTTTCTTGGCTCAGCAACTGTAGGCTCTAATCCAAACAGCCCCTTAGGGCCCTTAGCTATACATGAATATTCGAATTAATTTATATCGCATTAGTAAAATAACCAATCAGCACCATGTAAAATGTTCCAATGATCACAGCCTCGTCTAAATAGTTATTCGGTTGCTTAACCGAAATAAAGCCATTTTTTAGAGAATCCCGAAAATAGCTACAGCTACAGTAGTACTACTAGTTCTAAAATGCTGATGGTTCTTGTTGGGATTTTTTCTATTTTTTTTAAAGAGGGTACCTTCCAGGAGAGGGAGATGAGGAGTACTGGAACTTGTGGGCGGCGTAGAGGAACGAGGTCAACAGCGAAACCATCCTCTCCTCCTCTCCCTCTGCAGTCCCCTGCTGGAGGACCTAGCTCCTCCTCCTCCTCCCGCTGTCCTGATCCCCTGTCTCCTGCTCGATTGGGACGGCGGCTGCTGTTGCTGCTCCTGGCCAGAAATACTGGAGCACGGAGGGAGGAGGGGGTGCCTCGCGGGAGGAGACCGGAGGCGGCGGCGGCGGCGGCGATAGTAAGTGAGAGAGAGGGGATGCGACGAGGTGGGGGAGGGGTGCTAGGTTTCCTTCCTCCTCATTTGGACTCGACGATAACTGTCATCTGGTTGCGGGATGCGCCTAATTCACATTCCTATTGGGCTGGGCTCGTTCCTGTTCTTTTCTGTTGGGCTGTGTGCCTAACAATTTTGTGAACGAACCAGTGCAGCTAATAACCTCTCTTGAACACTAAGCAGCGCCAACGTTTAAGTACTGGCACTAGCATATAGAAATTCCTAAAAAAGTTGGTCAATCATTTGGGTCTCTAAAATTGCAGCATGGCTTATTAGAACTGTGAGCGGCAATAGATCTAAAATACTATTTTGTATTTCGAACGTGATTTTAAGAAAGTGAATATTTATTAAAATAAATAATTTTCACAACTGTAAAATTGTTTCAAAAATTATAAGAAAACATGCATTTTTTAATCATGAACAAATTTTAGAATAATCAAACATTTTTTCACAAATTTGAAAACGTTAATTTATTTCATAAAAACATGAACATTTTAAGAAAAAAGGAACATTTATAGAAACTCTGAACAAAAACTTCAAAAGTGCATATTTTTTAACATATACGAACATTTTTCTAAACTTTGAACAAAATTTGGGAAACTCAGAAATTTTTCTAAATATGTGAACTTTTTTTAAAATCACAAACAATTTTTGATTTTGTGAAGAAAATTCGAAAAACGAGAAACATTTTATTAACTTCTGAACAATTTTTAAACCCTATCAAAATTTGGAAAATGCGAACATTTTTAAAATTTTTGAACTTGTTTTTATAATCACAAACATTTTTTGATTTTGTGAAGAAATTTGAAAAATGAGAAACATTTTATGAACTTCTGAACAATTTTTAAACCCCGATCAAAATGTAGAAAATGCGAACAATTTTCAAATTTTCAACTTTTTTATAATCACGGTCATTTTTTGAAATTTTGTACAAAATTAGACAAAAGGAACATTTTTCTAAATACGTGAAGAATTTTATAAAAATGAAACATTTTTTAAATTTGTAACAAAAATTACAAAGGTGCATTTTTTGAACTTTTTAACAATTTTTGTAAAGTGTTATTTTTTCTAAAATTTGAAACATAATTTTGAAAATGAGAATATATTCTGAAGTTTTGAACAATTTATTAGAAAGACAAACATTTTTTGGAAAGAAAATATAAAAACCTGAGAAAAGAAGAAAAGAATGAATCCAAAGGAAAAAAGGAAACAGAAAGAAGAAGAAAACAGGGGAAACGGAAAATAAACATAAAAAAATAAAAAGGCCAGTTCAGGAACCTCCTAGAAGTTTTCCAAAACCGGAAAAAAAACTGGCTGGAACCTCCTAGAAAGTTCCCAAAACCGTAGACGTTGTAAACTTTAACGGGCCAGCCCATTCCAAACGCTCTTCGATGTCCCCTGTGCGTCCCTGCAGCAACTTGCCGCAGCGAGTGGCAAAGAGGAAAACGCGTTATCTCTGGCGGACGATCTAGGACTTCAGAATATTTTTGTGGCCTCGGACTGGCAAGGAGTAGTGAACGACATAAAAAATGGGACTGGAGGTCCCAATGCAGCCATAGTACATGAAATAATGCATCATTGTAATAGTTTTACTTCTTGCATCTTCATCCACGAAGGTAGAAACTTTAACTATGAGGCTAATAATCTCGCCAAGTTCGCTTGTAATTTAGGCGTAGGTCGTCATGTTTGGTTGGGCGTTCCTCACGACCCAAACCGTGTACCTATGTCCCTCGTGTTTGAATGAATAAAGATGGCGATATTTTCTTAAAAAAAAGCTACTCTCTCCGTCCCATAATATAAGAAGTTTTTTCAAGCTAACATAGCTTGTAAAAATGTCTTATATTGTGGGACGAAGAGAGTAACATTGTGGAGTTCTGTTTTGAAAAGAATGCGAGCTAATTCCCTTAAAAATGCGAGGAATGAATTCCCTATTTTTCTGGGAGAAATAATAACGCGGAATCTGTTCCCTATTCTACACTCGTAGAGTGGAATGTGGAGCCATATTTGACACACTTTGAGTCAATTTTCTAGGGTGACTCAACAGTGTCGGCCCATTAACGCATGGGACCGTACCAACTCCGGCAAAGCTACTTTAGTGAGCGGCAATCTCGTCTGCCAGAGACTTTGCTAGTTCACCTTGCCTCTAGACTCCGTGCGTTGTGAGGTGAAGCCGAACCTTGGATCTTCTTACCACTATTAAGAAGTTAGCTAAGAAGTTTTGTTTGCGCCATTTTTATGGTTTCCAGCGGCAATATCTTGGCGGAGAATGTGATTCGTGGGAATAAACATACTCTGGTTCTTCTCTTGTCGTGGAGGTGTCTCATCAGATGGTGTCGTGAAGCCAGAGAGTTTGGGTATCTGTAGGTTTTGTGTGTCGTCTTTGCAGATTTGTTCCTACAAACCTGATGAGTTTGTGCTAGTCCTTCTTTGGCCTTTTTGAAACCTACGAAGTTAATCAAGTTTGTGCAGGTTTACGAGCAGTGATATTGCTGCTCTGATCTAATTGCGCTCTCTTCACAGAAGTCTTGGCAGTATTTTTTGTTGCAAAAAGTAATACCATGAGAAGATGTGCCAAGAAATTTATTTAAAGTTCTAAGTGTTGAGAATTACCCCCTCCGTTCCATAATTTTTATTGTTGTGGTTTTAGTTCAAAGCATAGTACATGTAATGTTTGTCAAGTTTGAATAAAAGTACATGTCATTCAAAAAAAAACTACTGCGACGAGCCATTTTTCCCTATTTAGTTTCTAGCATTTTTTGTTTTCATTTAATTTTTGGAAATACCTGAAACTTTTATTTATTTCAAAAATTAAACCATTTTTTTACAATGTGAACATTTTCTTCAAATTAAGAACATGTTTCTTAGGATGCGAACATTTTGCAAAACTTTTGTGATCCTTTGTGAAAATTTAGAATATTTTCTATAATTTATAATAAATTTTGAAAACTTTATTCGTAAAAAAGCGTGTAGATTTTTGAAATTTTGTGAACACTTTTTAAATTTCAGGAACATTTTTAAAATTATGCAAACATGTTTTAAAAGAGGTGATCGTTTTTCAAAATAAAAAGGAAAAAGAGAAAATAATAAAGAAACTAGAAATATATAAAAAAGGAAATTAAAAAGAAAACCATCAGAGAAATTAAACGAAAAACAAAAAAGAGAAAACCGAGTGAGAACCTTCTAGAAGATATATCATAAATGGGATACACATAAATTTATCCTCAACACTTTGAACCCACAATGGATAATTTACCACCGTGTTATTTACTACAAATTACACAAGTTGGGTGAGTTTTTTTTACATGTTACTTAATAAAAACCCTAGCATTGGCAGAGAACCATAGGGGTTGTTTGGATACAACCATTGAAGCAATTTAGATCATTTGATTGACATGGTTCGATGACAGAGATTAGTTGAATCTGCCCTTTTGGTCTTTTTATATTGGTATATAGGTAAGTAGTGAGCATGTTCAAATACTTGACATGTTTTGTTTTGACAACAAAATAATTTGTTTTTAAAAACACGGTGACATTTTTAGTACATAATGATTATTTTTCAAATACACGGTGAACATTTTCAAAATACACGACGAGCAACGGTGAAGATTTTCAAAAAATGTTTTTTTTGTAGAAACATTATTTAATTCTTAAACTTGTTTAAGAATATTAAAAAAAGATTTCCAAATTTACCTTTTGTTTTTACAAAATTTCTGAAGAAAATCTCATGCGTGGGAGTTTGTCCACCTCTTCAACGCATGGGCACTCATGAGGATCAAAGGTGTGAGCTTGAATTGCCTCAGCATTGTTCGCAATATCGGTTATGGCTGTAGAGGCCCATATGCGGATGTGGTTTTTCAGAGCTCGAGCTCAAATGAGCTCGGGTGAACAGTAAAGTCCAAAAACTGAAAATAAATTTCTGAAATTTGTTTGGTGCAAACATTGACAAATGTTTGGAGCGCAAAATTTATCTTGAACTGACATTTGTTGAAGTCATGGCAAAAAATACAAAATCAATGCTCTAAAAATCTTATTTTTGAAAGCATTTTGAAGTGCTATTTCTTTTTTGCCACGACTTCCACGAATGTTATTTCATCATGAAAAATTGCAAGAACTTAATCATTTGTCAAAGCTCGCCACAAAAAGGATTCAGAATTTTTTGTATGTTATTTCATTTGTTTTAGAATTTTACTAATCATCACGAGCTCAAATGAGCTCGCGAACAGAAGATGTCTTTCGCCCATATATGCCACCATTATGAAAGAGATAGCCGAGAGAAGCCAATTGCTAATTGTGATCTGCATTGAAATTTCCCTGAAGAGAACAGGATGATGCAGTACAGTATAGATAAGTATTTCCCTAAGCTAAGAACCAAGGTTATCAATCTAGTAGGAGAATCACACAAGACCTCATGAACATCACCTACACAAAATAACAAATATTTGCACCCAACACAAACAAGGGGTTGTGAATCCCTTGGCGGTTAATTAGGATCAAGTCTGATAATGGTAGATAGAAAAACAAAAATACAAAATAAAAATAACGATAAATAAATTATGACAAGGTATTTTTGGATTTTAATATATGATAAAGATAGACTCGGGGCCATAGTTTTTACTAGAGGCTTCTCTCTTGAACATAGCATACGATGGGTAAAAAAATTACTGTTGGGCAATTGATAAAAACACATGATTATGACGATATTCAAGGTAATGATCATGTATAAGGCATCACGTTCGAGACAAGTAGACGGACTCCTGCATGCATGTACTACTATTACTCCACACATCGACCGCTATCCAGCATGCATATAGAGTATTAAGTTCATAAAGAACGGAGTAATGCCTTAAGCAAGATGACATGATGTAGACAAAGTAAACTCAATCAATATGAATAAACTCCATTGTTTTATCCTTAATGACAATGATATAAATACTGTCATGTTCCTTTTTGTCTCTGGGATTGAGTACGGCAAAATTGAACCCATCACAAAGCACCTCTCCCATTGCAAGATAAATCAATCTAGTTGATCAAACCAAATCAATAGATTGGAGAGAAATACAAGGATATAACAATCATGCATATAAGAATCCAGAAAAGACTCAAATGATATTCATGAATAATTCGATCATAAACCCGCAATTTATCGAATGACAACAAACACACCACAAAATAAGATTATATCGAATAGAACTCCAAGAACATTGAGGAGAACATTGTATTGAAGATCAAAGAGAGAGAAATAAGACATTTAGCTACTAGTACCTATGGACCCGTAGGTCTGTGGTAAACTACTCACGAATCATCGAAAGGGTAGCAAGGATGACGTAGAATCTCTCCGTGGTTGATTCCCCCTCCGTTTAGTAAGCAAATAGCCAACTCCAAGTCTCTATCTTAGCTGGTATGTTAGCATGAAAGAAACTTGTACTGTCTCCATGTGGATGAAGCTGTTGTGTTTCTGTCATTGTGCATTAGTTACTATCATTTCTTTCTTGTTTTCCTTGCATATATATTATATAGATAGGTCAGAAAAATGTGGTGCCACTCCCGTGCCATCTATGGGCAAATCCTGGGCGCACCAAAAGATTGGCGTATCATCTAGCTGCCCGCCCCCCACCGATGATTTGGCAGAAATTGAATGGGAGAAGCCCATGTGGCCCAGGCGAGCCAAATAATTGGCATTCATCCAAACATACACTCAACCCTCGGTCAAAGCCAATTTTTTTTATTCAGCAGCTGTAGGCTCTAATCCAAATAGCCCCTTAGGGCCCTTAGCTATACATGAATATTCGAATTAATTTATATCCCATTAGTAAAATAACCAACCAGCACCATGTAAAATGTTCCAATGATCACAGCCTCGTCTAAATACTTATTCGGTTGCTCAACCGAAATAAAGCCATTTTTTAGAGAAACCCGGAATTAGCTACAGCTACAGTAGTACTACTAGTTCTAAAATGCTGATGGTTCTTGTTGGGATTTTTTCTATTTTTTTAAAGAGGGTACCTTCCAGGAGTGGGAGTAAGGAGTACTGGAACTTGTGGGTGGCGTAGAGGAACAAGGTCAACAGCAAAACCATCCTCTCCTCCTCTCCCTTTGTAGTCTCCTGCTGGAAGACCTAGCTCCTCCTCCTCCTCCTGCTGTCCTGATCCCCTGTCTCCTGCTCGATTGGGACGGCGGCAGCTGTTGCTGCTCCTGACCAGAAATACTGGAGCGCGGAGGGAGGAGGGGGTGCCTCGCGGGAGGAGACTGGAGGCGGATGCGGCGGCGGCGGTGATAGTGAGTGAGAGAGAGGGGATGCGACGAGGTGGGGGAGGGGTAGCTAAGTTTCCTTCGTCCTCCTGATTTGGACTCAACGATAACTGTCATCTGGTTGCGGGATGCGCCTAATTCACATTCCTATTGGGCTGGGCTCGTTCCTGTTCTTTTCTGTTGGGCTGTGTGGGTTCGTGCTCAATGAGAGCTAACATAGACTTTCCGGGAAGCGTTATCTCTGGGACATCCTATCTGCCGCATTCTGCGCCAACAAGTGCCGAACTAACAGGCCAGCCCACGTAGTGAACACGTCGATGCGAAAAAACGAGGAAAAACAATTTGGGCAGCAGGATTCAAAATCCCGGCGTGTGCCTAACAATTTCGTGAACGAACCAATGCAGCTAATAACTTCTCTTGAACACTAAGCAACGCCAACGTTTAAGTACCGGCACTAGCATATAGAAATTCCTAAAAAAGTTGGTCAATCTAAAATTGCAGCATGGCTTATAAGAACTGTGAGCGGCAATAGATCTAAAATATTTTTTGGTATTTCGAACGTGATTTTAAGAAAGTGAATATTTATTAAAATAAATAATTTTCACAACTGTGAAAATTGTTTCAAAAATTATAAGAAAACATTCATTTTTTTAATCATGAAGAAATTTTGGAATAATCAAACATTTTTTCACAAATTTGAACGTTAATTTATTTCATAAAAACATGAACATTTTAAGAAAAAGGGAACATTTATTGAAACTCTAAACAAAAACTTCAAAAGCGCATATTTTTTAACATATACGAACATTTTTCAAAAAATTTAACAAAATTTGCGAAACTCAGAATTTTTTTTCTAAATGTGTGAACTTTTTTGAAAATCACAAACACTTTTTGATTTTGTGAAGAAAATTCAGAAAAACAAGAAACATTTTATTAACTTCTGAACAATTTTTAAACCCCGATCAAAATTTGGAAATGCGAACATTTTTAAAATTTTTGAACTTTTTTTATAATCACAAATATTTTTTGATTTTGTGAAGAAATTTGAAAAATGAGAATCATTTTATGAACTTCTGAACAATTTTTAAACCCCGATCAAAATGTAGAAAATGCGAACAATTTTCAAATAGTTGAACTTTTTTTATAATCACGGTCATTTTTTCAAATTTTGAACAAAATTGGACAAAAGGAACATTTTTCTAAATATGTGAATAATTTATTAAAAATGAAAACATTTTTTAAATTTGTAAAAAAATTTACAAAGGTACATTTTTTGAACTTTTTAACAATTCTTGTAAAGTGTTATTTTTTCTAAAATTTGAAACATAATTTTGAAAATGAGAATATATTCTGAAGTTTTGAACAATTTATTAGAAAGACAAACATTTTTTGGAAAGAAAATATAAAAACCTGAGAAAAGAAAAAAGAACGAATCCAAAGGAAAAAAGGAAACAGAAAGAAGAAGAAAACAGGGGAAACGGAAAATAAACATAAAAAAAATAAAAAGACCAGTTCAGGAACCTCCTAGAAGGTTCCCAAAACCGGAAAAAAACTGGCTGGAACCTCCTAGAAAGTTCCCAAAACCATAGACGTTGTAAACTTTAACGGGCCAGCCCATTCCAAACGCTCTTCGATGTCCCCTGTGCGTCGCTGCAGCAACTTGCCGCAGCGAGTGGCAAAGAGGAAAACGTGTTATCTCTGGCGGACGATCTAGGACTTCAAAATATTTTTGTGGCCTCGGACTGGCAAGGAGTGGTGAACGACATAAAAAATGGGACTGGAGGTCCCAATGCAGCCATAGTACATGAAATAATGCATCATTGTAATAGTTTTACTTCTTGCATCTTCATCCACGAAGGTAGAAACTTTAACTATGAGGCTCATAATCTCGCCAAGTTCGCTTGTAATTTAGGTGTAGGTCGTCATGTTTGGTTGGGCGTTCCTCATGACCCAAACCGTGTACCTATGTCCCTCGTGTTTGAATAAATAAAGATGGCGAGATTTTCTTAAAAAAAGCTACTCTCTCCGTCCCATAATATAAGAAGTTTTTTCAAGCTAACATAGCTTGTAAAAATGTCTTATATTGTGGGACGGAGAGAGTAACATTGTGGAGTTCTGTTTTGAAAAGAATGCGAGCTAATTCCCTTAAAAAATTGCGAGGAATGAATTCCCTATTTTTCTGGGAGAAATAATAACGCAGAATCTGTTCCCTATTCTACACTCGTAGAGTGGAATGTGGAGCCATATTTGACACACTTTGAGTCAATTTTCTAGGGTGACGCAACAGTGTCGGCCCATTAACGCATGGGACTGTACCAACTCCGGCAAAGCTACTTTACTGAGCGGCAATCTCGTCTGCCAGAGACTTTGCTAGTTCACCTTGCCTCTAGACTCCGTGCGTTGTGAGGTGAAGCCGAACCTTGGATCTTCTTACGACTATTAAGAAGTTAGCTAAGAAGTTTTGTTTGCGCCATTTTTATGGTTTTTAGCGGCAATATCTTGGCGGAGAATGTGATTCGTGGGAATAAACATACTCTGGTTCTTCTCTTGTCGTGGAGGTGTCTCATCGGATGGTGTCATGAAGCCAGAGAGTTTGGGTATCTGCAGGTTTTGTGTGTCCAACCTTATAGATTTTAGAGTTATGTCTTTGCAGATTTGTTCCTACAAATCTGATGAGTTTGTGCTAGTCCTTCTTTGGCCTTTTTGAAACCTATGAAGTTAATCAACTTTGTGCAGGTTTACGAGCAGTGATATTGCTGCTCTGATCTAATTGCGCTCTCTTCACTGAAGTCTTGGCAGTATATTTTGTTGCAAAGAGTAATACCATGAGAAGATGTGCCAAGAAATTTATTTAAAGTTCTAAGTGTTGAGAATTACCCCCTCCGTTCCATAATTATTGTCGTGGTTTTAGTTCAAAGCATAGTACATGTAATGTTTGTCAAGTTTGAATAAAAGTACATGTCATTCAAAAAAAAAATACTGCGACGAGCCATTTTTCCCTATTTAGTTTCTAGCATTTTTTGTTTTCATTTAATTTTTGGAAATACCTGAAACTTTTATTTATTTCAAAAATTAAACCATTTTTTTACAATGTGAACATTTTCTTCAAATTAAGAACATGTTTCTTAGGATGCGAACATTTTGCAAAACTTTTGTGATCCTTTGTGAAAATTTAGAATATTTTCTATAATTTTGAATAAATTTTGAAAACTTTATTCGTATAAAAGCGTGTAGATTTTTGAAATTTTGTGAACACTTTTTAAATTTCAGGAACATTTTTAAAATTATGCAAACATGTTTTAAAAGAGGTGATCGTTTTTCAAAATAAAAAGGAAAAAGAGAAAATAATAAAGAAACCAGAAATATATGAAAAAAGAAATTAAAAAGAAAACCATCAGAGAATTTAAACGAAAAACAAAAAAGAGAAAACCGAGCGAGAACCTTCTAGAAGATATATCATAAATGGGATACACATAAATTTATCCTCAACACTTTGAACCCACAAAGGATAATTTACCACCGTGTTATTTACTACAAATTACACAAGTTGGGTGAGTTTTTTTTACATGTTACTTAATAAAAACCCTAGCATTGGCAGAGAACCATAGGGGTTGTTTGGATACAAACCATTGAAGCAATTTAGATCATTTGATTGACATGGTTCGATGACTGAGATTAGTTGAATCTGCCCTTTTGGTCTTTTTATATTGGTATATAGGTAAGTAGTGAGCATGTTCAAATACTTGACATGTTTTGTTTTGACAACAAAATAATTTGTTTTTAAAAACACGGTGACATTTTTAGTACATAATGATTATTTTTCAAATACACGGTGAACATTTTCAAAATACGCGACGAGCAACGGTGAATCTTAAACTTGTTTAACAATATTAAAAAATGATTTCCAAATTTACCTTTTGTTTTGACAAAATTTCTGAAGAAATCTCATGCGTGGGAGTTTGTCCACCTCTTCAACGCATGGGCACTCACGAGGATCAAAGGTGTGAGCTTGAATTGCCTCAACATTGTTCGCAATATCGGGTACGGTTGTAGAGGCCCATATGCGGATGTGGTGTTTCAGAGGTCGAGCTCAAATGAGCTCGGGTGAACAGTAAAGTCCAAAAACTGAAAATAAATTTCTGAAATTTGTTTGGTGCAAACATTGACAAATGTTTGGAGCGCAAAATTTATCTTGAACTGACATTTGTTGAAGTCATGGCAAAAAATACAAAATCAATGCTCTAAAAATCTTATTTTTGAAAGCATTTTGAAGTGCTAATTTTTTTTGCCACGACTTCCACGAATGTTATTTCATCATGAAAAATTGCAAGAACTGAATCATTTGTCAAAGCTCGCCACAAAAAAGATTCAGAATTTTTTGTATGTTATTTCATTTGTTTAGAATTTTACTAATCATCACGAGCTCAAATGAGCTCGCGAACAGAAGATGTCTTTCGCCCATATATGCCACCACTATGAAAGAGATAGCTGAGAGAAGCCAATTGCTAATTGTGAGCTGCATTGAAATTTCCCTGAAGAGAAGAGGATGATGCAGTACAGTATAGATAAATATTTTCCTAAGCTAAGAACCAAGGTTATCAATCTAGTAGGAGAATCACACAAGACCTCATGAACATCACCTACACAAAATAACAAATATTTGCACCCAACACAAACAAGGGGTTGTGAATCCCTTGGCGGTTAATTAGGATCAAGTCTAATAATGGTAGATAGATAAACAAAAATACAAAATAAAAATAACGATAAATAAATTACGACAAGGTATTTTTGGATTTTAATATAAGATAAAGATAGACCCGGGCCCATAGTTTTTACTAGAGGCTTCTCTCTTGAACATAGCATACGATGGGTAAAAAATTTACTATTGGGCAATTGATAAAAACACATAATTATGACGATATTCAAGGTAATGATCATGTATAAGGCATCACGTCCGAGACAAGTTGATGGACTTCTGCATGCATGTACTACTATTACTCCACACATCGACCGCTATCCAGCATGCATATAGAGTATTAAGTTCATAAAGAACGGAGTAATGCCTTAAGCAAGATGACATAATGTAGACAAAGTAAACTCAATCAATATGAATAAACTCCATTGTTTTATCCTTAATGACAATGATATAAATACGTGTCATGTTCCTTTTTGTCACTGGGATTGAGTACCGCAAAATCGAACCCATCACAAAGCACCTCTCCCATTGCAAGATAAATGAATCTAGTTGATCAAACCAAATCAATAGATTGGAGAGAAATACAAGGATATAACAATCATGCATATAAGAATCCAGAAAAGACTCAAATGATATTCATGAATAATCCGATCATAAACCCACAATTTATCGAATGACAACAAACACACCACAAAATAAGATTATATCGAATAGAACTCCAAGAACATCGAGGAGAACATTGTATTGAAGATCAAAGAGAGAGAAATAAGCCATTTAGCTACTAGTACTATGGACCCGTAGGTCTGTGGTAAACTACCCACGAATCATCGAAAGGGCAGCAAGGATGACATAGAATCTCTCCGTGGTAGATTCCCCCTCCGTCCCCCGCCGACCGACAGAGTACCGAAGAAGGCCTCCAGATGGGATCTCGAAGAAACAGAAACTTGCGGTAGCAGAAAAAGTGAGGTGGCTCTTTGATGTATTGGGAACATTTGAGAATTTATAGCGCTGGAATCAGGTCAGGAGGTGCCACAAGGGGCCCACAAGCCTGCCCCCCCCCCCTAGGGCGTGCGTGTCAGGCTTGTCGCTGCCTCGTGGCACTTCAGATCTTCTCCCGAAGCTTGTAGGGTCCCATCCGGCCCATAAAAAATCATCAAAAAGTTTGATAGCGTTTGGACTCCATTTGGTATTGATTTTCTGAAAAGCCAAAAACAAGCAAAAAAGAACAACTGGCACTGAGCACTACGTTAATAGGTTAGTTCCAAAAAAATATAATTGCATAATAAACATCACAGGTTGATATTATTTAGTATGGAATAATAAAAAATTATAGATATGTTGGAGATGTATCATCAGCCTTGCCCAAAAACTTGTACTCGTCGTTGCCTTATTTCGTTTTAAAGGCTTGGGAGTTTCTGGTGTTTTTTTGTAAACAAACACAAAGCATTCTAATAACAAGGTGAGCTGGACTTTGTCATCTACAAGTTTTTTCACATCGTTTGGAAACTGATCAAGCCAAATCTGATAGCTTCTCTGCCTCATACATACACCGTGCATGAGCATCTAAACAACGTGCAAAAATATTGCAGATCTATGGGCAAGTTTTACAAAATTGGAATGCCGATTGCATCACTGCTCTTATCTCTTTAAACAACATGACTAAATTTTGAGTATACGTACATGTCACTTGTCATTGCCCGCTACAGTACAACTGCATCTATCTCCAGGTATTCTTGTTTAGATTTTCCAAGTGTTGTTTGTCGTAGGGCGTGGCAATTGTGCATGTCCCAGTGAAGAAGGGTGTGAGATCCTATCTGTATTGTCAGTTTGATTCTTGGAATTGAACTGGGTCTCTTCCATTTGATTGAGAAAAGAAAACACAAACATGCTGGAGAGGCCATTACTTTGCATGAGATTTTCCACTATCTATTCTGTTAGAACAATGTTAGTGACTCCTTGTAAAGGTTTCTTGGGAAACGGGAGTCCTGTGCAAAACATGGTGCGGACGCGTGAACATCCTGCTCTGACAGCTTCACATGGTACACACTACATGTTAATTACAATGTCACCCGAATAAGAAATCCGACCACATGAGACTAGCCAACTTGCATCTCATTAGTTGCGTACTCCAACAACCCAACCTTGAGCAAGAACTTTATTCAATCTTAAAGAGGTATGAACTTTAAGAGTAGGTGCATGAACCTCGAGCACTGCAATTCTTAGTCAATCATAAAGAAGTAACCACCATTGTCTAAAATACAGTGAAGTGCATGAGAGAATATGTATATAGAACCCAATGCTATGCATTGCAAGGAGCTCCCAAGCGCGTAAGATATGTAATCTAATGGTTGTGATTTGCTTAGTTGCGGTTGTGTAGATAACCCTTGTGTTCTGCTTAGCTACGGTGATGAAGATATATAACGGTGATAATCTATTTGACTAAACTAGCCATAAGATCAAAAGCTACATGTTTTTTTACAAGAATTTCAAGCACAACCCTCTATTTTTCTTCATAACGTGCTTTTAGCTAGTGGAGTATATAGTAAATAGTTATTTAAAAGACTACCAACTACTTGATTTATAATTACCTTTCATTCTGAATGAAGATTCCAAGCACATGAGACTTGCCAACTTGCATCTCATTAGTTGCCTAATCCAACTACCCAACCTTGAGCAACAATTCTTAAGAAATCTCACAGAAGTATAATCTTAAAGGGATTGGTGCATGACCTTCGGCACTGCAATCTTTATGTATGGTTATGTAGATAATATGTAGTTCCCAAGTACAGTGAAGCGCATCCGACAATATGTATATAGAACCCAATGCTATGCAATGCAAGGAGCTCCCAAAATGCAGAGGACATGTAGTTCTCTCTCTCAAAAAAAATTGTTGTGATTTGCTTACTTATGGTCATGTAGATAATCGTCATGCTCTGCTGCCTACATTATCAAGATCCAACGGTTGTTTTCTGTTTATTTAATACTAGCCATGAGATAAAAAAAACAGATGTTTTGCTTTTTTAATGAGAAATTCTAGCACATCTCTATTTCCTTTGCAATATAAATATCAGTATGTAAATAGATACATAAAGACTACCAACTCATTGTTTTATAACTATCTGTCACTGTGAACCGAAATTCCCAGCACACGAGACTTGCCAACTTGCATCTCATTATTTGCCTAATCTAACTACCCAAGCTTGAGCAACAATTCTCAATCAGTCTTAAAGAAGTATAATCCTGAAGGGGTAGGTGCATGACCGCATGCACTGAAAGTTTTAGTCAATCTTAAATAAGTACGTGCTCATCATTGTGTGTAAAATATAGTGAATCGAGACATGAAGATGAATGTGATGTGTGAAATCTGAAAAGCTACATCCAACCGCAGTCGTCGTCGGCTCATGCATCAAGGGAAAAAGACATAGGGGTATAAAATCACAAGACTTGTGGTCTAATCACACACACAAACTAAAGGCAGTTTGTTCACATCCATAACTGCATGTGTATATAACCCAGTGCTATGCAATGCAAGGAGCTCCCAGGCTCCCAGCTAGCAAGATGAATGGCAACCCCATCTCCACACGGCCACCAACAAATGAAATTGCGACGTCCAATGCAGTTCCAGACTCGGAGCTATTGTATGAGCTGAAAGAGTAGCTTCTGCTGCTGACCACTCTGGTGGCGACGGTGACGTACGTCTCCGGGCTCAACCTGCCAGGGGGAGCCTGGCAGCCGCAACAGGAGCAGGGGCACCTTGCTGGCGACCCGATCCTTCGAGACGCCCACTACCGCCGGTACCTTGTCTTCTACTACAGCAACGCCACTACGCTCGCCTCATCGGTCGTGGTTTGCCTCATCCTCATCATGCTGGGCAGGAATAGCCCAGTCTGGTCGGTGTTGCTGCGGGTGGTCATGGTGCTCGACCTTCTTGGACTTATGGGTTCCTATGCAGCCGGCGCCTGCCATGACACCTTCACAACCATCTGGGCTGTGGCACTTGCCTGCCCCATCCTGGTACACATCATATATGCTTTCCTCAGCTACCTCGGTCTGTTCCGCCACTGCACCTTACGCACAAACACAAACACTGGGCACCAAGAGAATGAGAAGATCGCGGTGCTGATGCCGCTGGCGACCTTCGTCGTCACAATCTCATACACCGCCGGGCTGAACCCGCCTGGGGGCTTCTGGAGCAGCACCCAACAGGAGGATGGCCTCCTTCTTCACCTTGCCGGTGATCCGATCATGCAGGACAGCGAGCTTCGGAGGTACCGGGCCTTTTTCGTCTGCAACACGACGGCGTTTGTCGCCTCCTTGTTCATCATCCTAGTGCTCCTGGACAAGAAATTGAGCAGGACCATCGCGGGTCGGTTCGTGGCGGTCTACACCTTCATCGCCGTCGCGCTCCTGGGCCTCATGGGGGCTTATGCTATTGGGAGCTGCATGGAGACAGACAATACCATCAAGATCATCTTCCTGACCACTGCGGTTCCCACATGCGTAGGCCTACGGCTGGTTCTTAATTATGTCTTCGATTGGAAACCTATCAAGGCATTGTGTGGTTTTTTCTCTGGATGGTTGGGCTACTTCAGAAGCACTATTCCCTCAGGTATACACATACTCTACATGTTGTTTTGCTAATTCTCATGCGAATCTAGACTTGTTGCACTCTCGATTTTGTTATTCCTTTGCTGCAAATGCTAATAACTGTTACGTTTTTTTTCATCGTGTATATAACTATATATAGATTTTGTCCCATGTCAAAATCTGAAAACTTAGATCCTTGCTTATATTATTTTTGCCTTCTGCAACGAAATAAATATCATTAGATTAATTATGAATTTTGTTTAATATTGTAGACATTGATATATTTTAATTGAAGTCATCAGTAATAAAAAATATTGATCCAGACATTAGGATCTGTGCGACAAGTGCAAACAGATTTGATTGGACGGTTGATTGAGAGAAAAAACACTTTTTTTGCCGACTAACCAATAATACCTACCTAACTTTTAGTAAAGATTGAATTTTCTAAATCTTATTCACTTGATAATATCATATGTGTAAGTTGATGTGATGTCGTCGTGTCGAGGTTTGTGTAGGGGTGGAGAAAAGCTTAATTAGATAAGGCGGCAATCTCAATACCAAAACAATTATGTTGCATGACACGGACAATATATGCTTGTACCGAGGAAAAAAAACCTTGAGAGCCAAAGGCTATTACCGCTTATATAGTATACTACTTACATTGCCATAGATGGCTATCAATGCTTTCGAACAAATAAGCTATAAATGATAATAGTAACAGAGATAGAATGTTTTAGGAGAAAGACATAAGCAGCACCTCATTCAAGTACTAAGAAGACACTTCAGATGTTTAAAAAATGTATAGGTCAATCTAAAAGAACATAGACATGCTTAGAAACAGGAATATATTGCAATGCGAGATTTTTTTTATTTTTTTGTAAATTCAGATAGTAATAGTACATATGCGGAGAACTAAGATTTATTAGATTGATGGTCTAGAGCAATGTTCAAAACAGCGGAAAGTGTAAGCGAAGCGGAAGGCCAAAACTTAGAGCAATGGGCGCTTAAGCGTGCTTAAGCATTTTTAGAAATTGGCTAGAATTTGACAGATTTTGAATAATATACACAAGAAAATAGGAAACATGGCACATGGGTAACTGAAGTAGCATCTGAAATACAATTCACACCATAATAAATACACATCTGGTTCGCATAGCAAGCAAAATAACAACTAAAATGTAGTTTAGGCATAACCTAATAGAGATCATGTGGCCAAATTTTTGCCAGAATATAAAGGAAATAGTTCTTGAGCAGAGCCTGGTAATAAGTTAAATTGCATATTGCCATCATTGCGCAAGATGACAAGCAAAAGTAGTTCAAAAACAAACAAATTTTTGCCAAATTAAAATTAAAAAGGCTTAATCTACCGCTTAGGGCAAAAGCGAAGCGTTGATTGAAATATGTGAACAGAGGGAGTAGTGTTTAATACTCCTTCCATTCGTAAATACTTGTCGGAGAAATGCATGTACCTGGACATAGTTTAGTTCTAGCTAGATACATCTATTTTTATCCATTTCATCAACAAGTATTTTCGGACGGAGAGAGTAATTCTTAGGGGGAAGATGGCAACTAGGAAAGAGGAGGACGAGGGAAAACTAGAGATAGAGATGAAAGTACACAATTGTACACTGCAAGGTGCATACATTAATGCCATCGATGCTTTGTTGTTGATACTTACCAACAAAACCTGATACACTTAATTAAGTAAAAAATTCTACCAAAATGCAGTCATATTTTTATGAAAACCAAAATTTGGTTGTATTTCCAACGGAAGGTTTGCCATACCATGAGACCAAATACGTTAAGAGAGAAATACTACTATCCACTATACCAGTAGTATGCATTAAATCTAGCCAAAGAAACACGTGGATGACCATGCTAATTAATTATAAATTTATAATTAGGAAGAGTAGGTTAACAAGAATGAAGTGCTTGACTGAATGATTGCCTGGTTGATTATGCAGGTACCGTGGACCAAGACTTGAAGAACACTCGCTATTTCATTATGGTACTTGCCATTCTCGCGGTGAGCATCACTTACCAAGCAGGGTTGGATCCACCGGGAGGCCTATGGCAAGACGATCTTCATGGGCATAAGCTTGGTCACCCGGTCCTTCGGACAACACATCCAGCTCGTTACCAGGTGTTCTTCTACAGCAACTCAGCAGCTTTCGTGACATCTTTGGTGGTCGTCATGATGGTCCAGAGCAGGTTTCTGCTCAAGCGCCGCACGTTGGTGGCAGCCATGGTGCTGGACTTGATCGGCCTCATCATCGCCTACGCCGCCGGGAGCACCAGGGATGCAAGCACGTCCATCTATGTTGTCTCAGTGGCTTGCCTTGTCCTCTCTTACACCGTCGTCCATATCGCATTAGGAGGAGAAAAGAAGAACATTGTCAGCGCACATCGTGCTGGTGATGTTGCTGTTGATCCTCCTACTTTTGCTCCCACTCCTTCACCTCCTGTTGAAGATGCCCCTCGTCCTGCTACCACTGCTGCTGCTGCAGAAGCCTCCTCCAGCTGCTGTTGTTGGCCTAGTGCTGCTGCTGGAGGAGCCTCCTGTTGCTGGCCTATTGTTGATGCGCTTCGCCCCGCTACTGCTCGTGCTGCTCGAGGAGGGCGAAGCAAGGAGCAGCTGGATGACAAGCGCCAGGTGTTGCTGGTAATCGCCATATTGGTCACAGCGCTTACTTACCAAGCAGGTCTGACACCACCAGGCGGCTTCTGGTCAGCGGACGACGAGCAGCTTGGCCACCGTGCAGGGTATCCAGTCCTCCTCGACAACTACCCACGTCGCTACAAGGCCTTTTTCTACTGCAATGCGGTTAGCTTCATGTCGTCGGTGGCTCTCATCATCCTCCTCGTGAACCGTAAGTTGTACAGGCCAGGGATACGGTGCTACGCGCTCCACGTGTGCATGACGGTGGGTATGTTCGCGCTCATGGGTGCCTATGCTTCGGGGAGCTCTCGGCATCTCAAGACCTCTATCTACGTGTTGGCGCTGGTGGTCGCGGTGTCGGCCTCCATACCGCTGCAGATATTCATCTTCTGGTGCATCCGTAGGTACAGGCTGCCATGTCAAGATGAACCCCATAAATCAGGACAAGGACGGGTACTAGCACGCGGGCGAGGTTCAGAGAAAGGCGAGGAGCTTGAGTACTTGATGCTGCTAGGAGTCATGGCTGCGAGCGTGACATACCAGAGCGGCCTAAGACCACCTGGTGGCTTGTGGCAGGAGGACAACGCCGCCTACTCCGCCGGCAACCCGGTCCTACACGACATCAACAAGCGCCGGTACGACGTCTTCTTGTACAGCAACTCTGTTTCGTTCATGGCGTCCATCGTTGCCATTGTCATGCTGCTCCCATTGACGCTGAGCAACCTCAAGTGGAAGCTGGTGCCATTTTTTCGAACGACCGTCTTCAGATGGCCACTCTGGCCGGTACACACGGCCATTTTGCTGGACATGGCAGGCCTCCTGGTGGCCTACGCAGCAGGAAGTACCAGGAAGTGGGAGTCGTCCATGAATGTTGTATACCTGGTCCTCCCCGTGCTTGGCTGTATTGCGCTCTACGCAGCAGCAACGATATACATCCGCAACAAAGAAGGCAAATCCTCGAACCAGCCGCAACTGTCCTCAAGCACGCAATCGCAACAACGAATGGCAAATGTTTAATAAACAAATAGCCAACGCTGGGTCACCTCCATCTTAGCGTGTTAGCCCCGAAGAAACTTGTACCGTTTATATCACTGTGTGATGGAACTGTTGTGTTTGCACTTGTTGTGCATCTCTCACTGTCATTTCTTTCTTGTTTTCGTTGCTTAGATAGGTAGGTCAGAAAAACCTGGTGCTACTCCCGTGTTGTCCTTGGGCGAATCGGGAGGGTCCACACATGTTTGGGGGTTCTGCAGCGAAACAAAAACTTAGGGTCCTCATCCATACATGAATACTCAACTTCATAATTAATATTGCATTAGTAAAATAATCAATTGGTACCACACCCTCCGTTCCAGAATAATTGAAGTTCTAGGTTTTCCCAAGTCAAACTTGCTTAAGTATTACCAATTCTATAGAAAAATATGTTGAGACCCACAACACTGAATACACATAATACAAATATAATGTCATGAAAAATCTCAAGAGACTAATTTGGTGTTCCAGATTTTAATATTTTTTCTATAGACTTGGTCAAACTTAAACAATTTTGACTTTGGACAAATCCAAAACTTCAACTATTTTGGAACGGAGGTAGTACCGTGTAAATTTTTTGAGTGGCTCAGCCTCGTATAAGTACTTAATTTTGGTTGTTAAAAACCGAAATAAAACTCCCCTAAAAAATCGAAATAAAATCAGTTTGACAGAATCCTCAAAATAGCCACTGTACTATATTTCTAAAATGTTAATTGCACCTGTTAGTAATTCTATGAATTTTTTCGAAGACAGTACCTTCCAGGAGATGGAGATGAAGTAGTCGAACTTGTGGGCTCGCCCCTCCCTCTGCTCTCCTGCTCGATTGGGATGGCGGCTACCGTTGCTGATTCCGGCCAGAAACCCTGGAGAGCGGAGGGGGGCTGCCTCGCGGTCGGAGACCGGAGGAGGAGGAGGCGGCGACGGCGAGAGCGAGGCAGAGGGGATGCGTTGAGTTTGAGGCCTCCCCGCGACGCAATGCATGAAAAACCGCTAACTGCCACTAATCTCGCGATTTGACTTTGCGTTCACTGCAGTTTCGCTGGGACGGGCCTAAAATATGAAAGAGAGGCCCAAATAGAGGTCATCCCTACGGGATAGATAGCATTTCCTCCACGAAACCTAGCATCGTTTCTCCATGCCCTTCTCCCCCTCCCACCGAAAAGGTTGCGGCGGCAAGGCAGGAGGCAGCAAGGCGACGACCACGGCAAGGCAGCAGGCGACGAGGGCCCTCTGCATGACGACGACTCCACGACCACAGTTCAGGTTGTAGGCGTTCAGGTTCAGGTTGTAGATTATACAGATCTGCCCTCAAATGTTTCTTTAGATTATGGCTCGTTGATATCTCTTGTGATGCCATGATCTGCTACTTTAATTTGCTTGTGTGAAGTGAGTAAGTGACAGCTCAAGAACTGGTGCAGACCTCTATTGTACTACTTGTTATGTTTGAATCTATACTTAAAATCCCTTGTTTTCTGAGAAAAATATGCACATGTTACTGTTCCCTGGGTTAGCAGCCTCTGTCGCCGGCTATAGCAAATGTTACTGTTTGCATGAGCCAGCCGCGAAATGGGTTAGCCCGCGATCTTAAAGTTTTGTTTTGGGGGAGGGGTGGCTATGGTTCTTCCTCCTCCTGATTTGGACTCCACGGACCATGGACCGCGATGACTGTCATGTTACGGGATGGGCCTAATTAACATTCCTATTGGTCTGAGTTCGTTTGTGTTATTTTTTGTTGGTCTGCGGTTTCGTGTTTTCGTTTATAAGGTTGAGTTTATCTTTTCACATCACAAATTATTAGATTTCTTGCGATATACAGGGATGGAGCTAGGAATTGAAAGGGGGCCAAATGAAACATGTAAAGCACTGGAGGGGGGCAAACATAAGAATTTGGATATTAAATTCATTAACTTCACCTAATATTTAGGGGTAGTTTGAGAATTTTTGGCTCCGTCTCTGGCACGACATACTCACTGGGGTCTCCACATTCTTCTTTTGTATGTGAGGCTTATCGGTCATGGTCACTAGCTTATCCCGGAGCCTCGCACATTCTGTACATGTTTCTTAGGATGCGAACATTTTGCAAAACTTTTGTGATCCTTTGTGAAAATTTAGAATATTTTCTATAATTTTGAATAAATTTTGAAAACTTTATTCGTAAAAAAGCGTGTAGATTTTTGAAATTTTGTGAACACTTTTTAAATTTCAGGAACATTTTTAAAATTATGCAAACATGTTTTAAAAGAGGTGATCGTTTTTCAAAATAAAAAGGAAAAAGAGAAAATAATAAAGAAACTAGAAATATATAAAAAAGGAAATTAAAAAGAAAACCATCAGAGAAATTAAACGAAAAACAAAAAAGAGAAAACCGAGCGAGAACCTTCTAGAAGATATATCATAAATGGGATACACATAAATTTATCCTCAACACTTTGAACCCACAAAGGATAATTTACCACCGTGTTATTTACTACAAATTACACAAGTTGGGTGAGTTTTTTTTACATGTTACTTAATAAAAACCCTAGCATTGGCAGAGAACCATAGGGGTTGTCTGGATACAAACCATTGAAGCAATTTAGATCATTTGATTGACATGGTTCGATGACAGAGATTAGTTGAATCTGCCCTTTTGGTCTTTTTATATTGGTATATAGGTAAGTAGTGAGCATGTTCAAATACTTGACATGTTTTGTTTTGACAACAAAATAATTTTTTTTTAAAAACACGGTGACATTTTTAGTACATAATGATTATTTTTCAAATACACGGTGAACATTTTCAAAATACGCGACGAGCAACGGTGAAGATTTTCAAAAAATGTTTTTTTTGTAGAAACATTTTTTAATTCTTAAACTTGTTTAACAATATTAAAAAATGATTTCCAAATTTACCTTTTTTTTTGACAAAATTTCTGAAGAAATCTCATGCGTGGGAGTTTGTCCACCTCTTCAATGCATGGGCACTCACGAGGATCAAAGGTGTGAGCTTGAATTGCCTCAACATTGTTCGCAATATCGGGTACGGTTGTAGAGGCCCATATGCGGATGTGGTGTTTCAGAGCTCGAGCTCAAATGAGCTCGGGTGAATAGTAAAGTCCAAAAACTGAAAATAAATTTCTGAAATTTGTTTGGTGCAAACATTGACAAATGTTTGGAGCGCAAAATTTATCTTGAACTGACATTTGTTGAAGTCATGGCAAAAAATACAAAATCAATGCTCTAAAAATCTTATTTTTGAAAGCATTTTGAAGTGCTAATTTTTTTTGCCACGACTTCCACGAATGTTATTTCATCATGAAAAATTGCAAGAACTGAATCATTTGTCAAAGCTCGCCACAAAAAAGATTCAGAATTTTTTGTATGTTATTTCATTTGTTTAGAATTTTACTAATCATCACGAGCTCAAATGAGCTCGCGAACAGAAGATGTCTTTCGCCCATATATGCCACCATTATGAAAGAGATAGCTGAGAGAAGCCAATTGCTAATTGTGAGCTGCATTGAAATTTCCCTGAAGAGAAGAGGATGATGCAGTACAGTATAGATAAATATTTTCCTAAGCTAAGAACCAAGGTTATCAATCTAGTAGGAGAATCACACAAGACCTCATGAACATCACCTACACAAAATAACAAATATTTGCACCCAACACAAACAAGGGGTTGTGAATCCCTTGCGGTTAATTAGGATCAAGTCTAATAATGGTAGATAGATAAACAAAAATACAAAATAAAAATAACGATAAATAAATTACGACAAGGTATTTTTGGATTTTAATATATGATAAAGATAGACCCGGGCCCATAGTTTTTACTAGAGGCTTCTCTCTTGAACATAGCATACGATGGGTAAAAAAATTACTATTGGGCAATTGATAAAAACACATAATTATGACGATATTCAAGGTAATGATCATGTATAAGGCATCACGTCCGAGACAAGTAGATGGACTTCTGCATGCATGTACTACTATTACTCCACACATCGACCGCTATCCAGCATGCATATAGAGTATTAAGTTCATAAAGAACGGAGTAATGCCTTAAGCAAGATGACATAATGTAGACAAAGTAAACTCAATCAATATGAATAAACTCCATTGTTTTATCCTTAATGACAATGATATAAATACGTGTCATGTTCCTTTTTGTCACTGGGATTGAGTACCGCAAAATCGAACCCATCACAAAGCACCTCTCCCATTGCAAGATAAATCAATCTAGTTGATCAAACCAAATCAATATATTAGAGAGAAATACAAGGATATAACAATCATGCATATAAGAATCCAGAAAAGACTCAAATGATATTCATGAATAATCTGATCATAAACCCACAATTTATCGAGTGACAACAAACACACCACAAAATAAGATTATATCGAATAGAACTCCAAGAACATCGAGGAGAACATTGTATTGAAGATCAAAGAGAGAGAAATAAGCCATTTAGCTACTAGTACTATGGACCCGTAGGTCTGTGGTAAACTACTCACGAATCATCGAAAGGGCAGCAAGGATGACGTAGAATCTCTCCGTGGTTGATTCCCCCTCCGTCCGCCGCCGACCGACAGAGTATCGAAGAAGGCCTCCAGATGGGATCTCGAAGAAACAGAAACTTGCGGCAGCAGAAAAAGTGAGGTGGCTCTCTGATGTATTGGGAACATTTGAGAATTTATAGCGCTGGAATCAGGTCAGGAGGTGCCACAAGGGGCCCACAAGCCTGCCCCCCCTAGGGCGTGCCTGTCAGGCTTGTCGCTGCCTCGTGGCACTTCAGATCTTCTCCCGAAGCTTGTAGGGTCCCTTCCGGCCCATAAAAAATCATCAAAAAGTTTGATAGCGTTTGGACTCCATTTGGTATTGATTTTCTGAAAAGCCAAAAACAAGCAAAAAACAACAACTGGCACTGAGCACTACGTTAATAGGTTAGTTCCAAAAAAATATAATTGCATAATAAACATCACAGGTTGATATTATTTAGTATGGAATAATAAAAATTATAGATATGTTGGAGATGTATCATCAGCCTTGCCCAAAAACTTGTACTCGTCGTTGCCTTATTTCGTTTTAAAGGCTTGGGAGTTTCTGGTGTTTTTTTGTAAACAAACACAAAGCATTCTAATAACAAGGTGAGCTGGACTTTGTCATCTACAAGTTTTTTCACATCGTTTGGAAACTGATCAAGCCAAATCTAATAGCTTCTCTGCCTCATACATACACCGTGCATGAGCATCTAAACAACGTGCAAAAATATTGCAGATCTATGGGCAAGTTTTACAAAATTGGAATGCCGATTGCATCACTGCTCTTATCTCTTTAAACAACATGCCTAAACTTTGAGTATACGTACATGTCACTTGTGATTGCCCGCTACAGTACAGCTGCATCTATCTCCAGGTATTCTTGTTTAGATTTTCCAAGTGTTGTTTGTCGTAGGGCGTGGCAATTGTGCATGTCCCAGTGAAGAAGGGTGTGAGATCCTATCTGTATTGTCAGTTTGATTCTTGGAATTGAACTAGGTCTCTTCCATTTGATTGAGAAAAGAAAACACAAACATGCTGGAGAGGCCATTACTTTGCATGAGATTTTCCACTATCTACTCTGTTAGAACAATGTTAGTGACTCCTTGTAAAGGTTTCTTGGGAAACGGGAGTCCTGTGCAAAACATGGTGCGGGCGCGTGAACATCCTGCTCTGACAGCTTCACATGGTACACACTACATGTTAATTACAATGTCACCCGAATAACAAATCCGACCACATGAGACTAGCCAACTTGCATCTCATTAGTTGCGTACTCCAACAACCCAACCTTGAGCAAGAACTTTATTCAATCTTAAAGAGGTATGAACTTTAAGAGTAGGTGCATGAACCTCGATAACCCTTAGTTGCGGTTGTGTAGATAACCCTTGTGTTCTGCTTAGCTACGGTGATGAAGATATATAACGGTGATAATCTATTTGACTAAACTAGCCATAAGATCAAAAGCTACATGTTTTTTTACAAGAATTTCAAGCACAACCCTCTATTTTTCTTCATAACGTGCTTTTAGCTAGTGGAGTATATAGTAAATAGTTATTTAAAAGACTACCAACTACTTGATTTATAATTACCTTTCATTCTGAATGAAGATTCCAAGCACATGAGACTTGCCAACTTGCATCTCATTAGTTGCCTAATCCAACTACCCAACCTTGAGCAACAATTCTTAAGAAATCTCACAGAAGTATAATCTTAAAGGGATTGGTGCATGACCTTCGGCACTGCAATCTTTATGTATGGTTATGTAGATAATATGTAGCTCCCAAATACAGTGAAGCGCATCCGACAATATGTATATAGAACCCAATGCTATGCAATGCAAGGAGCTCCCAAAATGCAGAGGACATGTAGTTCTCTCTCCCAAAAAAAAATTGCTGTGATTTGCTTACTTATGGTCATGTAGATAATCGTCATGCTCTGCTGCCTACATTATCAAGATCCAACGGTTGTTTTCTGTTTATTTAATACTAGCCATGAGATAAAAAAACAAATGTTTTGCTTTTTTAATGAGAAACTTCTAGCACATCTCTATTTCCTTTGCAATATAAATATCAGTATGTAAATAGATACATAAAGACTACCAACTCATTGTTTTATAACTATCTGTCACTGTGAACCGAAATTCCCAGCACACGAGACTTGCCAACTTGCATCTCATTATTTGCCTAATCCAACTACCCAAGCTTGAGTAACAATTCTCAATCAGTCTTAAAAAAGTATAATCCTGAAGGGGTAGGTGCATGACCGCATGCACTGCAAGTTTTAGTCAATCTTAAATAAGTACGTGCTCATCATTGTGTGTAAAATATAGTGAATCGAGACAAGAAGATGAATGTGATGTGTGAAATCTGAAAAGCTACATCCAACCGCAGTCGTCGTCGGCTCATGCATCAAGGGAAAAAGACATAGGGGTATAAAATCACAAGACTTGTGGTCTAATCACACACACAAACTAAAGGCAGTTTGTTCACATCCATAACTGCATGTGTATATAACCCAGTGCTATGCAATGCAAGGAGCTCCCAGGCTCCCAGCTAGCAAGATGAATGGCAACCCCATCTCCACACGGCCACCAACAAATGAAATTGCGACGTCCAATGCAGTTCTAGACTCGGAGCTATTGTATGAGCTGAAAGAGCAGCTTCTGCTGCTGACCACTCTGGTGGCGACGGTGACGTACGTCTCCGGGCTCAACCTGCCAGGGGGGGCCTGGCAGCCGCAACAGGAGCAGGGGCACCTTGCTGGCGACCCGATCCTCCGGGACGTCCACTACCGCCGGTACCTTGTCTTCTACTACAGCAACGCCACTGCGCTCGCCTCATCGGTCGTGGTTTGCCTCATCCTCATCATGCTGGGCAGGAATAGCCCAGTCTGGTCGGTGTTGCTGCGGGTGGTCATGGTGCTCGACCTTCTTGGACTTATGGGTTCCTACGCAGCCGGCGCCTGCCATGACACCTTCACAACCATCTGGGCTGTGGCACTCGCCTGCCCCATCCTGGTACACATCATATATGCTTTCCTCAGCTACCTCGGTCTGTTCCGCCACTGCACCTTACGCACAAACACAAACACTGGGCACCAAGAGAATGAGAAGATCGCGGTGCTGATGCCGCTGGCGGCCTTCGTCGTCACCATCTCATACACCGCCGGCCTGAACCCGCCTGGGGGCTTCTGGAGCAGCACCCAACAGGAGGACGGCCTCCTTCTTCACCTTGCCGGTGATCCGATCATGCAGGACAGCGAGCTCCGGAGGTACCGGGCCTTTTTCGTCTGCAACACGACGGCGTTTGTCGCCTCCTTGTTCATCATCCTAGTGCTCCTGGACAAGAAATTGAGCAGGACCATCGCGGGTCGGTTCGTGGCGGTCTATAGCAAATGTTACTGTTTGCATGAGCCAGCCGCGAAATGGGTTAGCCCGCGATCTTAAAGTTTGGTTTTGGGGAGGGGTGGCTACGGTTCTTCCTCCTCCTGATTTGGACTCCACGGACCATGGACCGCGATGACTGTCATGGAACGGGATGGGCCTAATTAACATTCCTATTGGTCTGAGTTCGTTTGTGTTATTTTTTGTTGGTCTCCGGTTTCGTGTTTTCTTTTATAAGGTTCAGTTTATCTTTTCACTTCACAAATTATTAGATTTCTTGCGATATACAGGGATGGAGCTAGGAATTTAAAGGAGGCCAAATGAAACATGTAAAGCACTGGAGGGGGGCAAACATAAGAATTTGGATATTAAATTCATTAACTTCACCTAATATTTAGGGGTAGTTTGAGAATTTTTGGCTCCGTCTCTGGCCGACATAGTCATTGGGGTCTCCACATTCTTCTTTTGTATGTGAGGCTTATCGGTCATGGTCTCTAGCTTATCCCGGAGCCTCGCACATTCTGTACTGTTCTGGTTTATTTTTTGCAAGTGGCTTTTAGGGACCCCATAATGTTTTTGTAGGCAATACTCCTAGGTGGCTGGGTCATCTTGACGAGCCTACTATGACAATTGATAACTATTCTTTTGCTCGGGGCTTTTTTACCATTGGTTTTTGAGAATCTGACATTTTTGCCGTCAATGAGAGCCGCAATTCATAGTAATGGTCTGTTTTTGGCAAGTTATGAAATCTAGCCAGTTTTCATATGCTACATAGGACATGGTTTGGATGGTTTTTGAAATATCACGGTCACAAGGCCATTATCACATTCATATCAGGCCAGGTAATCCTCGTCATTCTAGTGTTTTTTCCGTGTGCATAGTCCTCTCACAACCAAATCTAAAGATCATGCTGAAACATCAAATCACCATTTTGGTCAATTTCATGAGTTGGTTATTGCCTTATTGGGATTTTATTAAGGAGAAGTGCCTACACGCACGTTAAGACAGTTTAGTGACAAATGATCCTGCCATGTACAATAAGTCTTTTCCATCCGAGAGAAACATTTCTTGACTTGAGAATTTGTAGAAATGCATGTGTAAAAATGCCCTTTGCCACATGGAATTATCTTGAAAAACATGGTTATATTGGGTTACAGTTTGGTTCTTGTTAACTCTGGAAGCCGGTCTGGATTCAATTCATTTGGCAATTAAGCGTGCATGTAAGGGGTGACGATGATACGTTTTTTTCTTCACTTTTGTTTGCCAACACGAACAGCGCTGACATAGCTCTACATATAGGAATGGAAAAGAAGAAAAGCCGGTAATGGATGCACGACCACAACAACACTACAACAGCTCCACCACATGGTCATATACAAGTATGTAGAATTTTTTTACTAGTATCCACAACATCAAAATCAAATATATATAGTACAAAAAGATACTTTATGATGAACTTAATAGAACTAATTCAATGTTGTAGATGTCGGTACATTTACCTATAGACTCGGTCAAACCTAAAGAAGTTTGATTTAGGATAAACCTAGAACTTTAACTTGAAAATGGAAGGGCTAATACATAAGATATCTACGAGGAAGACGCGACACTGGGTTCTTGTTGGCCTGCTTGCCTGCTCAGTGACTGGGAGGATCCACGGCGGATGTATATGTATTATCGCCGCCGCCATTGCGTAGAGCGCAATGTAGGCTAGGACGGGGAGGACGAGTAATATCACATTTCTGGACGACTCCCACTTCTTGGTACTTCCTGCCGCGTAGGCCACAAGTAGGCCGAGCATGTCCAGCAAAATGGCCGTGTGGACTGGCCAGAACGACCACTTGAGGTCCACCCTGTGGAACGGCAAGCAACGTTGTAGCCATCTGACGTCGTCGCTCAGTGTCAATGGCAGCAGCATGACGATGGCGACGACGGACGCCATGAAAGAAGTGGAGTTGCTGTACAGGAAGATGTCGTACCGGCGCTTGTTGATGTCGCGTAGGATGGGGTTGCCGGCGGAGTAGGCGCCACTGTCCTCCTGCCACATGCCGCCCGCTGGCCTTAGGCCGTTCTGGTACGTCACACTCGCAGCTAGGACTGCTAGCAGCATCAGGTACTCAAGTTCCTCGTCTTTCTCTTTATCAGGGTCATCTTGTCCATGTGCTCGTCGTCGTCTTATTCTAGGTGGATCGTGACGGTTGTCCATGCAGTTGCCGAAGTACCAGAAGATGGCTACCTGCAGGGGTATGGAGGCCGACACCACCGCCACCAGCGTCAACACATAGATGGAGGTCTTGAGATGCCGTGAGCTCCCGGCAGCGTAGGCTCCCATGAGCGCGAACATGCCCACCGCCATGCACACGTGGAGCGCGTAGCACCGTATTCCCGGCCTGTATAGCTTGCGGTTCACGAGGAGGAGGATAAGAGCCACCGACGACATGAAGCTCACTGCATTGCAGTAGAAGAAGGCCTTGTAGCGACGCGGGTAGTTGTCGAGGAGGACCGGGTAGCCCGCGCGGTGTCCAAGCTTCTCATCGTCCACTTGCCAGAAGCCACCCGGCGGGGTCAGCCCGGCTTGGTAGGTAAGTGCTGCCGCTAAGATGGCGATTAACAACAACACCTGGCGCTTGTCATCTAGCTGCTCCTTGCTTCGTGGTGTTCGCCGCGGCTGACGTTGTCCTCCTGCTACTACAGGGAGAGTAGAAGCAGGAGTAGCAGGAACAGGAGCAACCGTAGCAGGATCAGGAGCAACCATAGCAGGATCAGGATCACGAACAGGTCTAGTAACCATGTTCTCCCTCTCTCCTCCTAACGAGATATGGACGACGGCGTAGGAGAGGACAAGGCAAGCCACCGCGATGACATAGATGGATGTGCTGGTATCCCTGGTGCACCCAGCAGCATAGGTGATGACGAGGCCGAGCAGGTCCAGCACCATGGCTGCCACCAACGTGCAGCGCTTGAGTAGAAACTTGCTCTGGACCATCATGACAACCACCAGAGATGTCACAAAAGCTGCTGAGTTGCTGTAGAAGAACACCTGGTAACGAGTAGGGTGTGTCGTTCGTAGCACTGGCTGGCCAATCTTATGGCCATCCAGTTTGTCTTGCCATAGGCCGCCTGGTGGATCCAGTCCTGCTTGGTAAGTGATGCTCACCGCGAAGCTAGCAAGTACCATAACAAAATAGCGAGTGTTTTTCAGGTTTGGGTCCTCAAGTGCACTGGCATCTGCACAATCAATCGGGCAATCATTCAATCAAGTATTGTTTTATTGTTGGCCTACCCCTATTTATAATTAATTAGATGTATTGCATGTTTCTATCAACTGCACGTACCTTGAAATAAAGATAAGCATCTTATCCCCAATTCCTCATCACCTGCACAATAGTCTCATGTGACTTAGAGTTAGCAAAATCAGTTCTTTTAAAAACAAAAGAGTGATTATGGCTCAGTCCACAAAGAAATTGTTATTCCTAAGTCAACTGTTCAATTAATATATCGTCATCTCTTTGCACTTGTTGCATAAACCCTAATGATTTGACTTCAAAATCCCATTGTCTTTTTTAGAATATAGAACATATAATTTTTTCGAGTGGAGTGCATTATAGGTCACTGGACTATTGCAGGGGCGTCACATAGGTTCCCTAACTTTGAAAATCAGCATCCAAATACTTGAAGTGCAGTAAGTGTGTCATCCAGTCCCAAATCGGTTCAACACTAAGGTAGTTCAAGGACCTATATTTTTCCTAGCATGACACACTTATTGTACTACAAGGACCTGGATGATGATTTCCATAGTTTAAGGACCTATGTGACACCCCTGAAATAGTTCAAGGACCTACTGTGCATTTGTCAATTAGAATTTAGTAAAGATCGGCAAAAGAGAGATCAACATCTACAGTACCTAATAAATACAATATTGCAATATATTTTACAATGGATCTAATGGTTCTAATTTGGTGTTGTAGATGCTGATAGGTCTGTCTATGTCCAGGTTGACTGTGATGAGCAACTTGCACTTTTTAACCACTTTTTTTTAATTGATTACAATTTAAGCAAATTCTAATCAACGAATTAGAAAAACTGTTTTCTATAAGTTAGTTTTCGAATTTTGAGTTATAGCACAATATCCATATGCACTACATTTTGAAATGACAAAACGGTAAAAGTTAATAACAACAAAAAATCAACACATAAACATGTAGAGTTTGTATACCTGCACCTGCAGGACCGCCAGTGCCTCTTAAGTAGTGCAACCATCCGGAGAACAAAGCATGCATGACCTCGATTGGTTTCACATTGAAGGCATAACTAAGTGCCAGCTGAAGGCCTACGCAAGCCAGAACCGCAGCAGCCAAGAAGATGACCTTGACGGTACTGTCAGTTTTCCTGCAGCTTCCAGCAGCATAGGCCCCCATGAGGCCCAGGAGGGCCACGGCAATGAAGCTGTAGACCGCCAGAAACCGCGCTGAGATTTTGCTACTCAATTTCTTGTCCAGGAGGAGCGGGATGATGAACAAGGAGGCGACGAACGCCGTCGTGTTGCAGACGAAGAAGGCCCGGTACCTGCGGAGCGCGCTATCTTCCATGATCGGGTCACCGGCGAGGTGAAGAAGGCGGCCATCCTTCTGCAAGGTGCTGGTCCAGAAGCCGCTTGACGGGTTCAGCCCGGCGGCGTATGAGATGGTGACGGCGAAGGTCGCCAGCAGCATCAGCACCTCGATCTTCTCCTTCTCTTCGTGCCGGCTTGTGGCTGTGGTTCTGGTGTTGGTACTGGGGTCGCCGCCGCGGCGGTGGCTGGTGACAAAAGCAAACATGATATAGGCCAAGACGGGGAAAGCCAGCGCCACGGCCCAGATGGTGGCGAAGGTGTCATGGCAAGTCCCGGCTGCGTAGGAACCCATGAGGCCAAGTAGGTCGAGCACCATGACCACCCACAGCACTAGCGCTCAGACGGGTCTCTTCCTCTGCAGCATGACGAGGATGAGGCAGACCACGACCGACGAGGCGAGCGCCGTGCCGTTGCAGTAGTAGAAGGCGAGGTATCGGCGGTAGTGGATGTCCCGGAGGATGGGGTCGCCGGCGAGGTGCCCGTCCGCCTGCTGCGTCTGCCAGGCTCCCCCGGGCAGGTTGAGCCAGGTGACGTACGTCACCGTCGCCACCAGAGTGGGCAATTAGATTAGCACACGTTCTCCACCCTGTGAAGTCTGTTGGAACTTGCCCGTGATGTAGTATTAGGCTGGTCATACTGGGAGTAACATATGTAGTAACATAGATGCCGCATAAGCAAAAATTTTGATGTGGCAAGTAGTTAATGAGGAGAGAGGCAAATAGAGTAACCTAATATGTTACCATCACATAGCGCTTTCCAATGCAAAATGAGTCTACAAGACAATAAATGAACATGCGTATGTTACTACACATATGACACTTCCCACTATAAGGGTAGTAACATAGAGTAGTAACGTATGCATGTTACTACTCTAAGTTACTCCCCACTATGACCAGCCTTATTGTGTGGTTGGCAACTAGATTAGCACATGTTCTCCTCCACCCTGTCCAAGTCCGTTGGAACTTGCATGTGAGTGTACTATTATTGGGTGGTTCCATCAGCTTGGGTAGTAGACGCTAACATTTTTGTTTTCCACACGATGCACGCTGACTTCGGTTCCATTATCAAAGATAATGGAGTACGGTAGTTCAAAACAAAGAAAAATAAGCAGCGCAGTCAATATCCTTGGTTACTCCATGTTGCATTATTGGAGTGCAATTAATGAGATGCAACAGTAAGTTGGCAAGTCTCATGGGTTAGGGCTCTTTATTGAGTGGCGAGTAATAACAAATGAAATCGCACCATTACTTGAAAACTGCTGGATTCGGATTGATTTAATCCCTAAGTAAATCATGAAAATGATATTAACACTACGAAGCTCATACTAATATCTAAACATGTGAGCCCCTAACCGAACATAGAACAATAATATCTATGAACGCAGTATATACGGCTATCACATGAACGAATAAAAGGGGATGAACAAATCGTACCCTCTCATAGGCCAGGCAAGGGTCGCGATGGAGGCGGCAGCTTTGTCTGTAACCTTCTTCTTGGCGGCAACGTCGTCGGCCATGGCGTCGATGCTGGGGAAGTAGTGGAAGCAGTGGACGAAGATGAGGGCAAACCGGGAGCAGTCACGTTGATGATACACAAGTATAGGGGGTCAATCATAATCCTTCCGATAAGTAAGAGTGTCGAACACAACGAGGAGCATAAGGAAATAATAAGCAGGTTTCAACAAGGTATTCTCTGCAAGTATTGAAAATAGTGATAATAGATAGTTTGGTAGCAAGATAATTCTTAATATGTAACAAGTAGCAATAGTAATAAATGTGTAACAAGGTGGCCCAATCCTTTTTATAGCAAAGGACAAGCCGGAACGTTCTCTTATATAAAGCAAAGCATTCTTGAGGACACATGTGAATTACCGTCTAGTCACTGTCATCATGTTTAGTTGATCCGCGTTTGCTACTTTGATAATTTGATATGTGGGTGGACCTGTGCTTGGGTGCTGTTCTTCCTTAAAACAATCATCACACTTATGATTACCCTCTCTCGCAAGCATCCGCAACTACGAAAGAAGAATAAAGATAAATCTAACCATAATATGAAATATATGGATCCAAATCAGCCTCTTACGGAATAACGCATAAACTAGGATTTAAGCCTATCTCACTGTAGCAACCCATCATCTACTTATTACTCCACAGTGCCTTTCCTTAGGCCCAAAATATGATGAAGTGTCACGTAGTCGACGTTCACATGACACCAGTAAAGGAAGAACAACATACATATCATCAAAATATCGAACAAATACCAAATTCACATGAGTACTTATAACAAGACTTTTCTCATGTCCTCAAGAACAAAAGTAACTACTCAGAAATCATATTCATGTTCAAGATCAGATGAGTGTTGAATATCATTAAGGATCTGAATATATAATCTTCCACCAAATAAACCAACTAGCATCAACTACAAGATGTAATCAACACTACTAGCAACCCACAGGTACCAATCTGAGGTTTTGATACAAAGATTGAATACAAGAGATGAACTAGGGTTTGAGATAAGATGGTGCTAGTGAAGCTGTGGATGAAGATTGGTCCTGTCACAAAGAGAGGATCATTGGTAATGTTGATGGTTCCATTTCCCCCTCCCGGAGGGAAATTTGCTCGGCAAAATCGCTCACTGGAGAGAAAAAGTGCTCCTGCCCAGGTTTTGCCTCGAGACGGTAGCGCTTCATTTCGAAAGTCCTCTCCTTAAATTTTTAGGGCAAATGACATCATATAGCAGAAAGAGGCACTAGTAGGGAAAACCCTAGTAGTAGCTCGAGTACCCTGAACTGTAGGCACCCATGAGCGCCAACATGCCCACACCCACGCACACATTGAGCGCGTAGCACCGAATCCCTGGCATGTACAACTTGGGGTTCACGAGGAGGAGGATGAGAGCCACCAACGACATGAAGCTCGCCGCGTTGCAGTAGAAGAAGGCCTTGTAGCGACGCGGGTAGTTGTCGAGGAGGACTGGGTAGCCCGCGCGGTGTCCAAGCTTATCATCGTCCACTTGCCAGAAGCCCCCTGGCGGGGTCAGCCCGGCTTGGTAGGTAAGTGCCGCGGCTAAGATGGCGATTAGCAGCAACACCTGACGCTTGTCATCTAGCTTCTCCTTGCTTACTGGTGGTCGCCGCGGCCGACATTGTCCTCATCCTCGAGCAGGAGCAGGAGCAAGAGTAGCAGTAGCAGGAGTAGAAAGAGCAGGATCAACCGTAGTAGGATCAGGATCATGAACAGGTCTTGTAACCAAGTTCTCCTTCTCTCCTCCTAACGCGATATAGACGACGGCATAAGAGAGGACAAGTCAAGCCACCACGACGACATAGATGGATGTGCTGGTATCCCTGGTGCACCTGGCAGCATAGGCGATGACGAGGCCGAGCATGTCCAGCACCATGGCTGCCACCAACATGCGGCGCTTGAGCGGAAACTTGCTCTGGACCATCATGACAACCACCAGAGATGTCACGAAAGCTGCTGAGTTGCTGTAGAAGAACACCCGGTAATGAGTAGGGTGCGTCCTTCGTAGCATTGGCTGGCCGATCTTGTGGCCATCCAGCTTGTCTTGCCAAAGGCCGCCTGGTGGATTCAGTCCTACTTGGTAAGTGATGCTCACGGCGAAGCTAGCAAGTATCATAACAAAATAGCGAGTGTTTTTCAGGCGTGGGTCCTCAAGTGCATTGGCATCTGCATAATCAATCGGGCAATCATTCAATCTAGCATTGTTTTATTGTTGGCCTACCCCTATTTATAATTAATTAGATGTATTGTATTTTTCTATCAATTGCACGTACCTTGACATAAAGATAAGCATCTTATCCCCAATTCCTCATCACCTGCACAATAGTCTCATCTGACTTAGAGTTAGCAAAACCAGATCTTAAAAGAAAAGTGATTATGGCTCAGTCTAGAAAGAAATTGTTATTTCTAAGTCAACCGTTCAATTAAGATATCGTCATCTTTTAGCACTTGTTGCATAAACCCTTATGATCCGACTTCGAAATACCTATTCTCTTTTTTCATAATATAGAGCATATAAATTTTTAGAGTGGAGTGCATATAGGTCCCTAGACTATTTCGGGGGCATCATGTAGCTCCCCTAGCTATGAAAATCATCATCCAAATCCTTGAAGTGTAGTAAGTGTGTCATCCAGTCCAAAATCAGTTCAACACTAAAGTAGTTCAAGGACCTATATTTTGCCTAGCATGACACATTTATTGTACTTCCAGGACCTGGATGATGGTTTTTATAGTTTGAGGACTTACGTGACATGCCTGAAAAAGTTCAAGGACCTACTGTGCATTTGTTGATTAAAATTTTGAAAAGTTCAACAAAAGAGAGATCAATATCTACAGTACCTAATAAATACGGTATTGCAATATATTTTACGATGGATCTAATGGTAATAATTTGGTGTTGTAGATGCTGATAGGTTCTGTTTGTGTCTGTGACGAGCAACTTGCACTTTTTAACCACTTTTTTGAATAGATTGCAATTTAAGGAAATTCTAATCAACTTAGAATTAGCAAAACTGTTTTCTTGAAGTTAGTTTTCAAATTTGAGTTATATAGGACAAAATCCATATGCACTATATTTTGAAATGACAAAACGTAAAAGTTAATAACAAAAAAATCAACAAATAAACACGTAGAGTTTGTATACCTGCAGCAGCAGGACCAGTGCCTCTTAAGTAGTGCAACCATCCGGAGAACGAAGCACGCATGAGCTCGATTGGTTTCAAATGGAAGGAGTTTGAGAATAGGGTTTAGGGTTTTCCGTGGGGCAAAGCCTCTCCAAGTTTTTCAATATATAACAATCAGCATATACAATTACATACATACAAGGTACATGTACACGACACGCTAGACCTATCTTAACACTCCCCCTCAATCTGAACTTCTACTCTATACAAGATTTAGATTGGTACTAAAACGGTCTAGCATCTGTCTGGTGGCGGGTTTAGTAAACACATCAGCCAGCTGATTGTTAGAAGAAATGAACCTGACCTCAAGAGCTCCAGAAGCAACACGCTCGCGCACAAAGTGGAAATCAATCTCGATGTGCTTGGTACGCACATGGAAAACTGGGTTGGCAGTCAGGTATGTGGCCCCTAAGTTATCACACCATAGAACAAGAACTCGCTGCTGAGACATTCCAAGCTCTTTGAGTAGTGATTCTACCTAGATGGCTTCAGCAGCTCCATTCGCCAAGGCTTTGTACTCAACCTCTGTACTGGATCTCGACACTGTCGGTTGTTTCTTCGAACTGCAGGAAATGAGGTTCGGTCCAACAAAGATGGCAAAACCTCCAGTGGATCGACGATCATCAGGACATCCTGCCCAATCTACATCAGTGAAGATACTAATGCTAGTAGAGACAGCCTTGCGAAACTTCAGCCCTATGTGCAACGTTTCTTTCAAATAGCGCAAAATCCGCTTAACAGCTTCCCAATGAACATCGGTGGGCTATGAGAGAAACTGGCACACCTTGTTTACCGCGAACAAAATATCCGGATGAGTGAGTGTTAAATACTGCAGTCCACCAACAACACTACGTTACCGGAAAGAATCATCGGTACTGAGAGGCTGTCCAGACACTCGTGCAAGCTGATCAGAAGTAGACAACGGTGTGGAAGTAGGCTTACAATTCTCCATGCTCACACGGTGCAAAAGATCCAAGGCATACTTTCGTTGAGTCAATGTCATCCCCCCTGAACTGTATGATGCTTCCAGACTAAGAAATTACTCCAACGGCCTGAGGTCCTTGATAGGAAAACTGGCTGCAAGGGAGTGAACAAGACCATCAACAGCACCTGGAGAAGATCCGGCAATGACAATATCATCCACATGGACAAGCATATAGATCTGAACATCACGATAGCGGAAGAAAATAGAGATGTATCTGCTTTAGAGGAGACAAAACCCAGCTCGAGAAGACGGGCACTGAGCCAAGCATACCATGCATGAGGGGACTATTTGAGTCCATAGAGAGCGTGCTGTAGCATGCACACATGCGAGGGAAACCGAGCATCCTCAAAGCCAGGTGGCTGCTGCATATAGACGGCCTCTGAGAGATACCTATGAAGGAAAGCATTGCTGACATCAATCTACCGAAGACTCCAACCGCGAGACAGTTCAAGAGCCAGTCGAACGGTGGCCGGCTTGACAACCGGACTGAACGTATCACCATAGTCAATGCCAAGCTGCTAGGTGAAACCGCGAGTGACCAGTCGAGCTTTGTACTTATCAACAGAGCCATCTGGATGGTGCTTGGTCTTGAAGATCCACTTGCTCCCAACAATATTGACTCCGCGCGGTCGAGGCACAAGAACACAAGTCTTGTTGCGGTGAAGGGCAGCGAGCTCATAAATCATCGCTATACGCCAGGCAGTCTCACGGAGAGTATCACGATGAGAAACATGCACCGCATGAAATGCGCGGTGACGAGGATCATATCAGATGGTCCCATCAGTAGGGACAAGAGCACGACGAGTATGATCGAGGGTGTGCGTAACCATGGTGTGTGCAGGAGCAGCTGGAGGCGTCGCGGTCGAGCGGGCAAGACTGCCCTCGGCAGAAGGTGACGCGAGCTGTGGCGGTGATGGTGGAGCAGCATCCTCGATCACCGTGGCAGACGACGGCGTGTCAGCGCACTACGAGGAGACCGCCGAAGGACCAGGCGAAGCTTGGGTCCGTTATATTTGTGCAAACTAGGCCAGCAGGCGCACCCAAAAGTGCGAAGAAACTTGTAATCGGGTTGCACCTTAAGGAGACTATATATGGGTGTATCTTGTTGAAGAACAGGTGTGGGCATGCGATTAATGAGGTAGCATGCAGTAAGAAACGCTTCATCCCAAAAACGCAATGGGAGAGAAGAATGAGCCAGCAAGGCAAGACCTGTTTCTACAAGATGACGGTGTTTGCATTCAGCAATCCCGTTCTGCTGAGAGGTGTGCGGGCAAGACACACGATGAGAGATCCCAATGCGTTAAAAATAACGGTGCAGTATGTGGTACTCGCCACCCCAGTCCGACTGAACGGCTATGATTTTAGTGTGAAGAAGACGCTCAACATGAGCCTGAAAAGCATAAAACACTTGCTGAACGTCAGACTTGTGCTTGAGGAGATAAATCCAAGAGAAGCGAGAATAATCGTCAACAAAGCTCACATAATACTTATAACCTCCGAAAGAGGCAATAGCAGGCCCCCAAACATCAGAATGAATTAACTCAAGTAGCATAGTGGAAACATGATGAGATAAATTATAAGGCAATTGTCGACTTTTAGCACGCTGACAAGCATCACACACTGAAGTCTGACGTTCAGAAGAACACACTAAATCATTATTCCTAACAATGTTTTGAACAATATTATTCGAGGGATGACCGAGACGCTGGTGCCACTGGGACGAGGTGGTCTTGACGCTGAGAGACGCTTGGCGGTTGGAGGAGGACGACACGCGACTAAACGGGATGGGGTAGAGTCTGCCATGACATCTACCGTGAAGAAGAATTTTCTTCGTGGCCATGTCCTTAACAAGAAAAAAGAAACGGTGAAATTCCACAAAAACATCATTGTCAAGGACAAGATGATAAACGGATAGGAGATGTTGATGAATATGTGGTAGACGAAAAATATTGCGTAAACGGAGAGATGAACCGGGTATAGTGGAATGACCAATATGCGAAATATACAAACCTGCATCATTTGCCACTTGCACTTGATCCTTCCCGCCATAGCACTCATGGAAGTGTAGACGATCGAGATCATTCGTCAGGTGGTCCGTCGCACCGGTGTCTAGGATCCAGTGCGGCGGCTCATGGGAGGAGGATGTGGACGCGGAGTTGGCGGTGCAGTTGTCATGATCATAGCGGCTGCGACAGTCGCTCGCCTCGTGACCCCAATTCTTGCATATCTGGCATCAGGGACACCAGCGCCGGTTGCGGCTGCCCCCGTTGCCTCCTCCGTTGCGGCTGTTGCCGCCGTTGTGGTTGTTGTTGCGGCCGGGGATGCTGTCCTGGCTGGGGCCGTAGCCGCCCGAGCTTGGCGGGAAGGAGCCGGCGGAAGGATGGCCGCCACTCGGGCGTCCAGAGTCGGGCGCGCAGCCGGAGGTGTTGTGGTAGACCGGCCGGGACGCGGCATTGGCGGAGGACTGCCAATCCTCAAACTCCGATTGCTGCTGCTGAAGGGCCTCGTAGTGAAGGACACTGGAGTAGGATGCGGGAAACATGATAGGCACGCCCACGAAGTTCTTCGAAGCAGTGATGGGGTTAAACGCCGAGCCGAGCCCGGTCAGCATGTAGTCGATGATATCATCATCGCGAAGAGGAGAGCCGGCGGGGGCCATCGAATCAGCGAGGGCCTTGACCTTCTGCATATACTCGCCGGCGGGGCGATCTCCTTTCCTCAGCGCCTGGATCTGGCGCCGGAGGTTACGCACGCCGGCGCTGTTCTCGGCGGTGAACATGGTGTGCACGGCCGCCCAGGCGGCGGCGCCGTCCTGCAGCCAATGAGCTGCACAGAGATCTCCACATTCATCGAACCGAGGAGATGCCCGAGGACCTTCTGATCCAGCGTCCACCACTGCTGGTACTCAGGGTTGGACACTGTGCGGGCGGCCTCGCCGGTGCCTGTCATCACGGTCGGTGCCGGCGCCCTGGCCGAGCCGTCGAGGAAGCCGTGGAGGCGAACTCCGGCGAAGTTGGGAAGGGCAAGGGCCCTCCACAACATGAAGTTACTGTGGTCGAGCGAGACCGCGATGGGCGGAAGGACGGGGGTGGGAGCCGACGCGGCGGGTTGGGCGATGACCGGGGCGGGCACGGAGAGGGTGGAGAGCGTGAGCGCGGAGGAGGGGGTCATCGAGGCTGCCGGGGCGGTGGACATCACGGCGGCTGCGAGAAAACTGCGGCGGCGGCGGCGGCGGGAGGAGAGACTCTAATACCAAGTTTGAGAATAGGGTTTAGGGTTTTCCGTGGGGCAAAGCCTCTCCACGTCTTTCTATATATAACAATCAGCATATACAATTACACACGCTAGGCCTATCTTAACAGAAGCCATAACTAAGTGCCAGCTGAAGGCCTACGCAAGCCGTAACCGCAGCGGCCAGGAAGATGACCTTGACGGTACTGTCAGTTTTCCTGCAGCTCCCAGCAGCATAGGCGCCCATGAGGCCCAGGAGGGCGACGGCGATGAAGCCGTAGACCGCCAGAAACCGCGCTGAGATATTGCTGCTCAACTTCTCGTCCAGGAGGAATGGGATGATGAACAAGGAGGCGACGAACGTCGTCGTGTTGCAGACGAAGAAGGCCCGGTACCTCCGTAGCGTGCTATCTTCCATGATAGGGTCGCCGGCGAGGTAAAGAAGGCGGCCATCCTTCTGCTGCAGGGTGCTTGTCCGTGCGCGCCTCCGCTGCCCACTGGCGGGTCATGCATGTGGGCGGCCACCCAGCGGACCTCATCGGCACAGTCCACTACGCCGCCTTCGGCTGCAGACGACACGCGCTGGATGATGCACTCGCCCGTTTATGTACTCTCTCCAAAAGCTTCTGGGTGCACGTCAGTGTGCTCGCTCCCCAGCTCCTCGGCATCCTCTCCCTTGGACTCGGGGTCGGGGTCGAGGACGACCTGCTACTTGAAGCTGAAGATAAACTACTACTCGTGGTGCCTGCAGCCGGAGCTGTCAGTGGTGTGGAGGCGCACACGGACGCCAGTGCGCTCTTCTTCATCCTCACGGGCGTGGGATGGCGAGCACGCCAGCTTCTTGTGTCCACGGTTTCAAACTGCAGTTTCTATCCAAAGACGAAACATGGTTTGGATGGTGCTGGGTGGAAAAAGTGGGTATTTTGGGTTGGTTTGGATTATGGTGGTTAAATTTTGGATTGGATTGGTCTGGTTGAAAGAGGCAGAGTCGTATGGTTTGGGCTGACTTCAATCTGGTTTTGAAACTATTCCCAGGTTTAGTTGCAGTAGTAGAAGCCGAGGTGCCGGCGGTAGTGGATGTCCCGTAGGATCGGGTCGCCGGCGAGGTGCCCGTCCGCCTGCTGCGTCCGCCAGGCCCCCCCCCCCCTGGCAGGTTGAGCCCGGTGACGTACGTCCCCGTCGCCAGCCACCAGAGTGGCCAGCACTCAGCAGCATAAGCTGCTCTTTCAGCTGGTACAAATAACTCTGGGTCTTCATCTTCGTTGGACGCAGCTTGGTCAGACGTCGACGGTTCATTTGGTGGTGGCGGTGTGGAGGTGGGGATATCTGTCATCTTGGTAGTTGGGAGCTACTTGCATTGCATAGCATTGGGTTATATACATGTAAATGTCAACTTTGGAACAACTTAATTGCTTCTAGCTATTTTGTTTTTGTGACCAGACCACGAGACTTGGCGATCTTATACACATATATGTATTTTACGCAGTGATGATTAGTACTTTGAGATTGACTAAAGACTGCAGTGCCCGGGGTCATATGCTCCTATACTTTAAGATTATACTTCTTTAAGATAGATTATAAGGACTCAAGGTTGGCTTGTTGGATTGGGCAACTGATGAGATGCAAGTTGGCAAGTCGCATGTCCTGGGAATGATTAATCAATGAACCGGCCGGTAGTCTTAAATTTGTGATGATAAGAGCATCATCAAATTTGTTAAGTTTGTGTGAACCAACCTGTGATTGGATTGTTAGGAGGACGGTGGTATGCAGGATTGCTCCCACACCTGTCACGCTCATGATCGACCTCCTTAGTTGTGTATCGATCAAAAGGCAGGGCGGCAGAGCCCCCAACCGACGTGATTAGTTTTGTCCAGTACGTCCCCTCTCGATTCTCCACATGCTATGATACCCTAGGTGGGTAGGAGTATGCCGAGTCCGTATCACCGCAGAACAACTGCAGCATTCGAATCTGACCTATCTACTCGACAATTCATCTGGGGACTCCGGTCACCAAAGAAGCCCCATATCCCTCTCACAATGAAAACTAAAGATCACAGTGCAAAGTCAAATCGCTGTTTTGGTCATTTTCATGAGTTTGTTATTACCTTATTAGGAGCATATGGAGAAGACCCTACTCTTTTTTTTTTGCGAGGAGAAGACCCTACTCGCGCGTTGAGATAGTTTAATGGCAAATGATCTTGCCATATACCGTCAGTCTTTTCCATCCCAGCGAAACATTTTCGCAAATTCAGAATTTGTGGAAATCGATGTAGGAAGACGCTCTTTACCGCCTGAACTTATCACATGTTTATACTGGGTCTAGTTGATATTCGTACGTGTTAACTCTGTAAGCCGGCCTGGATTCAATTCATACGCCAAATAATCTTGTCTATAAGGGGGCGGGATAACAAAATTGCCTTATCACCTTAACCGCGAACAATGTTGACCTCGCAATGTAGTAGAAAAGAAAATGAGGAAATGACAGTGACGGGTGCACGACCAAAACAACACAACAACTCCGTCCACATGGTGTGGTGATATACAAGTTTTTCAGGCGAATACTACAGAAGCTATATATCCAAGAGGGAGACTAAGCGTTAGTTTGTTTGTTGGCTTGCCTGCGTGGTCGGCAACTGGGAGGATGTACGCTTTTTGTATATGTATATGGCCACCATTGCTGCGTAGAGTGCAATGCAGGCTAGCACGGGGAGGAGGATGAATATGACGTTCCTGGACGACTTCCACTTCCTGGTACTTCCTGCCGCGTAGGCCACCAGGAGGCCGAGCATGTCCAGCAAAATGGCCGTGTGGACCGGCCAGAGCGGCCACTTGCGGTTGCTCGTCTGCTGGGACGGCAGGAAACGTTGTAGCCACTCGAGCTCCGTCAGCGTGAATGGCAGCAGCATGACGATTGCGATGACGGACGCCATGAATGAAGTAGAGTTGCTGTACAGGAAGATGTCGTACCGACGCTTGTTGATGTCGTGTAGGATCGGGTTGCCGGCGGAGTAGGCGGCGTTGTCCTCCTGCCACATGCCGCCCGGTGGTCTCAGCCCGGTCTGGTATGTCACACTAGCGGCCAGGACTCCTAACAGCATGAGGTACTCGAACTCCTCGTTTTTCTCCTGATTAGGGGCTTCAAGACCGCGTGCTCGTTGTCGCCTTGTTCTAGATGAATCATGATGGTTGTCGTTGTTTTTCATGTAGATGCGAATGTACCAGAAGATAGCTACCTGCAGGGGTATGGAGGCCGACACCAAGATCACCAGTGTCAACACATAGATGGAGGTCTTGAGATGGCGTGAGCTCCCGGCAGCGTAGGCACCCATGAGCGCAAACATGCCCACTGCCATGCACATATGTAGCGCGTAGCACCGTATCCCTGGCCTGTACAGCTTGCGGTTCACGAGGAGGAGGATGAGAGCCACCGACGCCATGAAGCTCGCCGCGTTGCAGTAGAAGAAGGCCTTGTAGCGGCGGGGGTAGTTGTTGAGGAGGATCGGGTAGCCCGCGCGATGGCCAAGCTCGTCGTTGTCCTCTTGCCAGAAGCCACCCGGTGGGGTCAGCCTGGCTTGGTAGGTCAGTGCCGCCGCCAAGATGGCGATTAGCAACAACACCTGACGCTTGTCGTCAAGCTGCTCCTTGCTTCATCGCCCTCCTCCTCCTAGTACTACTACTGAAGAAGTGGTAGAGACAGGACTAGCAGGAGGAGTAGAAAATGTAGCAACAGAAGTAGCAGAAGCAGGAGCAGGAGCTGGTTCAGCAACGATGTTCTCCTTCTCGCCTCCTAAAGCAATATGGACGACGACGTAGGAGAGGACAAGGCAAGCCACTGCGACGACATAGATGGACGTGCTTGTATCCCTGGTGCTCCCGGCGGCATAGGCAATGACGAGGCCAATCAGGTCTAGCACCATGGCTGCCACCAATGTGCGGCGTTTCAACAGAAACTTGCTCTGGACCATCATGACGACCACCAGAGATGTCACGAAAGCTGCCGAGTTGCTGTAGAAGAACACCTGGTACCGAGTAGGATGTGTCGTCCGGAGCACCGGGTGGCCAATCTTATGCCCATCTAGGTCATCTTGCCAGAGGCCGCCTGGTGGATCCAGTCCTGCTTGGTAGGTGATGCTCACCGCGAAGCTAGCAAGTACCATAACGAAAAATCGAGTATTTTTCAAGTCTGGATCCGCGAGAGCGCTGGCACCTGCATATCAAGAGGTCTGTATCAATCGATCAATCATTCAATTAAGTACTAGTATCATACTCTTCTAAACTACAGTTGATTTTTCAATAAAGGGTGGATTTTATTGACTCAAAAATGAAGCATCAAGTGAATACAAACATAGTGAGCACACATCCGGCCTTTGCATAACTAGGATGCACACAGCCAACACCAACGCACACACACAAATAAACACGTCGGCAAATAGCAAAGTCATATAAGATCAAAACTATCCCCGAGTGAGAAAGAAAAAGACCTCCAAACCGATCAACACAACGATCGACAAACTATAACAACAATCATCGCACCAACCATCTCTTGACACCACAAGGACAACAAGTTTCTTCAACAGCAACGCCTTCAGGAAGGAGTGACACTCAAGCGCCATCGTTACCGGATTCAACAACCAAATGCCAGAATCTAGGGTTCACCCTGAAGAACGAGTCCAAAGCACATCCGAGCAATGCCTTCAACAAGGGAACGATGCAAATAACATCATCATTGCCAGGTATAACCTCAGTTCAGACCTACGCTTTTCACCCCGGAGCTCAAGACTGGGTGCTCAAGAAGCACCATCAAATCGAAGTCAATTTTGTGTTGTCGCCACCACTTTCCCACAATCCCAGCAACTACATGCACACTGCTGTTGCACAACCATATCCTCTGCGTCAAGTCATCATCCACAGATTGCATCTCATCGTTGAAGGCAAACTGACCAAAGTAAGATAAGCCAAAACTCACAGAGGAGCCTTCTGACTGCATCCACAACATCACCGGTATGAGCTGTCAACGGCAGCCACGAGATCTGAACGACACCCATGACGTGGGCGCCCACCGTGTAGATGTATGTTGCCGATCTGTCACCTGGCTTCCACAGCCCGACAACCACAGTAGCAGCCCCAAGGCTACTGACTGGCCAGGCACCAACCCGTAGAAGGATCCAGACAAAACATATATGGTCATGTCAAATCGAATCAAGGGAAGAAGTTCGGAGCGGCCAGGCCATGCATAGGCAGAACTTTGCATCATGGAGGAGCTAAGCCTCGTATGGAATCCTCACCATGAGCCGGCCATGCCAAACTGCCATTGAAGAGCAGCACTAGCACCAACAGATCACGGATCAGATGCTAGATCTGGAGAGGAGGATTGGGGGAGGGGATGGCGCAAGCGAAGGGAAGTGGCCCGCCACCGCCGACCGGCCAGCCGAGGGGGCCGCCGCTGGCGACGGCGAGGAGGATCGAGAAAGGATAGAGTCGAGGCTGCCGGCGGCTGGGGTGCCTCCGGAGTCGCGAGAGCGACCCGGGAGGCGGTTCCTCTCTTAACAGATGGCAAGATCATAAACTACAGTCGATTAAGAAAAAGATGTGGTTAAACCTAGGTGTACTACACCCCCTATCCATGAACTTTCCCTTTTCTTTTTCTCCCAAACGAGACAACATATGGAATTCAAACTTCTTGAGTCAACAAAGCACTAGAGTTACTATGCGTGGAAATCAACCAGTTTTTTTTTATCTCACATAAACATCTATATCTATACCTACTATTAAATCTATATCTATATCTATCTATATACCTACTATTAAAGGGAGGTGATATTCTTGGTTTCGTCCTGCTTTGTTTGGTCCCGCTTCAATTAATTTCAGGTGGTGCACTGTGGCCCAGGTCCAGAGAACTAGCAAAAATAAAATTGGCGCTAGGAGGGTTCGATCACATAACCTGCCAAGCGGCCACACACAGTTTGTCTAACTGACCCGGCTAGAGATATGAGAAGATATTTTTTTCTCCCGCTGCAACGCACGGGTCTTTTTGCTAGTATAAAACAATATTTTTTGAGTAAGCCATATTATTTGGAGTATTTATGGTACATAAGAAAATTTGGAAGTTTTTTTTTTGACATATTTTAGTTCTAAAGTTCCGCTGGTCTGGAAAGTATGAACTCCACATGTTTTTGGTAATGTTCTCTGGTGAAAGCCAGCTGGGAGGGGATGGCAAGCGAACACTTTTTCCCGAAAGTTTTAGTTGCTTCGTGAGATCAAATGTGGCAATTTTTGAACAAAAAACGCCTTCTTCTGAAGAAACTGCCATGTTGTTCTGAGAAGTTGCCATCCCCTCACAACTAAAACTGCCAGCAAAATTGTTCGAAATGCCACCCCCTCCAACCGAACGTTCGCCAGCTAAGAGGTTCCTATGTTTTATCTTTTGGGAGAAATGAAAGAGAAAACCTTCTATGTAAGATAGTTAGTTCGTAGCATAGATCTGAATGCTGCGTTGGATGGTAGAAATAATTCACATAAGTTTGCAGAACATACATGTTTAGAAAATCCACTTTGAGAACTGTGTTTTTTCTCAGCTCTAGCCATACCTAACTTTTTTGGGGTCTGGCGCCGATGAGATTATTTTATGTCTAAGTAAATGGTGATTTGGTCTAATCTAATTAATCTTGTCTCCATCTCCGCACGAACCTCACTAAGACATCGCACCAACTGATACATAAGATAAGCGCAAGTGACATAGATTTAGCAAACTATATTTATCTAAAAGTCAGAGTGATTATGGCTTGTTATTTCTCACTAAACCGTCCAATCAAAATTTTCTCATCTGTCTGTACCTATTGCACAAATCCTAATGTTCGTATTAAAGGTTTTCTATTACCGGTGACTTGCAAATCCCTCCACCTAAAAGATGGTGCATATAGATGTTGCTCTAAATCAAACTTTGTAACTTCTTATTTACTTTAACAGGAAAAAAAATCAGTAACTACAAAATCAAATAAATGCAGTTTGAAAATATTTTTCATGGAGGATATGATATTTATTTGATATGGTAAATGTTGATATTTTTCTCTATGAACTTGGTTGAAGTTTTCAAATTTTGACTTTGGACAGAAACTACACGTGGCAAAACCTTAAAGTTATGAGCATTTGCAACAAAGACCGAGTGTTGCAATTTCAAGGCAGGATTCCAGTTTGACAGGAGAATTAGCAAAAGATAAAAGAGAAACCAACAAATTAAGATGTAGAGCAAGTATACCTCCGGGAATCAAGTTCCCCAACCATCCGGAGAAATTATCACACATGTTCTTGATTGACCAGTAGAAGACATAGTTGAGAGCCAGCTGCAGGACTACGCAGGCAGGAACGGCAGCGGCCAGGGAGAGGACCTTGATGGTATTGTCAGTCTCCCTGCAGCTCCCAGCAGCATAGGCCCCCATGAGGCCCAGGAGCGCCACGGCGATGAAGCCGTAGACCGCCACGAACCGCGCCGAGATGGTCCTGCTCAACTTCTTGTCCAGGAGCAGCAGGATGATGAGCAAGGACGCGACGAACGACGTCGTGTTGCAGACGAAGAAGGCCCGGTACCTCCGGAGGGAGCTATCTTCCATGATCGGATCGCCGGCGAGGTGAAGAAGGCGGGCGTCCTCCTTCTGCTGCAGGGTGCTGCTCCAGAAGCCGCCAGGTGGATTCAGCCCGGCGGCGTAGGAGATGGTGACGGCAAAGGTCGCCAGCAGCATGAGCACCTCGATCTTCTCCTTCTCTTGGTACCCGTTTGGGTATCTAGGGGTGGGAGCTTCGCGGCGGAGGGGCAAGCAGAGGTAGCAGACGAAAGCGTACGTGATGTAGGCCAACACAGGGAAAGCGAGCGCCACGACCCAGATGGTGGCGAAGGTGTCATGGCAGGTCCCGGCTGCGTAGGAACCCATGAGGCCAAGAAGGTCGAGCACCATGACCACCCGCAGCACCACCGACCAGGCCGGGCTGTCCCTGCGCAGCATGACGAGGATGAGGCAGACCACGACCGACGAGGCGAGCGCCGTGCCGTTGCAGTAGTAGAAGGCGAGGTACCGACGGTAGTGGATGTCCCGGAGGATCGGGTCGCCGGCGAGGGGGCCGTGCCCGTCTGCCTGCTGCGTCTGCCAGGCTCCCCCGGGAAGGTTGAGCCCGGTGACGTATGTCACCGTTGCCACCAGTGTGGTCAGCAGCAGAAGCTGCTCTTTCAGCTCGTACAATTTTGTGTCTGAAATTGAATCTATGTTGGGCGTCACCATTTGATTTGTTTGTGGCGGCCGGGGTGGAGATGGAATATGCATGATCTTGCTAGCTGGGAGCTCCTTGCATTGCATAGCATTGGGTTTTATACATGTAAATGTCAACTTTGGTACAAATTAGTTGCTTCTAGCTAGTTTGTTTCTGTGACCAGACCAAAAGACTTGGCGATTTTATACCCCAAATGTCTTTTTCCTAGTTGGGATACATGACCCCACGGCGACTTCACTTTGCAAGTTTATCTTCCTGTCTCGCACGCTTCACTGTTTTTTACACATTGATGATTATACTTCTTTAAAATTGACTAAACATCGGAGACCAAAGTACCTGTCCTTGTAGAATTGTTGCTCAAGGTTGGCTTGTTGGAGTAGGCAACTGACTAGATGCAAGTTGGCAGGTCGTTGCTGGGAATGATAAATCAGTGAGCCGGACGGTAGTCTTTTAAATTTGTGATGACAAGAGCATCGCCAAGAAACCTTTACTAAGTTTGTTCAAGTGGAGAAACTAAGAAATAGTGCAAACTAATGACCCCTCCAACAAGAGTAGGCGCTAACATTTTTATTTTCCACACGAAGCATGCTCTCTCCGTGTTCCATTATCAAAGATAACGTAGCATGGTAGTCATATACAAAGAGAGAAAAAAGACAACACGAAATCAATATCATGTTCGTCAAAAGCCGAGGTCATGCACAACTCATGTACTTAGGCTGGTCATAGTGGGGAGTAACTTAGACTAGTAACATGCATATGTTATTAGTCTATGTTACTACCTTCATAGTGAGTAGTAACATATGGATGGTAACATGCAAGCCTTCATTAATTGAGATATAGACTCATGTTGCCTCGGGGTGTGTTATGTTACAGTAACATATTATGTTATCACAAGCATCTCTTTCCTCATTAACTCCATGCCACATAAGCAATTATTTCTTAGGATGTGTTATGTTACTACCTAAGTTACTCCCACTATGACTAGCCTTACGAAATAGTCATCATTCCCTGTTGCATTATTGGAGTAGGCAATTAATGAGATGCATGTTGGCATGTCTCTGGGTTGGAGTAAGTGATACGTAACAACTAATCACACAATTAAGTGAGAACCAACATCTAGTTAGATGATTAGGAGGTGGTTGTACCCCTACGGTACAAAGGATCAAGCTTTAGGGTTACCATTTACTTACTTGGGTGAAATTTATCTAATTATTTTGTCAGTACATGTGCGTGTGTGTGTCTACATATTATTGGTTTCTCATTATTACTTCAGTTATATTGTACAAATCCACTATCATTCTCATTCATATTATAAAATGATGAGAGACATTCTTCATTCCCTTGTGTGTTGGTAATTTTTATTCGACTGACAGGTCAATACAAACCAACAAGTTGGTACCCGGTAGTATATTTTATTTCGTAGTAAAATGGCAAGAGCATCTCCAACAACTTTGTACATGAGTAAAATGACCAGAGAGGGGGGGGGGGGGGGGGGATAGAGAGAGCAAAAGTCCTCTTCTGCTCCCGAACTGTAAAATCAAAACGAATGAAAAAAAACATAAAATTCTGAATATTTTGGTGCAATCTTTGACAAATGTTTGTATGCCTGACAAATTTCATGAAAAAATGACATTCATGGGACTCATGGCAAACAAAAATTAGTACTCCATATGCTTCAAAAAATAGCATTTTTGGAGAATTGATTTTTTTGCCACGACTTGCATGAATGTACTTTCATGATAAAATAATCAAGCACACAAAAAATTGTCAAATTTTAGCACAAAAAAATTCAGTTTTAGAGAGGGAGAGAGAGAGAGAGAGAGAGAGTTTTGATGTAGAGTAATGATCTATCCAACAGGTTTTGCTTTTCCTTGTTACTAAGACAATTGTTCAATGTGTGACTCGGTACCACCATGCGGGTGATGTAAAATGAATATCAACTTTGTGGTCTACATATTCATCTACTTTTAATAGGAGTATACTTTAAATATTATTTCAGTGATCCCCATCACCTCTAGAATGTCAATTGTTTGACATCCACTTTCCTTAGCTTATACTATGAGCACACTCAAAGTAAATTTGAAGATAAATTCATCATCTCATTTAGAATGTGATTGTTTTGGCAAATAAACGGCGATGAAAAATTATACAAGCACCATGTCATTACTGCATTATGGGTTTGTGTGTCTATTTTCTAGCTAATCACAACAAAACTTAAATATACTAGTGGTGTGGCCATGCGTTGCCAGCCTGTAGCTGCGCATGGAAGCAACTAATCAGACTCATGAGACGTGGTATGTTGTACGCCGTTAGTAGCTTCATAATTTATTTGTCTGTTTCCATCCTCTGGGATCCTCTATATGTCACCTAGAGCGAGGAATAGGGAGACCACTTGCAAACGACAAATGTTTGGGCCGACATTCAATCCACCAATTAACATGTCTTAATATTTTTTGTAAATCTTAGAAATTCTTGTATATATGGTACTAATGCATTTTGAGAAAATGTTCTTGTATTTTACATGTATATTAACAAGATGATCATTTATATTTTAAATTTTGTATATGTGATGATCATTTATATTAATAAGATGATCTGATGTACGCTCACGAAAAACTTGTTTAGGAAACAAACAACTCATGGTTCTGAAGAAGGCACCTACCATGTTTAAAGTATATTATTGCAAAAAACAAGCTTTAAATAACATTAATGAATTTATTAAAATATGCATGATTTTTTTAATGGTTTTGGTTAAAAAATTCATATTTTTTTTCAAATATTCAAGAATTTGAAACATATAGTTGGATTAAAAAATATTCCTGGATCTCAAAATGGTCATGAATTATTTAATATTAAAAATATATTAATAATGTTTTAGTGCCCTATTTCATTAAATGGTCCTAATTTTTAAAGAGAAAAAAAAGGAAAAGAAAGAAAACCGAGAAATGGAGAAAACCAGTCAAAAACTTGAAGGGCATATTCGCTTTGTAGGATTTTTGAAGGATTTCTGTATGATTTTGACCTTTCAGATTTTTTTTACTATGCATGGCATTCGTTTTATAGGAATGGAAGTACTAGATTTCTTATGATTGTGTCAAAATTGCCCGAGCTAAGTATTCTTAGAATTAGGTCAGAATCCATCGAAAATTCATAAGGGTGGGAGTAAAGAAGGCATTTGAAATACTCTACTTTTCCTATTCCTTTGATTTGGAAATTCTATAAACCGGATGAGTCCAAGAAAAAGGAATAAAATGGAAAAGAGAAAGCCAGCAAAAAACACAGTACTATATGGATGGCCCATGTACTGCTGTCTTGTGTGGTACGAGCAAATAATGAAATGTTCCGGCTTAGGCTTGGTGAAAACAAGGCAGGAATGGGCTAAGCAGGGCCGGTCCTGACACATCGGGAGCCCTGCTGCAAGCAGACAAAGTGGGGCCTGTATGCAGAAATATTTTTAGAAACATTTTCTTATATTTCAATAGCTACTTTAATTGAATGTATGGAGAAATATTCCTAAACTCTCATTAGATACATATCTGGACGGGAACTACTCATCTATGGTGATAACTTTTGTTTAAAAAAAACAACTACATTTTTCTGAGGATAAACATCTCATCCTAAGAATATCAGTGGCGGAGCCAGGAAAATCATATGAGGGTGGCCGAGTGTTCTAATGTCTTGCTGGGAGGGCCGGCCTATCAAAATACGTCATTTTATACATCAATTAAGCACTACTAAGATGGATATTAGCCTTAAGTCAAGAATGTTAGGGGGAGCCAGGGCCCCTGCTGGTCCCCCTGCCTCCGCCACTGCCTAAGATTGCCTCATATGCTCACATAGCAATGCAAAACTAATGAACCATCTTGTATCTTGGAAGAAGAACAATTGCATTGGTTAAGTAAAGCATTTTCTTCTAATATGAAAAATTATCAGTAATAGTATCGAAATTAATCTGGTAGAATATATCATTCTCATGCATTTATAGTACCTTGCGCATTGAATCTAACTGCCTTGTGTCATTTTTGCATTTGCTTGCTGGATATGGCTGCCACCATCCACCAATCCCCTTCTGTTGCCCCTTTTCTCTCTCAAGTCTATGGGGAATGGGATTACTGAGGACCATCGAAAACAGGAATCAAATCGAATCGAATAGAGAGAAAGAACCAAACCTGTGAATATAAAGAAAGAGATTTCACTAACCCTTGCAACGAGGACGGATTGGTTGGGAAATAATACATTGACATCTTCTCCTCCATTAATTCCGGGCAAACAACTCAAAGGCGCAATGGATGGGTGATGCTCTATCATTGGGTGATTTAGGAGGAAGGGGAACGAGCAACGAGAAGGCAATATCGAGGAAAAGACGATGTGACTCGAGTCTGGAGATTGCTTTGCGCTAGATGCGTATTGCGTGACTCATGCTTGTTCGCACGTACATGCTGAGTGTCCAAGGCTCTAATGGGTTGGCCTTTTTAGTTTTTTTTCGTGGTAACGGGCTATATATACCTGGGTCGGGGCCCCTCACAGCTGGGGGCCGGTGCAGCTGCACCCATGCTCAGGGCCGGGCCTGGGGCTAAGGCTGGGAGGTGGCCTGTGGCTTTGCTAGTTTTGCCTATTAAAATCAAGTTCACAGTCGTCTTTGCTAGGAATCAAGGTGGCCCCCTCAGCTCCTGCTGTTAACCACCTTTTGTTTGCAGATGACAGCCTGCTGCTTTTTAAGTCTAGCGTGGAGGGTGCAAATCTGGTTTCAAACCTGTTGGATGTTTATTGTGCGGCTTCGGGACAACGAGTCAATCACGACAAGTCGTCAATTTACTTTAGTAAAGGGTGTCCTGACTCTCTCAAACAAGAGGTAAAAAATTGTTTGAAGGTGCAGAATGAGTCCCTTAGTGAAAAGTACTTGGGCCTGCCGACAGAGGTAGGGCATTCGAAGAATGGGACTTTCAAATATCTGAGGGATAGGGTTTGGGAGAAGATAAAAGGTTGGATGGAGAAGCTTCTGTCAGCTGCCGGGAAAGAGGTTCTAATCAAATCAGTAGCACAATCCATACATGTCTTTTCCATGTCTTGTTTCAGATTGCCAAGGGGTTTATGTGAAAGCATCACCTCTATTATAAGACAGTTTTGGTGGGGAAGCAAGCAAGGTAGGAGAAGGCCCTGTTGGGTGTCTTGGGATGTTATAACATTGCCAAAAAATCTAGGAGGGTTGGGCTTTAGAGACATGGAACTGTTTAATCTTGCATTATTAGCAAGATAATCATGGAGGTTGTTGAATGAGCCCGACACTCTCAGTGCGAGGCTGCTGAAGGCAGTTTATTATCCTGATTCTACAATCCTTGAGGCGGAGCTTGGCCACCATCCATCACAGATTTGGCGAGCTATCCTAGACGGCAGAGATATAATGAGACTAGGCATTATACGCAGAATAGGAGATGGTACAACAAGAAACATTTGGGCACACAATTGGATACCCAGGGATCTTTTATGGAGACCAATCAGGGCCATGGTTGACAATCCACCGCAAACAGTGTCTGAGCTCATTGATGCATCATCAGCAAGCTGGAAGGAGGGGCTAGTACGCCAAGTTTTCACTCCTCTAGATGCTGAATCAGTCTTAAGATCCCACTGTGTACCAGGCAAGTGGAGGATTTTTGGGCATGGGCAGGTGACCCTAGAGGCATTTTTTCGGTGCGATCGGCATATTTCTTACTCAGTCGAGTCAAGAGGGGAAGAGAAGCGTGGTTGGAGGGCGGTGAAGATACATCAAACGGCGAGGGAGATCGGCGGGGCTGGACGTCAGTGTGGACACTCAAGGTTCCTTCTAAATTGAAGGTGTTCACTTGGAGGTTAGCTCAGCATTCCATCCCAACAAACGATGTGCTACACCGACGAAATATGGCATACTCTCATGCTTGTGCCATTTGCGGGATGGAGGACAATTGGCGACACGCTTTGCTTGACTGCACACTATCTCGGAGTGTTTGGGCACTGTCAAACGAGGAGCTAGTGCAACACATGTGCATGAATAAAGATGAAGATGCTAAGGCCTGGTTATTTGCCATGAGTGACACGATCTCACAGAAGGAGTTTTCCGTTCTCATTACCACCCTATGGGCCATTTGGTATGCACGGATGAAAGTTATCCATGAGGGAGTTCTTCAAACACCTTTCGCAACACATGCATTTGTAGACAGATTCTTGGCTGATCTTGATTACATGGACTCTCCATCGCCCGCTGCTCGTGAGGTCGTGCCTCGACCACGGGGTTGGTTACCACCCCCGGGAGATCATTCAAAGATCAACTCCGACACTGCAGTTTCAAGGGCGGGGCGTTATGGTGCTGTTGGGGTGATTTGCCGCGATGAAGAAGGACTCTATCAGGGGGCGTCAGCCATGGTGTTCGGGAAAATTGAAGACCCGGAGGTGCTCGAGGTACTTGGCATCCGAGAGAGTTTAGCGCTAGCTCATGATCTATACATCCAAAAGGTGGCGGTGGCTTCAGATTGCAGAGTTGCAGTGGAGGCAATTGAGAAGGGTACTTCAGCTGAGTATGGAGCAGTGGTGTTGGAGATTAAACAGTTATCTAGAGATTTCAATTCTTGTATTTTCTCTCATGAGTTTAGAACCTTGAATGTCGAGGCCCACAAACTTGCAAAGCATGCCTTAACTCTAGGGACCGGCCGCCATGTTTGGTTAGGCCATCCTGGAGAGCTTAGTTTCGTCCCTGTAAACGTTGTGACGGGTCAATAAAAAGCTTTGCGAGTTTGCCTCAAAAAAAAAAGTATCCACTCAATAGCGGACAAACCTGTGGTTAGATAGTTAGAAGGATAATTATATACCTAGCCTACCAGAGGTCAAGCCCTAGACTTGACATTGGTGCTCGTATTTTCTTAAATTTATTTCAAGCCTTCGGACGATGTGCATTCAGTGGGAGGATACGTTCCAGTCAACTACGAAGGTCTACTGCGACTTTCAATCTCAGGATGACTCTTGGAGGTGCTCATAGGGGTATGATGTGCGTGTGTGCATTCATAGAGATGAGTGTATGTGCATATGTATGAGCGTCTGCGTCTGTACTGTGTTAAAAATGCATATCCTCACAAAAGAAAAAAAAAACTAGTTTTGCTACATTGTTCATCTTGAGTTAGTAGAAAATAACAGAAAAAGAAAAGAAAAACCAGCCATCATATCTTGCCTGATCTACAAAATGATGATGCCATCGATGCTTTCTTGCTGCAGGACCAGGCAACCGAGCTCGGAGAGCCAAAATTAGTTTCGTTTTCTATCAATGCCGAATGCATGAAGAAATAGGGTGGGCACAAGGTTAACAGTGAGAAAACTAAATTCCCTTTTGAAAAAATAGTCATTATCTCCTGATCCTATTGTCCAAATAAGCTCAAAATTTCCCAAATTACTACAAGAAACATGTAGTATTTAGTGGATTTTTTCTAGCTTTTTTTAAACTATCAATCTTGAACCAAATTTTAATCTTTCTAGCAGTAGCAAAGTAGACAATATCTCTCAATCTGGTTGTCCAAAGATCTTAAAATTAGGGAGTAGAAGCCCTGGCCCCCTTCGGTCAAGTGCTTGTGTGCGCTTTTACCTATCGTAGGACCTTCGTCCCCGAAGCAAAGAAGGAGGAGTAGGAACAACATGTTTTCCTCTCTTGGCCCAGTAGTTCCGCAACTACCGTGGTTGTTGCAAACAGGGATCCCCCATTCCGATAGGTAATGGGGCCGGCCCTTAGGTCCAAAGTTGTATGCCACTTCTATGGCGCCATTGAATTGTGTTATGCCCCCCATATCCCTATAGAGCGAAAGCGTTGCCTGGTGATCCCTAGATTGCAACGTGTCTGGTTGTTAACTCCTCGCTAGCTGCCGCCGTTTCTATGCCGAGCGGCGCCTGACCTGCATGCACAGGTACCTATGCAGTGTAGTGTCGGTTGCACATTCATAATAGCGTTCAGACTCAACATGGACGACGTTGCGTTCGGACTCATGTGCCCGACCGCAATGTCGTCCATGTTGCCATGACGGCCACAACATAGTCCATGTTGCGATGGGGGCAATAGGTGACAACATCATCCATGTTGCGATGATCCGATGGCTACGTGGGGTAGATGCAACCCCAACGTCATCTATGTTTCAATCGCAACTGCAACATGATCCATGTTGCGATGGGCGAGTACAATGTCATTCATGTTGCAACAGGCGATCACAACATTGTCCATGTTGCATGCTATGTGGGATAGATCCAACGACTCGCAACTCGACCGATCTTTGCCAAAGATCAGGCGACCGACGGGTAGTGCGAACCATAGTTTTGTCAATGATTGCATGAATATCTTTCTATCGAGCGATATTATTGGGATGAGAGATAATGAGGGGTAGGCTCCGCCTGACGTGACCAGCTAGCGCCATCAGCCTCCCCCTACTTTTCTCCCTGACGTACGTAAGTGCACTTGCTATTTTCCAGCCTCGCCCGCCCAAATCGAGTGCCATCACAGTTAGCCAAAACTACCCTGAAAGAGAAAGGATATGGTTTCCCATAGATCAATCCAGACAATGCTATCTTATCAGCGACACACGCCATCTATCGAGTCCGAACAAATTCCTTTTCAAGTCAGGTGGCTTGCTCATCATGCGTTTATTGCTTGCTAGCTCTAGCTCATGATCATTCCAGTCAACTAGAATAAGAATAACCTTCCAGTTTGTTAAGTCCTACTAACAAAAGATGAAACAAAACAAAATTAAGGGCCGGTGTATCTAGTGATGATTCGTCAGTTTGTCACAATCTTATTACTTTCTCAACTGACAAGTTAGAATTACTTCCTAGGATGACGCGGCAAAAATCAAGGACGTGTATCCATTGAAGCGCACATTATGTCAGATTCCCGCCAATTCGATCAAATTACGCCAAATTCTACCATGTGCAGTTAGAGCACCACATTGCTCTTGCGCTGTGTCGGATGTCATATGTACCCTGCCGTGCTTAATTGGAAGGCATCATTAATTTTTTTAAAAAAAGTTACTCCGGAGGAGCTAGAAAAGCTCGGTGGATTGTGCGTGTTGACTTGTTCTTGCTCACTGAATTCTTTCTCGAGGTATAGTCAACGTTCAACATTCTTAGTCACAATGAGAAGAAATTCCACATTCTTCATCTTGGTCCCATTGAGATTAAGAACCCCCAAAAGATTATAACCCCGTATTGATTGACCAGTGAATTCAGAAGTATCGCATAAAAATCCCCTTTAGCCTATAAGTTTAACAGGCTGCTGAAAGGAAAAATAGATTGCACCCCTAGGCCCTAAGCCCTATTAGGCTCCGCCCATGTCCATCGTGTACGTACTAAAGCAATTAACGACAACATGGGAATAATAGTGAAAACATCAACTTTGGTGTATTAATATTTTGTCACTTAAGCTGGGCCATCATGGGTGGAATGCCTTCTATCTTTGGTACAATAGATCCTCTAGCGCACTAGGAAACATATCTTATAGTTACACTAGGATCTCAAATGTATAGCGCTCATCTTTATTCCTTTCTGTCACCTTGGCGCGACTGCGTGCGGGCCCCACACATCCATAGGAAGTTTTCAGTCTGACTCGGTATACCCAAGTCTCACCAACAAGTCCCCCTCCCTTACATGCATGCGAAATTAGGATGTTCCAAGGAAAATGTCAAGTTAACATCAGTCTAATCCTTCTTCGACCCTCTTCCTACCATCCTTCAACAATTGGAAAAGTAGGGAATGTTCCCTCGGGTACACAAGCCACATTTTGAGTCACTTCATAAAGTTACTCGCATCCGCACCATATTCCAAGTGAGATAACCCGATTCTGCAATTAGAATCATCCTCCGTCTCTCTCGGAATGAAAATATAACTGGCGAGCAGCCTTTTGCCCTTTTCCAACAAATCCAATGCGCCCTGTCATGATTTTGGGTGGTCTCATCACCCACATCTAAGTTATTGAAACAACTTGGCCGTGGCCGGCGGCTTGGACCAGGACACCTAGAATCCCGTTCATGAAGGCCCTCCTGCCTGATCGAAATTTGAGAAAAGCAGCACCGAATCTGACTATCATATAATGCACAACTCTATGTCGCGTCAACATATAACTGAAAGGAGAAAGAGGCACCACCATTGTCCCACCCCTAGACGGATGGTCAGCCGAACAAACTACTTGAGCTACAAAACATTTACAATCACACAAATAAACTTCAATACACAAAAGGGGAGCTTTCGCCCAAAATCACCCCACACAACCAACCCACCGATACAAGGCAAAGGGTCCGGCCATGCGGACAGCCTCATGCGACGCCACTAAACCGAATGGACATGATCCAGCAGAGAGGAAGCACTCGTCGATGCATCCCAAAGAGGAGAAAGACTCCCGCAAACACCGACCGGTCAAAGATTAAGGTCCAAATCATGTCAGAAATGGATAAAAAATTAAGGGGAATAAAACGGGGCTGTAAATACACGCACACGCGCACGCTAGACATGGACCGACAATGTGATACACCAAACTGCACAAACTCAGCCTCAGGTACTCCAAGGATGCATTTGGTAGCTTGCATATACCTCAGGTAGGCCTGCACGAGAAGAAAATGATCAGTTTGATTACCCGCAGTCAGTGTTGGGCCTGCATAGCATGAATATTAAAATACCTATCTCTGGGCCTGCATCCAGAGGAACGCTCGAATCGACCGTTTTTGTGGAGTCAAGCCTGAGCGGTGCAACCCTAGGCACGTGGGCGTGGGTGGTTGCACGCGTCAATGCGGTCCCGAGTAGTCGTGTTGTTTCCCGACGCACCTCCCTTCCTCACCGCTCTCTCCCCTCTTCCCCACTCACACAGGCGGCGGCGACCACCCGAGCGACAACATGACGATCCAAGACGGTCGCTACCATTGGAGCGGCTGTAGACTTCCAGCGGAGCGCATCGGCCATGGCGGTAAGTCCTGCCCCCTCTGTAGATTTACTGCTTTCGACTCAGGCTAGATTAGATTTGAGCATGCGATTGGAGAGTTAGGGAGGGCATCAAACACATCGGGGGTGGAGGATTGGATTTAAACACTGGCACCGACTGATTATGCACCGACGACTTCTAGGGTTCATAGGTGATTATTCGATTACATCGGGGGTGGGGATTGAGGTACGCACATTCTTGTCTAGCCGCGGCGATCCTTGAGTCGTGTCGAGTGGCGGAGGGGCGTAGCCATCTTCTTTTCTTCCTCATCATCTTCATCGTCATCGTCTTTGTCAAGAACGATGGGTCTTGCATGGTTGCCTGCCGCCGGCACCCTGGCCACCATCTGCACCTCGTCGTTGTCGGTCTCCGGCGACCCGAACGTCCTACTCCAGTACGCCGCGGCACCCTGGTCTTGAGGCGCCTTGTACTGCCTGTACTTGGCCCATTTTGCCCTCTGTCCAGCGTCGTTGGAGTATGCCTGATTCATGGCTCAGCGCAGGATGTCCACTGAAATTGCGCCCTTCGCTAGGTTCGGAATTAGTGACTTTAGCTCGTCTGGTGTAGCCTTCTTCATCACAGTGTTGGCCTCCTTATGCATGTCATCAATGCTACTGAAGTTCGAGCACACTTCCATGGTGTGCTCGAACTTCTTGCGGTCATCGAGCGAGCACCCAAGGAAGAAGGCCCTCCATCTAATGCTCCGGGGTAAAGGGTTGGGGCTACAGTTGGAGTTCATGGCAAGGGAGAAGTGATGAAACAGACGGGGTTTGAGTGCGGTGTTGGGTTAGTATTGTGGGTTAATCTAGGAGCTTTAGGCCGATATGAATGAATGTTGATCATTGAACTACGTGCTCTTCATAATGCTTATAGACAAGGGCAAGGAGGTCGTGCCACCGCTGGAGAAGGGAAAGGAGGCCGTGCCACCATTGGTGGAAGTGCCGGTGCAAGAACCCCACCAAGCGGAGGAACTATTGGCACTACCATGAGGAGTCCGGACCAAGCCACTTCTGCAAGGTTATCCTTGGTCCGAAGCTGGAGAGTTTGCCAATGCCTCTAGAGTCATGAAGCACCTACCCGCCGTCCCTGCAGAGTTCAAGATTAAGACGAACACCGGCTGCGCATGGAGGGTGACGATGAGGGTGATCAACAGTAGGGGCACCCTTGATCAGGGTGAGGGTGAGGGTATTGCAAACTGAAAGCTGATGTGGAACCACACTGATGTGGACAGTGTGCATGTGTAGAGAATTGCTATTAGTGAGAATCAACTTCTCAAGAACGTAAGATTTCTGGGCAAGTACAACTACAGACCTGCTCTGCAATTCTCACCAAAATTTAAGTAGCATTCAGAAAAAGTTACCAACTAACCAACCATAACATCAAGCTGAGTATGAGATCAGGGACATGACTCGCATATCATCTTACAATTCAAACAAGCATAAATTAATTTAGTTCACCCAATCAACATCCAGAAAAAACAAGTTCTCTTCTACTCCTGTTTGACAATGTTGGTCTCCCATTCGGTGAGCTGCGCCTCCTTGAGGGTGATCTTTGCCCCCCTCATGGAGATGGACTTCTTCTCCAGCTCCACCAAATTCTTCTTATTTTTGAGTTTTCTGACCGGTGAACCTTCAAGCTTTTTAGCCTTCTTCTGAGTGATTGCAGTGGCGTGCTTGACAACAATTTCTTGATACTCGGACTTCCACCCTGGCATGGCAAGCTGGACCACGCTGAAAGCTGCCCCGATGCTCACAGTGAGCATGCAGCTACAGACCCGCCAGGAGACCACCCTGATGTGTATCGTAGTTTCCACCGAAACGCGCGGCTGCCTCGTGCTTGATGAAGATACCGCTGAGCTGCGAGACCTCCTGATCGAGCTTCCGGTGGACAGAGATGCCAACGATCTCTCTCTGGATCTCCGGAGAGATCTATAGGAGGAGTGTCGCCTTGGTAGACATGGAGCGGCGAGGGGTGATGGGGACGGCTGGGCGGTGGCGGAGGAACGAGAAGTGGTGGCGCGGTGGAGGCACGGTGGAAGGCGACGGCCATGTCGGCGTGGACGAGTAAAACCGAGTCGGGTGGCGGCGGAGAACACTAACCCTAAACCTACACTAGAAATGATACCGCAACCGTGCGGTTGCACCTACACTGACAACGATGGGCGTGAGAATGATGAAGCGTGCCTTGAACGATTCACCGTCATGATATATATTTTTATAATAAACTTTCATACTTATTTAAACTATATATATATATATATATATATATATATATATATATAATTAGTACACTTTTATATTACTTCACTTGCATAGTTTACAAAACAAAAATGTTGCTAAACAATACATATAATGTTCTATGCTTGTTCTGCAATTTTAATGAATATCAATAACATTTTGCTTCTCCTATACTAAAATTATGTATGCTATATAACAAAATTTGCCTTTGAATTTTTTAAAATTATATTAATATGTAGTGCATAAATATGTATTTGCATGTGTGTGTTTTTACATATATTAATATCATTAAATATGAGGATAGAGATTTGTAAAACATACGATCTAACAAAAGTATTAATAGTGGTTTCTAATTTATTATTAGGTAAACTTGTATAAACTTCTAGGGTATGTGAAATGTGTCTTGCAATTTGGTTTCATTAATAAATTGACAACACGTGCATGATTTGTCCTTGTAGTTCAAATAGCATAATTATTGTAATGATCAAAGCACATGAAAAAATTACATGCTCTACTTTTGCACATATATGACTTTGTTAGGGCATGTCTCTCTCTAATGTTTTTGGTGACTGATGACAATGCGTTTTGCGGACTATCTGTGTGCATCGAGCATTTCAGATATTCTCATATTTCACACAAGACGGTTTTTATTCTGCTCGGTGAGAACGAAGATGGTTTTCTGGTGTTTCTTTTTTGGTTGACTTGAGTGATAGGAAATCTCTACTATTAAGGGAAGGTCCGGGTTGAAAGGTATGAGTGGAATCACCACGTACACAACCCCATATGCACCCACATACCCTTCATGCACTTTGGAGTCTCCTTCTGTTCATGCTTGGGCACTTTTGTAGTACCCATGCGGTAGTACTGCTCGGCTCCACAGTAGTACCTCTTATGTGGTACTTTCGCTGTGAGCTAGGCCATAAATGAGGTACTACTAGGTAGTGATCGTAGACGGAAGTGTGAAAGAAAATGTGGCATTGTCCCAATTTCCTCGAGGACAGAGAAGAAAAAGTGTATGGTTCTTATCAAGGAGATGAGACAAGTGACGACACTAGTAGAAAACAGGGCTTTCGTTCGGCCAGAAAAGAGCATTAATCCCGGTTGCATTACGAACCGGGACTAATGTGAGGTTCGAGCGGCGAGGGCACCGTACAGGCATTACTCCCGGTTCAAATGGGACCTTTAGTCCCGGTTGGTGCCACGAACCGGTACTAAAGGGTGCGATTGTTGGGGAACGTAGCAGAAATTCAAAATTTTCCTACGTGTCACCAAGATCTATCTATGGAGAAACCAGCAACGAGGGGAAGGAGAGTGCATCTACATACCCTTGTAGATCGCTAAGCGGAAGCGTTCAAGAGAACGGGGTTGAAGGAGTCGTACTCGTCGTGATTCAAATCACCGATGATCCTAGCGCCGAACGGACGACACCTCCGCGTTCAACACACATACGGAACGGAGACGTCTCCCATGCCTTGATCCAGCAAGGAGGAGGGAGAGGTTGATGGAGATCCAGCAGCACGACGGCGTGGTGGAAGTAGCGGGATTCCAACAGGGCTTCGCTAAGCGCTACGGGAGGAGGGAGATGTGTCACGGGAGGGAGAGGGAGGCGCCAGGCCTTAGGTATGGTTGCTCCTCCTTTTCCCCACTATATATAGGGCCAAGGGAGAGGGGGGAGGCGCAGCCCTTGCCCCTTCTTCCAAGGAAAGGGTGCGGCCAAGGGGGGGGGAGGAGTCCATCCTCCTCAAGGCACCTCGGAGGTGCCTTCCCCCTTTAGGACTCTCCCCTTTTTCTCTTCTCTTGGCGCATGGGCCTCTTGGGGCTGGTGACCTTGGCCCATGTAGGCCAAGGCGCACCCCCTACAGCCCATGTGGCCCCCGGGGCAGGTGGCCCCACCCGGTGGACCCCCGGGACCCTTCCGGTGGTCCCGGTACAATACCGATGACCCCGAAACTTGTCCCGATGGCCGAAATAGCACTTCCTATATATAATTCTTTACCTCCGGACCATTCCGGAACTCCTCGTGACGTCCAGGATCTCATCCGGGACTCCGAACAACTTTCGGGTTACCGTATACTAATATCTCTATAACCCTAGCGTCACTGAACCTTAAGTGTGTAGACCCTACGGGTTCGGGAGACATGCAGACATGACCGAGATGACTCTCCGGTCAATAACCAACAGCGGGATCTGGATACCCATGTTGGCTCCCACATGTTCCATGATGATCTCATCGGATGAACCACGATGTCAAGGACTTAATCAATCCCGCATACAATTCCCTTTGTCTATCGGTACGATACTTGCCCGAGATTCGATCGTCAGTATCCCGATACCTTGTTCAATCTCGTTACCGGCAAGTCTCTTTACTCGTTTCGTAAGACATCATCCCGTGATCAACTCCTTGATCACATTGTGCACATTATGACGATGTCCTACCGAGTGGGCCCAGAGATACCTCTCCGTTTACACGGAGTGACAAATCCCAGTCTCGATTCGTGCCAACCCAACAGACACTTTCGGAGATACCTGTAATGCACCTTTATAGCCACCCAGTTACGTTGTGACGTTTGGTACACCCAAAGCATTCCTACGGTATCCGGGAGTTGCACAATCTCATGGTCTAAGGAAATGATACTTGACACTAGAAAAGCTTTAGCATACGAACTACACGATCTTTGCGCTAGGCTTAGGATTGGGTCTTGTCCATCACATCATTCTCCTAATGATGTGATCCCGTTATCAATGACATTCAATGTCCATGGTCAGGAAACCGTAACCATCTATTGATCAACGAGCTAGTCAACTAGAGGCTTACCAGGGACAGATTGTGGTCTATGTATTCACACGTGTATTACGATTTCCGGATAATACAATTATAGCATGAATAAAAGACAATTATCATGAACAAGGAAATATAATAATAATACTTTTATTATTGCCTCTAGGGCATATTTCCAACAGCGATGCCCATTACTACCGGTTCGTGGCACGAACCGGTAAGTACCGGTTCGTGCCACGAACCGGTACTAGTGGTGCAATTTTCAAATCCTACCCCCCCCCCCCCCCCCCAGTGTATCGCCTTTTCAGTTTTGTAAAAAGCAAAAGAAAATGATAAAAACTTCAAAAGTTAAAATCCTTCGAGATGTAGTTATGTTACCACATCTACTAGTTAGGAAAATTTAAAAACTTAAATTTGGACATGTTTTGCAAAAAGTGTAGGGAAAATGTAAAACGGCTATAACTTTTGCATATGATGTCAGAAAAAACGTATAATATATCAAAATGTTAACCATGAAAATCCGCATCCGATTTTGATGGCCTCTGCATGTTTGCAAATTTTTAGAATCCTCAAATTCTAAAAGGAAAAAAAGTTATGCTCAAATTTCAGTTTTTTTTTAATTTTTTAACAATCTATGGTCAAACTACTTATTCAAGAAGTATTAGTGTTACTATATAATTATTCAAGAATATTAGTGTTACTAAATAATTATTTCCTTTTTTGAATGTTGGTCAAATCTGGTCAAACTGTGGTCAAACAATGGACAAACTACTTATTCAAAAAATATTAGTGTTACTAAATAACTATTTTAGTTTTTTTGAATTTTGGTCAAATCTGGTCAAACTGTGGTCAAACAACTTATTCAAGAAATATTAGTGTTACTAAATAATTATTGTTTTTTAGAACAATAGTTTCAAACTCAAACAGTGAAATGTGTGACTTCATGCTCAAGCTAAATTCCTGAGGGTTAATAGGATTGACATCTTACTATTGTCAGGAAAACAACAAGTGCAGACTTGGAAACGAGGAAGAATAGAACCCGGAAGTTAAGCGTGCTCAGGCTGGAGTAGTGAGAGGATGGGTGACCGTCCGGGAAGTTAAATGATTTCGGATGATGAGGCGTGATTAGAGATTAGAGGTTAAATTGAGCAGTGATGAGGGTCGATTAGAGATTAGAGGTTAAAAAAATTCAGAAATTTGAAAATAAAAAAATTTAAAAAAAAATTCAATTTTTTTTAAATAAAATTTTCTTTAGTACTGGTTGGTGTTACCAACCGGGACTAAGGGCCAGTTCTTTTGGGTAATTCTCCCAGAATTGACCCCCTCCCCAGCTTCTCCCAGAATGCCACTCCATCTTTTTTTGCAATTCCTAGCTAATTAGACCTTAACTAGCTAGGAATTGTAAAAAAAGATGGAGTGGCAATTCTGGGAGAAGCTGGGGAGGGGGTCAATTCTGGGAGAATTGCCCAAAAGAACTGGCCCCAAAGGTGGACCTCCAGGTAGCGGCCACGTAGAGGGCCTTTAGTCCCGGTTCGTGTAAGAACCGGGAAAGGGGAAGGCTTTAGTACGACCCTTTAGTCCTTATGAACCGGGACTATAGGCCCTTTTTCTACTAGTGCGAGGGGAAGTGCTACATGTTAGTCGGAGACTGACATACATGGTGGTGCCATTGTGGGCGATTTCTTCTTCTTCTGAAATGCGTTGCCGACGATCTAGCCAACAACATGGCAAAATAATTTCGATTTCACGGACAGGAGTGTAAATAGGAGAAAAGATTGAATACACTTTGGTTAAGCTCTAGGTTGGGTGTTATATGGATTGCAAGCCACTTTGGTTAAACTTAGGGCCCTCACCGGTACATACTCAATCAAATTGCTTTTTATATTGCATTTGTAAAACAACTATTCAGCACCATATAAAATGTAGGATGATTGTAGCCTCGTCTAATAAATACTTCTTAGGCTGTTCAAATGAAATAAAACCATCGTTAGATAATCCCCCAAAAAATACTGGTTCTAAAATGTTATTTGCTCTTGTTAGAGACGGAGATGGATCATCTTACTCAAACTTGTGGCAGCATAGCAGAACCACGTCGACAGCGAAACCATATCGTCCTCTCCTCCCTCCCTTTGTCATGTCCAAAGTTTTGATTTTTCAGTTTGCAAATTTTCTCGTCCTAGGCCGAGATGGCCGAATTTCTGCCATTTTTCAAAAATTTCAGCTGAAATTTGACCAAAATATGTTTTTTTAGCCGAAAGGTACTTTCCGCCCTAGGTCGAGATGGCCGAAATCCATTTTTTCGGCCAAAAATCAGAACACTGGTCGTGTCCTGTTCGAGGACCAAGCTCCTCCTCTCGCTGGCCTGATTCCCTTCCCATGTATAGTTCCTCCTGCTGCTCGATTGGGAGAGCGGATACTGTTGTTGATCCCAGTCAGAAATACTGGAGCACAGAGGAGAAGGGGGGTGCCGCACGGACAGAGACACGAGGGGGAGGACACGGAAAGAGAGAGAGAGAGAGAGATGAGAAAGAGATGGGCCTAATTCAACCTACCTATTGGGCTGGGTTCGTTCATCCTCTTTTTCGTTGGGTTGTGGGTTAATGTTTGTTTTTATTGTCAAAGGTTCAATGTTGACACCTGCAGGTCTACTATTAGGCAATTCTTAACTGACGCATTCTGGGTTAAATAGTCGGCTGTCCGCAGGGGGAGCGAAGGAAGCGATTTGGTTTTGGCCCTAATTTTTCCACATATCATAGGATATATAAGTAACTCGTAGCACATGTAGTACGTAAAGCATATGGTAGTTTCTTGGCCAGTTTTACTGGGTTTGGGAACCTTCTAGAAGGTTTTGTTCTGGTTTATTTCATTTTTTTTACTGATTTTTAATTTTTTTCCTACATCTTAAAAGATGAAAAAATGTGTGAATTTCTATATAAAAAAAATCATATTTTTAAATTTCTAGAAATGTTAAAAAGCTTAAGAATTCACAAATAACTTCATATAGTTAAAAAATCAATTTTTTTAATAACTTGTACATTTCGAAAAAGTTTGCATTGTACAAAATGGTGATGATTTATTTAAAAATGCAAAATCTTCAAACTTTCGGAAAGTGTTTGCGTTTTCCCCAAAAAGATGTTTGTTTTGCGCGTTTTCCCCAAATTTAGTTATAAGCATGATTGGCTTTATCAGCCTTTACCTAACCATCATTGTTTTGTGCGTGCGTTAGCACGTCCATTTTCTTGCTTGTCCTCAGTCATTAATCCACTTATATTTCTTCTACCATGTCATTACTGCCAATCTGCCATACGGGTTTGTGCGCCTAGTCATGCTTTCCCCTTTATCATAACAAAACTTAAATATACTAGTGATATATCCATGCGTTGCCGGCCTGTAGCTACACGTGCGCAACGATCAGACTCATGAAACGAGGTATGTTGTGCGCCGTCTGTAGCTTCAGATTTTGTTGGTCTGTTTCCTTCCTCTGGGAGCCCGCATATGTCGCTTATAGCGAGAATAGGGAGACCACTCGAAGCGGACTAATATTTGGGCCGACTTTCAATCAACCCATTAACATGTCTTAATATTTTTCCTGTAAATCTTTGAAATTTGTAAATTTTGTAATCAAAGTAAGTAAAAAGTATATTAACACATCAAAAGAAATGTTCACATATATAAATATATATGGATATACCTCTAAAGGTACTCATGTATTGTGAGAAAATGTTCTTGTATTTGACATGTATCTTAATAAAACGATCATTCTTATATGTGAAAAGAAATGATCTTGTATACCATGCAAAAAAAAAGATCTTGTATGTGATGTACGCCTGTGAAAAACTTATTTATGAAATGAACAACTCATGGCTCCGAAAAAGGCGGCTACCTATGTTTTGACAAACTTATAATGTATTATTGCAAAAAATCACGAATGTTAAATAGTGTTATTTTTTTTAAACATGCATGCTTTTTATAAATTTTTGTGGTTTCAAAAACTCTTTATGATTTGTAAAAATGTACAACAATATAAAAAATATTCTTGAAACTTTAAAACATTCGTGGATCTTAAAATGATAATGGATCATAAATATTAATAAATTATTGAAAATTGTTTGGTTTTTTTTTTGAAAATTGTTGTATTTCAGTAAATGATCATAAGTTATTTAATGTGGAAAAAAAGGAAAAGGAAGCAAACTGAAAATTGGAGAAATCCAGTCAAAAACTTGAAAGCCACATTCACCTTGCAGGATTTTTGAAGGATTTCAATATGATTTTAACCTTTCAGATTTTTTTTCCTATGCATGACATCCATTTTATAGGAATGGAAGTACTGGATTTCTTATGACTGTGTCAAAATTGTCAACCTAAGGATTCTTAGCATTAGATGAGAATTCATGGAAAATTAGTAAAGTTTAGAGTGAAGAAGGCATTTGAAATACTCTACTTGAGTCTAAACTTGCCCATTTCTAGCTGGATGTTTGCAATCATCTAAACCTAAAAATCTCATCTTCACTTGCCAATTTAATCACCAGATGGTTTTAAACAAGTAAAACCACTACACACTCAATGGTTGATCGGTTGGCAATAACTCTTCTAATATCAACTGTGACAACCAAACAAGCTTTTTCGGTATGAACTAGTCAAGAAAATGTTTTCGAATCAAATGAAGACGATTTTTTTCGACATTATATGATTGTCTATATTGTTAAGGAAAAATAGTTGTAAAGTTCACATTATCAACTTGTCCAACACTGGTGGTCGTGGAGTCAATTTAAGTTAACAGAAATATCACACTTTTTTGTAGTTTCAGATATATATGTCGATGATTTATCATCAACACTATCGAAAGCCTTAAAATATAATGATTTTCCATGACTTTTTTGAATGTTGGCTTTTCGCCCCCCTCATGACCAAATCCCGACTCCGCCCCTGCTTGAACCCTGGTGGGCTCAAGATATCACTATCTCTCTGATCATCCAACCACAGGTTGATTCGCTCCCCCTTGCTTTTCTCCCTGACATACGTACTCCCTCCGTAAACTAATATAAAAGCGTTTAGAACACTAAAATAGTGATCTAAACGCTCTTATATTAGTTTACAGAGGTAGTACATGCACTTGTATTTTCCAGCCGCACCCGTCCAAATCGAGTGCCGTCACAGTTAGCCAAAACTATCCTGAAAGAGAGAGGATATGGTTTCTCATAGATCCATCCGGACAGTGCTATCTTATCAGCGACACACGCCATCTATCGAGTCCGAACAAATTCCTTTTCAAGTCAGGTGGCTTGCTCATCATGCGTTTATTGCTTGCTAGCTCTAGCTCATGATTATCCCAGTCAACTAGAATAACAATAACCCTCCAGTTTTATAAGCCCTACTAACAAACGAAAAAAATAAATCAAGGGCCGGGGTATCTAGTGAAGGTTCTCCAATTAGACGAAATTTATTATTTTCTCAACCGATAAGTTAGAATCAAGGGCTATAACGCACATATATAAATAAATCAACTACTCACTCGTTTCAAGGCCGAATTCAAGGTCAAAGTTTATTTCCCCCTCACACGTTCAGACATGTTCGGACATCAAACGAGCGCCGAGTAGGCTCGCAAGATTTGACGGTCTGAACAGTCCGGTCCTCCGAAATCCAGACCATATGTGGGGAGAAATGTGGTCGTCCGGACTATCAGCCATGTCATCGCCAACACGCAGGCCCAACAAAAAAAAAACCCATTGCACGACACACCCTACTTTTTTCCTGTCGGATCCTCCCCTTCACGCTCGATTTCTCACCGTAACGGACATCTCTCGCTGGAGCCCTTTCCTTTAAAACCGGATGACACCCACCTCACCTTCGTCGTTCGTTGCAACAAGGACAAAATTTTTTATATTCACAATATAATAGAGTGGGTTAAACTTACACGTACTATTGCCGCAAAAACAACAAATAACTAAAGAGGTCATTCTTAAAGGTTCATTCAACTTTGCAAATGCATACAGTAAAATGTCATCTTTTTTGGGATTTCTAATTGTCGCAATAGGTTTCAATATTTTTCTTCCATTTCTCATATTTCGCATCTATTTAGAGTTTGTAACACCTTCAATTCAACATGCCAATGTCATGACGAAATGACATCATATGTCCCCTGAATTCTACAACCGATGAAACACAAACATACACACATATACACACTGACGTGGGCGGCGAGTGGCAAATATTCCTAGTCATTAATAAGCTCCCCCCTCCAGCCCATACATCATTCATTGCTAGAAGGGATATTTGTTGTTCTTCTCTTCCTCATCCTCCCTAAGATCTTCTACTTCTAGCCTCTTCGTCAACCCGTTTCGTTGGCGTCACCAGCACCACGTCACCAACCTCATCTTCTTCTTCCTCATTCCTCACCAGTTTTAGTTCTCGTTCCTACTTATTTCCTAGAATACTCTTTCTTTCTTTTTTCGCTTTATTTTCTAGAACGCTTTTTCCTTCTCCAACACCATGGACCATTTGACTGTTTTATTTATTTTTCCTTCTTATTATTGTAACACTCTTCTTTTCTACTCCCTCGAGACCTTCACTAGTAGAAAACGGGCCAATGGTCCAGGCCGGCCCAGCCCATTAGTCCCGGTTCAATCCAGAACCGGGACCAATGGGGGCATCGGACCCGGTTCGTGAGCCCCGGGGGCCGGCCGGGCCACGTGGGCCATTGGTCCCGGTTGGTGGGATGAACCGGGACCAATGGGCCTCGCTCCTGGCCCAACACCATTGGTCCCGGTTGGTGGCTTGAACCGGGACCAAAGGCTGCCCTTTAGTCTCGGTCAGGCCACCAACCGGGACTAAAGGGTTGCTCCTCGTTGCGGCCAGAGTTTAGTCCCACCTCGCCAACCGAAGGGGGCTCACACCAGTTTATAAGCCCCTCCCTCTCTGCCTTATTGAGCTCCTCTCAAAATGAAAATAGATGCCATTATATAGGGAATTTAACCTAAATTCATACTGAATTTCTCTAAAGTTAGTAGAAATTTATTATGAATTTAGGTTGAATTTTCTCTATAAGCGCATCTATGCTCATTTATGAGTAGTTTTTTATATAGTTTTTTTCTTTTTAGTAAAATTAATCACAACTATTTTTTCTTCTATTTATTTCTGAGTAGTTTTTTATATAGTGTTTTTTCTTTTCTGCTATATTTATTTTTTTCTTTTTATTTCTGAGTTGTAATAAGTCATTAAAAATAAGCATCTATGCTCACTTTTTAGTAAAGTTAATCACAAATATTTTTTCTTCTATTTATTTTTTCTTTTATTTCTGAGTTGTAATAAGTCATTAAAAAATAAGCATCTATGCTCATTTTTTAGTAAAGTTAATCAAAATTATTTTTTCCTCTATTTATTTCTGAGTGGTTTTTAATATAGTTTTTTTCTTTTCTGCTACATTTATTCTTTTCTTTTTATTTCTGAGTTGTAATAAGTCATTAAAAAATAAGCATCTATGCTCATTTTTTAGTAAAGTTAATCAAAATTATTTTTTCTTCTATTCATTTCTGAGTGGTTTTTTATATAGTTTTTTTTCTTTTCTGCTACATTTATTCTTTTCTTTTTATTTCTAAGTTGTAATAAGTCATTAAAATATAAGCATCTACGCTCATTTTTTTAGTAAAGTTAATCAAAATTATTTTTTCTTCTATTTATTTCTGAGTGGTTTTTTATATAGTTTTTTTTCTTTTCTGCTACATTTATTCTTTTCTTTTTATTTTTGAGTTGTAATAAGTCATTAAAAATAAGCATCTATGCTCATTTTTTTAGTAAAGTTAATCAAAACTATTTTTTCTTCTATTTATTTCTGAGTGGTTTTTTATATAGTTTTTTTTCTTTTCTGCTACATTTATTTTTTTTTGTTTTTATTTCTGAGTTGTAATAAGTCATTAAAAATAAAAAAGAGGCGCAATGCTCGTTAATTTGTTTCAAGCCTTTCGGAATAGTGTCAACTGCACTGCACATAGCTCTGTGCAGTCTACCGTATTTCTCAAGGTTTGAAGCTAACCAACGTGCAGGTGAGCATTGAGCCTCTTCGTCATCGTCTCTGCACTCAGGGCTTATAAACAGCTGCGAATGTCTCTCGCTTGGCGAGGTGGGACTAAAAAAACAGCTGCAGGAAGAATCAACTAAAAAACAGCTGCAGAAAATAAAAAAGTAGTTAGAATGGTCCATTGGTACCGGTTGGTGGTGCCCCTCTTTGGTCCCGGTTAGTGGAACCAACCGGGACCAATGCCACTCTTTAGTCCCGGTTGGAGCCACCAACCGGGACCAAAGGTCTTCGTTTCCCGCACTTTGGGCTGCTAAAAAGAGGCCATTGGTCCCGGTTGGCGGCTCCAACCGGGTCTAAAGGGGGGGCATTAGTCCCGGTTTGTTTCACGAACCGGGACCAAAGCCTTTGCTATATATACAGCACTTAGCGCGACTTCGATCTCTCCTCCTCCACTCCTCTCGCCGCGTCTCCCTGCCGCCACCTTGCCATCGCCGCCCCGCCCCGACGGCGTCGCCGTCCCGCCCCGCCACGCCCCAACGCCGTCGCCGCCCCGCGCCGCCCCGCCCAGCCCCGCCCCGCTCGCCGTCGCCGCCCGCCCCGCCGCCCCGATCGACGTTGCCGCCCCGGCCCGCGCCGCCTCGACGCCGTCGCCGCCCCGCTCCGCACCTCGCCGTCGCCTTCGTCGTCGCCGTCACCGGCCGTGAGCAACTTTTTTATATTTTTGTTAGATTTTTTTTAGATCTTTTTTGTAGTTCATAGATTTTTTTTGTTAGATTAGATGTGCGGTAATTTAGATATGTAGTTCATAATTTTTTTTAGATTAGATGTGTAGTAATTAATTTGTTCGTATTATGTTAGATTTTTTTGTTAGATTAGATTTTTTTTGTTAGATTAGATGTGTAGTAATTAATTTGTTCATATTATGTTAGATTTTTCTTGTTAGATTAGATTTTTTTTGTTAGATTAGATGTGTAGTAATTAATTTGTTCATATTATGTTAGATTTTTTTTCTGTTAATAGATTTTTTGGTGATATTATTATTGAATATGCATGTTTGGTGATATTATTGTTAATAGATTTTTTTGGTGATATTTAGATTGTGTAATTAATTTTGTTCATAGAATTTTAATGATTTTTTTGTTCATAGTATTTAGAAAAAGGAAAAAATAAGAAGTAGTTTATATATAGTTGAATTAGCTAGTTGATTTAATAAACTAATTTATTTTACTATATATAGAAGTAGTTTGTTTTTAGTAAGTACTACTTATTTATTTATAGTAAGTGCTTAGTAGTTGAACTAGATAGTTGATTTAATTAATAAAACTACTTTATTTAACTATATATAGAAGCAGTTCCCGCATCGACGTCGGCGATGCCTATCCCGCATCCTCGTCGTCGTCGACTCGGCGGTGGAGGCCATGCTTGATCAGGGCTATGTTCGGGACTGGGCTCCGCCGGGCTGGTATTGGGAGGTGCTACCTTCTGGGGGACATAGGTTGGTGAGGAGGCAGCCCGTTGTTGACCCGAACCTTGTTTGGTGGCGGTCGCGTGGGCCAGTGACGGTGGTGAGGCTTCCGGACACCGCGAAGGTGGTACGTCACCGTGTCAGCGAGGAGGACGAGCACGTCCGTCGCTACATGGTTGCATTGGAGGGCAGGTTCGACAATACCTGGCAGGTTCTTCAGGGATCTCACTGGAGCTATGATCCTGTGATGATTCCTTATCTTTGGGTGTCCACCGCCCGCGTCGATACCTGTCGGGCGCTACGGTTCTAGTTGTATTAGTGATAATATTCGACGATATACGGACACCAAGAGATGATGTACTTTTGCTTATAATTATTGAATGCATGCTAATTTGAATACTATACTTTATTTTATGATTTGGTTCTGCTTATTTTATGATTTGGTTTTTCTTATTGAATGCTCATATTGGATAAATTCTCCTTCATTCCCGTGTAGACAATTTGGTATAATAATGCACTCGGGAATGAAAGGAGGAGCTACGTACATCGATCATCGATAGTCAACCCGTGATTAATAATAATGATCTAGTTTAATATTTGAATTATGAACATAGGCCGGAAATGTCGTACTCATCGGACGACGAAAACCGCCCGGGGGAGTGCGACTGGCGCCATGACGACTGAGGTATCTGCGACAGGTTCATTGAGCTGGACGAAGATCGGCGCTTCAGCATTAAGCTCGAGGAGACCTGTGATGTTCATACGGTACGCAACGACGACAATAGTTTTTTTCGTAATTAAGCACGACTTCAACTATTTTAACGTGTATTTTTCATCTTTTTCAATTCGACTAGCTTATCTCATGCTTTGCAAGACGCTATGTCTTGGAGAGGATGGATTTTGAAGACCATGAAAGTTTTTGAAACCAAAACAATTATCCTAAGTACCCATCATGGTGTGGATTTTCAAGTAAAACTGTACAATGCTCAGAGTGTAACCCATTTTGTTTGCGAAAATTGGGAAGCACTTTGCAAGATGTATAGTCTTGATGAGGGTATGCTTGTCACCATGGATCTTGATGATCCTACAATCGAGCAAGAGAGGCCTTCGATTTGGGTCCTTGTGGATACACCTCCAATTATTCCCCCATGTGAGCTTAACATAGTTATTAAGTAATTTATATTGTTTATTTCAAAATATATAGTTGACAACTTATCTTCATTGACAGCTTATTTTCATTCTTCAAAGAATGTGCGGAAGATGGTAGACAGAACCTACTACACCGAAGGCTCTGAATTAACTTATCAGGAGAAAAATCATCTGGTCGCATTTTGTACTGATCTTGAGAATTACAATATCTACAATCAAACTCCTCAACATTATGGTCAATACGTGCCACTAGTGCACTTGTTGAACTACGGTAACGACCATGGAGATACCCTGGTAAGATTATTTTTTACTATTACAACATCCGTGCATCTTTTTGCACACTTCTAAAACTAGTACATCATTGCTAACTACGAAGTTATTACTATGTTTTTCAACAGATAATCCCGAATGATTGTGTGCCTCATCTGATGTATACGCATGGTAGCCTTCATGTTTTGAACATACAACCAGGTCTTCCTACGAATCTCAACTGTCCATACTGGGTTTCTAAAAGAAGTTGAGACATTACAATCAAAAAATGGAAAAAATATATGGACAGTCGTAAGGAGCTTCTTGGAAGCAAAAAGCAGCGAAGGGCAAGAATTGGAGACAGGATGATCTCCATTCTTCATAATGGAGAGTCAGGGTCTATATTGTTTTATGCTATTTTACGTGTTTAGGTCCTATCTAATACTGATGATCATGTGCTAAGAACAATTATGTAAGGTTGGGTTCGATGACTATGAGGATGATGATCGTATGACTTATTATTAATAACGAGTAGAAGTTGTATATGATGATGCCTGATATTAGTAGGACCTGTTATTATATATATATGATGATGTATGATGCGAGCATGCATGAGCATGTTATATCAGCGGGTGAAATGAACATAGCAGCAGCATTGATAAACCAAGGACGAAGATATAAGAGAGGACACTTCTCTCTATTAGCTAGCTAATAACAACCTAAAAATAACCCGCAAAACTCCTAAAGCAGCCACTTTTCTAAAAAAACATGGACTTTTGGTCCCGGTTGGTGCCACCAACCGGGACCAAAGGCCCCCCTGACTAGGCTCGGCGGACCGGCCACATGGAGGCACATCTGTCCCGGTTCGTGTTTGAACCGGGACTAATGGGTCGTCGACCCATTAGTCCCGGTTCATGAACCGGGACTAAAGGCCCTTACGAACCGGGACTAATAGGTGTTTTTCTACTAGTGCTTTTTACTCCGGAGTACTACAGTATGAACCACCAGGCTAATATAGTGTCCTGTTGTCCTTGCCCACGAATGTTTTGGCAACCGTCAGCGTGTGGACATTCTAAAGAGCATGGTTGTCATCATCTATCTTGGTGAATGCTTGGTCACCCATGTCGCAAGCGCACTGTGGCCGTTATCCATGTTGAGCCACCCAGATTTCCCATAATATTCAAATTTACGATGCTATAACAGTGCAAGTTCCGGTTTATTTACACATGACGAAATACCGAGAACATGGGAATTAACAGTGAAACATGACCTTTGGGGTGTCTCAATACTTTGTCACTTAATATTGGTATTCCTCAGTGGGAAGTCTTATATCTTTGGTACTACCTTCGTCCGGGTTTATTGGTCCTCATTGTATTTCGTGCCAAATTTTGACCATAGATTAAATTAAGCAAATGTTCACGCATGTCACCAAACAATATATTTTTGAAAACTATGTTCAAATACGAATCCAATGAGATAATTTCTCTTGACATGCATTAACATTTTGTTAGTTAAATTTTTAATCAAAATTTGGCACAAACTACAAAGAGGACCTATAAACCAGGACGGAGGTAGTACAATAGATCCCCTAGCGACTAGGAACATATCTTATTGTTACGCTAGCACCTCAAAATATAGCACTCATCTTTATTCCTTCTAAGTGTCACCTTGGCCCGACTGGGTGCGGGCCCCACACATCCAGAGGCAATTTTCAGTCGACTCTGGTCTATGCACGCCTCACCAACAAGCCCCCCTCCCACTGCATGTACGCGAAACTAGGATGTGGTCGGCTCACCTACCTTCCTGCATGTACTCTGGTCTATCCACACGTCCGTAGGCACTTTCAGTTGACTCTGGTCTATCCATGCCCCACCAACAAGCCCCCTATATACATACAAGATCGTGCATCATACTACGTAGATCACCAAACGACCAAAATCAACAAGAACCGGACATATAACTGACCGAAAACAAACATAAACATCACCAGAAGATGACCAAACGGGCATAATTCACACAGTTCAACCATCTGGCAAATTACAGTAGGAGCTAGATTATATAATCAGAGAGAAGGCCGAGCTTCACCACTTTCTCGCCGGCCCTTTGCAGGAGGTAGGTTGTCGTTATAGACACCTTCATAGGAGGAGGAAGAGGAGATACGATGTAGCCCTTCAAGCACCGGACGACGCGGTCCTACTTCAGCTTCGCCACCCTTGCCGCCTCCGCCGCCTCCCTCTCAGACTGCTCAATGCCGAGCCGGAGTTGCTTGGCATTGATCCTCCGGAGCCGCCGGGCATCCTTCTTCGCCGCCGTAAGTGACCGCCGGTCACCCACTGGAGGAGACGCTCATCCTCGTTGGGCCGGCATCACACAGTGGCGGCGGGAGGACTGTGCAGCCGCGTCCGACGCAATCCCCATCTCCCTTGCCCTCCGCCTCTCGCAATGGGCGGCACATGCCTCCGATTCCGGAGTGCGCATCCGTGACACTGATGGAGCAGGCACTAGAACCCAACGCTGCACGTGCGGAGCAGCGGCCGAAGGTGGAGGAGGTCGATGGACGGGCAACACCGATTGAGCTTTCCTCGCAGATACATGTGCGGGGAGGGAAGGGTCGGCGCTGGCGTCGGCGCTGCGGCCTTGGGCGATAGGCGGCGCCGCATCGAAACCGGAGCCGCCGCCCATCTCCACCCGCGAGCATTGTTGTGCGATGCGAAGGGTCGGCTTGTGCTCATCTCTGGCACCATCGCGGAGGAAGGCATCCCCGTTATCGTGCCGTAGCCGCCAAAGTGGTTGCCGGTGCTGGCCATGGTCGCCGGTGCTCAGGAGTTGAGTGGAGTGAAGTGAAGTTAGGGTTTGGTTCCGGATGATGATTTTGTGGGGTCGCTATGGGCAGAGGTGGGCTGGGCGGATGCGTCCGGGCTGCCTTATATCCGCTCTACATTTGGGCTGGATATGATAGGTGTCGATCAGTCAGGGTGTTTGAGATCGGTTTGAGGCGTCTGGTTGGATCGGTTTTTTATGATCGGTCCACCCGCCTGGACCTTTGAGATGGGTTTGAGGCGTCCGATTGTAGGTGCTCACAACTCTATGTCTCGTCAACAAAGAACTGGAAGGAGAAAGAGGCATCACCATTGCCCCGCCCTTTAGACAAATAGTCAGCCGAACAAACTATTTGAGCTACAGAACATTTCCAATAAAAAACAATAAACTTTAATACGCAAAAGGGGAGCTCTCGCCCAAAATCGCCCCCACACCGCCACACGACCACCCCACCAAGCCAAGGCAAAGAGTCCGGCCATATTTGAGCTAGAGAACATTTCCAATAAACTTTAAAAATATGGCATGACAAGTACCATCAGTGCCTCCAAAGAGTGGAAGTACTTGCCGTCAATGCCTCCAAAGAGGAAAAAGAACCCCGCAAACACCATCATCGCCGGCATCGACCGGGTCAAAGATCAAGTGTAAATCATGTGAGAAATGGATAAAAATCATGGGGGTAAAACGGGGCTGCAAATATTCACACAGACGCGCTAGACACGGATTGACAATATGATTCACCGAACTGCACAAACTCAGGTACTCCAAGTTGAATTTTCTGTATACTACTAGTAAGCTGTATTACAGGTAATCCTGAGAAGCTCGTCCAGGTACTCGGCACCCAGGTCCACCAGCTCCACGATGAACCGTTTCTTCTTTTTCACCCTGGCTGTCGCCGCATCGTTCAATATCTCGGCTTTGTTGCGCCTCCGTCTACAGGAGTGGCGCCGTTTGAGCGCCAGGACGGGCGAGCCTCCCATGCACGAGCCAGTGGCGGTGGCGCCGAGCGCGCAGAGCGAGTCCTGGACACGCTCCAGGGGAAAGTTGAGTGGCGTGGCCGCGCCCCTCGAGGACAGGGCCGCCTGGTCGTAGGCCATCGCGGCGGCCTCGGCAGTTTGAAACGTGCCCAGCCACACCCGTGCACCGCCACGCGTGGAGTCTCGGATCTCCGCCGCGAACCGTCCCCATGGCCGCGCGCGCACGCCGATGTACGACGGTGCTGCCGAGAGTGCTCGCTTCTTGGGCCGACGACTCCTTTCCGCGTCAAGCATCTCGCCGCTACTCAAGCTCGAGTCGAATGGAAACGAGTCCAAAGATGATGTGGTGGAGGAGGAGCAGGAGGGAGTAGCGACGCCCATGGCACTGTGGTCATTGTGCTGCTGCTCCATGCGTGTGGTGTGTTGGCCCAGAAACAGTCGGAGCTTCATGTGGGATTTATAGCACGGGGCGCTGCCTTTCGTCCACACTATCGATCGCAGAACCCATATACTACCTAGGACGGCGCCACCGCTATAATAATCACAAGTTGGGCTAGCTAAGCGACGCGGAACGAGAGACGACGGGAGGTCGGGGTCGAAGAGGGAACCTTCGGAGATGGCTCGGGGACGACGTGAACAGCTACGGGCAGCAGCCGCCTAGGCCCCTACTTTTCTCCCTGACGTACGCACGCACGCCGCGCCGGTCCAAACCGAGTGCAGTCGTAGACTCACAAGTAGCCAAGACTATGCTAAATCAGAAGAGATTACGGTATCTCATAGGTTCATCCGGACAGTGCTACCCAACGATGACACACGCCATCTCCGGACAACTGTTTTCAGTTCAGGTGTCTGCATCATTATGCCGTTAGTGCTAGCTAGCTAGCTCATGATTATTTCAGAGTCAACTATTAGCATATAACTTCCGGTTTGTTAAGCCCTAGTGTGTACACGCAACACATAAAACAAGATCAAGGACCGGCTGGTGTATATCGAGCGAACGTTCTTTTATTCGCGCACTTTTATGACATTTTGTTTATTTTTTTCAACCGGCGAGTCAGAACTTTGCTAGGATGACGTGGTAGCTCATTGGGCAGATAGGACATGTATCTTGGTGCTGAAATATACTGGCTGCATTTTTCTTTCAGTTCGGACTTTTCGAACTGATTGTAGCATGAATTAAATTTGGTATCAGAGGAAAAAGGTCTTGAGCTCAAGATCCTGCCAACACAGCATTAAAAAAATATTATGCGGCCTACATCTATCCCACGCCTAAGGGCTAAATAAGTCTAGACATGAGAGGGAATGTTGCACTATATTGCCTACCTCTCTTCATCTATTCAGACTTTTGAAGTAACTGATAGGAGCATGAATTCAATATTAGTACCTTTAATTTGTTCTTTATAAGAAAAATGAAAGCAGTGCTACTACATCTATCTATCTATCTATCTATCTATCTATCTATCTATCTACTTCTACTTCTATCTATCTATCTATCTATCTATCTATCTACTTCTACTTCTATCTATCTATCTATCTATCTATCTATCTATCTATCTATCTACTATACCCCTATAAAAGAAAGAGAGGACAGAGAACCAATCCATCTTATCCGTCTAATCCTAGAATCTAACGATCAAGATCTTCCTAATGTTTAGCATCAAACACAGAAAGAGCAACCCACTAATCCCACCCACGATCGATCTCCCTAAAAAAAACCACGATTGATCCGCTCGGTACCGCTTCGCCCCCACCAAAAAAATCCCCGCACGTCGCCACCTCTTCCCTACTGCGGCAAAATTTCGTGTTTTGACCCTTTTGACATACAATTTCAGGATCTGATCCCTGTTTGAAAGTTTTTTGAGATTTGACCCTTTTTCCTACCGCCAGGGCCTCTGACGGTAGGGTTACAGAGCCTACCGCCACGGACCCTGGCGGTAGGATACTTATACACGTCAGCTCGCGGAGACGGCGCCATCCCCCTCCGTCGCACCCTACCGCCAGGGGCCCTGGCGGTAGGCTGTGTAAACCTACCGCCGGAAACCCTGGCGGTAGGGTGCGGGGCAGTTATTTCGCCCGAGACCCCCGCGCCCCTTCCTTCCCTTCTCCCCGCCCTTCTCCCTCCCCCCGTCAGCAGTTCTTCTTCCCAAGTCGCCCCTCTCTCCCTCTCTCATCTCCTCCACTCCCCCCCTCGGATCTTCACCATTTTTGCGGATCGAGATGGCCCCGAAAAGAGAAACGTAAGCTCCTCCAATCCCTCCAATTAGTTTTTGCAAACTTGCTTCCGTTTCGACGCATTATTTGCTTGAAATCCCTTATGTTTTTGAATTTAGATTGGATTTTTTTCACCTAAGATTGTTTTAGCTTGATTGTAGTTGTAGTTCTTAGTTCTTTAGTAAGTAGTGGTATTGAATATGAACTCTAATAAATAGTTCATATGTTAGTGTGAAGATATTTTTTGTTAAAAAATTATGATGTAATGCATGTGGGAGCACTTGATAGTAGTTTTATGATGCATGTTGATATGATATGAAGATGTTGTTTTTTATGATATGATGCATGTTGATATGATGCATATTGTAGTAAAAAAAAATATGATGCAAGTAGTGGATTTGGTTGGTTTGATATGGTATGATTTTGCATTTGACACATCTTGATATATGTATTTTATTTATTTGACCCATATGTTCAGGTCTGCAACAGTGGCGCAACCATCGCCTATTCATCTCCAACACGGCCCTTCTGCCTTGCCACTTCCGTACGTGTACGAGTCCTTCCCCGAGCTTCTGCTGCCGGTGACCGATTTTTCAGACGAGTTCCTATAGGAGACAAGGGCAGTGCGGTGGTACGAGAGGGCAGAACGGATCGTCGACGATGTGAAGTGTTGGGAGCAGAGTGTGAAGGAGTGGAAGAGAGTGACTGTAGATATGGAGGGAGATCCAACTATCTGCCGTGAACACTGGGAAGGGACCATTGAAGTTGCCAAGCCGCACTCCAACTGGGAGCCGCGCAATTTGGGTAGGAGGATCTACTTCGAGAGCAATGCGGAGGAGAGAGCCAGGATGCCGCCCCCAAGTGCCTCGGCATTCGATATCATCAACTGGGGAAGGTCGGAGGCGAAAACTCCAGCTGGCAAGGCAAGGTGGGAGTGCTTGAACGGGCGGATGCCGACCAGTGTTTCGCCTCCGCCTGAACCGGTGGATCCGCTGCCGTACCTGTCTCCACGGCCAGGCCTAGTATACGAGGGGGGGAGGTATATCCAACCTATAAACATGTCTATTGGATATGCATCTATGTTTTAGTAGGGGTTGTCAAACTGTGTGGACAAGTTTGCTATTTGCTATTTCCTACTTATGAAGCTATGTGTAAACTGTTTGATATTTGCTATCTGAAACCTTTATTAATATGTGAGCTCATACATTGCTGTCATATTTGTAAAACATGTTGTGATATTGCTGTCATATTTAAATTGAAAACAAGCAACCAAATGAACATGAAAAAACAAAACAGAGGACCCTGCCGCCAGGCACCCTGGCGGTAGGGTCAGACAACCTACCGCCAGGAAACTTGCATATTTCGTTACAGAAGGCCTGTACGGCAAAAACCCCCCCAACACCCTACCACCAGAGCCCCTGGCAGTAGTGTTAGAGAGCGTACCGCCAGGGGATCTGGCGGTAAGGTACTTATCCACGTCAGCGCGCGGCTCCGGCGCCGTCTCCCTCTGTCACAGCCTACCGCCAGGGCCTCCGGCGGTAGGATGTCTAACCCTACCGCTAGGCTCTCTGGCGGTAGCAGAAAGGTCAAATCCGAAAATATTCCTAAGTGGGGTCAGATCCCAAAATTGTATGTCAAAAGGGTCAAAACACAAAATTTTGCCCCCTACAGCCTCCGCGCCAGCCACCGCCTCGACCGCCGCCGCACCGTCCACGCGCCACACGCCGCCCGGATAGCCGCACAGTCCACGCGCCGCCGCGCCGTCCAGCGCCCGCGCCGCCCGGACCACCGCGCCGTCCACGCTCCAGGCGCCCGGACCGTCGTGCCGTCCACGCGCCGACCGGGCCGCTGCGTCCACGCGCCGTCAGGACACAGCCCACGCCGGACCTCCACGCTGCAGGTGCTTTGCCCTCACATTCTTCCTGCTTGCAGTCACAATTCTTCTAATTTCTGTTGGTGTTTCTGCTGCTGTCAATTCTAGGCTTGTCAGTTCTAGGCTTGCTTCATAGAGTGCCACGGTTAAAACAGATGCAAATATATGTATTGTCGACTTCCAATCCTTCACTTTGTCAGTTCTACGCTTGCTTCCTCTGTTCTGTAGTCGCACATTGCACATGTTGTTCCAATATCTGATTATTGCATATGCTTCTTCACCTCTTTCTGTATTTTTGTTGATCCTTCTTAACATTTGTGTTTTTCTTATAAAATGACGAAGAGTAATCCAGACAAAGTTCCACGAACGACTACGCATCCTTCCCCATTAGAAGACATAACGAACTCGTCTACGATTAAGAATGCAAATGTCACTACTAATAGTCAACGAGCAAGAAAGAATACATGGTATGCCCGACTGTCTGATGAGAAGAGAGCAGCATTCCTCGAAAAACGTCGTATGTTCCGACAAGAAAAGAAGGCTCGGTCTCTGAATATTGTTACTGGTCAACTAACACCTGAGGCACATGCTTCGTTAGGATCCAAGGAGTGTACCCCTTTGAGCAACATAACCAACACACACACAAATGGTATGTTCATACTCTGCATATCATAATTATTGAATGACCATTTACTCATTTTGCTTGGACGTCCGACTCTTGTGTTGTGTCGGATGCAAGATGTACAGGGGACTCCATGACTACTGTTCGACATTCCGAAGATGTTAATGTTGAGCGAAAAAGGACTGGCCATAATTGGTATGCTCGACTAACAGACGAACAAAGAGCAGAACACTTGCATAAGCTACGGTTGGCTCGCCTACAAAAAAAAGTTGTAGCTGACAGTGTTACTGTCGAATTACCTCACAACTCGTACTCCCGATCTTCACCTGGTAATACCACCTTCAAATACCACTGTATTAATGACACATCTTCATCTGGGTTTATGAGTTTGTCTGCTCTTCTTCAAAACAGGTTCAGCCTCTACGGTACCAATCTCCAAGAGTAGTACTTGTCTTCCGGTGGCACGGCACAAAGCGACTACTGCAACCGGCGTTGCGAGTGTCAAACAGCGCCAACCATCTGCCGGGGAAGCGTCACCTGGTCAGATCACCAACATTTATTTTCAGTTCAAAATTGCAAAGTCACATAAATTATGGACTGAAGCCGGAATGCTTATCATCCCACATGTTTCTACATCAACTGTAGGTATCACACATTATGGATCGACACAATCCAGTATCACCACCCGTGTGGGACACACGCTGGTTGGAGAGCCAAATACAGGGGAGGACGTTTCTGATGATTGGCTGTACAGGAATCCAACATACGTACGGGGAGCGAGGTCGGCTGAACACAATAGTAACGTCTTACGGACTGGGGCAAGGTCGGCTGAACACAATAGTAACGTTTTATAGACTGGAGGAGAGCACGGACAATATGACTTTGTACCCACGAGTTTTATCTTCAGTCCGTCCATTGAACGAGAAGGTATGCTGAAAGTTACCAACAATTATTCAGTCTGTTATATTACATCACAATGTCCTTTCGACATGACATGGAGACTTCTACCTTACGTTATATAGATTCAGGTGCCCGCTACGAGAAGGAGCGCATTCGTAAGAGAACGAAATACTCGAAAATGAGCACGGACCAGAGAAATGCCTTATTATATCGGGTTTGCGAGTACAAGAAAAGAAAGCGGACGACTTGTGCCTCATCCAACCAGTACGGCCATATGTCAGTCACCATGCACACCTGCCATACAAAACAACCATATATGTATTTAACTGTCTGATTGAACTGCATAGTATTGTTTGATGGGGATCTTAAACGCATAAGCCACTTGATATTCACACCGAGAATGATATTATACATTTGACAACTTTCTCTACTCTATTGGGTTTGTTTTCCTACGTCTTCCAGGAGTCTCCAACATTGACGAGGACTCTGATTTAGCTGGAATTTTCGAGCCAATGAGACCGGATGCTGAAATTGAAGGTGTGTTGTCTTCCCTCCCATAATGGTACCCACATTCATTATATTTAGCTGACTCAATCATTGTGTTCCCATAGAGGGAGAGACTGTGTATGATGATGAGGAGGAGGAGGAGAGTAGGCGCTTCAGCGCACAAGGTTACTTATACCATGAGATTATAGTTCATTATTGTTGTGAGGCACTATTCTTTGTGACCCTGGATTTAACTCTTGCTTGTGACTTTCCAGGTAATGACTTCGAATCGTACAGGGTTACATCTGATGGTTCGCATAGTTTCGAGACTCATGATCCTTATGGCTATGTCTACAATAATCTACCCACCAAGCATCATGTTTTGAAGCCAGTAAAAGACTGTGTCCATTGTGGGGCAATGAGGTTCCAGTATGAAGGTCCAGCCTTCTGTTGCAGAAAAGGTAAGGTCAAGGTATGTATTCCAGAGGTTCCTCAAGAGCTGGAACGATTGTTTTCAAGCCAGGTAGACCAGGATGCAAAATACTTTAGAAAACACATTCGATATTTCAACTCCCACTTCTCCTTCACAAGTCTAGGAGTTACCCTTGACCAGCGGGTCAACACCGCAGCAAGGACCGGTATATACACATTTCGTGCTCATGGTCAGTTGTACCACCGTCTAGACCATCTTGTACCGGGTGATCACGGACCCAGGCATTTGCAGCTATACATTTATGATACAGATGAAGCCTTGGAACATAGGGTCAAGCGCTCTCCAGATCTTGATATCAATCTCATACGAAAGATTCTTCATATATTGGAGATCAACCCGTATGTCGAGACATTTAAGAGCCTTAGTTCAGTTCCAGACCTAGCGGAATATAAGATTACACTGAACACAAATATAAAATTGGACCAGCGGAGGTACAATGCCCCTACGGCTTCTTAGGTGGCTGCAATGTGGGTTGAAGGTAGTGACCCGCAACACACTTTTGATAGAAGTGTTATCGTGCATGCAAAAGGGGACCGTCCTTTGTACATTAGAGCCGACTATGGATGCTATGATCCTTAAGCGTACCCATTATTTTACCCGGCTGGGGAGACAGGATGGAACCGCTGGCTGCCATATGAGGGACCAACTCCTGCTCAGGCAGGCAATGATGATGAAGACGACAACCAGGATGATGAACGAGAAGCAGGTACAGCTGTCATAACATTTGGTGACCCATCCATGAATTCCTCCAATCTTTAGTAGTGGCATTATTCATAATTCGTCGTCGCAACCATCTTGTAGATGACAATGAAGAACAAGATGAGGATGAAGCCACCGAGTCTAGAAAATATGTTAGTGCGAGGGAGTATTACTGTTTCAAGTTGCAGATCAGGGAAGGAATTTTTAACATCCTATTGTTGGGGGGGGGGCGGCGGGGGGGGGGGGGGGGGTGGCTTCTCCAATAGTGGCTTGTTGACATGTACATCAAAATGGAGACTATGAGGCTTGATTTCTACTCAAAGCCTTAGAACCAAAAACTCATACGTGCTGAGCTATACCAGGTAACTTAAATCTCCCCAGTCTCATCAACATACTATGACAACTTGTCACACACTGTTGTGTTACTGAATAACTAGAATTAAGCATTAGCCAAATATGAGTCTATTGTATAGTCTTGTTGCTTATCATCATGCTTGTATTCTAAAAGCAAGAATCAATTATGAGCCTAATTCATTTGTTTCATAGGGTGTTGTTGACACCATTGCTTCTGGATAGACGCGTGCTGCTCAGATTGGAAAAAGAATTGTGCTCCCTCGGACTTTTCCGGGAGGTGATCGATACATGCATCGAAGATTCCTTGATGCGATGGCCGTCGTCTAGAGATATGGAAAGCCCGATTACTTAATCACTATGACTTTCAACCCTTACTGGGAGGAGATAACTTCCAGACTTGCACCGGGACAAACACCACAAGACCGTTCTGACCTGGTGGCCAAAGTATACAGGGCTAAGATGCGGAGTCTGAAAGATCTTATGATAAAAAATAAGTACTTTGGTCCGGTTGCGGCGTATGCTCATGTTACCAAGTTCCAAAAAAGGGGTCTGCCGCATGAGCACTTCCTACTGATCATGGCCTCAGATAGTAAGCTAACAAATCCACGCCTATGATAGGGTATTCTTGGCAGAGATCCCTAGTCGTGAGAAGTACCCTGTGTTGCATGGACTGGTTATCAAGCATATGCTCCACGGCCCATGTGGTACTCTCCAGAAGAATTGTCCTTGCATGATAGATGGGAATTGTCGGTTTCGTTACCCTCAACAGTTTTGCCCTGCAACACAACAAGGAAAGGACTCATACCCTATATATAGGAGAAGGGATGATGGCCGCCGAGTCAAAGTTAGGAATGCAGTGTTGGAAAACAGATGGGTTGTCCCGTACAACCCCAGACTAATTATGAGCTATAATTGTCACATTAATGTTAAAGCTTGCTCGAGCATAAAGGCAGTCAAATATTTGTACAAGTACATATACAAGGGGCATGATCGTGCTTCCTTCTCAGTTGACCCGGCGACAATTGATGGTGGTGTGATAAATGAGATTCGGCAATACAGGGATGCAAGGTTTGTAACACCACCAGAGTCTACGTACAGGGTATGTTCTTTCTGTATGTTTGGTGTCTCTCCTGCTATGTTGCAACTATAACTGCATTTGCCCAACATGCATACTGTTGCATTCAGTGGTGCTGATAACCTAGAGGATGTCATGAACCGACCGTCCTCTTCCAAAACCATGCTCACAGAATACTTTAGGATGAACGGGGTGGACCCTTATGCACGAAACTTCTTGTATAAAGAGTTCCTAGAATTTTTTTTGATGGATTAAGGGTAAGAAAAAGTGGCAAAAAAGAAGCCAGAGGGGCCGGGGACAAGTTGGAAGGATTGTTTATGGACACCCTGCTGATGGTGAGAGGTACTTCCTAAGAGTGCTTCTTAATCATAGAAGAGGTGCCACTTCATATGAGGATTTGGGAATTGTAAATGGAAGGCTTTGCTCGACCTTCAGGGAAGCGTGTGAGCTCATGGGCCTAATAGAGACTGACAAATCTCTTGACGATTGCTTGACTGAGTCTGCTAGTTTCCAGATGCCCTATGCTCTAAGAAGGCTTTTTGCAACTATTCTTGTGTTCTGCGAGGCGACCAACATCCGTGCATTGTGGGAGAAGCATCTGGAGTCAATGTCCGAGGATTACTGTCGTACCCAGTCCAACCAAGCTGCGCTGGAACAGATGGTCCTTAGATACATCCGGGATTTGGTGCATTCGATGGGCAAAGATATTAAAAGCTATGGCCTCCCGGAGCTGGTTGAGACCGGTGATGGTTCTAGCAACCTCCTAAGGGAGGTTCGAGAGGAGTTGTCAGTCGGTGTGGATCAAGAGCATCTAGATCTGTATACATCCCTAAACATTGAGCAAAGAGCTGGGTCTGAGCAAATCTTGGATCACGTGGTGAACAACAGGAAGCAGGTTTTCTTTGTTGATGGTCCTAGTGGCACGGGGAAGACTTATCTCTACAAGGCGCTTCTTGCTAAAGTGTGTTCATTGGGGAAAATAGCTATTGCAACTGCGACATCCGGAATAGCTGCATCAATCATGCCCGGTGGACGTACCGCCCACTCCAGGTTCAAAATTCTGATCAAGCTCATGGATAATAGCATCTGCAGCTTCACCAAGCAAAGTGGTACTGCAGAGCTGCTTCGGAGAGCATCTCTAATAATCTAGGATGAGGTTGCCATGACGAAGCGTCAAGCAGTTGAGGCATTGGATAGGTCACTACAGGATATCATGGGATGTGTTATGCCATTTGGGGGAAAGGCTATGGTGTTTGGAGGGGATTTTAGGCAGGTCCTTCCCGTGGTCCCGCGTGGGACAAGAGCACAGATCACTTACGCCACGCCGCAAAGATCATATATATGGGAGGAAATTAGACAAATACGCCTCATGCGTAATATGAGAGCACAGACTGACCCGTGGTTCTCCAAATACCTCTTGAGAATTGGTAATGGAACAGAGGAGACGATCGGTGATGATTATGTGCGTCTTCTTGATGAAATTGTGATAGGTTACACACCTGATGACGCACCAGTCATGAAGCTTATTGAACACGTGTTCCCATCTCTTCATGAGAACGCATCATCCGGTGCCTACATGAGCACACGTGCTATTCTTTCTACCAAGAATGAGCACGTGGACGACCTAAATGCGAAGATGATTGACAGATTTCCAGGTCAAGAAAAGGTATACTATAGCTTTGATTCCATCGATGATGATACACGCAATAACTACCCAATTGACTATCTGAACAACCTCACTCCGAATGGCTTGCCTCCCCATATTTTAAAAGTTAAAGTCAATTGTCCTGTCATTCTGCTCAGAAATCTTGATCCTAATAACGGACTTTGCAATGGAACGATATTGATGATTAGAGCTTTCCAAAATAACGCAATCGACGCCGAGATTGTTGGTGGACAACATGCTGGAAAGAGAGTGTTCATCCCTAGGATCCCGATGGCACCCTCGGAGGATATTTCACTTCCTTTCAAGTTGAAGAGGAAGCAGTTCCCTATTCGTCTGAGTTTTGCAATGACCATAAACAAAGCCCAGGGGAAAACCATCCCAACTGTTGGCATTTACCTTCCGGAGCCTGTATTCTCGCACGGCCAGCTTTATGTTGCACTGTCAAGGGGTGTTTCAAGGCAGACAACTCGGGTTCTGGCAAAGCCAAATAAAGAAATAGATCAAACGGGTAAAAGCACCAAGAACATTGTGTACAGAGATGTCTTGAAGGGGTAACACAGGTTTGATACATTATAACATCACCAAGTGCTTATCCTGTATTCATTTTGTTGTTCCCAGTCCATAAAAGTTAGCGGATTGCTTCGTTCGTTTTTGTTAAACCGCAATATTTGTTTGGGTCTTCCATGCCTTGTCATTATTGTGTCGCATTATTGTTCGTGTGATCCTATCTCTACTGAACCATGTAGATAAAATGCCCTTCCAATGTGTGCTCTTATAAATTTCACACTGTATCTGTTTTTTCACACTGTATGTAGTTTATCGCTTGCTTTTGGCTCCTTGATATCGTATAAGAGCTTTGTGATAATTTTGGGCTGTGTGTATCTTCAGATGCAGGGGCAGGGGAGGCTACTCTTCCCTTGTCTAAAAAATAACCTTCTATTTTAGAAAATATCCCTACAGGTTACAAACCTAACTGATGGCTTGATAGTTCCTTATTTGAACTGCCGATGTTTATAGCTTAATCTAGAATAAGCAAGCCATATAATTTTTACTATTCTTAGCACTGCATTGATAAGCACCCCATTCTTTGAAAATATTGAGTTTTATCTCACAAGTTTGTCACTATTGTTGATGCATCATGCTTTTAACGATTTTTGCAGGTTCTATCTAATGAGATCTATGAGCATATTATCTACCGTCCTGCTAAACACACACAACTCTAAATGGGTTTTCTAAGGCAACACGTTTGTTTTAATTTTATTCTCTCTTTGTGACGATGAATGCATTAAATACCCCAAAGTGAGTAATCTGTCTTCAACAGTGAAGGTTTTAGGTTTTTTGCAAGATGTCTTTTGGAAGAACTCAACCTACTACAAGCATTGGAATCTATGTTAGCAGAGAACAGGACGATCATGGCTATAGAAAGAGAAAGATTATTTCCATGTAGCTGTATGAAACTTTGTTTATGGTGTCAAAACCAAGTGTGGAGCATAATTTAAGATTTACTTGTATGGTTAGAAGATTCACTTGTTTCACGACTCTAAAATGTGTTTTTCTTTTTAGGCTTTTAACTTCTGTTAAATTTGGGTCGATCGATGCCTCGCCGAACTAACTTATGAAATTAGAGATCAGTTGATTTGATAATCGTTACCTGGCTGGCAATCCCTAACAGGTGAACTTAATACTACTCGCATGAGAACTACACTTTGGTCTGCACTCTTCATCTACAACTCAAAGTGAGTAAACTCTTATTTGTTTCTTTCACCTCACAGACTTAATGCAATAGAGTTCCAGAAACCCAAAGCCTGTTGTAAATTATGGCAGTTCTCTGTCTTTTTTTGTAATGCATGTCTAATGCCTCCAGGTCCTATTTGAATCGCAGTAAAACTATAGCGGAAATAGAAGTATCAAATCACCGGGCCATGAAAATGTTCACTGTTATGATAAATGAACCCCACTGTACTATTAGTCAGTACTTGGATTTGAGTAATCAAAATATGCCTTGCATGAAAAAGATGGAGAAGTATAAATTTAGGTGTTCTTTCAAGTAAGACTTGATAACCGAAGAAACTGAGTAAAAGTACTGCCATAGTGTGTGACATGCCAATCTGCAACATTTTGAACCTATACTTTATAGGTGCTAAAATAATTGTAACTTGCTGTGTGCCACCGCTTCTGGTCGAATATAAAAAATACCTACTAGTTATTCATTTGCGTGTGCATGAACTTGTTGCATGTGGTACCTGATGCTTCATCTTGTTGCAGTGTTGATTCTATATCTAGAGAAAAGCAGTGTCCAATTTGCACGGTGAGTATTCTATATCACACGTTCATAAAGTTTGAAGCAAAATTGCATCCTAACATCGTGCACTGCTCATGTAGGATGGTTATGAGTTGAGAAAGAATATTTTGATACACTTGCTCGAGTATGATGCGAATGAAGCTGAAGACAATATCCCATATGAAGTACGAGAAATTCTCAAGTGCCTCAAGTAGGAAGTTAATAAGAGATGATAAACTAGACTTGATATCTACGCATCGGTAGTCACACTGTAGTTTTTTTATCAAAAATTATTTTTCATCTCCATGGATTTGTTTACTGTATTTGCCATATGTTGTGGCTATTTACTTATAGACATGAATTTTGCGATGCAATATGTTTTGGAGACTGAAAAATTTAAGATCCGGCACAGCACAAATGCAGTCATTATCTTCTTTACAATTTGATTATGCTCTTTGGGTTGGTAATAAATATATGCAAAGGCATGTAAAATATATAATTTTTCGTCTGTCATAAAACTCCCGGTCGGTATATATCCACCGACCCATTGTTGTCAAACACTATCTATATGGATTTGCATGCTACTTAATAATGCATGTGCAATTCACGTTGTACGGGTCTGGACAAGGGAATGGCCACAAAAATTGACGTGTTTGTCTTCTATCTCTAAATGAAAAAGGCTATATATGCAAAGGCAGGCTTGTTTGTCTTTTCTTGATTTGTAATATTTTCTGGTGCTTACTAGTTTCGTAATAAAAAGACTGGCTGAAATCTGATAAAATCACACCAAATTTTACGAACTTGTGCCAAAATACGATGAATAGATGATGTTAGCCGGGCCACACCGCTCCCGCATCATGTCTGATATAATATTGGCTTATATATCCTATTACGCTGAACTGGAAGGCATATATATATATATATATATATATATATATATATATATATATATATATATATATATATATATATATATATATATGACAAATTTTTCCTACTACCGGGTGTAGTTACTCCCATTTTTGTTTCATACGTTCTAGGTAGTATCTATCATATCGGAGAGTATGTACGCGTAGTATGTAGTATGTAAGAATGTTTAGGTAGTATATATACTATTTTTTATGTAGTATGTAGTATATTTTGAGCATACTCCTTTTTACGTATAAATATGTACGTATTTCACAAATATTATAAAAATATGGACTCACATGCAATTTTTTCACATAATTCGCTTTGGAGTATCTTAGATGTTGTATATGAGTATACTAAAAGTAATAAAGTAGAGTATATACTATCACATGGTAGTATATGAGAAATGGGTGTAGCTACACCCGGTAGTAGGATGCATTTTCCATATATATATATATATATATATATATATATAAACAGAATTTTTGAAGAGCTAGAAATGTTCCGTTGAGTGCACGTGTTGACTTCCTTGTTCTTGCTCCGTGGATTCTTTCTCTACGTATGCTCAACGCTCGTCGTTCTTGGTCACAATAGAAGAAATTCCGAATTATATTCTTCATATAGCTCCTACAACTTTAGATGAGGAACCAAAAACATTTTTCTATAACCCAATATTCTCTGACCAATAAATGTGGAAATATCGCACGAATAACCCCTTTTTAGCACTCATAGGTTTCACGGACTGCTAACTTGCACCTTTAGTCCTATTATATTATATTGGAATCCACCCACGTCCATCACATTCAGATTTATGTAAACATGGAAAAGCAAGACCACGTGTTGGTTAAGAAGAAAAATATGAACATATGATATTCCATGAATTTGTCTCTTCTAGTTTCTTCGTAGCTACAAGAGCACAATGGCGAGGAAGTGCTTTTAAAGACAAAATGAGTGGTATCGATTTTGTAAAATAAACCTAATAAACCAATTAATGTTGAGCGTACTAGAAACATGCTAGGAGACTCCTTAGAAGGGAGCCTATAAAATGGTTCGTAAAGTCCTTTAAAGCCCCCCGCAAAAAAAAGTCCTTTAAAGCCATTTTATAGGAGAAAGCCTGCGATTTCTTAGATTTCCTAAAATTGTAGTCTTTATAATATTTTTGTCATATGGAGCACAGTGGTCACTATACTAGTCAGTGGGTTACACTTTACTTTTTATCTTCTTTTTTCCTATATCTTGTCCTTTCACAAACTGTAGTACGGCTGTGATGACCCCATGCTCGCTCCACCAATACTCCTCGCCGACAACGCTCTCTGGCGCCCGTCTATTGCCCCATCGTCGTCATCTCCTTGGGTTGTTGCTTCCCCGATTATAACCATGGTAGCAACATAAAAGGCCGGATGTATCTTTTGTTGGTGCCGGTTGCAGCTCACGGTGGTAGCGCGCCCGTCTTCATCTCAGAACTGCTTGATTTGGTTGAAGCAAAAAAAAACCATCGGTTCCAGCTATTGTACGCAACGGTTCCAGCATCCGCATCGCATGGTTGTAGCTCTGCCATGAAGCAAAAAATTGTGTGCCGGTCGTAGCATCATGCAGCTCCGCCGTGAAGGATGTATCAAATTTCCTCGCCGATAGTAGCAAAAGCGGACGACGGTTGCAGCAAAAAGGTCGTCGCCGTCGCACCATTGCCTGTGAATGCAACTCTCGTAGTGGTCAGTTCCAGCTTCTTTACCTGCTGGTTCCAGCAATTCCAACTGACGGTTGTAACTTTTGGCGATAGTGCTTCTAGCTTCCCCTAGGCAACGTATGCAGCTTCCGGCGACATTGGTTCCAGCATCTCCCCCGCCGCTTCCAGCAACCCTCCTGGTTGGATGTAGCACCTAAATTTTCCGGTTCCATCATCCGGGCGGCAGCTCACGGCATGGATTTGCAGCACATAAGAGGACATGGTGTTCCCCCGGCCGCCCCTTGCTGCCAAAATCAGGTGCGGCCGTGTCGGGGGAGAGGCCGACGCTGGCCCCCGCTCGCTTGCCGACTCCACGCTCACCACGGGTCACTGTCGTGCGCCGTCGTTCCCAACACCCCGGTGCCTGGCTGTGGCTGCAACATTTTTCTCAGCCGTCGTGTGCTGTTCATGGAGTGGAGTAAAAGAGAAGACGGTCGTGTGGTGGTACCGGCAGGCTTGCGGGCGTGGAGCCATGGATTGGGAGCACGCGGGATTCCGTGTGTGGCTGGAGAGCAAGATGGAGATTCAGGAAGAAGAGATAATGCAGCAGTGCTATGGGTCCACAAAAACATGTGGTTGGGACAGTAGGAGGGAAGAACCAGTGCCATAGGATCTGTTGCGATCCGACGCAGCGTGCCCGTCCGGCGGAAGACTCGGCCGGTCCGCCGTTGTTAAACGTTTCCCTAAAAAGAAACGGAGGGAGTACAACGTGCGTCGAACTTGTGAGAGTGCTGTCATGTATGTGCTGTTCATGTGAGCGTGTGCATGGGTGTGTTGTTCATGCAAACGTGTTGGTGTGCTGGCACGTATGCGTATGTTGTCCATGCAAACGTGTGGGTGTGCTGGCACGTATGCGTATGTTGTCCATGCAAACGTGTGGGTGTACTGGTACGTATGCGTGTGTGTTGTCCATGTAAACGTGTGTGTGTTTTGTCACGTGTGCATCTGTTTTAATGTAACCTCTTTTAAATTGTTGTTGCTAAATCCTAATCACAACACATGTATACAAACCATACACCGGGGAGAAACAACCAAACAACACGTGAGACGAAAATTTGATTAGTAGAGGCCCAGCCCCCGCGTCGCTCCGCTCGGGGCGACTCGGGCGGCGACGAATCCCTAGCGCGCGCCGCCGCCCCATGCTAGCTCCCCCCTCGCCGCCACCAGAGTAGGTCTCCGGGCAAGCCAGGGCGGTCGACGAGGACGGTGGCGGCGAGGATTTGCTGCTCCGCCTCCGTGCGGAGAGCCTCGGACGCCGAGGCGGCGGCCTCGGAAGGAGAGGCGACGGCTGGCTCTCCGGCGAGCAGTGGTAGCGGGTGCTGCTCCGCCCCCTCGGCCGCGCGGGCGGCGTGATGGCGGTCGTCGTTTGGTGGCTGGTCTTCGCGTGCGGTCTTCTCCGGCGGACGGCGCCAGATCTGCAGGTCTTTCCCTCACCCTCTCATAGCTCCTTCCACCCCGGCGCTGCTGGTCCTTGGCGGTCCCTGGTCGCCGGATCTGGCGCGTTTGGGGTGTGGGAGTGGCGGCAGTCCGGGTAGTGGCGGAGCTAGCATTTGAGAACAGGGTGGTCCGCACACAATTTTTTACTTGACAAGAAATTTGACATGTGAAAATTCTAACTAATTACCAATATTATATAGAAATAGATCAAAATATGGTCATACAAACACACTAAAATTCTTAATTAAGTCTAAGTTCTGCATAAAGAAGCCTACATAGTACATATTACATAGACCATACATAGTACATACCATGAGACACTATTCAATAATTCTGCAGTAAAAATTATTTTCTATCAATAAAGGTATTTGAGACAGATGATATGCAAAATTATGCATTTGTTTGGTTCATCTACTGGATAGCATGCATAGCACAACAAAACAAAATACTAAATCAGAAATTGAGTGTTTGATACCTTAAATCGTGCTGACTTGCTTTGTTGCTGCCATTGGATTGGGGCAGTGGGGCACTGGGCGGCCGCCGCCGGTCTTTGCAGGGGTGTCAGGCAGCCAGAGAACAAGGGGCGCAGCCGCGCAGCACAGGGAAGGGGCGCAGACGCGCAGCACAGGGCAGGGGCGGGATCCTCCTCGGCGGCTGGGATCCGGCCAGCGAGGGCGGCGAGACGGCTATGGCGAGGGCGTCGGGAGTCGGGACGAGGCGGCTGGAGGGGCGAGCGCTGGTTCTGCTCGATGCAGCCAGCTCGATGCGAGGGCGTGGCCGCTGCGTTCATTTTGGGTCGACAGGTAAGTGCTATTGGGCCGTTTTTTCTCTCTGGGCCATTTAGTGACCAATAGGTATATACTTATCAGAAATCCCAGGGTGGGCCACGGCCCACCCTGGCCACCCTGTAGCTCCGCCCCTGAGTCCGGGAGAAATCCTTGGCCGGTGTGGACCGGCCACGACGGTGACGACATCAACTGCCGCCGTGCCCCTCCCTGGAGGCTCCGTCGAGGTTCTGTTCCCCTCTCCCCCTCTCGCACCGGGTGAAAACCTCATCCTTTTGGATGGGGCGGCAGCGGCGCTCTACGCCGTCACCTTCCTGGAGGTGCCGCTCAGGTGGTCCGAGAGATGCGAGGGCATTCTGATTTGGGGATTGGGGGATCGACGGTCGTGTGGTCCGATTTTATCGTTCTACGCTTCCTTCCTCAGCACCTTCGATCTTGATAGCTTCATCCCTTCGTGTGTGGCTCTATGCATGTGGGCGAGGATCTTCCAAGGCGAGCTCGTCTCAGCTGGGGGCGGGGCTGAGTATCTCCCAAGGTTGTTCGTGGCTGCCATCTTATCTGGCTCTAGGGTGAGCTTCCCCATCTTCCGACGGTACGGCGTCCTTCGAGCCAGGACGAGGGGCAGGGGTCCTCTTCGGAGATGGTTTCGGGTAGTTTGTTGCAGCTCACCACTCCTGGTGCAGATGAGGGCATGCTCCCTGCCTATGATGGGTCTCATCTTGTTAGTGCTTCCGCTCCACCTCTGGTGCTCATTCTGCGGCTGGGGACATCATCGACATCAAGCGAAGCTTTGTTGTCCATTATGTTGTAGTGCTTGGTGTTGTTGAGGTTTGTAAGTTGTCTAGTAGCACCATGTATCTGCCGTCTTTTTCTTTTTCCTCTTGCCTTCCTTCTATAAAAAAAACACGTGAACGCCGTCTATTGCTCTCAACCAGGCTCTACTTAGCATGTCTCTTTTTTCATGCAACATCTGGAAATTGATGTAGATAATCAAACACATCCTTTAAATACGGAGAGCGAGAGAGGTCGGAGGGAAGCTTCGGAGATGGCTCGGCTGGCGTGACGATCGTGAACAGCTAACTAGAAAAAATACTTCCTCTGTTATGAAGTAACATACATTTCTCCCTGACTGACGTACGTGCACTTGGTCCTAATACTATTTTTTCAGCCGCGCCGGTCCAAAAACAAGCCTAGTCACAGCACAGGTAACCAAAACTATCCTGAAGCGACACAAGCAAGCGCGGCATATCGGGAGCCGGGAGGGACAACTCCTTTTCAGGTACGGTTGGGTGGCTGCTGCATCATTCATTTAATTAGTTCATGATTATTCCAGTCAACTAGATTAACTTAATTTTATGTTTGTTAAACCCTGGTGTAGTCGGAAGTTCGGAACAGATAAACAAAAATCAAGGACTGGTTTATTTAGTGATGGTGTGCATCCACACCCTTTCCCTTGGAGTATTACTATATCGTATGGCGTATATATCCTATCATGCTGAACTGGACTGCATCTACATACAGAAAGCGACTCTAGGTGAACTATAAGGTTTCGGTTGAGTGCATATACTGGCTTCCTTGTTCTTGCTCCATAAATTCTCCCTCGAGGCATGGTCAATGCTCAACATTCTTAGTCAGAAAGAAAGGGAACTTGCCATTCTTCGTTTTGTTGTGCTCCTTTGAGATGAATAAGCAAAAGAATTATAACCGAATATTCTTTGACCAACAAATTCAGAGGTATGGCATGAAAAGAATTGCGCCCCTGGCCTATTAGGATCCGCCCATTTCCATCGCGTACATACTAAAGCAATTTGATGCTACAAAATTGCAATTTCAGGTTTATTTACACAACGAGAAATAAACCTGATACTCCATGTATGTCCCACGTTTTGAATTATAAGATATTCTAACTTTTTTCTGAATCAGATGTATAGGATGCGCTTTTGTTCACTCATTTTAGTCTGTATGTGGTTCGTATTGAAATAAGTATTTTTCTAGTGACCTCATAACTACAAAACCACGACGATGGGAATATGATTTTAAAAATGCAACGAGTGACATCGATTTTATCACACAATCCACTTAACGTTGGATGCATTAAATTTTGTCGCTTAATCTTTGTCGTCTTTGATGGAAAGCCTTCTATCTTTAGCATGATACGATATGATCCCCTGGTGAACAATGAAACATATATTCTAGTTACAATATGACCCCCTGGTGATCAATGAAACATACTGTATATTCTAGTTATGATATGATACCAAATATAACCTGCTCATCCTTATTCTTTCGTAGAAATTTGGCACAGCTGGATGTGGGCCCCGGAGTCCCTAGGTACTCTTCTCTCGACTCGCTCTATCCATGCCCTAAGTTATGTGCCTCCCCTAGTTCAACATGATTCTTATTTTTTTGCGAGGGTAAGAGAGTTTTATTCCATAATTAAAGGGTTACAATCGAGAGGCAAAAGATCCTTCACACACGGTGGTCCTCTACCTAGCCATACAACAATAGTACTCTTCATACGATGCAAAGCCAACCACAAGCTCAGCCCTTCCACGAAATTAAGAGGTGGTCGCCTGAAAGGTATGTATCAGGTTAGTAACTTCTGACTTAACCTTTACTCAACCGTCTCTCTATAGTCCTTTGATGGTTATAAAAGTTGGAATTGTTCCCTTGGGGTATGCAGGCCACATTTCGAGTCGCTTATTAAGCTTACTGGTGTCGATACCACATTCCGAGTGAGATATCCTATTCTGGAATTCGAATACGCAAAAGGCACGAATATGTTTTCACTGATAGAAGGAAAATTTTAGATTTAGCCAACACTACACAAACACTACACAACCACTACACATAAGAGGCAACACACTGTGGATGCAACCGAAGAGTGGATCGAAGAGGTTTCTTGGCCCAAAAAAGTAAACCCGAAGACCGAACCAGAAGGACACTCATTCCCTTTGCATCTGCTCTTGCCCAAAAATGAACCTCCAATTGGATGATATGCACGAGGTGATCCTCCTAAGGGCGCTCACCGTTGAAGACGCAATTGTTTTGATGTTTCCACAGCCACTAGGTGAAGGAAGTTAGACCTTTCTCGAGCCTGGTAGGAGCTAATTGGGTTGAAGTAGACACTAGTCGAGAAAATCCTCATCTCATCGTGGTAATGTAGCGGTAGAGTGGCACCAAGAGAGCACCTCATGCCACACTGAGAGGTCGTGTTGCAGTTGTAGGTGGTCCGCTATCTCTACCATCTATGGGGGTAGCAATGGGGTGGCAACAGGAGTGTTCGTGGCACATGCGGTAGTGATTGGTCGATGACCAAGGCTGGCCCCGTCTGATCTAGCCTGCATGGGTGGCAACAATCGCCCTAGATCTGGGGTTGTGGTGCCTGACCGTGCAATGGTGGCGAGAGTGGCATATTAGCGGTGGACACAAGGTGTGCGACGGTCATGGGTCAACGTGTGTGTGGGACATGGATACTCGATTTTGTACACGATGACGATGGATACAAGGTATGCGGTAGAAATTGGATGATGCGAGTGCGGACGACGGGTGGTGGGGCCTGACGAGGCCACCTTGTAATTTTCTTCAACATGAATGATCACCAACATGTCGTGAGCTTCGCGGGATGACTTCATCAAGACGGGACAGGGCTGTCGAATGGCACCATGTGGGCTCTTGGCGGCACTAGCGCCTTCATGTTTGTATGTTGCATCCAATCACTGACATGCTCCGTTTTACCCCTCGTATCTGTGGTATGTCCGGTTGAGTGGCGTTGTCTACATCAGGTATGTGAGTGTGTGCGACCACCGAGGCATGACAATCAGACTTGTAGCAATGACATCTTCATCTAAAAGTGAGGGTGACAATACATTGTGACTTAAGTTTGGTGGTGCTCTTAAGCGTGGGGTCTCGTACCCCAGCTTGAAAACTCTAGGTCTGACATGTATTGGTGGTGTTCCAATATTCCCTTGTTGGAGGTATTCTCTAGAGTTTGCACATACTTCTTCAGGGAAACCCATGATCTAGCTTCCCTTGGAAGGATCTGGCGACGGCGACGAAAGCACATTGTTCCCTTCTTGAAGGCCTCTTTGTGCACATTTCTTGACATCCGGGTGTTGTCCTTAGTAGTGGTTCATGTCAATGGTTGTTGTTGCATGTTGCAATTCGCTTTGACGGGACTTCTGAATGTCATGTTTTTTGTCTTCTTCCTTTTTTGTGTGGGTTTACGATTATGCATGAATACTACTCATGCAGGGTGTGTGCTTAAGGTATTTGTATTACATCAATGTGGCATTACGAGTTAATAAAACATTGCTCTTTTTTGAGAAAGAAAAATGAAGGAGAAAGAGCTGATTAAGGGTGAACCAAGGCAAATCTTCTCATTAAATCATCTCAGAAATGGACAAAAATCATGGAAACTAGAAAAAACAAGAAATATTCACACAAGTACGCTTCCCAAGCCAATAATGCTAAACGTACAGACTTTATTTACAGGTTTGTACGGGCTGGGATTGTGCGCTCTTGTAATTGCCCCCCCCCCCCCCCCCGATTTTCACCAGTGGGCCCGCGTCCCTTAATCAATCCTCCGCCAATCATCGCTAAGCTGCCTGTAAACCCCCCGTAGAAACCTGTACGTCTAGCATTACTCCAAGCCAAGCTTAGCTAGAACAACCGTACGTGTAGTACTGTTGATAGTGTTATTGGTAAGTTGTACCACACGTAATCCTAAGAAGCTCGTCCACGTAGTCGGCGCCGAGGTCCTCCAGCTCCACGACGGGACGCTCCTGCATGGCCATCGTCTTCTTCTTCCTCATCCTCGCCGTCGCCGCGTCGTTCGCTATCTCGACCTTGCTGCGCCTTCTTCTCTTGGAGTGACGCCGTTTGAGCGCCAGAACGGGCGATCCGTCCATGCCAGTGGACGTGGAGCCGAGGGCGCAGAGCGACTCCTGGACGCGCTCCATAGGGAAGTTGAGCGCCGTGGTCGTGCCCCGCGAGGAGAGCGCCGCCTGGTCGTAGGCCATGGCGGCGGCCTCGGCGGTGCCGAAGGTGCCCAGCCAGACCCGCGCGCCGCCCCGCGTCGAGTCCCGGATCTCCGCCGCGAACCGACCCCATGCCCGCGCGCGCACACCGATGTACGACGGCGCAGCCGACGCTGCTAGCTTCTTGGGCCCAGGACTCGTTTCCGCGCCAACTGTCTCGCCGCTGCTCATGTCGGAGGGAAACAAGTCCCACGACGAGAAGGAGGAGGAGGAGGAGCTGGAGGAGGGATTACTATTAGCAGCCGCGCCCATGCATCCGGCCTGGAAATGATTCCAAGAAGCTGGAGCGGCGCCGGCAACGGCGGCCAAGCCTGCTGAGTTCTTCAGCCTTGTTTCAGCCATCTTATCGCTGCTCAAGTCGTGGGATGGAAACGAGTCCAGCGATGAGATTGAGGAGCAGGAGGGATCGGTGCAGCCGGTGCAGTAGTAGTACATATCGCCGTGATTGAGGAGCAGCCGGGATGGAAATGAGAGTCAAGTCGTGTGTTGTCAGCCCGGGCGGTGGAAATGGTGGTGTGCTTCCTCTCCTCTGTGGGCTACCTAATCCGATGGGTAAATACTATATATAGATCGAGCTGACGAGCCTTGGGGTCTGAGAAATTAGAGGGAATTTTGTGTTGACAAATAGGAGTACCAGGACGGTGCCGCTTCCGCCAATGATCAGCTCTAAAAATGACAAATACTCCTAGTTGGGAATGCGTACGTGGGGGAGTCGTTTTCTCTCGAAAGTGTGTGTTCGGTTTTTGGGGCTGTGCCTACACTGAAGTGGGAGGGGGCGGCTGAGTAAGACAAGCCTCATGGGCGTCACCTCCTAGCGTTGACGAAGCTCCCACGAAGGTGCTGGAACATATATCCCGCTAAACCGTTTTGTTTGCTGGTGAACACAGGCTGAAATCCAGTGCCTGCAAACAACTATTCTAAATTCTAAATTCTGCAAGAGAATTTTGCCCCTTGGGATCATGCAAACTATTATTGGGCGGTGCCACGGAGCCAGAGCGTTTGTGTGTCTACAACTGTGGTGTATCCGACCTTGTGGACATTAGGTTAATGTCCTCTCAGATCTGTTCATATGTATCTGATGAGTTTATGTTAGTGTTTTCTATCACTTTTGGTGGTGTGATCCGTTGTGACTTCGGAGTTGTGCTTTGGCGTTCTATTGAAGATCTTGTGGTTTGACGACATGTACTTTTAAAAGACATCCCCGCTCCAAGTATATTAAATGCTCATGGCTTTCCATCCTGTTCGATGGGCGACTCAAGGGTTTCTGGAACCTACAAAGGTAGTCAAGTTCATGCAGGTGTACGAGGGGCGGTGTTGTTGCTTCAATTTGACTGCACTCACTTTACTAAAGCCTTGGCGGTATTTTGTGTTGCAAAGATTGATACCATGGAGAAGACGATTTTGAGAACTTCACTGTAATTCTTAGTTATAAGTCTTACTTTGTAATTTCTTGGATCTATGGCGCGAAGCATCGTACCTGTGATTTTTTTGAAATTTAAATAAATTTATAGGTCATTCTCCAAAAAGAAAAAGAAACTAGGTCAAGCGGTCAACATCGTAGTTTTTCTTTACATAGATGCCTTCCAGTTGAGTAATGCCAATATAGTTTTGCCAATTCCACAACTACTTTACTGAGGTCGCTCTCACTCCAGCTAATCGCGTGGATTAACCAAGACTAAGACCTCCTGAAAATTAGACAAGACGAGGTCGACGAGAACCGGAGAAGCTTCGGAGATGGCTCGGGGTGATGTGGACAGCCGCCGCCGGCAGCCTGCCAACTTTTCGCTCTGACGACACACCCTATTTCCCGGCCGCCCCTAGTCGAGCCAGTGCCGTCACCGATGGCGTAAACCACCCTGGAGAAAACAAATGATGCTAGTACCATCTCTCTCAGGTTCACCCGGACAATGCTATACTGGATCGATACATTCTCATCAGCTGCTGATGGATTATTAATTCCAGCAGTCAACTAGAAGAACTTTGGAATTTGTTAACCCCCAAGTGTACACCCAATACAGATAAACTAAAATCAAGGATTCTACGTACTACGTTATTATGTTTTTTTTTTGAGACAATACTACGTTATTATGTGGAAGTGCAAATTTCGCCCTACCTATTATGGGCTTGTATATATCCTACTTGCTCAACTAGAAGGCATCTATGTAGAACTGTTGGTCAGCTATAAAAGTTTGGTTGACTGCACATACATATTGACTTCCTTGTTCTTGCTCCATGAGTTCTCTTTCTAGGTATAGTCAATCTCAATGTTCTTAGTCAGAAAAAAGAAGAAACTCCCCTTCTTCGTCTTGGTCATGCTCCTTTGACACAAAGAACAAAAACTGTTTGACCAACAAATTCAAAAATACGGCTTGAATCGTCCGTTTATGGCTTTATCCCTTATAATTCTAATTGATTGATAAACTAAAAGAACAACGTGCACCCCTAGCAGTATTAGGCTCCTCCCACGTCCATCTTATACATAGTAAAGCAATTTGCAATGCTGCGAATCAATCTGTGGTTAGATGGTTAGGAGATGGTGGTATCCCAGTCCACAAGAGTTCAAGTCCTAGAAGTGAGATTGGTGTTTGCATTATTTCTGAATTTATTTCAGGCTTCCGGTGATGTTCGTTCAGTGGAAGGAGACGTTCCCGTCAACAACGAGGAGCCTGCGGTGACTTTGTAAAATCTCAAGATTCTATGCCAGCTCAGTCTCTCGGAGGTGCTCATAGGGGTAGGATGTGCGTGCGTGTGTTCATAGAGGTAAGTTTATGTGAGCGACTTCGATTGTATTATGTTGAAAAAAAGCAATTTGCAATGCTACAAAATTGCAATTCTAGGTTTATGACTGATAAACAAACAAAAGCGACATGGGTGTTTTCTTCAAGATTACACATGTGTAAACGATGGATTGATAATGTAACTAATGTAAGTCACCATTCAGGACTTTGTTCTACAGTTCCATCGAGGGCGTCAAGGGTTTTGTCGTGCTGCCACCATTTCCTTGCTCCCTTTCCCCTTGGTGCCCCGGAGGTTGCCATCAATAATCCCGCATACATGCCCGCCGGTGAGGGTGGCAACAAGGTTTCAACCGCTCTGCAGCTGGAGCAGAGAGTTTTCTACTTGGCTATGGCTTCCAAGTGGCAGGGGCCTCTGCTGATGTTGGTCAATCTCCTTAGTCAAGCCAGTGATGAGGCGGCAATGGGAGTGGGTCTTTGTGTGTGGGTTGCCTTGTCATCCATAAGTGTCGCACCTAAAGGAGGTGTCTCGTGTTAAGTGTGATATTCATCTACTACGACATCCACGTCAAGGTCTAACAAGTCTTTTATGCTCAATTGTTTTATTTTGTTTTGTGATCGCCTTTGCGCATGCTCAACATGCTTGTTAGTAGGTTGGAGTCCTCGACTCTCAGCAAGAGGTGATAGGGTTCCCCTTCCTGAGATAGCAACATGGCAGATGTGACGAGTAACTAGGCCAATCCACAGTAGTGGCGCTCTCTATGGATGCTTGTCGCCATGGCTCAACCTCTCTGCATCATATTCTTGGTCGACCTCTTGCTCTAGAGTATCCTTTTTGGCACGGTCGTCCATAGCATCAGGAGAGTAGCTGACGAGGTGTGGTCATCGAGTCATGGTGATCATGCGCAGTTTGAAAGATCGTGGATGTCGCCTAGGGGGGGGGGGTGAATAGGAGCTTTAAAATAATTACGGTTTAGGCTTGAACAAATGCGGAATAAACCTAGTGGTTAATTTGTCAAGCACAAAACCTACAACAACTAGGCTTACCTATGTGCACCAACAACTTATGCTAAGCAAGATAAACAACACTAAGTGATAGCAAGAAATATGACAAGAAACAATATGGCTATCACAAAGTAAAGTGCATAAGTAAAGGGCTCGGGTTAGAGATAACTGAGGCACGTGGAGACGACGATGTATCCCGAAGTTCACACCCTTGCGGATGCTAATCTCCATTTGGAGTGGTGTGGAGGCACAATGCTCCCCAAGAAGCCACTAGGGCCACCGTAATCTCCTCACGCCCTCGCACAATGCAAGATGACATGATTCCACTAAGGGACCCTTGAGAGTGGTCACCGAACCCATACAAATGGCAACCCTTGGTGGCGGTCACCAAACCCGTACACTTTGGCAACCCTTGGGGGCGGTCACCGCAACCCGTCAAATTGCTCGGGGCGATCTCCACAACCTAATTGGAGACCCCGACGCTTGCCCGGAGCTTTACACCACAATGATTGAGCTCCGAACACCACCAACCGTCTAGGGCGCCCAAGCACCCAAGAGGAACAAGCTCAAGGTTACCACGCACCCAAGAGTAATAAGCTTCTCAACTTGTAACTTCCACGTATCACCGTGGAGAACTCAAACCTATGCACCAAATGCAATGGCAAGGGCACACGGAGTGCCCAAGTCCTTCTCTCCCAAAATCCACCAAAACAACTAATGCTAGGGAAGAAAATGAGAGGAAGAACAAGAAGGAGAACACCAAGAACTCCAAGATCTAGATCCAAGGGGTTCCCCTCACATAGAGGAGAAAATGATTGGTGGAAATGTGGATCTAGATCTCCTCTCTCTTTCCCCCCAAAACTAGCAAGAATCCATGGAGGGATTGAGAGATAACAAGCTCAACGAAGGTCAACAAAGGGGGAAGAACACAAGCTCAAAGGATAAGGTTCAATGGGGAAGAAGAACCCCTTTTATAGGTCCCCACGAATCTGCCCGTTATGTGCAGAAAACTGTACGGCCGGTACATCTGGTGCACGAACCGGTACAACCGGTCAAAGCAGAGGAAAAACCAACCTGTAGGAAAAAGGCCTAAGCAGTAGAACAGCCCGGGGAACCGGTAGTACCGGTTTAACCGAACTAACCGGTACAACCGGTCAACAACCGTCCAAGAACCGCTCCAAAACAGAAACTAGTCCGGTGATAGAGCGGTACATGGCCGGTATAATCTATGGATCAATTCTGGCGCGGTACAACCGCTCCAAACACCAGTTGTACCAGTCAACCGGTACAACCGCTCTAAGGGGTGGTACAACCTCTCTATGTAAAACAGGTTTCCCATACGAGCTCCGAATTCGACAAAATCAAGTTTGTTGGAAAGCTAAGGACAAGAGCAAACACAATCTTGATATAAATATCAAGAAATGGCAACTGAGAAAAAACCATAAAATGGTGAGAACCCTTTCTCAATTAAGACCGGTAAAAACTCCAACACTGAAAATACAAAAGAAGATGCATAAGAAATCGGTTTTCGATGAACTCGAGCTTGTCATCAAGATGACCATAAGCTCTAAGACTCACAAAGAGAACCAACCAAGAACCAAGAAAGATGATGTAAGGATGCAATGGTTTGAGCTCTCTACGAATGATACGATCAAGCTACTCATCGAGATCCCCCTTGATAGTATGGCAATCGATCCTATAACCTGGTCTCCCAACTACCACCATGAGACCGGTAAAATACAAAACCTATCAAGGGCAAACCTTTGCCTTGCACATGGTCCACTTGAGCTAGATGATGACGATCTTGACTCCCTCAAGTTGGACCACCTTTCTTGATTGCATTGGCTCGATGAAGACTAGTTGATTGCTCCCCCATACTCCACTATGGGTGAGCCACTTTCTGCACATCTTCACAAGTCATTTGCCACCATAATGGACGGCAAGCTTCAAGCACTTGATCTCTTCGTGATGCTCCACTTGAACTTGCACACGACAATCTTGATGACGATCACCACTTAATGCCATCCTCTCCATGGGTTGATTGATATTTTCCTCTTGACGCAAGCCCATGAACACGTACCTAACCTCACATAGAACTCTCACATAGACCATGGGTTAGTGCACAAAACACAATGACAATGCTTACCATACCATGGGATCACTTGATCCCTCTCGGTACATCTTCTATGCTTTGTGAGTTGATCAACTTGATTCACTCTTGACTTAGTCTTGATGAACCTTGAATCTTTCCAACCCTCTTCATTTCGATGATGTCTTGAAGGTAAACATGAATGATCACACAATCTTCTTCTTCAAGACATGCTTGCAATAAGCTCAACACTCACATGACCAATCTTAGAATAGTTCCTTAATAGCACCTTGGTCAACTCATAAACTCCTTGAAACTAACACATGGACTTCAAGAAATGCCTATGGACAAATCCTTCAAATATAACTCAAGGCAACCATTAGTCCACAAAGATTGTCATTAATTACTGAAACCAAACATGGGGGCACCACATGTTCTTACAATCTCCCCCATTTTGGTAATTGACGACAGTCACTTTCAAGAGAGTTTGTATAAGGAATTATGCATCACCATGCAATGCAACAACCAATAATGCATGCGTAAGAGATGCAAACGCTTGGAACACAACCAAAGCAAGAAAAGATGACTCTCTAAACTTCTCCACAAAACTCTCTGAAACTTCTCCCCCATTGACATCGATTGCCAAAATGGGAGAAAAGCTTAGAAGGCCAATATAAATTGTGTTTCTCCATAAATTGTGTATTTCTCCACAAGAGAGTGGAATGCAATACACATATCCAACGGTAAATACTTGGAGGAAGACAAACTATATTGAGGCTCAAAGATTGCAAAAGAAAGATATGCCATAAAGACATAACAAAGAGAGAAACAAGCAATCAAAAGATACCAATTGAAGCAAGCTATCAAAAGATACCAACTGAACCAACTAGACCAAAGATCCTACGAGCCACATGAATAAAGGATATTATGATATGAGCAAAGGAGTGATCTAAAGAAACTAGAGAATCTCCCCATGATTTGTGCATACATAAGAATTTTTGAATTAGGATACAAAGTGCAAAAAAGAGGATCATAGCTCCCCCAAAATCAATATAAACTCACAACAAGTGTAAGTGAGCATATAGGAAACAAACCATAGCACTTGCAACAAACACATGGTTGAGAAACATGTAAAAGAGGCAACTTAATAATAGGCTCAACCAAGAGGATGTGTGTGAGTCATTGCAAAGCACTTGAGAAAACTAAAATAAGGATGAGCATTAAGCATCAACATAGTATTGGATAAATGAGGTACACGGTGCATGACATTCCTCCCCACACACACCCAACTAACAAATCAGTTCACAAGCTCACTAAAAACAAAATGACAAAGCTTGCGACAACACATGGTGAAGATAGAAGAAGAAAGCCTCATCAAGATGAGGGATACCAATTAAGATGGCAAAAGCCTCATAAGGATAAGCATGAGGAAAATAATCTTCACCACAGAAGAGTGCATCAAGATGCAACGAGATAAGACATGCACTCAAGGCAAAAGCTTCCACGAGGCCACCAAAGAAATAACATAAGAAAGACAAGGTGCACGTGAAAGAAAGGATATCATCTACAGATGTAATTTCTCTCAAGTGTATAAGGTTCTAGGTAGAAAAAATCATGATGATATATATCTAATGTACACCCGAAATAGTTACAACACGAAGGAACAAGATACCCAAAAGGAAGTCATACATATACCAATAAGATATTTGCTTGGAAGCATAGCACATGGCTAGATATGGTCTTATTGTATATAAATGAATTCCTACCACACAACAATTAAAGACATCACAACTAGAAACATGAGATCATCGTTGAGATTCTTTGAGAAAGGAAACAAGTATCACAAGATGGAATGAATATCATGCCAAGATGCAACCTACACAAGGTTGAATCAAGAAATGTGTGCATGAAGTATATGAAGATATTTGTTACCGAGTTAACATTGGAAGGATGTAGTATAAACCAATTGAAGGTAGTAGATAGTAGTTCATTGAGCATCCTATCTTGACTCCAATAAGCACATGGTGACACCGCCTCCCTTGTGAGTTAGCCGAGGATCCAATGCATCTCCAATTGCTCCTAGACCAATAAAACAAACAAAATGGTACCCAACTCATTGGGACCAAAGAGTTAGAAACACCAATATACATAGGACAAACTCCACATAAATATGTGCATATAGATATGGACATGAATTTCATGCACATCTCATCCAATTTGAGACTTGGTGGAGTTTCCCCTGTATATTGGGTCAGAGAAAGAAAGCATGCCAAAGAAAATATATGAAGTAAATATGCATGCTAAAGACTTTCAAGAACCAACACCAAATGAAAAAGGAATACCAAGTGAAAAGGATACCAAAAGGAGAAACCATCACTTGGAAGATATCATTAACCGATACATCAAGGAATGAGATATCCATTGGCACACTCAAAAAGAATGATGTCAAACTCCCAAAAGAGAGAATGGTTCCAAACAAACCAAGTGCGCTACAATGTTTCGTGATGGCACAAAGTACCAAAAAGAAACGGTTTGCATTTCACCAACACACACTTGATAAGGATCACAAGGTGAGCGTTCTAAGCAAAATAGGATAGCTCCCCCAAGCATTGTGCATTATAGAGAATTTACATTTGAATACAAAAAGCACAAGATGGGATCACCACTTTCACTATATCTATACAAACACTAGACAATCTCAAGGAAATAACAAGATCCACAAGTGGTATGGAATACAATGGGAGTTGACACAATCCTAGGCAAGAGATAAGGCAAATAAAAGCAAAGGCCAATATAAAGATGATCAATAATTTCTACCACACATAAGTGAGTACAAATTGTCAAAAGACAAGAAGTATTTGGAAATAATTCCGTTGGTAGATAGCAACGATATCCAACATCAGCTTCACACCAAACACAAGCAAATTGCAACTTGTAGAGCTAACATGCCACCTAGGAACAAGATAATTTACAATATCAATTCTAGGTGACAATATCTCAAATGTACACATTTTCTCGGCTTGTAATATGCACATAGCATATTACTCCCCCATAATGTGATACCAATAAAAACTTAACAAGAGGCAATAAGAGGATCCAACAAGAGATAGTTAATGGACAATTTAGAATTTGAATTTCTCATGGGAAGACATACCACATAGTGACTAGATAAGCTTGCAATATCAATACTAGGTGGTATTTCTCATGTACACACATTTGTGGGACCGTGAGGTGCAAAAAGCACTTCAGTCCCCCAAAATGGGATGTTCCATTAATCTCTCACATGAGCCAATTAAGATATAAACAAGATGCAAAAGGCTCAAAGCATGATACACACGTACATGATGTGAAAACCAACACACACATACTTGATTGCTCAAGATAATCAAGTTGGAAGCACAACATATACAAACACATGCAAGGAATGAAACCAAACATGCAAAAGGGCAAGTAACTATCAATATAAACACTTTAAGCACGAGTTACCGCAAGGAGGAACATTGGATATAAGATAGAAACTTGATAATCCGAATGACTTGGCTTGAGACAATATGAATGATAAAAATCCCCTTAATTCTTCATAATGTAGCCAAGTCTCCAATGCCCTCCGTAGACACCTATTGATCAAGTTTGAGCTAGTTGGTCCCCAACCAAGTTGGGTCCTAAGAGTTTAGTCACAATAGGCTTGGCTACCCAAATGGTTCTTTGCTTGACACCACTTTGAGTACCAACAAACTTGGCAAACACATTGCCACCCTTATCCTTCCCAAGAGAATAGATATCATCAATAATAATTGGGTTGGATGAGTTACCACTAGTGCATGAAGAAGCGAGGTGACATTTCTCACGACATAAGTAGCAACGTCTACTCTTCACTTTCTTCTCACTTGAGTTCTCAACTTGAGAAGCATTAGCTTGAGTATTCTTGGGAAGAGGCCTTTCATCAACTTGTGGTTGAGCATGAGATTGAACTTGTGGCCGCTTCCCTTGTTGCTTGTCACTAATGGCCTTCTTCTTCAATGGGAAAGATCTAACATGATGCCCTTCAATTTTGCACTTGAAGCAAACAATCTTGGCTGAATTCTTGACTTGTTCTTGGCCCTTCTTCTTGTTCATCTTGGACTTCTTCTTCTTATTGGAGTTTAATCCAATTCCACCTTTTTCACTGGGGGATTTTTGCACACTCAAGATATTGTTGAGTGTGGATTTTCCTTCATGACACTTTTTCAAGTCTTTCTTCAAAGAAGTGACTTGAGCCTTGAGCTCTTTGATTTCCTCTACATGGTTAGTCTCAACACAAGCACTAGAGGAAGTATAAGCTTCATCGTTAGAGCAACAAGGCAAGGAAAGCAATTCATCACAAGATGTGCCAATGTTACGCATAGATGAATTACGAGGACTAGCACAAGGAAATATAGCATTTTGACTAAAAGTAGTGATAGTATCCACATGAGGCTCACTAGATGTTACCTTAGCAATCATGGCCTAATGAGCTATCTTTAGCACATTATAGGATACTAGGAGATCATCATGAGAGCTTGAGAGATTTTCATGGCTTTCTTCCAATTTCCCATAATTGCTAGATAGCCACTTAAGTTGAGCCCGAAGCTCAACATTCTCCTTCAAAATGGATGCTTCACGAGTAATGGAGTTAGTAGCACAAGCATCATCAATAATAGCAAGAGGAGAAGGCAACTTGGCAAGCTCTTTTGAATATGAAGCTTTAAGTTGTGCATGAGACTCGGTGAGTTTGATGAGCTCACTCTTAATGACCCTTGAGCCATTTTCGAGGTGCCCAAAGTCCTCAAGAAGTTTAGCATGCGCAACTTCAAGCTTCTCATTTTAGTTTCAAAATCATTGGCCACCTCAAGAGCTCTATCATGACATTCCTTCACTCTAGATAATTCTAGAGCAAAAGTCTCCTCAAGAGATTCCTTGGTGGTTTGTTCAAGTTCAAGATCTTGAGAGAGGTCCGCAATCTCATTAGCGTAATCACACTCATGACCTTCCATTTTTTCAATGGTGACCTCAAGCTCCTCTAGACGAGATTCCAACTCCTCTATATATTTCTTGCCCTCAATAGCAATAGACATGATTTCCATGAAGTTGGAATGAGCAATTTTATTCTTTGAAGAGCTTTAAAAATCATTTCCCCCTTAATTTTTAGGGAGGCAACATTATCATTCTTTTCATCATTATCCTCATCATTATTAGCATAAACATCATCAACAAGAGACATATTGGGGTTCAAGGTAGGAGATACCTTTGAAGCCTTGGCCATAAGGCAAACCGCAATAGATGATGATGTAGGATCCCTGGAAGCACCATTTAAAACCACATCTTGTTCCATGGAGTGTTGGGTTTCCTCTACATTGTTAGCACAACAACTCGAGGAAATACAAGCATTTTTATCATGGCAACAAGACATAGCAAGCATATCATCATGAGATTTAGTCAAGCAATTTCTACAAGATATGCACGGACTATCAACACAAGCATGAGAAACATGTAGGGTGCTCGAAGTGCTAAAGTGCAAAGAAGATGCATTGCAATAAGATAGTGATGACGGATCATCCACAATAAGCATACTATCATCATTGCAATGACCAACACTACTCACCATTTCATTACCTTGTGGAAAACCACATGTAGGTGAAGTAGAAGAAGTTGAGAACACAATACGGCCGGAGGTGGAGGGAGAACAATCATCCCGACAAATCTTGGACACGCCATATTTATCTTGAAGCTTTGTCCACAACTCATGAGCATCCCGAAACGGCATGAGTTGAAATATAACTACATTGCTCAAAGCATCGAAAAGCACATTAGAAGCTTGAGCATTGAGATAATAGTTTTTCTCATCCTCTAAAGATAATCTTTGGGGACCCTTTGGAGGAGAAAAACCCATATCTACAATTCACTCTAAATTTGGGTCCGTGACCCTAAAGAGATTAAGCATGCGAATTACCCAAACATCAAAATTTGTGCCATCGAAACTAAGAGTGTTGGAGAATCCTAATCCCCTAGTCGACATCTTTACTCTCTAGGCGGTTAAACCTAACAAAGAGAGATGAGGCTCTGATACCAATTGAAAGATCGTGGATGTTGCCTAGAGAGGGGGTGAATAGGCGCTTTAAAATAATTATGGTTTAGGCTTGAACAAATGCGGAATAAACCTAGCGGTAATTTGTCAAGCACAAAACCTACAATAACTAGGCTCACCTATGTGCACCAACAACTTATGCTAAGCAAGATAAACAACTAAGTGATAGAAAGAAATATGACAAGAAACAATATGGTTTCACAAAGTAAAGTGCATAAGTAAAGGGCTCAGGTAAGAGATAACCGAGGCACATGGAGACGATGATGTATCCTGAAGTTCACACCCTTGCGGATGCTTATCTCCGTTTGGAGTGGTGTAGAGGCACAATGTTCCCCAAGAAGCCACTAGGGCCACTGTAATCTCCTCACGCCCTCGCACAATGCAAGATGCCGTGATTCCACTAAGGGACCCTTGAGGGCGGTCACCGAACCCGTACAAATGGCAACCCTTCACTACTAGAGAAAAGGCTACTAGTAGCGCGGAAATTGGCTACTAGCACCCGCGCTACTAGTATCGCGCTACAGCTAACTAGATAGCAGTAGCGCGGATGCCACCCACGCTACTAGTACGTCTGTTAGTAGTAGCGTAGATGGCACAACGCTACTACTATCTCAACCAGCGCTACTACTATCCTAGGAGGTAGTAGTAGCGTGCACTTCTCCTCCCACGCTACTAGTAGCTAATTAGGAATTAAAAAAATAAAATTTAGATGCATTATTCCTGGATAGAAAATAGACATGCCCAGTGCAAAATAAACTCATGTTAAGGAACAACATCTCAACTGAAAGAAATCACAACATCCCATTTAACATCAGACTCATGTCAAGGAACAACATCTCAACTGAAAGAAATCACGACATCCCATTTAACATCAGATGAACACAACCATCATCTAAAGGTGGGTACCTTGCCTAGCATTCCACCACCAACCTAAACAGACCACTTCTCTAGATGTATCTACTAAGGCTTGGAGTTCAGACGCCAGTGGACCTCCCCCCCCCCCCCCCCCCCCCCGGACGGTGGCGTCGAGGACCTCCACCTTGGCGACCTCCAATGTCGCGAGCACGACACCCACCGGGCCACGATAATCCTCCTCGATCACCCCTGCACCCATGTCAGGAAAGTGAAAACTTGTTGGTTCACGTGCTGTGTCCAAATCTAGTATTGTATTTTCTTCCGTTTTTGCGCATGCACATGAATCAATAGTAACAGTCGAAGGCTGGTCCTTACTTGTTGCTCGACACGTGAAGAAGGTCGGGTCCCCTCAGGTGGCGTTCGTGGAGTGCTTGATTAACTAAGAAAACCATCAGGTGGATGGGTATACATTCGCCTGAAACAAATAAGAGGAAGTAAGACAATAGTTACTTAACAGCAAAGTAAAGAAGATAGCATCACTGTACTTTCAGACTAACAACTGAAATCAGTTTGATTCAGTAAAAAAAGGAACTACTTGACAATTCTAAACTGTAGTTTTGTATCACTAGATAGCTACTAGCAAAGAGGCCCGTGCGTTGCAACGGGAGAAAACAAATATATTTCCATATATCTCTAATGCATGGTCTACTGCATTAGCATAAATCGGACATGTCTATAGGCCAATTTAGTGCATAAGAATTGCTCATAAATCAATCGAATGCATAGATTCAGAGGTGTACTTGAGTTCTGTAGAGTTGAGTTCTCCCTATCCTACTGAATTTCAATCTGAACTAAACTGCCGCACACTTCGTTGCCATGGTCGGCACCACAACAACAGTCCTATAAATAATATATACATAAGATTACTCAGAAATTAACCTTGCTGTTAGAGTCTGCTCCTCCATCTTCCTACCCTTCAGCAGGATAGCCTCAATCGCACATGATATACTCATATATGTCACTGGAACAAAGATGCAAAGAATATTATTAAGTGCTAAAAACAGGTTGACCAAGTAAGGTTCAGAATTGGATCAGGTAAGAAGTTAGGCATATCTAAACAAAGAACGTGGCAGATTCTGATGCGGAGATGACACTTTGTTCCTATAAAAAAGGTGATAACCTCAATACGACGTCTTCATAAATTCGGAGGAAAATCACAGATCAATATTAACCTTTACCGCATGTAAATATATAGTTCACAAATCAACGTCTTGCTGTTTGCACATTATGTCAACGCATCAATCGCCTATGAAAAAACTTCACTGGGACAAAGATGCAAACAGTATGGTGAAGTGCTAAAAGCATGGTTGACCAAGTAATGGTCATGAATTGAAATAGGTAGTTAGGTGCAGAATTAGGCAAAAAAGAAATCTGATATCCTTGTAACGATGTGTTCTAAAAATTCAGAGGGAAAGCCATAATGGAAACATGCAGGCCATCATTTAATATGTCTGTCATGCATAATTTAGAATCAAAAGCCTTGTCTTCTCTTTACACATTGAGCACAGCAGTTCCAAGGAGCTTGCTACAGTATAGAGATTCTCGGAACTATATTATGCTCCTTGGAACTACATTATATAAATGACATACATAGGAATAGATCCAAATAGTGGACAAATTTAATCAAAGTTCATAAAACAGAACATACAAAGAAAATATAGGAAGAGACGTGAGGTTCTGAGAGGAGTAAGAGGTGAGTGACCATGATCGGGTTGGATGAATTCGTCAGTGTTTGACTCGACTAACTGAACCGAACTGAATTCAGTTTGATTATGTAAAAGGATTCCTACCGATTTACATATACGTGCAGATGTCCTTCAGTTAGTGATACTTCTGAATATGCTGATACTACTACTGTACATACTACATTCCTTTCAATTGTGTATAAAAAATATCTAGTGATACAGGTTGACTTGCATAGAGTAAAATCAGTATGTTTCAACAACACTCAAATTAGACTGTCATGGTGTGCAAAAGAAATCGATGAAGTGTACTTACTGTAAGAGAATAATATGGCAAGAAACTCGGAATCGATGGACTTAGATTCCAGTTTTTTTATCAAATTAGATGGCCATGATTTCTGAAAAATTGACACTAAATCAATGAATGACTGCAGTTTATATCCAACTAGGAATTCATGGACATGTGAAAAATTAGATTGAAAAGAGTAATCAGATAGAAGTGATCTATCAACCCGCGGTCATGCAGTCATGCACGAGAAGTGATTCAATTGAAAAATTAGATTGAAAAACTGATACATAACCTAGGTATTAACAATCAGGGCTGGAATCGGTGAGGAGGCGGCGAGCGAGCGGGCCTTGAGCTCAGCCATGACGCGGGAGACGGCGGCGGCGGCGGTGGCGTCAAGGAGGGCGCGCTTGAGGGCGGCGGCCTCGGCAAAGTCCTCAGCCTCCACGGCCTCCTCCAGCTAGAAGCGCAGCACGGACGCATAGCTCTCGGCCTGGTCCACCTCCGCGAAGTGCCGGCTCCAGCGGGTCCAGTCCCACGCCGACGCCGATACCGCGGGGGAGAAGGCCGCGGTGCAGCGGCATGCCGTATCGGAGGAGGAGCTGGCGCCGCGGCGGGCAGGCACGTGCGCGACGGAGGGGGGCGGGGGCGGGCAGCGGCGCGAGACGGGGAGCGGCGGGCACGCGGCCGCCGGCGTGGCGCACGCGGCGGTGGGCATGGGGGCGGACGGACGGAGGAGAGGAGGTGGAAGGGAGGCCGGCGGGGGTGGGTGAGGAGAGGAGGTTGGGGATCTGGATCGGGCTGCATTGTTTTTTTTTTTTTTTTTTGAGACAGACAGGAGTGGGTGGTGTGGGACGGTTGGTGGGGTGGGAGGTGGTGGTGGGGTGGGAGTGTGGATCGGGCCGGGGTGGACACGCTTAGTAGTAGCATGGGGGTCTTACCTGCGCTACTGCTACTTACTTAGTAGTAGCGCCGGTTTTATACCCCTCGCTACTACTATGACCTATTCCGGGGGTATTGTTGGAGACCATTTAGCAGCAGCGCGGGTTTATACCCCTCGCTACTACTATCAACTTAGTAGTAGCCTGGTTTTTATACCCCTCGCTACTACAAATTAGCAGTAGCGCCCATTTTTAAACCGCGCTGCTGATAAACTTCTGGGTATAAGGTTTTCCCTAGTAGTGCTTGGGGGCGGTCACCGAACCTGTACACTTTGGCAACCCTTGGGGGCGGTCACCGAAACCCGTCAAATTGCTCAGGGCGATCGCCACAACCTAATTGGAGACCCCGACGCTTGCCTTGAGCTTTACACCACAATGATTGAGCTCCGAACACCACCAACCGTCTAGGGCGCCCAAGCACCCAAGAGGAACAAGCTCAAGGGTACCAAGCACCCAAGAGTAATAAGCTTCTCAGCTTGTACTTCCACGTATCACCGTGGAGAACTCAAACCTATGCACAAAATGCAATGGCAAGGGCAAACGGAGTGCCCAAGTCCTTCTCTCCCAAATCCCACCAAAGCAACTAATGCTTGGGAGGAAAATGAGAGGAAGAACAAGAAGGAGAACACCAAGAACTCCAAGATCTAGATCCAAGGGGTTCCCCTCACATAGAAGAGAAAGTGATTGGTGAAAATGTGGATCTAGATCTCCTCTCTCTTTTCCCCCAAAAATTAGCAAGAATCCATGGAGGGATTGAGAGACAACAACCTCGACGAAGGTTAACAATGGGGGAATAACACAAGCTCAAAGGATAAGGTTCAACGGGGAAGAATACCCCCTTTTATAGGTCCCCACGAATCTGCCCGTTATGTGCAGAAAACTATAGGACTGGTACAACAGGTGCACGAACCGGTACAACCGGTCAAAGTAGAGGAAAAACCAACCTGTAGGAAAAAGGCCTAAGCAATACAACAGCCCGGGGAACCGGTAGTACCGGTTTAACTGAACTAACCGGTACAACTGGTCAACAACCGCCCAAGAACCGCTCCAAAATAGAAACTAGTCCGGTGGTAGAGCGGTACATGGCCGGTACAACCTATGGACCAATTCTGGAGCGGTACAACCGCTCCAAACACCAGTTGTACTGGTCAACCGGTACAACCGCTCTAAGGGTCGGTACAACCTCTCTATGTAAAACAGGTAAGATCAAAACAGCCATAACTTTCCCATACGAGCTCCGAATTCGACGAAATCAAGTTTGTTGGAAAGCTAAGGACGAGAGCAAACACAATATTGATATAAATATCAAGAAATAGCAATTGAGAAAAAATCAAAAATAAAATGGTGAGAACCCTTTCTAATTAAGACCGGTAAAAACTCCAACACCGAAAATACAAAAGAAGATGCATAAGAAATCAGTTTTCGATGAACTCGAGCTTGTCATCAAGATGACCATAAGCTCTAAGACTCACAAAGAGAACCAACTAAGAACCAAGAAAGATGACGTAAGGATGCAATGGTTTGAGCTCTCTATGAATGATACGATCAAGCTACTCATCGAGAGCCCCCCTTGATTTTACGGCAATCAATCCTATAACCCGGTCTCCCAACTACTATCATGAGACCGGTAAAATAGAAAACCTATCAAGGGCAAACATTTGCCTTGCACATGGTCCACTTGAGCTAGATGATGACGATCTTGACTCCCTCAAGTTGGACCACCTTTCTTGATTGCATTGGATCGATGAAGACTAGTTGATTGCTCCCCCATACTCCACTATGGGTGAGCCACTTTCTGCACATCTTCACAAGTCCATTGCCACCATAATGGACGGCAAGCTTCAAGCACTTGATCTCTTCGTCATGCTCCACTTGAACTTGCACACGACAATCTTGATGACGATCACCACTTGATGCCATCCTCTCCATGGGTTGATTGATATCTTCCTCTTGACGCAAGCCCATGAACACGTACCTAACCCCACATAGAACTCTCACATAGACCATGGGTTAGTACACAAAACGCAATGGACAATGCTTACCATACCATGGGATCACTTGATCCCTCTCGGTACATCTTCTACGCTTTGTGAGTTGATCAACTTGATTCACTCTTGACTTAGTCTTGATCAACCTTGAATCTTTCCAACCCTCTTCATTTCGATGATGCCTTGAAGGTAAACATGAATGATCACACAATCTTCTTCTTCAAGACATGCTTGCAATAAGCTCAACAACTCACATGACCAATCTTAGAATAATTCCTTAATAGTACCTTGGTCAACTCATAAACTCCTTGAAACCAAAACATGGACTTCAAGAAATTCCTATGGACAAATCCTTCAAATATAACTCAAGGCAACCATTAGTCCATAAAGATTGTCATTAATTACCAAAACCAAACATGGGGGCACCGCATGTTCTTACAATCTCCCCCATTTTGGTAATTGATGACAATCACTTTCAAGAGAGTTTATATAAGGAATTATGCATCACCATGCAATGCAACAACCAATAATGCATGCGTAAGAGATGCAAACGCTTGGAACAACACAACCAAAGCAAGAAAAGATGAATCTCTAAACTTCTCACAAAACTCTCTGAAGCTTCTCCCCCATTGGCATCGATTGCCAAAATGGGAGAAAAGCTTAGAAGGCCAATATAAATTGTGTTTCTCCATAAATTTTATATTTATCCACAAGAGAGTGGAATGCAATACACATATCCAACGGTAAATACTTGGAGGAAGACAAACAATATTGAGGCTCAAAGATTGCAAAAGAAACATATGCCACAAAGACATAACAAAGAGAGAAACAAGCTATCAAGCAATCAAAAGATACCAATTGAACCAACTAGACCAAAGATCCGACGAGCCACATGAATAAAGGATATTATGATATTAGCAAAGGAGTGATCTAAAGAAACTAGAGAATCTCCCCATGATTTGTACACACATAAGAATTTTTGAATTAGGATACAAAGTGCACAAAATAGGATCATAGCTCCCCCAAAATCAATTGAAACTCACAACAAGTGTAAGTGAGGATATAGGAAACAAACCCTAGCACTTGCAACAAACACATGGTTGAGCAACATGTAAAACAGGCAACTTAAGAATAGGCTCAACCAAAATGATTTGTGTGAGTCATGGAAAAGAACTTGAGAAGACTAAAATAAGGATGAGCATTAAGCATCAACGTAGTCTTGGATAAATGAGGTACACGGTGCATGACATTCCTCCCCCCACACACCCAGCTACCAAATGGGTTCACAAGCTCACTAAAAAGAAAACAACAAAGCTTGCGACAACCCATGGTGAAGATAGAAGAAGAAAGCCTCATCAAGACGAGGGATACCAATTAAGATGGCAAAAGCCTCATAAGGATAAGCATGAGGAAAATAATCTTCACCACACAAGAGTGCATCAAGATGCAACGAGATAAGACACGCACTCAAGGCAAAAGCTTCCACGAAGCCACCAAAGAAATAACATAAAAAAGACAAGGTGGACGTGAAAGAAAGGATATCATCTACAGATGTAATTTCTCTCAAGTGTATAAGGTTCTAGGTAGATAAAATCATGATGATATATATCTAGAAAGAAGGATGTACACCCGAAATAGTTACAACACGAAGGAACAAGATATCCAAAAGGAAGTCATACATATACCAATAAGATATTTGCTTGGAAGCATAGCACATGGCTAGATATGGTCTTATTGTATATAAATGAATTCCTACCACACAATCATTAAATACATCACAACTAGAAACATGAGATCATCGTTGAGATTCTTTGAGAAAGGAAACAAGTATCACAAGATGGAATGAATATCATGCCAAGATGCAACCTACACAAGGTTGAATCAAGAAATGTGTGCATGAAGTATATGAAGATATTTGTTACCGAGTTAACATTGGAAGGATGTAGTATAGACCAATTGAAGGTAGTAGATAGTAGTTCATTGAGCATCCTAGCTTGACTCCAATAAGCACATGGTGACACCACCTCCCTTGTGAGTGAGCTGAGCATCCAATGCATCTCCAATTGTTCCTAGACCAATGACACAAACAAAATGGTACCCAACTCATTGGGACCAAAGAGTTAGAAACACCAATATACATAGGACAAACTCCACATAAATATGTGCATATAGATATGGACATGAATTTCATGCACATCTCATCCAATTTGAGACTTGGTGGAGTTTCCCCTATATATTGGGTCAGAGAAAGAAAGCATGCCAAAGAAAATACATGAAGTAAATATGCATGCTAAAGACTTTCAAGAACCAACACCAAATGAAAAAGGAATACCAAGTGAAAAGGATACCAAAAGGAGAAACCATCACTTGGAAGATATCATTAACCGGTACATCAAGGAATGAGATATCCATTGGCACACTCAAAAAGAATGATGTCAAACTCCCAAAAGAGAGAATGGTTCCAAACAAACCAAGTGCTCTACAATGTTTTGTGATGGCACAAAGTACCAAAAAGAAACGGTTTGCATTTCACCAACACACACTTGATACGGATCACAAGGTGAGCGTTCTAAGAAAAAATAGGATAGTTCCCCCAAGCATTGTGCATTATAGAGAATTTGCATTTGAATACAAAAAGCACAAGATGGGATCACCACTTTCACTATACCTGTACAAACACTAGACAATCTCAAGGAAATAACAAGATCCACAAGTGGTATGGAATACAATGGGAGTTGACACAATCCTAGGAAAGAGATAAGGCAAATAAAAGCAAAGGCCGATATAAAGATGATCAATAATTTCTACCACACGTAAGTGAGTGCAAATTGTCAAAAGACAAGAAGTATTTGGAAATAATTTCGTTGGTAGATAGCAAGGATATCCAACATCATCTTCACACCAAACACAAGCAAATTGCAACTTGTAGAGCTAACAGGCCACCTAGGTGCAAGATAATTTATAATATCAATTCTAGGTGACAATATCTCAAATGTACACATTTTCTAGGCTTGTAATATGCACACAGCATATTACTCCCCCATAATGTGGTACCAATAAAAACTTAATAAAAGGCAATAAGAGGATCCAACAAGAGATAATTAATGGACTATTTAGAATTTGAATTTCTCATGGGAAGAAATACCACATAGTGACTAGATAAGCTTGCAATATCAATACTAGGTGGTATTCCTCATGTACACACATTTGTGGGACCGTGAGGTGCACAAAGCACTTCACTCCCCCAAAATGGGATGTTCCATTAACCTCTCACACGAGCCAATTAAGATATAAACAAGATGGAAAAGGCTCAATGCATGACGCACATGTACATGATGTGCAAACCAACACACACATACTTGATTGCTCAAGATAATCAAGTTGGAAGAACAACATATACAAACACATGCAAGGAACGAAACCAAACATGCAAAGGGGCAAGTAACTATCAATGTAAACACTTTAAGCACGAGTTACCACAAGGAGGAACATTGGATATAAGATAGAAACTTGATAATCCGAATGACTTGGCTTGAGACAATATGAATGATGAAAATCCCCTTAATTCTTCGTAATGTAGCCAAGTCTCCAATGCCCTCCGTAGACACCAATTGATCAAGTTTGAGCTAGTTGGTCCCCAACCAAGTTGGGTCCTAAGAGGTTAGTCACAATAGGCTTGACTACCCGAATGGTTCTTTGCTTGACACCACTTTGAGTACCAACAAACTTGGCAAACACATTGCCAACCTTATCCTTCCCAAGAGAATAGATATCATCAATAATAATTGGGTTGGATGAGTTACCACTAGTGCATGAAGAAGCGAGGTGACATTTCTCATGACATAAGTAGCAACGTCTACTTTTCACTTTCTTCTCACTTGAGTTCTCAACTTGAGAAGTATTAGCTTGAGTATTCTTGGGAAGAGGCCTTTCTTCAACTTGTGGTTGAGCATGAGATTGAACTTGTGGCCGCTTCCCTTGTTGCTTATCACTAATGGCCTTCTTCTTCAATGGGAAAGATCTAACATGATGCCCTTCAATTTGCACTTGAAGCAAACAATCTTGACTGAATTCTTGACTTGTTCTTGGCCCTTATTCTTGTTCATCTTGGACTTCTTCTTCTTATTGGAGTTTAATCCAAGTCCACCTTTGTCATTGGGGGATTTTTGCACACTCAAGATATTTTTGAGTGTGGATTTCCCTTCATGACACTTTTTCAAGTCTTTCTTCAAAGAAGTGACTTGGGCCTTGAGCTCTTTGATTTCCTCTACATGGTTAGTCTCAACACAAGCACTAGAGGAAGTATAAGCATCATCGTTAGAGCAACAAGGCAAGGAAAGCAATTCATCACAAGATGTGCCAATGTTACGCATAGATGAATTACGAGGACTAGCACAAGGAAATACAGCATTTTGACTAAAAGTAGTGATAGTATCCACATGAGGCTCACTAGATGTTACCTTAGCAATCATGGCCTCATGAGCTATCTTTAGCACATTATGGGATACTAGGAGATCATCATGAGAGCTTGAGAGCTTTTCATGGCTTTCTTCCAATTTCCCATAATTGCTAGATAGCAACTCAAGTTGAGCCCGAAGCTCAACATTCTCCTTCAAAATGGATGCTTCACAAGTAATGGAGTTAGTAGCACAAGCATCATCAATAATAGCAAGAGGAGAAGGCAACTTGGCAAGCTCTTTTGAATATGAAGCTTTAAGTTGTGCATGAGACTCGGTGAGTTTGATGAGCTCACTCTTAATGACCCTTGAGCCATTTTCGAGGTGCCCAAAGTCCTCAAGAAGTTTAGCATGCGCAACTTCAAGCTTCTCATTTTAGTTTCAAAATCATTGGCCACCTCAAGAGCTATATCATGAGATTCCTTCACTCTAGATAATTCTAGAGCAAAAGTCTCCTCAAGAGATTCCTTGGTGGTTTGTTCAAGTTCAAGAGCTTGAGAGAGGTCCGCAATCTCATTAGCGTAATCACACTCATGACCTTCCATTTTTCAATGGTGACCTCAAGCTCCTCTAGATGAGATTCCAACTCCTCTATATATTTCTTGCCCTCAATAGCAATAGACATGATTTCCATGAAGTTGGAATGAGCAATTTTATTCTTATGAAGAGCTTTAAAAATCATTTCCCCCTTAATTTTTAGGGAGGCAACATTATCATTCTCTTCATCATTATCGTCATCATTGTTAGCATCAACATCATCAACAAGAGACATATTGGGGTTCAAGGTAGGAGATACCTTTGAAGCCTTGGCCATAAGGCAAACCGCAATAGATGATGATGTAGGATCCCTGGAAGCACCATTTAAAACCACATCTTGTTCCATGGAGTGTTGGGTTTCCTCTACATTGTTAGCACAACAACTCGAGGAAATACAAGCATTTTTATCATGGCAACAAGACATAGCAAGCATATCATCATGAGATTTAGTCAAGCAATTTCTACAAGATATGCACGGACTATCAACACAAGCATGAGAAACATGTAGGGTGCTCGAAGTGCTAAAGTGCAAAGAAGATGCATTGCAATAAGATAGTGATGACGGATCATCCACAATAAGCATACTATCATCATTGCAATGACCCTAAAGAGATTAAGCATGTGAATTACCCAAACATCAAAATTTGTGCCATTGAAACTAAGAGTGTCGGAGAATCCTAATCCCCTAGTAGACATCTTTACTCTCTAGGCGGTTAATCCTAACAAAGAGAGACGAGGCTCTGATACCAATTGAAAGATCCTGGATGTTACCTAGAGAGGGGGTGAATAGGCGCTTTAAAATAATTACGTTTAGGCTTGAACAAATGCGGAATAAACCTAGCGGTTAATTTGTCAAGCACAAAACCTACAATAACTAGGCTCACCTATGTGCACCAACAACTTATGCTAAGCAAGATAAACAACTAAGTGATAGCAATAAATATGACAAGAAACAATATGGCTATCACAAAGTAAAGTGCATAAGTAAAGGGCTCAGGTAAGAGATAACCGAGGCACGTGGAGACGATGATGTATCCCGAAGTTCACACCCTTGCGGATGATAATCTCCGTTTGGAGCGGTGTGGAGGCACAATGCTCCCCAAGAAGCCACTAGGGCCACCGTAATCTCCTCACGACCTCGCACAATGCAAGATGCCGTGATTCCACTAAGGGACCCTTGAGGGCGGTCACCGAACCCGTACAAATGTCAACCCTTGGGGGCGGTCACCGAACCCTTACACTTTGGCAACCCTTGGGGGCGGTCACCGAAACCCGTCAAATTTCTCGGGGCGATCTCCACAACCTAATTGGAGACCCCGACACTTGCCTTGAGCTTTACACCACAATGATTGAGCTCGGAACACCACCAACCGTCTAGGGCGCGCAAGCACCCAAGAGGAACAAGCTCAAGGGTACCAAGCACCCAAGAGTAATAAGCTTCTCAACTAGTAACTTCCACGTATCACCGTGGAGAACTCAAACCTATGCACCAAATGGAATGGCAAGGGCACACTGAGTGCAGAGGTTTGTAGGACAGTAGCAAATTTCCCTCAAGTGGATGACCTAAGGTTTATCAATCCTTGGGAGGCGTAGGATGAAGATGGTCTCTCTCAAACAACCCTGCAACCAAATAACAAAGAGTCTCTTGTGTCCGCAACACACCCAATACAATGATAAATTGTATAGGTGCACTAGTTCGGCGAAGAGATGGTGATACAAGTGCAATATGGAAGGTAGATGTAGGTTTTTCTAATCTGAAAATATAAAAACAGTAAGGTAGCAAGTGGTAAAAGTGTGCGTAAACGGTATTGTAATGCTTGGAAACAAGGCCTAGGGTTCATACTTCAACTAGTGCAAGTTATCTCAACAATAATAACATAATTGGATCATATAACTATCCCTCAACATGCAACAAAGAGTCACTCCAAAGTCACTAATAGCAGAGAACAAACGAAGAGATTATGGTAGGGTACGAAACCACCTCAAAGTTATTCTTTCCAATCAATCCATTGGGCTATTCCTATAAGTGTCACAAACAGCCCTAGAGTTCGTACTAGAATAACACCTTAAGACAAAAATCAACCAAAACCCTAATGTTACCTAGATACTCCAATGTCACCTCAAGTATCCGTGGGTATGATTATACGATATGCATCACACAATCTCAGATTCATCTATTCAACCAACACATAGAACCTCAAAGAGTGCCCAAAAGTATCTACCGGAGAATCACGACGAAAACGTGTGCCAACCCCTATGCATAGGTTCATGGACGGAACCCGCAAGTTGATCACCAAAACATACATCAAGTGAATCACGTGATATCCCATTGTCAACATAGATACGCACGGCAAGACATACATCAAGTGTTCTCAAATCTTTAAAGACTCAATCCGATAAGATTACTTCCAATGGAAAACTCAATTCATTACAAGAGAGTAGAGGGGGAGAAGAAACATAAGATCCAACTATAATAGCAAAGCTCGCGATACATCAAGATCGTGCCAAATCAAGAACACGAGAGAGAGAGAGAGAGAGAGAGAGAGATCAAACACATAGCTACTGGTACATACCCTCAGCCCCGAGGGTGAACTACTCCCTCCTCGTCATGGAGAGCGCCGGGATGATGAATATGGCCACAGGTGAGGGTTCCCCCCTCCGGCAGGCTGCCGGAACAGGGTCCCGATTGGTTCTTGGTGGCTCTGGAGATTTTGCAGCGGCGGAACTCCCAATCTATTCTTCGTTCTGGAAGTTTTAGGATACGTAGGTATATATGGGTGAAAGAAGTACGTCGGTGGACCGAAGGGGGGGCCACGAGGCAGGGGGGCACGCCCCCCCACCCTCGTGGGCACCTCCCTTCTTTCCTGACGTGCACTCCAAGCTTTTCCGGTAGCTTTCCTTCTAAAAATAACTTTTCCAGTTGATTTCATTCCGTTTCGACTCCGTCTGATATTCCTTTTCTTCAAAACACTGAAATAGGCAAAAAACAGCAAATCTGGGCTAGGCCTCCAGTTAATAGGTTAGTACCAAAAGTAATATAAAAGTGAATAATAAAGCCCAATATTGCCCAAAACAGTAGATAATATAGCATGGAGCAATCAAAAATTATAGATACGTTGGAGACGTATCAAGCATCCCCAAGCTTAATTCATGCTCGTCCTCGAGTAGGTAAATGATAAAAAAGATAATTTTTTATGCGGAGTGCTACTTGGCATAATTTCAATGTAATTCTTCTTAATTGTGATATGAATATTCAGATCCGAAAGATTCAAGACAAAAGTTCATATTGACATAAAAATAATAATACTTCAAGCATACTAACTAAGCAATTATGTCTTCTCAAAATAACATGGCCAAAGAAAGTTCATCCCTACAAAATCATATAGTTTAGTCATGCTCCATTTTCATCACACAAGAATGCTCTCATCATGCACAACCCCGATGACAAGCCAAGAAATTGTTTCATACTTTAGTAATCTCAAACTTATAAACCTTCACGCAATACATGAGCGCGAGCCATGGACATAGCACTATGGGTGGAATAGAATATGATGATGGGGGTTATGTGGAGAAGACAAAAAAAGAAGGTCTTACATCAACGAGGCTAATCAACGGGCTATGAAGATGCCCATCAATTGATGTTAATGCAAGGAGTAGGGATTGCCATGCAACGGATGCACTAGAGCTATAAATGTATGAAAGCTCAAACAAAAGAAACTAAGTGGGTGTACATCCAACTTGCTTTCTCACGAAGACCTGGGGCATTTGAGGAAGACCATCGTTGGAATATACAAGCCAAGTTCTATAATGAAAAATTCCCACTAGTATATGAAAGTGACAACATATGAAACTCTCTATATGAAAAATATGGTGCTACTTTGAAGCAGAATATATGAGACTCGCTATATGAAGAACATGGTGCTACTTTGAAGCACAAGTGTGGAAAAAGAGATAGTAACATTGCCCCTTTTTATTTCTCTTTTTTGGGGGCCTTCTTTTTTTTCTTTTGGCCTTTCTCTTTTTTTTGGGACAATGCTCTATTAAATGATGATCATCACACTTCTATTTATTTACAACTCAATGATTACAACTCGATACTAGAACAAAGTATGACTCTATATGAATGCCTCCGGCGGTGTACCGGGATATGCAATGAATCAAGAGTGACATGTATGAAAGAATTATGAACGGTGGCTTTGCCACAAATACTGTGTCAACTACATGATCATGCTAAGCAATATGACAATGATGAATGTGTCATGAAGAACGGTATGGTGGAAAGTTGCATGGCAATATATCTCGGAATGACTATGGAAATGCCATAATAGGTAGGTATGGTGGCTGTTTTGAGGAAGATATAAGGAGGTTTATGTGTGAAAGAGCGTATCATATCACGGGGTTTGCATGCACTGGCGAAGTTTGCACCAACTCTCAATGTGAGAAAGGGCAATGCACGGTACCGAAGAGGCTAGCAATGATGGAAGGGTGAGAGTGCGTATAATCCATGGACTCAACATTAGTCATAAAGAACTCATATACTTATTGCAAAAATCTACAAGCCATAAAAAACCAAAGCACTACGCGCATGCTCCTAGGGGGGTAGATTGGTAGGAAAAGACCATCGCTCGTCCCCGACCACCACTCATAAGGAGGACAATCAAAGAACACCTCATGTTTCAAATTTGTTACATAACGTTTACCATACGTGCATTGTCACGACCGGTTTTCCAATAAAAATATTTATTGATAAACCAATCTATTGAGTCCAGTATGAGAGAAATCCTCCTCACTGGTAGACAAAATCTTGATACAATAAGCCAGTAGCATAAAATATATTACAGGGTCGAACTACGGTTGCTCAACCAGATTATTACAAGCACGCCAATAATTATACATAATGGCGGACACGACACAGTGGTGTGGAGGCATACTACTGACTCGAGGATAGGATGGTGGTGGATAAACACAGCGGGGAGGGGGATACAGGACTCTAATACTGGCATCTCATCGAGCGTCGAGGTGAGGCTCGATGAATTTATTTGGTAGCGGAAGCGGATATAATACAGTGACCAAATCCAGGGTTGCACGAGACTGACTGGGACTCCTCTAGGCATCGGACTCGCTATCATATTCTTCATCCATGAGATCGCCTTCGTCAGCATCTGGCCAAATCAACAAGCCAGTGAGTACTTTGAAAGTACTCGCAAGACAGTTCGGACGTAAGATATAACAAATGCATGCATGGATGCGTCATGATTAATTCATCAATGCACATTAAAATAAATTAGCATAATGAGGTAAATAAAAGGGAAACGGCGGTAGTCCGCCAGAAATCCCAACAAAACATAAATGGAGACCGATCGGGTGTCTGAAGCGACGCCTCGAAAGGTGAACAAATAAATAAAAGGAAATGATGCCACAGTCGGGCGTCTTAGCGACACCACATAAAGGGCTTTAAAAGAAATGCCACAGTCGGACGTCTGAGCGACATCACAGAAAGGGCTTTAAAAGAAATGCCACGGTCGGACGTCTGAGCGACATCACAGAAAGGGCTTTAAAAGAAATACCACAGTCGGACGTCTGAGCGACATCACAAAAAGGGCTTTAAAAGAAGTGCCACAGTCGGATGTCTGAGCGACATCACAGAAAGGGCTTTAAAAGAAATGCCACAGTCGGACGTCTGAGCGACATCACAGAAAGGGCTTTTGTCCACAAGTAAATATTACTCATAATAAACATTCAATTCATGAAAATAAATGGGTTAGTCCATCCACAGGAATAATCATTTAACCGGACTTAGCACTCATGCGATTCATCGGAGTCTCTGTCATCAAAACTGACATCTGGTCAGGACAAGTTAATATCGAACTTGGACATGGAATAGATGATTTGAAGGAATATATGACTCTGCAGAGTTTGTACAAAATTTTTCCCACAGCCAACGGATTTCCATAGTCACGAAGGACTAGTTCCGTTCACGGTTTTTCGGTAGAAAACACAGCTAACCAGTACACACCCATTCCACCTCTCGATGCTAGGAATCACCCTAGACATCGTCCAAGAAAAACTTTTGAGACGGGGAGATCACAATCTCGAATAGCATGGGATCAAATTTATATACGCGCGCTCTAAGGGGTGCCCCCCTCTCGGTCCCAACCGGAAACACCCATGCCCCCTGACCGGATGACTGGCTTTAATCCAGGGCCATGGAACCATCATCACAGCCTCTCCTTTTTGGTGTGTACCAGGAAAGCGGTTTACAACTTACTAAGCCATATTCCTTGCGGAAAACATGTGGTAGTACAAGGAAGGAATTGGAAGGAACTGGACCGATACGGTTTGACACTGTAGTCACATAGTCTGGCATAAGACTGGCATGCTACAACACTGCCATCTTACCCATTCTCATGCCAACACATGGCCATTCATATGCACATCCATCCACTTATGGATCATCGAACTCACTTACTTCAACAGTGCATGGAAATAACGTTCATCGGTATGCTCATCAACATGCCATGAGACTAACTAAATGCAAAACATGCCAAGACACTCATCATATCAAAAGTTCAAACATGCTTGCCTGGTTCAGAGTAGTCGGAGCCTAGCTCGGTGAAGTTCGCGGCTCCGTCACCCCCTTCGGTATCTACGGTATAAAGAAAATATATGCGCTATCGTAAATACCAAGAGGTGCACAAAAAAATATACCAAATATTTTTCAAATAAATCTGATAAAAAACTAGACAAAATTTTAAAGAAGACAAAAAAAGAATCAATCAAAAATACTCTTCTGTTAAAAAGTTATAAATGTTTTAACCCAAGGACCTATCTGTGATGAAACAGAAAGTTTCCAGGGGCTTACTTATTAAAAACAGAAAACGACCCGTTTTGAAGTACGCCGTCCCAGAGGGAAAACGTACTTTGGCGGAAGACGCCTTCAAAAAACGATTCGTTTTAGAAAGGCAGAGAGGCTGACGGGTGGGCTCCACCTGTCAGGTTTAAAAATCAAAACAGAGCGCGACGGCGCCCGAGGGGTGCGGTGGTCGCCGGCGGCGATCCACGGCGAGGCAGGGGGATCAGGGAGTACCTCTGTGTTCAGGGCACCATTCCGCGTCTGAGGGAGGTGGAAGTGATCGCCGGCGAGTACTGTGTCGACGGCGGCCTTTGCTCCGGCGGACGGTGGTTCGGACGAGGATGGAGCTCGCCGGAGAGGGCTACAAAGTTCAAATTGACGAGGGGGTTAGGATGCTAGGTGTGGGAGAAGGCTGCAGACGAGGTTTGGGCGCCGGAGATGGCCTCACCGCAGTGGATGCTGTTGGAGCCCGAGGCGGACGGAGGTGGCCGGAGTCGAGGAAGAAGGGCTCCTCGAGGCCCCTCCAGTGGTCAGGCAGGATGTGGTGAGGTGGTGTAGCCGGGCGTGAGTGCTAGCGGGCTCGGGGTGCTATATATAGCCGCCCCGAGGCGGTTGCCGAGAACGGGGTTCTCCGGCGAGGTGATTACGGCGGCGTGGAGGTTGAACGGGAGGTTGCAGAGGTGGGGCGTCATCACGGTCGTTCCCTGGTTCGGTTTGTGCGCTAACCTCGTTGGAATTAGGTGGCTTAGGTGGAGTTTGACGGAACGGGGCGGCGCGGGCCCGTCGGCGGCAGAGAGCGCGCTCGGTGCGTGCTGCGCCACGGCGACGGTGCCGCATGCGTGCGCTGGCACGGAGACGGCCACGCGGAGCCACCAGAGGATTTGGGCGGCGCCGAACGGCGTTGCGCCGCCGTTCTCCTCCCTGTCGGCCGTTATGGGGAGCCGGCCGCCGCAAGACACGCCGGCGCAGGCGGGCCAGGGCGCCACCGACGCCAGGGTCGCGCCAAGTGCGCGTGTGAGGCTCCGGACAAGCGAGCGAGGCCGCGAGCAACGTGCCAAGTGCACTGTGGCCGCGTGACTGAAACTGACGAAACTGAAAACTGAACTTAACTGAATTTTCTGAAAGTGTAAGGAAAACAGTGCATGCAAGGTGTTCGACAGAATGACCCAGGCATCTAGGGATTTTTGCTTGGGCTGATTTTTGGTGGAGTGATCTCTCATTGCAACTAGAGGTTGCCTGAATTTTTATAGAATTTTTGGAGAAGTGTGGATATGAATTTCACCAAATTTGGCAAATCTGGTCCAAACTTGCAGAGACTGAATTTTGAAATATTTGAAAAGAGGAGGAGTGGATCAAGATGGTTCTGGGTTGTGGGTTCAAAGGACTATCCAGGAGAGTTGGTTTGAGGTCATAACTCAAATGCAATAGGGTACTTGCTTTGAAAATCTCTCAGGCTCCAAATAATTTTCAGAATTGATTTGAGGGGGAAAATAATTAGAATAAAATCCAAAACTTGTTTGGATTAGTTGGGACAGAGAACTTAGGTTGATTTCAAGGAGGAGGGGAGGTTTTGGAGAGGTTTTACCACATGGGCAAAAATACAATGCCATGGGTGGCTTCAAGGATATGAAAATCCAAATTTTCATAGAGTTTCTTTTTAAAAGAAAAAGATTAAAATAAACTCCCAAAATAATTTGAGAGGGAACCAACAGAGAAGAAGTTTCAAAAGATCAAACACCAAGGTTTAAAAAAAATCCTTGCCAAAGAAAAGAAGGTTTTTAAGAGGAAGGTTTTCTGGAAAATTTTAAATGGCCTCTTTTATAAAAACCACAAAGTTTTTGCTGAAAACCAAAGCAAAAATTTTGGGGTGTCACAACACCTACCCCCTTAGGAAAAATCTCGTCCCCGAGATTTCAACTGTTCCTCAAATAAGTGTGGATGCTCTGTCCGAAGAAAATCCTCTCTTTCCCAAGTTGCTTCGCTTTCGGTGTGGTTGCTCCACTGAACTCTGAAAAACTTGATGGTCTTCTGTCGGGTTCTCCTTTCAGACTCCTCTAATATTTTTACTGGGTGTTCTTGGTAAGTGAGGTCTGGTTGTACGTCAATGTTCTCATGGGATACTTGTTTCTCTGGTTTGCTTACGCATTTCCTTAATTGAGAGATGTGGAACACGTCGTGAATGTCAGACAAGTCTTCGGGCAAGTCTAGCTGGTAGGCTACAGTGTCTCTTCGTGCCACTATGCAGAATGGTCCAATGAATCTTGGTGCTCACTTTCCCTTAATCTTAAATTGTTGCAGTCCCTTCATAGGTGATACTCGTAGGTACACAAATTCACCGGGTTCAAAATTGACCCTACGATGTTTCTGATCGTAATAACTCTTCTGTCGGCTTTGAGCGGTCTTGAGTCGGTCCCTGATTAGCTTGACTTTTTCCTCGGCTTCTTTGAGCATGTCTGGGCTGAAGATACGGCTGTCTCCGGTCTCTGACCAATTTAGCGGGGTACGACATCTTCGTCCGTATAGGGCTTCAAAAGGTGCCATTTGCAGGCTGGCCTGGTAACTATTGTTGTATGCGAACTCGGCATATGGCAGGCTTTCTTCCCAACTGGTTCCATCGGTGAGGACACATGCTCTCAGCATGTCTTCCAAAATTTGGTTTACGCGTTCAGTCTGTCCATCAGTCTGGGGATGGTAGGCTGTGCTAAAAGCCAATTGGGTTCCCAGAGCCTGTTGTAAATGATCCCAGAATCTCGAGAGAAACTGAGTGCCTCTATCGGAGATTATAGTCTTCGGGACTCCATGCAGACAAACTATACAGGAGAGGTAAATCCTGGCAAGCTTCTGAGTGTTGTAGGTTGTCTTCACTGGAATGAAATGTGCCACCTTGGTTAATCTATCGGTGATGACCCATATGGCATCATACCCGTGTCGTGACCGAGGTAGTCCGACAATAAAATCCATCCCTATTTCATCCCATTTCCACTCAGGTATTTTGTTTGGTTGCAGTAGTCCGGCTGGTTTTTGATGCTCAACTTTTATGCGTTGGCACGAATCGCAACATGCAACGAATGTGGCTATGTCCCTCTTCATACCGTGCCACCAAAATCCTTCCTGAATATCCTTATACATTTTGGTTCCTCCAGGGTGGATTGAATAAGGAGTGGTGTGTGCTTCAGCTAGGATTTGCTGTTTGAGGTCCTCTATGTTTGGCACACAGAGTCTGTCCCTGTACCGTAATATTCCATCATCTCCTATGACAAATTCCGAGGCCTTGCCCATACTCACCTTTCTTTTAATTCCTTCAATGCTGGGGTGACCAGGCTGAGCTTCTTTAATTCTCTCCACAAGGTCGGGCTTTATTTCCAAGTTTGATATGGTGCCTTCCGCGATCATTAACAAGTTGAGTTTTGCAAATTCTTGTTGGAATTCAGGTCTCAAACTTTGCAGTCTGTTCTCGTCGGAGCTGGGGTTTCGACTAAGAGCATCGGCTACTACATTTGCTTTCCCTGGATGATAGTGGATTCCAACGTCATAATCCTTTACCAATTGCAACCAGCGGCGTTGCCGTAAGTTTAGTTCTGGCTGTGTGAAAATATATTTAAGACTTTTATGGTCCGTGTATATTTCACATCGATTCCCAAGTAAGAAATGCCTCCATTCCTTAAGTGCATGAATGACTGCTGCCATTTCTAAGTCATGAGTGGGATAATTTTCCTCATGCTTGCGGAGTTGTCGTGAAGCGTATGCGACAACCTTGCCTTCCTGCATCAATACGCACCCGAGACCTTTTCGGGACGCGTCACAATACACCACAAAGTTTTTGTGTATGTCTGGCACAATTAATACCGGTGCTGTGGTTAATTTCCGTTTTAACTCTTGGAAACTTTTTTCGCAAGCTTCTGTCCATTCAAACTTCTTGTCTTTCTTGAGTAACTGCGTCATTGGCTTGGCTAGAGTGGAGAATCCTTCAATAAATCTGCGGTAATATCCTGCCATTCCCAGAAAACTTCGTATGTCCGTTACGCTGGCTGGTGCCTTCCAGTCAAGTATGGCCTTGACTTTTTCCAGGTCCACTGCGATACCGTCTTGGGTCAGCACGTGGCCTAGAAAGCCTACTTGCCTTAGCCAAAATTCACACTTGCTGAACTTGGCATACAATTGATGCTTCCTGAGTTCTCCTAGCACAATCCTGAGATGTTCCGCGTGCTCTTCTGGTGTTTTGGAGTATATCAGAATATCATCGATAAATACCACAACGAACTTGTCCATAAACTTCATAAATACTTTGTTCATGAGGTGAACAAAATATGCGGGGGCGTTAGTTAATCTAAAAGGCATAACTGTGAACTCATATAGTCCATATCTGGAAGTGAAGGCTGTTTTGGGGATATCTTCTGTTCGCACTTTTAATTGATGGTATCCTGACCTTAAGTCAATCTTTGAGAATACCTTGGCCTGAGCGAGCTGATCAAATAAATCATTTATCCTTGGCATCGGGTATTTGTTCTTGACTGTGACCATGTTAAGTGCTCGGTAGTCTATGCACAATCTCAGTGTTCCATCCTTCTTTTTGGCAAATAAAATTGGTGATCCCCAAGGTGAGGAGCTGGCTCGAATGTATCCTTTGTCCAGTAATTCCTTTATTTGTTTCTTCAACTCAATCAATTCGGATGGTGCCATTCTGTATGGTTTCTTGTATATGGGGGTGATTCCTGGTGCTAGCTCAATGCTGAATTCTATTTCTCGGTCTGGTGGCATGCCTGGTAGTTCTTCGGGAAATACGTCTGGAAATTCACATACTACTGGAACCTTGCTTAACTCAGAAATATCTACCTTATTCAATCTTGGCTGCCGGGGTATTTTTCTTTCCTTGGCTGGTACTTTTATTGTCTTCCCGTGGTGGTGTGTGAGAATCACGGTCCGGTTGAAACAGTCAATAAAACCTTTGTTGGTGGTTAACCAGTCCATCCCTAGGATGACATCCAGTCCTTTATTTTCCAACACAATAAGATTGGCGAAAAATTTCAATCCTTCGAACTCAATGGCCACATTCTGACAATAACTCTGAGTAACTTGCTGAATCCCAGGGGACTTGATGATCATGGATTTTTCCAAAGGATACATCGAAAAATTATTTTGCAAAGCAAAACTTTTCGAAATGAATGAGTGAGAAGCTCCAGAATCAAACAAAACCGTTGCAGGTATTGTGTTGACAGGAAACGTACCGAGTACGATATCCGGGGCATTTTGTGCTTCTTCTTTGGTCACGTGGTTTAGATGACCCTTCCTGTGGTTGTTGTTGGGGTTGAAGTTGTTGCGCTTGGGCGCTAAATTATTGCCACCGTTGTTTGGCTTCGGGGTCGAGCTCCTTGGCTTGGGGCATTGTTTGGCGTAGTGCCCTTCTTCTCCACAAGCGTAACAAGTAACGCCTGGGCGGTATGTGAACTCTTTGTCCCTTGCATGGAAATTCTTGGTTGGGCGAGAAATGTTTGTGGTAGGTTTGTGTGTCCCACCTTTCTGAAAATCTGTCCTGCTTCGGTGGTTGCGTGCAAGAGTAGTCTGGTCTCTTTTTCGCTTGCGTAAATCCTCCAAGCTACGTCTCTCATTTTCCAGAGTAATAGCTTTGTCCACTAGTGTTTTAAAATCTGGAAATGTGTGCACGACCAGTTGGCATTTAAGCGCGGGCGTCAGACCGTCAAGGAATTTCTCCATCTTCTTGCTTTCAGTCATACGTTCTTCATTGTCGTAGCGCGACAACAGAGTAAATTGACCGTTGTAATCTGACACTGTCATGTTCCTTTGTTTGAGGTCATCGAATTCTCTCTTCTTAATTTTCATAATGCTCTTGGGAATGTGTGCACCACGGAAACCTTCCTTGAAATCATCCCAGGTTATATCTTTTTCGTTGGGGTGCATGTGCAGAAAATTCTCCCACCATGATGCGGCTGCTCCTGTGAGATAGTGCGGAGCATATAATACTTTCTCGAGATCTGAACATTTTGCAATTATTAATTTTCTCTCCATATCTCGAAGCCAATCCTCGGCCTCAAGAGGTTTGTCAGTATGAGAAAAAGTTTGGGGACGTGTCTTCTGTAGCTCGGATAACTTGGAATGCTGCTGATACTGTCCATGATGATTTCTCATGTTGATGACTTGGTTCATCATTTCCCGATGTTGCTGCTGGCTCTGCTCATAAAGGCGGCACATTTGTGAAAGTGCCGACTCACTGCCCTGTTGGCTTGACTGTCCCTGAGTGAACTCGTTGCTGGGTTGTGTATCATAATTTTCCTCTGGTGGAGTTGGCATGGAGCGAATCCAAGGACGAGACATTTTTCACTCTGGGAATATTTTGTAAAACCCATAAGAAAAGCGGAAAGAGTCGCAAAAACAATTCCATAAATGTATAGAGCTGGCAAATAAAATAAATAACCAAGCTTACTTAAGAAAAACAAATCGACTTGCGCACGGAGAAGGACTGCTCATTACATATCTTACATGCGACGGTAATTATACAATACATCACTCAGGATATGCGTACATAATCCTGACATGTTATTTAGGCTAGTGCACTTCTCCAGATCCTACATGATGCGCAAACAGGCTACTTCTCACAACCTATGTACATATAAACATATCATACAAAGTGGCACATTACATGGCGGCTAAGCGTACTCAGGCGGAGATGTTGATGACCTCCTTTGCCCTGCCGAGGGTGAGGCGTAGCGAGGCTGGGGACTCGACTTCCTCCTCGCTAATAGGCTCCATACGTGTAGTGTTGCGCAGAGTGGACGGAGAAGTTGCCCGGGGCGGAACAACACGAATAGGAGTGGGCGCGAAGGTTGGTGCAGTGCGCACTGGAGTGGGCGCAATAACTTGGTTGAATTCTTCGGTAGAAGGCAGGCGACGAGTAGGCGCATAAGATGCTGAGGATGAGACAAAAGTCAGTGGCGGTGCGGTGGGTAGGAGCTCCCTCCTGTTGGCAGCACAGCCATGAACTGAGTCCATGCGGGCAGCCACGAAGTCGTCCACCAGGTTGTCGAATGCTGCCTCCAGGGCCCGGAGATACTCAATAAGCATCTCAAAAGCCTCGTCTCGTTCTCCTCTGGGGCAGGAGAATGCGTAGTGACAGGTGTAAGGCACATGGCATGGAAGATAACGTTAACGACGAGTCTTCATCACGGGTAGGACATCCCTGAGACGAGCTATCGCCTCGCGGGCTGCCATCTGCATAGCATGCCTCTCCGTAGGCATGGCTCTTCCCAAGAACCGGAAGCGGCGTAACTCACCACGCCCTCCCTTGAACTGCACCGCGGCCTGGTGCATGGTCAGACTGTCGTTGACTCGGTGCTGGCAGAGTGTGAAGACAGGGCGCACAGATGGCCCCATCGTGACCTGAAAGATGAAGAATAGAAGCTTGACGAACCCATCGGGCACGTTGGCGAAGGTCTGAGACTCGCAGCTGTTGTTGGCCATCTACAAAAGTAGGCAAAATTTCTGCATGGTCAGATCATAAATTTATGCTGACTGTCAGATATGTCTACAATTGCAGAAAAATATAAAATGGCTCTATTATGCTAATAACCAATTAGCGATCGCACCTAGTGGCTTCCTACAGTCAGCCTGGCTCGGGTACCAAGCTTGTCACGATCGGTTTTCCAATAAAAATATTTATTGATAAACCAATCTATTGAGTCCAGTATGAGAGAAATCCTCCTCACTGGTAGACAAAATCTTGATACAATAAGCCAGTAGCATAAAATATATTACAGGGTCGAACTACGGTTGCTCAACCAAATTATTACAAGCACGCCAATAATTATACATAATGGCGGACACGACACAGTGGTGTGGAGGCATACTACTGACTCGAGGATAGGATGGTGGTGGATAAACACAGCGGGGAGGGGGATACAGGACTCTAATACTGGCATCTCATCGAGCGTCGAGGTGAGGCTCGATGAATTTATTTGGTAGCGGAAGAGGATATAATACAGTGACCAAATCCAGGGTCGCACGAGACTGACTGGGACTCCTCTAGGCGTCGGACTCGCTATCATATTCTTCATCCATGAGATCGCCTTCGTCAGCATCTGGCCAAATCAACAAGCCAGTGAGTACTTTGAAAGTACTCGCAAGACAGTTCGGACGTAAGATATAACAAATGCATGCATGGATGCGTCATGATTAATTCATCAATGCACATTAAAATAAATTAGCATAACGAGGTAAATAAAAGGGAAACGGCGGTAGTCCGCCAGAAATCCCAACAAAACATAAATGGAGACCGATCGGGTGTCTGAAGCGACGCCTCGAAAGGTGAACAAATAAATAAAAGGAAATGATGCCACAGTCGGGCGTCTTAGCGACACCACATAAAGGGCTTTAAAAGAAATGCCACAGTCGGACGTCTGAGCGACATCACAGAAAGGGCTTTAAAAGAAATGCCACGGTCGGACGTCTGAGCGACATCACAGAAAGGGCTTTAAAAGAAATACCACAGTCGGACGTCTGAGCGACATCACAAAAAGGGCTTTAAAAGAAGTGCCACAGTCGGACGTCTGAGCGACATCACAGAAAGGGCTTTAAAAGAAATGCCACAGTCGGACGTCTGAGCGACATCACAGAAAGGGCTTTTGTCCACAAGTAAATATTACTCATAATAAACATTCAATTCATGAAAATAAATGGGTTAGTCCATCCACAGGAATAATCATTTAACCGGACTTAGCACTCATGCGATTCACCGGAGTCTCTGTCATCAAAACTGACATCTGGTCAGGACAAGTTAATATCGAACTTGGACATGGAATAGATGATTTGAAGGAATATATGACTCTGCAGAGTTTGTACAAAATTTTTCCCACAGCCAACGGATTTCCATAGTCACGAAGGACTAGTTCCGTTCACGGTTTTTTGGTAGAAAACACAGCTAACCAGTACACACCCATTCCATCTCTCGATGCTAGGAATCACCCTAGACATCGTCCAAGAAAAACTTTTGAGACGGGGAAATCACAATCTCGAATAGCATGGGATCAAATTTATATACGCGCGCTCTAAGGGGTGCCCCCCTCTCGGTCCCAACCGGAAACACCCATGCCCCCTGACCGGATGACTGGCTTTAATCCAGGGCCATGGAACCATCATCACGGCCTCTCCTTTTTGGTGTGTACCAGGAAAGCGGTTTACAACTTACTAAGCCATATTCCTTGCGGAAAACATGTGGTAGTACAAGGAAGGAATTGGAAGGAACTGGACCGATACGGTTTGACACTGTAGTCACATAGTCTGGCATAAGACTGGCATGCTACAACACTGCCATCTTACCCATTCTCATGCCAACACATGGCCATTCATATGCACATCCATCCACTTATGGATCATCGAACTCACTTACTTCAACAGTGCATGGAAATAACGTTCATCGGTATGCTCATCAACATGCCATGAGACTAACTAAATGCAAAACATGCCAAGACACTCATCATATCAAAAGTTCAAACATGCTTGCCTGGTTCAGAGTAGTCGGAGCCTAGCTCGGTGAAGTTCGCGGCTCCGTCACCCCCTTCGGTATCTACGGTATAAAGAAAATATATGCGCTATCGTAAATACCAAGAGGTGCACAAAAAATATACCAAATATTTTTCAAATAAATCTGATAAAAAACTAGACAAAATTTTAAAGAAGACAGAAAAAGAATCAATCAAAAATACTCTTCTGTTAAAAAGTTATAAATGTTTTAACCCAAGGACCTATCTGTGATGAAACAGAAAGTTTCCAGGGGCTCACTTATTAAAAACAGAAAACGACCCGTTTTGAAGTACGCCGGCCCAGAGGGAAAACGTACTTTGGCGGAAGACGCCTTCAGAAAACGATTCGTTTTAGAAAGGTAGAGAGGCTGACGGGTGGGCTCCACCTGTCAGGTTTAAAAATCAAAACAGAGCGCGACGGCGCCCGAGGGGTGCGGTGGTCGCCGGCGGCGATCCACGGCGAGGCAGGGGGATCGGGGAGTACCTCTGTGTTCAGGGCACCATTCCGCGTCTGAGGGAGGTGGAAGTGATCGCCGGCGAGTACTGTGTCGACGGCGGCCTTTGCTCCGGCGGACGGTGGTTCGGACGAGGATGGAGCTCGCCGGAGAGGGCTGCAAAGTTCAAATTGACGAGGGGGTTAGGATGCTAGGTGTGGGAGAAGGCTGCAGACGAGGTTTGGGCGCCGGAGATGGCCTCACCGCAGTGGATGCTGTTGGAGCCCGAGGCGGACGGAGGTGGCCGGAGTCGAGGAAGAAGGGCTCCTCGAGGCCCCTCCAGTGGTCAGGCAGGATGTGGTGAGGTGGTGTAGCCGGGCGTGAGTGCTAGCGGGCTCGGGGTGCTATATATAGCCGCCCCGAGGCGGTTGCCGAGAACGGGGTTCTCCGGCGAGGTGATTACGGCGGCGTGGAGGTTGAACGGGAGGTTGCAGAGGTGGGGCGTCATCACGGTCGTTCCCTGGTTCGGTTTGTGTGCTAACCTCGTTGGAATTAGGTGGCTTAGGTGAAGTTTGACGGAACGGGGCGACGCAGGCCCGTCGGCGGCAGAGAGCGCGCTCGGTGCGTGCTGTGCCACGGCGACGGTGCCGCATGCGTGCGCTGGCACGGAGACGGCCACGCGGAGCCACCAGAGGATTTGGGCGGCGCCGAACGGCGTTGCGCCGCCGTTCTCCTCCCTGTCAGCCGTTACGGGGAGCCGGCCGCCGCAAGACACGCCGGCGCAGGCGGGCCAGGGCGCCACCGACGCCAGGGTCGCGCCAAGTGCGCGTGTGAGGCTCCGGACAAGCGAGCGAGGCCGCGAGCAACGTGCCAAGTGCACTGTGGCCGCGTGACTGAAACTGACGAAACTGAAAACTGAACTTAACTGAATTTTCTGAAAGTGTAAGGAAAACAGTGCATGCAAGGTGTTCGACAGAATGATCTAGGCATCTAGGGATTTTTCCTTGGGCTGATTTTTGGTGGAGTGATCTCTCATTGCAACTAGAGGTTGCCTGAATTTTTATAGAATTTTTGGAGAAGTGTGGATATGAATTTCACCAAATTTGGCAAATCTGGTCCAAACTTGCAGAGACTGAATTTTGAAATATTTGAAAAGAGGAGGAGTGGATCAAGATGGTTTTGGGTTGTGGGTTCAAAGGACTATCCAGGAGAGTTGGTTTGAGGTCATAACTCAAATGCAATAGGGTACTTGCTTTGAAAATCTCTCAGGCTCCAAATAATTTTCAGAATTGATTTGAGGGGGAAAATAATTAGAATAAAATCCAAAACTTGTTTGGATTAGTTGGGACAGAGAACTTAGGTTGATTTCAAGGAGGAGGGGAGGTTTTGGAGAGGTTTTACCACATGGGCAAAAATACAATGCCATGGGTGGCTTCAAGGATATGAAAATCCAAATTTTCATAGAGTTTCTTTTTAAAAGAAAAAGATTAAAATAAACTCCCAAAATAATTTGAGAGGGAACCAACAGATAAGAAGTTTCAAAAGATCAAACACCAAGGTTTAAAAAAATCCTTGCCAAAGAAAAGAAGGTTTTTAAGAGGAAGGTTTTCTGGAAAATTTTAAATGGCCTCTTTTATAAAAACCACAAAGTTTTTGCTGAAAACCAAAGCAAAAATTTTGGGGTGTCACATGCATGCTACGGGACTTGCAAACTTCAACACAAGTATTTCTCAAATTCACAACTACTCAACTAGCACGACTTTGATATCACTACCTCCATATCTCAAAACAATCACCAAGCATCAAACTTATGTTAGTATTGAACACACTCATAAGAATTCTTTCTAATCTTGTATGCTTTAGCATATTAGGATTATTTAAGCAAATTACCATGCTATTTAAGACACTCAAAATAATATAAGTGAAGCATGAGAGTTCATATATTTCTTCAAAATAAATCCAGCGCCGTGCTCTAAAAGATATAAGTGAAGCACTAGAGCAAACAACAAACTACTCCGAAAGATATAAGTGAAGATCAATGAGTAGTCGAATAATGATGCAACTATGTGAAGACTCTCTAACATTTAAGGATTTCAGATCTTGGTATTTTATTCAAACAGCAAGAAAAGCTAAAGAAAATAAAGTGACGCTCCAAGCAAAAGACATATCATGTGGTGAATAAAAATATAGCTCCAAGTAAAGTTACCGATGAACGAAGACGAAGGAGGGGATGTGTCGGTGTCAAAACTGGCGGATCTCGGGTAGGGGGTCCCGAACTGTGCGTCTAGGCGGATGGTAACAGGAGACAAGGGACACGATGTTTTACCCAGGTTCGGGCCCTCTTGATGGAGATAAAAACCTACGTCCTGCTTGATTAATATTGATGATATGGGTAGTACAAGAGTAGATCTACCACGAGATCAAGGAGGCTAAACCCTAAAGCTAGCCTATGGTATGATTGTTGTAATGTATGTTGTGTCCTACAGACTAAAGCCCTCCGGTTTATATAGACACCGGAGAAGGCTAGGGTTACACAGAGTCGGTTACAATGGTAGGAGATCTACATATCCGTATCGCCAAGCTTGCCTTCCACGCCAAGGAAAGACCCATCCGGACACAGGACGGAGTCTTCAATCTTGTATCTTCGTAATCTTGGAGTCCGGCGGACGATGATAGTCCGGCAGTCCGGACACCCCCTAGTCCAGGACTCCCTCAGTAGCCCCTGAACTAGGCTTCAATGACGATAAGTCCGGTGCGCATAATGTTCGGCATTGCAAGGCGGGTTCCTCCTTTGAATAATCCAGAGAAGATCATGAACACCAGGATAGTGTCCGGCTCTGCAAAATAAATTCCACATTCCACCGTAGAGAGAATAAAATGTACACAAGTCCAATCTGCTGACGTATTTTGCGGCATGTCGTCACGCCACTACCAAGCCTTTACTTGAATCTTTTTTATTGTACCACCTCAGCACGTTTAGCGAAGCGGTTTCCTTGGCACGTCTTATCGAAGCAGAGATCGTGTTCCCCTTATTCTGGGATTCTCATCAATACGGACGCGGGTAACCCAACCGCGCCATTGATGGTGGCGCTTGGGAGATAAGCGAGTTTTACCAGGCTGGTGGGGGACGCATAGTCTTCGCCCGCCTATATATAAGGGATAAGGATTCACCTTTTCACCCACGCCTTCTTCCTCCTTTGCTTATCCACCTCCGCACACTCAAGCTCCAACGCCCAAGCTCGCGCATCTCATCTTAACCTTCCCCGACCATGTCCGGAGGGGGAGGCAAATGGTTGGCTTCCACCGTTAAGGAGGAGCATATAACCAAGCTGCGCAGCGCCGTATACCTTTCCGGCGATATCGCGCACCGGCTGCCCGACGAGGGGCAGCTCATCCCTACCCCCGGGCCCCATGAGAGGGTCGTTTTCCTTCCCCACTTCCTCCGCGGACTGGGCTTTCCACTTCACCCCTTTGTCCGGGGGCTCATGTTCTACTACGGCCTGGATTTCCACGATCTAGCGCCGAACTTCATCCTCAACATCTCGGCGTTTATCGTCGTGTGTGAGGCCCTCCTCTGCATCCGGCCCCACTTCGGCTTGTGGCTCAAGACCTTCAACGTCAAACCGAAGGTAGTGAAGGGCACGCAGGCGGAGTGCGGAGGCGCCATGTTGGGCAAGATGCCCAACGTCCTCTGGTTCGAAGGGTCCTTCGTGGACTCCGTCAAGGGATGGCAATCGGGGTGGTTCTATATCACCGAGCCACGCGACCCTACGTGGGCGGCGGCCCCCGAGTTTAGATCTGGTATCTCTACGCAGCTCACCTCCTGGAAAGAGAAGGGCTTGCTGTGGGGTAATCTGAAGGAGCTGACGGGACTCCGAGCCTGTATCCAGAAGCTGGTGAACAAGAAGCTCAGGCTCATCGACGTGGTCCAAGTCATGCTCGCCCGCCGGATCCTCCCATGCCAAGAACGGGCATTCAATCTGTGGGAGTTCGATCCGGAACAGCACCAGGCGCTGAGCGGGCTCTTCGACACGACGTACGAAGGCGCCTGGAGGGTGCTGTTTAAGGGCGCCGAAGCCCCTGTATCCACGACGGAAGATCGCGGATTTCACTCGCAGCATCCGGCTGACGAGGTAAGTGATTCTACCCCTTTACGGGACACTTGTTGTAAATAGATTGATTCTAAGAGGGTTTCAATCTCCCTTTTCCTTTGACAGGAATGGATGAAGAAGGCCGAGCAGCTCATCTGCCCGGCTCCCATGCCAGAAGACCCAGTGGATGCCCGCCTAGCGGGGCTGCTAGTTCCGGCACCTCACGTGGTGCCGGAGAAGAAGGCCAAGAAGGTGGCCACAGGCACTCGAAAGAGTTCCCGTAATCAGGCGTCTGACGACGAGGCGGACTCCTCCCCCGAAGACGAGGAGGAGGAAGAAGACTCTCTCCCGGAGGGAGGAGAGAGGAAGAGGAAGGCTTCCCCAACAGGGGAGGCCGAAGGGTCCAAGAGGGGGAGAACTATTCCCCCGGACAACTCCGCCAACATCGATGTTGGCGACGAGGAGTGGCCTTCAAGGGCCAGGCCTCCGGCGAGATCGTAAGTATCCCGATCCCTGATATGCAATTTCTTTCGTGTCACATAGTGTCCCACTAATGCCGCATACTGCCCGTAGTCCGGCCGATGATGATTTCCCCGCTTCATCGAGCGGGTCGTTGGCCCCGTCGGATGTGGATTCACTTCCGACTGCCTCTACCCCCCGCGCCGATGAGGACGCCGAGGTGGGATCCCAGAAAGGGACCCATCAGGAGGAGGCTCCGGAGGCGCCGCAAGGCAGCCTCCCGGACTTTGCGCCGGACTCTACGTCGGAACCTGCAGTGGTTCCAGAGTCCGGCAGGCGGCCCCTTCGGAAGAAGGGCAAGACCGTGACACCGGCGGCCTCCGTCCAACCGGAGGCGCCGGACAACTTGCTGGAGGCACTCAAATGCGCTTCCATCGAGGAAGAACACCGCACTGTTATGAGTGCGGTGATTCAGAAGGTTCAGCTCACCAAGAGCGGGCTGACCGAAGCCTGCAGTAGCCTTCTAACAGGCTTTGAGGTAAGAAGTTAAAATTATGTAATGTAATACCGCATAGACAGTAGCCCCTGATGCTCGGTTCGGTGTTCGGAAAGAAAAGCCGGACTGAGGATCTAAAAAGATATTCGCAGGTTGCTAATAAATTATGTCAATATGGGTTTGCAGGCTGTGCTGCTGACCTCTGCCGCACTGACTGCGGAGGTTGGTACATTGAAGCAAGATCTCGGGCGGTCCGAGCGAGAGCTCGGCCATGCCAAGAGGCAGCTCGAGGACAAAGAAGGTGAGTAGCACCACTTTGAATTTTTACCTTACGGAAAAGGATTTTGGTCGCTATAAAATTAACAAGGATAATATGGGTATTGCAGGGGCCACAAACGAGGTGGCAGCCCTGAAGGAGGCTGTGTCCGCGGCCGAACGCAGTGCGGCCGTGGAACGGGCAGAGCGAGAAAAGCAGGAGGCACAGGTGGCGGCAGTGCGGCAAGAGCTCCAGGCCCTCATGGAGAAGCATGAGAGCTTGGAGCGCGACTCCAAGACTCGAGAGTCCGAGCTCGCCTCGGCTCTCGAAAGTGCCAAGTCCGCCAAGGCCGAGGCCCGTAAGGCCCTTCAGGAGGTTGAAGATGTGAAGAAGATAGCGGCGGGTAAGGCATTTTTCATGCAAAGCAAGCATGTTAATGTAAACTACCTGACACTTACCCGCATTCGGAGCTCTCCAGGGGCGTTTGCAGATCTGCCGCGTAGTGTGTCCGATGCCACCACATTCTACCGTGGCGAGGAGGGGAGCTCAACGGAGAAGGTCTTCTAGTCTCAGTACGCTGAGGCCGGCCATCCGGTGCCCCCAAGCGACCAGCTGAAGCAGCTGGTCGAACTCCACAAGGTAGCTGAGGAGGCCATGAAGGGCCTTATAGTCCGGCTGTGGCCTGGACAGGCCGTGCCTGGGAGCTACTTCGGCCTCGTGCGGCGGCTGGTGGATGCGTGTCCCTGGGTGGAGGTCATGAAGCGCTCCGCCTGTATTGAAGGTGCTCGTCGGGCCCTTGCCCGCACAAAGGTGCACTGGGGCAGGCTGGATGCGGAGAGGCTTCTTACTGATCCACCGCCACCGGGCAAGGAGTATCGTACGCCCGAAATGTATTATAAAACTGTCCTGAAGGGAGCCCGCGATATTGCGGATGAATGCCCTAGAGATGTAATTTTTGAGTAAACTCGCTATGTATTATCCTGTGCGCTGAAAACTTTGTTCATGTGCGCTTTAAGCAACGCTTGTTTAATTTAAAATATTACCTTCTGTGCGGCCGTTTTATGAAATCTGAGAGATGGCAAGTCGTTGGCTTCAGCCCCCAAGCTGCAAGTCCTGGGGTGTTCGGGATAACTTGAGCACTCTTATTCCCATTTTTGGGTCCATCTAGGGAGGCGCTCAACACAACGAACAAGGCAACCGGACTTATAATGCTTGAACACTCTCACTTAGCCATAGAATTCTATAATTTTAAATTTCGGCGAAGCCCCTAGTATTCGAAAGACCGAATTCAGGGCGCTATCCATGCCTTCGTCGGACATTGTCCGGAACTTCGCTCGAAGCGGCGTGAGTCTTTAAGGACCCGAAAAGACCTCTCGAACAGCGACCAGTCTCTCGCCTTATCATGCCGGTCAGTTTTAGCTTTCTCCACTAAGGCGCTCGCCCAGCTCAACCGGGGCGCAATCGCAGTGGTTCTCCCAGTGCCACCTTAGCCAACGGAACGGAACGTAAGGCACCAAAACGTGGGAGCCGGGCAAACCCAACTATTGACCCAAGACATGATTCGGAGCCGATTCATATAATGCTACAAGTTCGGGGTGCCGCACTTGTGAAAGTGTTCGGACTTATCACACCATAATGTGGGGAACATAAGCCCCTGGTGTATTAGGCCATACCAAAATATACGGGTGCAAGATGTCATGTAATGAACATATATATGTAATAACAGGCAAAAAAGTGCTGCATCATTTATTAAAGGAAGTCTGCTATGAGTGCGGACTGATACAAATAGTGCGGTAAGCAAGGGTTTTGGACTAGTTAAACATGTCCCCCTCCAGGGATGGGCTGCGGACTTGGTGTATATAATAAAATTTAATGCTCGTAATTGAGACCACCTGAGTATTCGTCGCCGCATTCTTTCTTCCCCGGCTGTTGCATCATGAGTTCGGCAGGTTCACCGCCGGACAGGGCCTCTGGCTAACGGAGTCCTGTGTATACAAAGAAGGAAAATAATAATAAGAAAGAGTGGCACACTTGCGAGCCCCTGGTGTGGTCGAGCCGCACTCTGGGTCTATTGTGGTCGTGCCCCTTCCCCTACGCCCATGGTATCTCCAAAGCGTAATCATGTACGAGGAGGGTTGTTCTTGCGATCATGCGAGGGCGGGGGTTAGGGCTGCATTGCTACGCGTGCTCGGATCGTGCCAGGTGGTCTTGGTTGGTGTTGCTTCGGGCGCGTTTGGCTGTATCCGGCCGTTTAACGGACGGACTCGAAAATTGCCTTAAAAGGCTGCTCTGTACTTCTGCCGCGAGAGCCGCTGTATGTTCCTCCGTTCGGAGGGAGCGTTCCGTATTTCCGTTGACCGTGATGACTCCACGAGGGCCTGGCACCTTGAGCTTCAGGTATGCATAATGCGGCACCGCGTTGAACTTTGCAAACGCGGTTCGTCCGAGCAGAGCGTGATAGCCACTGCGGAATGGGACTATGTCGAAGATTAACTCCTCGCTCCGGAAATTATCCGGGGATCCGAAGACCACTTCCAGTGTGACTGAGCCTGTACAATTGGCCTCCACACCTGGTATGACGCCTTTAAAAGTTGTCTTTGTAGGTTTAATCCTTGAGGGGTCTATGCCCATCTAGCGCACTGTATCCTGATAAAGCAGGTTCAGGCTACTGCTGCCGTCCATCAGGACTCTCGTGAGGTGAAATCCATCGACGATTGGGTCTAAAACCAATGCGGCGAATCCGCCATGGCGGATGCTGGTCGGATGGTCTCTTCGATCGAAAGTGATCGGACAAGAGGACCATGGATTGAACTTCGGGGCGACTGGCTCCATCGCGTACACGTCCCTTAGTGCACGCTTCCGCTCCCTCTTGGGTATATGGGTTGCGTAAATCATGTTCACCGTCCGCACTTGTGGGGGGAAACCCTTCTGTCCTCTATTGTTCGGTGGTCGGGTCTCTTCCTCGTCGTCGCTGTTTAGCCCCTTGTCATTGTTTTCGGCAATTAACTTGCCTCCCTGCTTGAACACCCAGCAATCTCTGTTGGTGTGATTAGCTGGCTATTCAGGGGTGCCATGTATCTGGCATAAGCGGTCGAGTATTCGGTCCAAATTGGACGGACCCGGAGTGGTTCTTTTGAATGACTTCTTCCGCTGACCGGGTTTAGAGCCTCGGAATCCGGCGTTGACTGCCGTATCCTCCTTGTCGTCGCCGTTAATGCGGCGTTTATTTTTGCTTCGACGCGACCTGCCATTGTGGTCCTTAGTATCCGGACTGCCAGAATTTTTACTGAGGTTGTTGCTGCAAGCTAGCCAGCTATCCTCTCCCGCACAAAAGCGGGTCATTAATGATGTGAGGGCTGCCATGGATTTCGGCTTTTCCTGTCCCAGGTGCCGGGCTAGCCACTCGTCGCGGATGTTATGTTTGAAGGCTGCGAGGGCCTCTGCATCCGGACAGTCGACGATTTGGTTTTTCTTTGTCAAGAACCGTGTCCAGAATTGTCTGGCCGATTCGTCTGGCTGCTGAATTATGTGGCTTAGGTCATCGGCGTCTGGTGGCCGCACATACGTGCCCTGGAAGTTGTCGAGGAATGCGGCTTCCAGGTCCTCCCAACACCCAATTGACTCTGCGGGCAAGCTGTTAAGCCAATGCCGAGCTGGTCCTTTAAGCTTGAGTGGGAGATACTTGATGGCATGGAGATCGTCGCCGCGGGCCATATGGATGTGAAGGAGATAATCTTCGATCCAAACCGCGGGGTCTGTTGTGCCATCGTAGGATTCGATGTTTACGGGTTTAAACCCTTCAGGGATTTGATGATCCATTACTTCGCCAGTGAAGCATAGCGGGTGTGCGGCGCCTCTATATTGAGCAATATCACGACGTAGCTCGAGAGAGCGTTGTATGCTGTGTTCGGCCCGGTCGGAGTTATTGTATCTGGCGTGACGGTATTCGTCGTGGGTCGTGGGGCGCCCTCGTGATCCGTAGATGGATCTGGATTGCCTTGCTTTGTCCTCCAATACATCTCGCAAGTCCGGCGCGTTCCCTCTTGGCTTCGTACTTTTGGAGCGATGCTGGGGTACGGTCTTGGTGGAGGGCCTAGATGCCTCTCTGTCTCGACCATGGGGTGGTCGGTCGGTCGTATCGTGCGCTGGTGATGAAGGTATGTATGCTTCCTCCACTAATCGGGGGAGCAACTTGCGTCTTGGGTAGCTTTTGGAGGGGCGTTCGAGTTTATACTCTTCGGCCGCGAGGACCTCGGTCCATCGATCGGCCAGCAGGTCCTGATCAGCTTGAAGTTGCTGCTGCTTTTTCTTTAGGCTGTTTGCCGTGGCGATAAGCCTGCGTTTAAAACGCTCTTGTTCGACGGGATCCTCGGGCACGACGAATTCGTCGTCGTTGAGGCTTGCCTCGTCTTCGGAGGGAGGTATATAGTTATAGTCCTCGACCTCTTCGTCTGCCGCCCTCTCGTGAGGGCTTGCTTCTGCATCCTCCTGCGCTGAGTCTTGCTGGAGGGGATTATCTTCGGCACTCTCTGGGGTATTATTATCTCCTGTGCCGGAATCTCCATTCTTGCTGTGGCGGGATTTAGAGCGGCGCCGCTGACGCCGGCGCTTGGGCTGTTTCTTTAAGGAATCTGCCTCCGCTGCTTCTTCGCCGTCCCCATCTTTTGGGGTGTCCGCCATGTATATGTCGTTTGACGAGGTGGTCTTCCAGTGCCCTGTAGGCGCTGGTTCCTGTTCGTCTCCGGCATCGTCATCCATAGCGTCGATGTCTTCGGAGTCGTAGTCTAGCATGTCGGTTAGATCGTCGATAGTGGCTACAAAGTGGGTGGTGGGTGGGCTCTGAATTTCTTCGTCGTCCGTATCCCAACCATCCTGGCCATAATCCGGCCAGGACTCTCCGGATAGCGAGAGATGCTTTAGCGAATTTAGGATGTCGCCAAAGGGCGAGTGTTGGAAGATGTCCGCAGCGGTGAATTCCATAACCGGCGCCCAATCAGATTCGATTGGCAGGGGCGTGGGAGGTCCGGAGTCCGGCAGGGAGTCCGGCACCTCGGAGTCACGAGCTTTGCGAGGGTCAAGGTTAGTGTTCGGCTCCATCACCGTAGAAGTTGCAGCCTCCGAGGCGGTGTCCAACCACCGGTCCTCGATCTGGGTGATCGGCTCCGGACTAAGGGCCGGAGCGGATTCTTGTGCTGCCACCAAGGCACTGTTCGGCGGCAAAGCTAGATCATGCCCATCGTAACAGTGCGGCACGCTTGGCTGTGGCTCGAGCCCGTCGAAGATCAAGTCTCCGCGGATGTCGGTTGTGAAGTTTAGGCTTCCGAATCTGACCTGACGGCCAGGGGCGTAGCTTTCGATCTGCTCCAGATGGCCAAGTGAGTTAGCCCGCAGTGCGAAGCCGCCGAATACGAAGATCTGTCCGGGGATAAAAGTCTCACCCTGGACAGTGTTGTTGATTGAAGAAGCCATCGAGCCTATCGGTGACGACACAGAGGAACTCTCAATGAAAGCACCAATGTCGGTGTCAAAACCGGCGGATCTCGGGTAGGGGGTCCCGAACTGTGCGTCTAGGCGGATGGTAACAGGAGACAAGGGGCACGATGTTTTACCCAGGTTCGGGCCCTCTTGATGGAGGTAAAACCCTACATCCTGCTTGATTAATATTGATGATATGGGTAGTACAAGAGTAGATCTACCACGAGATCAAGGAGGCTAAACCCTAAAGCTAGCCTATGGTATGATTGTTGTAATGTATGTTGTGTCCTACGGACTAAAGCCCTCCGGTTTATATAGACACCGGAGAAGGCTAGGGTTACACAGAGTCGGTTACAATGGTAGGAGATCTACATATCCGTATCGCCAAGCTTGCCTTCCACGCCAAGGAAAGTCCCATCCGGACACGGGACGGAGTCTTCAATCTTGTATCTTCGTAATCTTGGAGTCCGGCGGACGATGATAGTCCGGCTGTCCGGACACCCCCTAGTCCAGGACTCCCTCAGGATGCCATCCGGGGCATCCCCAAGCTTAGACGCTTGGTTATCCTTGAATATTACCTTGGGGTGCCTTGGGCATCCCCAATCTTAGGCTCTTGCCACTCCTTATTCCATAGTCCATCAAATCTTTACCCAAAACTTGAAAACTTCACAACACAAAACTCAACAGAAAACTCGTAAGCTCCGTTAGCGAAAGAAAACAAAACACCACTTCAAGGTACTGTAATGAACTCATTCTTTATTTATATTGGTGTTAAACCTAATGTATTCCAACTTATCTATGGTTTATAAACTATTTTACTAGCCATAGAGTCATCAAAATAAGCAAACAACACACGAAAAACAGAATCTGTCAAAAACAGAAGAGTCTGTAATAATCTGTAACTAACGCAAACTTCTGTAACTCCAAAAATTCTAAAATAAATTGGTGGACCTGAGGAATTTGTCTAGTAATTATCTGCAAAAACAATCAACTAAATAGCACTCTCCAGTAAAAAGTTTTAGCTAATCTCGTGAGCGCTAAAGTTTCTGTTTTTTTACAGCATGATCATAAAGACTTCACCCAAGTCTTCCCAAAGGTTCTACATGGAACAAACACTAATTAAAACACAAAACCACATATAAACAGAAGCTATATGGATTATTTATTCCTAGACAGAACAAAAAAGCAAGAAACTAAAATAAAATTGGGTTGCCTCCCAACAAGCGCTAACGTTTAAAGCCCCTAGCTAGGCATGATGATTTCAATGATGCTCACAAAAAAAGATAAGAATTGAAACATAAAGAGAGCATCATGAAGAATATGACTAGCACATTTAAGTCTAACCCACTTCCTATGCATAGGGATTTTGTGAGCAAACAACTTATGGGAACAAGAATCAACTTGCATAGGAAGGTAAAACAAGCATAACTTCAAAACTTTAAGCACATAGAGAGGAAACTTGATATTATTGCAATATGTAGAAGCATATGATACTCTCTCATAATAATTTTCAGTAGCATTATGAATGAATTCAACCATATAACCAGCACATAAAGCATTCTTTTTATGATCTACTTGCATAGAAATTTTACTACTCTCCACATAAGCAAATTTATTCTCATCAATAGTAGTGGGAGCAAACTCAACAAAATAACTACCATGTGAAGCATAATCCAATTGAAAATTAAAATCATGATGACAAGTTTCATTGATATCATTACTCTTAATAGCATACAAGTCATCACAATAATCATCATATATAGCAACTTTGTTCTCATAATCAATTGAAACCTCTTCCGAAATAGTGGATTCATCACTAAATAAAGTCATGACCTCTCCAAATCCACTTTCATCAATATAATCATCATAAATAGGAGGCATGCTTTCATCATAATAAATTTGCTCATCAAAACTTGGGGGACAAAAAATATCATCTTCATCAAACATAGCTTCCCCAAGCTTGTGGCTTTGCATATCATTAGCATCATGGATATTCAAGGAATTCGTACTAACAACATTGCAATCATGCTCATCATTCAAATATTTAGTGCCAAAAATTCTAATGCATTCTTCTTCTAGCACTTGAGCACAATTATTGGAATCCTTATTTTCACGGAAGACATTAAAAATATGAAGCATATGAGGCCATCTTAATTCCATTTTTTGTAGTTTTCTTTTATAGACTAAACTAGTGATAAAACAAGAAACAAAAAGATTCGATTGCAAGATCTAAAGATATACCTTCAAGCACTCACCTCCCCAGCAACGGCGCCAGAAAAGAGCTTAGTTGACGGGGTGTGAGTGCCACTTACCTAGCCTCCCCGGCAACGGCGCCAGAAAAGAGCTTGATGTCTACTACGCAACCTTCTTCTTGTAGACGTTGTTGGACCTCCAAGTGCAGAGGTTTGTAGGACAGTAGCAAATTTCCCTCAAGTGGATGACCTAAGTTTTATCAATCCGTGGGAGGTGTAGGATGAAGATGGTCTCTCTCAAACAACCCTGCAACCAAATAACAAAGAGTCTCTTGTGTCCCCAACACACCCAATACAATGAAAAATTGTATAGGTGCACTAGTTCGGCGAAGAGATGGTGATACAAGTGCAATATGGAAGGTAGATATAGGTTTTTGTAATCTGAAAATATAAAAACAGCAAGGTAGCAAGTGGTAAAAGTGAGCATAAACGGTATTGCAATGCTAGGAAACAAGGCCTAGGGTTCATACTTTCACTAGTGCAAGTTCTCTCAACAATAATAACATAATTGGATCATATAACTATCCCTCAACATGCAACAAAGAGTCACTCCAAAGTCACTAATAGCGGAGAACAAATGAAGAGATTATGGTAGGGTACAAAACCACCTCAAAGTTATTCTTTCCAATCAATCCATTGGGCTATTCCTATAAGTGTCATAAACATCCCTAGAGTTCGTACTAGATAACACCTTAAGACACAAATCAACCAAAACCCTGATGTCACCTAGATACTCCAATGTCACCACAAGTATCCGTGGGTATGATTATACGATATGCATCACACAATCTCAGATTCATCTATTCAACCAACACATAGAACCTCAAAGAGTGCCCCAAAGTATCTACCGGAGAATCACGACGAAAACGTGTGCCAACCCCTATGCATAGGTTCATGGGCGGAACCCGCAAGTCGATCACCAAAACATACATCAAGTGAATCACGTGATATCCCATTGTCAACATAGATACGCACGGCAAGACATACATCAAGTGTTCTCAAATCTTTAGAGACTCAATCCGATAAGATTACTTCAAGGGGAAAACTCAATTCATTACAAGAGAGTAGAGGGGGAGAAGAAACATAAGATCCAACTATAATAGCAAAGCTCGCGATACATCAAGATCGTGCCAAATCAAGAACAGGAGAGAGAGAGAGAGAGAGAGAGAGAGAGAGAGAGAGATCAAACACATAGCTACTTGTACATACCCTCAGCCCCGAGGGTGAACTACTCCCTCCTCGTCATGGAGAGCGCCGGGATGATGAATATGGCCACAGGTGAGGGTTCCCCCCCTCCGGCAGGCTGCCGGAATAGGGTCCCGATTGGTTTTTGGTGGCTCTGGAGATTTTGCGGCGGCGAAACTCCCGATCTATTCTCCGTTCTGGAAGTTTTAGGATACGTAGGTATATATGGGTGAAAGAAGTACGTCGGTGGACCAAAGGGGGGCCACGAGGCAGGGGGCACGCCCCCCACCCTCGTGGGCACCTCCCTTCTTTCCTGACGTGCACTCCAAGCTTTTCCGGTAGCTTTCCTTCCAAAAATAACTTCTCCAGTTGATTTCATTCCGTTTCGACTCCATCTGATATTCCTTTTCTTCAAAACACTGAAATAGGCAAAAAAACAGCAAATCTGGGCTAGGCCTCCGGTTAATAGGTGAGGGAGTCCTGGACTAGGGGGTGTCCGGACAGCCGGGCTATCATCGTCCGCCGGACTCCAAGACTACGAAGATACAAGATTGAAGACTCCGTCCCGTGTCCGGATGGGACTTTCCTTGGCGTGGAAGGCAAGCTTGGCAATACGGATATGTAGATCTCCTACCATTGTAACCGACTCTGTGTAACCCTAGCCTCCTCCGGTGTCTATATAAACCGGAGGGCTTTAGTCCGTAGGACACAACATACATCACAACAATCATACCATAGGCTAGCTTTAGGGTTTAGCCTCCTTGATCTCGTGGTAGATCCACTCTTGTACTACCCATATCATCAATATTAATCAAGCAGGACGTAGGGTTTTACCTCCATCAAGAGGGCCCGAACCTGGGTAAAACATCGTGTCCCTTGTCTCCTGTTACCATCCGCCTAGACGCACAGTTCGGGACCCCCTACCCGAGATCCGCCGGTTTTGACACCGACATTGGTGCTTTCATTGAGAGTTCCTCTGTGTCGTCGCCGATAGGCTCGATGGCATCTTCAATCAACAACGCTGTCCAGGGTGAGACTTTTCTCCCCGGACAGATCTTCGTATTCGGCGGCTTCGCACTGCGAGCTAATTCACTCGGCCATCTGGAGCAGATCGAAAGCTACGCCCCTGGCCATCAGGTCAGATTCGGAAGCCTAAACTTCACAGCTGACGTCCGCGGGGACTTGATCCTCGACGGGCTCGAGCCAAAGTCAAGCGCGCCCCACTGTTGCGATGGACACGATCTAGCTTTGCCGCCGAACAGTGCCTTGGTGGCCGCACACGAATCCGCTTCGGCCCTTAGTCCGGAGCCGATCGCCCAGATCGAGGACTGGTGGATGGACACCACCTCGGGGGCTTCAACTTCCACGGCGATGGAGCCGAACACTAACCTTGTCCCTCGCGAAACTCGTGATTCCGAGGTGCCGGACTCCGGACCTCCCACGCCCCTGTCAATCAAACCTGATTGGGCGCCGGTTATGGAATTCACCGCCGCGGACATCTTCCAACACTCACCCTTTGGCGACATCCTAAATTCTCTAAAGAATCTCTCGCTATCCGGAGAGTCCTGGCCGGATTATAGCCAGGATGGTTGGGATACGGACGACGAAGAAATTCAGAGCCCACCCACCACCCACTTTGTAGCCACTGTAGACGATCTAACCGACATGCTAGACTACGACTCCGAAGACATCGACGCTATGGACGACGACGCCGGAGACGAACAGGAACCAGCGCCTACAGGGCACTGGAAGACCACCTCGTCATACGACGTATATATGGTGGATACCCCAAAAGGAAGCGATAACAAGGACCAACGGGCCGCGGCAGAAGATAACCCCGCCGACAAACAACCAAAACGGCGGCGCAGACCCCGCCCTAAGTCCCGCCTCGACAACAACAGCGCTCCTAATGACCCCGCAATACAGCAGGGCAAACAAGTGAACGACGAATATGCAGACAAGCAACCGTCCGAACAGAACGAGTCAGATAATCAGTCCGGGCCCGGCGAAAACAACAGTCCAGACGACCTCACGCCGGACACACCGCCGGAGAATAAAAACCTTCGAAAAAGACTCGTCGCCACCGCAAGAAGTTTGAAAAAGGAAAAATGGAAGCTCAAAACAGCGGAAGATACACTCAGAATGAGGTGGAGCAAAGTGCTCAAAACCGCAGACAAATACGGCAATGGCCATCAATCAAAGAGCTACCCAAAACGCAAGCTACTGCCAGAATTTGATGAGGAGGCCATAGAGCCCCCACAGTCAAAAAACAAAGAGGCCGCCTGGCCGGATAGACGGCCAGATGATAGGCCAAAATCTGAAAGCGGCGCCGCATATAAACCGACAAACGACCCTGGAAGGACAGATGGCCCAGCCAGGTCCATTTACGGGCCAAAGAAGAGGGCTCCAGGAGGCAATACAACACGCCAAGTGTCCGAAGACATCGGTGCACCCAAATACAGGGGCGCCGCACACCCACTATGTTTCACCAACGAGGTGCTGGATCACGAATTCCTAGCAGGGTTTAAACCCATAAACATAGAGGCCTACGACGGAACAACAGACCCTGGAGTCTGGAGAAGATTATATACTACACATACACATGGCCAGAGGAGATGATCGCCACGCCATAAAATACCTACCCCTCAAGCTCAAAGGGCCAGCCCGTCATTGGCTCAAAAGCCTCCCAGAAAATACTGTTGGAAGTTGGGAAGAGCTCGAGGACGCGTTTAGAGCAAATTTTCAAGGAACTTATGTCCGCCCTCCGGATGCAGATGATCTAAGTCATATAACTCAACAGCCCGGAGAGTTAGCGCGCAAATTCTGGAACAGGTTCCTCACCAAAAAGAACCAAATAGTCGACTGTCCGGACGCCGAAGCCTTAGCAGCTTTTAAACACAACATCCGAGACGAATGGCTCGCTAGACACCTCGGCCAAGAAAAGCCGAGGACAATGTCCGCGCTAACAAGCCTCATGACCCGCTTTTGTGCGGGAGAAGATAGCTGGCTAGCAAGATGCAGCACCAGCGACCCAAGTACATCCGAGATCAGAGATGGAAACGGAAAATCACGGCGCAGAAAAGAGCAGCGCCGGAATAAAGAGAAAAGCCCAAAGAGCACGGCAGTCAACGCCGGATTCAAAAGCTCGCGGCCAAACAACAAAACACCGCCCCTTAAGGACAACAGCGATGAGCTATCCAATCTAAACAAGATTTTGGGTCGGATATGTCAAATCCACAGTACCCCCGGAAGGCCTGCAAACCACACCCACCGAGATTGTTGGGTTTTCAAACAGTCCAGCTGGCTAGAAGCCGAACACAAGGGGCTCGACGCATCAAGCGAAGATGATGATAAAACCCACCAGCAGAGCACCGGAAAACAAGAGACTTTCCCACAAGAGGTCAAAGCAGTAAACTCACTTCATGTGATAATACGGAAAAACAGTGCGGCACCCTCTAAAAAGGGTCTCGCACGGTCCAACCCAGCGGAACATAGCAATTGTACATCAAAACCAATCACTTTCGACCACCTGGATTATTCCAGAAGCGTTCGAAACACAGGATGGACTGCCCTGATATTGGATCCTGTAATCGACGGACTGCAATTTACACAAGTCCTAATGGACGGAGGCAATGACCTAAACCTGCTTTATCCAAACACAATCCGCAAGTTGGGGATAGACCTTACTAAAATTCGACATAGCCGCACTTCCTTCAAAGGAGTGACGCCGGGCTCTTACGCCAAGTGCACAGGCTCCCTATTACTAGAAGTTGTGTTCGGATCACCGAACAACTTTCGACGCGAAAAACTAATCTTTCATATCGTCCCATTCAAAAGTAGCTATCAAGCACTCCTGGGACGAGAAGCTTTTGTTCGCTTCAACGCCATACCACATTACGCGTCTCTTACACTTAAGATGCCCGGTCCATGCGGCATCATTTCAGTGCGAGGGTCATTCAAAGACCCCGGACACGGTTAGACGAGTCTGGCGTAAATAAGCTAGGGGCTCCCTAGCCGCACACCCCTTCACAAGGGGCTGCACGCACAAGAACAGCGAGCTCATACAGACTCCGCTTTACTTATTTTCATTTCTTCTTTCGTATATATTCTTTCCGCACGAGTTCCTTTCAAACTAAGTTCCTCTCTTTTTTACAGATGAACAACGTGCACACCCGTCCAGGATAACGGCACAACGGAGATACAGGCGCAGATGTGCAGTAGGGACCCGTCGTGAGGATTCTTTTCAGATTAAGACCCTGCGTAAACCTTTTTTACTGTCTCGTGTTGTTATAATCCCTTGGTTTCTTATTATAACCAAAGTGGAGCCTGACGTTTTGGCATCGGCCGCGTCAGAGGACCATGCCCGTACCCGAACACTAGGGGCTTAGGGCATTGTTCTGCCCATTACCATAAAGACCGAGCACCTTAGGGAGTGTTCGGCGTCTCGAGTTAGCCTTATATGCATCAGCTCCAAATCATGTCTTTGGTCAAATGTTGGGTTTGCCCGGCTCCTGTGATTTGCTGCCTTACGTTCCGTATCATCGGCTAACGCGGCACCAGGAGAACTACTGCGATTGTGCCCCAGTTCGGCTGGGCGAGCACCTCAGTAGAGAAAGCCGAAAACTGACTGTCATGATACAGCGAGAGACTGGTCAACCACTCGATCGACTACCGGAATGTTTAGAATTCCCCACTTTGACGAAGGACCGTTTCTCGGTCAGGCACACACGCGCCCCGAATTCGGAGAAGTGCGGTGCCCCAAGGGGCTATGTCGTAGCCCCACCCTCGAACTCCAATGGCTAAGTGAAAGTGATAAAGCATCATAGTCCGGATTGCCTTGTTTGCTACGCTACCACCTCCTTAACAGGACCGAGACGTCGGATTAAGTGTGAAAACACGCTATTTTTTGCGAACACCCCCGCACCTTGTGCGTGGGGGCTGAAGCCGAAGACTGCAATCTTTCAGGTTATACAAACGTATACATAAACGCCCGCATAGGAGATATTTTAAATACTTGGAACACACAAGTATAAAAGGCGGTTACAGCATAATCATTGTTTTACAAGATAAAAACGTTCATTTGAACGTAACATTTTTCGAGCACTGCGACTCTATTACACGAGCGCCACGCATAACTTCGCCAAAATAGTGCTCGGTGGGTAACCGGCTTTCGTCCGAACCCTGGGCTGCAATAGCGGTGGCATCCATCTCTGTCCAATGTGTCTTCACACGGGCAAGGGCCATCCGCGCACCTTCTATGCAGGCCGACCGCTTCATCTCCTTGATATGCGGCACCGCTCCAAGAAATTGCTGCAATAAGCCGAAATAGCTCGTCGCCTTGGGCCTATCTGGCCAGACATGAGCCACAATATCAGTCATGGCAAGTCCGGACAACCTGTTCAGCTCAGCCCATTCGGCCAACCGATCGGTCAACGGAACTGAACGGTCCGGACTATGGAATTGAGACCAAAATAGCTCTTCCGTCTTGTGATCCTTATGGCTCCGGAAGTGCACAACGGCATCAGCCGCACTTGCAGCTAAGTCCATATATGGATCCTCCGGGCCCCACAGCTGGCCAAGTTGGGCATACTTTGGATCCGTAAACCGGCGATGCAGCAGAAAAGGCCGGCCAGCCACAATATCTCCGGCCTGGCGCAGCTCCTCCTTCATAGCCCGCATCGCAGAACGGGCATCCTTGGCTTCGGCGGTGGCCTTTCCCAGGTCTTTCCGCTTGAGGGAGTCCTGGACTAGGGGGTGTCCGGACAGCCGGACTATCATCGTCCGCCGGACTCCAAGACTAGGAAGATACAAGATTGAAGACTCCGTCCCGTGTCCAGATGGGACTTTCCTTGGCGTGGAAGGCAAGCTTGGCGATACGGATATGTAGATCTCCTACCATTGTAACCGACTCTGTGTAACCCTAGCCTCCTCCGTTGTCTATATAAACCGGAGGGCTTTAGTCCGTAGGACACAACATACATTACAACAATCATACCATAGGCTAGCTTCTAGGGTTTAGCCTCCTTGATCTCGTGGTAGATCCACTCTTGTACTACCCATATCATCAATATTAATCAAGCAGGACGTAGGGTTTTACCTCCATCGAGAGGGCCCGAACCTGGGTAAAAACATCGTGTCCCTCGTCTCCTGTTACCATCCGCCTAGACGCACAGTTCGGGACCCCCTACCCGAGATCCGCCGGTTTTGACACCGACATTGGTGCTTTCATTGAGAGTTCCTCTGTGTCGTCACCGATAGGGCGGATGCCTCCACCCATCTTCAAAGACGGTGTTTTCACCGAAGGGGCTTTGGCCGCCGGCCAAACTATCCGGCTAGGTGGTTTTCTTGTGACCGCCTGTCCGGCCGCCGCTTCGACAATGACTTCTCAAGTCGTCAGAAGCAATCTTCGCGTCAGCCCGAAAGCTGCCGAACAGTTGGATCCAATAGAGCTCTTGTCTGTTAACGAGCTCTTGGATCGCATCGCCGCCCTGGGAGTCGCTACGGACTACAACCAGATTGGGCTTAAAACCGATCTGAGAGAGATTAACTCTCCCCAGGCCACCCACCACGTCGCAGTGGTAGAGGAGCAATGCGGCGACTCTTTGCCTATATTAAAAACTAGTCACGTCCGGATTCCCGAACCCTCCATGCCGGACTCCCGCGGAGGAACGGGCTTCGATCGAGCATTGAACTTAAAATCATGCATCACTCCGGACTCGCTGGATTGTGTCCAGCAACCTAAGCTTCCGAATTCGGAAGCTCTTCGGCCTTTAAGCCCCAAGATGGGCAGGGATCCGGATTTTAGTCCACCCACCCGCCCAGACATATGCGATCTATCTCTAATACGGCAAGAGCCCGCTGAAACAGTACATCACTACTGGGCCAGATTCCTCCTGGTTATGGACAGGATAAAGGACTGCCGAGAGGAAAACGCAATCTCAATCTTCTGCAATAATTGCACAGACAAGGGAATACTAAACGCCATAGGTCGTCGCAAAATTACGCGCTTCACCGATCTGGCATCCATAGTACGAAAGTACTGTGCGATGGAGAGTTTCCAGAAAACCGAAAATCAATTTTGGGATAATCCGGCCCCAAACCCAGTCCGCAGCAAAAGGGCGCCTTACACTCAGGCCCCAGATCCAAAAACGAAAAAACAAAAACCCAATAAGGGAAACAGAACCGTACTGGAGGGATGGCTCAATGGACCCTGTAAGCTTCATAGTATAGAGGGAGCCGTCCCAACACATAGCCTTCGAGCATGTTGGATATTACGGCAGGTGGCCAAAAGTGGCGAGGAGCTTCTAGCCCCAGAAAACCACTCCAACAATACCAGTACGGGATCAACAGTCTTCGAGACCTTCGCATCAAACAATATGCGAAAACGAACAATACGCGGACTCGCCGAAATCTACCAAGTAGCGACAGCAAATCCATGGAGCGACACAGCTATTACCTTCAACGCCAGCGACGAGCCTAAATTCCGAACAGCCAAAGCGCCAGCCGCACTGGTACTTAGTCCCATAGTGGACGGCTTTCGACTGACAAAAGTCCTCATGGATGGCGGCAGCGGACTAAACCTCATTTACGAGGAAACTCTGCGGAAAATGGAAATCGATTGGAGCCGTATTGAGCGAAGCAGCACAACCTTCAGAGGAATAATCCCTAGCCGGGAAGCACGCTGCACCGGACAAATCACACTCGATGTGGTGTTCAGCTCGCTGGACAATTACAGATCCGAAGAAGTCACGTTCCAAGTGGCCTCGTTCAACAGCGGATATCACGCTATATTAGGACGAGAGGCATTCACAATTTTTCAAGCAGTACCTCATTACGGGTACATGAAGCTCAAAATGCCTGGGCCCAGCGGAATAATCACCCTCGCTAGTGATCCGAACATAGCACTCCGCGCCGAAAATAAGACAGCTGCACTAGCCCTGGAGGCACTATCCGAAGCCTTAGCAGCAGAAGAACTCACCACGTTGCGCTCTACGGTGAACAGGGACGATGTGATACTCGATAAAAGATCCAAGTCCACCTCCTTCAAACCAGCAGATGAAATAATCAAATTCCAGGTCCATCCAACGGACCCAACAAAGACGGCCTCCATTGGGGCACAATTGAACCCCGAAGTAGACGCCGCACTACGTGAATTCCTTCGGGAAAACTGGGACATCTTCGCCTGGCATCCTTCGGATATGCCCGGAATCCCACGCAGGTTGGCAGAACACAGCCTAAACATCCTAAAAGGATTTAAGCCAGTCAAACTGGCTCTTCGACAATTTTCCGAACCCAAAAGACAGGCAATGGGAGAAGAGCTAGCCAAACTATTGGAAGCCGGATTCATTAGAGATATCAAACATTCGGACTGGCTAGCAAATCTGGTGATGGTACCAAAGAAGGATAAATCCTGGCGCCTCTGTGTCGATTTTAAAGACCTCAATAAGGCTTGCCCAAAGGATCCCTTCCCTCTCCCCCGCATCGACCAAATTATCGATGCTACCGTAGGGCACGATTCGTTGTGCTTCCTGGACGCATACTCTGGCTATCATCAAATCAAGATGGCGGAAGCAGACCAAGCCGCAACGGCATTCATCACTCCATACGGACCATTCTGCTTCAACACGATGCCCTTCGGACTTAAAAATGCCGGCGCAACATATCAGCGCATGATTCAAACATGTCTGGCCACCCAGATCGGCAAAACAGTCGAGGCATACGTAGACGACGTAGTCGTCAAAACAAAACACGTTGAAACTCTAGTAGACGATTTGAGGCTCACATTCGACATCAAGCTGAATCCGGAAAAATGCGTTTTCGGCGTACCAGCCGGAAAGCTGCTGGGCTTCATTGTATCCGGTAGAGGAATTGAAGCAAACCCAGCTAAAATCCGAGCTCTGTCACAGTTGGATATTCCAAAAGACCTCAAACAAATACAAAAATTAACAGGATGTGTGGCAGCCTTAAGCCGCTTTATCTCGCATCTAGGAGAAAAGGCATTGCCCCTCTATCGCCTCCTCGGGCGCACCGAACACTTTGAGTGAACGGATGCTGCCACTGCCGGACTCGAAGAAATAAAGGCCATATTGGCAACAAATCCGGTCCTGGCGGCGCCCACTCTGGGCGAACCAATGTTGTTATACATCTCAGCAACGCATCAAGTTGTAAGCGCGGTCCTCGTCATCGAACGAGCGATAGAAGGGCATAAATTCCCTCTTCAAAAACCAGTGTATTATGTATCCACTGTGTTAATGATGGGGAACGTAGCAATAATTCAAAATTTTCCTACGTGTCACCAAGATCAATCTATGGAGTCATCTAGCAACGAGGGAGGAGTGGATCTACATACCCTTGTAGATCGTGCGCGGAAGCGTTCAAGAGAACGGGGTTGATGGAGTCATATTCGTCGTGATCCAAATCACCGATGATCCTAGCGCCGAACGGACGACACCTCCGCGTTCAACACACGTACGGAGCAGCGACGTCTCCTCCTTCTTGATCCAGCAAGGGGGGAGGAGAGGTTGATGGAGATCCAGCAGCACGACGGCGTGGTGGAAGTAGCGGGATTCCAACAGGGCTTCGCCAAGCGCTGCGGGAGGAGGGAGATGTGTCATGGGAGGGAGAGGGAGGCGCCAGGCCTTAGGTATGGTTGCTCCTCCTTTTCCCCACTATATATAGGGCCAAGGGAGAGGGGGAAGGCGCAGCCCTTGCCCCTTCCTCCAAGGAAAGGGTGCGGCCAAGGGGGGGAGGAGTCCATCCTCCCCAAGGCACCTCGGAGGTGCCTTCCCCCTTTAGGACTCTCCCCTTTTTCTCTTCTCTTGGCGCATGGGCCTCTTGGGGCTGGTGCCCTTGGCCCATGTAGGCCAAGGCGCACCCCCTACAGCCCACGTGCCCCCCGGGGCAGGTGGCCCCACCCGGTGGACCCCCGGGACCCTTCTGGTGGTCCCGGTACAATACCGATGACCCCGAAACTTGTCCCGATGGCCGAAATAGCACTTCCTATATATAATTCTTTACCTCCGGACCATTCCGGAACTCCTCGTGATGTCCGGGATCTCATCCGGGACTCCGAACAACTTTCGGGTTACCGCATACTAATATCTCTATAACCCTAGCGTCACCGAACCTTATGTGTGTAGACCCTACGGGTTCGGGAGACATGCAGACATGACCGAGATGACTCTCTGGTCAATAACCAACAGCGGGATCTGGATACCCATGTTGGCTCCCACATGTTCCATGATGATCTCATCGGATGAACCACGATGTCAAGGACTTAATCAATCTCGTATACAATTCCCTTTGTCTATCGGTACGATACTTGCCCGAGATTCGATCGTCGGTATCCCGATACCTTGTTTAATCTCGTTACCGGCAAGTCTCTTTACTCGTTCCGTAACACATCATCCCGTGATCAACTCCTTGATCACATTGTGCACATTATGATGATGTCCTACCGAGTGGGCCCAGAGATACCTCTCCGTTTACACGGAGTGACAAATCCCAGTCTCGATTCGTGCCAACCCAACAGACACTTTCGGAGATACCTGTAATGCACCTTTATAGCCACCCAGTTACGTTGTGACGTTTGGTACACCCAAAGCATTCCTATGGTATCCGGGAGTTGCACAATCTCATGGTCTAAGGAAAAGATACTTGACATTAAAAAAGCTTTAGCATACGAACTACATGATCTTGTGCTAGGCTTAGGATTGGGTCTTGTCCATCACATCATTCTCCTAATGATGTGATCCCGTTATCAATGACATCCAATGTCCATGGTCAGGAACCCGTAACCATCTATTGATCAACGAGCTAGTCAACTAGAGGCTTACTAGGGACATATTGTGGTCTATGTATTCACACGTGTATTACGATTTCCGGATAATACAGTTATAGCATGAATAAAATACTATTATCATGAACAAAGAAATATAATAATAACCAATTTATTATTGCCTCTAGGGCATATTTCCAACAGTCTCCCACTTGCACTAGAGTAAATAATCCAGTTCACATCGCTATGTGACTAACACTCAAGGTCACATCCCCATGTGACTAACACCCAAAGAGTTTACTAGAGTCAATAATCTAGTTCACATTACCATGTGATTAACACACGATGAGTTCTGGGTTTGATCATGTTATGCTTGTGAGAGATGTTATAGTCAACGGGTCCGAATCTTTCAGATCCGTGTGTGCTTTACAAATCTCTATGTCATCTCCTAGATGCAGCTACCACGTTCTATTTGGAGCTATTCCAAATAACTATTCTACTTGGAGCTATTCTAAATTGTTGCTCCATTATACATATCCGGTATCTCTACTCAGAGCTATCCGGATAGGTGTTAAGCTTGCATCGACGTAACCCTTTACGACGAACCCCTTTACCACCTCCATAATCGAGAAAATTCCTTAGTCCACTAGTTACTAAGGATAACTTTGACCGCTGTCCCGTGATCCATTCTTGGATCACTCTTGTACCCCTTGACTGACTCATGGCAAGGCACACTTCAGGTGCGGTACACAGCATAGCATACTGTAGAGCCTACGTCTTATGCATAGGGGACGACCTTAGTCCTTTCTCTCTATTCTGCCATGGTCGAGCTTTAATTCTTAACTTCATACCTTACAACTCAGGCAAGAACTCCTTCTTTGACTGATCCATCTTGAACACCTTCAAGATCATGTCAAGGTATGTGCTCATTTGAAAGTACTATTAAGCGTTTTGATCTATCCTTATAGATCTTGATGCTCAATGCTCAAGTAGCTTAATCTAGGCTTTCTATTGAAAAACACCTTTCAAATAACCCTATATGCTTTCTAGAAATTCTACATCATTTCTGATCATTAATATGTCAACAACATATACTCATCAGAAATTCTATAGTGCTCCCACTCACTTCTTTGGAAATACAAGTTTCTCATAAACTTTGTATAAACCCAAAATCTTTGATCATCATCAAAGCATACGTTCCAACTCCGAGATGCTTACTCCAGTCCTTAGAAGGATTGCTAGAGCTTTGCATACTTATTAGCATCTTTCAGGATTGACAAAACCTTCCGGTTGTATCACATACAACCTTTCCTCAAGAAAAGTCATCGAGGAAACAATGTTTTGACATCCTATCTGCAAGATTTCATAAATGATGCAGTAATTGCTAATATAATTCCAACAGACTCTTAGCATCGCTACGAGTGAGAAAGTCTCATCGTAGTCAACTCCTTGAACTTGTCGAAAAACATCTTAATGACAAGTCGAGCTTTCTTAATGGTGATACTTACCATCATTGTCCGTCTTCCTTTTAAAATCCATCTGCACTCAACAGCCTTACGACCATCGAGTTGTTCTGCCAAAGTCTACACTTTATTTTCATATATGGATCCTTTCTCGGATTATATGGCTTTGAGCCATTCGTCGGAATCCGGGCCCACCATCGCTTCTCCATAGCTCGTAGGTTCATTGTTGTCTAGCAACATGACTTCCAAGACAGGATCACGTACCACTTTGAAGTAGTATGCATCCTTGTCATCCCACGAGGTTTGGTAGTGACTTGATCCGAAGTCTCATGATCAATATCATAAGCTTCCACTTCAATTGGTGTAGGTGCCACAGGAACAACTCCCTGTGCCCTGCCATACACTAGTTGAAGAGACGGTTCAATAACCTCATCAAGCCTCCACCATCCTCCCACTCAATTCTTTCGAGAGAAACTTTTCCTCGAGAAAGGACCCGATTCTAGAAACAATCCCTTATTGCTTTCGGATCTGAGACAGGAGGTATACCCAACTGTTTTGGGTGTCCTATGAAGATGCATTTATCCGCTTTGGGTTTGAGCTTATTAGCCTGAAACTTTTTCACATAAGTGTCGCAGTCCCAAACTTTTAAGGAACGACAGCTTAGGTTTCTCCAAACCATAGTTCATACGGTGTTGTCTCAATGGAGTTTCGTGGTGCCCTATTAAAGTGAGTGCGGTTGTCTCTAATGCCTAACCCATGAACGATAGTGGTAATTTGATAAGAGACATCAAGGTACGCACCATATCCAATAGGGTGCAACTATGATGTTCGGACACACCATCCCACTATGGTGTTCCAGGCTGTATTAGTTGTGAAACAATTTCCACAATGTCTTAATTCTGTGCCAAACTCGTAATTCAGATATTCATCTCTATGATCATATCATAGATCTTTTATCCTCTTGTCACGACGATCTTTCAACTTCACCCTGAAATTACTTGAACCTTTCAATAATTCAGACTCGTGATTTATAAGTAAATGTACTCAACATCTACTCAAATCATCTGTGAAGTAAGAACATAACGATATCCACTACATGCCTCAGCACTCATTGGACTGCACACATCAAAATGTATTACTTCCAACAAGTTGCTTTCTGGTTCCATTTTACTGAAACCGAGGCTTTCACTCATCTTGCCCATGTGGTATGATTTGCATGTCTCAAGTGATTCAAAATCAAGTGAGTTCAAACGGTCCATCTGCATGGAGTTTCTTCATGCATATACACCAATAGACATGGTTCGCATGTCTCAAACCTTTCAAAAACGAGTGAGCCCAAAGATCCATCAACATGGAGCTTCTTCATGCGTTTTATACCAATATGACTTACGTGGCAGTGCCACAAGTAGGTGGTACTATCATTACTATCTTTTGGCATGAACATGTGTATCACTACGATCGAGATTCAATAAACCATTCAATTTAGGTGCAAGACCATTGAAGGTATTATTCAAATAAACAGAGTAACCGTTATTCTCCTTAAATGAATAACCGTATTGCGATAGACATAATCCAATCATGTCTATGTTCAACGCAAACACCAAATAACAATTATTTAGGTTTAACACCAATCTCTTTGGTAGAGGGAGCGTGCGATGCTTGATCATATCAAGCTTGGAAAAACTTCCAACACATATCGTCAGCTCACCTTTAGCTAGTATCCGTTTATTCCGTAGCCTTTTGTTTCGAGTTACTAACACTTAGCAACCGAACCGGTATCTAATACCCTGGTGCTACTAGGAGTACTAGTAAAGTACACATTAACACAATGTATATCCAATATACTTCTATCGACCTTGCCAGCCTTCCCATCTACCAAGTATCTAGGGTAATTCTGCTCCAGTGGTTGTTCCCCTTATTACAGAAGCACTTAGTCTCGGGTTTGGGTTTAACCTTGGGTTTCTTCACTAGAGCAGCAGCTGATTTTCCGTTTCATGAAGTATCCCTTCTTGCCCTTGCCCTTCTTGAAACTAGTGGTTTCACCAACCATCAACAATTGATGCTCCTTCTTGATTTCTACTTTTGTGGTGTCAAACATCGTGAATATCTCAAGGATCATCATATATGTCCCTGATATATTATAGTTCATCACGAAGCTCTAGCAGCTTGGTGGCAATGACTTTCGGAGAAACATCACTATCTCATCTGGAAGATCAACTCCCACTCGATTCAAATGATTGTTGTACTCAGACAATCTGAGCACAGGCTCAACAATTGAGCTTTTCTCCCTTAGTTTGTAGGTTAAGAAAATCGTCGGAGGTCTTATACCTCTTGACTTGGGCACGAGCCAGAAATCCCAATTTCAGCCCTCAAAACATCTCATATGTTTCACGACGTTTCAAAAACGTCTTTGGTGCCTCAATTCCAAACCGTTTAACTGAACTATCACGTAGTTATCAAAACGTGTATGTCAGATGTTCGCAACATCCACATACAACGTTCGAGGTTCAGCACACTGAGCGGTGCATTAAGGACATAAGCCTTCTATGAAGCAATGAGGACAATCCTCAGTTTACGGACCTAGTCCGCATAATTGCTACTATCAACTTTCAACTAATTTTTTCTCTAGGAACATATCTAAACAGTAGAACTATAGCGTGAGCTACGACATAATTTGCAAAATCCTTTTGACTATGTTCAGGATAATTAAGTTCATCTTATGAACTCCCACTCAGATAGACATCCCTCTAGTCATCTAAGTGATTACATGATCCGAGTTAACTAGGCCGTGTCCGATCATCACGTGAGACGGACTAGCCAACGTCGGTGAACATCTTCATGTTGATCGTATCTTCTATACGACTCATGCTCGACCTTTCGGTCTCCGTGTTCCGAGGCCATGTCTGTACATGCTAGGCTCGTCAAGTTAACCCTAAGTGTATTGCATGTGTTCCGAGGCCATGTCTGTACATGCTAGGCTCGTCAACACCCGTTGTATGTGAACGTAAGAATCCATCACACCCGATCATCACGTGGTGCTTAGAAGCGACGAACTGTAGCAACGGTGCACAGTTAGGGGAGAACACTTCTTGAAATTTTAATGAGGGATCATCTTATTTACTATCGTCGTTCTAAGCAAATAAGATGCATAAACATGATAAACATCACATGCAATCAAATAGTGACATGATATGGCCAATATCATTTTGCTCCTTTTGATCTCCATCTTCGGGGCTCCATGATCATCATCGTCACCAGCATGACACCATGATCTCCATCATCATGATCTCCATCATCGTGTCTCCATGAGTTGTCACGTCATCTATTACTTCTACTACTACAGCTAACGGTTAGCAATAAAGTAAAGTAATTACATGACGTTTATGTTGACACGCAGGTCATAAATAAATTAAGACAACTCCTATGGCTCCTGCCGGTTGTCATACTCATCGACATGCAAGTCGTGATTCCTATTACAAGAACATGATCAATCTCATACATCACATATATCATTCATCACATCCTTTTTGGCCATATCACATCACATAGCATACCCTGCAAAAACAAGTTAGACGTCCTCTAATTGTTGTTTGCATGTTTTACGTGGCTGCTATGGGTTTCTAGCAAGAACGTTTCTTACCTACGCAAGAACCACAACGTGATATGCCAATTGCTATTTACCCTTCATAAGGACCCTTTTCATCGAATCCGATCCGACTAAAGTGGGAGAGACAGACACCCGCCAGCCACCTTATGCAACTAGTGCATGTTTGCCGGTGGAACCGGTCTCACGTAAGCGTACGTGTAAGGTTGGTCCGGGCCGCTTCATCCCACGATGCCGCCGAATCAAGATAAGACTAGTAACGGCAAGCATATTGAACAATATCGACGCCCACAACTACTTTGTGTTCTACTCGTGCATAGTAACTACGCATAAACCTAGCTCTGATACCACTGAAGGGGAACGTAGCAATAATTCAAAATTTTCCTACGTGTCACCAAGATCAATCTATGGAGTCATCTAGCAACGAGGGAGGAGTGGATCTACATACCCTTGTAGATCGCGCGCGGAAGCGTTCAAGAGAACGGGGTTGATGGAGTCGTACTCGTCGTGATCCAAATCACTGATGATCCTAGCGCCGAACGGACGACACCTCTGCGTTCAACACACGTACGGAGCAGCGACGTCTCCTCCTTCTTGATCCAGCAAGGGGGGAGGAGAGGTTGATGGAGATCCAGCAGCACGACGGCGTGGTGGAAGTAGCGGGATTCCAACAGGGCTTCGCCAAGCGCTGCGGGAGGAGGGAGATGTGTCATGGGAGGGAGAGGGAGGCGCCAGGCCTTAGGTATGGTTGCTCCTCCTTTTCCCCACTATATATAGGGCCAAGGGAGAGGGGGGAGGCGCAGCCCTTGCCCCTTCCTCCAAGGAAAGGGTGCGGCCAAGGGGGGGGAGGAGTCCATCCTCCCCAAGGCACCTCGGAGGTGCCTTCCCCCTTTAGGACTCTCCCCTTTTTCTCTTCTCTTGGCGCATGGGCCTCTTGGGGCTGGTGCCCTTGGCCCATGTAGGCCAAGGCGCACCCCCTACAGCCCATGTGCCCTCTGGGGCAGGTGGCCCCACCCGGTGGACCCCCGGGACCCTTCCGGTGGTCCCGGTACAATACCGATGACCCCGAAACTTGTCCCGATGGCCGAAATAGCACTTCCTATATATAATTCTTTACCTCCGGACCATTCCGGAACTCCTCGTGACGTCCGGGATCTCATCCGGGACTCCGAACAACTTTCGGGTTACCGCATACTAATATCTCTATAACCCTAGCGTCACCAAACCTTAAGTGTGTAGACCCTACGGGTTCGGGAGACATGCAGACATGACCGAGATGACTCTCCGGTCAATAACCAACAGCGGGATCTGGATACCCATGTTGGCTCCCACATGTTCCATGATGATCTCATCGGATGAACCACGATGTCAAGGACTTAATCAATCCCGTATACAATTCCCTTTGTCTATCGGTACGATACTTGCCCGAGATTCGATCGTCGGTATCCCGATACCTTGTTCAATCTCGTTACCGGCAAGTCTCTTTACTCGTTCCGTAACACATCATCCCGTGATCAACTCCTTGATCACATTGTGCACATTATGATGATGTCCTACCGAGTGGGCCCAGAGATACCTCTCCGTTTACACGGAGTGACAAATCCCAGTCTCGATTCGTGCCAACCCAACAGACACTTTCGGAGATACCTGTAATGCACCTTTATAGCCACCCAGTTACGTTGTGACGTTTGGTACACCCAAAGCATTCCTACGGTATCCGGGAGTTGCACAATCTCATGGTCTAAGGAAAAGATACTTGACATTAGAAAAGCTTTAGCATACGAACTACATGATCTTGTGCTAGGCTTAGGATTGGGTCTTGTCCATCACATCATTCTCCTAATGATGTGATCCCGTTATCAATGACATCCAATGTCCATGGTCAGGAAACCATAACCATCTATTGATCAACGAGCTAGTCACCTAGAGCCTTACTAGGGACATATTGTGGTCTATGTATTCACACGTGTATTACGATTTCCGGATAATACAGTTATAGCATGAATAAAAGACTATTATCATGAACAAAGAAATATAATAATAACCAATTTATTATTGCCTCTAGGGCATATTTCCAACAGTTAACCCCCTGCCAATCCCGTTACCCGCACTATCAGAAGATAGCATATGCGGTGTTCATGGCGTCCCGGAAGCTCCGACACTACTTTCAAGAGTGTTCGATAACAGTGGCCTCTGAAGTACCACTCAATGACATTATAAATAACCGCGACGCAACGGGTAGGATTGCAAAATGGGCCATTAAGCTCTTACCATTCGACATAACTTACAAACCTCGGCGAGCTATAAAGTCACAAGTTTTGGCTGACTTCGTCGCTGAATGGACCGAAGCCGAACTCCCTAAAGAGTACGGCGCATACTCCAATTGGGTTATGCATTTCGACGGCTCTAAAATGTTGGCCGGACTGGGGGCTGGCGTCGTATTGACGTCCCCAACCGGGGACACAGTCCAGTACATACTTCAAATAATGTACACGGACTCCAACAATGCAGCCGAATACGAGGCCCTATTACATGGTCTCCGGATGGCAGTCTCCATGGGTATTCAACGCCTAGAGGTGCGCGGGGACTCAAACCTTGCAATATCCCAAATAAATGGAGACTTTGACGCCAAGGATCCAAAAATGGCAGCATATCGCAACGCCGTCCTAAAAATGTCAGCTCGGTTTGAAGGACTCGAATTCCATCACATAACCCGAGATAATAACCAAGCGGCCGACGTACTGGCACGCATCGGTGCAAAACGTGATGCTGTCCCTCCAAATATCTTCCTAGAACGACTCTTCAAGCCATTCGTACTATGGGAAGAGGAGCCCGGAAGTGACAAACCGGAAAAAACCGAGCCAATCGGCGATTCAGCCGATGACATAACACCTTCAGCCCACGACATAATGGCAGTAATCGCCCCGTGGACAGAACCATTCCTAGCCTACTTGCTTAGGCAGGAACTTCCGAAGACCAAAACGAGGCCTGCTGCATAGTCCGGCGATCGAAAGCCTACAAGGTCCATGAGGGAGAACTTTATAAGAAAAGCACAACCGGAGTCCTTCAAAGATGTATCTCCGAAGAGGAAGGGCGCAACCTCCTGGCTGAAATTCATGCCGGACTAGGCGGACACCACGCAGCAGCCCGGGCCCTTGTAGGAAAGGCGTTCCGTACAGGATTTTATTGGCCGACGGCCCGGGCAGATGCCCAGGACTTAGTCCAGAGATGCATTGGTTGTCAGCTCTTTGCTAATCAGAGCCATATGCCGCCTACCGCCCTCAAAACTATACCCATTACCTGGCCGTTCGCGGTCTAGGGGCTTGATATGGTTGGACCCCTTAAAGGGGGAACCCACAAGCAAAGGTACCTATTGGTCATGGTGGATAAATTCACCAAATGGATAGAGGCCAAGCCGGTCAAAACGGCAGAGTCCGGACCAGTGATAGACTTTATATCCGGGGTAGTACACCATTACGGAGTCCCCCACAGCATCATCACCGACAACGGCACGAACTTCACAGCCGATGAGGTTAAGTCATGGTGCAAGAATATGGGCATCAAGCTCGACTACGCTTCAGTCTATCACCCTCAAACCAACGGTCAAGTGGAACGAGCAAATGGTCTAATAATGAGCGGCATTAAACCCAGACTAGTGCGGTCACTTACTAAATCTGACACGCACTGGGTCGAGGAGCTCGACTCCGTACTCGGGGGGCTGCGGACAATGCCTAACCGTACTACCAGATTCACACCATTTTTTATGGTATACGGCGCAGAGGCAGTCCTGCCCTGCGACATTATTCATGACTCACCTCGAGTGCGCATGTACGAGGAAAGAGAGGCTGAGCTGGATCGGCAGGACAGCTTGGACATATTGGAGGAAGAACGCGACGTCGCCAAAGCTCGTTCCGCATTCTATCAGCAGCAGGCTCGAAGATATCAAAGCAGAGAAGTACGGGCCAAGACTTACAACGTTGGCGAACTAGTTCTACGCCTGCCAGACAAGAAAAAGGACAAGCTCAAGCCCAAATGGGAGGGCCCCTTCATTATCGATCAAGTCCTGACCGGTGGAGCATACCGTCTACGAAATGCGTCGGATAACCGACTCGAGCCGAACCCATGGAACGCAGCCTGCCTCCGACGATTCTATGCCTAGCGCCGGACTAAGAGTTCGTCCCCTTCCCCCGTCCAAAGTTTTACACTTCGGCTGTCTTTTGTTTCTCTTTTCCTGCCTTTTTATTCAAAAGCCCTTGCGGGCCTATTTTTGCATTTTTCGCATACGCATGATGTGCCATCCGCACTCATTATTCCTGGGGGCTTCTTTTACAGAAGCTCAATTATATGGGTTTCATACCCAGCACATGTGTCAAGCTTCCACATGTACCTTTTACTCGCCATTATATGCATCGATATGACTTAAGTTTTGGCCAAGCTGGGTTGCCTGGCTCCTGTGCTTACCCCTACGTTCCCGATTGTTCGACTAGGAGGTAAAGGGAGCACCTCTGCGATTGTTACTGCCGGGTCAGCCGGATGTGTACCTCAGACTGGGTGAAGCCGAAAGCTAGCATTCTTAAGGGAATATTCGGTCGGTGACTTAAAATATGACTTTTTACCTATTTATCTATCTGCCCCCAGATGTTTTACTGCTTTCTTTGCAGTCCGGACATGCACTTTAGGGCATGCCTCCCAGCGAAAGGAACCCTTAACGGAACTATTCTCCCTGGAAGATGTTTCTTACTAACCATGTAATATAACATAACTAGTTGGGCACTTGTCTGATAAAGCACTAATGACCCCTATGCCTGGTCTCCATGCATACCACGGTTGTTTCTTAACCAAAAAGGTATTCGGACACACTCCGGACTCTAGGGTCCAGAGGTTGAAGCGAAAAGGTCGGCAAAGACAAACGATCTACAATCCGGCTAGAAGGCATTTCACATGTCACTTTAGAGGAAAACATACATTGTCAAATTTATTGATTGTATTCTCCTCAATCCCGTCTAACAGGCTGTCTAACTTACAGTCCCGTTGGGAAAACTTAGCAGCCAACTCTACTTGGCTATATACTAAACTCACAGGGATCTCCATCCCATCGGGCCCCACCGGCCCAACTTCGGCCATATGGTTGGGATCCGCCTTCTTATACCGCGTCTTCACCATGGCCCAAGCCTCCCTGGCACCTTGACGGCAAGCCGAAATCTTCCACAAACGGAAGCGCTGCCGCACTCCCTGAAGCTTCTCCGCAAGCTCCCCAAGGCCCTCGGGTAGGGAGAGGGCTGGCCATAAAGCCCGGACGACGCCGCTCATTGCCTGCCGAACTCGTTCGAGCAGTTGCAACAGTTCGGGAAGTTGATCACCCATTGATATGGGCATCTCCTCTGCAGGACGACCTGTGAGTATACCTACAAGACATATCATGTCAATATACTTCCTTGCCGAACTCTTCTTTTCAAAGGAGTCCGCTCAAGCACTTACTATAAATGCCGCGACGAAGCCGCTGATTCTCCTTAATGGAGCCGGACAGCTCGGCTCGAGCTCCTTTCAGCTCTTCTCCGAGCTTGGCATTGGCATCCTGGAGCTTGTTCCTTTCTTGCTGAACCCTATTCAGCACACTCTCGCCGGCCTTTAGCTGGCGCAGCAATGCTTGCCTGTCCGGATCTTGTCCGGCGGCACCTGCAATGTCATTATTAGACTCGCGCGCACGCCGCACAGCGCTTATATTTATTAATAAAAATGTGTTACCGGGAGGGGTTTCTGCGTCTCCTCCTGCGGCAGCAAGTGCGGCCTCAAGTTGGGCCTTGCAATCTTGCAGCTCCCGAGAAAGCTGGGCATTCTTCTCGGTAAGAGCCTGCGTTTCACATGATCCTTAAATCAGTTAACATAACTACTTTAAGTCTCGGGGGCTACTGGTATATACATCCATTAAAATTCCCTTACCCGTATGTCTTTCACATACTGCTCCGTGGCTCTGGTAAAACCATCTTGAGCGGCACGGAGATGCGCGTCCCCTGCGTTAAAGGCATCCAATGCCTCAGGGGAAAAGCACGCTTCACGAAATACTGTCCGGCGGCGCCTATGGTTCATGGCGCTCTCCACCTCAGACTTGGTGGCGGACAGTCTGTCGGTGTCCTCCGTTGGAGAAGGATCCGGCCCGTGTCTTGCGCTTGCCTCCCCCTCCAGGCCGGGCGCTGGAGCCTGGCCGGTGTAGGTTGGATCAGCAACTTCTGCGCCCGCAGTCCGGCGAGCGCTTTTTCTCCTACAAAGATCATGAGCACTCAGGCGTTTCCTAGGAACGTTGCTCTGAAAATTCAAATACGAGCTATACCTTTGCGGCGACGTTTCCGTCCGCACCGCGCTCCTTTTCCGCCTGCTGGTCCGGACTGGCCTCTGTTGGTCAGCCGCCGCGGGCTCGGCTTCCTGCCGTAAAGGCACTTCCTGTAAAATACCATCGTTCGCGAAGGTTAGAAATGGGCAGGGAAAAGATTGTGGTGTCCGGACTTCTGTCGCGGTCACCTGGGAAGCCGGACACAGTCCGGGGTAGTCCGCCGTAATGGCAACCAAAGCATTGTCTATGCTAAGCTGGTGAAACACCCCGTCGATCAGCTCCACCTCGATGTCCGGATCCTCTTTGGAGGCCGGATCTAGGGATCTTTCCGGATCCTCGGGTTGCGGAGCAGGACTTGCCATGTCCTCCACAGTCCGGCGTAGATCCTGCGCCGAAGACATAATGTAAGAAGCCTAAACTTCGAAAGCATGGGTTGAGCCCTTAAAGGTGTTCACTTACCCATCCTCTAGGGTTGATCATGGAAAACCCATTCAAAGGGTTCGTTCGAAGGAAGTCCTCCTTCTCCCCCTTGTACAGGCTGGACAGGATCTCCACTAGATCCTCGGTCGAATCCAGCCCTTTGCGGCCATGACGGGTGGCATCGTCTTCCCCGTTGAAATCCCACATGGGGTGGCCTCTGTATTGCAATGGCTGTACCCCCCGCATGATGCATGTCGCCATGACTCCGATCATGGTCAAGCCAGAATGGGCCATTAATCTTATTCGGCCCATCAAGTAATGGATGCTCTTGTCTTCCTCCAATCGGGGGCTCCGTGGGCGCCAGCTGAGGCGTTTCTTCAAAGGAGCAGCACTAAACTCCGGGAGTCCGATCCGGACTGGGTCCGGCAGCGGAGCGTCTCCTATATAAAACCACTCTGAAGGCCAGTCTTCGGATGCCTTCTTGGGAGTACCGGATGGGTATCCGGTCCCGGCAATGCGCCATATTTCGGCGCCGCCCACTTGATATATGGACCCCTCATGAGAACGGGGTACGAGGCAGAACAGCCTCTTCCACAATGCAAAATGGGGCTCAATGCCCAGGAATAGCTCACAAAGAGCTACGTAGCCCGCGATATGTAGGACAGAGGCGGGCGTGAGGTGGTGGAGCTGGAGTCCGTAGAACTCCAGGAGCCCGCGGAGGAACGGGTGTATTGGAAATCCGAGTCCCCTTACCAGATAGGGGACGAAGCATACTCGCTCCCCCTTATTGGGGCTTGGGGTAGCCTCCGCTTGCCTCCCACCTTGATAAGTAACCAGTCCGGCCCGGACTGGGACCATGAAGGCCGGAGGGAGAAATCCCCCCGTTTGGAGCTTCACTAGCTCGTTGTGCGAAACAGAGCACCTCCTCCAATTCCCCGGCGGTGGGCTGGGAGTGCGTGAAGAAGAACCGCGTCAACGGTCCATGATGGAATGGATTTTTAGGTCAAAGGCGCTCAGATGAAGTATTCGCGGGAGGAGGATGGTGTGGTTTGGATCTGGATTTTTGCCTCTTTTATAGGCGGATGACTCGCACGACTAGGGGGTGAAATGTAAAAGACACCCTGGCTTTTCGCATTCGTGCGACGCGTGGAAGAATACCATTATTGGGCGTAGAAGCCGAGAAACACAGTATTTATGGTGAAGCCGGACACTGTTCGGCAGGTACATGGAACTTGAAGGGAGAACCCGCATTGCAACGCCGAAGACTATATACGCGCTGGACTTATCGTCATTGAAGCCTGGTTCGGGGGCTACTGAGGGAGTCCTGGACTAGGGGGTGTCCGGACAGCCGGACTATCATCGTCCGCCGGACTCCAAGACTACGAAGATACAAGATTGAAGACTCCGTCCCGTGTCCAGATGGGACTTTCCTTGGCATGGAAGGCAAGCTTGGCGATACAGATATGTAGATCTCCTACCATTGTAACCGACTCTGTGTAACCCTAGCCTCCTCCGGTGTCTATATAAACCGGAGGGCTTTAGTCCATAGGACACAACATACATTACAACAATCATACCATAGGCTAGCTTCTAGGGTTTACCCTCCTTGATCTCGTGGTAGATCCACTATTGTACTACCCATATCATCAATATTAATCAAGCAGGACATAGGGTTTTACCTCCATCGAGAGGGCCCGAACCTGGGTAAAAACATCGTGTCCCTCGTCTCCTGTTACCATCCGCCTAGACGCACAGTTCGGGACCCCCTACCCGAGATCCGCCGGTTTTGACACCGACACCGCTCCGATAGGCGCTCCTTTTCAAGAGCCTCATTGCGGTCGACAGCATCCTTCAATTTCACGGCCAATTCGGCGATCTTTTCCCTGCTTAGGCAGTGTGCAGCCTTTTCGGCTTCCAACTCCTCGGCCGCCCTCAAGGCAGCCGCATCACTCCTTCGGGCTTGCTCCTTAGCTTGAGCAAGCTCGGCCCGAAGGCTCTCCACAGCGGCAGCACCGTATGCATCACAGCATATATATTGTCAGAAGCGGGCTTTGACTCCCTTAAACAAGTGACTGCGGAGAATTCATTTACCTTGCGACTTGTCAAGTCGCCAGTTGACAAGCGCGATGTCCGCATCCGCCACATCAAGTTGCCGCATTAGCTCGACAACTCCACTAGTTCGGCTAGCCCCCGGACTATCCGCCACCTACATAGGAACGGCGACATTCATCACCTGAGATTTTGATCCTCGGCACGCTGTCGCTTTCGACAACCTACCGAGTCTCAGGGGCTACTATCTATACAGGGCGCACTTCTATGTGCCAAACTGTCAAAAAGGTGCGTCGTCCTTGCGTACCTCAAATCCCGTCAGCAAACTCCTGATGGCATTATGCAATCCGCTTTCGGCGGATGAAATCCTTCCAATCACCATACGCATCAAAGCACGGTGATCTTCTGAGATGGACGCCCTCTCAAGAAGATTCTTCAGCTCCCCCGGCCGGACACTAGTTGGCACCGGACTCTCTGGCCCCACCGGACTCTGGGATACCCTCCGCGACGATACTTCAGGCTCGTCTGCCCTGTCCGACGGCGCAGCAGACGGAGGCGTTTCGCTCTCCATCATCTCTGGACGAAGATCCCCTGAAGACGAACTCATCTGAGAAGGCCGCAGATCCGAACTGTAAGGTAAAAATTTCGGTCATCCACAGAAGCACAAATAGGGGTATTTCCTTATTAATGAACCCCCCTTTTTTTCCCTACTCACGGCTCGCTGGAGGGCTGATCCTTCAGAGACGATTGTACGTCCGGGCTTTCCCCGGACGCAGGACCCTCCGGTAAATATTTCTTCCCCCGCTTAGGGGCTTTGGCCTCCGGGTCTTCGGAGGCGGTCCTCTTCTCCCCCTGGAAGGAGGGATTATCGATCCCCCCCTCTTCAGGCGCCCCCTTGGGCGAGGTGATAGCTCTTCTATTTTCCCCATCGCCCCCTTCTACGGGTGCGACCTCCAACATTCTGACCAGCACGGGCTTCGGTGCGGTCTCTGGGAGGGGGGCCGAACACCTTATCAGCTTCGATCGCGCTACCTACTCCTGATGAAGAATAATGGGTTAGAAGGCGAATTTCAGAAAAGCAAACAAACAGAACGTCCGGACTCTGAGCTACTTACCTGTGTATCCGGGCGATTGCAGCTTAGGCCTGCGTCCTCGGTCAATTCCGGACACGCCACCTGCGGTCCGAAGAACAACTTGTACATCTCCACAGGCGTCATACCCATGAAGTGTTGGAGAGTTCGTGGTCCCTCCGGATTGAACTCCCATAACCGGAGAGGACGGTGTGACGGAGGAGGGCATCCACCGGCCCTGAAGGTCGGAGCCGGACATTGTTGAAGATCCGAAGTGCTCGAATCTGGGGCTCTGGGTGTTGGAACTTGGAGCAAGGAGAGGATTCGATGGAAGATTGAAAAAAAGAAACGAGCCTTGGTCCCCTTATAAAGGGGGAAAATACCAAGAGCCGTCTCTGTGACCATTCGGGATTCACCTTCGATAGAGGAGGCGTGGCGACGGGCACGGTTGGGTTACCCACGCTCGTATTGATGAGAATCCCGGAATAAGGGGAACACGATCTCTGCTTCGACAAGACGTGCCAAGGAAACCGCTTCGCTAAACATGCTGAGGTGGTATAATAAAAAAACGATTCAAGTAAAAGCCTGGTAGCGGTGTGATGTCATGCCGCATAATACGTCAGCATATTGAACTTGTGTACATTTTATTCTCTCTACGGTGGAATGTGGAATTTGTTTTGCAGAGCCGGACACTATCCTGGTGTTCATGATCTTCTCTGGATTATTCAAGGGAGGAACCCGCCTTGCAATGCCGAACATTATGCGCGCCGGACTTATCGTCATTGAAGCCTGGTTCAGGGGCTGCTGAGGGAGTCCTGGACTAGGGGGTGTCCGGACAGCCGGACTATCATCGTCCGCCGGACTCCAAGACTACGAAGATACAAGATTGAAGACTCCGTCCCGTGTCCGGATGGGACTTTCCTTGGCGTGGAAGGCAAGCTTGGCAATATGGATATGTAGATCTCCTACCATTGTAACCGACTTTGTGTAACCCTAGCCTCCTCCGGTGTCTATATAAACCGGAGGGCTTTAGTCCGTAGGACAAAACATACATCACAACAATCATACCATAGGCTAGCTTTAGGGTTTAGCCTCCTTGATCTCGTGGTAGATCCACTCTTGTACTACCCATATCATCAATATTAATCAAGCAGGACGTAGGGTTTTACCTCCATCAAGAGGGCCCGAACCTGGGTAAAACATCGTGTCCCTTGTCTCCTGTTACCATCCGCCTAGACGCACAGCTCGGGACCCCCTACCCGAGATCCGCCGGTTTTGACACCGACAATAGGTTAGTCCCAAAAGTAATATAAAAGTGAATAATAAAGCCCAATATTGCCCAAAACAGTAGATAATATAGCATGGAGCAATCAAAAATTATAGATACGTTGGAGACGTATCAACCCTACGTCAAGAAATCAAGGAGGAGGCCACGAGGTAGGGGGGCGCACTTACCCTCCCAGGGCGCGCCCTCCACCCTCATGGGCCCCCTGTTGCTCCACCGACATACTCCTTCCTCCTGTATATACCTACGTACCCCCAAACGGCCAGATACGGAGCCAAAAACTTAATTCCACCGCCGCAACCTTCTGTTCCCATGAGATCCCATCTTGGGGCCTATTTCGGAGCTCCGCCGGAAGGGGAATCAATCGCGGAGGGCTTCTACATCATCACCATAGCCCCTCCGATGAAGTGTGAGTAATTTACTTCAGACCTTCAGGTCCATAGTTATTAGCTAGATGGCTTCCTCTCTCTTTTTGGATCACAATACAAAGTCCCCCCCCCCCTCTCGTGGAGATCTATTCGATGTAATCTTCTTTTGCAGTGTGTTTGTTGAGACCGATGAATTGTGGGTTTATGATCAAGATTATCTATGAACAATATTTGAATCTTCTCTGAATTATTTTATGTATGATTGGTTATCTTTGCAAGTCTCTTCGAATTATCGGTTTGGTTTGGCCTACTAGAATGGTTTTTCTTGCAATGGGAGAAGTGCTTAGCTTTGGGTTCAATCTTTCCGTGTCCTTTCCCAGTGACAGTAGGGGCAGCAAGGCACGTATTGTATTGTTGCCATCGAGGATAACAAGATGGGATTTTTATCATATTGCATGAATTTATCCCTCTACATCATGCCATCTTGCTTAAGGCGTTACTCCGTTTTTATGAACTTAATACTCTAGATGCATGCTGGATAGCGGTCGATGAGTGGAGTAATAGTAGTAGATGCAGGCAGGAGTCGGTCTACTTGTCTCGGACGTGATGCCTATATACATTATCATACCTAGATATTCTCATAACTATGCTCAATTCTGTCAATTGCTCAACATTAATTCGTTCACCCACCGTAAAATACTTATGCTCGTGAGAGAAGCCACTAGTGAAACCTATGGCCCCCGGGTCTATCTTCATCATATTAATCATCCAACACTTAGTTATTTCCTTTGCTTTTTACTTTGCTTTTATTTTACTTTGCATCTTTATCACAAAATACCAAAAATATTATCCTATCATATCTATCAGATCTCACTCTCGTAAGTGACCGTGTAGGGATTGACAACCCCTTATCGCGTTGGTTGCAAGGATTTATTTGTTTTGTGTAGGTACGAGGGACTCGCGCGTAGCCTCCTACTGGATTGATACCTTGGTTCTCAAAACTGAGGGAAATACTTATGCTACTTTGCTGTATCACCCTTTCCTCTTCAAGGGAAAACCAACGCAGTCCTCAAGAGGTAGCAGGTCCTAACAGGTTAGTCACAATAGGCTTGGCTACCCAAATGGTTCTTTGCTTGACACCACTTTGAGTAACAACAAACTTGGCAAACACATTGCCAACCTTATCCTTCGCAAGAGAATAGATATCATCAATAATAATTGGGTTGGATGAGTTACCACTAGTGCATGAAGAAGTGAGGTGACATTTCTCATGACATAAGTAGCAACGTCTACTCTTCACTTTCTTCTCACTTGAGTTCTCAACTTGAGAAGCATTAGCTTGAGTATTCTTGGGAAGAGGCCTTTCTTCAACTTGTAGTTGAGCATGAGATTGAACTTGTGGCCTCTTCCCTTGTTGCTTGTGACTAATGGCCTTCTTCTTCAATGGGAAAGATCAAACATGATGCCCTTCAATTTTGCACTTGAAGCAAACAATCTTGGCAGAATTCTTGACTTATTCTTGGCCCTTCTTCTTGTTCATCTTGGACTTCTTCTTCTTATTGGAGTTGAATCCAAGTCCACCTTTGTCATTGGGGGATTTTTGCACACTCAAGATATTGTTGAGTGTGGATTTCCCTTCATGACACTTTTCCAAGTCTTTCTTCAAAGAAGTGACTTGGGCCTTGAGTTCTTTGATTTCCTCTACATGGTTAGTCTCAACACAAGCACTAGAGGAAGTATAAGCTTCATCATTAGAGCAACAAGGCAAGGAAAGCAATTCATCACAAGATGTGCCAATGTTACGCATAGATGAATTACGAGGACTAGCACAAGGAAATATAGCATTTTGACTAAAAGTAGTGATAGTACCCACATGAGGCTCACTAGATGTTACCTTAGCAATCATGGCCTCATGAGCTATCTTTAGCACATTATGGGATACTAGGAGATCATCATGAGAGCTTGAGAGCTTTTCATGGCTTTCTTCCAATTTCCCATAATTGCTAGATAGCAACTCAAGTTGAGCCCGAAGCTCAACATTGTCCTTCAAAATGGATGCTTCACAAGTAATGGAGTTAGTAGCACAAGCATCATCAATAATAGCAAGAGGAGAAGGCAACTTGGCAAGCTCTTTTGAATATGAAGCTTTAAGTTGTGCATGAGACTCGGTGAGTTTGATGAGCTCACTCTTAATGACCCTTGAGCCATTTTCGAGGTGCCCAAAGTCCTCAAGAAGTTTAGCATTCGCAACTTCAAGCTTCTCATTTTAGTTTCAAAATCATTGGCCACCTCAAGAGCTATATCATGAGATTCCTTCACTCTAGATAATTCTAGAGCAAAAGTCTCCTCAAGAGATTTCTTGGTGGTTTGTTCAAGTTCAAGAGCTTGAGAGAGGTCCGCAATCTCATTAGCGTAATCACACTCATGACCTTCCATTTTTTCAATGGTGACCTCAAGCTCCTCTAGATGAGATTCCAACTCCTCTATATATTTCTTGCCCTCAATAGCAATAGACATGATTTACATGAAGTTGGAACGAGCAATTTTATTCTTATGAAGAGCTTTAAAAATCATTTCCCCCTTAATTTTTAGGGAGGCAACATTATCATTCTCTTCATCATTATCCTCATCATTATTAGCATCAACGTCATCAACAAGAGACATATTGGGGTTTAAGGTAGGAGATACCTTTGAAGCCTTGGCCATAAGGACAACCGCAATAGATGATGATGTAGGATCCCTTGAAGCACCATTTAAAACCACATCTTGTTCCATGGAGTGTTGGGTTTCCTCTACATTGTTAGCACAACAACTCGAGGAAATACAAGCGTTTTTATCATGGCAACAAGATATAGCAAGCATATCATCATGAGATTTAGTCAAGCAATTTCTACAAGATATGCACGGATTATCAACACAAGCATGAGAAACATGTAGGGTGCTTGAAGTGTTAAAGTCCAAATAAGATGCATTGCAATAAGATAGTGATGACGGATCATCCACAATAAGCATACTATCATCATTGCAATGACCAACACTACTCACCATTTCATTACCTTGTGGAAAACCACATGTAGGTGAAGTAGAAAAAGTTGAGAACACAATACGGCTGGAGGTGGAGGGAGAACAATCATCCCGACAAATCTTGGACACGCCATATTTATCTTGAAGCTTTGTCCACAACTCATGAGCATCCCGGAACGGCATGAGTTGAAATATAACTACATTGCTCAAAGCATCGAAAAGCACGTTAGAAGCTTGAGCATTGAGATAAGAGTTTTTCTCATCCTCTAAAGATAATATTTGCGGATCATTTGGAGGAGAAAAACCCATGTCTACAATTCACTCTAAATTTGGGTCCATGGCCCTAAAGAGATTAAGCATGCGAATTACCCAAACATCAAAATTTGTGCCATCAAAACTAAGTGTCAGAGAATCCTAATCCCCTAGTCGGCATCTTTACTCTCTAGGCGGTTAAGCCTAACAAAGAGAGACGAGGCTCTCATACCAATTGAAAGATCGTGAAAGTTGCCTAGAGGGGGGGGAATAGGCGCTTTAAAATAATTACGGTTTAGGCTTGAACAAATGCGGAATAAACCTAGCCATTAATTTGCCAAGCACAAAACCTACAATAACTAGGCTCACCTATGTGCACCAACAACTTATGCTAAGCAAGATAAACAACTAAGTGATAGCAAGAAATATGACAAGAAACAATATGACTATCACAAAGTAAAGTGCATAAGTAAAGGGCTCAGGTAAGAGATAACCGAGGCACGTGGAGACGATGATGTATCCCGAAATTCACACCCTTGCGAATGCTAATCTCCGTTTGAAGCGGTGTGGAGGCACAATGCTCTCCAAGAAGCCACTAAGGCCACCGTAATCTCCTCACGCTCTCGCACAATGCAAGATGCCGTCATTCCACTAAGGGACCCTTGAGGGCGGTCACTGAACCCGTACAAATGGTAACCCTTGGGGGCGGTCACCGAACCCGTACACTTTGGCAACCCTTGGGGGGCGGTCACCGAAACCCGTTAAATTGCTCAGGGCGATCTCCACAATCTAATTGGAGACCCCGACGCTTGCCTAGAGCTTTACACCACAATGATTGAGCTCCGAACATCACCAACCGTCTAAGGCACTCAAGCACCCAAGAGGAACAAGCTCAAGGGTACCAAGCACCCAAGAGTAAGCTTCTCAACTTGTAACTTCCACGTATCACCGTGAAGAACTCAAACCTATGCACCAAATGCAATGGCAAGGGCACACTGAGTGCCCAAGTCCTTCTCTCCTAAATCCCACCAAAGCAACTAATGTTAGGGAGAAAAATGATCATTGCGAGAATCTCGAAGGAGCGCTCGTCAACTAGTTGAAAGCGAAGGCTTGGTGTCTTGGTTTCCTGAAGCAAGTAGGCGTCAGCGAGATCAACTTCAGAGTGGGTTGGCTGCTGCTTTGTAGTTGTATTTCTTTATTCTACGATGGCCAAGCGTGTAGGTTGTCGTCAAGTTGCACTTTGATTTTCTTTCAGTTTGTTTGCTTGCTTCGTGCAAAGTGTTATAGCCTTAAAGCTAGGGTTGTTTGTTCATCGTCCGGCCTTTTGGGGCTATTGGCTTTAATAAAAGTTGGGCGTTTATCACGTGTAATTAATTCACCAATTAACTGCGCAAAACCCAGGTGCTCCAACTTGAAATGGCACCGCCTCAAAGCTTATCTGCAAGCCTATATAGTACGTACTGGTAACTAAGCTGTATATTACACACACGTGATCCTGAGAAGCTCATCCAGGTAGTCGGTGCCGAGGTCCTCCAGCTCCACGATAAACCGCTCCTGCGTGGCCATCGTTTTGCTCTTCCTCCTCGTGCATGTCGCCGCGTCGTTGGCTATCTCGGCCTTGCTGCGCCTCTTTCTCTTGGAGTGGCGGCGTTTGAGCGCCAGCACGGGCGAGCCAGCCATGCCTGTGCCGGTGGCGTTGAGGGCGTGGAGCGACTCCTGGACGCGCTCCAAAGGGAAGTTGAGCGCCGTGGCTGCGCCCCGCGAGGAGAGCGCCGCCTGGTCGTAGGCCATGGCGGCGGCCTCGGCCGTGGCGAACGTGCCTAACCACACCCTCGCGCCGCCCCGCGTCGAGTCCCGGATCTCTGCCGCGAACCGTCCCCACGGCCGCGCGCGCACGCCGATGTACGACGGTGCGGTCGAGGCTGCTCGCTTGTTGGGCCGAGGACTCGTTTCGGCGCCAATCGTCTCGCCGCTGCTCATGTCAGAAAGAAACGAGTCCAAGGACGACAAGGAGGCGGAGGAGGAGCAGGAGGGGTCGGCCGCGGCGCCCATGCAGCCGCCGGTGTAGCAGTACAAATCGCCGTGGTTGTCCATGCGTGCGTTGTCAGCCCGGCCGGTACCACGTGGAAACGGTGGGTGTCAGTTGGCGTGCTCGCTGTGGTGGTTAGCTATAGGCTATAGTTGATGGTGCTTTTGTTCACAAGCTGGGCGCGCGGATGGAATATATAGGGCAGCTGATGGATCGTGGGGGTTTGAATTGACAAGAGGAAATTAAACTTTGTGCTGACAAATAGGAGTATATAGTAGTGTATGTATAATGGAATAGTACGTAGGGCGGCGGTGGCACTGCCACCATCGGTAATTCGGTATCGATCAGCTCTATAAATGACAAGTTGGGCTAGCGGTACGTGAGATGGATTGGGGGTCGTTTTCATGGCAAAAAGGGCCTTCATTTTGGGCTTGTGTAAAGGGGGGAGAGGGCTCACGTAGGGCGGCTGGTGGCCCCCTGAGCCTCGGTGGCCGTCGGCCGTCGCCATCGGAATATCATGCTAGTTTGGAGCTCCTCCGTCGTAGTCTCGTGGAGACGGCGAGAGGTCGACACCTAGAGAAGCTTCGCAGATGGCTCCGGGTCCGGGGTGGTGTGACATATGACCAGCCGGCGGCGGCAGCCTGCCTTACAACTTTTCGCTCCGACGACCGCCCAGATCGAGCTAGCTAGCTACTGCAGTCACCTCATCTGTAGACAAAACCATTCGGATTAAAATCAAAGGCTGCTGGCTTGCAAAAACGTCTTATATTACAGGACGGAGGGGTGGTATCTGGTGAACGTTCTTTAGTTCGCAAACTTAACTTTGATGCTTAATTGGAAGCCATCTACTATGTAGAAGTGAACCAGAAAAAGATCAGTGCTACCCTCTGAAAAAGAAAAAAGAAAAAGGGTTCAGGGTCGTCCACCACAGATTGACTTCCTTGTTCTCGCTCCTTGATTCTCTTTCTTTCTACGAGTGTATGGTCAATGCTCAACTTTCTTCGGTCAGAAATAGAACAAGTCAACCCCTCTTCTTCGTCTTGGTCCGTTTCTTTTAGTATCTACTAGGACGTAGAAACATAAAAAATTACCAACATACGTTGTATTTAATAGTACCGTATGGATCGCCATGATAGGTTTCTTTAACAGAAAATACATGAAGCTGATATTTCACGAATTCATCTCTTCTAGTTCCATCGCAAGCAGCAAACGAAACCACAACCATGGGAAGTGCTTTTAAACACGAAATGAGCAGTATAGATTCATTTTTAATACAAACCCTGGAAAGGAAGGGAGTCTAATCCACAGATCTTTTTCTGCTCCTTTTCTACCCGATTAGTTTATGTTTGTTCTAATTAAAAAAGAACAGGACAAGTTTTTTATTTTTGCAGGCCAATCGCCCTTTTGACTTTGGAACATAGCCTCTTTATCAATGTACCGCTTCTTTTACACATTCAATCCATAACATCCCTTATTCAATCCATAATCAAGAATAATTAGAATTTCTAAAAATAATAAAGGGTCCACTCATAGGAAAACCCAACCTTTCCCGTATTCGGCACTAATCTATTTTTAACGTCTAATTAGAGCGGGGAATCATTCCAATTAGGAAGTTCGGCTCGTTGCTTTTATTTTACCAGAATTGGAGCCAGGCTCTATCCATTTATTCACTAGACTCGGAAAATCGTATTTTGCATCACATAATCCGCTTCATTTTGGACCTATCAAGTTTTTTATTGAGATACAAATTCACGATCGGGATCGCATTTTATATATGGGTTTTTTTTTCGACAGCGCAAGGCTGGCGTACATGTACAACTACTGAACCCGGGTAGGTAAAATCCAACAACGTACTGAAAAAGTCCTTCGCCCCGTTTTATATATAAAGCAATGACCAACAACAACTCGATACAAACTCACGCCACACCAACACACGCACACACCCAAAGCAGATACAATGGCGTTGTGCGTAGCAACACCACCGCTACCACTAGAAGAGCTGATGGGGTTCTCAACTGTGAAGACACCACCACGAAGAAACGAAGCCGCATACGAAGAGCCATAAGCTCCAAAGCGGCGCCTTCAGGAAGGGTACGACAAGAATGCGCCGCCACCGCCCGATCCGAGGATTAAGGTTTCCCTTGGAGCAACACGATGGGCAATGAGGACCGCAGCAACGCCTTCAAAAAGGGCACGAACATCGCCGCCGTCGGCCTGCCCGAAGGCAGAATAGACTTTCACCCCGACCCACTGTTGGGGAACGTAGTAATTTTAAAAAAATTCCTACGCACACGCAAGATTGGTGATGCATAGCAAAGAGAGGGGAGAGTATCGTCCACGTACCCTCGTAGACAGAAAGCAGAAGCGTTATGACAATGCGGTTGATGTAGTCGTACGTCTTCACGATCGACCGATCCTCAGCACCGAACGTACGGCACCTCCGTGTTCAGCACACGTTTAGCTCGATGACGTCCCGCGAACTCACGATCCAGTACAGCTCGAAGGAGAGTTTCGTCAGCATGACGGCGTGATGACGATGTTGATGAAGCTACCATCATAGGGCTTCGCCTAAGCACCGCTACGATATGACCGAGGTGGATTATGGTGGAGGGGGGCACCGCACACGGCTGGCAGAGATCAATGATCAACTTGTGTGTCTATGGGGTGCCCCCCTGCCCCCGTATATAAAGGAGCAAGGGGGGAGGCCGGCCGGCCCCTGTAGGGCGCGCCAGGAGGAGGAGGAGTCCTCCTAGTAGGAGTAGGACTCCCCTTTCCTACTCCTACTAGGAGGAGGAAAGGAAGGAGGAGAGGGAGAAGGAAGGAGAGGGAGAAAAAGGAGGAAAGGGGGGCCGGCCCCCTAGTCCAATTCGGTTTGGGCTAGGGGGGGCGCGCCTTGCCTCCTCTCTTCCACCACTTGGCCCATGAGGCCCATGACTTCTTCCTCGTATTTCCGTAACTCCCCGGTACACCGAAAGATACCCGAATCACTCGGAACCTTTCCGATGTCCGAATATAGTCGTCCAATATATCGATCTTTACGTCTCGACCATTTCGAGAATCCTCGTCATGTCCCCGATCTCATCCTGGACTCCGAACTACCTTAAGTACATCAAATCACATAAACTCATAATACCGATCGTCACAGAACTTTAAGCGTGCAGACCCTACGAGTTCGAGAACTATGTAGACATGACCGAGACACGTCTCCGGTCAATAACCTGGATGCTCATAATGGCTCCCACATATTCTACGAAGATCTTTATCGGGCAAACCGCATAACAACATACGTTGTTCTCTTTGTCATCGGTATGTTACTTGCCCGAGATTCGATCGTCGGTATCTCAATACCTAGTTCAATCTCGTTACCGGCAAGTCTCTTTACTCGTTCTGTAATGCATCATCCCGCAACTTACTCATTAGTTACACTGCTTGCAAGGCTTATAGTGATGTGCATTACCGAGAGGGCCCAGAGATACCTCTCCGACAATCGGAGTGACAAATCCTAATCTTGATCTATGCCAACTCAACAAGTACCATCGGAGACACCTGTAGAGCACCTTTATAATCACCCAGTTACGTTGTGACGTTTGGTAGCACACAAAGTGTTCCTTCGGTATTCGGGAGTTGCATAATCTCATAGTCATAGGAATGAAGGAAATATGCCCTAGAGGCAATAATAAAGTTATTATTTATTTCCTTATATCATGATAAATGTTTATTATTCATGCTAGAATTGTATTAACCGGAAACATGATACATGTGTGAGTACATAGACAAACATATAGTCACTAGTATGCCTCTACTAGACTAGCTCATTAAATCAAAGATGGTTATGTTTCCTAACCATAGACATGTGTTGTCATTTGATTAATGGGATCACATCATTAGGAGAATGATGTGATTGACATGACCCATTCCGTTAGCCTAGCACTTGATCGTTTAGTGTACTGCTATTGCTTTCTTCATGACTTATACAAGTTCCTGTAACTATGAGAATTATGCAACTCCCGTTTACCGGAGGAACACTTTGTGTGCTACCAAACGTCACAACGTAACTGGGTGATTATAAAGGTGCTCTACAGGTGTCTCCGAAGGTACATGTTGGGTTGGCATAATTCGAGATTAGGTTTTATCACTCCGATTGTCGGAGAGGTATCTCTGGGCCCTCTCGGTAATACTCATCACCTAAGCCTTGCAAGCATTATAACTAATGAGTTGGTTATGAGATGATGTATTACGGAACGAGTAAAGAGACTTGCCAGTAACGAGATTGAACTAGGTATTGGATACCGACGATCAAATCTCGGGCAAGTAACATACCGATGACAAAGGGAACAACGTATGTTGTTATGCGGTTTGACCGATAAAGATCTTAGTAGAATATGTAGGAACCAATATGGGCATCCAGGTCCCGCTATTGGTTATTGACCGAGAATGGTTCTAGGTCATCTCTACATAGTTCTCGAACCCGTAGGGTCCGCACGCTTAATGTTACGATGACAGTTTATTATGAGTTTATAAGTTTTGATGTATCGAAGTTTGTTCGGAGTCCCGGATGTGATCACGGACATGACGAGGAGTCTCAAAATGGTCGAGACATAAAGATTGATATATTGGAAGCCTATATTTGGACTTCGGAATGGTTCCGGGTGAAATCGGGATTTTACCAGAACACCGGGGGGTTACCGGAACCCCCCCCCCCCCCCGGGGGGGGGGTTAATGGGCCTTAGTGGGCCATGAGGGAGAAGAGGAGGGCCGGCCAGGGCAGGCCGCGCGCCCCCTCCCCCCTAGTCCAAATAGGACAAGGAGAGGGGGGGCGGCGCCCCCCTTCCTCTTTCCTTCCCCCCCCCCCCCAAGTCCTAGTCCAACTAGGGAAAGGGGGAAGTCCTACTCCCGGTGGGAGTAGGACTCCTACGGCGCGCCTCCCCTAGGGCCGGCCGCACCCCCCCCCCTTGCTCCTTTATATACGGGGACAGGGGGGCACCCCATAGACACACAAGTTGATCTACGGATCATTCCTTAGCCGTGTGCGGTGCCCCCCTCCACCATATTCCACCTCGGTCATATCGTCGCGGAGTTTAGGAGAAGCCCTGCGCCGGTAGAACATCATCATCGTCACCACGCCGTCGTGCTGACGGAACTCATCTCCGGAGCTCGGCTGGATCGGAGGCCGGAGATAGTCATCGAGCTGAACGTGTGCTGAACTCGGAGGCCCCGTACCTTCGGTGCTTGGATCGGTCGGATCGTGAAGACATACGACTACATCAACCGCGTTGTGCTAAACGCTTCCGCTTACGGTCTACGAGGGTTTGTGGACAAACACTCTCCCCTCTCGTTGCTATGCCATCACCATGATCTTGCATGTGCGTAGGAAATTTTTTGAAATTACTACGTTCCCCAACAGTGGCATCCGAGCCTAGGTTTTATGGTTTGATGTTATATGCACGAGTAGAACACAAGTGAGTTGTGGACGATATAAGTCATACTGCCTACCAGCATGTCATACTTTGGTTCAGCGGTATTGTGAGATGAAGCGGCCCAGACCGACATTACGCGTGCGCTTACGCGAGACTGGTTTCACCGCTGCGAGCACTCGTTGCTTAAAGGTGGCTGGCGGGTGTCTGTCTCTCTCACTTTAGTTGAACCGAGTGTGGCTACGCCCGGTCCTTGCGAAGGTTAAAATGGAGTCTATTTTACAAACTATCGTTGTGGTTTTGATGCGTAGGTAAGAACGGTTCTTGCTAGGCCCGTAGCAGCCACGTAAAATTTGCAACAACAAAGTAGAGGACGTCTAACTTGTTTTTGCAGGGCATGTTGTGATGTGATATGGTCAAGACATGATGCTATATTTTATTGTATGAGATGATCATGTTTTGTAACCGAAGTTATCGGCAACTGGCAGGAGCCATATGGTTGTCGCTTTATTGTATGAAATGCAAACGCCCTGTAATTGCTTTACTTTATCTCTAAGCGGTAGCGATAGTTGTAGAAGCAATAGATGGCGTAACGACAATGATGCTACGATGGAGATCAAGGTGTCGCGCCGGTGACGATGGTGATCACGATGGTGCTTCGGAGATGGAGATCACAAGCACAAGATGGTGATGGCCATATCATATCACTTATATTGGTTGCATGTGATGTTTATCCTTTATGCATCTTATCTTGCTTTGATTGACGGTAGCATTTTAAGATGATCTCTCACTAAAATTATCAAGAAGTGTTCTCCCTGAGTATGCACCGTTGCCAAAGTTCATCGTGCCCAGACACCACGTGATGATCGGGTGTGATAAGCTCTACGTCCATCTACAACGGGTGCAAGCCAGTTTTGCACACGCGGAATACTCAGGTTATACTTGACGAGCCTAGCATATGCAGATATGGCCTCGGAACACGGAGACCGAAAGGTCGAGCGTGAATCATATAGTAGATATGATCAACATAGTGATGTTCACCATTGAAAACTACTCCATCTCACGTGATGATCGGTCATGGTTTAGTTGATTTGGATCACGTAATCACTTAGATGACTAGAGAGATGTCTGTCTAAGTGGGAGTTCTTAAGTAATATGATTAATTGAACTTAAATTTATCATGAACTTAGTACCTGATAGTATTTTGCATGTCTATGTTTGTTTTTAGATAGATGGCTCGTGTTGTTGTTCCGTTGAATTTTAATGCGTTCCTTGAGAAAGCAAAGTTGAAAGATGATGGTAGCAATTACACGGACTGGGTCCGTAACCTGAGGATTATCCTCATTGCTGCACAGAAGAGTTACGTCCTGGAAGCACCGCTGGGTTCCAGGCCTGCTGCTGATGCAACTGACGACGTTAAGAACGTCTGGCAGAGCAAAGCTGATGACTACTCTATAGTGTGCCATGCTTTATGGCTTAGAACCGGGCCTTCAACGACGTTTTGAACGTCATGGAGCATATGAGATGTTCCAGGAGTTGAAGTTAATATTTCAAGCTAATGCCCGGATTGAGAGATATGAAGTCTCCAATAAGTTCTACAGCTGCAAGATGGAGGAGAATAGTTCTGCCAGTGAGCATATACTCAAAATGTCTGGGTATAATAATCACTTGATTCAACTGGGAGTTAATCTTCCGGATGATAGCGTCATTGACAGAATTCTCCAATCACTGCCACCAAGCTACAAGAGCTTTGTGATGAACTATAATATGCAAGGGATGAACAAGACTATTCCCGAGCTCTTCGCAATGTTAAAAGCTGCGAAGGTAGAAATCAACAAGGAGCATCAAGTTTTGATGGTCAACAAGACCACTAGTTTCAAGAAAAAGGGCAAAGGGAAGAAGAAGGGGAACTTCAAGAAGAACAGCAAGCAAGTTGCTGCTCAAGAGAAGAAACCCAAGTCTGGACCTAAGCCTGAAACTGAGTGCTTCTACTGCAAGCAGACTGGTCACTGGAAGCGGAACTGCCCCAAGTATTTGGCGGATAAGAAGGATGGCAAAGTAAACAAAGGTATATGTGATATACATGTTATTGATGTGTACCTAACTAGAGCTCGTAGTAGCACCTGGGTATTTGATACTAGTTCTGTTGCTAATATTTGCAACTCGAAACAGGGACTACGGAATAAGCGAGCACTGGCCAAGGACGAGGTGACGATGCGCGTGGGAAACGGTTCCAAAGTCGATGTGATCGCGGTCGGCACGCAACCTCTACATCTACCTTCGGGATTAGTTTTAGACCTGAATAATTGTTATTTGGTGCCAGCGTTGAGCATGAACATTATATCTGGATCTTGTTTGATGCGAGACGGTTATTCATTTAAATCAGAGAATAATGGTTGTTCTATTTATATGAGTAATATCTTTTATGGTCATGCACCCTTGAAGAGTGGTCTATTTTTGCTAAATCTCGATAGTAGTGATACACATATTCATAGTGTTGAAACCAAAAGATGCAGAGTTGATAACGATAGTGCAACTTATTTGTGGCACTGCCGTTTGGGTCATATCGGTGTAAAGCGCATGAAGAAACTCCATACTGATGGGCTTTTGAATCACTTGATTATGAATCACTTGGTACTTGCGAACCGTGCCTCATGGGCAAGATGATTAAAACGCCGTTCTCCGGAACTATGGAGCGAGCAACTAATTGTTGGAAATCATACATACTGATGTTTGTGGTCCAATGAATGTTGAGGCTCGCGGCGGGTATCGTTATTTTCTCACCTTCACAGATGATTTGAGCAGATATGGGTATATCTACTTGATGAAACACAAGTCTGAAACATTTGAAAAGTTCAAAGAATATCAGAGTGAAGTGGAAAATCATCGTAACAAGAAAATAAAATTTCTACGATCTGATCGTGGAGGTGAATATTTGAGTTACGAGCTTGGCCTACACTTGAAACAATGTGGAATAGTTTCGCAACTCACGCCACCTGGAACACCACAACGAAATGGTGTGTCCGAACGTCGTAATCGTACTTTACTTGATATGGTACGATCTATGATGTCTCTTACTGATTTACTGCTATCGTTTTGGGGTTATGCTTTAGAAACAGCCGCATTCACGTTAAATAGGGCACCATCAAAATCCGTTGAGACGATGCCTTATGAACTGTGGTTTGGCAAGAAACCAAAGTTGTCGTTTCTTAAAGTTTGGGGTTGCGATGCTTATGTGAAGAAACTTCAACCAGATAAGCTCGAACCCAAATCGGAGAAATGTGTCTTCATAGGATACCCAAAAGAGACTGTTGGGTACACCTTCTATCACATATCCGAAGGCAAGACATTCGTTGCTAAGAATGGATCCTTTCTAGAGAAGGAGTTTATCTCGAAAGAAGTGAGTGGGAGGAAAGTAGAACTTGATGAGATAACTGTATCTACTCCCTTATTGGAAAGTAGTTCATCACGAGAACCGGTTCCTGTGACAACTACACCAATTAGTGAGGAAGCTAACGATAATGATCATGAAACTTTAGATCAAGTTTCTACTGAACCTCGTAGGTCTACCAGAGTAAGATCCGCTCCAGAGTGGTACGATAATCCTATTCTAGAAGTCATGTTACTTGACCATGATGAACCTACGAACTATGAGGAAGCGATGATGAGCCTAGATTCCGCAAAATGGCTGGAGGCCATGAAATCTGAGATGGGATCCATGTATGAAAACAAAGTGTGGACTTTGGTTGACTTGCCCGATGATCGGCAAGCCATTGAGAATAAATGGATCTTTAAGAAGAAGACTCACGCTGATGGTAATGTTACTGTCTATAAAGCTCGACTTGTTGCAAAAGGTTTTTGACAAGTTCAAGGGGTTGACTACGATGAGACTTTCTCACCCGTAGCGATGCTTAAGTCTGTCCGAATCATGTTAGCTATTGCTGCATTTCATGATTATGAAATTTGGCAAATGGATGTCAAGACTGCATTCTTGAATGGATTTCTAGAAGAAGAGTTGTATATGATGCAGCCGGAAGGTTTTGTTGATCCAAAAGGTGCTGACAAAGTGTGTAAGCTCCAGCGTTCCATTTATGGACTGGTGCAAGCATCTCGGAGTTGGAATAAACGCTTTGATAGTGTGATCAAAGTATATGGTTTTATACAGACTTTTGGAGAAGCCTGTATTTACAAGAAAGTGAGTGGGAGCTCTATAGCATTTCTAATTTTATATGTAGATGACATATTATTAATTGGAAATGATATAGAATTTCTGGATAGCATAAAGGGATACTTGAATAAAAGTTTTTCAATGAAAGACCTCGGTGAAGCTGCTTACATATTGGGCATCAAGATCTATAGAGATAGATCAAGACGCTTAATAGGACTTTCACAAAGCACATACCTTGACAAAATTTTGAAAAAGTTCAAAATGGATCAGGCAAAGAAAGGATTCTTGCCTGTGCTACAAGGTGTGAAGTTGAGTCAAACTCAATTCCCGACCACAGCAGAAGATAGAGAGAAAATGAAAAATGTTCCCTATGCTTCAGCCATAGGCTCTATCATGTATGCAATGTTGTGTACCAGACCTGACGTATGCTTAGCAATAAGCTTGACAGGAAGGTACCAAAGTAATCCAAGAGTGGATCACTGGACAGCGGTCAAGAACATCCTGAAATACCTGAAAAGGACTAAGGAAATGTTTCTCGTATATGGAGGTGACAAAGAGTTAGTCGTAAATGGTTACGTTGATGCAAGCTTTGACAATGATCCGGACGATTCTAAATCGCAAACCGGATACGTATTTTTATTAAACGGTGGAGCTGTAAGTTGGTGCAGTTCTAAACAAAGCGTCGTGGCGGGATCTACATGTGGCGGAATACATAGCTGCTTCGGAAGTAGCAAATGAAGGAGTCTGGATGAAGGAGTTCATTACCGATCTAGGTGTCATACCTAGTGCATCGGGACCAATGAAGATCTTCTGTGACAATACTGGTGCAATTGCCTTAGCAAAGGAATCCAGATTTCATAAGAGGACCAAACACATCAAGAGACGCTTCAATTCCACTCGGGACCAAGTCCAAGTGGGAGACATAGAGATTTGCAAGATACATACGGATCTGAATGTTGCAGACCCTTTGACTAAGCCTCTCTCACGAGCAAAACATGATCAGCACCAAGACTCCATGGGTGTTAGAATCATTACTGTGTAATCTAGATTATTGACTCTAGTGCAAGTGGGAGACTGAAGGAAATATGCCCTAGAGGCAATAATAAAGTTATTATTTATTTCCTTATATCATGATAAATGTTTATTATTCATGCTAGAATTGTATTAACCGGAAACATGATACATGTGTGAGTACATAGACAAACATATAGTCACTAGTATGCCTCTACTAGACTAACTCATTAAATCAAAGATGGTTATGTTTCCTAACCATAGACATGTGTTGTCATTTGATTAATGGGATCACATCATTAGGAGAATGATGTGATTGACATGACCCATTCCGTTAGCCTAGCACTTGATCGTTTAGTATACTGCTATTGCTTTCTTCATGACTTATACAAGTTCCTGTAACTATGAGAATTATGCAACTCCCGTTTACCGGAGGAACACTTTGTGTGCTACCAAACGTCACAACGTAACTGGGTGATTATAAAGGTGCTCTACAGGTGTCTCCGAAGGTACATGTTGGGTTGGCATAATTCGAGATTAGGTTTTGTCACTCCGATTGTCGGAGAGGTATCTCTGGGCCCTCTCGGTAATACTCATCACCTAAGCCTTGCAAGCATTATAACTAATGAGTTGGTTATGAGATGATGTATTACGGAACGAGTAAAGAGACTTGCCAGTAACGAGATTGAACTAGGTATTGGATACCGACGATCAAATCTCGGGCAAGTAACATACCGATGACAAAGGGAACAACGTATGTTGTTATGCGGTTTGACCGATAAAGATCTTCGTAGAATATGTAGGAACCAATATGGGCATCCAGGTCCCGCTATTGGTTATTGACCGAGAATGGTTCTAGGTCATGTCTACATAGTTCTCGAACCCGTAGGGTCCGCACGCTTAACGTCACGATGACAGTTTATTATGAGTTTATAAGTTTTGATGTACCGAAGTTTGTTCGGAGTCCTGGATGTGATCACGGACATGACGAGGAGTCTCGAAATGGTCGAGACATAAAGATTGATATATTGGAAGCCTATATTTGGACTTCGGAATGGTTCCGGGTGAAATCGGGATTTTACCGGAACACCGGGGGGTTACCGGAACCCCCCCGGGGGTTAATGGGCCTTAGTGGGCCATGAGGGAGAAGAGGAGGGCCGGCCAGGGCAGGCCGCGCGCCCCCTCCCCCCCTAGTCCGAATAGGACAAGGAGAGGGGGGGCGGCGCCCCCCTTCCTGTTTCCTTCCCCCCCAAGTCCTAGTCCAACTAGGGAAAGGGGGGGAGTCCTACTCCCGATGGGAGTAGGACTCCTCCGACGCGCCTCCCCTAGGGCCGGCCGCACCCCCCCCCCCCCCCTTGCTCCTTTATATATGGGGGCAGGGGCACCCCATAGACACACAAGTTGATCTACGGATCATTCCTTAGCCGTGTGCGGTGCCCCCCTCCACCATATTCCACCTCGGTCATATCGTCGCGGAGTTTAGGCGAAGCCCTGCGCCGGTAGAACATCATCATCGTCACCACGCCGTCGTGCTGACGGAACTCATCTCCGGAGCTTGGCTGGATCGGAGGCCGGAGATCGTCATCAAGCTGAACGTGTGCTGAACTCGGAGGCCCCGTATGTTCGGTGCTTGGATCGGTCGGATCGTGAAGACGTACGACTACATCAACCGCGTTGTGCTAAACGCTTCCGCTTACGGTCTACGAGGGTACGTGGACAAACACTCTCCCCTCTCGTTGCTATGCCATCACCATGATCTTGCATGTGCGTAGGAAATTTTTTGAAATTACTACGTTCCCCAACAAGGAACATGTATAAGTCATGAAGAAAGCAATAGCAACATACTAAATGATCAAGTGCTAAGCTAACGGAATGGGTCAAGTCAATCACATCATTCTCTAATGATGTGATCCCGTTAATCAAATGACAACTTATGTCTATGGCTAGGAAACTTGATCATCTTTGATTCAACGAGCTAGTCAAGTAGAGGCATACTAGTGACACTCAGTTTGTCTATGTATCCACACATGTACTAAATTTCCAGTTAATACAATTCTAGCATGAATAATAAACATTTATCATGAAATAAGGAAATAAATAATACTTTATTATTGCCTCTAGGACATATTTCCTTCAGTCTCCCACTTGCACTAGAGTCAATAATCTAGTTCACATTGCCATGTGATTTAACACCAATAGTTCACATCAGCATGTGATTAACACACATAGTTCACATCGCCATGTGACCAACATTTAAAGGGTTTACTAGAGTCGATAATCTTACTTCACATCGCCATGTGATTAACACCCAAAGAGTACTAAGGTGTGATCATGTTTTGCTTGTGAGAGAAGTTTAGTCAACGGGTCTGCCATATTCAGATCCGTATGTATTTTGCAAAATTTTATGTCAACAATACTTTGCACAGAACTACTCTAGCTAATTGCTCCCACTTTCAATATGTATCCAGATTGAGACTCAGAGTCATCTGGATTAGTGTCAAAACGTGCATCAATGTAACCCTTTACGATGAACCTTTTGTCACCTCCATAATCGAGAAACATATCCTTATTCCACTAAGGATAATTTTTCCCGATGTCCAGTGATCTACTCCTAGATCACTATTGTATTTCCTTGCCAAACTCAGTGTAGGGTATACAATAGATCTGGTACACAGCATGCCATACTTTATAGAACCTATGGCTGTGGCATAGGGAATGACTTTCATTCTCTTTCTATTTTCTACCGTGGTCGGGTTTTGAGTCTTACTCAATTTGACACCTTGCAATACAGGCAAGAACTCCTTTGACTGTTCCATTTTAAACTACTTCAAAAATTTGTCAAGGTATGTACTCATTGAAAAAACTTATCAAGCGTCTTGATCTATCTCTATAGATCTTGATGCCCAATATGTAAGCAGCTTCACCGAGGCCTTTGTTTGAAAAACTCCTTTCAAATACTCCTTTATGCTTTCCAGAAAATTCTACACTATTTCCGATCAAAAATATGTCATTCACATATATTTATCAGAAATGTTGTAGTGCTCCCACTCACTTTCTTGTAAATACAGGCTTTACCGCAAGTCTGTATAAAACCATATGCTTTGATCAACTCATCAAAGCGTATATTCCAACTTTGAGATGCTTGCACCAGTCCATAGATGGATCGATGGAGCTTGCACATTTTGTTAGCACCTTTAGGATCGACAAAACCTTCTGGTTGCATCATATACAACTCTTGTTTAAGAAATCAATTAAGGAATGTAGTTTTGACATCCTTTTGCCAGATTTCATAAAATGTGGCAATTTGCTAACAAGATTCGGACAGACTTAAGCATCGCTACGAGTGAGAAAATCTCATCGTAGTCAACACCTTGAACTTTGTCAAAATCATTTTCGACAAGTCTAGCTTTGTAGATAGTAACACTACTATCAGCGTCCGTCTTCCTCTTGAAGATCCATTTATTTTCTATGGCTTGCCGATCATCGGGCAAGTCAACCAAAGTCCACACTTTGTTCTCATACATGGATCCTATCTTAGATTTCATGGCCTCAAACCATTTCGTGGAATCTAGGCTCATCATCGCTTCCTCATAGTTCTCAGGTTCGTCATGGTCTAGTAACATGACCACCAGAACATGATTACCGTACCACTCTGGTGCGGATCTCACTCTGGTTGACCTATGAGGTTCGGTAATAACTTGACCTGAAGTTACATGATCATCATCATTAGCTTCCTCACTAATTGGTGTAGGAGTCACGGGAACAGATTTCTGTGATGAACTACTTTCCAATAAGGGAGCAGGTACAGTTACCTCATCAAGTTCTACTTTCCTCCCACTCACTCTTTCGAGAGAAACCCTTCTCTAGAAAGGATCCATTCTTAGCAACGAATGTCTTGCCTTCTGATCTGTGATAGAAGGTGTACGCAACTGTCTCCTTTGGGTATCCTATGAAGACACATTTCTCCGATTTTGGGTTTGAGCTTATCAGGATGAAACTTTTTCACATAAGCATCGCAACCCTAAACTTTAAGAAACGACAACTTTGGTTTCTTGCCAAACCACAGTTCATATTGTGTCGTCTCAACGGATTTAGATGGTGTCCTATTTAACGTGAATGCAGCTGTCTCTAATGCATAGCCCCAAAACGATAGTGGTAAATCGGTAAGAGACATCATAGATTGCACCATATCTTATAAAGTACGGTTACGATATTCGAATACACCATTACGCTGTGGTGTTCAAGGTGGCGTGAGTTGCGAAACTATTTCGCATTGTTTCAAAATGAGACCAAACTCGTAACTCAAATATTCTCCTCCACGATCAGATCGTAGAAACTTTATTTTCTTGTTACGATGATTTTCCACTTTACTCTGAAATTATATGAACTTATCAAATGTTTCAGACTTATGTTTCATCAAGTAGATATACCCATATCTGCTCAAATCATATGTGAAGGTTAGAAAATAACGATACCTGCCGCGAGCCTCAACACTCATCGGATCGCATACATCAGTATGTATTATTTCCAATAAGTCAATTGCTCGCTCCATTGTTCCAGAGAACGGAGTCTTAGTCATCTTGCCCATAAGGCATGGTTCGCAAGCATCAAGTGATTCATAATCAAGTGATTCCAAAATTCCATCAGCATGGAGTTACTTCATGCGCTTTACACCAATATGACCTAAACGGCAGTGCCACAAATAAGTTGCACTATCATTATTAACTTCTTGCATCTTTTTGATTCAATATTATGAATATGTGTATCACTACGATCAAGATTCAATAAACCATTCACCTTGGGTGTATGACCATTTGAGGTTTTATTCATGTAAACAGAACAACAATTATTCTTTGATTTTGAATGAATAACCGTATTGCAATAAACATGATCAGATCATATTCATGATTAATGCAAACACCAAATAATATTTTATTTAGGTTCAACACTAATCCCGAATGTATAGGGAGTGTGCGATGATGATCATATCAATCTTGGAACCACTTCCAACAAACATCGTCACTTCACCCTTAACTAGTCTATGTTCATTCTGCAACTCCCGATTCGAGTAACTAATCTTAGCAACTAAACTAGTATCAAATACTGAGGGGTTGCTATAAACACTAGTAAAGTACACATCAATAACATGTATATCAAATATACCTTTGTTCACTTTGCCATCCTTCTTATCCGCCAAATACTTGGGGCAGTTCTGCTTCCGGTAACCAGTCCCTTTGCAGTAGAAGCACTTAGTCTCAGGCTTGGGTCCAGACTTGGGCTTCTTTACTCATGCTGCAACTTGCTTGCCGTTCTTCTTGAAGTTCCCGTTCTTCCCTTTGCCCTTTTCTTGAAACTAGTGGTCTTGTCAACCATCAACACTTGATGCTTTTCTTGATTTCTACCTTCGTCGATTTCTGCATCAAGAAGAGCTTGGGAATTGTTTCCGTTATCCCTTGCATATTATAGTTCATCACGAAGTTCTAGTAACTTGGTGATAGTGACTAGAGAACTCTATCAATCACTATCTTATCTGGAAGATTAACTCCCACTTGATTCAAGTAATTGTAGTACCCAGACAATCTGAGCACATGCTCACTGGTTGAGCTATTCTCCTCCATCTTTTAGGCAAAGTACTGTCAGAGGTCTCATACCTCTCGACACGGGCATGAGCCTGAAATACTAATTTCAACTCTTGAAACATCTTATATGCTCCATGACGTTTCAAAAACGTCTTTGAAGCCCCGATTCTAAGCCGTAAAGCATGGTGCACTAAACTATCAAGCAGTCATCATATCGATCTTGCTAAATGTTCATAACATCTGCATTTGCTCCTGCAATCGGTCTGACACCTAGCGGTGCATCAAGGACATAATTCTTCTGTGCAGCAATGAGAATAATCCTCAGATCACGGATCCAATCCGCATCATTTCTATTAACATCTTTCAACTTAGTTTTCTCTAGGAACATATCAAAATAAAACAGGGGAGCTAAATGCGAGCTATTGATCTACAACATAGATATGCTAATACTACCAGGACTAAGTTCATGATAAATTAAAGTTCAATTAATCATATTACTTAAGAACTCCCACTTAGATAGACATCCCTCTAATCATCTAAGTGATCATGTGATCCATATCAACTAAACCATGTCTGATCATCACGTGAGATGGAGTAGTTTTCAATGGTGAACATCACTATGTTGATCATATCTTCTATATGATTCACGCTCGACCTTTCAGTCTCCAGTGTTCTGAGGCCATATCTGCATATGCTATGCTCGTCAAGTTTAACCCGAGTATTTCTGCGTGTGCAAAACTGGCTTACACCCGTTGTATGTGAATGTAGAGCTTATCGCACCCGATCATCACGTCGTGTCTCGGCAGGACGAACTTTCGCAATGGTGCATACTGAGGGAGAACACTTGTACCTTGAAATTTAGTGAGAGATCATCTTATAATGCTATCGTCGAACTAAGCAAAATAAGATGCATAAAAGATAAACATCACATGCAATCAATATAAGTGATATGATATGGCCATCATCATCTTGTGCTTGTGATCTCCATCTCTGAAGCACCATCATGATCACCATCGTCACCGGCGCGGCACCTTAATCTTCATCGTAGCATCGTTGTCGTCTCGCCACCTATTGCTTCTACTACTATCGCTACCGCTTAGTGATAAAGTAAAGGGCGCGCCAATATAATACGGGACTCGGAACCTTTCCGATGTCCGAATATAGTCGTCCAATATATCGATCTTTACGTATCGACCATTTCGAGACTCCTCGTCATGTCCCCGATCTAATACGGGACTCCGAAATATCTTCGGTACATCAAATCACATAAACTCATAATACCGATCGTCATGGAACTTTAAGCGTGCGGACCCTACGGGTTCGAGAACTATGTAGACATGACCGAGACACGTCTTCGGTCAATAACCAATAGCGGAACCTGGATGCTCATATTGGCTCCCACATATTCTACGAAGATCTTTATCGGTCAAACCGCATAACAACATACTTTGTTCCCTTTGTCATCGGTATGTTACTTGCCCGAGATTCAATCGTCAGTATCTCAATACCTAGTTCAATCTTGTTACCAGCAAGTCTCTTTACTCGTCCCGTAATGCATCATCCCGCAACTAACTCATTAGTTATATTGCTTGCAAGGCTTATAGTGATGTGCATTACCGAGAGGGCCCAGAGATACCTCTCCGACAATCGGAGTGACAAATCCTAATCTTGATCTATGCCAACTCAACAAGTACCATCGGAGACACCTGTAGAGAACCTTTATAATCACTCAGTTACGTTGTGACGTTTGGTAGAACACAAAGTGTTCCTCCGGTATTCGGGAGTTGCATAATCTCATAGTCATAGGAACATGTATAAGTCATGAAGAAAGCAATAGCAACATACTAAACGATCAGGTGCTAAGCTAACGGAATGGGTCAAGTCAATCACATCATTCTCTAATGATGTGATCTCGTTAATCAAATGACAACTTATGTCTATGGCTAGGAAACTTAACCATCTTTGATTCAACGAGCTAGTCAAGTAGAGGCATACTAGTGACACTCTGTTTGTCTATGTATCCACACATGTACTAAGTTTCCGGTTAATACAATTCTAGCATGAATAATAAACATTTATCATGAAATAAGAAAATAAATAATAACTTTATTATTACCTCTAGGGCATATTTCCTTCACCCACACACATTGCCCCTGGCATAGGTACGTATGTTGCACCACCACCACCGAACATCACACCCAGGCCGCCACGCCGCCCACACGGCCATGGCCACCGGGCAGCACCTGAGCAACAAGCTCCGCCCACGAGACCCGCGCTCCAACCACAAGAGCCGCTGCCCCGGCATCCAAGACCACCCCAACCCCCTCAACATGGTCCACTAACGCTATCGCCGAAAAAGCAGGCCCTTTGGGTAAGTACGGGGCCCTGCTGACCGAATAGGGTAGGGGAGGCCATCGGCAGCTGCCGGCAATGCCGCAACCGCCGTGCCATTTCTCAAACTGGTGCCAGATCATCGTCATCACCCCTGACAACAACAAGACCCAGAGGCACCGCTGCCATCTCCCCGAAGCGCCGCTGCTACCGAGCGGGAGGACTCTGAGGCCCTGCCGGCGGCGACGGCTGGGCTTTGCCCATCGTGCCTTCAGGCGGCAGCGAGGGAGGAGGAGGAAGGGGGGAGTGAAGGCCGGCACCGATTTAACGTTGGCCCCAACCGCCTCGCAGGAGCGGCGTGGGTACGGGGGCGGCTCCTAGTTGTGTGTTACAAATCCAACAACGTACTAGCTCTCACTTTGACCAGAGATTATCATTTGTCAGTAATGGATATCCCAGTTACATCTCTTCCTCTGTTCGACTGACAGAGACGAGCTAGAACAAGAACATTACAAGCAGACGAATCGCAATCCGAAAGAACAAGCAAACCAGCAGAGATATCCCAAGCATCCAAACGATATCGCAACGCTCTTACATTTCTTTACGGAGGGAGTACCTCGCTTAATTAGCTTAATTATTTGTTGCTGCAATTTTATTTTATTTTTAGAAAAGGAGGACGACCCCCGGCCTCTGCATCTGGACGATGCATACGGCCACTTTATTAATTATTGACACAAGACCGTACAGAGTCATATAACAATAAGTCTAAAGCCACCAAACTAAGCAACAACTGTCGCTATCCCTATCCAGTTGATGTAGGGGCGCTGAAAGTCTGGGCCTCATACCAAACAGACCACGCAGCCAAACCTAACCATCTAAAGACTTGAGGTCCCACCCAGGACGCCTGCCGGGTATGGGCACCCACCAGTCCGGCGTGCTTCTCAACCAGGACCCCTGTCGGGTACGAGGCCGCCGCAGCCACCTGCCACGAACCCATCTTCAGAGCTGTACTGCTGCATCAACCTTGGCCGGTCCAACTGCCGCCGACGCCACCATGACGCCAGGCAGCGTCACCCTCCTGCGCGAGTCCATCTCCGCTCATCAGGCGCCGAGTCTCCACTGCGCCACGCCGCCGAGATCCGCCGTCATCAATGGAGCAGATGAAACACCGCTCCTCCTCTTGTCCCCTCCAACCAGCACTCACTCCAAAACGATGCCCCCAGGAGGGAGAACGGTACCGATAGCACCGTCATCGTCCGACCCGGTAGACCCAGATCTAGGGTTTCCCCCAGAACTTCTCGATCAGGTTGATGAGACCTGCAACGACGATGCCTCCAGAAGGAAACGACGTCTGAGACGCCGCCATCGTCCGCCAAGACCGTAGTCTGGCGTGATTTTCACCGGAAGCCACGTCTTCCCGATCTCGTGGCTGGCTGGAACCGAGCGAAACCTCGCCACGAAGACGTATGTTGCCGTCGGTACTCCGGCGGAGATCCGGCATCTCCTCACCGGTCCCTCCACGCGCCGCCGGTCGGCGAAAGGCCTCCCCGCGACGGATCCAAACGGGGCGTTGGATCCGCAGTAGCCGTCGTCACCATCACGAGCAGGACAGCCCATCTCGCCGGATGGGGCGCTGCCACCGCCGCCGTCCATGCATGGCCGCCGCTCCGCCGTGACCCCGGCGATGGTGCTCCGGCCCCCGCCGCTCAGCCCGGATTCTCCGTCCAGGCCGCCGCCGTTGGATCTCATGAGAAGGGCCGCCCCCGCCGCCTCAGATGCGATCCGTCGCAACCACCCGCCCAGGAGCTTTGTCATCGGGCCCGCCGCCACCGCGGCCCATGCCGGCGGCAGCGGCGGCAGGAGGGGGTGGGAGGGAGGGGCTGGCGGCGCTAGGGTTGGGGCCCCTGGCGCCGCCTGGGGGGAGGCGACGCGAGGGGGTGGGGAGGCGAGACTTGGATATTGTGTTGGTAGAATTATTTTCTCAGTTTACATAACCTGGACAAGGGTTTGCCGTCTCTATCCTGAGTCCTCACAAATGACAAATGACAAACCTCTTACATACTATTGATATTACATACTGATGATGCTTCAGGTCTTTAGGATGTCGTAGAATGTGGACGGACGATTCCTTCTCTTCAGGCAGAGCTCCTGAAAGCAGGGGTAATGTTCTCAATTTACGAGGGTCCAGAAGCAGACAAAGGCAGTACAAAATATTTTATGAAAATAATGTCGCACTCCTAATGATGATGCTACTGAATACTGCTTTTCAGATTCCGTAGACATGCTAAATTTACCATGTTTCATAAATTATCTGCATTAGCGTCTCTTCCCATTAAAAATGCCCCTAGACAGCATAGTAGTGTAAATAAAGTTTGACGGCTACCAAGAGGGGAGCGGGCTCCCGCGACTAGGGTTCCGCCCTGCCCCCCGCCGCCGCCGCCGGCTGCCCCCACCCCATCCCGCCGTCGCCGGCCGCCAGCCTCGCGCGCTCCGCCTCCCTCTCCTCCCCCCTCTCCTCCTACCCCGCGTCCCCGTCCGCCTGCTCGCCACCCCGCGGGCGACGGGCGGGCTCCTGTGGCTCTTCCCCTCTGGCCCCCACTCCCCATCCATCTCCCTCCCCGCCGCCGCCGGCTAGGTCCGCCGGGCCTTGCCCGTGCGGCGCCGGCGCCGGCGGGCTGTCCCTTCCCCGCTCGCTCATGGGGGGCACGGGGGCCTCCCAATGGCGGCAGTGCATCTCGGCCGGCTGCGGTGTGGCTCAGTGGCGGGAGTCCGGCGAGCCTCGTGGTCCTGGGTGCGGTGGCGCGGCCGTTGGCTGCGGGGCGGCGTGGTGGTGCTGGTGGCTGGCGGCGCCCGCGCGGCCCAGATCTGGGCCCTTTCGGACTCCATCTGGGCTAAGGCGGGCTGATGACTCGGTGCGCGGCGACGCTGCTCCCTGGTTGGTGGCGAAGAGGCAGTGGTCTGCGGGCGGTGGCGGCTTCGTTGGCCGGCGAGCTGCAGCATGACGGCAGGGGCTGTCCGGACTCTTTTGGGTCCGGCCGGGCCTCGGCGCCTGGTAAGCCCCTTGTCCGTGCGTCCGGTCGGCTCCGCGGTGGTGGTTGTTCCCTCACGTCCGCGATGTTGCGGATGCCCTCGAGGACACTATCTCTTCTCCCGCCCTCCAGATCTCATGTCGGTGACCTCTGATAGACGGCGAAGTTGACTCGGTGACCGTGGTGGCACATGTTGGTGGGCGGCGTGATGGGCGGTGCACGATGATTCGTCTGGGGTGGTGGTGGGAGTTTGGGTTGGGAGAAATCTCTGGCGGCTCGTCCGGACCCGATGCAGCGACGCCTGTGGGTGCCGCCGGACCTTCCTGAAGGGTGTCGGGTACACCTCTTCCCCCCACTGCCCCCCGCGTACCGGGGGAAACCCTAGGACTAGTCCGGGCAACAGTGGTGTCATCGTCGCCTTCTTCTTGAAGGTGTTGCTTGGTACGCGGCGCTTCAGAGTGCTGGGATCGTGGTGGTACTTCTCCGGAGGGTGCAGCGGTCGCCAGTCATCTTCGTTTCATTGATCTGCCGTTGTTGGCATTTATTTATCTTTCTTCCTTCTTTGTTTTTCTTTGGGCTTGTTTGTGCTGCGGCTCCAGCACCTATTGTTGGATGTATCGGTGGTTGCTTTGTAATACAAAGTGGGGGAAAACCCTTTTTCTTAGTAAATAAAGTTTTCCCAACGCCTGAGAAAACTGGCAAATGTTCATAGATTCGCTCGGTTTCATGCAGGTTTAAAAGGCACATAGACTCCTATCGAATAAGAGTGCATTCTCAGGTGGCACATCAAAAATACAGAACATTTATGATGAATGTGAACAGTACCTCTACTGCCGAAGCCACCCTCAGTAAGCTAGCCTCACCCCATGGACGGCCTATCAGTTGCAAGCCGATAGGAAGGCCTTGCTTGTCATGACCAACCTGAGTACAGGACAAGAGTAGCAGCACATATTAGCAAATAATACTTTCCTTGTGTGTTTTTGAGCTACATTATACTACCAAAATTCTGAATATTTTCCTATAATTATTTGTAAACCTTTCATTATGTTGGAAATAACACCATGTTTCTGAATGTAAATCAATAATGCTAAAGTTACTATTCCATGCACAATCTCATAACGTTAACTACAAGATACAATAAATATTCATCATAAGTTGTGACACCACTTACAGGAACAGTTATGGCAGGAAAGCCAAGAAGATTCCCCGCAACAATGAATTGCATCAACTTAGCTGCAATAAAGAGACAGAATCAGAAACAGAAAAGGGTGTATTTGGTCTCTGTAGAAGTACCAACAATTGTACTTGGCAAGTTGGCACCAATAGAGCCATATATATAGTTTGCTTTGCAAACGGCTGAACTCATACAAACTATTAGATTCGTGAACTCGTGACATACATATTGCATAGCTACTTTATGCTAGTATTAGATTCCAAAAAGGAAGAAATGCCCCCCTGTATATTTGACTCCAACAAGGTTCTAAATAGCTTATGATATTCCGTTATAGCTTTGTGCCGTCCCACCACAAAGCCATGAAACCCGTGATCTAAATAAGGAAATAGCTAGTGATAGCTCAGCTTTAGCTTTTTAGCATCTTCGCGGCTAAGGTGTGAAAATTGTGTTCATAACCTCAATCTTCCCTACAAATTTCACATATAAAGTTGTCATTATTTTATTTTTCTTATTACAAACTTCTTTCTCAATACAAGACAAAGACAACAGTTATTGTGTCAGATAACAATTGTTCCAAATCAAGATTTCAGTAGTTTTTATGCAGGATGTTAACATGGTTCAGAGCTGAGTTTCTGATAAGTTGTAAATCCACATGTTGAACAGCTAATGAAATGCATAACATAATATAGTGAAAAGAATCTACCTGATACAATATAATCAGACTCTCCTTTCAGAGCACTTGGTGGTATTCTTGGTGCAGTAATGCTGGGAAAAACAACACATCTCCTTAGTTGTTATAACTTGCAACCTGGTAAATTAGGTATGCGGCATTCTAGGGAGCAAAGATAAAGAGACTTATATCAGTTGCTCCGTGTAATCCCAAATGTGAATTAGTATTGTCAATTCAGTAATTCACATATAGTATCTCGCATTTAAGTCAGAAACCACAGAGACCTCCTAATTAAGCTACTTGGCCCTCGCACGCCTCTCCCGGTTCTCGCATAGGCCAGACCAACAAACCGAGTGTCCCTTTCGTTTGCTCAGTTTTTTTCTTTTTGAACAGCTTGATCATTCCATCAGTTCATCGGTCAACATATGCTCAAAAAAAAGTTGATCGGTCAACAGTTGACCAGTAGACATGGTTGACCATGACTAGTTACTAGTTAACCATTGATTTTCCCAAAAAATTGTAAACCTGGAAGAATCATAAAATCCAAAAAAGTTTAAAAATTTCGAACCCTTTTAAAATGTTCATAAAATGTGAAAGAGTTCACGATTTTCAAAAATAATCAAAATTTGACAAAGTTTGTGAATTTGAAAAATGTTCACAAATTTTAAAAAAATCATGAATATAAAAATGTCCATGAATTTGAAATTTTTCCTAAATTTTAAAAAAAAATGTTCATGAAATTTGGAAATGTTCCCAAAATTGGAAAAAAAATCACGAATCAAAAAAGTTCATGTATTCATAAAAGTTCACAAAAAATGAAGGAATTTCGTAAATTTTAAAAACCTGACGAAATTTGGAAAAAAGTTCTCGAATTTGAGGAAACTTCATGGCTTGGAAAAGTTCATAATTTGAAAAAACTTCACAAAATGGAAAAGAGTTCACAAATTCGAAAAATCTTAAACTTGAAAAAAGTTAACAACATTTTGAGAAAAGTTCATGAATTTGAAAAGGTTGTCGCATATGAAAACAATGAAAAAGTGATGAAACCAACAAAAACCAGTCTAGAAAACTAAAGAAAACAGCAGGAAGCTTCCAAAGCTTCCCAAAACCGGCCTGGGAAGCATCACAAAAACCAGGAGCGGGAGGGAGCTTTTCGCTCGTCTTAGTTGGGCTGGCCCATTTATATAGTACAGAAGGGGAAAGGGTGGGGAGCCCCTATATTCCGCCTCAAGCGAGTCCACCTTCTAACTCGCTGAAGGGGCGAGCGAGAAGGGCCGGCCCACGCGCGGCAGGCCACAGCCTCATTTTTTTTATTTGTTTTTTATATATTCTGTTTTCCTTTTTGGCTTTATTTTTGAAATTTTTATACTTACAAATATTCTAAATGTATATCTTACAAAAACACTCCACAAAAACTATTTGAAAAATGTTAAATAAGTATTTGAAAATTGTTGAACAAGCATTCAAAAAATGTGGAATGTATATAGGAAAATGATGAATTTTTTTATCATGTACAAAAAAATGTTAATCAAGCATTTGAAAAAAATGTTGAACATGTATTTGAAAAGTATTAATTAGGCATTTGGGAAATGTTAAATGTGTATAGAAAAAATGTTGACCATGTATTAATAAAACGATGGGAAAAATTTACATAAAATGTTAATCAAGCATTTGAAAAAATATTGAACAAGTATTTGAAAAAAGTTAATCAAACATTTGGAACATATTAAATGTGCGTAGAAAAAATGTTGACCATGTATTAAAAAAAGATGAATTTTTTTATCATGTATATAAAAATATCAATCAAACATTTAAAGAATATTGAACAAGTGTTTCAAAAAATGTCAATCAAGCGTTTGGCAAATGTTAAATGTCTATAGAAAAAATGTTGATCAGGTCATAAGAAAATGTTAATATTTTTATTTCAGAAGTATTTTATTAAGCTTTTAAAATATATATATAATGTATTAAAAATATTGACCATTTATTAAAAAAAGTTAATATTTTATTTGGAAAAATGTTAATTAAGCATTTGAAAATGTTAAAAATGTCTATGCAGAAAATGTTGACCATGTATTACCAAAATATTTAATTTGTATTGAAAAAATGTTAGACGTGTATTAGAAAAATGTTGTTGACATATATAAAATATGTAGAATAATAACCAAAAGAACAAAGAAAACCAAAAAGTAAACAAAAGAAAAAATAAAATGAAAAAAATGAAGAACCAAAATGCAAAAAAGAATGAAAAAAAGCAGAGAAGTGCCGACACCAGAGACCAACGACTAGGCGCCTCTCTCTTGATCCCAACAATTAGAAAACTAGGTCGCGTAGAACCACTAACCATCCACTGGAAGCTAGAAGGCATAATTTTCCTCATGCACTAGCCTCTTTGACTAGACAAACACAAGTACCAAGGAGGAAGCATGCATATACACTATTAGCATAAATGACTAAGATGATATAAAATGTCTATGGACCGATTGTAATAAACTTCAAAATCTTTTACCCGGTTGTAGGGGTTGCTATGACGTCAACCTTCTTGAAAGCTTCCATGTGATAGTACATCATCCTTCTCCTATATAAACCATGGATACTGTAAGCACACAACTGGCAGAACGTATGCCGTGGGAAAAAGAAATATATACTTGATAGTCGCGAGTTCATATCCCAGACTTAATTAATTTGTCATACAACAATTACATGTCATGTGATTTATAACAACACCTCAAGGCCCACGATTTGTGCAACAGGCAGCAGATATAGGAAATTTTAGTAATTCGGTATATGTCACAAACTAGGATGCCCAAATGGACTTCTCTAAAAATCATTTATGGGGTCTAGTCAAGACATGGTAGCTTTTAAATAAAATAATAAGAAATTTGAGTTAGCAGCACTTTCTGGTAGCAGATAAGGATAAAATTGAAGCTACACATCTTCAGCAGCTACTGATGTATTGTTTCTTAGTAAAAAAATGTCCACACAATTAATACACAATAAGTCAGTAAGTATGCCCCACCACCTAGCGTTACGTATGCTCTGTAATGCATGTCCTTTTTGTACTTGTATATAATCTCCAATTTGTTTTCAAAGTAAAATGATAAAGAAAGAACTAACTAAAATAAGACATATATAGGATATGTCATATTAGAATAATTCAGTTAGATGGAATTGTGACTGAATTTGTAATTTAGCAATAACTTGGGTTATTACTAGAAATAATAGGTATTGGCAAATTAAACCCAACTAAAATGCACTGGATAAGGGCTTGTGGAAACCTGTGGGATCATTCGATACATTTGTTTCTTATTAGCTTAATTGGTCATCTTTCTGTGTTACCTGGAAAAATTCTTACAATCTAAATAGGTTTTATTTTATCTTTCTTATCGACAATCACAGTCAACATGGTTCTAAAAGAACTTCCAAGCTCTGAATAAGACTGCATGACGAAAAAACCTCCTTCATACTCATGAACAAGTCCTGTAATGGATAAATGGATCAGCCACATTTATACTCATATTCACCTCAGACGTTGAGAAGCAACATAATCTGCTGAAGTGAATGACCCAAAAAGTGCCAAACTTCCTCGAGTATCTAACGTCATTTCAGTTCGCCTCCTGGAAGATAGCATAGTGAGATTGATAGTACGGAATAGTAAAGACTAGATAAAAAATAATATTTCCAGTATCTCAGGGACCAAAAATTTCAAGTTCTATGAAAGAAAGAAAATTGATAACTCATGCTAATAGCAGTGTGGAGAATCCGATATTTGTGATGATAGATATAGATAGGTACCCTTCTTGGTAATGAGCATTCAGCTGGCAGAATCCTTCTGAGCCAATAGTGACAAGATGGGCAGTACGCATCTCCAAAAGCTCTGGTAATATTATCTCTTCTATCTTGAAAAATGTTAAACAATACTAGTCAGCTGAGATGTCAAAAAACAACAATATATATATATATATATATATATATATATATATATATATATATATATATATATATAGTAGATCCCACATCGTCAGAAAAGGCATCTCGTCATAATCATTTAGCAGGTGGGAAAAATTAAGCTTAACTAGTACTGCTTGTTGGATGCCTAAAAGCTCTAAATGATACTCCCTCCGTCCGAAAAAGCTTGTCCCAAACTTGTCACTCAAATGGATGTATCTAGCACGTGCTAGATACATCCATTTGAGAGACAAGTTTTTTCGGACGGAGGAGTACAAATCAGTTAAAACTTACAGGAATTGCTAACAATGGTAAGATGACATTTTTCTAATTAACACTTCACAATTTTTTTGACACAACCATCAACAGAACTATGGTATAGTTATTGGTGAGCAGAGAAGCATTCACCTTACACATGGAAATCTTATTAATGAGAAAATGTCTTCATCTAAAGAAGAGATTGTACATTCAAAGGTACAACACCTAAGAGCATCTCCAACAGCCGCCCAAGGCGCGGCGCGGTAAAAACCAGTTTGCAGCGCGCCCATCGCCTGGTTTGATGCGCCGGGTAGCGCTGGCTCCAGCAGCTGCGGGAAAATGCAGCGCGCACGCGTAGCTCCAGCAGCGCGCAAAAATGCAGCACGCACGCTCTTGCACAAACACTCTGGGCTACGGTGCATATGTATTATACATGGATATTTCACACAATACATAGATAAAACGATACATCGCATAGATAGATAAAGCACTACGGTGCAACTAGATAAAAAAAACTACGGTGCAACTAGGTAAAGTACGGTACAACTAGAACCTACTCCGAGTCGTCCTCCTCATCATCATCATCATCTTCGGTGGTGGTGTCCGAGGTATCGAGCCAAATGTCATCCCAACGTTCATCATCTGTCCCGAAGAACGACTTCCCACCGGCGTTCACGAGATCGCACTGCAATATGGCCAGTGCCTTGCGCCGACGCTTGTCCGCACGCTCCGCGCGGCGCCTTGCCATACTCTCCGCCCAGAAGGCGTTCTCGGCGGCGACGTCCTCCGGGTGGCGCCGGCGCCACTCCGCTATGGCTCACTCGTCCGCCTCGGCGATGAGGAGGCGGCACTGCAGCCAACGGTGGTCCTCACGATACTGGTCTGTTATTAGACGAGGCGGAGGGGCGACGATCTGCGCCTGCTCGCGCGTGTAGACGCCGTGGAAGTTCATCTGCGCGCGAGGCCTCCCTAGGCGCCACGCCGCCGCGTCGTACGCGCGGGCGGCCTCGTGCACAGTCTCCCATGTGCCGAGGCCGAGGCGGAAGTCGCGGACCGGATCTCTGCGTAGTAGGAGCCGGAGGGACGCAGGCGGACGCCGCGGTAGCCCGATGATCCCCGGCGCGGCAGCATGGTGGTGGCGGGGCACTGAAGCGGTGAGGAAGTAGAGGAAGCGGCAAGAAAGCAGTGGAAGCGGCGAGGAGGCGGAAGAAATGTGCGTGTGTCAGTGTGGAGCACCGCGTGGTGAGCGCCGCAATTTATAGGCGCCGGAAGCGGTGCGTCAAATCTACCGCGTGACCGACAGCTTTATCCCCCCGCGCGCGCTTGTTTCCCGCGTCCGCTGGAGGGCGCGAAAACTTCCCGCGCGCGCTAAATGCGCATTTTACCCCGCGCGCGTCTTTTGGCGCGGCTGTTAGAGATGCTTTAAACAGTTGGTATAAATAGTCATAAGAGTAATACAATAATATAAGATGTGTTGCGGTAGAAATGGCCATACCTGACATCCGAAGGTGTTGCGCAGGAGGCTAAGTGCATCCTCACATGTATTGGAGATCTCAATATCAGAAACATCATGAAACCACTGAAAAAGCCAAGTTTATATCAGAAAAATTACATATGTACAAGATAACATTTCATGTTAAAAGTTGTACCTCTGTATATTTTCCCACTTTCACTGATTGCAGGATATCGCTGTTCTCAGAGGACACCAAGTTAGGAACACAATGCGGCAACTGTACAGCAAAAAAGGGAAAGAGATGTAGAAGCTGTGAGCCCGATAGGATGTAATAAGGTTAAATTTAGATCATAAGTTATGATACATCCTGGGTAATAATGCAGAAGGTTAACATATGAATGTTGCTATATTATGATTACCGTACTTTGGAGTTAAAAAAATACATTTCATTTCAGAAAAAAAATAATCACATTCTTGTTTCCCACAATTCATTAATGCTGACATTTGTACTGCTTCACATTTAAGATAGAACTGACTAGTATAGTGTAATGATCGTAGAAGTGACATGAAAGGCATTTTAGAGTTTATTCAACATGCACTTCAATGTTTCTGGTACTTAACAGATGGGAAGTGTTAAAACAGGAAATATCTTACAGGTCTCAGAGTAAGCTTATCCGTAGGTCTACAGCCTGCAAGTGCAGAATACCTGAAATGCCACACGACTAGGTGTAAGACTGTAAGTAGTAAATAGATGAAGTACAAGCAGAGAGTATTCACTGTTGAGTGTTCATAAATGACAAGTATTCAGTTGTGCCCACTAGGCCACTACCCATGAGGTAGTTAAATTTATATCTCATATAAATAACGTAAATAAGAGAGTTGACAAACTTCGACGTTGCCAACAAGATGGCTAAACAGGTTTATGCAACCTCACGATCTCATTTAGCAAGCCAAACTACTTACACTAGCATAGAATCCTCCACCGATGCTGTAAGAGGTGAAGCAACTTCAGCAGTCCCAGCATCGCAAAGCACCCTGCAAATAAGATATATAATTATGCATACTCACAATCTATTTATTATTTGTATACTAAAACAAAAGGTAAATGCCAACACATTCGTCCACATAGGCTAAAGATATATGCTCTGTAGATTTAGGTTAATAATGGTTGATATTAAAAGACGTAAAGTTACTGAGAACAACATCATATACGAATTTTGACACCCGACACGTACAAGATGCAACCACAAATAACATGTATGTATTAGTATCCGATACAAGCACAACAAACCAATCAGAAAAAACATGCACATTTGTATCCGAGACGAGCCTCTCAAACCAATCATAGCTAGCAGTTTGGGCTGGCTTTGGGCACTCAAATGCAGGAGGAGAGAGAAACAGAAAAATGACGTTGGTATGGCTTTGGGCACTCAAATGCAGTTTGGGCCCAAGCAATACGGTTTGAGCTGGCTAATGGGCACGTGCAACACCATATGGGTTGAGAAATTAAACATGCTGGGCATTTGAGTGTGTGGGAGCATAGTGCAAATGACATTGCAAAAATTAAACTAAAATAAATCTATAAAAGATGACTAAGCCATGTAATTACATGGGCTGTAACAAGATCAAATAAAACACAAATATCTATTATTAATCCTAATGGCAAATCAAATAAATCCAATGATCAAAACGTATTCCATTCATATTATCCTAATTTGAAGAAACATGTAACACTCATGTAAAATATAGCCACACAAATGTGCAGGGCAACACACATCTTTGGCCCTTAGTAGTATATATCTAAAAAAATATTTGCATTGGTCATGTAAAATTAATATCACTTTATTCAAATTATACTAATACTTTATAATTTTATATACAAACACATTTTTATTAAAAGTAACTTCCAAAGGTATGCATCGAATATCATGTCAAAATCTAAAAGACAAATGTAACAATACATAGGAAACAACCGAATAAAAAATCAATATATTTTATATGAAACTCAAAATAATAAATAAGGAAAATAGATTTTGTGAAACACCCCGTAGAGTCAATAAATAACTATTTGATAATAACATTTAACTAGAAATTAGCACTTGGGTTCATTATATGAAATTAAACAAGTTGGCATTTTGATTTACATCTGATGACATGAAATATTTAGCGACCGGGTTGACAAGCTCAAGATATTTTCTGAATTTTTGTTCTAATATATGAAAAATATCTGGTTTGATCAAACTAAAACAATATCATTTTATCCATCATGGATATTTTTCACAGTACTGTAACATATAATTCATGCAAGTATGAGTGGTCTGTTGAAGTGTATATGTGGATTTTCTACCCCTTCTCATGAGTTCAGACCTTCAGTTGTGTTGCCTAGTGCATGAAGCTTAATATGGTATCAGAGTAGCAAAGTGCTAGTAATAGTACATATCAAGTAGGAACTTCTCTTAGTTACCCAGTCATATCTGTGCGCCCGAATGTTGTCTTCAAACCAACAATGCCACATAGGGAGGATGGTATTCGAACTGAGCCTGTAAGAAAGAAAAGGTCCCAATTAGAGACTAGTACCGAAAAGGATGTAGTGTCAATGAATGTCACAGCTCTATATGTACAAACCTCCGGCGTCTGTTCCAATCGCTGCTGAGCATAACCCTGATGAGACAAGTGCAGCTGGACCAGATGAAGAAGCACCAGTATATCTATCGATTGAATGTGGATTTCTTACTGTCCTGCAATAAATAATTATGAAATTACGAATATAAAGTAGCAAACATCAGAACATAAGTAGACTCGATGAACAATATTGGATGACTGCAAATTCCAATTCTGTTTTCCATTTCTTTTTCATAATGTGATGGTTTCTGATGATACTGCTAGAGCATAATGTTTGTAGGCATCCGAGAGTTCTGATTCCTTGTCAAGCTTTACAATTACTCAGCTGAGTTTGCTTCTAGGAAATAGCTAACAAATATTATAGTTACCCTTTTCCTTTACAAAACTTTAGGCAAAGCGAAAGAATCACCTAGACGTTTTTGGATATTCATGTTTGCAGCATTTCAAAAAACAGGGACAAAAGATATTTAATCTGGTAACACTCGAGTTCCACCAGGTCAGCATAGGTGAAAACCATGACTTAAGGTTTAACAGCTCCAATAAAACTCATGTGTCCCTAAACTCCATGTAAGTAAGCATTTTGAACAGAACTAGCAGCCGCTGAATTATTAACCGTACCCATAGTTTGGATTGTTTCCAGTGACCCCAATGCCTAGCTCGTGCATATTTGCTTTCCCAATAAAAATCACTCCACATTTCCGTAAACGAGCAACTAAGACTGCGTCTTTCTCCACGGGGCGGATTTTGTCGAAAAATGTGGTAGCACCTGAATTTAAAAAGAGGAACATAATATAGAATGTGCTTCTCGGACACAGCAAAAAAAAATGGCCACTTCAGTCAAGTGAGCTAACTCTTTGATGGATATGGGAAGCAGTCAATGTCATCCTTGATGGCGAAAAAGATCCCATCCAAAACGGAAATCGGGCTTCCTGGGCACAAGAAGCAACACATATCAAGAAAACAGGGTAGAGGTAAACAGAGTTTCCACCTGATGTCTGTTCATTTCAACAATGATTGAATAAAGCAGCAAAGATAGGTTCCGTGTAAACCTTGCGCAAATCTCTTTGTGGAAGCATCAGCTTGCTTCCTGAGGTCATGAGTGTCAAAATAGATCAGCATTGGCATCGGAGGCTTCTTATTGTTCCACTCTTCCACGCCCGCAATGACATGCTCCGCAACCTAGCCAAAGGTCCCTGGTTAACACCACAAATGCAAGCAGAGCAAGCAATGTTCTGCACAACACATTCCAGTGAGCTACTCACAGCTGACGGTGTCGTGATCCCGGACCGGTACGCATGTGCGAAGTCCCGGATCTTCCAGTAGAGAAAGGGAATTTTCTCATCGGCCGATGTGAAACGCCCGGACGGGTCATACGGGGCGAGGCACTGCAGTGCTTCCTCCACTCTCTCCACAGGGTCCCTGTCCTCCCCCAGGGTCACAACCCCTTGCTCCGGCTCTGGCAAATCAAATTAGGAGCAGAAGCAGCAGTTAGCGGTAATACACCTTCTTTTGTTCCTTTTTATTCAACCGTGCATATGACTTTCACATGGTTAGAAAAGCTGCAGCGGGAAACTGTCTTACTGTCTCCAGTCAAAAAAATTATGTAAAAACAGGGTGGTGCTTGGAAATATCAGCCGCGGCATCTGAGTAACTGAATCGAGCAAATTGTTTTTGAGACGAAACTAAGCAAATTATTCAGGTGTGGATGTGCTTCTGCAGCAAACATTTAGTATGTTCCTATGCCATTTTTCAGTTCCAGCAGAACTTTTGATTTTCCACGAAAAGCTTCAGTAGAGCTTGACTGGATGAAAGAAGTAGGACATCCATCTATCTCAACTACACAAAATTCAGTAGAACTCGACTGGATGAAAAGTTTCTCATAGCTGCTTTTGGTGTACACACACAGAGACAGAGGGTAGGAGTGCCGTACGTACCCTGCGGCGGGTACTCCGGGAAGAACATGGGCCGGTCGGGGATCACCGTGTGCTGCAGCATCTGCTCAGTCCCAGCAAGACCAGAATCGTGCTGAGTGCACCGGAACCAACCCACGGAGTTGCTAGACAAAATAATCTCAAACAAATGAAAACTGACAAGGGAAGGGAGGACCTGCGTCATGTTGTTCTGCTTCTTGAGGATGGAGGTGACGAGGGGCCCGAGGAGCGGGGACTCGAGGAGCCAGACGAAGGCCCTGAGCGAGAACCCCGTGAGGCGTGGCGCCCGCAGCACCAGCGGCTCGTACCGCGCGGCGGAGACGTCCACCTCCTCCACCGGCGCCATCGCCTTCACCTTCCCGCCCATCTCCTCCGTTTCCCTCTCTCCGGGGCAGAGGCGAGTGAATGCCAAGCTGCAAGCACGCGGCCACGGCGGGAGGTGGCCGTCGAGGGTCGGTGACGACGACGATGACCGAGAAGGAGGGGGAGGGTGGCGAGAAAATAATGGGCGTTGTTGCTGCCCCTTGCCAGCCGGGGTACGTACGTGGCACTGAAGCAGTACTAGGACTGTGCACACGTAAATGTGCCAGCGATTCATTTCAGTGGGCTCGGCGACAGGACGATAAATTTTGCCTCAGGACCGCACAAGATCTCTGACATGAGCCAAATTAATTGTTTTCCCCCGTATTCTACGTTAGGGCAACTCCAACGCGGATCACCAAAACAGATATTATCAAACGTGTCCGCGGCCCGAAAGCTAACGGTGCACTGGCCATCCAACCGAAGTCACCAAATATCGGGGCACCGGCTATGTCGTAGTATCTGGTGAACGTTCTTTCTTTAGTCAAACACACTTAATTTTTTTTATTTTTATTTTTTTTTTGCGGGTGAACACACTTAAATTTGATGCAGAACTGGAATGCCTCTATGTAAATGTGAAATTCTGATGAACTAGAAAAAGTTCAGGGTTCAGGGATGTGCACCACAGACTGACTTCCTAGTTCTTGCTCCTTGGATTCTCTTTCTTTCTGCGCATGGTCAATGCTCAATCGTTCTCGGTCAGAAAGAGAAGAAGCCAACCCCTATTTTTTGTCAAACCAAAAAAAAAAGTTCTTTCTTACCAACAGATTTAATAGTATTAAACTGATGCTCCGGCTAGTTCGTTCAAAAGTCTAAAGTCTAAACTGATGAAAAGAGATAGGCAATATATTTCAACAAATAGTACCGTATGGATCACGAAGGTAGGTTCCCTTTAGTTAGCCCTATCAGGTTCCGGCCATGTCCACCGCATAGATACCAAAGCCATTGTGCTACTGTAGCACTGCTTCACATGAAGAACATGGACCTGATGTTTCACGAATTTATTTATTTTCGAAACGGATGTCTCACGAATTCATCTCTTCTAGTTTCTTCGCAGCGGCAAATGGAACCACAAAACGATAGGGAAGTGCTTTTAAACACGAAATGAGCGGTACAGATTTTGTTTTGCGTCACATACTCCACTTCATTTTGAACCTATCATCAAGTTTTCCCTTTTATTATGATGAGATACGAATTCATGATTCACTCACATTTGTCAGTAATGGATATCTCGGTTACATCTCTGTCTCCGCTTTCTCGGCAGGCAGAGATAGGCCAGATCAAGAACATTACGAACACATGAATCACAACAAGAAGAAAAACCGACAGAGATATCCCAAACGTCTTTTTTATATACTACTGTACCTCACTTGCTTATTGCTGCTACAATATCTCTAGTAAAATTATTTTCTCAGCCTTTTATAAACTGGAGAATGGTTTGTTGTGTCTATCCTGGGTCCTGACAAATGACAAACCTCTCGCATACTATTGATATTACATACTGATGATGTTTCAGGTCTTCAGGATGTCGTAAAATGTGGATGGCCGATTTCTTCTCTTCAGGCAGAGCTCCTGAAAGCAGGGGAAAATAAGGTCACGTTTTCAGTTCATGATGAGGGTCCAGAAGTTGACAAACACAGCACAAAGACTTGATGAAAATAATGCTCGCACTCATAATGGTGGTGATGCCACTGAATTAATAGTGCTTTTCAGATTCTGTAGACATGCTAAATTTGCGCCAAATTTACGATATTTCATAAATTACTACTCATTTCATCCCTAACATTTGTATTTGCCTTAGCATATTTTCCCGTTAAAAATTACTCAAAGTAATCTGCAGCTTAAGTGTACCTATGCCACGATATAAATAAATGCCCGTAAACAACATAGTGGTGTAAATAAAGTCTCCCCGATGCCTAATGCTAACGGATCAAAATTGCTGAATGTTCAGAGATTCACTCGGGTTCATACAGAATGCAGCCTTAAAAAGCACATGGACTCCTATTAAACATGAGCACATTCTCAATTGGCAAACCACAAATACAGAACCTTTATGATGAATGCAAACAGTACCTCTACTGCTGAAGCCACCCTCAATAAGCTAGCCTCGCCCCACGGACGGCCTATCAGTTGCAAGCCGATAGGAAGGCCTTGCTTGTCATGACCAACCTGGGTACAGGACAGGAGTACCAGCACATATTAGCAATTAATATTTTCCCTGTATGTTTTTGAGCTATATTGTAACAAAATCCTGAATGTTTCCTATAATTATTACTAACTACTGCCTCTGTAAAGAAATATAAGAGCGTTTAGATTACTACTTTAGTGATCTAAACACTTATATTTGTTGTTTACGGAGGGAGTAGAAGATACAATTAATACTCGTCATGAGTTGTGACACCACTTACAGGAACACTAATGGCAGGCAAGCCAAGAAGGTTCCCGGCAAAAATGAATTGCATCAGCTTGGCTGCAATAAAGAGATTGAATCAGGACAGAAAAGGTGTAATTGATCTCTGTAGAACAAAGTACCAACAATTGTACTTGGCAGGGTGGCGTCAAAACAGGTATCAATATAGCTTGCTTAGCAAACTGCTAAACTCATACTCCCTCCGTTCCGAATTACTTGTCGCACGTATGGATGTATCTAGATGTATTTTAATTCTAGATACATCCATTTTAGCGACGAGTAATTTGGAACGGAGGGAGTATAAACTATGAAACACAACTTGTTTACTTCCATATTGCATAGCTACTTTATGCTATTGGATTCCAAATAGGAAGAAATGCCCCCTGTATATCTGATTCCAACAAGGTTATAAATAGCTTGTGATATTCTGTTATAGCTTTGTGCGTTCCCACCGCAAAAGCGTGATATCCATGATCTAAATAAGGAAATAGCAAGTGATAGCTGAGCCATAGTTTTTTAGTATCTTTGCCGCTAAGGCGTGAAAACCGCGTTTAAAACTTCAATCTCCCCTACAAATTTCACATGTAGAGCTGTCATTATTTTATTTTTCTTATTACAAACTTATTCCTCAAGACAAGACAATGACAGCAGTTGTTGTGTCAACTAAGAATTGTTTCGCATCAAGATTTCAGCAGGTTTTATGCAGGATGTTAGCATGGTTCAAAGTTGAGTTTGAGATAAGATGCAAATCCACGTGTTCAAAAGCTAATGAAAATGCACAATATAATATAGTGAAAAATCTACCTGATACAACATAATCAGACTCTCCTTTCAGAGCACTTGGTGGTATTTTTGGCGCGGTCATGCTGGAAAAAACAGCACATCTCCTTAGTTGTTATAGCAACAGATAATACATATGATAAGAAGCACAAGTACACCATAATTTCTTGAAAACTGGTGCAAACAGGTAAAATTAGGTATGCAGCATTCTAGGGAGCATAGATAAACAGAGTTATGTCAGCTGCTCCGTGTAATCCCAAATGTGTAGTATTGCCAATTCGATAATTTACAGATATTATCTTGTATTTAAGTTAGAAACCGACATGCTTGTGTAGCTCTATATACCCTGAAACTATTAGAAAAATATGTGTCGCCTAGAACTACTAACCATCTACTGGCAGCTAGAAAGCAGAACTTTCCTCATGCATTAGCCACTTTGACTAGACAAAAACAAGTACGAATGAGGAAGCATGCATACACAGCATTAGCAGAAACAAGTACGATGATGTAAAACACCTATTGACAGACTGTAATAAACTTTAAAATCTCTTACCCGGTTGTAGGGGTTGCTATGACGTCAACCTTCTTGAAAGCTTCCATGTGATAGTACATTATCCTTCTCCTATAAAAGCCACAGATACCGTAAGCACACAACCGCCAGAACATCTGCCGTGGGAGAAAGAAATACACACTTGGCAGTTCATAGTTCAGATTTCAGACTTCATTGTATTTGTCATACAACAACTATGTGGCATGTGATTTATAGTAACACCTCAATTTTCACGATTTGTGCAACAGCCAGCACATCTAGGAAATTTCAGTAACTCAGTCTGTGACAAACTAGGAGTCTAGTCAAGACCACGACGGATTTTAAAGAAAATAGCAGGACTTTCTGGTAGCAGATAATGATGAAACAGGAGCTGCACAACTTTCTAGTAATTATTGAATTATTATAACTTCGTATAAATGTCCACACAATTTCTACACTATAAGTATGCCCCATCACCTGGAGTTAGGTATGCTCTGTAATGCAAGTCCTATTTGTTTACTTATCTCTAATCCCCTATTTGTTTGCAAACTATAATGCTAAAGAAAGAACTCCTAACTAGAATATGACATATATGTAGGATGTCATATTACAACAATCAGAATTGAATTTTCATATTTAATAATAACTAGGGTTGTTACTAGAAATAACTGATATTATCGAATCAATCTAAATAACATGCACTGGATAAGGCTTGTGGAAACCTGTGGGATCATAAGAATAAACATGTTTCCTTTCTTATTAGCTTGATTGGTCATCTTTCCGTGTTACCTGAAACAATCTTACAATCTAAATAGGTTTTACTTTATCTTTCCTATCTACAATCACATTCAAGGTGGTTCCCATAACCAAATAAAACTGCAGAACGAAAAAACCTACTTCATATGAATGAATTGCTGTAATGGAAACATAAATTCCTCAGCTACATTTATACTCATATTCACCTCAGACATTGAGAAGCAACATAATCTGCTGAAGTGAATGACTTGAAAAGTGCCAAACTTGCTCGAGTATCTAACGTCATTTCAGTTCGCCTCCTGGAAGATAGTAGCATTGTGAGATTGATATTACAGAATAGTAAAGAGTAGCTAAAAAGAATTAATTCCAGTCTCTCGGGGACCAGCAATTTCAAGTTCTATCTCGTCTTGAAAGGAAAAAAATTTATATAACTCATGCTGAGAGCAATATTGATAATCTGATGGTGATATTTGTGTGAATACATATAGATAGATAGATAGGTACCCTGCTTGGTAATGAGCATTCATATCGGAGAATGCTTCTGAGCCAATAGAGACAAGATGGGCCGTACGCATCTCCTCAAGCTCTGGTAAGATTATCTCTTCTATCTTGAAAAATATTAAACAATACTAATCAGCTGAGATGTCGAAAAACAATAGAACATGCATACATAGTAGATACCACACTAACAGAAAAGGCATCTCGCCATAATCATTTAGCAGCTGGGAAAAATAAGCTTAACTAATACTGCTTGTTGAATAGCTAGAAGCTCCAAATGATGCTCATCAATAATCAGTTTCATCTTACAGGAGTTGACAAGATGGACATTTTTCTAATTAACACTTAATTGTTTTGACGTAACCATCAACAGAATTATATGGTCGCAGTTATTAGAGAGCACAGAGGCATACACCTTACACATGGAAAATCTGATTAACGATCAATTGCTTTCATCTAAAGAAGAGATTGTACATTCAAAGTTACGAGACCTAGATAGGTGTGATAATAAGATGTGTTTGCGATATAAATGGCTATACCTGACATCCAAAGGTGCTGCATAGGAGGTTAAGTGCATCTTCACATGTATTTGAGACCTCATTATCAGGGACATCATGAAACCACTGCAGAAGCCAATTTTATCTAAGAAAAGGCACATGTGTACAAAAATAATATTTCACGTGAAAATTTGTACCTCTGTATATTTTCCCACTTTCACTGATTGCAGAATCTTGCTATTCTCGGAGGACACCAAGTTAGGAACACACAGCGGGGACTGTACAGAGGAAAAGGGAAAGAGATGCAGAAGCTATGAGGCTGATAGGATGCAATAAGGCCAGCTTTAGATCATAGGTTATGATCCATCCTGGTAATAATGGAGAAGATTAACATGTGACTGTTGCTGTATCGTGATTACCGTACTGTTGGAGTCTAAAATTTTACGTTTCATTTTAGAAAAAAACATTCACATTTTTTTTTCCTACAATTCAGTAATGACTGACATCCGTACTGTTTCCAATTTAAGAAAAACAAACTGATTAGTACAGTGCAATGACGTGGAAGTGATACTAAAGATATTTTAGGGGTTTTTTAACATACATTCAGTGCTTCTGGTATTTACCAGATGGGAAGTGCTAGAAGAAGAAATATCTTACAGGTCTCAGAGTAAGTTTGTCCGTAGGTCTAGAGCCTGCTAGTGCAGAATACCTGAAATGCCATAAGACATGGTGTAAGACTGTAAGTAGTAAATATATAACTTACAAGCAGAGGGTATTGACTGTTGAGTGTTCATAAATGACAAGTATTCAGTTGTACCCACCCAACCAGATAGTTAGATATATAACTTATATCATTAAGGGAAATAAGAGAGTTGACAAACTTCCAACTTTAACAAAGATAGCTAAACAGACTCGTGCACCCTCACGGTCTCATCTAGCAAGCCAAAATGCTTACAATAGCACAGAATCCTCCACTGATGATGTAAGAGGTGAAGCAACTTCAACTGTCCCAGCATCACAAACGACCCTGCAAATAAGATATAAAATTATGCGTACTCACAATCTATTATATTATTATTAAAACAAAAGGCAACCAAGCAATCTTGGGTCGTAATTACTATCTTGCTAGGTTTAGTTGTCAGAACTGTTTGGAATCCACAAAGCATCCTGACCGACGGTCAGAATTTTTGAACATGTCCTTCAGTTTATTCGAGACTTGAGCAAAACTCAGATTGGAGAAGAATATGGTCCCTGGGTTCCCTTTATTGGAACTATGTTCCTTCTTATTTTTGTTTCGAATTGGTGGTGCTCTTTATATTTGTACATTAAATTTAAACCAAAATCCTGAACAGGGTACCAGTAAATCCGGTAACCGGTGTTTCCCTGGTTTAAGAACATATGGAGTGTTAAAGAAAGGCTACGCGCACTTACTTAAATGGCTTAAAAAGGTTATCCTAATCCAAGTAAATTATGAAGCCCAAAAAGAAATGTAACCGTAAAATCACAAAACTACAGGTATTTTGCACAGACTATTCAAAACCATGGATTTATGCATCTATTGCACATAGCTGCAAGAAGCTTTCGGATAGCAAAACCCCATATTTAAAGTTGAACCGTCACATGCACCAATATTGATCAACACATTGCAACCCGTATGCCCTTGCTGAAACCTCCATTACAGGTAGGTACTAGGCCAAGAGGCTGACAGGTGGGCCAGTTACAAGTCCAGCCTTAAAACTGGAGCCTTGTGACAGTTTATAAGAATATTTGTAGTTTCACAAAGTTTACTCATCTTATAAACTGGAGTCTCTTAAAGTCTCTTAAAAACAAATTAACTAACTGAAAGACACGAATCTCCCCCACAAACCGACTTAACAAAAATGGAGCATCACAGGAATAAGAATGCAGAGGCGTGAATCGAGTGACAGTGGCCTATGTGGGACTCGGATGAGCGTGAAGGCATAGCTGAGGTGCGGAGCAGCCTTAGATGGTGACAGTGACAGTGACTTGATCGGATATATACTTTTATCTGTAGAAAAGCAAATGGTAGTAGTACATATCAAGTAGGAACTATTCTTAGTTACCCAGTCATATCTGTGCGTCCGAATGTTGTCTTCAAACCAACAATGCCACATAGGGAGGATGGTATTCGAACTGAGCCTGTAAGAAAGAAAAGGTCCCAATTAGAGACTAGTACTGAAAAGAATGTAGCGTCAATGAATGCCACAGCTTTATATGTACAAACCTCCGCCGTCTGTTCCAATCGCTCCTGAGCATAATCCTGATGAGACAAGTGCAGCTGGACCAGATGAAGAACCACCAGTATATCTATCGACTGAATGTGGATTTCTTACTGTCCTGCAATAAATAATTAGGAAAATGTGAAGATAAAGTGACAAACGTCAGAAAGATAAACAATATAGGATGACTTCAAATTGCAAATTCATTTTCCATTTCCTTTTCATAATGTGATGGTTTCCGATGATACTGCTAGAGCATAATGTTTGTAGGCATCCTAAAGTTCTGATTCGTTGTCAAGCTTTACAATTACTCAGCTGAGTTTGCTTCTAGGAAATAGTTAACAAATATGTTCCCCTTTTCCATTGCAAGAGTTTAGGCAAGGCGAAAGAATGACCTAGATGTTGTTAGACATTCATGTTTGCAGCGTGTCAAAAAAAAAGGAGTACAAAATGTTAACCAGGTAACACTCGAGTTACACCAGTTCAACATAGATGAGAACATGATAGGTTTTAACACCTTCAATAAAACTCATGTGTCCCTAGACTGTAGATTCCATGTAAGTAAGCATTTCGGACAGAATAGCAGCCACTTAGTTATAACCGTACCCATAGTTTGGATTATTTCCAGTGACCCCAAGGCCTAGCTCGTGCATATTTGCTTTTCCAATAAAGATCACTCCACATTTGCGTAAACGAGAAACAGAGACAGCGTCTTTCTCCACAGGGCGGATTTCGTCAAAACATGTGGTGGCACCTGAATTTCAAATAGAGGAACATAATATAGAATTTACATCTCAGACACGGTAAAAAAATGGCTACTAGAGTGGAGTGAACTAACTCTTTGATGGATATGGCAAGCAGTCAATGTCATCCTTAACGGCGAAAAAGATCCCGTCCAGAACGGAAATTGGACTTCCTGGGGACAAGAAACAACACATATCAAGAAAACAGGATTGAGGTAAATGGACTTTCCACCTGATGTGTCCGTTTTAACAATGATGAATTAAAGCAGCAAGGTTGGGTTGGGTGTAGACCTTGCTCAAATCTCTTTGTAGAAGCATCGGCTTGCTTCCTCAGGTCATTGGCGTTAAAATGGATCAGCATCGGCATCGGAGGCTTCTTATTGTTCCACTCCTCCACGCCCGCTATGACAAGCTCTGCAACCTACGCAGCGGTCAAGGTTTAACACCACAAATGCAAGGAGAGCAAGCAGCGTTGTTCTGTACAATACATTCCAGTGAGCCACTCACAGCTGACGGCGTCGTGATCCCAGACCGGTACGCATACGCAAAGTCGCGGATCTTCCAGTAGAGGAAGGGGTTTTTCTCATCGGTCGATGTGAAACGCCCCGACGGGTCATACCGAGCGAGGCAACTCAGTGCTTCCTCAACTCTGTCCACAGGGTCCCTGTCTTCCCCCAGGGTTACAACCCCTCGTTCAGGCTCTGGTAAATTGGGAGCAACAGCAATTAACAACAGCATACCCATTTTTTACCTTATACTACATATAACTTTCACATGATGATTAAAAAAGCTGCGATAGGGAATTTTCTTTCTGTTTCCAGTCAAAAAAGATTTCAAGAGGCCCAAAAACAGGGGTGCTTCAAAATATCGCTGCGACATCTGAACAACTGAATTGGGCAGATTATTAGTGTAGGCGAAATGGAGCAAACTATTCAGGTGCGTTCCTGCAGGAAACATATGTCTTTCTGTGGCTTATTCAGTTCCAGCAGCAGAGCTTAGTTTTTTCGGCCAGAGCTCCAGCTGAACTTGACTGAATCAAAAGTAGTAGTACTAGAACATTTATATTATATATAAAGAAACTAAATTATTGTTTGTTTCTTTTTGTCCCGTCTGCTTGCTTGCTTGTGGAGCTGAACAACGACCGGTGACAATTTCAAAGGAACAGACAGAGACAGAGGAGGATAGGATCAGAGAAGGGAACGTACCCTGCGGCGGGTACTCCGGGTAGAACATGGGCCGCTCCGGGATCACCGTGTTCTGCAGCATCTGCGCCGCCCCCGAACAAGACCAGAAATCGCCATCAGCGCAACGGAATCGCCGGGTAAAAAACGAAAATTGGGGAAGGAGGTGACAGGCGGACCTGCGTCATGTTGTTCTGCTTCTTGAGGAGGGAGGTAACAAAGGGGCCGAGGAGCGGGGACTCGAGGAGCCAGACGAAGGCCCGGAGCGGGAAGCCGGTGAGGTGCGGCGCCTGCAGCTCCGCCGGCCTGTACCGCACGGCGGCGACGTCCACCTCCTCCACCGGCGCCATCGCCCGCGGCATCTTCCCCCTGCCGCCGGATCCGCCGCCCATCCGATCGATCCCGGCCCGGTTTCTTGGCCCCTCTCCGCGGGCGGAGTGAATGCGGAGCTGCGAGCGCGCGGCGGGAACTAATGCGCGGCCGCTGGCGCCGGCGAGTGGGGTTTTATGGGGGAGGGGAGACGATGACCGGGGACGGGGGGAAGGGGGGTGGATTGGATGGATGGTGAGGAAATAATGGCCGTTGCAGCTGCCACTTGCAGCCGAGGTAGGAGTAGCGGTGCTGCGGACTAATTTTACAGCTTTGTCCGGCCAGAATTAGGGTGATGCACATGTAAATGTACCAGCGACCCAGTCGACTCCACGACAAGGCGATCAATTCGCCTCTAGGACCACCCAAGCTCGTGGCGTCAGCTAGGTAAGAAAAATTACAGATTTTTTTTTCTAAACACAATACAATCATATACGCTCACCGCTACGAACGCACACTCCCTACCTCTAGAATATGATATACGTATTCCACAATCGGTCGTCATCCAACTTCTAGAGGGGCATCTGTTAACGGACGTAGACGTTGGTTGCATCGATCTATCGCCGGGAGAACGGAGACGGGCACAAATGGAGGCCTGCGTGACGTCGCGCAACGCTGGCGGAGATAGCAATGCAGATGATGTTGTTGTTGTTGTTGCTGTTGCATCAACAAGGTGGCGCCGCCGCCGCCGCCAGTACGTGGTCATCGCGTCGTTGGTGTTTCCTATGGGGGCCTAAAAAGCGTTGGTGTAGGCAGCATGCCTGCATGTGCAATGATAAGCACTATCATTACAGATTACCACAGGCTAGATTTCACACCAGTACGTGGAGAATATACAGCAGGGAATACGAGCTATGACACCCATCTCGGGGTGAAATGGTAGGAAACCACCATGTTACATTCCCTTTGCTAAATGTCGCATCAGTCGATTTCGAATGAGGTTATAGGTGGGGCCGACATGAGATTGGGGCGACATGAGGTGGGCAGCGAGAGTGTCGACTCCAACGAGGCCAAGCCAGGACCTTGCCAGAGACGGGACAACGTTGCGAGTTGCGGTGTCTCACGCGGAGACAAGCTAGGAAGCAGGTTGAAGGTTGCGTGTGTGGTTACCGCCTACGCCGGAGGTCGATGGGGCTTGGATGGATGGCCTTGGGCGACAACAAGCACGTCGGTGGGGGAGGTCGATGGGGGCGGCGTGCGGCAGCACCTGCTAGCCACATCGAGCAGAGGTAGTTGGCTAGGGTTGGGTAGCTAGGTCGGGGAGCGGCAACAATGATGCCTTAGGCCTTGTACAATGGAAGGTGCTTACAAAAATAAACCGAGTTTTTTTGAAGCACCGGTGCCTAATTTTACAGGAGAGACACTTAGTTAAGCGTCTACCCAGTATAAATAAGCACCAGTGCTTAAAGAAAGTCTGGTTTATTTCTCAAACACCTCCCCTAAGCATCTTGCATTATACGAGATAGCTCCGTCCGTCCGTCAACCATCCCGGTTCCCGGGTCCCAGCATTTGCCCTATCCATTGTCCACAACCACACGCCGCCTATCCTCTGGACTTTTCCGTTCTTCTAGAACCAAGCACGCACGCACACCAACGAGGATCAGCTTGACAACGCCCACCACCATCTTCTTGGAGCATCCGTAAAAATATGGCTTCCTTTTTCCGACCCGCCTTGACTAGCCATTCTCGTTCTAGAAGCAAGGTTCTTCTGCAAGTCGCGACTGCTGCACCATGGCCAAACCTCCGTTTTTTCTTTCTACAAGTAGCAGGGTTTGGGTTGCATACGCACGGCTCTCTTTTCCCTCGTGTAGAGGTGTTCTCACTCGCTTCAAGACTTCCTCTCAAAGTTTAACACCCCCCCAATTCATACTATTTGTCGAGTGAATAGCAAAAAACTACCACATTACGGGCTATCGTTCCGAAAAACTACCGCTTTTTTTAATTTTTCAAAAAACTACCACAAAAGTGGCTGGTTGTTCCAAAAAACTCAAGTGGCCGAACGGTTAAGTTTTAACTGGGGTTATGACATGTGTGCCCCGCCCGTCAGTGTTTTGTCGGCCACAGTGCTCACGGCGCGCGGGTGACGGCCGTTAGGGCGCACGGGCCGTCCCGACCACTAAAACGGATCCGGCCCGCCCTCACTCTGTCTTCCCCCTCTCTGTCTTCCTCTCTCTCGTGCGCGCCTCCCTCTCCGATGGCGGCGGCGGCGGCGAAACTAGGCGATGGCGGCCATTCAACGGGTGGATGTGGAAGGGGGGATGGAGGCGGCGAGTTCTCAGAGGTTGATAACTGGCTGGGGAGCGGTAGCTTCGCAACCCAGCCGGCGGCGCCGCCGCCGCCGCAGCGGACACCACAGGTTGCAGCTCTGATGCAGGCTCCTACGCCACAGGCTACACCGTCGTCGCCTGGTGATTGCCAGTTCTCGCTTGAGTACAGAGCAGCGAGGTCTCTTGCTAGCGCTGTGCAGGCAGATCCGGCCAACTCCCAGCACTGGGCCTCTGCATTTGGAGGGGTGGAGTAAGTTTTTTTCCTCTTATGAGCTCCTTCAACAATTTCTGCATTTCTGCTTGTTCATTTCAAACAACATAGCATAATTTAGTTAGTTTTTTGACCAAACCCTAGGTTGATGCTGCTGTGATTCATCTTAGAACATGAACATGCACTGAATACTGTACTTTATAGTTAGTGTGCACTGAATTTTTGTAGCAAAAAACACTTAGTTAGTTGGGCTTTTCAAATAACATATTATGTAATGCAGGCTGGATGATGAAATTTGGGAGGTTAGGCTGCATTTCCAGGGCAGAGATAATATGGAAAGGAGGTTTTCTGTTTCAGACATCACATTTCTAAACTTGATAGCACTTACTGAGACTGAAGGCTATTCAGATGACTACATGTACTGGGTAAAAGAACAAGGGATTGGACAGGAAGGTTTATTTCTTCTGGACAGTCAAGATGTAGTTGAAGAAATGATAGACCACTCAGATTTAACAGTGCTCAATATCATTGTTTCCAAGGCAAATGAAGATAGAGATGTTGAATGTAACAGGGCTCACAATGTTTGTGAAGAACAAATTCCAATAGGCAGTCCAGTGGGGGGTCCTGGTTTTGTGTTAAGTCTGTCACAAGATGGAGTGGTCCACCCTCTTGAAGTTAATTTGAACACACAGCAAAGCTGTAACTTGAACATTTCAGAAGCTCATGGTGGAGATGATGATGGACAGGCTGCTGGTGAAGAGGATGATGATATTGACAAATCATCCTCAGACTTTGAGATTGATAGGGGTGACTATAGAGGGATAAAGATGTCTTACAAGGCTTGGAAGAGAGGTGAAGAAAATATTGGAAATGAAGAAGAAAGAGATGCTGTAGAAGACAGACCACAGTTTGAAGGTGACAGTGATGTTTCAGAGTTTTGGCAGGAGGAGAAAGAGGCTGACAGTGGAGAGGAAATAGTTGTGGAAAAATGCAGGCCTGAGAAACTCAAGCCTGTGAGAAGAGCAGCAGCAAATCTAGGTCCAACTTCCAGAGCTCAGAGTCAGCCAGAGATCCCAAAGTTTCAAGATTTTGTACCTGAAGCTGATGAGTATTGCTTCCCTGGTGATGTGGGCATTTCTGGCTCAGATGGGGAGACTCCAAGACTACCTTCTGGAAGGAAGAGAAGATTGAAGAAGAAGAAAGAGAGGAAATGGTATGACCCAAAGGTACCTGATGCACATGAGCAGCTGTGCAAGGACCTTTGCTTCACCAATGTGTATGAGTTTAGAAAGGCATTGAGAAATTTTCATGTTAGGACTTTGAGAAACTTTCAGTACCATAGGAATGAACCATCAAGGGTTATTGTTTGGTGCCCAGAGAGGAAGAATGGATGTGATTTTTTCATGTCTGCATCCAAAGTAGCCCATGAAGATACATTCACAATCAAGAAGTGCCACATGGATCATAGTTGTGGAGCTTGTGGAGAGAGTACAAAGGTTACTACTGAATGGGTTGCAGAAACTGTGGAGGACACAGTTAGATCAAATGTAAAGGCTGATGTAGAGACAGTTCTCAAACATACTAAGAAGAAGTTTGGGGTGCATGTACCTAGGAGTTTGGCATATAGGGCAAGACTGATGGCTGTTGATGTTGTGCAAGGTGATCATAGAAAGCAGTATCTGAGGTTGAGGGACTACCTACAATGTGTGCTTGACACAAACCCTGGAAGCAGGTGCATAGTGACAACTTTTGAGGATCCTTTGAACCCAGCCCCCACACCAAGGTTCAAGTACATGTTCTATTGCCTGCAGGCATCAAAAGATGGATTTCTTGCTGGTTGTAGGCCTTTCATAGGTACAAATCAGTGATTTAATCATGTTAGAAATGTAATCAAGTTATTCAATTTTTTCCTAACTATCTCTGTTTATGCAGGACTTGATGGTTGCTTCATCAAGTTATCCACAGGCCAGCAGATATTAGCAACAACTGGGAGAGATGGGAACAACAATGTGTTCCCAATTGCTTTTGGGGTGGTTGACAAAGAGGATGGGCCTAGCTGGACCTGGTTTTTAAACCAACTTAGAATCTGCATTGGCACCAGCAATTAGTTTGGGAACTACACCATCATGTCTGACAGGCAGAAGGTATTTTCTCTGACTCTGTATTATTCTTATGCACATAGCAATGCTGCTATAGTTATCTCATTACTACCTTATGTAATCAAACAACAGAGCCTTCTTAAAGCAATTAATGAAGTATTTCCTCAATCCCCACAAAGATATTGCCTAAGACACATATATGCCAACTTCCAGTCGGCTGGCTTTAGAGCAGAAGAACTTAAGAAATGGGTTGACAAAGCTAGCTGTTCCTTCACTGAACTTGGTCACAAAGAAGGAATGGCAGGTTTGAAAGCAGCATGTGAACCAACCTACATGTGGTTGAATGGCATCCCTAAGGAGTGTTGGGCTAGATATGCAATGGATCATGTGTGCAAGACTGACTTGGTAGTGAACAACCTTAGTGAAGTTTTCAACAAAATGATTCTAGATGTTAGGTCAAAACCAATTAAGACCATGTTTGAAGGGTTGAGGACCAAACTAATGGTTAAGTACCAGGGCATCAGAGAGAAAACAGAGAGCTGTAGGTGGGAAATAACCCCACATTACATGGAGAAGCTTGAGGAGAGCAAGAAGTGGGCTAAATATTGTGAAGCAAACATGGCTGGTCCCAACATTTGGCAAGTAACTAGTGGAGAGAACACATATTGTGTGAAGCTTGATGTAGGGAGCTGCTCTTGCAGGAGGTGGGACATGACTGGATCACCTTGCCACCATGCAATATCTACAATGCAGAAGATAAAAGTTCACCCAGAAGATTATGTGCATCCATTCTTTAAGAAGCCAATGTATAAGGCTGCATACCAGCACATCATCTACCCTGTCCCTGGTCCTGAATTCTGGCCCAACACCAACACACCAGACATAGAACCACCAGTTTTTAGGGAGAAGAAAGGCAAGAAGCAGACAGCTAGGAGAAAGGGTGAATTTGAGGTGCCAGCTCCAAAGGATACATCAAGGATGGGCACAATAACATGCAGTAACTGTGGTCTGCAAGGCCACAGGTGGACAATGTGTGGAGATAGACTTAAGGCCAAGTTTATGACAAGGAAAAACAACCACCAGGTAACTAAGCCAATTCAACAAGGAAAATCTGCTACTTGTTTTTAATGCATACAACTTGTGAGCTGCAACTTGTTTTTAATTTTAGGAAAACAGGGCATCCTACCCAGCAACTTCAGCACCAACCAGGCCACCTCCAGCTAGGGCCACATCATCAGGTCCAGCTCCAGCTCCAGCACCATCATCAGGTCCAGCTCCAGCTTCAGGACCAGTTAGGAAACCAGCAACAGCTTCAACTAGGGCAAACACATCTGCTTCAACAAGGGCAACCACATCTACTGCAGTTTCAACTGGTGGATCAAGAAAGAGAAAGAACCCAACACCTGCTTCAGCACCAGCCAAGAACACCAGGTCAAGTGCATCATCTCCAGCAAAGAACACCAGATCATCAAGAGCTGCAAGAGGTTTCAATGCTCCAAGGGCAGCATCAACATCAGGTCAAGCTGATGTTGGTTCTGAGAGGAAGAAGAAGGCCCCAAGCAAATTTGCTTTGTATTTCACAGCCAGTGGCAACCATTGAATGTGTTGCACTCAACTCTGCTTTATGCACCAAACTAATTGTGGGCACTTTGCTAGCTGTGTTATGCCTTGAACTCTGCTTGTTAGGCACTCAACTCTGTTTTCATTTGAACAATTAAGTTATGTGGTCTATGTTTGAACTGCTTCAAACAATTAAGTTATGTGGTCTATGTTTGAACTGCTTGAAACAATGATGTTATGTGGTCTATGTTTGAACTGCTTGAAACAATTAAGTTATGTGGTCTATGTTTGAACTGCTTGAAACAATGATGTTATGTGGTCTATGTTTGAACTGCTTGAAACAATTATGTTATGTTATGTAGATCAAGTGATTTATTTTGTTGATAATTGATTGATATGATTAGGTCAATTTGGTCACTTTGGGGGGAAACTTGTCCACCAACCCCAAAGTGGCCAAATTTAGCCACTTTGGGTGGCTACTTGTCGACCAACCCCAAAGGTGCCAAATGTGGCCACTTTGGGTGGCTAGTTGTCGACCAACCCCAAAAGTGGCTTTGGCATAGCAACGAGAGGGGAGAGTGTTGTCTACGTACCCTCGTAGACCGTTAAGCGGAAGCGTTATGACAACGCGGTTGATGTAGTCGTACGTCTTCACGAATCAACTGATCCAAGCACCGAACGTACGGCACCTCCGTGTTCAGCACACGTCCAGCTCGATGACGTCCCTCGGGCTCCAATCCAGCGAAGCGTCGGGGATGAGTTCCGTCAGCACGACGGCGTGGTGACGATGATGATGTTCTACCGGCGCAGGGCTTCGCCTAAACTCCGCGACGATATGACCGAGGTGGAATATGCTGGAGGGGGGCACCGCACACGGCTAAGGAATGATCCGTAGATCAACTTGTGTGTCTATGGGGTGCCCCCCTCCCCCGTATATAAAGGGGGAGAGGAGGAGGGGGCCGGCCTAAGGGGAGGCGCGCCCTAGGAGGGGAAACCTACTCCAAGTAGGTTTGCCCCCTCCCTTTCCTATTCCAAGAAGGAGTGGGAAGGAAGGAGTGGGAGAGGGGGAAGGCAAGGGGGGCGCCGCCCCCCTTCCTTTCCTATTCGGACTCAAGGGGAGGGGGCGCGCCTCTTGCCTTGGCCGGCCCCTCTCTCTCTCTCCACTAGGGCCCATCAAGGCCCATTACTTCCCGGGGGGGTTCCGGTAACCCTCCGGTACTCCGGTTTTTCTCCGAAAACACCCGGAACACTTCCGGTGTCTGAATATAGTCATCCAATATATCAATCTTTATGTCTCGACCATTTCGAGACTCCTCGTCATGTCCGTGATCACATCCGGGACTCCGAACAACCTTCGGTACATCAAAACTTATAAACTCATAATAAAACTGTCATCGTAACGTTAAGCGTGCGGACCCTACGGGTTTGAGAACTATGTAGACATGACCTAGAACTATTCTCGGTCAATAACCAATACCGGAACCTGGATGTTCATATTGGTTCCCACATATTCTACGAAGATCTTTATCGGTCAAACCGCATAACAACATACGTTGTTCTCTTTGTCATCGGTATGTTACTTGCCCGAGATTCGATCGTCGGTATCCAATACCTAGTTCAATCTTGTTACCGGCAAGTCTCTTTACTCGTTCCGTAATACATCATCTCATAACTAACTCATTAGTTACAATGCTTGCAAGGCTTAGGTGATGAGCATTACCAAGAGGGCCCAGAGATACCTCTCCGACAATCGGAGTGACAAATCCTAATCTCGAAATACGCCAAATCAACATGTACCTTCGGAGACACCTGTAGAGCTCCTTTATAATTACCCAGTTACGTTGTGACGTTTGTTAGCACACAAAGTGTTCCTCTGGTAAACGGGAGTTGCATAATCTCATAGTCATAGGAACATGTATAAGTCATGAAGAAAGCAATAGCAACATACTAAACGATCAAGTGCTAGGCTAACGGAATGGGTCAAGTCAATCATATCATTCTCCTAATGATGTGATCCCGTTAATCAAATGACAACACATGTCTATGGTTAGGAAACTTAACCATCTTTGATTAATGAGCTAGTCAAGTAGAGGCATACTAGTCACACTATGTTTGTCTATGTATTCACACATGTATGATGTTTCCGGTTAATACAATTCTAGCATAAATAACAAACATTTATCATGATATAAGGAAATAAATAATAACTTTATTATTGCCTCTAGGGCATATTTCCTTCAAATGGCGCCACCATTACACACGGTTTTCACTAGGAGACAAGAACTCGAAGCAGGGAGAGGTGTCGGATCCCATGGCGCCTCCAACAAGGCAAAATCACACCAGAAGGCATCATTCGCCACCAGCCCAGACAGAAGTCGAGCATGACTTTCCTCAGGGAGCCGAGCACCTATGCCGGAGACGGCATCTCCAACACACCACCACCAAATCGGAGCAGTAGACGCCACCTGCTACACCGCCCAAGAACCAGCCGAAGCGCCGCCAGCGCGCAAGCCAGAGCAACCCGAAGGCCGTGGCCCCGACCATGCCACCGCGGACTACCATCCCAGCAAGGAGCCACCACGCAACCTGACTGCAGACAGTCGCCGGCCGACCCGCCTCCGACCGCCAAATTCCGGATCCGGCCGCTCCAGGCCAGAGGCCGCCCGCCGCCCGCGTCCCCAGCAACACCACCAGCCATCGATCTGGACCACCTCCAGATCCACCACGCCCGCAGCACCGACGACGTCCCAGCATCACGCCGGACGAGCAGGGCCGCCGACGAGCGCCCAGGCCACCACCACCCTCGCAGGACCAGATCTGAGCATGGGGCGCCCGATCCGCCGTGAGCAGGCACCACGGGCGGGCACCACGCTGCCCCCGCAGCCGTAGCGGCGGCACCACCGTCAAGAGCCCCTGGGGCCGCCGCCCCAGCTTCCTGGCACGGAGCCCACACCGCAACACCGCCGCCCACAGCTCCATGCCTCCGCCGCGTCGCCGCGTAGATCTGAAGGACACTCGCTGCAGCCCGGCGCCTCGCGGCCCAAGCTGCCCAGCCGCCACCTTCCTTGGGCCAGCCCAAGCTTCGCTGGGATGAGCCCTCCGACGGCGGCGGGACGAGAAGAGGAGGAGGGAGAAAGCTGCGGCGGCTAGGGTTGTCTCCCCCGAGCCGCCAGGGAGGCGACCAGTTCAATGTATGCCACAAGTTCTAGCACCAAAAGGATCGTTTGCGCCAAGTTCTAACACCACCGGTGTAATTGATTTTTTAGATATTATAGATTATAGATTCGTCTATGCATATGGCGCACATTAAATACGAGCTATCAAGATAGATGGTCGTGTAGTGGTAACAACGTACTATTAAATCACAAGTTCAATTTTTATTTAATAATAACTATAATAGTGACCTACGCAAATGCGCCGGAAACATCTTAATTAGGTGCTTGCTATTTTTGCAGTTTAAAGTTCTTATATGTGAACTTACATTATTAAATCCATTCAGACTTCAACGTTTAGTAGATCGTAAGAATATGTGAAACTAGGGGCATAGCCACGCCACGGGCTACCCGGGCCGTGGAGGGAAAGTCCTTTGGTGACGGTAAATACAGTCAAGTACTCTAGGTACTACCATGGCCGCAGTAGCAAATGTGGATGGCCCGGGGCGTACAGTTATTGTAGCTACGACACTGCGTGGAACCAATTCTAAAATGTAGCCATGCCCATGTATAGTCCAATCAACTATAAAGCAAACCGATGAAACATACAATCTCGAAAATAGTTTTTTAGCATAGGTTTAAACCACATGCATGACATATCTAAGGATCACTTAATTGTAAAGCGATCGGTCAAAGTGTAAGCTGATGCAAATATTAGGAAGAAGAAACACACAAATTATTTAACCATCAACTAAATATTAAAATCTTGACTTTTTAGTTTTAACGTTTTTCCAAGATAAAGAATACAACATGGCCGTTGAAGCTAAAATGGCAGTGATTTTCATAGTGCTTTATCTATCCGCGCTCGCATGATAAAAAATATATTGAAATCTCAAAGATTTCTTTGATTATTATGGCATATCTGCTCTTACTATGCGCAGAATTTCGAAAAACAGAAACAATATATTTAGATTCCTAGTGTAGAAAGGGATTTTAAAAGTTGATTAAGTTGTTGCCCCCGCAAATCGAGCGAGTAGATACAAATTTGAAATGACCGAATCGAGAGCACCGACGGGTCCACTCGAAGAAGGCCGGACCCACCCAAGGAGGACCGCCCGCGGCCACCGACGGGTGGGGACGGGGAAGCGTCTCCCATTTCCCTTTCTATTTTCCAGATCTCATTATTGCACCTTCCTTCCTGCGCCCGGTCCGCAAGTCAGACAGAGGAGGAGGAGGAGGACCAAATCCCTCATTCTCTCCCGGCCAGCCAGCCCAGCCTTTCTTCTCCCGCACGACAGCCCTCCCGACGCCGCCGCCGCCGCCGCCGCCGCCGGCGAAATGGCGTCCCGCATCGCCTCCCGCCTCCTCCGACGCTCCAGCCCTGTAAGTCCCCCCCGCCCTCTCCCTCCTCGTCCTCCCTGCGCGCGCCACTGGTCTGCGATTGATTTTTGCCGCGGCGGCCCGCGAGATTTTGCGATTCCGAGGGGGAAAGGGGATTTAGGGTTCGCGCGGTGGTTCCGTGCTTCGATGCGACCGGTCCGATTCGTTTGGTGTCTTCTCGCGGGCTTGTTTCCTCGCGTGATTGGGGATCTCTGATGCCTGATTTTTTTGGTTGGGGAGGGGATTAATTGCTGCATCCTGTAAGGTTGGGACGACGGGCGCTCGGCGAGGTCTGCGGGACGCGCCTCGCCGGGCGTGATTCGGCGTCTCTGCGTGCGCAGATTAGGGTTCCAGTTTGTGCTCTTGCTGTTTCCCCCCGTTTTTGTGCTTGCGTTGAACGGTCAACCCAGAACCGGCTGCGCAGGCAGGCCTGAATATCTGGGGTAGGATCGTTCTCTTTGTCTACTTGGTGGCAGCAGATAGGAATTCGTTTGTGTTTTGTCAGGGCGTGTGCAATTGACAGTCACTGGGACATGTCTGGATTGGCTGCTAGTTACATAGTATATTGTTCATGGTTATGTTGCGTTTTTCGTGCCCTGCCCTACCTGTTAAGTGCAATCTGTTGTGATAAAATGTATGTGACCTGTCCTTGTCCCATCTCATGTGTTGGATTGGCTGCTGGTTAGATAGTTTATCGTTCATGCTTATGTTGCAATTTTCACACCCTACCCTGCCTGTCAAGTGCAATCTGCTCTGCTGTCATCAAACGTGACTTGTCACTACTATCCCATTTCATGCCATGCTAGTAACTAGGGTATTTTGGTGTGCATCTGACAAGACCTAGGCTCTAACTTGTAATGTTCATATTGGCACCAATCCTGACTGCCACTATTGGTGTCATTGGTTTACTACTTTATTTTATCTTAATGTGATCAATTGTAGAAATACATCATATGTAAGATGCTATACTAAATACAACATATCTTCGCAGAGTATGCAAGCACCTTGCTGTTTCCCCCATTTCTGTGCTTGTGTGGAACGGAGAATGTAGAATAGGTTGCACATGCTTGAATATCTGGGGTAGGATTGTTTGCTTTGTCTAGTTCTTGCCAACAGATAGGAATTCATTTGTGTTTCGTCAAGGCTTGCAATTAACAAACGCTGGATATGTCTGATTGGCTGCTAGTCATAGTATATGATTTGTGCTTATGTTGCGTTTTTCATACCCTACACTACTTGTTAAATGCAGTCTGTTTAAAGTTTGATTTGTCCCTGCCCCATTCCACGTTGTGCTAATAACTATGGCATTTCGTCATTTTGGTGTGCATTTGACAAGACTTAGGCTCTAAGTTGTAATGTTCATATTGGTGGTAATCCTGCTTGCCTCTGTTGGTTTCATTGGTTTACTACTTTGCTTTATCTTCATTTGATCATCTGTAGCAATACAGCAGATACAAGATGTTATACTTCATGCAACATGTGTTCGCGGAGTATACGAGTACATGGATTCTTTTCTTATGTTTTCTTTTCGTGCTTACTGTTTCCATTTACTTGCAGACATTAGGCCTCCTGAGGAGCTATACACATGTCAGAAACTACAGCAGTCAACTTTCAGGTTATTTAGCTGAACAACTGCTATTTGGATATTGATAACTGGTTCACTACCGATGACTCTTAATACCTTTGTACTCTTTCCAGGTCTTATTCCAGCTGGTCCCCAAAGCTCAAAGCTGACAAGGTAAGTAGTAACCTTTGTATTTAGTTGTATTCTGTAGAGGCATTTGTGACGACTTCATTGTTTATTATCTTCATTGCAGATGTTGTTAGATATATTGTCCTGTTGAGACATGAACTAGTTACTAATGGTTGTTTCTTTTAAATTTCAGACGGAACTATTACTTCCCAAATGCCTCTCCTTACCAACTCTGGAGTAGGTCATTTGCATCAGACAGTGGTAATGGCAGCTGCTTTTTTGGTTATGTTCAACACTGTTGAATTGCAACCACTGTTGAATTGCTGCTGGAGATGTGCTAATCGATTCTTGTTGTTTCTTCTGTAGGAGACAAGTTTGAAGCTGTTGTGCCTTTCATGGGTGAATCTGTAACTGATGGAACTCTTGCTAACTTCTTAAAGAGTATGCATGCTCTCTCTCTCTCTCTCTCTCTCTCTCTCTCTGAGTGAAGGCCGTTCATATTCTCCTATTAACCCTTCTTCAATACAGAACCTGGCGATAGAGTTGAGGCTGATGAGGCCATAGCCCAGATTGAAACTGATAAGGTTTGGCATCACTCTTAATCATTTTGAATTTCACTCTAAATAAGTGTCGAATCTAGTCCATATGATTTGTAACATAAAACATATCTTTCCTTCATAATCCAGGTGACCATAGATGTTTCTAGTCCTGAAGCTGGTGTTATTGAAAAGGTGAATAATTTTTCTCTTTTAGCTTCCACTTGTGCTTCTTATCATGGTCTGCCTCTACCTGAGCTGTAGCGAAATTGCTAATTCTCTTAATGCCATTGCTTCGCAGTTTATTGCTAGTGAAGGTGATACGGTTACTCCAGGCACCATAGTTGCTATCGTATCAAAGTCTGCAGCACCTGCTGAAACACATGTTGCCCCATCTGAGGAGGCACCCCAAAAAGAATCACCTCCAGCAAAAGCTGAAGAGAAATCACCAAAAGCAGAAGAGAAACCAACAAAAGTAGAACCTCCCAAGAAGCAGGCACCAAAGCCAACTCCTTCGAAAACCTCCCCTACAGAACCACAGCTCCCTCCAAAAGAGCGAGAGCGACGGGTAAGGCTAATCTTCAATGACTTAAAGTTGTAAAATTGCAATCAGTTTTAAAGGGGTTTTTCTGTAATCTTTAACAATGGTAACTGCAGGTGCCAATGCCCAGGCTTAGGAAACGCATTGCCAACCGTTTGAAGGATTCCCAGAACACATTTGCAATGCTGACCACATTCAATGAAGTTGACATGTAAGCGTGTTGATACTCTTTTTTTTTCTTATTTAACATTAGTTCATGTGGTGCTGACCACATTCACTGAAGTTGATATATAAGTATGTTGGTAATCTCTTTTCTTATTGTAACATTTGTTCTTGTGGTGTGCTATCATGGTAGTTTTCACTTTTATCTTGTCTTTTGTCGTTACTCTTGTGGTATGAATGCTTCACTGTACAGTTGTTGAACATGGTGAGATGGTGACATCTGGTCCCCATCTAGCATATCACGAGGACTTTTAACTACACCATGTTAGGGTGCATGTCACTATATTACCGGTTGCCATCCACTAACAATATAACAGTACACTTGTAGTATATAATGATTTATACAAGAGTGCTCACAGAAAAGTCTGCTTGTTTCCTGACCAAAACAATAATACTCCCTCTGTCCCATAATATAAGAACGTTTTGGACACTAGTGTAGTGTCAAAAACGTTCTTATATTATGGGACGGAGGGAGTACTATTTTCTTGTAGTAGTTAATAATGGGTATCAGTATGTGATTCAGCATATGCTCATCTTTTCGTGCATAAGAACTTAATCAATCATATTTTTTCCACCATCAACTGTTATTTAAAATAACTCACATTTGTAGATACTGTTTATCACTTTAATATTGATATTGTGATGCAGGACCAATTTGATGAAGCTACGGTCTGATTATAAGGATGAATTTGTCAAGAAGCATGGTGTCAAACTGGGTCTGATGTCTTGCTTTGTCAAGGTACTGTCTAATGCTATGCATACACTAAACTATTGCTGATTTTATTCAGTTATGCTGATTCTGTTTGGCTTTTCGCAGGCTGCTGTTTCTGGACTGCAGAACCAGCCAATCGTGAATGCTGTCATTGATGGTGATGACATCATATACAGAGACTACGTGGACGTTAGTGTTGCTGTTGGCACTTCCAAGGTACTACAATAACATATAGTTGTCATCATGCTGCATTCCTTGGCTTTAGGGCTGTTATCTCACTGGCAATGCAAATGTCATGTATTTCAGGGTCTTGTGGTGCCGGTTATCCGAGATGCTGATACAATGAACTTTGCTGACATCGAGAAAGGGATAAACAACCTTGCAAAGAAGGCTACTGAGGGGGCGCTGTCAATTGACGAGATGGCGGGAGGAACATTCACCATCTCCAACGGTGGTGTCTACGGAAGTCTTATTAGCACGCCCATCATCAACCCCCCACAGGTACGGCTGCCTTTCTTTTCTGGTGCCCAGCCGAATCTCTTGAAACAGCATTCCATAGCAGATATTCATCCGAAACACAACACCTCGTCTATTTGCAGTCAGCGATTCTTGGGATGCACTCCATCGTGCAACGCCCTGTGGTTGTGGACGGCAGCATCCTCGCCAGGCCCATGATGTACCTCGCGCTGACATACGACCACAGGCTGATTGACGGCAGAGAAGCCGTCTACTTCCTGCGCCGCATCAAGGACGTCGTCGAGGACCCCCGGAGGCTGCTCCTTGACATATAAGCCCCATGCGCTGATCTCCTTCGCTGCCAAGTGCCTTGTGCTTGTCTGGAAAATAATACCGTGCAAATTTTTGACTGATACAACGAGTTGCATCCTGAGTAGGATGAAGATTTGAGTTGAGGATATGATAACGCGTTTGTCCCGTTTCCGTTCAGAGCTTCGGGGTGTAGTTCCCTAAACTAAAAATTTGCTTTAATTTTCAATGCAAGAGCAATAGATATGTGGTGCCCTTTTGGTCATTATGTTTGTTCAATGCGTTGTGCCCTCTGCATCTGTTTGATGGTGTTCTAGTTCCCTTGTGAGATGAATAACCAGTACGGTGTTGCTTTAACAGTGAGGTCTTTCTCGGTGAAACCACTAGGATGGGTGTACCCACCGGCCAGATCTGTAGTTTCTGTAGGTTTGAATGTTCGATGTAAACAAGGCCCTGACGCAATCGGAGCCTTGGGTATATAATGAACCAATGACATTCATCGATCCAGTCGGTTTTGTAAGACGGAGCCTTGGGTACAGTAAACAATCGATAAAGATTGATGTCAAAAAAGAAACTTGCAACTTGAGCATCTCCAGCCGGACTTCTCAAAGCCGCCTCATATATCCGGACGGGCTGCCCGGTCATGTTTTTTCGACCTAGATGGACGTTTCAAATGGGTCTCGACTGATTGGCACCCCCCATATCTAACCCAAATATGGGGCAGCCCGGGCCCGTCCGCCTGACAAGCCTGGCCCACCACACCGACTCCACAGATGTCCCACAAAAAACACCATCGGCCTCGTTGGTCCGAAACCCTAGTTCACTCACTCTCCTCTCTCGCTCCGTCATCTTCTCTCCCTTACCGATTCCGATCGAATCCGGTGCAATGTCGAGCTCCGACAGCCGCTCCGACAATGAGGTGGATCCGGAGTATGAGCTTGCCCTCCGCATCGCCTTGGAGTGGTCCAAGGTGGAGACCGGGGGAAGCTCCGAATCTGCAGCCTCGCCGTAGTCGCAGCTTCCCCGTCGGCGCATCTTTACGCCGGCGCTGGTCCCTTCCGGCCCATGGGCAGCTCCGATAGGAGGCCAGCGCAATCGGCGCCTCCCCTACGCCGTCCCCTCGCCCCGCCGGCTGCTGCTTCCCCACGCCGTCCCCACGCCCCGCTGGCTACTGCTCCCCCTCATGGGCAGCGGTGGGTGCTTGTGCCCGCCCCGCCGGCCAGGACGCGCACGCCAGAGTCGGAGGCGCGCGCCGCTCGCCGCGAGAGGCAGTAGGCAAGGGAGAGGGAGGTTGTGGAAAGCTCTGTCCTCTGCCGGCGGAGCCCGACGAGGACCAGCGGCTCCTCGCGTGGGTCTATCGCCGGTTGCTTACGGCGGCGGAGACGGACGCTCGGCGACTCCGCCGGAAGAACGCCAAGGCTCTTCGGCTTGCCATAGAGCAGTCCGAGCGGGAAGCGTTGGAGAAGGCGAAGGAGGCGGCTCGGCTGGCCAAGCTCAGGCGCCATCAGGACCGGGCCGTCCAGTGCCTCAAGGGCATCGTCATCGTCGACTCCTCCTCCTCCGACGACCACGGCTCCTCCTCCGACGAATCGGACGATCCTCCACCAGCCGCCAACGGGTACAGCTATGCCGGCGACCAGAAGGGGAAAGGGCCGCCCCGGAAGTGGTGAAGTTGATTTTAGTTTCAAGTTTTAGATGTAGTATAAAGTTGTCCGTTGTTTATGTAAACTTTGGTGGATCTTTTAGTGAACTATTGTGCTATTTCTAAGCTGGTTTACGTAGTTTCATCGACGTTGCAGGATATGGTATGGATATAGGGGTTCGGATAGGAGAGATGCGGATGTGAACGACGCGATTTGAGGAGTTCCCGGTCACTGAACGCGGACGCGTTCGCGGTCGTTTGAGGGCCCGGATTTGCCAAGTCCGGCTGTAGATAGCAATCTCCACTGTAGACCCAGTCGTTTTTCTATTCTGCACAGCTGCACTGTAGACTGGTTAACCGTGACTGCGAGGCCTGACTATATTAATGCTTATCACATAGTACTACCAGTGTCTACATGAACCCTTCTACCAAAGTGGCAGGGTCAAGGATGCCCACATGAGGATAGACGGGTCCAGCAACAGTACATCTGCATCCAGTGGTCTCATCTCTTTTAAGACCGTTTCTTAATTTGAGCAGTGCATTAGGGCGCCCAGCTCAACAATTCCGGCCCTACTGCTTGTACTAGGGACCAGTTACACCCATCAACGCTACACGTACGCTGCGTCTGCACCGAGTCAAAAAGTTATCTCACTCTTCAACGCAAAAAAAAAAGTTATCTCACTCTTGCCGTATTTTGGGTGTGCCTGAACTTTATTTTTCCTCTACGGAAGTTGCTAGTACTAAATTGCGTTGGTAATTCAATACACTACTCACAATATAGGGATATCCCACAAAATTTTAAATTGCGTTGCTAATTCGGCCCATTGTAGGTGTCTTTTCCCCCCTCCTGTTTTCTCAAGCTGTCTAGAAATACAGATGCCAATTTCATGATATTCTCCTGAACCTCTCTCTGTTTTGAAACGAATGCTCGCTGTTTTTTCAGAGGACAGGGGGAGGCTTGTCAGTTTGCTGCAAACCCATTCAGTTTTTCTTCCATGGCACTCAGGATTCAGAGCTTTCCAGAAACCAAATTCAATTCTGATCTCTACTTTTTGTATCGCATACGATGAAACAATATGCATTGCTTACCGAGAGAACCTGATACGCATGCGATCTGTGGCCTGAATGGCTGTAATGGCAGTGTAGTCTCAGACAAAATTTCGGTCCAACAGTTTTACCTGTCCAATGTACACAACGAAGACTCGAAATGGTCAACAGATTTAGGACCAGCTTGAGTGTCTCTTCTCTTGGATCAGATAGCTCGAGTTACACGGCTCCATATCCTAGAAAATGCACAAAAGAAATCAAACTGTACATTGAGAAAGTTTTGGGTTTCGACACCAAGTTCAGTGCTCGAACAAGATTAAAAGGCTCCGTATTTGAAGTGCGAAGAAGGGCTTCAGGTTCCAGGTTCAGTTCCGGCTCTGCATCATGGAAGGGGGCAAAAAAAAAATGTCAATCTGACTCCAGTTCACAATGGCAGGTTCAAAACTGCACTTCAGAAACCAAGACAACCAACTAACAACAAATTTTGACTCACTGAATAACAAAATTCGAATAAATTAAGGAATTGCCTACCAAATTTGACCCGCTGTACTTTGCGATTTCACCAAATTAGACATACCGGTGGGCGGTGGCGATGGCCAATGGTGCAGTCTGGCGTCTCAGCGTACTACGTGGTGGTTGGTGGCGGCTGATGGAAGCGCCATATCTCAGGACATCAAGGGGAGGGGACGACAGAGATGCAACACAGCCGGAGATGAATACCACGACTGACAGCGAACAAGTCATTTGTACAATGTTTATAAGAAGTTAAGGAGCAGAAAAGCAAACAGATATGCAATTTGTGATAAGAAGTTAAGGAGCAGAAAAGCAAACAGATATGCAATTGGTGGTTCATCTGCTAGGCTGGTGGTGAGTGAAAACATATCTTCTCCATTTCTCCAGCCAGAGCCGGAGACTCGACTAGTCAACTTATTTGGTGCCCCCCTGATCCCAAGGGCAGGGGCACATCATATCCTATTGGATGTTGTCTTGACTGCATGTCTACATCAGTGTTCAGTTGGAATTCTATGCCAAACCTGTCCCTCTCTTGAAGAGTATGTCCTTTTTACCTGTCTTGAAGAATATGTTTATTTTGCTCCGATTGATCATGTGCTGAAGGTTTTCTTTTTCTTCAGGAGAAGCAGTTTTTTTTTTTGTGTGTGTGTGTTTCTGATAAAAACAAAACATATTGAGCTATCTCTGGAAACAAAGTGAACTTCTTTGAATCTGGTGCATTGAGACAAAGAAAATGTTGCTTGATTTATTCTAGAAAGTAATACTTTTCCCCTTGTGTTTTAGTGGAAAAGTCGGTCAACAATGTACAGGTCCCCCTCTTGATCAGTTGGATGTATGGTTGTGTGCCAATCAAATTGCCTCACTTTTCTCCAGTAGGACCCACCATATTGACCGAAGACCAAACATGAAATAGACTCTGGGACTATTTGTTCTTAAGTTCTTTGGCACTTGCTTCAATTATTCATATTTCATAACCTATCCGGCCGTCCCTGAGAGGAGGGGGCATCCACCATGCTGCCTCGCTCCCTAGTACTCTGCCTCTTCTTCCTCATCCCAACCTCCACGTCCTACACCAACAATGGCTTTACCTACAATGGTTTCTCTTATGGCATGCTCCGGCTTGATGGTGTAGCTTCAATTGCAAGCAGAACACTTATGCTAACCGATGGTACTCCCCAGAGTGTAGGACGAGTTTTCTTCGGAGGCTGGTTTGACTCTATTTCCTCATTCTCAACAACCTTCGTGTTCGTCATCACTCCTCCTTACCCTGATTTAAGCGCCCAAGGGCTCGCCTTTACGATTTCCGCCACGACGGACTCTTTGTTGGATGCCCTCGGGTCTCAGTACATGGGAATGTTCAACCGTGAAAACAACGGTAATGTTTCAAATCAACTCTTTGCTGTTGAGCTTGATACCTTCCAAAGTACAGAGTTCAGGGATATTAATGATAACCATGTTGGAATCGACGTAAACACCTTGCTGTCTATTGATTCCCTATCTGCTGGATACTACACCCAAGATGGCAATTTCTCTGATTTGCTACTTATTAGTGGAAAGCCGATGCAAGTATGGGTGGATTATGATGACAATTCACACCAAGTGAATGTCAGTTTAGCACCTTACTTAGAGCACAAGCCTCAGCGCCCACTGCTATCCAGTATTGTCAATCTTACATCTATTTTGCCAAGCTCGGTATATGTTGGCTTTGCGTCTGCAACCGGCCCCGTAAGGTCCATACACCGCATTATCGGCTGGAGTTTCAATCCAAATGGGGAGGCTAAACCACTTAACTACTCAGTCTTGTCAGAAGTTATACAAGATGTTCGACACGATGCTCAAAGTTACTCCCATATCCCTAAGGGTGTTCTTGTACCAGTTATTATTATGTCAGTGTTCATCACAGCTGTTGTTATTGTTGCTTTTTATGTTTATATGAAGAGAGCAAGGGAAAGTGGTCAGTGGGAAATCGATTGTGGGTCATCATCCTTCACATATAAAGATCTTGCCGCTGCGACCAACAATTTCAGTGACAGGATGCTTCTTGGGAAAGGAGGATTTGGGAAGGTGTACAAGGGGCTGCTACAAACCTCGAAGCAAAATGTTGCCATCAAGCGGGTTTCACCAGAGTCAAAGCAGGGGATGAAGGAGTTCATAGCTGAGATAACCATCCTAGGCCATCTCCTTCATCGCAACCTTGTGCAGTTGCTCGGTTATTCTCGCCACAAGAATGAGCTCCTTTTGGTTTACGATTACATGCCAAATGGTAGTCTCGTCAGAGTTCTGCACGGTCAACATAAGCAGACTATAGACTGGGTTCAGAGATTCAACATCATAAAAGGCATTGCATCTGGTCTTTGCTACCTCCATGAGGACTGGGAGAAGGTATTCATCCATCGAGACATCAAAGCGAGCAACGTGCTCCTCGATAATGAAATGAATGGTAGACTGGGTGATTTTGGTCTGGCAAGATTACACAACCATGGTATAGACGCCCACACCACGCATTTGGCTGGCACCTGGGGGTACATTGCCCCCGAGCTGGCTCGGCTAGGAAGGGCAACCAAGGCAACTGACGTATTTGCATTCGGTGTCTTCATGTTGGAGGTTGCTTGTGGGAGGCGTCCAATACAGGTGAATGATTGTAATGGCGAGCCAGTGCTGCTGACAGACTGGGTGGTCGATGCATGGGAGAGCGGTTCAATCCTCAATACGGTAGACCCGAAATTAGAAGATTATCTCAGTGAGGAAGCAGAGTTAGTACTAAAGCTTGGCTTGCTGTGCTCTCACCCAGTACCAAGTGCTAGGCCATGCATGCGCCTAGTGATGCAATACCTTGTAAAGGATGTGCTACTCCCCGATTACCAGCCAAGTTTTTTGAGCCTTACTAGTAGGGATGAAGAATTTGGGCAGCATATCCTGTCATGCCCTTCTGTAGCGACGACCATAACAGGACTTTCTGGAGGAAGATGATACATAACTAGTTATGATTGCAATAATATATCTTCACTTGATATACTCTGTTGTAGAATTTTCATATGAAGGATTAATTACACCTGAAAACCACGTATAGTGTTTTATGAACTAAGGGTACAGATGACAGGTTCAAAACTGCACTTCAGAAACCAAGACAACCAACATCCAACAAATTTTGACTCACTGAATAACAAAATTCGAATAAATTAAGGAATTGCCTACCAAATTTGACCCGCTGTACTTTGCGATTTCACCAAATTAGACATACCGGTGGGCGGTGGCGATGGCCAATGGTGCAGTCTGGTGTCTCAGCGTACTACGTGGTGGTTGGTGGCGGCCGACGGAAGCGCCACATCTCAGGACATCAAGAGCAGGGGACACCAGAGACGCAACACAGCCGGAGATGTATACCACGACTGACAGCGAACAAGTCGTTTGTACCATGTAATATAAGAAGTTAAGGAGCAGAAAAGCAAACAAATATGCAATTGGTGGCTCATCTGCTAGGCTGGCGGCGAGCAAAAACATATCTTCTCCATTTCTCCAGCCAGAGCCAGAGACCCGACTAGTCAACTTATTTGGCCCCCCCTGATCCCAATGGTAAGGGCACATCACATCCTACTGGAAGTTGTCTTGACTGCATAGTGTTCAGTTGAAATTCTATGCCAAACCTGTCCCTCTCTTGAAGAGTATGTCCTTTTTACCTGTCTTGAAGAGTATGTCCTTTTTACCTGTCTTGAAGAATATGTTTATTTTGCTCCGATTGATCAATGTGCTGAAGGTTTTATTTTTCTTCAGGAGAAGCAGTTTTTTTGTGTGTGTGTGTGTGTTTCTGATAAAAACAAAACATATTGAGCTATCTCTGGAAACGAAGTGAAATTCTTTGAATTTGGTGCATTGCGACAAACAAAATTCTGCTTGATTTATCCCAGAAAGTAATACTTTTCCCCTTGTGCTTTAGTGGAAAAGTCGGTCAACAATGTACAGGTCCCCCTCTTGATCAGTTGGATGTATAGTTGTGTGCCAATCAAATTGCCTCACTTTTCTCCGGTAGGGCCCACCATATTGACCGAAGACCAAACATGAAATAGACTCTGGGACGATTTGTTCTTAAGTTCTTTGGCACTTGCTTCGATTATTCATATTTCACAACCTATCCGGCCATCCCTGAGAGGAGGGGGCATCCACCATGCTGCCTCACTCCCTAGTACTCTGCCTCTTCTTCCTCATCCCAACCTCCACGTCCTACACCAACGATGGCTTCACCTACAATGGTTTCTCTTATGGCATGCTCCGGCTTGATGGTGTAGCTTCAATTGCAAGCAGAACACTTATGCTAACCGATGGTACTCCCCAGAGTGTAGGACGAGTTTTCTTTGGAGGCCGGTTTGACTCTATTTCCTCATTCTCAACAACCTTCGTGTTCGTCATCACTACTCCTTACCCTGGTTTAAGCGCCCATGGGCTCGCCTTTACGATTTCCGCCACGACGGACTCTTTGTTGGATGCCCTCGGGTCTCAGTACATGGGAATTTTCAACCGTGAAAACAACGGTAATGTTTCAAATCAACTCTTTGCTGTTGAGCTTGATACCATCCTAAATCCCGAATTCAGGGATATTGATTCTAACCATGTTGGAATCGACGTAAACACCTTGGTGTCTATCAATTCCACCCCTGCTGGATACTACACCCCAGATGGCAATTTCACTGATTTGCTACTCAGTAGTGGAAAGCCGATGCAAGTATGGGTGGATTATGATGACAGTTCACACCAAGTGAATGTCAGTTTAGCACCTTACTTAGAGCACAAGCCTCAGCGCCCACTGCTATCCAGCACTGTCAATCTTACATCTATTTTGCCAAGATCCGTATATGTTGGCTTTGCCTCTGCAACCGACCCCATAAGGTCCATACACCGGATTATCGGCTGGAGTTTCAATCCAAATGGGGAGGCTAAACCACTTAACTACTCAGTGCTGTCTGAAGTCATACAGGATATTCGACGCGATGGTCAAAGTCGCTCCCATATCCCTAAGGGTGTTCTTGTACCAGTTGTTATTATGTCAGTGCTCATCACAACTGTTGTTATTGTTGCTCTTTATGTTTATATGAAGAAAGCAAGGGAAAGTGGTGACTGGGAAATCGATTGTGGGTCATCATCCTTCACATATAAAGATCTTGCAGCTGCAACCAACAGTTTCAGTGACAGGATGCTTCTTGGGAAAGGAGGATTTGGAAAGGTGTACAAGGGGCTGCTACAAACCTCGAAGCAAAATGTTGCCATCAAGCGGGTTTCACCAGAGTCAAAGCAGGGGATGAAGGAATTCATAGCTGAGATAACAATCCTAGGTCATCTCCGGCATCGCAACCTTGTGCAGTTGCTCGGTTATTCTCGACACAAGAGCGAGCTCCTTCTGGTTTATGATTACATGCCAAATGGTAGTCTGGACAGAGTTTTGCATGGTCAAGATGAGCAGACAGTAGACTGGGTTCATAGATTCAACATCATAAAAGGCATTGCATCTGGTCTTTGCTACCTCCACGAGGACTGGGAGAAGGTGGTCATCCATCGAGACATCAAAGCGAGCAACGTGCTCCTTGACAATGAAATGAATGGCAGGCTGGGGGATTTTGGTCTAGCAAGATTACACAACCATGGCACAGATGCCCACACCACACATTTGGCTGGTACCTGGGGGTACATTGCTCCGGAGCTGGCTAGGCTAGGAAGGGCAACCAAGGCAACTGATGTCTTTGCATTCGGTGTCTTCATGTTGGAGGTTGCTTGTGGGAGGCGTCCAATACAGGTGAATGATTCTGATGGCGAGCCAGTGCTGCTGACAGACTGGGTGGTCGATGCATGGGAGAGCGGTTCAATCCTCAAAACGGTCGACCCAAAAATAGAAGATTATGTCAGGGAGGAAGCAGAGTTAGTACTAAAGCTTGGCTTGCTGTGCTCTCACCCAGTACCAAGTGCTAGGCCATGCATGCGCCTAGTTATGCAGTACCTTGTAAGGGATGTGCTACTCCCGGATTTCCAACCAAGTTTTTTGAGCCTTACTAGCAGGGATGAAGAATTTGGGCAGCATATCCTGTCATGCCCATCTGTGGCGGCGACCATGACAGGACTTTCTGGAGGAAGATGATACATATTTAGTTATATGGTTTCTTGCAATAATCTATGTTTACAGATATACTCTGTTGTATAATTCTTCAGATAAAGGATTAGTTATAGGCCTGAAAACCATGTATAGGGTTGTACTCCCTTCGTTCGGAATTACTTGTCGTGGAAATGAATGTATCTAGACGTATTTTAGTTCTAGATACATCTATTTCCGAGACAAGTAATTCCGAACGGAGGGAGTATGAACTAAGGGTACAGATAAAGGTTTCTTATCTGGATGCCTCTCATTTGATATCCTTTTGTGGATGCAGCTATTTGTTATCCTTTTGTGGATGCAGTTATGTGTTAAACTTTTGCTCCGTGGTGTAGCCCCCTAAACTATTTGCTTTTATTTTCAGTGTAAGATCAATAGATATGATGCCCTTTTGGTTACTGTTTCTTGAATGCATAAAGCAATCTGTCCTCTGCGCCATCTATTTGATGGATGGTACTACATGGTTTTAGTTCCCATATGGGATAAACTAGTACTAGTTTTGCTGATGAAACCACTATGATGGGTGTACCCCCGGTCAGATAAGGCCGTACGGAATAATACTAGTCATGTTATTTGTACTATTTTCTCTAGGTTTACGTATTTAACTGTTGTAAACAAAAAAGCCCGAATGCAATTGGAGGGACAACTAATAAGTGAACATTCAGATGGAAAGTTATACAAACTTCTGCAAGACTGTACCAATTGTATTGCAGGGCCTAGTCAATTTTTCTTTTCTGCACTGTAGGCTGGTCAATCATGTCTTGTAAGAATCCTTAAATCCTCACTCCAAGACCTATTTAAGACCGTTTCTTAATTTGAGCAGGCCACCAGGGGGGCAGCTATCTGTGGTCAGTGGCTTACTTGCATTCTACTTACTGACACTGCAAGCCCTGAAACCATGCATCATCGGCTCGACCCACGACAGTGCAAGCAATTGAAAACCTAAGCATTCCCCCATACTTGATTAACACAATTCACATTTAAGCAGCCAGGATCATACTGAAAAATTACAAAAAAAGTTTCAAAGGTTAGCAATCAATTTAAGAAAAGAATGAGAGTTCAGACAGTTCGAGTCAGTTCAACACCAGATCTGACCAAGTGTCCTAGTTTTTATGTAGCAAGTACTAACTGGAGCACTGGATATAATAGACTGTTCAGTTCTTGCAACTGCCAACTAACTGCATCTATGTTCCAAGAAAAAGGAACTAACTGTATCTAGTTCTAGTCAACTGGTGTATCCACCACCCAAACTAATCTCTTTTCTACCAAGTGCTAATTAACTGTATATAGTGTAGTGTCGTATCCATACAATTCGTATCCAATGCTAGCTGGCCGCATCAAGGAGGGGAGGAACGAATCCGTACTCTGAGTTTTCCCATTCCAGAGAAAATATTACCTTGGTATGCAATGCAGGGGAAGACAGGGGCGGACGGCGGAGCTGGAGAAGGGGGCGCTGGCCGCGGGCGGTAGTGTCGGAGCTAAGGACCCCGAGGATGGAGAGCGGGACGAGGATCTGGGGCGGCGTCGGGCTGGGCCCCTGGGGGACGGACGGCGGTGGTTGGGGCACGGGTGCAAGCGCCGGTGCTGATGGCGTTCAGTTTTTTTCTTTCGAGGGGTTGATGGGCGTTGCGTCTAGAGTATCCTATTCCGCGCGCGGGTCGCGGGATAGCAACCAAACGCACACCCTTGCCCACGGTAGTGAGCCGGCCCATTTTGTCAGTTCTGTAGTATTTTTCCTCTCTACTATGTTCTTTCAAAAAATGTTCCCTCCCATCGGTTTCCTGACCCCCCCCCCCCCCCCCCACCTCGAAACAACAAAATCGGTTTCCTGAACCATTACCCTTTTTTTTATTTTTTGTGTTTTGTCTGTCGGCTTTTTTTCGTTTTTCTTTCCTTCTTCTTCTTTTTTCATTTTCTAATTTTTCATTTTTCTAATTTTGCGTACTTTTTTAAAATACACAAGTAGTTCTTAAATTTGTGAAATTTTCCTAAAATATGGAGTAATTTTTAAATTCGTGAACGTCTTTGGAAATTTGGTAACATTTCTCAAACTTGTGAATAGTTCATGAATTCGTCAACATTCTTTTGAGACCACAGAACAATTTTCCAATTCATGAATATTTTTTAGATTCCAAAACATTTTTTAAATCATGAACGCTTCTGAATTCATGAACATTTATACAAATTCGTCATCAGTTTTTAAATTCAAGAACATTTATTGTCATCGTGAACATTTTTTGAAATTCCCCAACATTTGTTGATTTTGGAAAAAATTGAAATTCCTAAATAATTTTTTATTTTTTAATTTGGCCATCATTTTTTGAATTCATTAAAAGTTTTTCAAAATTCATTTTTTAATTCACGGACATTTTTTTAATTTCTAAACAAAAGTTAAAACCTGGGAAAAATTTTGGTTTTATAAAATGAATAGTAAAAACAGAGAACAAAAAAGGAAATGAAAAAACTAAAAATATAAAAAATGGAAAAAAGGTGCCCGCACCCCACAATGGGTTGGCTCAAATCGTGCAGGGTGTGTGCGTTTGGAGCCTCACCAAGCTTAAGTTAAAGCAAGGGTTAGACATTTTTTCCGTTGAAGTTCAAATAACCTCTCCTTGAATGGACATGGACCTTGCTTCTATGATTTCCTTGTTGTGGTCTGGTGGTTGCCCTCCAGCTAGAACCTGTTGAAAATTAACTAAAAGGAAAACAAAATATTTTCATACTTCTATCATTTATCATTTTTTTTGTAGCACAAAGGATTAACAACACAAGTGAAAACATTTGTCTCGATAAGATTGGTTTATCTACCTAAGCACCACGCTCAAGTTGAAAAACTAAGTCTAGAAGTTTCAAACCTCCTAGATAATAAGTGAAGTGCATGAGAGACAAAATATGAAACACAAGTGTGCAACTTCTAGGTGCGTAATTTAAAAGAGGGTTCTCACTTAAAGTGAGAAACTTACTACTAAATAATTTTTATTTGAGCAGGATTCAACTTAGAAAACATTACAGGACACCCAAAGTTGAAAGTTATCGAATGAAAGCAACCAAGTGGCTTGTGTGGATCTTCATACGGTCCTCACCACAACTCCTTGCAAAAATAACACACAAAATAAGAGCATCGATAGAGGGCAAGATGCAGTCCAGATGAGCCAGATATACCACGGAGTCGTTCGTGCCGTGACAGTGTCTGTGGCGGCGAGAATGCAGGGGAGGAGTGTTGTGGTGGTGGAGCTAGGGGAGGGCCCGCACGGACGAGGGAGAAGAGAGGGGAGAAAAATGGCTGGTCCGACACTTGGGGGGGGGGGGGGGGGAGGATTTGCCCTGCCTGTCAGGTCCTACTTGGCAGATGCGCCCGGGCCTCTCCATATCCGCCCGAGATCTGGGCTGGATATGAAGGATGGTCATCGGACGTTTATGGCCAGTATGAGGAGTCTGTTTGGGTCGTTTTTAGATGCTCTAACATGACGGTACATATATTTTGAAGGAGAGAGTGATGTTGAATACCAAAAGTAAATTATTCATGAAACATTACAACATTATTTGATTCCCAGCAAAGAGCGGACTTCTATAAAAACAAAAGACTCTGACATGATAAGGACTCGGATTACTGGCTGGCAGGATGACCCTATTATTGTTGGAACCAAGCAAATTAAACAAACATGTTGGCTAAAATAGCCGGAATCAGCAGCAGTATTACTCGGTAGTGAGGACGTTCCGAGGAATTGAGTAAACACCGATCGAGTGCATCCTATAATGACCGGGCCAATTATCGCCACTGCTGCCATGGAAAGCTACAATCATGCTGCCCTCTGGCACGCTGCTTTTGAACGCAGTACCACCTCGCGTTCCACCAAAAGGTCCAAACTCTCTTTGATTTGTGACCAATTTTATTGATCGCAGAAAATAGTTGGGCGCACTGGAGTTATCAATTACACCGGATACTTCCTTCAGAAACTCGGAAGGACCTAGAGTGAGCTGCAAACAATAGGGTGAGAATATTGTCAGTGAGTGATGTACTCCCTCTGTTCCTAAATATAAGTCTTTTTAGAGATTTGAAATGGACTACCACATACGGATGCACGTAGACATACTTTAGAGTGTAGATTCACTCATTTTGCTCCGTATGTAGTCACTTGTTGAAATCTCTGGAAAGACCTATATTTAGGAACGGAGGGAGTATGCTCCATGCACATGCATGCATGAGAAAAATTTCGAATCTGAAAAAATATACTCACTGTGTGCTCCGATCCATTTTGACTAAAACCCCAAAGGTTTTCGGTGCGAATCAGCCCAGTTTGGGCAATGTAGGTAAATTTAATTCCGTCGAAGAGGTCGCTGGTGTGAACAGTCACACTTTTAAGACGCAAAGGTTTTTCGTTGATGTCATGAACGAAATTTCCTTGTGAACCCCATTCTTCACTCTTCGTAACAGCAAGAGCACGGCTCTGCATATGCAAGTGAAATGCATGTGAAAAACACGTACTAAACAGAAAAAGAACATACATAAAAACAACAAGGCGTTGAATATTCCCCTAACCGGCATAGTACAATATCCAAGGATATCAAGCTCTAGTATTTCTCCACCAGGTATTTTCTCATGTACTTTATCTTGATGACGCCACGTGCCATTGCAAATTCACCGGTCCCACCCACAATGGCCCACTCACCTTCTTTCTCAACGGATGATCCAAGTACTTGAAGAGTGGAGTCCTTAAACCTGTGAAATTAGTTGCGCCTCATAGCAATCATGCACCAGAAGTTTATAATAATGCATTAATTAAAAATGGATTACAAAAGGGTGGAAATTGTTATATTGATAGAAGATGTGGGGCACCTAGCCGTCGACCAAGGATCATAGGTTGGTACCAAACCCCATCCTACCATCCCGCTCGGTTTGCTATGATTCACAGATTAAAGGACAATTTCTCGGGCTCTTGCAAGAAAGCGGTAATTACTGCCATCAATAAAATGAGATATGTGCTTGTTGCTAACACATTAACAAAAGGCAGCGGCAAGAATGGCCTAAATACGGAATACCGTGATCATATGGGAAAAACAAAAATACAGGGTACACCATTAAATACAAGTTAATCTTCTACATACCTTTCAACCTCGAACAACATGGAGAACGAATTGTGCCAACTCTTAGAATGCATATGTAGGCCGTTTGCACGGGCAATCACCTGTGCCTTAGGGCCGACCCCATCATATATTTCCCAACTGTTAACAAAAGTCGAGCCAAACCCATTAGTGCCAGCTATTATTTGTAACTGATTTGGGTTTGGCCCGGAATAGATGTGATGCAAGTACACGTGTTTGATTGTAAATTTCGTGATTTCGGTGAGTGTACTGTTATCAACCAACTCAAAATTGGAGGGGAGATCCATGGCCATGTAGAGAGAGAGAGAGAGAGAGAGAGAGAGAGAGAGTGAGTTTGGGCTCTGTGAATAAGGAGGAAGCTGGTGAGGGGTATTTATAGCATCTAGGGAACATGGGCAACCCTTTTTTCGTACTCCCTCCGTTCGGAAATACTTGTCATCAAAATGGATAAAAAGGGATGTATCTAGATGTATTTTAGTTTTAGATACATCTCTTTTCATCCATTTTGGTGACAAGTATTTCCGGACGGAGGGAGTATTTCTCTTTAGCTAGGGCAGCTAACCCACGAGTAGATCGATCAAGCATCATTTGTATAGGAATGATATACTTGCTCTCGTGCGTCACGACTTATCAGGTTTGCGTGGGGGTGGCACAGTGACCTGTGATGTGACCATGTGCTACAGTGTTAGCTTAGTGCTAACATGACAGAATGAATTGACATTGCACACCTTGCATCTGTTGAGAATAATATTCAACCGCTAGCGCCAATAACCCATTTTGTGTATCTCTCCATGTTCTGAGCAGATGCGTTGTCAGCTTAATAACCCACTAGTTATTGTTCCAGTATCACATGTTATTTTACTTCCATCGGAAGAGGGAAAAACCGGAGGGAGTTCCAATAGTTGGAGGAGCAATATGCATCGTCAGTTAAACACGGCACGTAGGTTGCCGAGCCACCTGGTCGAAGTTTCTAAGAAAAATTAAATGACCCATTCAAGTTTGCAGAAATGCGCAGGGACACGTGAGTGCGGGGGCGCTCACCTGCCAAGTCTTGCCGCCCGCTTGTTCTGCCTCGTGATTCGCACAATAGTTCAATCACGCACGAGGGCACAGTAAAAAAAGAATCCCTCAAAAAGTTTTAAGTTTCAACGATGAAATTTACGGTTTTTGCATCTAAAACTGCCAAGTTTCAACTCGTTTCAGAGATATAATTTGAATTAATTTTCTCTCTCGATCGTAGACACAAAATAATTGATTTTTATCGATCGCTCGTACTAATTAGTTCAACATTAAAACTTAGCATATTTTCCTAAAAATTGTAAAAGTACATCCAAAATGGATCTTATTTAAAACGATGGTCACGTGAAACACGAATATGAAAACATGACTTAATTTGGAATTTTCGTTTAAAAGATATAAAACTTTTAAAATCGGAAGGAAAAAAACAAGGGGCACCAGGGACATGCGTGCCCCGCACTTGCCTGCCGCAAATCCTCTCCCTACAAGTTTGTACTGTGGAATTTTCTTTTTGTGAGGCTGCTGTTCCCATCGATAGCTAGGAGACTATGGTGATTTCATTAATTTTGAAGCTCCACACAACTTTGATCCGATCTTCAGCATACGTTGTGTGAGTGCGTGTGTGTGTGATGGTGTGAGTGTGTGTGATCCCCATGTTGTAATCGGTATTGTCAGAAAATAAAAGATGTACAAAAGCGCTATTGTGAGCTTGAGCTCACATGAGTTCGGACGAATAGTTTTTTTTTACTTAGCAAAGAAACTTTAAAATAAATTGATTTTTTTGCCAAAAAGTGCTGATGTTTTTCTACAAGCCTGCAAATTTTCAGAACGGAATCACATCCGTCCAGGCGTGGACAAAATGGCAGATGGTAGATGGCTGAAGATGTAGACACGTTCAGTTCGACAGATGGGAGGCAACCAGGTTAGATTGCACATAGTTGGAATATTAATTGTACTCCGTCTAGGGCCAACAGTTTGAAAATAATTGATAAGCTCACTAGAGATTGGATATAATTGCACATGGCGTCACTAACTGGCCGGTGATAAGATGCTTCGTGCTGGCGAGGAAAACAAAATACGAGCGCATCTTCACGTTCAGATGCTCAATCATCAAATGTTTTAATCATACTTGTATTTATTCATAGATATGCTAATGATGTCACTCAATGGGGAACATGCTACACAAACAACAAAATTATGCTTACAAGATCACACGCCGGAACACATGAAGATGACGGGTAACAATAATCTCACTGACAAATGGAGTAGCGCAAACAATGTAGTTTGTCCGTGAAGCATGACGATTCCTGCAACTGAGTTATACCTCCCAACCATGATAATTTGTCTGAAACGACCCACCAATCAAAGGTCAAAGTAGGACCTCTTCGAGGTGCCACATGTTCTAAAGTAGTAATCCCGCAGTACCCCGACGTCCAGGAAGAAGGGCTAGGGGAAAACTAGAGTGAGAGAAGCCTAGTGAACATTCCCTTGTAATTAGTAGTCTAATTCTATTAGACCAATTAGACCGAAAGAACCCGTCTAATTAGGAGTCTAATCTTTTAGACCAATTAGATTGAAAAGATAAGGGCATGTACAATGGTTTATAAGATAGTTTTATCTTAACTTTTGCATGTAATTTAGAGATGACAAAAAAATAGTCCAAGAAGGCCTCCAACTTCTCCTCCTAACCCGATACCATGGCCCCATTATGCTTAATACTTTTTTTACGGAACCTTGTCAGAGGGCCAGGAGCTCTGGCATTGCATTATAGAAGAAGAGTGTTGATCCAGTTTATAAGGGAAACTGGATCGAAAATCTCAGAAAGTGGCCACTTTAGGAAAACCAAGCCGAAACCTCACAAGCTACGAAGCCTCATTGACCACACGACACCAGGCCACAATTGCAACAAACACACACCCCCAGCTTCGGAGCCGCTGCTCCGACATTCGCGCCCGCTGTCGATGAAGGAAATATGCCCTAGAGGCAATAATAAAGTTATTATTTATTTCCTCATATCATGATAAATGTTTATTATTCATGCTAGAATTGTATTAACCGGAAACATGATACATGTGTGAATACATAGACAAACATATAGTCACTAGTATGCCTCTACTTGACTAGCTCATTAATCAAAGATGGTTATGTTTCCTAGCCATAGACATGTGTTGTCATTTGATTAATGGGATCACATCATTAGGAGAATGATGTGATTGACATGACCCATTCCGTTAGCCTAGCACTTGATCGTTTAGTATATTGCTATTGCTTTCTTCATGACTTATACATGTCCCTATAACTATGAGATTATGCAACTCCTGTTTACCGGAGGAACACTTTGGGTGCTACCAAACGTCACAACGTAACTAGGTGATTATAAAGGAGTACTACAGGTGTCTCCAAAGGTACATGTTGAGTTGGCGTATTTCGAGATTAGGTTTTCTCACTCCGATTGTCGGAGAGGTATCTCTAGGCCCTCTCGGTAATGCACATCACTATAAGCCTTGCAAGCAATGTAGCTAATGAGTTAGTTACGGAATGATGCATTACGTAACGAGTAAAGAGACTTGCCGGTAACGAGATTGAACTAGGTATTGGATACCGACGATCGAATCTCGGGCAAGTAACATACCGATGACAAAGGGAACAACGTATGTTGTTATGCGGTTTGACCGATAAAGATCTTCGTAGAATATGAAGGAACCAATATGGGCATCCAGGTTCCGCTATTGGTTATTGACCGAGAATAGTTCTAGGTCATGTCTACATAGTTCTCGAACCCGTAGGGTCCGCACGCTTAATGTTACGATGACAGTTTTATTATGAGTTTATAAGTTTTGATGTACCGAAGTTTGTTCGGAGTCCCGGATGTGATCACGGACATGACGAGGAGTCTTGAAATGGTCGAGACATAAAGATTGATATATTGGATGACTATATTCGGACACCGGAAGTGTTCCGGACGTTTTCGGAGAAAACCGGAGTGCCGGAGGGTTACCGGAACCCCCCCGGGAGAAGTAACGGGCCCTATGGGCCTTAGTGGAGAGATAGAGGGGCAGACAGCATGGGCAGCGCGCCCCCTCCCCCTCTGGTCCGAATTGGACTAGGAAGGGGGGGCGGCGCCCCCCTCTTTCCCTCTCCCTCTCCCCCTTCCTTTCCCCCTCCTAGTAGGAGTAGGAAAGGGGGAGTCCTACTCCTACTAGGAGGAGGACTCCTCCTCCTGGCGCGCCCTCTAGGGCCGGCCGGCCTCCCCCTTGCTCCTTTGTATACGGGGGCAGGGGGGCACCCTAGGACACACAAGTTGATCTACGGATTGTTCCTTAGCCGTGTGTGGTGCCCCCCTCCACCATATTCCACCTCAGTCATATCGTCGCGGAGTTTAGGCGAATCCCTGCGCCGGTAGAACATCATCATCGTCACCACGCCGTCGTGCTGACGGAACTCATCCCCGAAGCTTTGCTGGATCGGAGCCCGGGGATCGTCATCGAGCTGAACGTGTGCTGAACTCGGAGGTGCCGTACGTTCGGTGCTTGGATCGGTCGGATCGTGAAGACGTACGACTACATCAACCGCGTTGTCATAACGCTTCCGCTTATGGTCTACGAGGGTACGTGGACATCACTCTCCCCTCTCATTGCTATGCCATCACCATGATCTTGCGCGTGCGTAGGAATTTTTTTGAAATTACTACGTTCCCCAACAGTGGCATCAGAGCCTGGTTTTATGCGTAGATGTCATATGCACGAGTAGAACACAAGTGAGTTGTGGGCGATACAAGTCATACTGCTTACCAGCATGTCATACTTTGGTTCGGCGATATTGTGAGATGAAGCGGCCCGGACCGACATTACGCGTACGCTTACGCGAGACTAGTTTCACCGTTACGAGCACTCGTGCTTAAAGGTGGATGGCGGGTGTCTGTCTCTCTCACTTTAGCTGAATCGAGTGTGGCTACGCCCGGTCCTTGCGAAGGTTAAAACAGCACTAACTTGACGAACTATCGTTGTGGTTTTGATGCGTAGGTAAGAACGGTTCTTGCTAAGCCCGTAGCAGCCACGTAAAACTTGCAACAACAAAGTAGAGGACGTCTAACTTGTTTTTGCAGGGCATGTTGTGATGTGATATGGTCAAGACGTGATGCTATATTTTATTGTATGAGATGATCATGTTTTGTAACCGAAGTTATCGGCAACTGGCAGGAGCCATATGGTTGTCGCTTTATTGTATGAAATGCAAACGCCCTGTAATTGCTTTACTTTATCACTAAGCGGTAGCGATAGTCGTAGAAACAATAGATGGCGTAGACGACAACGATGCTACGATGGAGATCAAGGTGTCGCGTCGGTGACGATGGTGATCACGATGGTGCTTCAGAGATGGAGATCACAAGCACAAGATGATGATGGCCATATCATATCACTTATATTGATTGCATGTGATATTTATCCTTGATGCATCTTATCTTGCTTTGATTGACGGTAGCATTTTAAGATGATCTCTCACTAAAAATTATCAAGAAGTGTTCTCCCTGAGTATGCACCGTTGCCAAAGTTCGTCGTGCCCAGACACCACGTGATGATCGGGTGTGATAAGCTCTACGTCCATCCACAACAGGTGCAAGCCAGTTTTGCACACGCAGAATACTCAGGTTAAACTTGACGAGCCTAGCATATGCAGATATGGCCTCGGAACACGGAGACCGAAAGGTCGAGCGTGAATCATATAGTAGATATGATCAACATAGTGATGTTCACCGTTGAAAACTACTCCATCTCACGTGATGATCGGTTATGGTTTAGTTGATTTGGATCATGTGATCACTTAGATGACTAGAGAGATGTCTGTCTAAGTGGGAGTTCTTAAGTAATATGATTAATTGAACTTAAATTTATCATGAACTTAGTACCTGATAGTATTTTGCTTATCTATGTTTGTTGTAGATAGATGGCTCGTGCTGTTGTTCCGTTGAATTTTAATGCGTTCCTTGAGAAAGCAAAGTTGAAAGATGATGGTAGCAATTACACGGGCTGGGTCCGTAACCTGAGGATTATCCTCATTGCTGCACAGAAGAATTACGTCCTGAAAGCACCGTTGGGTGCCAAGCCTGCTGCTGATGCAACTGACGACGTTAAGAACATCTGGCAGAGCAAAGCTGATGACTACTCGATAGTTCAGTGTGCCATGCTTTACGGCTTAGAACCGGGTCTTTAACGACGTTTTGAACGTCATGGAGCATATGAGATGTTCCAAGAGTTGAAGTTAATATTTAAAGCAAATGCCCGGATTGAGAGATATGAAGTCTCCAATAAGTTCTATAGCTGCAAGATGGAGGAGAATAGTTCTGTCAGTGAACACATACTCAAAATGTCTGGGTATAATAATCACTTGATTCAACTGGGAGTTAATCTTCCTGATGATAGTATCATTGACAGAATTCTCCAATCACTGCCACCAAGCTACAAGAGCTTCGTGATGAACTATAATATGCAAGGGATGAACAAGACAACTCCCGAGCTCTTCGTAATGCTAAAAGCTGCGGAGGTAGAAATCAAGAAGGAGCATTAAGTGTTGATGGTCAACAAGACCACTAGTTTCAAGAAAAAGGGCAAAGGGAAGAAGAAGGGGAACTTCAAGAAGAACAACAAGCAAGTTGCTGCTCAAGAGAAGAAACCCAAGTCTGGACCTAAGCCTGAAACTGAGTGCTTCTACTGCAAGCAGACTGGTCACTGGAAGCGGAACTGCCCCAAGTATTTGGCGGATAAGAAGGATGGCAAGGTGAACAAAGGTATATGTGATATACATGTTATTGATGTGTACCTTACTAGAGCTCGCAGTAGCGCCTGGGTATTTGATACTGGTTCTGTTGCTAATATTTGCAACTCGAAATAGGGACTACGGAATAAGCGAGCACTGGCCAAGGACGAGGTGACGATGCGCGTGGGAAACGGTTCCAAAGTCGATGTGATCGCGGTCGGCACACTACCTCTACATCTACCTTCGGGATTAGTTTTAGACCTGAATAATTGTTATTTGGTGCCAGCGTTGAGCATGAACATTATATCTGGATCTTGTTTGATGCGAGACGGTTATTCATTTAAATCAAAGAATAATGGTTGTTCTATTTATATGAGTAATATCTTTTATGGTCATGCACCTTTGAAGAGTGGTCTATTTTTATTGAATCTCGATAGTAGTAATACACATATTCATAATGTCGAAGCCAAAAGATGCAGAGTTGATAATGATAGTGCAACTTATTTGTGGCATTGCCGTTTAGGTCATATCGGTATAAAGCGCATGAAGAAATTCCATACTGATGGACTTTTGGAATCACTTGATTATGAATCACTTGGTACTTGCGAACCGTGCCTCATGGGCAAGATGACTAAAACACCGTTCTCCGGTACTATGGAGAGAGCAACAGATTTGTTGGAAATCATACATACAGATGTATGTGGTCCGATGAATGTTGAAGCTCGTGGCGGATATTGTTATTTTCTCACCTTCACAGATGATTTGAGCAGATATGGGTATATCTACTTAATGAAACACAAGTCTGAAACATTTGAAAAGTTCAAAGAATTTCAGAGTGAAGTGGAAAATCATCGTAACAAGAAAATAAAATTTCTACGATCTGATCGGGGAGGAGAATATTTGAGTTACGAGTTTGGTTTACATTTGAAACAATGCAGAATAGTTTCGCAACTCACGCCACCCGGAACACCACAACGAAATGGTGTGTCCGAACTTCGTAATCGTACTATACTAGATATGGTGCGATCTATGATGTCTCTTACTGATTTACCGCTATCGTTTTGGGGTTATGCTTTAGAGACGGCCGCATTCATGTTAAATAGGGCACCATCAAAATCCGTTGAGATGACGCCTTATGAACTGTAGTTTGGCAAGAAACCAAAGTTGTCGTTTCTTAAAGTTTAGGGTTGCGATGCTTATGTGAAGAAACTTCAACCAGATAAGCTCGAACCTAAATCGGAGAAATGTGTCTTCATAGGATACCCAAAGGATACAGTTGGGTACACCTTCTATCACAGATCCGAAGGCAAGACATTCGTTTCTAAGAATGGATCCTTTCTAGAGAAGGAGTTTCTCTCGAAAGAAGTGAGTGGGAGGAAAGTAGAACTTGATGAGGTAACTGTACCTGCTCCCTTATTGGAAAGTAATTCATCACAGAAATCGGTTCTTGTGACACCTACACCAATTAGTGAGGAAGCTAATGATATTGATCATGAAACTTCAGATCAAGTTTCTACTGAATCTCGTAGGTCTACCAGAGTAAGATCCGCACCAGAGTGGTACGGTAATCCTATTCTGGAAGTCATGTTACTTGATCATGGCGAACCTACAAACTATGAGGAAGCGATGATGAGCCCAGATTCCGCAAAATGGCTAGAGGCCATGAAATCTAAGATGGGATCCATGTATGAAAACAAAGTATGGACTTTGGTTGACTTGCCCGATGATCGGCAAGCCATTGAGAATAAATGGATCTTTAAGAAGAAGACTGACGCTGATGGTAATGTAACTGTCTATAAAGCTCGACTTGTTGCGAAAGGTTTTCGACAAGTTCAAGGGGTTGACTACGATGAGAATTTCTCACCCGTAGCGATGCTTAAGTCTGTCCGAATCATGTTAGCTATTGCTGCATTTCATGATTATGAAATTTGGCAAATGGATGTCAAAACTGCATTCTTGAATGGATTTCTAGAAGAAGAGTTGTATATGATACAGCCAGAAGGTTTTGTTGATCCAAAAGGTGCTAACAAAGTGTGCAAGCTCCAGCGATCCATTTATGGACTGGTGCAAGCATCTCGGAGTTGGAATAAACGCTTTGATAGTGCGATCAAAGCATATGGTTTTATACAGACTTTTGGAGAAGCCTGTATTTACAAGAAAGTGAGTGGGAGCTCTGTAGCATTTCTGATATTATATGTAGATGACATATTATTAATTGGAAATGATATAGAATTTCTGGATAGCATAAAGGGATACTTGAATAAAAGTTTTTCAATGAAAGACCTCGGTGAAGCTGCTTACATATTGGGCATCAAGATTTATAGAGATAGATCAAGACGCTTAATAGGACTTTCACAAAGCACATACCTTGATAAAATTTTGAAAAAGTTCAAAATGGATCAGGCAAAGAAAGGGTTCTTGCCTGTGCTACAAGGTGTAAAGTTGAGTCAGACTCAATGCCCGACCACAGCAGAAGATAGAGAGAAAATGAAAGATGTTCCCTATGCTTCAGCCATAGGCTCTATCATGTATGCAATGCTGTGTACCAGACCTGACGTATGCTTAGCAATAAGCTTGGCAGGAAGGTATCAAAGTAATCCAGGAGTGGATCACTGGACAGCGGTCAAGAACATCCTGAAATACCTGAAAAAGACTAAGGATATGTTTCTCGTATATGGAGGTGACAAAGAGCTAGTCGTAAATGATTACGTCGATGCAAGCTTTGACACTGATCCGGACAATTCTAAATCGCAAACCGGATACGTATTTTTATTAAACGATGGAGCTGTAAGTTGGTGCAGTTCTAAACAAAGCGTCGTGGCGAGATCTACATGTGAAGCGGAGTACATAGCTGCTTCGGAAGCAGCAAATGAAGGAGTCTGGATGAAGGAGTTCATTACCGATCTAGGTGTCATACCTAGTGCATCGGGACCAATGAAGATCTTCTGTGACAATACTGGTGCAATTGCCTTGGCAAAGGAATCCAGATTTCACAAGAGGACAAAGCACATCAAGAGACGCTTCAATTCCATCCGGGACCAAGTCCAAGTGGGAGACATAGAGATTTGCAAGATACATACGGATCTGAATGTTGCAGACCCGTTGACTACGCCTCTCTCACAAGCAAAACATGATCAGCACCAAGACTCCATGGGTGTTAGAATCATTACTATGTAATCTAGATTATTGACTCTAGTGCAAATGGGAGACTGAAGGAAATATGCCCTAGAGGCAATAATAAAGTTATTATTTATTTCCTCATATCATGATAAATGTTAATTATTCATGCTAGAATTGTATTAACCGGAAACATGATACATGTGTGAATACATAGACAAACATATAGTCACTAGTATGCCTCTACTTGACTAGCTCATTAATCAAAGATGGTTATGTTTCCTAGCCATAGACATGTGTTGTCATTTGATTAATGGGATCACATCATTAGGAGAATGATGTGATTGACATGACCCATTCCGTTAGCCTAGCATTTGATTGTTTCGTATATTGCTATTGCTTTCTTCATGACTTATACATGTTCCTATAACTATGAGATTATGCAACTCCCATTTACGGGAGGAACACTTTGGGTGCTACCAAACGTCACAACGTAACTGGGTGATTATAAAGGAGTACTACAGGTGTCTCCAAAGGTACATGTTGAGTTGGCGTATTTCGAGATTAGGTTTTGTCACTCCGATTGTCGGAGAGGTATCTCTGGGCCCTCTCGGTAATGCACATCACTATAAGCCTTGCAAGCAATGTAGCTAATGAGTTAGTTACGAAATGATGCATTACGTAACGAGTAAAGAGACTAGCCAGTAACGAGATTGAACTAGGTATTGGATACCGACGATCGAATCTCGGGCAAGTAACATACCGATGACAAAGGGAACAACGTATGTTGTTATGCGGTTTGACCGATAAAGATCTTCGTAGAATATGTAGGAACTAATATGGGCATCTAGGTTCCGCTATTGGTTATTGACCGAGAATAGTTCTAGGTCATGTCTACATAGTTCTCGAACCCGTAGGGTCCGCACGCTTAACGTTACGATGACAGTTTTATTATGAGTTTATAAGTTTTGATGTACCGAAGTTTGTTCGGAGTTCCGGATGTGATGACGGACATGACGAGGAGTCTCAAAATGGTCGAGACATAAAGATTGATATATTGGACGACTATATTCGGACATCAGAAGTGTTCCACACGTTGTCAGAGAAAACCGGAGTGCCGGAGGGTTACCGGAACCCCCCCGGGAGAAGTAATGGGCCCTATGGGCCTTAGTGGAGAGAAAGAGGGGCAGACAGCATGGGCCGCGCGCCCCCTCCCCCTCTGGTCCGAATTGGACTAGGAAGGGGGGGCGGCGCCCCCCTCTTTCCCTCTCCCTCTCCCCCTTCCTTTCCCCCTCCTAGTAGGAGTAGGAAAGGGGGAGTCCTACTCCTACTAGGAGGAGGACTCCTCCTCCTGGCGCGCCCTCTAGGGCCGGCCGGCCTCCCCCCCTTGCTCCTTTATATACAGGGGCAGGGGGCACCCTAGGTCACACAAGTTGATCTACGGATTGTTCCTTAGCCGTGTGCGGTGCCCCCCTCCACCATATTCCACCTCGGTCATATCGTCGCGGAGTTTAGGCGAAGCCCTGCGCCGGTAGAACATCATCATCGTCACCACGCCGTCGTGCTGACGGAACTCATCCCCGAAGCTTTGCTGGATCGGAGCCCGGGGATCGTCATCGAGCTGAACGTGTGCTGAACTCGGAGGTGTCGTACGTTCGGTGCTTGGATCGGTCGGATCGTGAAGACGTACGACTACATCAACCGCGTTGTCATAACGCTTCCTCTTACGGTCTATGAGGGTACGTGGACATCACTCTCCCCTCTCGTTGCTATGCCATCACCATGATCTTGCGTGTGCGTAGGAATTTTTTTGAAATTACTACATTACCCAACAGTCGAGCCATACCGCCGCACGGTTCGGTCGCCCTGTAGCCCTTGCTCCAGGAGACGACCGTCCGCATACCAGGAACGTTGTACCAAACATCCAGGGCCACCGCCCCGACTTCCTCCCAGACCAACCCCTCGGGCCGCGTCTGACCGGGCCACCGAGCTCGCGACCCTTGCAGCACCAAGTCGCCATCCAAGCCATGCAGAGCCACGAACCTACGCCATAGAGCCGCCATTGCATCGCCATCCGGGGCTGCAGCCTTGGCGTACTTCCACCACACCGCCGCGGCATCCACCACCCTAAGCACGACGCAAACCTGCACAATTGTCATGAACCCACCACCCCACAAAGGATAAGGATTCCAAGGCGGTGCCTTCAACAAGGTAACGACATAAATATCAGCACCGCCCGCTCCGACGGAGCTTGGGTTTTCACCCGGAATCACATAACAATTGTGACAGTAGATGGATGTATCTCCACAATGAGGCCTTCAAGAATATATGCGACGCTCAAGAATGCCGCCATCATCAGCACCTACCAGAGAAGGTGCAAGACTTCCGTCCGGAGAACAACAATTGTGCAAGGAGCATTGCAGCAAACCACCAAACCCACCTGCACGATGCAACAAGGCACTGCACCGTGCACGCCTCCGGTACGGCAGTACCAGCCGAAGACCAATCTCCACGACCATCGTAGCACATACATGTTAGGTTGATCTCCATCGTGTGGGCCCAACGGCCCACCGGTCCCTTAGATCTGCGCCTTGATCGGGGGCGCTCAACCCACTATAGTTGATGGGCCCCTGTGACCCGCGCTATATAAACAAAGGTGGGGGGATGGGGCATGACCGACAAAGTTCACCACCGCCACAAACCCCGCCGATAATCCCTACCGATCTAGGGTTAGCGCGGTGCTCACGGGAAGCACTCCACCGCCGTCATCTTTCTGTCATCGCCGTCGTGACCATCTCACCACGATGGCCTCTGGTTCGAGTTCATCAACCCAAGGAGAAGGTAGTACTATCGGATCTAATCTAACCTAGTGATCCAAGAGTCTAACAACGGTATCAGCCAGATTGGGTTAGACTTTTCGGTAGAAAAGAAATCAAAGAAAAAGAAATCCCCTTCCCTGGATCCCGAACCTCACATGGCAAAGTGAATCTCTGAAGAAGGGCCTCGGACCTTGCCGGCAAAGAGCGCCGCCGCAAGGCCGCGCCAGTTCCTCTCGATCCGAACTGGCATCGGCAAGCCGAGCCGTTCGGACGAAGAACAACCCCGCGAGGGGCAAAGTACACCGCAACCAAAACGCTCGACGGTGGCGCACTCACCGCAAGGGGGGACACATAGCCGGCTAGGGGGATGGCCACGATGCCGCTGTATCCGCCAAAGAGTGCTCCGCCATCGTAGTAAACGAAGGGGAGCAGAGGAGGGCTCGATCGCTCGTCTCTCTCTCTGTGTTGTTGGACTTGGAGGGAGAAATGGAGGGAAGAAAGGAAAGGGATAAGGGAAACGGCTCGCGTGGCACGGCTTGCCGCCGTCGCCGGCGGCCGGGGCGCAGTCGCGTCTCCCTCTCCGCCACTAGATTCGGTGGGTCGGGTAGAACAGGATGAAGGAGAAAGAAACTGCGGCGCGACGCAGTGGACGTTGCCGTCGCCGGCACCCTGGCGCGACGCGGTGGCGCTCAATGCCGGTCGCCGGTGGCCGGCATAGCCCTTGCCACTGCCATGGATTGAGCTGTCGCCAGAGAGGGAGGAGAGCAGCGTGCAAGGGGGAAATGAGCGAGCGTTTCGCCAGTGGCCGAATTGCTAGCTGGTTTTGATCCAGCAATCGGCGCGCTAGACAGTCGGATTTGATCGGACGGCCACGAACAAACCATAGATCGCGTTGGGCTTTTGGGCCGAAAGTGGGAGACGAGTGGGCTCAGATCGCCAGCCGCCGTGGGCGTGCTGGGCCGAGGCTGTGCTACCGCTAGTTTTTTGTCTTTTCATAGAATAGAAAATTTTCTGAAAAGAAATGTTCATGAATTTTTATATAGAAAATAATAAAGTTCATGATTTTTTATTCGGTCAAAGAATAGTTTCTATGAAGAGTAAAAAGTTCATGAATTTCTATTCATGTTTTTCCGCTGCGTAAATAATTCATAGTGCTCTTTTGCAAAGAAAATAAAAGTTTATATAGAATTAAGTTTTTAAGAGCATGCTAAAGTAATTATTGAAATGAATATGATTATGTTATTTTTTATGACCAACGTTGTTATTACATGATCATGTTTTGTTATTGAAATTAAAGGTGCATTTGTTTCTAATATTTTGCCCAACGGTAATATAGATTTAATTGCATAGACAATTGTATGTTTAATTTGACCAACGTTAGATTAATGCATATGATTGTTATATTGATCTCACTTAAATTATGATTTTAGAAGACTTCCACTTGGTGAGTTGCCTAAAAGATGTTCCGACACTCAGAGGTGACAACTACACTGAGTGGAGGAAGAAAGTAGACCTGGCATTTATCTGTGCTGAGGTGGACTAGGTTGTGGACACTCCACTGCCGGTCAGACCCACAGAGCTAGTCAGAGAGGCCATTGATGATGATGTTGCGTGAATAAAATGAGTGGGGATTATGCTCCGATGGAGATGTTATATTTCATCGAAAACCAAAAGTGGGTCAATGGAAAAAAAATGCATGGGATTTATAAAGAATACAATTGAGAACGCCATCATGGGCTTACAAAAGTTGCAGAGTGCATTTTCATAGGGGAGTTGCTTACAAAGATAAAGAACCAGTTCACTGGTTTTTCAAAGAATTGCCGAGTGCCACGGCTAGCAGTCCGTTCTTGAAGCACAATTCAGAGCCTGGATCATCGGATAGGCTGCGAGACAAGAAGTGGTATCGCAGCAAAGGATACTGGGCGGCGCAAGGCAATCTAAGGATAGCACACAATTTATTTTCTGGCTTAAAGTTGGGCACATATTGTCCTTTTTTTTTCTAATATAAGAATTTTCCATTCTTCAGTTATAGCGAATAACAGGGGTGCTTCGTGCCGGCAGACCTCGTCGCCTGCAGGCAAAACCACATGTTCTCGTCACACAAAAGTCACATGCATCTTTTTTTTTGTTTTTTTTAAATACGAAATGCATATATTATGCAAAAATATTTTTTGTTTTTTAAAGTGTCCACCACACATTTAAACAAATGTAAATGCAGTGTAAATAGATGTTAGCTGAACTTCTAGAAAATCTTTGTACCATTTACTATGTGATATTTCAAAAAACTGTTCACACATTTCAGACCAATGTATGCGACATTTAAAAAATATTATTCAATATTTAAAAAGCTCATGTAATTCATAAATGTTTCATAACATTCAAAAAAAATATTGCATTGTTTAAAAGAAGTAATTTTCTTTCATACAAAATAAATGATTCAAGGTGTATTTTTCACAAAAATAAACTTTTTGGAAGTATATTCAGAAAAAGTATTTTACAAAATGTTAATAATGTATTTAAAATTTTTAAATATATATTATAAAATGTTCTATATGTATAGATAAAACTTGCGAAGTGTAAGAAAAAAAAAATTAGAAACCAAAATCAAGATTTGAAAAAAATTAATCATGTATATTTAAAATAGGAAACATTCATAAAAGAAATGTTTCTGATCTACTCCCTCCATCCCATAATATAAGAGATTTTTGACACTATACTAGTGTCAAAAACGTTCTTATATTATGGGACGGAGGGAGTACAAAAAAATTATATAATGCAGATGAAGAATATAGAAATGTGTTAAAAAAACCAAAGAAAACCGAAGAAAGGAAAACAATAAACAAATAAAACTGAGGAGAAAAGGGGAAAAAGGAAAAAAGGAAAAGGGAGGAAAAATGAAGAAAAACAAAAAATACCCGAAGAAAATAGTGGAAAGCGAAGAAAAAGTCATGCTACAGTATTCAGCCAGCCCAGTAGAAGCCCAGAAGTCACGCATATGATAGTGGTCTTTTTTTTTTGAGGATTGTATGATAGTGGTCTCTTGGTACAAATCGCGTACCTCTGTCACTATATTGGGCCGGCGTAGTTCGAGCGAATTTTTCGATCAAGTTTATAAAGAAAATATCAACGTACACAATATCAAAAGAGCATGCCCAGCGCAACAAACAACACATGCCAGAAAGAAAGAAAAAAAACACGAGTCTGAGAGCAAAAATCAACGGCCAAGAAATTGACTGACCCAAATTTAATTTTCAGGCAACTTACAAGGAGCTAGAGTGCAAATTTTCATACTAGAAGATATTTAGTGTGTTACTGAGAAGATTGGTTGAAATATATTATTTTGATGGCATTTGATTGGTTATAAAATTCAGATATATACCAGAATGAACACTAAAAGCACATATGACTTATTGTATTTGATTGTTACATAATTGAAATAAATGAAATTAATTTCTTTTCTGCAATATGCACAAACATGTGTATCATATATTCATAGAAGATGGCCGGGACAACGCCTTTCAGTACAATTCTACATCAAAAGGTTAGCACCACATCCACCACGACCACACCAGCACACTACTTGCCTTGTGCAAACTCAAGCCATAAATGGCGAAGAAGAAGAGCAGACACGCCGTGTCACATCCGCATCCAACACCTTAGAGCACGACCTACAAACCAAACTAAACTGACGCACCCTCCACTCTTAGCGCCTGGGATACCAACAAGTAGATAGCTCCTGTTACCCTTACTTGAGCAACACATCTCAAAAAAGGCTCTGAAGGTGGAGTATATTGCGCCATGGATGCATGCCCACGGCAACAACCAACACGTAACAAGGCGCCCCAAGTCTCGCCGCTGGGGGAAACATGGCAACCCACATCAGCTACTCCTCCAGAAGATATCCCAAGCACCCACGCAGCGTTTCCCAGGAGAGGACGGTGCATCGCCTTCAAGAAATAAAGTAGTGGGCTTGACGTAGTGAGATGCATAAATATTGGGAGATATTAAAACCATTTACACTGATGTTGGTAGGAAAAGATAGCGGGGTTGACAATGTAGCATGTGTGATTAGTTTGACATGTGTGTATGTTGAGAAAAAAAAATAGAAATAGGGAAGATATACCATAGAGCAGGATTTGGGGGAAAAGGAATGTTCTTTTTTCGAAACGGGGGCAAAAGATTTGCCTCATCCATTAATTAAGCAGAAGAGAGTTGACCGGTTAATTGATGGAAAACCGAGCGAAAACCATCACAAGCCGCTGAGCAGCACACACTGGATACCCCATACATACTCTCCAACGAGGGCATCATCGAGACAACACACATGCGTCATCATCATCAGTTCTTCCCAAGTAGGCCTTATCGCCAACCCTAAAACACTGAGCAAACGACTCCTACTTCGTCGTAGGCAATCATCGACCCAACCCACACTGAAGAGGCCATGCGGAGCCACATGAAGACCCATGCCAGAACTCAGCCACTTGCGGCAAGACATCGCAGCTCCAACTATGACGGAGAACTACGAAGAAGAACTAGAAAAGGTTGGAGCCGTGGAGGATCACCGAACAGACCACCCGTTGCCCGTCATCGTATACCACACGAGCCTGCCACAACAACTTCGACTTCACCGTGACAAATAGCCGAGGCAATCCCACGGGCACGCCCGAGAAGAATCGACTACCTCAACCTATGCCACGTCTCCGACCTCACTCACACCCATTATTGTTCCCATAGAATCCTCGACGCAAAAACCGACTCCATCCACTAGTCTCGCATGCCGATGTCCAGCTCCAAAGATGAAGCCCCCTAAAGGGAAAATGACACCAAGGTGCCAGCATCGTCCGATCACCCGGGGTCAGGGGTTTCCCCTGGAGCTGCACCATCGACTGGATCCATGCAAGAGGGGTGCAACATCAAAGAAGCAATACCTCCAAGAAGGTCAATGATAGCCACAGCCACCGCCATCGCTAGTCACGGCACAAGGTTTTCACCCAAGCTCCGAGCACACCCTCGACCACACATCAATCCGCACCAACGCCAGCCAGCCCACCCATCACCATCACCACCAATGGACCTGCCCGTGGATGAAGAATCACCAAAAAACCACCGCAGTCGGCCGCACCACGTGGAGACTACCGGCGGCCAAACTCTGGCACGAGGGGCCAAGTCTATCAACTGTCGACCAGATGAAGGACCACCGGACACAGCGCGAGTCGCCATGCCCTACCAAGCACCACGCCAGCAAGGGGTAGAGGAGCGTTGCCCGAGGCAAGGAGCCACGATGGATCCAGGCCGTAGTCATGCATCAGCGCGTCAACGTGCACCATGCACGCCATCAAGCACCCGCTGGGGACCAGATCTAAAACGCCCGCAACACGCAGCCGCAGTTCCTCGTCGCCACGCGCCCCTTGTACACCTTGCAAACCAACTGCGCCACATCACCACCATCACCGTCCGAGCCCCTCGCATGCCCAGCACGGCAGCACCCATGCCACAGTGCCCACGCAGCAGATCCCCGCTGCCTGGACCTGTCGTCCGCCCGGTCAACCACGCACAGATCCGCGCCAGCAAGATCCCTCAACACGCCCCCCCCCCTCGTCAGAGCACCAGATCCTCGTAGGCCGCCAGAATCCGCACTCCTCTTGCATCCCCTTGCAGACGCCTCCCCTTGCAGCGTCGCCGCTTGCCGGCTCCCTTGCCGGTGCTCCAGATCGCGGCGCCCCTCAAACTGCTGGGACACGGCTGCCCTTACGCAGCCACGCTGTGTTGTCCCTACACGCCCAACCGCGGCCACTCCCTAGTAGTGCACGCCCTGGCGCGAGGGCAGCGGTCGAGATCCCGCCATGGCTAGCAGCCCGCACTGCCGTAGCACCAACGGGTGGAGGAAATGGCCCGCCGCCACCGAGCTTTGCCCAGGTGACGTCCACCAGTGGCGGCGAGGTGAGGAGCAGTGGAGGGGCTCCGATAATTTAGTAATTTATTTGACTGAAGCATATTTGAAGTCAGTCGGGCTTGTCGTATACCCACGAAACGAAAACGTCGTGATCAATTTCCCATAAAAAGAAGTTATCTACTTTGGGTTTCAAAAGTCATCTACGTCAAGTTGAGCACTGAGAGCGACTTAAGACCATGTGCAAGTGATGAAAGGTCAAATCTCAAAACCAGACGTTCATCCAATACTAGCCCTTCCTTCCTCCGCATCAAGCTTAATTATTAGCGCTACTTCTAGGCCAGGGTCATCTCCAAACACAGCTGTACACGCGCGCCATGGTGACATTCACGGCGTGCCGGGGCAAGCCTGAGCTGGTGGTCCCTGCACAGGCGACGCCACGCGAGGTGAGGTCGCTCTCCGACGTCGACAACCAGACGGTGGTACGAGCATACACGACAGTCGTCGAATTCTTCCGGCGCGTCGCCCCTGGAGGGGCGCCGGCGCAACCGGCGAGTTCCCTCAAGACCGGCCTGGCCGAGGCGCTGGTGCACTACTACCCCATAGCCGGTCGCCTGCGGGAGCTCCCAGCAGTCCCACACGGGAACAACGCGAAGAAGCTGGTGGTGGACTACACGTCGGAGGGAGTGGTGTTCGTGGGGTTAGGATCCTCTGCAGTACTGTACGGTGCTGTACAGTCACTGCCATGTGGGACTTGGTCCCACATGTCATCGACACTACAGCATCATACGAGGCGCACACCAACGTGCGGCTGGAGGAGTCCGCCATGCCGTTGGTGCCACCGTACCCCTGCGTTGACGAGCTCATGCGCGACGTGGGCGACGCTGGAGCTGTCGTCGGCAAGCCGTTGCTCTACTTACAGGTATATATATATCCAATCCATACACATGCATATTCGTTCGAGTTCTTCTGGCATGTGTGTAGATGAAGAACAGGCGAGCATAAATTGTTGGTTACATGTATGCATGTAGATGACGCAACTTAGATGCGGCGGCATCGTCCTGGCGTTGACCATGTGCCACAGCCTCGTGGATGCCTTCTTTAAAAAAGGAAAAAGTGTATCGGGCGTATGAATATCCAATATTTGGTATGATGAATAGGATTTAATAGGATTCAGTGCGACGCAACCTTAGGTTATCTAGGTACAGGGCCTGCTTGTCTGCAATTATACCAAGGAACAATATAGGGACCGTGAGTACAGTTGGGGGTCCGACAACTTGGATACCAAGTCTCTAGGTTTCAAAGTGGCCGAACTAGAAGGGTTGTCGTCGAAGTAGAAGTTGAGCCCCTCCTAATCTAGGTCTTCGGGTATTTACAACCAAGCTTGGTCGGTTCGGCCCATCTCCATCTTCATCTCCTGGTCTTGACGACTTAAACTCCTCTACATTTGGTAGTCGAACGTCTCCCCTTTTGGGAGTCTGGGGATACCCATTCCGGACAGTTTGTTTGCTCGGTTGGGGGCTCTTTGTGGAGTCCGGGTACATGCCTGGACGGTCTGTCTAGGGGTACGCATGGCATGATGTGGGGATTGAAACCTACTACTTCCCATCAATACAGTCCATTGGGCAGCCACGACATGGACCTCATCAAGTTCAAGGGGCCAATATGGCTTCATGCTAATTTGGTGATCAAGGCGAAGATATTGGAAGACTTACACTCCATCACAATAGGAATCCACTGAGGTTTTGCAGTATCGTACCAACATAAAAAAGATTGTTCGTCTGGCCTCGCATGAAGGACACTAATGATACTGTGGGGATTTGTGTCGTTTGTCAGCAAGCCAAGCCTGAGAGGGTGAAGTACCCTGGCTCCTCTCCCTATCGGTGATAAAGATGAAAACACATATCAATGGGTTTCATTGAGGGGATTCCAAAATCTTCTGGTTTTGGTTGCTTTATGGTGGTAGTTGACAGGTTGTCAAAGTACGCCCACTTCATACCATTGTCACATCCTTTTTCTGCTGTTATTGTCGCTCAAGCATACATATGTGATGCCTACAAGTTACATGGTATGCCAAAGTCTGTGGTCTATGTTCGAGAAATGATTTTTACCGACACCTTCTGGAAGGAACTCTTCCGGATCACAGAAACAAAATTGGATTTCAACACTCCTTATCATCCATAGACAGAAAAATGGAATGAGTTAAGCTATGCTTAGAATGTTACCTTTGGTGTTTTGTAGTACATGGTTATCCCAGGAAATGATCACAATGATTGCCTTTAGCTGAGTTTTGGTACAATACCTGCAAGCACCCATATTTGGGTAAGTCTCCTTTTTCAGGTTGAGCATGTCCAGGAACCGAGACACTTGAGAATTGATTGCTTGCAGTCATGTGCGGTGCCTGATGTGTCCACCAACACGGATTCACCTAGTGTGAGTTCAACATAGAATGAAATGCCAAGCAGATAAAAGGCGTACCAAAGCGGTAATTGGCGGTGGGTGACTGGGTGTAGCTACACCCGCAACCTTATGTCCAACAAGCAATCGCTACAAGAAGAAATCCAAAATTGTAATTTCACTTTTATGGACCTTATCAAGTGACGAAGCAATCCAGGTCATCTGCCTGTGTGTCGGCTCTGCCCGAAACTATTAGGATTCACCTTGTGGTGCATGTTCTCAACTCAAGAACGCTCCATGAGCAGGTGAAACGACATTGACAAAGTTGCAAACCATTACTGACATGCCAAAAACTCATGAAGCTATTATGTCTGCTCTTGTGTGCAACAAGGAGGCAATGAGATTGCCCAAGTTCAGATTCACAGGATAGGCATCCTTGGACTAATTAGTAAAAAAAAGTGAAGATCTTACTTTAGTGAAAACAGAAATGTTGTCGCGGGGGGGGGGGGGGGGGGGGGGAGCATTGCCCCCTGGCAGTGTTGCCTTACTGCCATACAACATTATCCTCGCACAAAGTGGTGTTGGGAAACGTAGCAGAAATTCAAAATTTTCCTACGTGTCACCAAGATCTATCTATGGAGAAACCAGCAACGAGGGGAAGGAGAGTGCATCTACATACCCTTGTAGATTGCTAAGCGGAAGCGTTCAAGAGAACGGGGTTGAAGGAGTCGTACTCGTCGTGATCCAAATCACCGGAGATCCTAGTGCCGAACGGACGGCACCTCCGCGTTCAACACACGTACAGCTCGGTGACGTCTCCCATGCCTTGATCCAGCAAGAAGAGAGGGAGAGGTTGAGGAAGACTCCATCCAGCAGCAGCACAATGGCGTGGTGGTGGTGGAGGAGCGTGGCAATCCTGCAGGGCTTTGCCAAGCACCGCGAGAGAGGAGGAGTACTTGGGAGAGGGGGAGGGCTGTGCCAGAACTTGGGGTGCGGCTGCCCTCCCACCCCTCCACTATTTATAGGTGGGGGGAAGAGGGGGCCGGCCCCCCTAGATCCCATCTAGGGTTGGGGCGGCGGCCAAGGGGGGAGGAGTGCCTCCCAAGTCAAGTGGAGGCCCTCCCCTTTAGGGTTTCCCCTTTCCCATGCACATGGGCCTTGGGGGGGTTGGTGCCCCTGGCCCATTAAGGCTAGGGCGCCCCCCTACAGCCCATGCTACTGTATTGGACGTGGTGGAACAATTTCCGGACCTCCGGACCCCTCTGGAATCCTCCGAAACCTTCTGGAAGCTTCCCGGTACAATACCGGAAAAACCCGAACTTTTCCCGGAACCCGAACAACAACTTTTCATATATAAATCTTTACCTCCGGACCATTCCGGAACTCCTCGTGACGTCCGGGATCTCATCCGGGACTCCGAACAACATTCGGTAACCACATACAAACTTCCTTTATAACCCTAGCGTCATCGAATCTTAAGTGTGTAGACCCTATGGGTTCGGGAGACATGTAGACATGACCGAGACGTTCTCCGGTCAATAACCAACAGCGGGATCTGGATACCCATGTTGGCTCCCACATGTTCCACGATGATCTCATCGGACGAACCACGATGTCAAGGACTCAATCGATCCCGTATACAATTCCCTTTGTCTAACGGTATTGTACTTGCCCGAGATTCGATCGTCGGTATACCGATACCTTGTTCAATCTCGTTATCGGCAAGTCTCTTTACTCGTTCCGTAACACATCATCCCGTAATCAACCCCTTGGTCACATTATGCACATTATGATGATGTCCTACCGAGTGGGCCCAGAGATACCTCTCCATTTACACGGAGTGACAAATCGCAGTCTTGATTCGTGCCAACCCAACAGACACTTTCGGAGATACCTGTAGTGCACCTTTATAGCCACCCAGTTACGTTGTGACGTTGGGTACACCCAAAGCATTCCTACGGTATCCGGGAGTTGCACAATCTCATGGTCTAAGGAAATGATACTTGACATTAGAAAAGCTTTAGCATACGAACTACGATCTTTGTGCTAGGCTTAGGATTGGGTCTTGTCCATCACATCATTCTGCTAATGATGTGATCCCGTTATCAACGACATCTAATGTCCATGGTCAGGAAACCGTAACCATCTGTTGATCAACGAGCTAGTCAACTAGATGCTCACTAGGGACATGGTGTTGTCTATGTATCCACACATGTATCTGAGTTTCCTATCAATACAATTATAGCATGGATAATAAACGATTATCATGAACAAGGAAATATAATAATAACCAATTTATTATTGCCTCTAGGGCATATTTCCAACAGTCTCCCACTTGCACTAGAGTCAATAATCTAGTTCACATCGTCATGTGATTAACATTCACACGTCACATCGCTATGTGACCAACATCCAAAGATTTTACTAGTGTCATTAAACTAGTTCACATCATCATGTGATAAAGACTCAATGAGTTCTGGGGTTTGATCATGTTTTGCTTCTGAGAGAGGTTTTAGTCAACGGGTCTGCAACTTTCAGATCCGTATGTACTTCGCAAATCTCTAGGTCATTCTGTAAATGTTGCTTCCACGCTCCACTTGGAGCTATTCCAACTGGTTGCTCCACTATACGTATCCGGTTTGCTACTCAGATTCACTCGGATAGGTGTTAAAGCTTGCATCGACGTAACCCTTTACGCCGAACTCTTTATCACCTCCATAATCGAGAAACATGTCCTTATTTACTCCAAGGACAATTTTTTGACCGCTGTCCAATGATCCATTCCTGGATCATTCTTTTACCCCTTGACTGACTCATGGCAAGGCACACTTCTGGTGCGGTACACAGCATAGCATACTGTAGAGCCTACGTCTAAAGCATAGGGGACGACCTTCGTCCTTTCTCTCTTTTCTGCCGTGGTCGAGCTTTAAGTCTTAACTTCATACCTTACAACTCAGGCAAGAACTCCTTCTTTGACTGATCCATCTTGAACACCTTCAAGATCATGTCAAGGTATGTGCTCATTTTGAAAGTACCATTAAGCGTTTTTTGATCTATCATTATAGATCTTGATGCTCAATGTTCAAGTAGCTTAATTCAGGTTTTCCATTGAAAAACACTTTTCAAATAACCCTATATGCTTTCCAGAAATTCTACATCATTTCTGATCAACAATATGTAAATAACATATAGTCATCAGAAATTCTATAGTGCTCCCACTCACTTTTTTGGAAATACAAGTTTATCATAAACTTTGTATAAACCCAAAATCGTTGATCATCAAAGCGCACATTCCAACTCCGAGATGCTTACTGAAAGTGCTAGTATCGACTAGAGGGGGGGTGAATAGGCGATTTTTATGAAAGTCTTCAAAACTTGGTAGTTTCGAAGACAAACAACAGAAACAACCTAATTGATATGCAACGGAAGATAAACTACCCTAAACAAGCCATAGTCAAGCATGTCATGAAGTGAAAGTACAGGACTAATACCAGTTGGGTAGTAAGGATCAAGATGGAAGATAGTATGAAGCCAATCAACAACAGTAGTCAAACAATGAAGTTAAACAGATACACTGACAAGCAATGACTTCATGAAGACAAACTTAAGTAAGGTTGGAAGGGATAGAACCAGTTGCTTGTTGAAGACACATGATTTATTGGACCAGTTCCAGTTGCTGTGACAACTGTACGTCTGGTTAGGGAGGCTGAGATTTAACTCAGAAGACCGTGTCTTCACCTTATTCCCCTTGAGCTAAGGACACCCAGTCCTCGCCCAATCACTCTGTTAGTCTTCAAGGGAGACTTCCAAACCTTCACGGACTTTGTTCACCGGCAATCCACAATGACTCTTGGATGCTCAGAACGCGACACCTAACCGGCTGGAGGATTCACAGTCCTCAAGTGTAATAAGTCTTCAGGTCACACAGATAGAAAGACTTCAGTGATGCCTAACACTCTTTGGCTCTGGGTGTTTGGGCTTTGTCCTCGCAAGGATTTCTCTCTCTCAAATGCTTCGAGGTGGGTTGCTCTCAAATGACAAAAGCCGTGCACAAACTCTGAGCAGCCACCAATTTATGGTGTAGGGGGTGGGCTATTTATAGCCACTAGGCAACCCGACCTGATTTTTCCAAAATGACCCTGGGTCACTAAGGAACTGACACGTGTTCCAACGGTCAGATTTCAAACACACGCGGCAACTTTACTTGGGCTACAAGCAAAGCTGACTCATCCAGCTCTGGATAAGATTTGCTCTCATTGTCTTCGCTCGAAGACATAGGATTTGAGTTGAGCATCACTTCAGTCACTCTGACTTAGTTCACTTGGACCCCACTTAACAATACGGTAGTTCCTATGACTCAACAAAGAAGAAAAAGAAACAGCGAATCCACGCAGTCTTCGCGCTCCAAAGTCTTCACGAATGTCTTCTCATGTCATAGTCTTCAATATGAATATCTTCTCATACCACCATTGTCTTCAATGTCTTCATACATTTTTAGGGGTCATCTTCGGTAGGTAAACCGAATTAATGAGGGACACAACCTGCGTTATCCTACAATTCTCACAAACGCATCAGTCCCTCAACCAACTTTGTCGTTAATACTCCAAAACCAACTAGGGGTGGCACTAGATGCACTTACAATCTCCCCCTTTTTGGTGATTGATGACAAACTGGTTGAAGTTTTCAACGGGGATAAAGTATGTGAAATTGTAAGGATAGGAATTTGTCTTCATAATATGCAAGGGCTCCCCCTGAAGATGTGCATATAAGTAATTTGCTTTTGGATTGAAAATGCACATGGCAGGTTGTACTTGTGGAGATCCACTTCAACTTATGAAGATAATTCATCATGCATGAAATGATGTAGCAATAAGAATGACATGCATAATGAAAGATGGACGTCTGCAGAATGATCTAAGTGCGAAAGTTATCATCGCACATGCGGAATTTATCATCGCATCAGAGTAAAGCAAATACGTAGCAGAAGTAGCAGATGACCAACAAGTTTAGGTGTTACAACTCAAAGAACCAAATGTTTCAAAACGCAAGAGTTGTAAGCACGCAGGAAAATATAATGCAACCGCCCATATGAACCCGCTTGAAGACTATCAACTCATATGCTTCTCCCCCTTTTGTCAGTAATGACCAAAAAGGTTTGAAGACATAGAGCATCTACTCGTCATCATGAGTAGGTGAAGCAGCAGGGTTGTCGTCGTTGGTTGGCGGTGCAGACGAACTTGGTGCAGTGTCGATGCACGCAGTAGTAGTTGGAGGTGGTGAAGTAGCGTCATCTTCATCATCGATCACTCTGGCATTAACTGTTGCCGCGGAAGAGGAATATTCAGAGTCTTCAAGAGATGGAGTTCGACGCACGGTAGCAGTCCTTGGAGGAGTGGAGTCGAACTGGAATCTTTCATTGAAGCCATCATCTTGAAGATCAGCTTCAGCACTGAGCAGGGTCAAACTCTTCCATGATCTTCGGCAAGTTTCATGAGCAACAAGGGCATTCTTGGTGGCAATATTGCGAATGCGATTGACATCCACCAAGAGACTTTGCATTTGGCGCTTGAGCCAGAAATGATGCTTATCCTGCTTCTGATGAAGAGCCACAAGAAGCTCTTGGTCATTGAGAACACGAGAACGCTTCTGAGGCCTTTGGGCGATGGTGCTTTCAGTGGCTTCAGTGGGTGCTCTGTGAGGCAGACGGGTGTCACCAGCCAGTGGATAGTATCTTGTCGCTGCTTGAACACCTTCAATAGGCTGAGTGAAGCTTTGGTGCTCAATGTTCTGAAGACAAAGCGGCGTCTTGGCGGGATCAGAGTATACAACATCAACTGACATATCAACCTCGGGCAGAAATATTATATGATTGCGAGCAGAGGGCTGATAATTGATAGATGAGTGTCTCTTGACGAGGCGCATGACCCATGGAGCATAAAACTTCAGACCAAACAGGTCAGAGCCGGAAGCAGCAAGTTGCCTGATGAAGAATTCCTGAGTGTTGAAGCTGATGCCATTGAGAATATAGAAGACCAAAGTCTTCATTGCTCCTTCAAGCTTGGCCGTTGATGAATGTCCCTTGACTGGGCATAGAGTTCGCCTGATGATATGATATATGGTTCGAGTCAGATACTCAAGGTCTTCAACAAAGAAATGTGTGGGATACTCAGCGTCAGATGGCAAAGGCTTCATCATGCTCAGCATCTGGCTCATATTGGGTTCGGGCTTGTGAAAGATGCTCTCCACAGCATTGCGGTGTAGCTGACAGTTAGGCTCATACAGTTCTCCAGGAGTGGCTAGCCCAGTAAGCTCGATGATATCCATAGCTTTGGCTTCATGATGAACATTTCCAGTCATCCACTCGAGAACCCAAGTCTTGATGTCTCTGTAGTAACCGCGAATGTGCAGAGTGGCATAGAATTGAAGCAATAGCTCTTCATTCCAATGTTCTTTGTCTGTCACAAAATGGAGCAGACCAGCATCACGAAAGCAATCAAGTGCTTCTTCTAAGCACGGCAGTCCAGCAATAGCTTCAGTGTCAAGACGCATATGAGGGAAAATGTGCCCTTGATCATATAACACGCACGAGTAATAGCTTCTCTGCTGATAGCTCCAGAACCTATCTGATGATATCCTTGGCTTGGAGTAGGGGTTCTTGGCACTGTTAAAGAAGGTATTGTGGCTCTTGAAGCCATTAGCATTGAATGATCCTGGTGAGTTGGCAGTACTTGGAAACCTTGGCAATCTGGGCTTTGGCTTCTGGACTTGAGGCCGATGCTCAACATGATAGTCAAATTGGGGGCCTGAGGCAGCAGGCGGAGGCACCAGAACAGGCCATCGGACAATGACAAGCTGACCGTGATCGTACGCTTGCTCAATAGTGTGAGGCCTTGGTGGCGGAACAGGAGCAGGGGCAACATCAGTGGATTCAGGCTGCACAACAGGTGCTTCTGGTGCAGCTGTCATATTGGCTTCCGGTGCAGCATCCTCATTGGCTTCAGGTGCGGCATTTTTATTTGCTTCAGGGGCAGCATCCTCATTGGTTTCAGGTTCTGTGCTCACACTTGCTTCAGGCACACTAGTTGGTGCAGGCTCCACATTAGCGTCAGCCATGACCACGTCATTGGCTTCATTGGCGTTGGTGGTGGCAGCCTCAACATTTTCAACCTCCTCTTGACGAGCAGGAGGGTCGGGCGCATGCACGTTCAGATCATGAACTGCTTCTTCTTCAATCACAGGGGGAGTAGGAACACGTACTTCTTCTTCATTTTCTTCGGCTGATGCAGCTGGAATGTCTTCAGCAGCATGTGCTTCAGACGCGGAGACGTTCACTGTTGGAGCGGGTTCAGAAAATACTTGTCGTGCAACAGGTGAACGTTGCACTTCTCCTTCGGGAACGCTCGACAGAGGGACTTCAGGCCTTTGTCCTCTGCGAAGCCTGCGAAGCGCTGGCTTCAAGTTAGGAGATGGAGTTGGCTGAGCCTGAAAGTCTTCATCCTCTTCTTGCACTGGGGGTGGAGCTTGTTGTTGTTGTTGGGGAGTACTGGGGGAGTCTAGTTGTTGTTGTGGGTGATCAGCCCACGAAGCATCCTGAGCAATTGGCGTCAATGGACGACCAATGCTGATGAGTTCGCTGTTCGTATGAACAGGCGATGATACCACTTGATTTGATCTGAGGAAGAACTTCATCATCATTTACATTGTCATCTTGACCAATGTCTTCAGCAGCGTTGGGTTCAGCTGCTGGAATATCTTCAGTCTCATGAGCCTCTATGGTAGCAGGCTCATGGACAACCATTCTTCGTTCTTGATGTACGGACACAGGGCGAACCACGGAAATGGGTTCAACGACTAAGGGCTCTGTGGAAGCAGCCCTAGTCTTCCTGGTCTTGCGCTTCTTCTTGGAGGGAGCGGCATCAGATGCTTCAGTGTTCTTTCTCTTTCTGGCGTCAGCCTCGGCAGCCCTCGTCTTCTTCTGTTCAGAAGCTTTTGTGGTGACCTTTGGCTTCGAGCCAGTCATGCTGCTCGAGAAGATAATGCGAGGGGCTTCTTGGCTTGAAGGTTCAGGCTGATCAGCAGGGCGCTTGTTCTTCTTCTTTGCAGCCATCCTGGGGTCAATGCCAGGATGGCCAAGGGATTTGCGCTTCTCAGCCTCATTGTAGGTAAGCACACACTTATCAGAAATGCTTCTTTAAGCTCAAGGAGCATGACTTTGAAGTTGCGGACGTCTTGAACACTCAGATTGGCCACATGCTTCTTGAATTGAGCCTTCTCAAAATCAATCTTATTTTTGAGCTCAACGATACGCTGAGCGAGAGCTACCTCAGAAGTAATGGCGCCATTGAAGGCGACACTGAGGCCAATTGGGAGCTGTAAATCTTCAAAGCTAATGTTGGGGGTGTCGAACCACTCATCAATGAAATTGTGAATGATAGCCACATCAAAGAGAGGCAGGTTGCTGAAGATTTCTGCTTCTTCTTTGCTCTTGATCAGCTGCTCAAGGGCATCATCAGCAAGATCTTCATCACTTGATAGATCAATGGGTTCTTCACGCAGAATTGTGGCAGGAGTCAAAGCTCTTTGATCAGCTGGTCTAACAAGTTGCTTTTTCTAGTCCGTTCTCTTGGAGACACGGGACAGATCTTCAGATTGCACACTGGCTTCAGGAGGTGCAGTGGCCAGTGGCTTCGCACGCAAAGTCTTCGGAGGTGCAGCTGAGGTTGAAGCCTTAGACTTCTTTTGCTTCTACGGCTTTGGAGGAGGAGCAGGGGCTTCATCAGACTCAGCACCATTGTCAGAATGATCTACTCTGGCGCCTTGGACCATGATGTAGGTGATGAGGACGTCAAGGTTGGCGTAGGGGCTGATGACATTGGGATTGGCTTCACGGGAGCCATCAGCACGGGGAGCAGAAGGACCTGGGTTGAAGTCCAAACCCAAGGACTTCTTGTTCTTCTTGGCCGAAGCCACAGCAAATTGATAGTTGTGCTTGAAGAGCGAATCATCACGACACCATAGTAGTGAAGTGGGATCTGCGTTCGCAGGCTGTGGCCCATGGACCATGCATGGATAGAAGCCCTGTTCAATGGCTTCAGCTCGGCTCTTGGGTTGAAGGCCTCGATAGAGGATATCACCCCAAGGTCTCTTGATGGCATGATTCTCTGCATATTCCTTTGTCACAAATCTATACTTGAACCACTCCTCAGCCCAATAGCGTCGAATCCATTGGATTCGCGTCTTTCTCTGATGATAATTTTCTTCGGGATCAGTCTTGTACAATTCTGCTAAGTCATCAGGCAGATCTTTAGATGTTCCTTCTCTGCGCTGTCTGCCACCCTTCCTTGCTGATTTCTCTATAGCCATGAACTTCAAGCTGAAAGGCTTCAGTACGTTCAAAGGCTTCAGAGATTTACGCTTACTGGTCAAGCAGGAACTGGCTTCAGGAGAATTTATATGATGCTGTAAGTATTCTGCAAACGAATGCAGACTATGAGAACCAATGGATTCTCCCACGGACATGTACCTGTGACAACATTAGAGATGCGAGGGAAGGGGAAGAGGTCATATGCATTCTTAGAAGATTTTGAAGATAAATCAGTTTAAAGACATTGACCTCATGATGCGAAGACATTCACTTATATAGGTGAGTTGGTTCCAGATTTGTACCAATCCGTGAATAAGTACAAGTGAGGAATCAAACTAAGCAAGAAATCTAAGTGAATCGACTAAGCAGTATGAGATGCAGACGAAATAGATCTAGCTTGAATAGGCAGAAACTACTTTCAGTAAACAGGATGAATCTTGAAGATCAAAAAGGTGGTAAAAATAGAGTTATAATTACCGCATGAAGAACTGCTAGATGGAGGAATAGGAGACCGAGCAGTTCAGCCCACCGTGCCCTAACTTGGCGACGGAGGACACCTACGACGACGGCGGAGAGGACGATGTCCGCGGCCGGCGTGAGGACGGCCTCGGAGAAGTTGCGGCAGCTAAGCGCTTCGTCGCCGGCGTCGTCGCGAGCTAGCGGTGGTGCTAGGGTTTTGACGGAGGTGGAGAGGTGGGAGAAGGATTTCTTTACCATAGGGGGACAGGTATTTATAAGTAGGTGAGAGACACAGCGCAATTACGTTGGTGCCCTGGCGGTTCATATCTGAGGGGTATGTGGCAAGCATGCAACACACCCAGGGTTGTCCCACGTTCCCACGCCCGCCAGGCATGTCGGAGAGTTGTTCCGGCTTCTCCGGATTTCAACAATAAAGATAAGCCTTTTAAAACAGATTTAATGTTTGTCTCTTTGCCTTCTGCTGACAAGGACGCAGAGAAGACATTCTACAGTTTCAATAGAATGCATATGATTTGGATAGATAGATTTTGAGATAGGAAGCATAGAGAGGTTAGGGTCCGATCACATTCACTTAGTTCAAAAGATCCAATCTTGAAGACATAGCTATAAGTGAATGCTGTAGAGGACAAAATACTAGTATATATATATATCAGAAAGCAATCAAATCATCAGAGTGTAGAAAGTCATGAAGATAAATTGAAACTGAAGACAAACCAAATGCGAAGTCATTGCAATATAACGCCTTGAGTGAAACACTTAAAACAAAGAAAGTTGGTGGTGGCGTTACCCACCGTATAGGAAGTATTAGACCCAGACACGACGCACAATTATCGTGGCGCTCTGAAGTCAAATTCCATGTTAATGTATTCACACTCAGAGTGTAAATCTTCATTGATTGAAGATATACATTACTTTGTGTGTTGCACATCTAAGTCATCAACATGCATAAGTGTTAGGATGTGTGCCTGATCACAGGACATTAGAGGATTCCAAGATATTCAGCTCACACCGTAACTTGCAAAACCTTTTCTCATCCAAGGGTTTTGTGAAGATATCTGCCAGTTGCTCTTCAGTGTTGACGTGAATGATATCGATATCTTTCTTCATAACATGATCTCTGAGAAAGTGATGACGAATTTCAATGTGCTTTGTCTTCGAATGTTGGACTGGATTGTTGGCTATTTTGATGGCACTCTCGTTGTCGCAGAAGAGAGGTACTTGATTCAGGTTGATGCCATAGTCCTTGAGAGTTTTCTTCATCCATAGAAGCTGAGCACAATAGGATCCAGCAGCAATGTATTCAGATTCAGCAGTTGAGAGTGATACACAGTTCTGCTTCTTCGAAGACCAACAGATAAGTGATCGACCAAGAAAATGACATGTGCCTGATGTAGACTTGCGATCCACCTTGTCACCCACATAATCAGCATCCGAGAATCCAACCAAATCAAATTTTGAGCCCTTGGGATACCATAATCCGAGTGTTGGGGTGTAAGCCAAATATCGAAGAATTCGCTTCACAGTTAAGTGATGCGATTCCTTTGGTGCCGCTTGGAATCGAGCACACATGCAAACACTAAGCATAATATCTGGCCTAGATGCACATAAATAAAGCAAAGAACCAATCATGGAGCGGTATACCTTTTGATCGAACTCTTTACCATTGTTGTTGGGACCAAGATGGTGTTTGGCTGACATTGGCATCGTGTAGCCTTTGCAGTCTTCCATTCCAAACTTCTTCAGACAATCTTTGAGGTATTTCTCTTGAGATATGAAGATGCCATTCCTCTGCTGACGGATTTGAAGACCAAGGAAGAACTTCAGCTCACCCATCATGGACATTTGATATTGCTCTTGCATCATGTACCCAAACTCATCACTGTACTTCTGGTTGGCGCACCCGAAGATAATGTCATCCACATATATTTGGCACACAAACAATTCACCATCATATGTCTTCGTGAAGAGAGTGGGATCGAGGGATCCAGGTTTGAAGCCTTTGCTCTTCAGGAAGTCTTTGATTGTATCATACCGGGCACGAGGGGCTTGTTTGAGGCCATACAGTGTCTTGTTTAGCTTGTACACCATATCAGGATGTTTTGGATCTTCAAAGCCAGGTGGTTGTGCGACATATACTTCTTCTTCAATCTTGCCATTGAGAAATGCACTCTTTACATCCATTTGATATAGCAAGATATTGTGATGATTAGCATAGGCTAGCAGTATGCGAATAGCTTCAAGCCTAGCAACAGGAGCAAATGTTTCATTGAAGTCAATTCCTTCAACTTGAGTGTATCCTTGAGCCACAAGACGTGCTTTGTTTCTGACGACTTGACCATGCTCATCTTGCTTGTTTTCATATATCCATTTTGTTCCAATAATGTTATGCTTGCGAGGATCAGGTCGCTTGTCAAGTTCCCAGACATTATTCAGTTTGAACTGTTGAAGTTCTTCTTGCATGGCTTGAATCCATTCAGGTTCCATAAAAGCTTCAGCAACTTTCTTGGGTTCTGATATTGACACAAATGAAAAGTGCCCACAGAAGTTTGCTAGCTGTGTTGCTCTTGATCGAGTGAGCGGACCAGGTGCATTGATGCTGTCAATTATCTTCTCTATTTGAACTTCATTTGCAACACGAGGATGAACAGGACGAAGATTTTGCTCTGGCTGATCATTGTCATCATTCGGAGGATTGTCTTCGGTCTGAGCATTGTCTTCAGGTTGATTTGGTGCAGAGATGATAAGTTCCTCTTCAGGTTGTGCTTCAGAGGGCATGATTTCACCAGTTCCCATCAGCTTGATTGCCTTGTTTGAAGGAGCTTCATCCAGTGTACTCGGCAGAATCTCTCTCTATGAGCCATTGGTTTCATCAAATTTCACATCCACAGTTTCAACGATTTTGTAGAGATAAAGGTTGAAGACTCTGTAGGAGTGTGAATCCTTTCCATAGCCAAGCATGAAGCCTTCGTGAGCCTTAGGTGCAAATTTTGACTTGTGATGGGGATCCTTTATCCAGCATCTTGCTCCAAATACTCTGAAGTAACTGACGTTTGGCTTCTTCCCAGTAAGCAGTTCATATGATGTTTTGTTCAAAAGCTTATGAATGTATACACGGTTGATGATGTGACATGCTGTATCAATAGCTTCGGGCCAGAACTTTCTTGGTGTCTTGTAATCATCTAGCATTGTTCGAGCCATCTCAATGAGGGTTCTGTTTTTGCGCTCAACAATGCCATTTTGCTGAGGTGTGTATGGAGCAGAGAACTCATGAGTGATTCCCATTGTATCCAGATACAGATCAAGTCTAGTGTTCTTGAATTCAGTGCCATTGTCACTTCTGATGTGCTTGATCTTCACTCCATAGTTGTTCATTGCTCGATTTGCGAAGCGCCTGAAGACATCTTGCACTTCAATCTTGTACAGAATTATATGAACCCATGTGTATCTTGAGTAGTCATCAACAATGACGAAGCCATAGAGACAGGCAGTTGTTGTGAGGGTGGAGTAGTGAGTAGGTCCGAACAAGTCCATGTGTAACAGCTCAAAGGGTTGAGATGTTGTCATGATTGTCTTCGAGGGGTGCTTTGCCCTTGTCATCTTTCCAGCTTCACAGGCACCACACAGATGATCCTTCTTGAACTTGACATCTTCGATGCCTATGACATGCTTCTTCTTGACGAGTGAGTGTAAGTTCCTCATGCCATCATGTCCCAGCCTTCGATGCCAGAGCCAGCATTCTGAAGCTTTTGTGAGAAGACAAACGGCAAGCTGTGGACCTGCTGAGAAATCTACCATGTATAGATCATCTTTTCGATACCCTTCAAAGACTAGAGATTTGTCAGATTCCATTAGTACAAGGCAACGATATTTGCCAAATATCACAATCATGTTCAAGTCACAAAGCATTGAGACAGACATTAAGTTGAAACCAAGGGATTCAACAAGCATCACTTTATCCATGTGTTGATCCTTTGAGATTGCAACTCTACCTAGACCCAATACTTTGCTTTTACCAGTGTCAGCAAATGTGATGTGACTCTTGTCGGATGGACGTAAGGTTGAGTCCATGAGAAGACTTCGATCACCAGCCATATGATTTGTGCATCCACTGTCCATAATCCATTCTGAAGCTTTTGGTGATGTACTCTACAGTGCAGTTAGGAGGATAGACTTCACAAAAGTGTTGTGAAGCATATGCATTTGATACATATAGGGACATTCACATCTTATATCAAGGTTAGGACATGGTATGACTGATAAGAAATTCAGATGTGAAGCATATAGAATGACATTTCATCGTGCGTCCTCAGTAAGTTTTAGGTCCCCAGCAATAGTATCGGACGCCATTGATTGCTGGCTGGAGACCGTTTTCTGCAAAAGAGAGTTAGTTCTTCTTTGCCACCCACATTTTCAGTGGGGGCTTAGAAGCAATGAGTCTAAGTGCAGCATCTGAGAATTTTGGCTTTGAAGCCCTAGCAAATAGCCTCGCAGGAGATGAATGATACTCATATGAATAAGCAGAAAAGTTCTTAGTCCTATGAACATAGCGGTTCGAAGATACACGCTCATATTCATAAGTCTGAGCATGATTTCCTTGCAAAACATTGGCGTTAGGGTGACTCATGTGAGTCCTGTATCTGTATGAAGCCTTTGGGCCATATGAAGCCATAGGTCTGGGGTTTGTCTTCTTCCTTGGTGGTGTCATGATGACATTCACAGAAAGATTCTCAATGTACTGCTTGGGTACCCAGATCTTCTTCATAGGTGGTCCATTCCTGCAGTTAGTACCAATGTACCTGGCAAACACTTCACCATTCTGATTTTTGAACAGCTTGTAGTTTAAATCAAAGGATTCATCAATGATAATAGGATTAGCACAGGTAAAGCCAGATAAGGTGGATGGATCTACTGAAGGTTCCTTTGCAGCAACCCATGTGGTTTTGGGGTACTGCTCAGGCTTCCAGTACGAGCCATCAACATTCATTTTCCTCTCGAACCCAACACCCTCTTTCCTAGAGTTTCGGTTCAGAATCTGTTTTTTGAGGACATCGCAGAGAGTCTGATGTCCCTTCAAACTTTTGTACATCCCTGTTTCAAGCAATGTCTTCAACATAGCATTTTCATTAGCAACAGCAGTGGTATCCTCCGCAGAGGGGTTAGTGACCACATCAGTAGGTGAAGACAATGAAGCAGTAGCATCAGTGGAACATTCAGCAACAGATGTAGTGTTATCACGCTCAATGCATTTTGGACATGGTGGTTCAAATCCTTCCTGAGCGGAACTAATCTGTTGAGCGCGAAGTGACTCATTCACCTTTTGAAGATCTTCATGAGCCGCTCTCAATTTCTCAAGCTCTTGTTTCCTTTGAAGATAATCATAGGAGAGCCTTTCATAGGTAGTTGAGAGTGATTCATGACGACCTTCAAGTTCTTGGTACTTAGCATGAAGATTTTTTATGTCATCAACTAAGGACTGTGAGCGGGTCATTTCAGCGTCCAACAGGTCATCGCTTTTGTCTAACAGTTTTTGAGTATGTTCCATAGCCTTTTGTTGTTCAGTTGCAATTTTAGCAAGTGTTTTGTAGCTGGGTTTGGATTCACAATCAGAGTCATCTTCACTTGAAGTTTGAAAGTAATCATCGCGTGATTTTACCTTGGCACCACGTGCCATGAAGCAGTAGGTGGGAGTAGGATCGTCTTCGTCATTAGCTTCAGCGTTGGTGTGGAAGTCATTGTCTTCAGTGTTGAAGATGGACTTGGCAACATAAGCAGTGGCTAGAGCCAGACTTGCAACGCCAGGGCCAGACTCCTCTCCAGACTCCACCTCCGCCTCCTCTGAAGCAGACTCCTCCTCTGAATCCATTTCCTTGCCAACAAAAGCACGAGCCTTGCCAGATGAGCTCTTCCTGTATGATGAAGACTTGGAAGAAGACTTAGAAGACTCTGAGGATTTCTTCTTCTTCTTGTCATCAGAATCATATTCCTTGCTTTTCTTCTTCTTCTTCTCATTGCCCACTGTGGACACTCAGATATGTAGTGACCAGGTTTCTTGCACTTGTGGCAGGTTCTCTTCTTGTGATCATGTGTGGAAGCTTCATCATTTCTTGAGCTAGATCATGAAGACTTTCTGAAGCCTTTCTTCTTTGTGAATTTCTGGAACTTCTTCACAAGCATAGCAAGTTCCCTTCCAATGTCTTCAGGATCTTCAGAACTGCAGTCAGATTCTTCTTCAGATGAGGAAACAACTTTTGCTTTCAAAGCAAGAGTTCGGCCATAGCTTGGACCATAGATTTCTCTTTTCTCAGATAGCTGGAACTCATGTGTGCTGAGCCTCTCAAGTATATCAGACGGATCGAGTGTCTTGAAGTCAGGACGTTCTTGTATCATGAGGGAAAGGGTGTCAAAGGAGCTGTCAAGTGATCTTAGCAGTGTCTTGACGATTTCATGCTTGGTAATCTCAGTTGCGCCAAGAGCTTGAAGTTCATTTGTGATATCAGTGAGGCAATCAAACGTAAGCTGGACATTCTCATTGTCGTTTCTCTTGAAGCGATTGAAGAGGTTGCGAAGAACACTGATTCTTTGATCTCTCTGGGTTGAGACGCCTTCGTTGACCTTGGATAGCCAGTCCCAGACTAGCTTCGGCGTTTCCAGAGCACTCACACGGCCATACTGTCCTTTGGTCAGATGACCACAGATGATGTTTGTCGGTGTCAAAACCGGCGGATCTCGGGTAGGGGGTCCCGAACTGTGCGTCTAGGCGGATGGTAACAGGAGACAAGGGACACGATGTTTTTACCTAGGTTCGGGCCCTCTCGATGGAGGTAAAACCCTACTCCTACTTGATTGATATTGACGATATGGGTAGTACAAGAGTGGATCTACCACGAGATCAAGGAGGCTAAACCCTAGAAGCTAGCCTATGGTATGATTTTTGTAATGGTTGTTCGTCCTACGGACTAAAACCCTCCAGTTTATATAGACACCGGAGAGGGCTAGGGTTACACAGAGTCGGTTACAATGGTAGGAGATCTACATATCCGTATCGCCAAGCTTGCCTTCCACGCCAAGGAAAGTCCTATCCGGACACGGGACAAAGTCTTCAATCTTGTATCTTCATAGTCTTGGAGTCCGGCCGATGATGATAGTCCGGCTATCCGGACACCCCCTAGTCCACGACTCCCTCAATGTTCTTCGCAGTAGAGTCCAGTTGAATGAACTTCTTGACATCAGTGGGGGTGACACCTTCACCAGTTTTGGGAACGCCATTCTTGACGACATACCAGAGGTCGACATCAATGGCTTCAAGATGCATGCGCATCTTATTCTTCTAGTAGGGATATTCAGTTCCATCGAACACGGGGCAAGCAGCGGAGACCTTGATTATCCCTGCAGTCGACATAGCTGAAACTCCAGGTGGTTAAACCGAATCACACAGAACGAGGGAGTACCTTGCTCTGATACCAATTGAAAGTTCTAGTATCGACTAGAGGGGTGGGTGAATAGGCGATTTTTATGAAAGTCTTCAAAACTTGGTAGTTTCGAAGACAAACAACAAAAACAACCTAATTGATATGCAGTGGAAGATAAACTACCCTAAACAAGCCATAGTCAAGCATGTCATGAAGTGAAAGTACAGGACTAATAGTAGTTGGGTAGTAAAGATCAAGATGGAAGATAGTATGAAGCCAATCAACAACACTAGTCAAACAATGAAGTCAAACAGATACACTGATAAGCAATGACTTCATGAAGACAAACTTAAGTAAGGTTGGAAGGGATAGAACCAGTTGCTTGTTGAAGACACATGATTTTTTGGACAGTTCTAGTTGCTGTGACAACTGTACGTCTGGTTAGGGAGGCTGAGATTTAACTCAAAAGACCGTGTCTTCACCTTATTCCCCTTGAGCTAAGGACACCCAGTCCTCGCCCAATCACTCTGTTAGTCTTCAAGGGAGACTTCCAAACCTTCACAGACTTCATTCACCGGCAATCCACAATGACTCTTGGATGCTCAGAACGCGACGCCTAACCGGCTGGAGGATTCACAGTCCTCAAGTGTAATAAGTCTTCAGGTCACACAGACAGAAAGACTTCAGTGATGCCTAACACTCTTTGGCTCTGGGTGTTTGGTCTTTGTCCTCGCAAGGATTTCTCTCTCTCAAATGCTTTGAGGTGGGTTGTTCTCAAACGACAAAAGCCGTGCACAAACTCTGAGCAGCCACCAATTTATGGTGTAGGGGTGGGCTATTTATAGCCACTAGGCAACCCGACCTGATTTGTCCAAAATGACCCTGGGTCACTAAGGAACTGACACGTGTTCCAACAGTCAGATTTCAAACACACGCGGCAACTTTACTTGGGCTACAAGCAAAGCTGACTCATCCAGCTCTGGATAAGATTTGCTCTCATTGTCTTCGCTCGAAGACATAGGATTTGAGTTGAGCATCACTTCAATCACTCTGACTTAGTTCACTTGGACCCCACTTAACAGTACGGTGGTTCCTATGACTCAACAAAGAAGAAAAAGAAACAGCGAATCCACATAGTCTTCGCGCTCCAAAGTCTTCACGAATGTCTTCTCATGTCATAGTCTTCAATATGAATATCTTCTCATACCACCATTGTCTTCAATGTCTTCATACATTTTTAGGGGTCATCTCTGGTAGGTAAACCGAATCAATGAGGGACACAACCTGCGTTATCCTGCAATTCTCACAAACGCATCAGTCCCTCAACCAACTTTGTCGTCAATACTCCAAAACCAACTAGGGGTGGCACTAGATGCACTTACACTTACTCCAGTCCTTAGAAGGATCGCTGGAGCCAGCATTCCTTTTAGCATCCTTAGGATCGTCAAAAACTTTCTGATTGTATCACATACAACCTTTCCTTACGAAGACTGGTAAGGAAACTCGTTTTGACATCCATCTGCCAGATTTCATAAATGCAGCTAATGCTAACATGATTCCGACGGACTTAAGCATCGCTATGGATGAGAAAATCTCATCGTAGTCAACTCCTTGAACTTGTGAAAAACTTTTCGCCACAAGTCGAGCTTCATAGATGGTGACATCACCGTCCACGTCCGTCTTCTTCTTAAAGATCCATTTATCTCAATGGCTTGCCGATCATCGGGCAAGTCCACCAAAGTCCATGCTTTGTTCTGATACATGGATCCTATCTCGGATTTCATGGCTTCTAACCATTTGTCAGAATTTGGGCCCACCATTTCTACTCCATAGCTCGTAGGTTCATTGTTGTCTAGCAACATGACCTTCAAGACAGGATTACTGTACCACTCTGAAGCAGTACGCATCCTTGTCACCCTACGAGGTACGATAGTGACTTGATCCGAAGTTTCATGATCACTATTATAAGCTTCTACTTCAATTGGTGTAGATGCCACAGGAACAACTTCCTGTGCCCTGCTACACACTAGTTGTAGTGATGGTTCAATAACCATATCAAGTCTCCACCATCCTCCCACTCAACTTTTCGAGACAAATTTTTCCTCGAGAAAGGACCTGATTCAAGAAACAATCCCTATTGCTTTCGGATCTGAATTAGGAGGTATACCCAACTGTTTTGGGTGTCCTATGAAGATGCATTTTATCCGCTTTGGGTTCGATCTTATCAACCTGAAACTTTTTCACATAAGTGTCGCAGCCCCAAACCTTTAAGAAATGATAGCTTAGGTTTGTCTAAACCATAGTTCATACGGTGTCATCTCAACGGAATTACGTGGTGCCCTATTTAAAGTGAATGTGGTTGTCTCTAATGCCTAACCCATAAACTATAGTGGTAATTCGATAAGAGACATCATGGTATGCACCATATCCAATAGGGTGCAACTATGATGTTCAGACACACCATCAAACTATGGTGTTCTAGGCGGTATTAATTGTGAAACAATTTCCACAATGTCTTAATTGCGTGCCAAAGCTCGTAACTCAGATACTCATCTCTGTGATCATATCATAGACATTTTATCCTCTTGTCACGATGCTCTTCAACTTCACTCTGAAATTACTTGAACCATTCAATAATTTAGACTTGTGTTTCATCAAGTAAATATACTCAACATCTACTCGAATCATCTGTGAAGTAAGAACATAACGATATTTACTGCATGCCTCAGCACTCATTGGACTGCACACATCAAAATGTGTTTACTTCCAACAAGTTGCTATCTTGTTCCATTTTACTGAAAAACGAGGCTTTTTAGTCATCTTGCCCATGTGGTATGAGTTGCATATCTCAAGTGTTTCAATATCAAGTGAGTCCAAACGATCCATCTGCATGGAGTTTCTTCATGCGTATACACCAATAGACATGGTTCGCATGTCTCAAATTTTTCAAAAACGAGTGAGTCCAAAGATCCATCAACATGGAGCTTCTTCATGCGTTTTATACCAATATGACTTACATGGCAGTGCCACAAGTAAGTGGTACTATCATTTATATCTTTTGGCATGAAAATGTGTATCACTACGATTGAGATTCAATAAACCATTCCTTTAGGTGCAAGACCATTGAAGGTATTATTCAAATAAACAGAGTAACCATTATTCTCCTTAAATGAATAACCGTATTGCGATAGACATAATCCAATCATGTCTATGCTCAACACAAACACCAAATGACAATTATTCAGGTTTAATACTAATCCTGATGGTAGAGGGAGCGTGCGATTTTTGATCACATCAAACTTGGAAATACTTCCAACACATATTGTCAGCTCACCTTTAGCTAGTCTCCGTTTATTCTGTAGCCCTTTTATTTCGAGTTACTAACACTTAGCAACCGAACCGGTATCTAATACCCTGGTGCTACTAGGAGTACTAGTAAAGTACACATTAACATAATGTATATCCAATATACTTCTATCGACCTTGCCAGCCTTCTCATCTACCAAGTATCTAGGGTAGTTCCGCTCTAGTGACTATTCCCCTTATCACAGAAGCACTTAGTCTCGGGTTTGGGTTCAACCTTGGGTTTCTTCACTGGAGCAGCAGCTGATTTGCCGTTTCATGAAGTATCCCTTCTTGCCCTTGCCCTTCTTGAAACTAGTGGTTTCACTAACCATCAACAATTGATGCTCCTTCTTGATTTCTACTTTCGCGGTGTAAAACATCATGAATATCTCAAGGATCATCATATCTATCCCTGATATGTTATAGTTCATCACAAAGCTCTAGTAGCTTGGTGGCAATGACTTTGGAGAAACATCACTATCTCTGGAAGATCAACTCCCACTCGATTCAAGTGATTGTCGCACTCAGACAATCTGAGCACAAGCTCAATGATTGAGCTTTTCTCCCTTAGTTTGCAGGCCAAGAAAATCGTCAGAGGTCTCATACCTTTTGACGTGGGCACGAGCCTGAAATCCCAATTTCAGCCCTCGAAACATCTCATATGTTCCGCAATATTTCGAAAACATCTTTGGTGCCTCAACTCTAAACCGTTTAACTGAACTATCACGTAGTTATCAAAACGTGTATGTCCGATGTTCGCAACATCTACAAATGACGTTTGGGGTTTAGCACACTGAGCGGTGCATTAAGGACATAAGCTTTCTACTGTCCGCATAATCGCTACTGTCAACTTTCAACTATATTTTCTCTAGGAACATATCTAAACAGTGGAACTAAAACGCGAGCTTACGACATAATTTGCAAAGATCTTTTGACTATGTTAAGGATAATTAAGTTCATCTTATGAACTCCCACTCAGATAGACATCCCTCTAGTCATCTGAGTGATTACATGATCCGAGTCAACTAGGCCGTGTCCGATCATCACGTGAGACGGACTAGTCATCATCGGTGAATATCTTCATGTTGATCGTATCTACTATACGACTCATGCTCGACCTTTCGGTCTCTTGTGTTTCGAGGCCATGTCTGTACATGCTAGGCTCGTCAAGTTAACCTAAGTGTTTCGCGTGTGTAAATCTGGCTTACACCCGTTGTATGTGAACGTAAGAATCTATCACACCCGATCATCACGTGGTGCTTCGAAACGACGAACTTTCACAACGGTGCACAGTTAGGGGGAACACTTTCTTGAAATTTTAATGAGGGATCATCTTATTTACTACCGTCGCTCTAAGCAAATAAGATGTATAAACATGATAAACATCACATGCAATCAAATAGTGACATGATATGGCCAATATCATTTTGCTCCTTTTGATCTCCATCTTCGGGGCTCCATGATCATCATCGTCACCGGCATGACACCATGATCTCCATCATCGTGTCTTCATGAAGTTGTCTCGCTAACTATTACTTCTACTACTATGGCTACCGGTTAGCAATAAAGTAAAGTAATTACATGGCGTTGTTTAATGACACGCAGGTCATACAATAAATTAAGACAACTCCTATGGCTCCTGCCGGTTGTCATACTCATCGACATGCAAGTCGTGATTCCTATTACAAGAACATGATCAATCTCATACATCACATATCATTCATCACATTCTTCTTGGCCATATCACATCACATAGCATACCCTGCAAAAACAAGTTAGATGTCCTCTAATTGTTGTTTGCATGTTTTACGTGGCTGCTATGGGTTTCTAGCAAGAACGTTTCTTACCTACGCAAAACCACAACGTGATATGCCAATTGCTATTTACCCTTCATAAGAATCCTTTTCATCGAATCCGTTCCGACTAAAGTGGGAGAGACTGGCACCCGCTAGCCACCTTATGCACCAAGTGCATGTCAGTCGGTGGAACCTGTCTCACGTAAGTGTACGTGTAAGGTCGGTCCGGGCCGCTTCATCCCACAATACCGTCGAAACAAGATTGGACTAGTAACGGTAAGCATATTGAACAAAATCAACGCCCACAACTACTTCGTGTTCTACTCGTGCAAAGAATCTACGCAATAGACCTAGCTCATGATGCCACTTTTGGGGAACGTAGCAGAAATTCAAAATTTTCCTACGTGTCACCAAGATCTATCTATGGAGAAAACAGCAACGAGGGGAATGAGAGTGCATCTACATACCCTTGTAGATCGCTAAGCGGAAGCGTTCAAGAGAATGGGGTTGAAGGAGTCGTACTCGTCGTGATCCAAATCACCGAAGATCCTAGTGCCGAACGGACGGCATCTCCGCGTTCAACACACGTACAGCTCGGTGACGTCTCCCATGCCTTGATCTAGCAAGGAGAGAGGGAGAGGTTGAGGAAGACTCCATCCAGCAGCAGCACAATGGCGTGGTGGTGGTGGAGGAGCGTGGCAATCCTGCAGGGCTTCGCCAAGCACCGCGAGAGAGGAGGAGTACTTGGGAGAGGGGGAGGGCTGCGCCAGAACTTGGGGTGCGGCTGCCCTCCCACCCCTCCACTATTTATAGGTGGGGGGAAGAGGGGGCCGGCCCCCCTAGATCCCATCTAGGGTTGGGGGCGGCGGCCAAGGGGGGAGGAGTGCCTCCCAAGTCAAGTGGAGGCCCTCCCCTTTAGGGTTTCCCCTTTCCCATGCGCATGGGCCTTGGGGGGGCTGGTGCCCCTGGCCCATTAAGGCTAGGGCGCCCCCCTACAGCCCATGCTACTGTATTGGACATAGTGGAACAATTTCCGGACCTCTGGACCCCTCCGGAATACTCCGGAACCTTCTGGAAGCTTCCCGGTACAATACCGGAAAAACCCGAACTTTTCCCGGAACCCGAACAACAACTTTCCATATATAAATCTTTACCTCCGGACCATTCCGGAACTCCTTGTGACGTCCGGGATCTCATCCGGGACTCCGGACAACATTCGGTAACCACATACAAACTTCCTTTATAACCCTAGCGTCATCGAACCTTAAGTGTGTAGACCCTACGGGTTCGGGAGACATGTAGACATGACCGAGACGTTCTCCGGTCAATAACCAACAGCGGGATCTGGATACCCATGTTGGCTCCCACATGTTCCACGATGATCTCATCGGACGAACCACGATGTCAAGGACTCAATCGATCCCGTATACAATTCCCTTTGTCTAACGGTATTGTACTTGCCCGAGATTCGATCGTCGGTATACCGATACCTTGTTCAATCTCGTTACCAGCAAGTCTCTTTACTCGTTCCGTAACACATCATCCCGTAATCAACCCCTTGGTCACATTGTGCACATTATGATGATGTCCTACCGAGTGGGCCCGGATATACCTCTCCATTTACACGGAGTGACAAATCCCAGTCTCGATTCGTGCCAACCCAACAGACACTTTCGGAGATACCTGTAGTGCACCTTTATAGCCACCCAGTTACGTTGTGACGTTTGGTACACCCAAAGCATTCCTATGGTATCCGGGAGTTGCACAATCTCATGGTCTAAGGAAATGATACTTGACATTAGAAAAGCTTTAGCATACGAACTACGATCTTTGTGCTAGGCTTAGGATTGGGTCTTGTCCATCACATCATTCTGCAAATGATGTGATCCCGTTATCAACGACATCTAATGTCCATGGTCAGGAAACCGTAACCATCTGTTGATCAATGAGCTAGTCAACTAGATGCTCACTAGGGACATGGTGTTGTCTATGTATCCACACATGTATCTGAGTTTCCTATCAATACAATGATAGCATGGATAATAAACGATTATCATGAACAAGGAAATATAATAATAACCAATTTATTATTGCCTCTAGGGAATATTTCCAACAAGTGGACGCGTGGACATTGATTTTATCTAACTAGTCGTCGCGCAACTAGCATCTTTGCCGCAGATCAGCCATGCCATGCAATCAACCAGGCCCACCGCATTGTCAGCTCTGCATGGTATTCCAGTGTCTCTCAATTTTTGGCTATGTTGCATGGAGCTGTATTTCATCACATTCGACAGGTGGTGGGACCAGGTACAGATTCGGTTGTCGCCGGGTCCTTCACATGCATCTTAGCCCTTCCTGCTGCCTTTTATACGTCAGATCAACCACACTGCTACTCCTTAGTTTATCTGATAATTGTATGGACTAACATTATTAATCCAGTAATTCATTCATAGTTTTGGTATTCTTCATTTGTAATGAACCTAGTTGAAAACCATTTTAGGGCATTTTCCCCCTCTTGCCTTGATAAAGTTTCTCGAAAGTTCTTCTGATTTTTATGACCAAGTTCAGATGCCGTGTTGGTAAAGTTCTTCTCATGATATATATGATATGTTAGTCCCATGGAGAAGATCTTTATGTTGACCATGAGAGAATTCTATCAAAACAATAGGAGTACTTTATAATTTTATTGAGATAAGGTATTCATTTACTAGAAAGTCCTTGTATTTCCCTATAAAGTGCTATTTTTTCCTGCAAGTAAAAGTTCTTCGCTTTTTATAGCAAAGTGTGGATAGACTTCCAAACAGTTCTTCACTAAATTAATATGTGCTAGTACAAAACTGATACAATCATGGTTAAACTAACCAAACGGAGATAACCAGTAGAAAGGTCCTAGTTTCTTCCATCAAAATCCAGCTTAATATTACAAAAATTTACACACTAGTAGTGTCAATCCATAGTGAATGGCCTAAAATTGCAGAAGAGGGAACAAAAAATCTCAAAGGGAAAACTCTATTCATCACAACAAGATAGAGAGGGAGAAACACCACATAATCCAACTATATTAATAAAGCCCCCGATACATCAAGATCATGCCATCAATAATACGAGAGAGAGAGAGAAAGAGAGAGAGAGAGATATTAAACACATAGCCACTGGTACAAACCCTTAGCCCCGAGGGTGGACTACTCCCTCCTCATCATAAATACCATAGGGATGATGAAGATGACCTCCGGTGATGATATCCCCCTCCGGTAGGGTGCCGGAACGGGCTCCCGATTGGTTTTTCGTGGCTACATAGGCTTGCGATGGCGGAACTTCCGATCTAGGGTTCTTTCTGATGGTTTCTCTATTTATAGGATTTTTCAGCATTGGAAATCACGCGAAGATGGGCCTCGAGGTGAGCACAACCCACCTGGGCGCGCCTGGGCCTCCTGGCGCGCCCAGGTGTCTTGTGCCCACCTCCTTCACCTTCTGGTCCTCCCACAAAGCTTCTAGTGCCTCTTTTTTTCAAAAAAAAATGTCAAAAAGTTTCGTTGCATTTGGAGAACTTTTACTTCTGCACAAAAAACAACACCACGGTAATTCTGCTGAAAACAATGTCAGTCCGGGTTAGTTTCATGCAAATCATACCAAAACCATATAAAATTGTTGTAAACATGGCATGAATACTTCATAAAGTATAGATACGTTGGAGACGTATCATGGGTAAAGAGTACAACCTCTGTAGAGTATAAAACCTATTCGAATAGTCGTGTCCGCGGTTAAGGACTACAGTCTGGGATGGGTCAAGTGTCGGTCGAGGAAAAAAACTAAATCAGTATTGATCATGATTTATGATCGATAATTATTATCATTAATGTTTTTATGGACTAACCTCTTCTCTTATATGAATTGTTGAGTATCTCATGGGAAGGTTCTACCTCCTGGACACTCTTGCTTTTATTTCTCATAAGCCCTTTATGACGTGTTGCCTCATACACCCGACTGTGGCATTTATTTTCAAGACCTTTTGAGGCGTCACTTCAGACACCTGACTATCACGTATTTTATTTTCTTTTGGAATTCGCTGAGTGGTTCTACCGCCTAGAATTTCCTTTGTCTTTGATTTCATTGGGAGTAAAACCCTTTGTGTGGCGTCGTGAAGACACCCAACTGTGGCATTCTTTTATAACTTTTCTCTTGGGTTCTTTCGGGACGGTTCTATCTCCTGAAACCCGACTTTAAAATTTTGGTAACAACATGATTACTTATACTTTGCTAATATCAGATGACTAACCTTTGTTTTCAGCATAAGTATATTACTCTACAAGTTTACATTAAACCATTGCCATGTCATATTAGTATATGCTTTTAATTGCACGCATTCTGCCTACTTTTATTATATCTTTTGTCCATGACGTTTGCGAGTACATTCAAACATACTCACTGGCTTGTTTCTGGCTATTGTCTTCGCTAGATCACTATTCGGAGAGGAGCACTACGAAGGCATCCTGCAACCTAGGAATCGGAGATAGCAGCCACACGAGATACAAGTTAGCCCAGTCACCTGTTCCTGTGGGAATGAAGTCCCATCAACATTGGAGATCCACTAGAGATCCTTGTTATATTCAATGGACCTTTATGATCTTGTACTCAAATTCTTGTAACTGCTTGGAATTCGGTATCAAGGAAGTGTCCACCAGCAAACAGTAATCCTGGGGCTAGTGATGACACAAGGGTCAGTTGCTGGGATTTTATGTCTCGGAAAACCGGCCCTGACAGAGAGCCTATGATTGTTGGCCTGTTTGGATCGAGGCCTGACTAAGGATGGAAATTTGACCCACGGGTACGGGTACCCGCGGGTACCGGACCCATATGGGCAAGGTATGGGCACACTTTTATACCCATGGGTAGTATCCATACCTTACCCATTAAGTCATGGGTAGGGTACGGGTATAGCCTTGTACCCGCAGGTATATCCATACCATGCCCGCTTGTGAACTAATGTTAAGTTGTCATGAATTAATCATTAACTTGTCACGTGACTTGTCTACTCCCATTGACTTTTGAGTATGTTGTACTCATGTATCTGTTATTGAGCTGAGACAGTTGATTTTTTTTTCATTAAATCTGCTATCAATGAGTGTAAAAATGTGAACAACTCGAGTACTGTTTGTTCTACCTGCCGGGTACCAAATGAGTACGGGTACCCGTCGGGTATGGGTACGGGTAAGGTTTCATACCCATGGGTATGGGTATGGGTAGATTTTTATACCCACTGACTATACGGGTATGGTATGGTATTGCTCTACCCTTCCCATACCCTACCTATTGCCATCCTTAGGCCTGACAGACAGGTTCCCAGCCAGGCAGCGATCTCCACCTCAGGCGTCCAAAATCGGATGCCTGAGAAGGCAACTTTCTTTAGAAGCGAACCAAACAGCCCCTGTGTCCATTGATGTACCTACCGTTATGCCATGTCGCCATGATTTACATACAACAAGTAGGTCTATTTAATTATTATTTATGAACTAACCTGGACTCACCATTCCCTTGAGCTATCCTGTTTCTATTAGGTTAATTTCATTCGGGATGCCATCACAATCTCAAACAGCAAGAAGGTTAGATGATTGATTCAACTTTAATTTCCAAAAAAAAACATTCGATCAAAATAGTTATTTCTCTTCTTTATAAATTCATGTGCACCATAATTTTATGTGTTGTGAAGATTGTGAGGGCTGTTGATCTATAAAAGAAAATTTTAAGCGAGAACCATCAATTTAGTTGACCTATGGTGATCATACGTATCAACCAGAAAGATTTTCCATCAACTAGCAAATGATAGCCTTTCGATCCATAGCCAACCAGCGGGAGTGCTGACACATGAAGAGACAACAATAGTGCCCGAAGAGTGAACGTTGTGCTCCATAATTATATATGTGTTGTTAAGATTGCAACGTGTAGTTTATCTACAAAGATACATTTTTTTAACCAGAAACATCAATTTGGTTGACCTATGGATCGGAGGCGATCCTACGTATCAACCAAAAAAAGGTTTTTCCTACAAGCTAGCATGTGCATCAACAGGAAACGGTGGTCCTATGTATAAACCAGTCTAATTGCATCGTGCGTGGATGTTGCTCTCAGAGAATTGGTCGAACTAATTCATCAACTTATTGTCATGCAGTGTAGGCCAACGCATGAACTAATGGTGCATTTAATCATCAATCGGGGAGTATCAAGCAGTAATGGTGCACTAAATAATTGCATCGTGCGTGAATGTAGAGAATTATAGAGGATAGGATTCAACAGAATGACCTAGCTAGCTAGATGAACTCCATCCTTCGGAAGGCTATAAAATCCACAGAAGCGCAGCGACCGAAGCAGAACAGAGCTTTGCTAGCTTCTGTCTTGTATACGTAGTCCAAGTACCTCAACACATATAAACAGGTAGCTCACCATGAGTGCAGACAAGAGCTATCGCTCGCACAAGAATACCACCGACGGCGAGGTGGACTTCGAGTTCTATCCAATAATACGCAAGTACAAGGACGGCCGTATCGAGCGGTTCACGATGAGTTCATTCGTGCCGGCATCAGCGGATCCGGCCACCAGCCGTGGGGTGGCAACAAGGGACGTCGTCATCGACCAAGGCACCGGTGTGTCGGTACGCCTGTTTCTTCCCTCCCAAGCCGCCGCGGCGGGCACGAGGCTTCCCCTCGTCGTCTATGTCCATGGTGGTTCTTTCTGCACACAGAGTGCGTTCTCTCGGACCTACCACCGTTACGCCACCTCCCTCGCTGCAAGCGCAGGGGCGCTCATCGTGTCCGTGGAATATCGTCTGGCACCGGAGTATCCCGTGCCGGCATCCTACAATGACACATGGGCTGCAGTGGGTGGGTGGCCACCTTGTCCGACCCTTGGCTCGCTGAGTATGCAGATCCCAGGCGCACGTTCCTCGCCGGCGACAGCGCCGGTGGCAACATCGTGTACCACATGGCTATACGCGCCACACATGATGACAGCATCATGGACATTGAGGGATTGGTTATTGTGCATCCATTTCTCTGGGGACTCGAGCGGCTTCCCGCCGAGAAGGTTTCGGACGGTGACGTGATGTACCCGCCGGCGCTGGTGGACAAGCTATGGCCATTTGTGACGGCGGGCCAGGCTGGCAACGACGATCCCCGGATCAATCCTCCGGACGAGGAGATCGCGTTGCTGACTTGTAGGCGTGTTATGGTATGTGTTGCAGGGAGAGACACCTTGCGTGACCGGGGGCGTCGGTTCGCGTCCAGAATGTGGAAGTGGTGGACACGGAGGGCGAGGATCATCTCTTCCACCTGTACGCGCCGCTGCGTGAGACTATCAAGGACATTATGGATCGTGTTATGCACTTCATTAACGATCGCGCCACCTTGCCATCACCGAACTATAGTGATCCCAGATCTCTACGGCGCGCAGCTCTTTAAAACATGGAAATTCAAAAGCATGATGGATATTGAAGTTAATCTTGTTGTACCTCAATAAATATACTCTTTTATTCCTGTCAAAAATAAATGTACTCTTTTATTTGTTGCTTCACTGTTAAGTTTGTGGGCATGCAGGTTATAGTCGTGCAAGTGCTTTAAGCATTGCACTGGCACATTGTATGTGCTAGAAACGTGCAAGTTCATGTTGCGTGTGAAGTCGTTGTTTTGCGATCTTATCGCGTGGCCACTGTCCACTATCTGCCATATAGCGCACGCTTTCTGTGGATCAAGGCGAGCTTTGTGTGTCTGGATTGTTACAATCTGTAGCGCAGATTCACAGGGGCATGCAGGTGCGGGCCCGCACCTGCGGAAACGCCTCCAGCCGTTGATACGTGCCGTGATCCGGACACAAGTTCATAGCGAAGTTGGTTCGAAACTTTATGGATTATTTTATCCATGTGAATACGAGACAGTATACATGTTTACTCTGTGCAAATACTTTCTTCCGGAGCTGTTATATGTCTTTCTGCCTGTTCGTATGCCACATACCCCGTTCTATTACATACCTTGCTAGACGCTTTCGCTCTACTATTCCCCTTCTTCTTCCTAGTTTCCTTTCTCCGTTCTGGTACTATTTCATGATGTTCTTTCTCTCTCTTCTTCTTCTCTGGACTCACGAGATATGATTTATACCACGCAGGTCCGACCAACATCTCAATTCGTACCGTCGTGGTGCTTCGCAAGTTCATGTCATTGTTTTTCATATGAACTCATCAGTTCATACTGACGTGGTGCTTGGTAACTTCATGCCATCGTTCTTCTCGTGAACTTGCTACTCTTTTTGTCAGTATTTTCTTTTCTTTTCCCTCGAATATGCATCGTTCTATCCAGATGTGCATCCTTGTGTGTATCCCAGCTCGAGATCAGATGGCAACGGCTCATGTACGGACTGCCCCTGCGGGTGGCTCTGGCGACAGGGGCGGCGCTCTCGCTCCAGGGCCTGCTTCCGGCGCTGGCGTTCGGGTCTCGGCGCGAGGGGTGGTGGCAGCGGACCCGGAGGCGTCCAGGCGGTCGGCCGGCCCCGCCTTGGGTGCGGCTGGCTGGTCGGGGAGCCGTTTTTGGGCGTTGGCCGATGTGGATTTCGATGTGGAGTCGGAAGGTGAAGATGCGAAGGAGCTTGTGGGCGCGGCGGCGGGGTCAACGGCGGGCGGCCTTTCGGCGTGCTCCATCGGCGACTTTGTCGCGCGCGCGGAGGAGCTTGGGGCCTCCTTCAAGGCCGGGCGCCGGCGTGCTTTTGCGCCCAGTGGCCGTGGCGCACGACGGTTTGCGCTCGCCGCGGGCAGGGGGCCGCGTGCGCCGCCGGGTCATGCGGGGCGGGGCAACATGGGTTTCGCAGACGCGGGCCTGTGTCTGCAGCTTGCTCCGGACCAGCTCCGCTCGGAGCGGGCGACGCCTGCGGCGGCGGCGGCTCCGGAGGATCCGGGTGCTGGTTGTCCTAGGGTTGGGGGCGACAAGCCAGGGGCGGTGTTGGGTTGGGCCCCTGGGACGCTAGTTGGCCCATCCGAAGGGCTGGCAATCGTGGCGGCCCAGTCAGGTGTTGTCGCAGTTGGGCAGGGGGCCCAGCTCGCGGCCCAGCCCGGTCCATAGGCAGCAGCCCAGCCCAAGCCTGTCCGAGGAGCGCAGCCATATAAATGGTTGTGGCTTCCCCTTGGAACCCTAGATCCCTCACTAGGTTTCCCAGCCACCGATTCGGAGGTGCGGCGCTTTGGCCACTCCGCTCGCTTCCTCCTCCCCACTCCTCCCCCCCTCCCCCCCTGCCTCTGCTTCGCTCGTTTGCGGAGGTGGTGACGATGGGATCCAAGTCTGACCGCCGGGGGGAGAAGTCGCCCACGGAGCCGCCGCGGGACCGCAACCGTGGCCGCGACAATGACGAGGGTGGGTGGGGGCCGCCGCCTGCTTGGTGGCTCAAGGAGTAGGAGCGAAAGAAGAAGAAAAAGGAAGAGTACAGGAAGAAGGGGCTCGAGCTCAAGCGCAAGGGGCAGCTGGCCTCCCAGGGCGGCGACCGCGCCGGAGATCTGCAAGCGAAGAAGCCGAAGCTCAAGTCTGCGGGGGCGGCGGCTCCCAAGCCCCCCCTCCCGCCCAGATCCGAGATGCCTGGCTCCTCCAAGGGCTCGGAGGAGGCGTCGATTCCTGTCGAAGACGCCGAAGGCCCAGAGTGCTTCATGTGCGGCCGCTCTGGCCATTTCCAGAACATGTGCTCCTTCCAGCCACTGTGTGTGGTGTGCAGCAAGGAGGGGCACACCTCGGCGTAGTGCCCAACCCGCGGCAAGCCTTTGCTCCTGCAAACTATGGGGCACGCCATCGCCGGCGAGGGTTTCTTCTGTCTCCAGTTCCCGGAAGATGCGAGGGAGGAGCCACCGATCCTGTTGGGGGCCAACACGGCAGTGCTCTCCATGCCTTCGGGTGCGCTCTCGAGGGAGACCTTGGAGATGGAGCTGCAACACCTCTTTGAGGGTGCTTGGGGACTGGCAGATTACTCCAATGAAAGGTGGCGCATTTTCGGTGGTGTTTCCTGATCCTGCGATGCTTCGGATGGCTACAAGGAGCGGCAAGCTTTTTCTGTCCCTCAATAATCTCATGGTGGATATCCGTGATGCGATCCTTGATGCGCCCAAAGGTCTGGAGATGCCGGAGGTGTGGGTCAAGCTGGGTGGCGTTCCTCCGAAGCAGCGGCGCTCCGACAGGCTCATGGTGGCCACCACCATGCTCGGTCGCCCCTTGCAGGTTGATGAGGAGTCCCTGATCCGCCCCGGGCCGGTGCGCATGCGCTTTGCCTGCCGCAACCCACACAAGCTTCGGGGGATGGTCCAGATCTGGTTCAACAACGAAGGCTTCAACATCTCCGTCGAGCCCGAGCTTCCCCCGGCGCAACTTGCGGCTCCCGCCCTCCCTTCCCCTCCCCCTCCTCCCCATGGCAAGGGCCCGGACGGGAAGGGGCGAGACGGAGGCCACGATGACGACAAGGAGCTCGATACAAGCATGGAGGACGACTCCATCGATACGGCGGTGTGGGAGAAGCTGGGTATCACCGAGAAAGGCGGTGTGGTGGCTCATGCGCTGCTGCCCAGGGTGGAGCATTCCCTGGTCGGCGGGTCATCGGAGATGGATCTCTCCATCCCGAACCAATACGGCTCCAACCTGGGGTCGGTCACGTCTCCTCCGGTGTGGATGGAGGCGGTAGTGCCCCTCCCCCCCCCCCCCCCCCCCACGACGCTGGCGGAGCCGCTGGGTGAGGCGCGCAGCCCCATCACGGTGTCGGCGGACTCTCTGCCCCCCTCCTCGCTCTCTCCATCGCAAGGCGGTCGCAGCAGCAGCAAGCTCGGTGAGGTGAATACGCTCAAGAAGGTGGCGGTGCGCAAGGTGAGCGCGAAGGCGGTGAGTGCTGCGGAGAACTTGGGGGCTCCGACGACGCCACGCCAGGCGGTGCTGGCCCTGGCCGTGCCAGTCACCGCTCCGCTCGTGCAAGAGATGTCCCAGTCGGCGCCCATCCCGAAGGCCAAGCGCTCCAAGGCCGTGGTGGAAGGGCAGGTGCCTCCCGTACGGGTCAGCGCGCGCGCCAAGGGAGCCAAGGGCAACCTGCCTTCGCTCCAGTGCGCCCAACTACTGCAAGCCCAAAAGAACCTGGAAACTTCAGGTAATCCCTTGCCGCGTTTTACGATTCTAGATTCCTTTTCGGACGAGCATTTGGGCGAGGTTCTGGGAGAGAGTGGGGTGGAACCGATGGGCGACGGTGGGGTGACCGAGCTCATCTCGCTGATACGTGCTAAGGAGGTGGTGCAGGCAGCGCTCGCAGCGGTGGCTGCTCAACACGCGGAACACATGGCACTGGAGACTGAGCCCTCGCTGGTGCCAGCGATCCTGCCCGATGGGGACATAGCAACAGGGGTTGCTGTTTCCCCCTCGCCTCGCTGCGGCAAGGTGAGGCGCGTGGCTAAGGCGATCACCTCCGGGGGGTGCGCCTTCGGAACCGTGTAAGTTAAATGCGCGCGCTTATTTGGAACATTCGTGGCTTCGGTCACTCGGGGCGACGCACCCAACTGAAGGAGTACATTAGAAAAGAGGCGATCGATATCGTAGGGCTACAGGAAACGATCAAATCTGAGTTTCGGCACCAAGATATCATAGCTATAGACCCCTTAGAGTGCTTTGTGTGGCAACATAGCCCAGCTCATGGCCACTCGGGTGGCATGTTGCTTGGTTTTTGTAGTGCCATTTATGAGGTGCTGACCTGGGAGGTTGGTACTTTCCTTATTGCGGCCAGAATCCGCGTGCGAGCGTCGCTTCGCGAACTCGCGATCGTGCAAGTCTACGGACCGGCAGATCACTCCCGTTCAGTTGAGTTCTTGGGAGAACTTGAAGCCAAGGTGCTCGATCTAGCTGCGGCTCAGATCCCGCTCATGGTGGGAGGGGATTTCAACCTGATCCGTTCGGGGGCGGACAAGAACAATGACAACATTAATTGGTCAAGGGTGGCCATGTTCAATAATGCGATTGCTTCTATGGCACTTAGGGAAGTGGCTAGAACTGGGGCGAGATATACTTGGACTAGCAAGCAACTAGCCCCGGTGTGATCTGTCCTGGATCGTACCTTCATGTCTCCGGACTGGGAAGTAGTGTTCCCTTTATGCTCGCTCCTTGCTGAAACAAGGATCGGTTCAGATCATGTGCCTTTAATCTTATCTTCAGGGAAAGATAGAATCTAGCGCAGCCCGCGTTTCTTCTTCGAAACCGCGTGGTTTGAGGTCCCTGACTTTGACGCAATCTTTAGGGAGAGATGGCTGCGAAGTGTCCACCTCTCTGGCCAGCAACGTGGCCCGATGGAGCTCTGGATCACGGTGGGGGCCCGCCTTCGCGCAAGCCTAAAGGGGTGGGGTGCGAACCAGGGGCGTGATGCCAAGGTCCTCAGGGTGAGGCTTCTGGCAGATATCGCCATCCTTGATGCGTAAGCGGACACGCGCCCTTTCTCGGAGCAAGAATGGGCACAGCGCTACGACTTGGAAGGGCAAGTCGAAGCATTGCTGCGGGCCGAGGAGGAATATTGGAGGCGTAGAGGTGGCCCCAAGTGGATGCTCAAAGAGGACGCGAACACTAAGTATTTCCAAGCTTATGCGAACGGCCGGCGTAGGAAATGCTCAATCCTAAGGCTGCAAACGGAGCAGGGGCTCCTTCTTCAGCAATCGGAGATCTCCAACCACATCTACGACTTCTACATAAGTTTGATGGGGACGGACGAGGCACAGTGCGCGCGCCTGCGTGCGGATGTGTGGCTGTCGTCTCAGCGGGTGTTAGATAGCGAGAACGAGGAGCTGGGGCTTGCGTTCCTCCCTAAGGAAATCGACGACGCGTTACGTAGCATGAAAACCGACACGGCCCCAGGCCCTGATGGGTGGCCGGTGGCGATGTTTAAACATTTCTGGCCACTGCTACGTGGCCCTATATTCGACATGTGCAACGGTTTTATGCGCGGCTTTGTGGACATCGCTAGGCTTAACTACGGTGTGCTCTCGCTCATTCCGAAAGTATCGGGCACGGACAACATCTGTCAGTACAGATCCATTGCACTCATTAATGTCCCGTTCAAAATTTGCGCAAAAGGTTGTGCCTCTAGGCTCTCGCCGATCGCCCATCGCATCATAATTCGCTCGCAGTCGGCGTTTATTCGCGGTAGGAACATCCTCGAGGGTCCGTTAGTCTTGCAAGAGACCCTTCACGAGATTAGACGCACACACGAACCGGCGATCCTCTTGAAATTAGAATTCAAGAAGGATTACGATCGCGTCAACTGGGATTTTCTTCGGCAAGTCCTCTCCAGCAGGGGCTTTTCGGCCGAGTGATGCAGTTGGTCTCGGGGGGCCAGACTGCAGTCTCAATTAACAAAGAAGTAGGGAACTTCTTCAGGAACAAGCGTGGATTGCGCCAAGGCGATCCCATGTCACCGCTCTTGTTTAACTTTGCAGCCGACACGTTGGCTGCCATGCTGCGGAAAGCCGCGGAGGCTGGCCACATAAAAGGGGTGTTGGGACACCTCATCCCAGGGGGGATTTCCCACTTGCAATACGCGGATGATACGCTATTACTGTTCCAACCCGACCTGCACAGCATTGCTACAGTCAAAGCACTGCTCATTAGCTTTGAACTTATGTCGGGTCTTAAAATAAACTTCCATAAGTGCGAAGTGATGTCTATGGGCATGGAGGTGCAGGATAGTAGGCGCGTCGCGGACCTACTGAATTGCAAGTTAGGCAAACTTCCTTTTACTTATTTGGGCCTTCCATTAGATGCTAAGCGCATTACGATCGACAGTTGGGCTCTGCTTTGGACCAAGGTGGGTGGACGGGTTTGTCCATGGAGGGGAAAGTTCTTCTCCTCTGCAGCTAGGTTGGTGCTCACGAATTCGAGCCTCTCCTCATTGCCGCAATTCGCAATGGGGCTTTTCCTATTGGCCGAAGGGGTGCATGCCAAGATGGACACTCCTCGGTCCCGTTTCTTTTGGGAAGGAGCGGGACCAAAGCGCAAATACCACATGGTTCGTTGGGATGCGGTTTGTCGTCCGAAGGCCCAGGGAGGGCTAGGGATCACGAACACCAGAATCCTCAACATTGCGCTCATGTGTAAGTGGATCTGGAAGATGTCGCAAGGGGCTACGGGCCTGTGGATCGATCTGCTTCGTGCTAAGTACTTCCCGTCCGGGAACTTTTTCGAAGGTGTGGCGAGGGGTTCACCCTTTTGGAATGACCTTCAAGCGGTTCGGCCAGCCTTCGCCTTGGGAGCCAAGTTCTCCATTGGCAATGGCCGTTCGGCACGGTTTTGGTTGGATCACTGGGTGGGATCTCAACCCCTCTGGTCCGCTTTCCAGGACCTGCACGTCCAGGCGGTCAACCCGGATTTGAGCGTAGCCACGGCGCTTGCCTCCTCCCCCCCTGAGATCTGTTTCCGGCGCGAGCTAACGGGAACGGAACTTGCCCACCTTGCGGAGCTGCGTGATCTCATCGCGCCAGTGTCGCTTTCCATGACCGCGGACACCGTGGCGTGGTCCCTCACCCCTTCCAGCAAGTTTTCGGTCAAATCTTTGTACCGAAAGATGTGCCAGAGCCAGGCCTTCCTAGTGCCAAAAGGCCTTTGGACCGCGCGCCTCCCACTTAAGATTAAGGTGTTCTTTTGGCAGCTGTTTCGCAATAGACTTCCCACCTCGGCTGACGTTGCCAAATGGAACGGCCCGTCGACGGGTACTTGCGTGGTTTGCCGCGTGGCGGAAGATGCGAATCACGTTTTCTTCCGCTGCCCGTTAGCTTGCTTTGCTTGGAGCGCGGTCCATGCAGCCACTAATACCTCTTGGAACCCGCGATCGACCTCGGATCTAGCGGTCATCAGCGCCTCTGCTTCAGGAGGCAACAATCGCGTGCTGTGGAGCTGTATCGGAGCCCTAGCTTGGTCTCTCTGGCTAACTAGGAACAAACTTGCGATCGAGGGTATCTTCCCAACGCACCCAACTAACATCATCTATAAATGCAACCTCTTCTTGCAGCAGTGGAGTCCGTTGGCGAGGCACAAGGATGCTGACAAGCTGAAGCATGCTCAAGATCGTCTGCGCTCCGTCTACGTTTTGGCTAGGGAGCCCCCCCCGCCACGTCTCCGTCTTGATAGTGGCCCTTTTGCCCCGCGATCGAGCGAGCCTGCGCGCTCTAAGCTCTGGCTATGTGCCATGTACTCGCTTCGTACTTCGTTTGGTCAGGTCTTTTGCGCGTAAACCTTATGTTAAAGCTGGCCGGGAGCCTCCGTGCTCGTGTCGTCTGTTTCGGGACTAGGTCCGATTACACTGCCTGTTGTGGGCTTTATTAATTTATAAAGCCGGACGCGTCCAAGCGTCTTCGTTCTAAAAAAAAAAGTGCATCCTTGTACTTTGAAATCTCAATTTGTCCAAAGACTTCCATGCGTTCGCTAGAAAATTTCCCAAACAAGATACCATTTTGACTTTCTTCTTCCAACTGCACTCATTTCTTTATGATTTGTTTACGTTTTTTCAGAAGTAACATTTTTCTCTTTTTCTTCCAAGTTACAGCATACGGAACTTAACATGGTACCTTCAATTTTGTACATAGGAACTTGTGCTACTTACATTACTAATAATAACTACTGCGTACAGCCAACGGAGTAGTTGTGATGAGGCGGTAACATCTATTTTTTCGGTGCGCACTCCGCACATGTCTCAACTTGTTTCTAGCTCATCTTTCCCCGCTCTTTACCCCTCGCCGGGTTCCTTTCTACCGGGATCATGTAGATCTGCCGTGTTCAAACTCCTAGCGGACGTTCCTGCCATCGCTTGCCGAAGGTCGACGACGACAATCGTTGACAACGACTACAACTACTGCCGGTGGTCTTCCACTTTCCCCTCGGAACTGGTGATATGGAAGAAAACCCCATTGGACGTCAATCCAGTTCATGAAATGGCGGTAAATCACATGCATCCTTCTTAATCTTGTGCAAATCAGCTCTGATTCCTCTATTCGTACTAATCTGCTTCTTCCTCCTTTTCTAGTGCCCAGTTTGTTTTTGACTAGAGAGGCATGTACGACCAGGAAGACGTTCTTAACATCCACAACTGGTTTTGTGTCTTTTTCAAATCAGACTATAAAAGAACAACAACAAGTTTCAAATAGTGACTCCAATCTTCCTTTATCAATAAAAAGGATATTTCATTAATAATCCCAAAAGGAGCGGAGGGGATACACATTTGTTGTTCTGGTCGATTATCAGGGTGTGGAAATAGCTAGAACTTTTTTTAGACAAAAATAACAAACATCTTTTAGAACTGAATGTAGAAACTATGGTAAAACTTCTTGATGTATTTAAATAGAAAATAAATTGTCGCCTCATCAGTGTATGACCATGATTGAATTGGTTAATGTGAATAGAGTTCAGTCAGTTTGTGGTGTACCAGATTGGACTCGTAGCGTGCCGCCAATGGCACACTCCTGGTATGAGGTGACTCATCAACCTTTTCGAGAAATGGCCATCGAATCGGCTCGTCAACTGAACTCGTCTCGTCTCTACACATCAACTCGTGCACCATCTCGAGGTTTGCAACAATGCCTAATATGGCCGGTCGGGCCCTCCCAACCCACTTCACGCAGCATCGTGCAATCTGCACCACACGCTTCAAAGCATGTAGCTTCCATGACGTTGGCTCTGATACAGGTCGCCTGTCCAGCAACTCCACAAGGTTACCGGCCTCGATGATGGGGGATGCGAAGCATGCCAGATCTTCCTTTATCTTCAACCCTCCTTGGAGAAATGCTCTTTCCCCTGTGAGAACCTCGAGCATCAGCACACCCAGGCTATACACGTCACTCGCGGGCTTCACACGACCTCGGAGGCAGTACTCAGGGTCGACATACCCAAATGTGCCCGTGACGAGGCACTCTAACCCCAATGACTCCTTGTCGCTTGCCACGTGCCAGGCAACCGACGAGCCAAAGTCTGACAAATGTGGTACCCAACTGGCGTCGAAAAGGATGTTACTCGACTTGATGTCACGGTGGATGATCGGCGGGTTGGCATGACAGTGCATGTGCTCGATGGCGCGCGACACGCAGAGGAGCACCTCTATGCGCATCTTCCAGCACATTGTGACCGGCGACGGCGCTGAGGAGCCTTGGTCACAGTGCAGGTGGTCGTAGAGTGTGCCGTTCTCCATGTACTCATAGACGATCAGCCCCTCATGCTCCTCTTCCGGCTCCTTTCTCCGCCTGGTGGTTAACAGACGCTTTTTTCTCTTGTCTGTGGCCGCAGTCACACACGATCCAAGAAGGCCGACGATGTGTTTATGTCGGAGCTGTGACATGATGTCAAGCTCCAGCTGTAGGTTGCCCGATTGCACACGAGTTATGCGCTTGATGGCGACTTCCCGGCCATCGTGAAGCCTTCCCCTGTAAACCCGTCCACCGCCGCCATGGCCGATCACGGTGTCACGGGCGAAGCCATTGGTGGCGGCCACAATCTCCGCCAACGTGAATTCCTGGGTTCCATGGGGTACTATCTCTACGTCCTGGAAAAGGGACCACAAGAATGAGCACCCGTATACATTTATTTTCCAAAAGATTGTCTGCATGGAGTGATGTACATAGCCTTAACAGCACCCATGTAAGTAGTACTCCCTCCGTCCCGAATTACTTGTCGCGGGTATGGATGTATCTAGATGTATTTTAATTCTAGATACATCCATTTCTGCGACGAGTAATTTGGGACGGAGGGAGTACATATCAAGCTTTATATCATCTTTATCGGAGAATATTGAGGTTGTACATACCTGCTGCAGCTGGGACAACCGTGGTGGAGGAGGTGGATACGATGGTTCCCCTCCGGTGGTCGAGTCGTCATCCGGGACGAGGACGTTGTAGATCCTTTCGAGGCGGCGAGTGATGCCGATGTGGCTGATCACGGGGAAGAGGATGAGGTAAGAGTCGATCCTGTCCTGAACCTCCCTGAACCGGTCGGCGGTCCTGCCGGCCATAACGAACTGGTACGCTGCGCTCCTCCCCTGGCAGGATACGACGAGCTCGTGGGCCTCCCGGAGCACGTCGCCCAGCCCGGCCAGAGGCCACGCCGTTGCCTCCGGGTCGTCGGCCAGCTGCACGTGCGGCAGCAGCTGCGCGATCATGAGGACCCGGCGCGCCAGCTGCTCGCACTCCACCCTGTTCTGCCGAGCCGTCAGCGCGGCCTGCATGGTCATGGAGATGAGCCCGCCGACGTCCGCGCCGACCAGCTGCGCCACCGTCGCCGCCTGGCCCAGCCCCGTCCACAGCGCCATGGCCGCTGACCGAAGCTGCTACGCGCAGTGTTCAGAGGCTCGCGAAAGGGTTGCGTGGATGACCTTTGGTTCACGCGAAGATTCCTCCAGAGTCCAGAGAGTTGATTTCCACGGCGGGGCAAGCCGTTGAGTCCGCTTTCTGGTCATGGTTTGCGGCCGATGCGACGACGGCAGCTTCCGCGAAATTCCCCGGAAGGCGAAGGGTTTATCGTCGTGCGCGTCTGACTTGGACGGCTGCTCGTCACCTAATAACAACCACAACGATGTTAGTGCGGCATTTCCGCCAACATCTCTTTGAGAGGCCACGCGCGTCTGCTGCCGTTTGCAAATGCTGAGTGCATAGAACACAAGGAGACGTAGGTGTCGAAGTAGTAGAGATGTCTCCGATTCTCGTTTCTTTTCAGCTGGCGGTGACGAGTGACGAGTCACTCGCCCAGCTACCTGCCCGTGTCCTGTCTTTGCTCAACTGAACTCACCTTGGTGTAGTGTAGTGTCTAGTGTGAAACAAGAAGGAAAAGAAAGAGTTGGAAAAGATGAGAAGAGGAAAGGCCTCGACGATGATGGCACATCTCTGCCTGGGTGAAAGTTGCTATTAGCTGAAACTGAGAGGGCGTCGAAGTTTTCGCGCTTGTTCCCAGACCAAGCAAAACACTACTGGAAAATCAGATCGACTTTGTTCGGGCGCCAATCGCCAATCGCCAATCCACCTACATGTGGTATGGAAGAAAAGATTTGGCAAATGATCGAGAAAGTGACGACGCATATCCATCAATCTCTGCCAATCGAAACCGAAAAGGTGTTGAAGATTGTGTTGTTTGGGGTTCAATTGAAAGCAAATTAACGTAGGAAATCCCAACAACTCTGTTGGTCCCATACAAAATTCGGGCATGCTTTTGAGTATCATGGCATCTGTCACCAGCATGCAATGGTTAACGGCTAACTAAACTAAAAGGCAGTGAAATGGCAGGGTGGACCGGGCTAGAGCGGAAGCCAAGTTTCTTTACCCGGCACAATTTTATTCTCAGGCCCAGTGTTGTGCTGCAAAAATAAGCCAGCCACATGGCCTAGTTTTGCTGCAACGAAGCTGCGCCACTGCTGTCTGTCTTGTGGCATGCAAGAAAGTACGTGTTTGTGCTATCGTGACCGAGTGACACAAGTACAGACATAACAGTAACACATACCACTACCAGGGAAAACCCTAATAATAGCGCGGGTAAATGGCCTAGCAGTAGCGCGGGCGTGCCTACTGCTAATTACATCGTATTTATACACAGTTATTACATCATTGGGTGAAAGAACAGTGAATTAGGTTCAAGTGGATATGATCCAAAGTGGATGATGATATAATAACTCATCATCACCATCATCATCATCATATTAACAACTTATCATCATAATGCATCATAGTCATATAATAACTCCTCATCATCATTATTATCGTCCATGAGTCATATAACAACTTGGTCACTAGTCATAATCACAACTCATCATCATCATCGTCATCATCATCATCATCATAGTAGTCATAATCACAACTCCTCCTCCTCATCATCATGATCGTCAACTCAAACACATTGTAGCATATAATAACAACTCTTCCTCATCATCATAGTCATAATCAACACTAACTAATTGTTCTTAATTACTAGGCCCTGCTCCTCTCTCCTAGGTAAAATAGCATAAAACAGATAAACCGGTCCATCTCTAAAATGGAGAATGGAGATCCACCTATCGCCAACTTGTGTCTTGCACACTTGCATGTTGTCTCCAATCGGTTGCATGCGCACATTCGCTAGTTTGCTCCATTCTTTGATATTGAGTCTTGCATCTTTCAAAGAAATTGAGTATGCACTATGGTAAGCCGTCGGCGGAAACGGTCATAAGCTATACATATGAGCTTCGGTAAGCATCATGTCAGGCACAACCTCCTTTGGGAGCTTCTGTTGAACAACACAATAGTAGTATATATAATTAGCAATGTTGTTTACTTAAGAAGAATGTATGCAATGAAGTTACCATCATTAACAAAATCATACCAAGTTTTTGGCAATGAAGTTACCATCCTGCAACTCATGGACTAGTGGCACGTATCCACTAAAATTTGGATTGATAGCGTAATTGGTCTTAAAGGCCTCAACACTATCTATAAATGACACAAGATAGCATTTATCCTCACAATTAAGCTCGGGGCCATAGCTGTAGTATATCCTGCCTAAAGCCTTCGGAGTATTTCTTGATGATAAGAAATAAGCTGACAATTATGAATAAACAAGTTTAGTAGCGATGAACACCAAATATTTTTAAATAAACAATATAAATTACTTAACTTAACAAATTAGTTTGACAAACCCACATTTAGGCAAAACTGGAGGCTGATTGCTTGTATCTATACGTTGGTATTTCCCTTGAAAAGGAAAGGGTGATGCAGCACAACAACGGTAAGTATTTCTCTCAGTTATGGAACCAATGTATCAATCCAGTAGGAGACCAAGCAACACTATGTAAACGGATCCTGCGCACAAATAACAAATACTTGCAACTCAACGCGTAAGAGGGGTTTTCAATCCCTCCACGGTATTGAGATAGATTAAATTATATGAGATTGGATAAATAGATTTTACAAAAAAAAAGAAAAAATGCAGCAAGGTATTTTTTGGTTTTTGGAATAATATATCTGAAAGCAATATGATAGAAAATAGACCCAGGAGCCGTAGATTTCCCTTGTGGCTTTATACGATGGGTAAAAAATTATTGTTGGGCAATTGATAGAAGAGCAAATAATTGTGACGATGTCCAAGGCAATGATCATGTATATAGGCATCACTTTCAAAATTATTAGACCGAAATGATTCTGCATCTAGTATTATTACTCCACACATCGACCGCTATCCAGCACGCATCTAGTGTATTAATTTCATGGAGAAACGGAGTAATGCAATAAGAATGATGACATGATGTAGAAGATCTATTCATGTAGGAATAGACCCTCATCTTTTTATCCTTAATAGCAACGATACATGCGTGCCTTGCTACCCTTTCTGTCACTGCGTGAGGACACCGCAAGATCAAACTCATCACAGAGCACCTCTTCCCATTGCAAGAAAAATCAATCTAGTTGGTCAAACCAAACCATAGTTTCGGAGAAGAAATACAAGGCTATAACAACCATGCATATAAGAGATCAAAGATGAGTCAAATAATATTCATAGATATAACTAATTATAAACTCACAATTCATCGGATCCCAACAAGCACACTGCAAAACAGTTACATCAAATAGATCTCATAGAGGAGAACATTTTATTGAAAATCGAAGAGAGAAGCCATCTAACTACTGCCTACGGACCCATAGGTCTATAGTGAACTACTCACGCATCATCTGAGGAGCACAAATGAGGATGATGAACCCCTCTGTGATCGTGTTCCCCTCCGGCAAGGTGCCGAAATAGAGCTCTAGATTTGATCTCGTGGTTCTGGAACTTGCGGCGGCTGGAATTGTGTTTCGTCGACTCCCCTGGGGTTTTTGGAATATTTGAGTATTTATAGAGATGAGAGGTGGTGGAGAGGACCTCTGTGGGCCCCATAACCCATCAGGGCGCACTAGGGTCCTCTGGCACGCCCTATGTCTTGTGGGGCCCATGGGCCTCCCCTGGTGCACTTCCTTGGCTCCCAAGTTGTCTTCTGGACAGAACAAAATATCTAAAAAGTTCCGCGGCATTTGGACTTTGTTTGGTACTGATATTCTGTGAAGTAAAAAAAGCAAAAAACAACAACTAACAATGGGCACTATGTCAATAGGTGATAACCCACAAGTATAGGGGATCGCAACAGCTTTCGAAGGTAGAGTATTCAACCCAAATTTATTGATTCGACACAAGGGGAGCCAAAGAATATTCTTAAGTATTAGCAGTTGAGTTGTCAATTCAACCACACCTGGATAACTTAGTATCTGCAGCAAAGTATTTAGTAGCAAAGTAGTATGATAGCAATGGTATCAGTGGCAAAAGTAAAGATAGCAGTTTTGTAGTAATTGTAACAATAGCAACGGGAAAGTAAATAAGCAAAGCACAATATGTGAAAAGCTCGTAGGCATTGGATCAGTGATTTATAATTATGTCGGGTGCGATTCCGCATGTAATAGCTATAATATAGGATGACACAGAACTAGCTCCAGTTCATCAATGTAATGTAGGCATGTATTCTGAATATAGTCATACGTGCTTATGGAAAAGAACTTGCATGACATCTTTTGTCCTACCCTCCCGTGGCAGCGGGGTCCTAATGGAAACTAAGGGATATTAAGGCATCCTTTTAATAGAGTACCGGACCAAAGCATTGACACATAGTGAATACATGAACTCCTCAAACTATGGTCATCACCTAGAAGTATCCCGATTATTGTCACTTCGGGCTTGTCGGATCATAACACATAATAGGTGACTATAGACTTGCAAGATAGGATCAAGAACTCACATATATTCATGAAAACATAATAGGTTCAGATCTGAAATCATGGCACTCGGGCCCTAGTGACAAGCATTAAGCATAGCAAAGTCATAGCAACATCAATCTCAGAACATAGTGGATACTAGGGATCAAACCCTAACAAAACTAACTTGATTACATGGTAAATCTCATCCAACCCATCACCGTCCAGCAAGCCTACGATGGAATTACTCACGCACGGCGGTGAGCATCATGAAATTGATGATGGAGGATGGTTGATGATGACGACGACGACGAACCCCCCTCTCCGGAGTCCGAATGGACTCCAGATCAGCCCTCCTGAGAGAGATTAGGGCTTGGCAGCAGCTCCGTATCGTAAAACGCGATGAAACTTTCTCTCTGAATTTTTTCTCCCCGAACGTGAATATATGGAGTTGGAGTTGAGGTCGGTGGAGGTCCAGGGGGCCCACGAGAAAGGGGGGCACGCCCAGGGGGAGGGGCGCGCCCCCCATCCTCGTGGACAGGGTGTGGGCCCCCTGGCCTTGATTCTTTCGCCAGTATTTTTTATATTTTCCAAAAGTTATCTCCGTGGATTTTCAGGTCATTCCGAGAACTTTTGCTTTCTGCACAATAAACAACACCATGGCAGTTCTGATGAAAACAACATCAGTTCGGGTTAGTTTCATTCAAATCATGCAAATTAGAGTCCAAAACATCACGGTTGACTTTCGGTCCGTCGAGTCTTTCTTGAAAACTCTTAGCTCATTCCAATACGTTGCCCTAGTGTTTGGAAAAGTAGATACGTTGGAGACATATCAATAGGTTAGTCCCAAAAAATGATATAAAGTTGGTACAAAATGAATATAAAACATTCAGGAATGATAATATAACAGCATGAAACAATAAAAATTATAGATACGTTGGAGACGTATCCGAGGCATATCCACATCCACTCAGATGTCGATATTATTTTCAATATCACCATCTTTGGGACAAATATCAAATGTTATTTGCATATTCTCCTCAAATCCATATGACTTGCAGAGAGCTTCCCAATTAGAGCAACCGAAATGGGAGTTATAAAATGCATTGTACAGCTTAACCCGAAATGCATAATCATGTTTAGTCCTTAGGTGAGCCCTCCTCGTCTCCATATTCTCAAAATCTTGGAAACCGAGGTTTTGCAAGACATATGGTCTTGCATGGCACGGGGTGTACTAGTCAAATTGAAAAAAAAACAGAAATTACACGTTGAAGCAATAAAGCACAAGTGATGGTTAATTATGATGAAATGCTTGTCGTTGCGTACCGTACAAACATCGAAGGTCTCTTCTAGCTTCACGGTGAAAAACCTACCATTTTGCAGGTGAGGCTCCCTGCCGCACAAACCCCGGTCATCGCAACAGTAGTCACACTCCGGGATCCTATCATCGTCGGACATTTTCTATGTTCAAAATTCAAAGATTATAAATCAAGGGCAATTACCAGGAACTCATGACAACATATCATTATTATCCATCACGGTTGACTTTCGGTCCGTCGAGTCTTTCTTGAAAACTCTCAGCTCACGTGGTGTATATGGTGGGCACCCCCTCTCTGATATATTCGACCGTCGGTGATGGTCGCTCCTGCCTTCGTCCCCGAGTACATTACACCAAAATGTCTAGCAAACGGGAACGAAGGAGAAGCGACCTCCACGAAAACAGTCGGGATTCTTCCTGTCTGACATTTGAAACCGTCGGTTATGGAAGCTCCTACTTTCATTCGAAAGTGCATTACACCAAAACGTCTAGCACCTAAAAGAAGCTCCCCACAAGGCAACAGTCAGGATTCTTCGTCCTCTCTCATATATGGTGGACACTCTCCCTCACTGATTTTTCGACCGTCGGTGATGGTCGCTACTTCTCCTTTCCCTAGTGCATAACAAAGGTCTAGCACAAGGAGAAGAAGGATAAGCAACCCCCATGACAACAGTAAAGGTTACTAGGGTAGATTCCATTAGAAAGGATAAGTATATTCTCACTTCAGAGGTGACAATGGAGGGTAGTTGGATCAAAAGTTTTTCCTGAACTTTGTACGGTTTCAAGATGGCTGAAGCCAATGAACGACGATTGAGGATAGTGGCTCCATATCCTAGCATGAAGAACCCATGTCCTACCAGTGATTCAAACATATTCAAAGCCAAATTCTACATGACTAATAGATTTTGTGGAACGTGGAGTCGTATTAGGAGCTCAATGCTCGGCAATTTGCCGCACCGAGCGGTAATTAGGAGCTCCCTTTACCGAATATTTAGAAGTGTTCACAAAGCACTTGAGCAGGCCTGCTCCATAGCACCATTCCTCAACACGAGGCAGCTCAGATTAATTAAGATCTCAGGCTTGCGGCATTGGCTTAATGGGATTGCGAGTGATTTATAGCGCTCCTCTACACGGATGCACTAGGTGGGCTGCTCCAGTAAGCGCTTAGCCAGCATTGGCTGGTTTCAGCTAATTTGTTTTGTTGCCCTCTTTTTGGCTTTTAAATCATGTTCACTTTTCTATAAGAATGTTCATACTTTAAAAAATGGTTGCACGGTTTTTCAAATGTTCATGTCATATTGAAAACACGGACAAATAACTATTTTGGTAAAGCCTGTTGTTACCTGTTACTCACATGAGTGGAAAGAAATTAAGGTATTATGCACTAGGAAATGCATTGGAGCACCTGGGTGCCACACACCCCTATATCAAGATGGCACTAAAAGAATATCAGAAGGTATATAAAACTTGGGTGCCAATTGTACACTAGTGTTCATTTTCGTGGGGAATGAGCGCCAGTGGTATCTGCAGCACATGAATTATGGTCTGACATATGTTACATCCAGTTTTTTCGACATAAACAATGTATTTGTGTTTTTTACTGACATAACCACGAGCACTCATTCCCCACGAAACTGAATACTTTTGTACAACGGGCACCTAGCTAGGTTCCATATCCCAAAATTTTGTTTCAAAAAAAAATTAATTTGTTTTTTAATGACTAGTTGAATGCCCATGTGTTACTACGGGCAAACAATGTAACTAATGGATGAAGTCAATATAACATGTGGGAGTGGCAATTATGATAATACCGCAAGGGTAGTGTATACCTCGATGACTTCCCATCACTAAACTTGTCCAGGGAGTAGGAGACTTGTCCTGGGAGTAGGGAGCCCATGCCGTAAAATGCAATTTGGCGTCGAACGTCCAACATTCTTTTTAATGGCACATTCATATCCCATTAAGGCCCAGTTAAATCACCTGCCACCAAATGGTAGCATGGAAATTGTGGCTCTCCCCTGCACCCTTTGCTGCTAGTAAATGGGCTACCTGATTGCACACCCTCAGGAAAATTCAACTCGGTACTGGACAAAGGACAAAAAGAGCGTGTATTGAAAAATAGCTGACCAAGGCTTCAACTGTCATAGGCATTGAATGCCACAACCCTGATTAGGTTATTGCAATCAGTTGCACGAATGATCCTTCCAATCCCCCTCAGCTCGGCCAAAAAGAATGCCCTTTTCACCATGATTACTTCAGCACGCATAGCTTGACTTGCTTGGCTCAGATATCTAGCCACGGCAAGACCAGGGCAACTTCATGATCACGAGCTGCTTCACAATTAATTGTCACGTAATCCTCTAGAGGGGCTAAGTGCTTAGGGCGGCAGTTTCCTTTGTGTCAGTAGCATGCTGCCTCACAAGAAATTCAAGCCCAACCTACATTTTTTGGCTAGAGGAGGAGAGGATAACGGCACGCTGAAGAAGCCATTTTGAATGGCCCAGCATCCTTCAACTGTGCACAGCGTGAGGAACCTCGGTGGAAAATCAAGGAATAAGATTATATTAGATCAAATCCATGCTTTTTGAAGTAAGGGTCCACATGATCAAGGGCTTGACATTTTGCTTTATTTTGAGGATTTCTAAGGTTATTAGTCCTAAGGAGACAACGATAAGGAATTAGGGTGTTTGGCGTTGACACCCATAGATGGGGTATAGGTGGAGATGAATCTATGATATTTCTATTGCAATCAAATCCAGGGCCATGATATTTATTTTCGAGTAACTTGGACTATGAGGAGGAAAAGCACAACCTTGGGCATCAGGCGTATCATTATACTCACAAATAAAATAACAAGCTAATAGGTATGATAAAAATATTCAAATCTGTAGGAGAATCCAAATCAGGATTTCAAATGTGCAGGAGAACATATATTGCCTGGCAATTTTCTGCCTTTTCCTAGCCCCTATTCTCCTGCCTGGTCTATAGCCAATCTCTTCATGCCTCCTACAGTTTCGGCAGAGAAAACTGTGATGTGAGACCACAGAAAGCGCTAATGCTGTGATTTGATATGTCAGGCTAAGTAGGTGCGAGGAACGGCGGGTGTGAACGACATCCTAGCGAACTAATTAATGGCCGGCGGCAACGATAATGGCGATCTGAACCTTAGCTTCGTGCAAACAATGTGGAGGTCCTCGGGGAGCAGTGCGCACCTAAAGGGGGTGGCCGTGGAGCGTGTCGATGGAGAAGAATGAGTAGCATGCAGTGCAGCGCGTAGCCCGTGGCGTACTTGCAGCCGTCGGCCTCCAACGAGATGCGCCGGGAGGGGGGGGGGGGGCAGAGGAGGACGGGAAAGGGGGTAGAGGAGACGAAGTCGTGGTGGTGGTGGCTACGGCGGCAGAAGGCACCCGAGGCATTGGGAGCAGACGGCGCCGGCAGCGGCCAGCACGCGAGATCGAGTTCCATTGCTGGCTAGAGGATAGTGATGGGGGATGGATCTGGATGGGTCTGGAATGGAGAGACAGAGAGTTTTTCTAGATATAATATGAAGAGAGTGGCGGTGTCTTTTTGCAAAAGTTCCAGAGCTCACATCCGATGCGTTAGATGCAGATCGAATGGTCGAGATTGATAGACGGCAGAAACACCATCATCACCAATTATGCTTTTTATAGGAGTAGAGATATTTTTGTTTCAAAAAAAATTAATTTGTTTTTTAATGATATATTCATATAGGGGTGTGTGACACCCGAGAGTCACTAATCCTCTTCCATTATGCACTTGTGTAACATTTATTAGTGTAAAATGTTGAAACATCCAGCGGTCTATATATGGATCTATTACTTATTCGTACAATATAATACATACATATGAAACATACTCTCTCCGTTCCTAAATATAGGTCTTTCTAGAGATTTCAACAACTGACTACGTACGGAGCAAAATGAATGAATCTACACTTTAAAATATGTCTATGTATATCCGTATGTGGTAGTTTTTTTGAAATTTCAAAAAAGACTTGTATTTAAGAACGAAGGGAGTAGACAAATAATCATTTTTGCAGACCCTGTTGTTACACACACGACCAGCGGTCCATATATGGATCTCTGATTTATTGGAAGTACAATATAATACCACCCATCACATCAGTGTTTAATTTATTATTTTCAGATACACACACTATAATGCATGCATGCATGCACGTTGATTATTAGTTGATTCCGCCGTTGTAGAGGTCGCGGCCGTATCCGGTCTGCTTGTCGTAGTACCTGTCCCAGAGCAAGTTAGAACAATAGAATGATTTGCCGTGAGATTACCTCCCGGGCTTGCATAGTATTAATAATAGGGCAATCTGGATTGCCAAATACAAAAAATTACAATGGATCCTAACAATCAAACTAACTAGGAAACTATCGTAGCTAATCTGTCAGATATAATTACAAGGATTAAATACTGATGAATATACATTAATATACCCCCTCAATCTCAACCGGCCACAAGGTTGAGATTGCGTCGTAATTTTTCCAGCATGAACTTCATTGCAGGTTTAGTGAAAGCATCTGCAACTTGATCACCGGATGACACAAATCGGACATCCAATGCTCCTTGCGCCACCTTTTCTCTCACAAAGTGAAAATCCACCTCAATATGTTTTGTCCTCGCATGAAATACTAGATTTGCACTCAAATAGGTGGCACCCAAATTATCACACCATAAAATCGGTGGTCGCGGTAGGAACACTCCTAGTTCCTTAAGCACAGATTGCACCCAAGTAACTTCAGATGTGCCATTTGCAAGCGCTTTGTACTCTGCCTCGGTACTAGATCTCGAGATTGTGGGTTGCTTCCGAGCACTCCATGAAATGAGATTGGGTCCAAGGAAAATGACAAAACCACCTGTAGAGCGTCTATCGTCAACACATCCTGCCCAATCAGCATCAGTAAAGACACTGAGAAGTGTGGAGCTTGAACGGCGAATGGAGAGTCCAGTGGCCAGAGTACCCTTGATATACCTTAGTATGCGCTTGACCGCCTCCCAGTGCACACTAGTAGGTTTGGCCAAATATTGGCACACCTTATTGACAGCAAATGAAATATCAGGACGAGTAAGGGTAAGGTATTGCAATCCTCCAACCATACTGCGATAGCAGAAGGCATCATCATCGTTGAGGGGAGTACCAAGATCTGCTGCCAACTTATCGGTGACTGACATGGGAGTAGAAACCTCCTTGCAATTCTCCATATGGGCACGGTGAAGAAGATCATCAGCATACTTCCGCTGAGACAATAATATTCCCCTTGAATTGTAGGTGGCTTCAATCCCAAGGAAGTAAGAAAGACGACCGAGGTCCTTGATGGGAAAGGACCTAGCTAGAGCGTGAAGCAAACGGTCCACTGCACGAGAGCAAGAGCCAGCAATGACAATATCATCAACATAGACCAACATGTAAATAGTCACAGCTCCTCGCCGAAAAATGAAGAGGGAGGTGTCGGCCTTGGATGAATGAAAACCAAGCTGGTGCAGCCGATCACTAAGACGAGAGTATCATGACTGTTTGAGCCCATAAATAGACTTTCGAAGCTTGCAAACATGATGGGGATACCGAGGGTCCTCAAAACCCGGTGGCTGCTGCATGTACACATCCTCATCGAGCAGACCATGAAGAAACGCATTGCTAACATCAACCTGACGCAAGCACCAGCCCTGCGAAACAGCAAGTGACAACACCAAGCGAACAGTGGCCGGTTTAACAACCGGACTAAAGGTGGCAACATAATCAACACCATATTGCTGAGTGAATCCACGAGCAACCAAATGAGCTTTGTATTTATCAAGAGAGCCATCAGACCGTTCCTTGAGCTTGAAGATCCACTTACAACTGACGACGTTGGTGCCGGGAGGACGAGGCACAAGCGACCATGTTTCGGTGCTCTGAAGAGCTGAGAACTCCTCTCGCATGGCAGCTGTCCAAGCAGGATCAACAAGAGCTTGCCGGTGCGTAGTCGGAACAGAGACGACGACACTGAAACTGCGTCGATACGGATTGCAGCGGACAGTACCATCAGTGGCAATCTTCGGACGTCAAATGTTGTTCTGTAGTCGGGTGCGAGCATGCACTGGAGCGGGTGCAGTCGAAGGCGCATACGACGAGACGGGAGCATCGGCCTCCAGCAGTGGCGGAGACAGGGGGGACCAGCAGGGGCCCTAGCCCCCCCTAACATCAGTGATTTAGTGTATGTTTGCTAATAAACAGTGACAAAATAATGATTATTTGCAGCCAAAAATCAGTTTTTCAGTGGTTTGGCCCTCCCTAATCAGTTTTGACAGCACTTGGCCCCGGTAATACATTTTTCCTGGCTCCGCCACTGTGCTCCAGTGGCCGCATCGACGCGCACAGGCACGCGATCAGTCGCGTCAGGTGTGGCTTGCCCAGTAGCCGCATCGGACGTGGAGGCACCCTGCTGGGTCACGCGCACGAGCAACGCTGGCTCAAGTGACTTAGTCGCCTCCAGCTCGGGCGACGACTGGGCCGCATCCGGCTCAGCAGGGAGCGGCTGTGTAGCGGGAGCTGGGCCAGCAGCCAGCTGCATGGCGCTAGCGGGTTGAGCGCATGGGGGTGTAGCATGCACGTCCATCGCGCTGGTCGCCCCTGTAGCGCTGCTCTCTGTACCTGCAGGATAAGACTCATGAAACAAAAAGGACAAGTTGTAATTTCTCACATTAGCATCCTGAACTACTGGCTCATTTGATGGAAATGACACAGGAGGATTTAAGAGAGATAAATCAGAACATGCACTAGTCGTAAAAGGAAAAACTTTTTCATCGAAGACAACATCTCGAGAGATATAGATGCGACCAGTGGATTTATCAAGACACTTATATCCTTTATGAAACGGACTATATCCAAGGAAAACGCACATCTTGGATCGGAACTCAAGTTTCCGAGAGTTGTATTTGCGAAGACTAGGCCAACACGCACATCCGAATATACGAAGAAAAGAGTAATCGGGAGAGATGTTAAGGAGGCGTGTGAGTGGTGGCATGTTTTGGAGACTCCGGCTAGGCATGCGGTTGATCAAATAACACGCGGTGAGAAAGGCTTCATCCCAATAACGCAATGGAAGATTAGAGTGAGCGAGGAGAGCAAGTCCGGTTTCAACCAAGTGGCGGTGCTTTCGTTCGGCGATACCATTTTGTTGGGATGTGTGTGGACATGATATGCGATGAGAAATACCAACACGCTGAAAAAATGCATGCAAGCGATGGTATTCACCGCCCCAATCAGATTGTACCGCACGGATTTTTGTGTTGAGGAGTCGTTCGACATGGGCCTGAAAATTGTAAAAAACTTGTTCGACATCAGATTTATGTTTAAGAAGATAAATCCAGGTAAAACGGCTAAAGTCATCAACAAAGCTTACATAAAATTTGAAACCTCCAGAGGAGGCGAGGGCAGGCCCCCACACATCGGTATGAATAAGCTCAAGTGGCTTCGAAGAAACACGAGATGAATTATTATAAGGTAATTGATGACTTTTGGCGCGTTGACACGCGTCACAGACGAAAGTATCATGACTTGACGAACAAGGGAGTTTATTTGACCGAACGACGGACTCAACTACATTATTCGAAGGGTGGCCCAAACGATTATGCCACTGACTCGATGAAGACCGGACTCCAGAAAAAGCTTGACGCGAAGATGACGATGACGACGGCCGACCATATGGGATAGGGTAGAGACCACGGCGGCTTCTACCGTGAAGAAGAACCCTCCTCGTTATTTTGTCCTTCACACAAAAGAAATATTTGTGAAATTCGACAAACACTCGATTATCTGAAACAAGGCGATAAACAGAAAGTAGATGTTTATGAATGTCAGGGACATGCAGCACATTATTAAGGTGGATAGGATCACTTGAGCCAGTAAGTTTAGTATGACCAATATGAGAAATTTCCAAACCTGCACCATTTGCAACTTGAACTTGATCCTTTCCACCATAGCGCTCGTGCATCGTCAAGCGGTCAAGGTCGTTGGTGAGGTGGTCTGTGGCACCAGTATCGAGGTACCAGTTGTTGTCGCGGTGGCCGTATGTCACCATGTTGCCGCTGCGGTGCCCATCCGACTGGTAGGCATGATTGTAGCACTCGCGGCAGTCGATGGCGTAGTGCCCCTCATCGCGGCATATTTGGCATCTTGGAAGACGACGGTTTCTACCGCCGCCGCCGCCGCCGCCGTTGTGGCGACCTCCATTGTTGCCACGGTTGCCATAGTGGCCACCATTGTAGCCACTGTTGACGATGTTGTTGCGGCCGCCGTTGCTGCTGCGGCTGCCGTCGCGGGGCCTCGGGCTGTTGCCTTGGCGGACGACGTTGTTGGCTGATGAAGAGAAGTCGCCATGGTTGGCGGCGTGCTGCTCCTGCCGTGCCTCAAAGCTGAGGAGATAGGAGTAGAAATCAGATAGGTTGACTTCCCCAGTGAAGATGGACAACGCCGTCATGAGTGGATCATACTCCTGACCCAGCCCTCCAATGATGTGCCCAATGATCTCATCATCAGACAACACCTCGCCGACGGTGGCCAGCGCATCAGCATAGCCCGTCATCTTGTGAAAGAACTCCGCCGCGGACATGTCCTTCTTCTTTGTCTGCGACAGCTGCGTGCGAAGTTGGCGCACGCTAGCCCGGTTCTGGGCGGCGAACATGGCGCCAAGGGCGGACCAGACGGCCGCCGCGGAAGTTGCTCGCGTCATCTGGGCGAGCACCTCCTCCGTCATGGAGGACAAGAGCGCGCCGAGCACGGCCTGGTCGGTCCTCCGCCAGGGCTCGTACTCGGGGTTGGGCGCCGAGTGGGCGGCAGCGCCGGTGCCCACGACGATCGTCTTCGGTGGCGCGGGGACAGACCCGTCGAGATAGCCGAAGAGGCCGGCGCCGGTGAGGTTTGGGATAACCTGCGCCTTCCAAAGCAGAAAGTTGGCGCGGGTGAGCCGGACGGTGATGAGGCCGGCGAGCGACGGCATGGAAGCGGTGGGACCGGAGACGATCGGGCCGGCGGTGGTGGTGACGAGCGCGCCGGTGGTGGTGCCAGCCATGGCGTGGAGAAGGGATCGAGGCTCTGATACCGAGTTAGAACAATAGAATGATTTGCCGTGAGATTACCTCCCGGGCTTGCATAGTATTAATAATAGGGCAATCTGGGTTGCCAAATACAAAAGATTACAATGGATCCTAACAATCAATCTAACTAGGAAACTATCGTAGCTAATCTGTCAGATATAATTACAAGGATTATATACTGATGAATATACATTAATAGAGCATGATCCCGCCGTAATTTGCCGCCTGCTTCACGCTGGGCATCAGGTTGTAGTTCATCGACGGGAGGCCGACCTTGTCGTTCCTCCCCGGCGCGTTCGCCGCCGCCAGCCCGATGTACACCTTGCTCCGGGGGTACCTCGCCGTCCACTTGCTCCACTGCGCCATCATCCCGTCTTTGTACACGTGGTTGTACGAGCACCGGTCTTCGCCGTAGAACCTGACGTGGATCCGCTCGAACAGCCCCGTGTCCAGCGCCCTCTGGACGTGCCAGTCCGGGTACACGCACCGCGGCGTCGCCGTCAGCCGCACCCCTGGCGCGCCGCGATAGTACCGGTTGTAGCCGGACAGGCGCCTGGCCAGCTCGTCGTAGTGGTCCGGCGCGCCCTGGTCGATGAAGAAGTCGATGCCGTCGACCACGGCGTCGCCGAACGGGCGGAACACGCCGCGGCGGCTGCCACCGAGGTGCGCGTTCCACAGGTTGTTGGCGACGTCGGCCGCGGACTGTGAAGACGGCAGGGAGTACTGGGTGCCGCCGCCGCCGATGGAGAGGAGGAGGACGATGCCCTTGCCCCGGCAGTGCTTGATGTCGGCGCCGATGCCGTAGAGCGGGTGGCCGGAGAGGTCGCCCCAGTACCTGCCGTGGCCGAAGACGCTGTAGAAGGAGATGATGACGGTGTTGTAGATGCCGGTGTCGCAGGCCTCCCCGAGGGAGCCCTCGTCCTTGTTCCGGCCCCAGAAGACCGTCAGGCCGTGGTCACCGGCGGCTGCGGTGGCGGCGAGGAAGGAGAGGGCGAGAAGAGCTCCTAGTAGTACACATGAAGGGCGTCGGAACGCCATCGTTTCTTCTTCTTCTTCTTCTTCTTCTTTTTCTTCTAGTTAGTTGAAGTGATTGTTGGTTGTTGTGAAGAATGCTGATCATGGCCAAGTCTATATATAGAGAGAGTTAGGCGCGCGTGCAGTAGGTAATAGGCAAGGAAGAAAGGTACGTACGCGCGTGCATGTCATTTCTTGTGTGCCGGCCTACACAATTTCGATTGGCTGCGGCGCCAAACTGGTCTGGATGGGGTCAAATCAGATGGACGATCGACCACAAGTCCAGCGTAGAAAAGAAAACGGCAGATGCTATCTCTGGGCGCCGCGCACATGGATGGAGAAGACCCATTGAGCATTGATTCACCACAAATCAGACCCATTGATTCATCATCAACCTCGCCGATGAGCATGCACCCCTCAAAATTATGTATGTGAATTGTGTATATATAGTCCTAAACTAGCATTTGTCAAGAATTTTGCACATCCAATATATGGCGTAATTTTTTCTCTTCTTGCTCCTGGTGTTGACATAGAGTGAATTGCAGAAAACATCGACATTGAAGCTTAAGGTTGCAAAAACCATAATTCTACAGTTTTGTGCCAAAAACCACATTCCGAGGCTAATTGTTTGCAAATAACACTAGTTGCCAACTTTGACCCGTTTAATGACGATTATGACATGTGGAGCTGACGTGGCGTAACTGTTGACATTTGACGGTGTTAGACGGGAGATTTTTACAGATTTACAAAACAGTCTGTGTAATTTCATAAAGACACCCTCGCTCAAAAACGAGAAAAGCAATCAGCCCCACCCCACCCGTCGCCTGCCTCCTCGTCAGGTGGCAGCATGCTCGCGGCCAGCGCCGGCGACCGACGCAGGCGGATGTTGCTCGTGGACAGTGAGGATGTCGGCGTGTGCCCCGCAGCGGTGGTGGTGTCCAGCTGGGCTTGCTGATCCGGTTGCGTGTGGCCCGCAGCGGTGGTGGTGTCCAACTGGGCTTGTTGCTCCGGCTGCGTGTGCCCCGCAGCGGTGGTGGTTTCCAGCTGGGCTTGCTGCTCCGGCTGCGTGTGCCCCGTAGCGGTGGTGGTTTCCAGCTGGGCTTGCTGCTCCGGCTGCGTGTGCCCCGCAGCGGTGGTGGTTTCCAGCTGGGCTTGCTGCTCCGGCTGCGTCCGACTAAGCTCAGATGCTACCCCGCCCGTGGTCGGCGTGTGCCCCGCGGCGGTGGAGACGATGCTCGTGGCCCGGCGGCCTCGGGCAACGCGCCGGCGCGCTCGAGCTCCACCGGCTCGGATGTTAGTCAACGGCCACTGCGGTTGGTGGCGGTGCAACTTGCGAGGTCGGGAGGAAAAAGATATGCAGCGGTGCGGCCGGAGTCACCACCCTCGACGCCATGCTTGACCGCCATGACGCGCTCAAATTCTACGAGGTCCAGGGCGCGACGGCGAGGTCCACAGCCATGGCGACGGCCAGCGCGGCTCGCTTTCCCTGCCGGATTCCATCGAATCCGGTGAGGGAGGGGTGCGTGGAAGGGAGAGGAGGTCGGAGCTGGGAAGGAAGGGGCGGCGGCGTTCGCAGGCCTGGTCGGCGGCGGGGCGCTTGAAAGCACGCACAACCAGGAGTTGGCTGTTTTATTTGTTAACATAGGAGAGTTGGCTTTTGTTTCTTTAGGAAGGAGTTTTTTGCAAAAACAAAAGTCTAACAACATATAGTCCGAACCATTACGCCACGTCAGCTTTTGGGGGCTCCACCTGTCATAATCGGGGTTAAAATGAGCGAAATGGGTGACTAGTGTTATTTGTAAAATTAGCCTCAGAATTAGTGGTCAGCACCACTCCCGCCTCCACATGCATTCCCACCCGAAGTGGTCAGCACCACTCCAGAGTGTCAGTGCTGCAAACATCCCCGCCCAGAGCAGACGCACTACACACGTTGCTCTGCGCATTGAACCGGCGCGCTGGCTGAGAGCGTCGGCCACGCCGCTTTTCGGTGCACATGGCTCCTCCGCATTCAGACGACCGCCCTTCTTTCCGCCTTCCTACATTAAACATGTGTGGTTGCCGAGGAACCTACTCCGATGCTATCCGTCCGTCCCTTTGCCGGCGACCATCAGTTACCCCGCCGCTTGCCCTGCCATCCGGCCCTATTTAAACTCCAGCCCCGGTCATAGCCGCATCCATCCATCTCCGCTCCCTTTCTCCTCCCCACACCACGCCAGCCATGTCCTGCTTGAGCTCCAAATCCATTTGGGACAACATCTCGTCCGAGCAGAAGACGGAGATCGCCGCCATTGCTGCCGACTAGCAAGCCGGGAGGCCGGCGCTACGGACATCCCAATGGAGGACGCGACAAATGATGAGCCGGCGCCACCCTTCTCGCCGGTCCATGCCGACATCACAATGGACGAGGTCCGTGCTCACTACACCGAAAGGATGAGTAGAGCATGGGAGGTCGCCGGTGCTCAGGGTCCCAGGAAGGCAACCGCTCTTTCGCTCCCGTTGAAGCCAAACTTAGCGGGCTCATCATTGTCGGCCGATTAGCCGCTTGCAGGCTGCGGAGGCGGAGCTTCATTTTCCAGGGTTCATGGCATGGCGGGCATGGAGAATGGGCGCTGGCGGTAATTTAGGCTAGTTTTAGAGTTCGGTCTAGTTCAAATATGTCGAAAACCATCCGGTTTTATGTAAAAAATATCCAAGTATAAATGAATATTGTCCGGGTTGTTTTTATATGCATCAAATTTGTTTGATTTCATTAAACTTGGACCGAAAAGCAACCGGACATATGCGGCTAGCTTTGGATCCGTCTCCCCTATGAGTGTTTAGAATGGATCCGGTGTCCGGTTTGCAGGTCGGCGTTGGAGATTCCCTAAGGGATTTGTTGTATGTATGGTACTGACATATCAGAGTAGAGCACAAGTGATCTTGAAAACCCCTTGACTTTATTACTAGCGTCATCACAGCTGAGTGTAATGAGCGTGGAAACAGAGTTCTCGGATTCTCAATTGTCATGTTGTCATGTGTCTCTCTCTGTACTTAACAACGATGTTGAGATCCCCTCGACGAAAAAGAAAAAAGATTATGATCACCAAACAAGCTGATCGATATCAATCAGTCCACTGGATACAGCGTAGCATACCTTCTACGTCTCTTCATGGGTGGCGCTGGTGCTGGTTCCTCTCTGTCTTTGGGTCGTGGTGACGGCAGCAGGCTCTCCGGCAGTGGTGGCCACAGGCCACGGGGCAGTCGACGGTGGAGGATACATGAATGGCGGCGGACAAGGTTCCTCCTTTTTGGGTGGTTCGACGTATTGCGGCGACGGCAGCCACGGTGCGGTCGACGGCGGAAGATACATCATGAACGGTGGCGGATAAGGTTCCCCCATGGCCTTGGTTACGGGAAGCGGGCAGGGTGGAGGAAGATCCCGTTTCTTATCATCTGGACCAAGTTGGCCGATCTGAAACGGGCCAACATGTTCTGCCAAAATCCAGACGACGGTCGTGAGCTCGCCCCCTCGGCTGAGCTGCCTGGCATGGGATTCCCGGCTGCATCGGGTGCCCGCGTACAGCAGCTTGTCCACCCACACGTTGAAGACGAGCTCCAGCACCTCCGGCATCTCCGACTCATCGACCTCTAGCAGCGCCATGGCAATATTTGCTCCGTCGGAGACGAGACGGGTTTTATCATGATCCAAACCCCACTCGCTATCTGCATCCATCTTGTCACGGAGAGTCCTTGCAAGCTTCCCCTCCCTCTCCCTGCCGGTTGTCGTCGAACGGGAACAGCTGCTGCTGACGGCCTGTTTGCGCCAAATGTCCTGCAAAGCATCGAAGGTTACTTCATACAGGCTGCGGAGGACAAGGCCCGGTAGCATGTGCCGGCGCACGGCGACGAGGAACATCAGGTACTCAGACAGCGCCTTGATCGCCTTGGCATGCGCCGCAGCTGTACTGTTGCCATGCATCAGTGATTGACCGCCGCCGCCGCCGCACATGAGGAAAACTTGGGTGCGATGTGCCACACAAGGATGTCCTCCTGGAACTCACGGCCAAAGGCCAGCTGAAATCTCCGCAGTTTCACCGGACGCCTCTTGACTGCCGCCTGGCCCCAGAATGTGGTGATGTCATTCATGGAGTATGCATCATCATCCCCGACCTTATCCTTCCCGTGGTCGTAGGTTGACTTGAGTATCTTCCGTACACGTTCGAACACCAACATCTTGACTCCTCGTGAGAGCTTAAGGCGCTCAGAGTGGTGGTGTTCCTTCCACCCATCTTCCAATCCGAGCTTCTTGGCCGCTCTCCCGCATAGCGGCATCGTCTCACGGGTGCACTCGTGCAGCAGGCTGTACTGCCCGATGGTGCCCGACCACATTCTGTAGCGGCCTGGCGCCATGCCAAGGGCTAACCGGCCAAGATCGAGGGACACGACGGCATGACGGAGCCGGCGCCATCTCCCAGAGCACAGAGCCTCATGGTGAAGCCATGCCCGTGGCCTAGCCTCCAAGAATGCGTGCATCCAGGTAGACCCAAGTGCGCTGAGAAGCCATCTCATGTCCAGGATCAAAGTACCTACCAGCAAGGTGTAGGTGATGATCACATCTGCTCTCCTCTGGCCGTCTTTGCTGTACAGCAGAAACAGAACCAACGCCGTGAAGGTGGCGACCGGTGAAACAAGGCGGATCGAGTAGCCGACCCAGGTGTGGACCATGGCTGCCTTGGTGTAGAGGATGCCGTACATGAGAGAAAGCTCCATCTCCACCACCTTGCACATACTCTCCCACCCAAAAGAGAACATGACTTTGGTTGCTTCAAGGTCAGATGAATCCATCTTGACAGAAGAATCGGTCATTGCACGCCGGCAGAATGGGAACATGTCGTGGGCAACCATCAGGGCTAGCTCATTGTCCAGCACCGTTCCGCTTCCGGAGCCCGAGCCATCAGTGTATGTGTATCTCCTTCGCTGGTGCTTCTTCTTCTTCTTGCTTGAGCTCCGGATGTTACCCAGGTTGCCTTGCCATAGCGCCAGTACCCTCTCCACATACTTGGCAACACCGACGGCGAGAATGGTGATGGATGATGGAAGCAAGGCCCTGTCACGGCCGCCCAGGTATATGTGCTTGTACACGACATAGATGGACCCCCCCCCCCCCCCCCCTACCTGCACCAGCACATTGAGTGCTTGCCGCCCTGACAGCACGTTGTCCTCGAGGGAGTAGGCGCTGATGTTGTCTGGGCCGCCGAGATGCTGCAGGAGGAACGGCGCCCAGAACGCGACCAGCTGCAGCTTCTCCTGGGACGTGCTGCCGAAGGACAGGCTACCGAGGGCATAAGCCGCGGCCCAGTTGGCCAGCTGGTACGCCAGCCACAGAAGGAGCATTCGCCCACCGGAGGCTTTACGCCGACGGATCCCGGCGAGGAGGATGAGCACAAGATGCGCAGCAAAGCTTAAAAGGACCGCTATCCGGATCATCCCAGTCTGGTTCAGCCATCCTTCCATTGGACCTGCATGCACTGAGGTCAAAATCAGATGATCATATTGAGAGTTGCATTATGATCTGCATATGTTTGAGAGATCAGAACGAGATACAGGATAACATATTGGCTCATAACCTTTGGTTAATGAATGGCTTCACAAAAACCATTTGTTAACGACCCTGGTCTCATAACATTCTATTAACTGAATTCCAAAATATTTGTTGTTTCATGATACTGGCTGGTTTCACTCTAATATAGCCAATACTGTGCCCTTCACAGGCTCTCTACTCCATCATGTGACTTCATTCCAATTGCCGGGCTATTATGCATGAAGAATTTCCAATGCTTATACGGAACAAAATTTCAGTTTTCGTGTGACAATTTTTTTTAACTCCGTGTGACACACATTATTGATTAGGAAATTAGGGCGCTATCATGGCTCTCTCTTATATTAATGAAAGGAAATCAGCACTGGCTATTTATTTTTTTGCCAAAAATAAACTAAAACAGGGGATGCTATGGTACTTCTACAGACACTATGATAGGGTGCAAAGTATGTGAGTGAGCCGCCTAGCTACATCAATCATCACTAGAGTGACCTGAATTTCTTTTAAAAATACTCCTTCGGAAAAATAAATCAGTAAATCTCTGCCCATTTCATCCTACCAAACTAAGATTTTTGCTTATCATCCTGGTTTTCTACAAATCAGGATCTCGGAATCCCCAAATCACATCTCATCCGAAAAAGAAAAGAAAAATCATTGGTTGCGCGACAGGTAGAAGAAGAAAGTTAGGAGCTACTCCCTCCGCAAAGAAATATAAAAGCGTTTAGATCACTAGTTTCTTTTAGGGGGGGAATACTGCAGAAAGAATGAAAAGAAGAAAGGATTCTTCTAAACATAACACAGTCAGTCACGAGCTTGGAAGACCCAAGAACAGAATGGTGGGCTGGTGGCAAAAAGCGGCCATGAACCCATCAAGTGATTCACTGAAGAAAAACAAACTCCACAGAAACCGTAGCCTTGACTTGGAGCTTACCGCCCTGTGTTGGGCTTTCGGACGCCGGCGGGCGATCTTTCAGCCGCGTATCTCGTCGACGGCGGGACGAAGTGGTCGACGTAGCATTGACAGAGTGATGATAGAACGAAGCAGCAGTAGCACAGCAGTGCTCCACTCCGCGTGGACTGGAGATGGAGATGGTGGAGCGATGCTACATTTAGCCGTCTTTGCCTATCATTGTACGGCCCAAACCCAGCAGCACCTCACGTGCATTGCGAACCCAATCCAGCAAGCATTTGATCGGAAAGAGCTGTCCACCTAACATGTTTGGTTAAATTCGTCTCTCTTGTTGATCGATGCTCATAATGAATTTGTTTCCGAAAATTTGTGACATGACGTTTGCAAAATAAAAAGAGGACTAAGAGAATAAAAGTGTTCGCATCTTCAACAAATGGTCGCAAATTTGGAAAATTGTTCAAGTTTTTTTAAGAAACATTAAAAATTGAAGAAAAAAGTTTAATAATATTTGTAAATTTAGAAAATGTTTACGCTTTAAAAAATGGTCAACTTTCTAAATGTGATAAGTTTTTAAGAGATCTTTTTGCTACAGTGGCCCCGGTTTCTACATTTTTTTTTGAGACAATCTCGCGAAGCTTTATTAAGTCGTCACAATGTTTACAGGGACGAAATGAAGATCTTCGGGATGGCCTAACCAAACATGGCGGCCCACCCCTCGAGAAAGTGCATGCTTCGCTAAATTGTGAGCCTCAAAATTTGAGCTCCTAAATTCATGGCTAAACTTACAAAAAATCAAAAGACGACGAGTGATCTACTATTTCATGTATGATTGCTCCGTACCGAGAGGCATTTTCCTTCGTAATGTCTTGAACCACCACTTTGCAATCGGATGCCACGTGGATCCTCCGCAGATATAAGTCATCAGATAAAGCAAGTGCTTCTCGAATAGCCAATGCTTCAAGTGTTTTCGGTTCAGTGACATATCTGAAAACCAATGCTGAAGGTCCCAAGAACACTCCTTCGGCGCTCCTGCATATCGCACCCACTGCTCCGTATCTTCTGTGTTGTGGTGCCACAGCATCAACATTTACTTTCGCGCTGTTCGCTACCGGCGGCTACCAAACGGAAGGTCTTGGGGCCCTCGCTACCACCGGCTTCGACGACACTGTGTTCAGAAGTTGTAGCTCGACCAGGTAGCGCGTAATGAAGCCGTTAATTGATAATGGTGACTGAAAAATATCCTCATGTATTGCTTTCCTTCTCGCTCCCCAGATTGCCCATGAGGTGACCACAAGCCGCACAAAATCTTCCTTGCTTAGTATCTCATGTAAAGCAAAAAGCCAATCCTTCAGGCTCTCCTCTTGTCGATCAACTAGATGTTGCACGAGGTGTTCAGGGGCCAACGCCCAAACACTGCTGGACATTGGACAAGTTAGTAGTGCATGTCTCCATGTGTCCCTCGCCCCGCAGAGATTACATGTATCCTCTGTCGACATATGGCGGTGCATCAGCAAATCGCCTGTAGGCATGGATTGTCTGGCTAGCCTCCATACAAACATCCTGAGCTTTGAAGGTACTTGAATATGCCAAATGCTGCTCCATTGCTTGCTTTCATGCTGAACATACGACGATCCCTCGGCCTCATTCAGCCATGCCTCTCTGTTTAGTTTGGTCCTCATGATCATTCGGTATGCCAAGCTAACACTAAAGATTCCTCTTGGTTCCTCCTGCCATGCCCAGAAATCTGAAACTGTACGCGTACAGAGTGGTATCTTGAGGAATTCCTCCGAATCAAAAGGGGTGAAGATAGTCCATACTAGAGCTTCATTCCAGGAAGCTGTCGAAGCAGTAATGAGTTGAGCAACTCTAGTCGGAGGATGCTGAACCAAGGATGTTATAGGCATTTCAAAACTCTCCCTCGGGATCCAGTTATGCTCCCAAATTTTTGTTGATTCTCCATCCCCAATCCTTCTGATAATGCCTTGCGCCAAAATGTCCCGGCCATCCAAAATAGCCCTCCAAATCGGCGACGGATGAGATCCTAACTCAGCTTCTAGCAAAGAGCAGTTCGGGAAATATACTGATTTGAGAATCCTTGAGCTTAGTGACAGTTCTGATGTCAATGTGCGCCATGCCTGCCGGGCCAAGAGTGCCAAGTTAAAAATCTCCATGTCACGAAAGCCGAGGCCACCCATATATTTCGGCCTTGTCATAACGTCCCATGCCACCCAACTGGGTTTCCTTCTTCCCTGCTTACTCCCCCACCAGAATTGCCTTATGATTGATGTGATGTTCTCGCAAAGCCCTCGCGGTAAACGGAAGCATGCCATAGAATATACAGGAATCGCTTGTGCCACTGATTTAATCAGTACTTCTTTTCCCGCCGAGGACAGAAGCTTCTCCATCCATCCTTTAATCTTTTCCCAAACCCTATCTCTCAGGTATTTGAACGTTCCATTCTTTGAGTGCCCCACATCAGTAGGCATTCCCAGATACCGATCAGACAAAGACTCATTTTGGACATGTAGAGACTCCTTCACCTCTGTCCTGATGGGGCCTGGGCACCCTTTGCTGAAAAATATTGATGATTTCTCATGGTTTATCCTCTGCCCTGAAGCGTCACAATATTTCCCAAGCAGGTTTGACACTGCAACTGCTCCCTCTAGACTGGCCTTGAAAAGCAACAGGCTGTCATCTGCAAATAGAAGGTGGTTAATGGTTGGAGCCATAGGGGCCACCTTGATACCTGCTAGTGTTGACTGAGAACTGGATTTCAGGAGGCATGAAAGGCTCTCTGCTGCAATCAAGAATAAGTAGGGGGAGATTGGGTCTCCCTGCCGGATTCCTCTAGATGGTTTGAAAGGATCAAGCTTCTCTCCATTGAAAAGAACTGAAAAAGAAACAGATGATACCATAGTCATGACTGTATTGATCCACTGTTCTGCAAAACCAAGTTTAGTCATGATGGCTCTCAGGTATGTCCATTCTAGCCTATCATAGGCCTTCATCATATCCAACTTCAGTGCACAAAAGCTATTAGACTTTGCCCTGGACCGCTTCATAAAATGCAAGCATTCATAAGCACAAATAATGTTATCCGTGATTTGCCTCCCTGGCACAAAGGCGGACTGCTCCTCCAAAATAATCTCAGGTAATATGATCTTCAACCTATTAGCAACCACCTTGGATGCAATCTTGTACAGTACATTGCAAAGACTAATGGGTCGAAACTGAGATAAAACGGTGGGATTCGTTACCTTCGGTATAAGGACCAAAACTATGTCATTGATGCATTCTGGGCTTTCTTCCCCACGGACTATGCTTAGGACGACCTTAGTGACCTCGTCCCCACATACATCCCAATGTCGCTGATAAAAATGTGCAGGAAAACCATCCGGGCCCGGCGCCTTGGTGGGAAACATTTGAAACAGAGCATTCTTTACCTCTTCATTTGTATACGGAGCACAAAGTGAAGCGTTCATCTCCTCGGTCACCTTCTGCGGGACATGTTCCAGCACTTCTTCCATATTATTAACACCCTCCGTGGTGTACAGATTTTGATAGAATTAACACCCCCCCCCCCCCCCCCCGGTTTCTACAGAGATCCCAGCAAATGTCTGGTCCCCAATTCGCTAGAAATAATGTCCGATCCCCGATTTGCAATGGACCGGCCCACTAGGATGTCTCCCTATGCGGTAACCCTACTATTCGGCGCGAAGAGTGCCAAATAGCAGGTCCCAGCAAGAACATACCTATGGAAAATCATCCACTGCGAAGTGCTTAGTGGGTCAGGCAACCTACTGCATCCCGATAGGCGAGTCTAGCAATCGCGCATGGACTCTTAACCTGAACTAGCTCATCTTGTGGATTGTTGTTCTGGAGCAGGCCTACTCAAGCACGCAAATCATATTAGCCCTATTAAGTGGCAAACTATCGAGGCTACGCACACCTCGCGTCCATCAGGAGTGATAGATGGGCCGTCCCAGTAATACGTGCAAGAAATCGGGTTTGGAAACCTTTCAGAATTCTTGAAATGGTTTTTTACTGGTTTTCATAGTTTTCTTTTGGTTTTTTCATTTTTCATCTTTTTATGATTCCTTTTGCTTTTCTATATATTTAAAATAATAGCAAAATTAAAAAATGTTCAATATATTCTAATTCTGCTTGGAATTTTAAAAATTGATACTCCCTCCATTCGGAACTACTTGTCTCGGAAATGGATGTATCTAAAACTAAAATACGTCTAGATACATCCATTTCTACGACAAGTAATTCCGAATGGAGGGAGTAGTATTTTAAAAGGTGTTCGTGTTATTAATTTTTTTTTTGTGTTTTCATAAAAAGTTCAAAATTTCTTTCCATCATACGTGCATTTGAAAATAAGAAATATGTAAATACTCATTTGTCTCCACTATAAGTTTTATCTAGTCTCCTTTTGGACCGTACAGTCTTATATGACCCAGCCACCGGGCCGACTATTACCTTTATGGCCCTTTCATCACCTCGATCTCCATATTAGAGCAATTGTACATATAGGGCTCTAAGAAAAAGCTTGCGGCTCGCGAGCCATTCGAAATTGACTCATCTTTTGGCCTGACTCGAGATCGACTCCAAAATAATTGAGTTGAGTATGAACGCTGTATAGCTCAGCCGAGAAATGAGTTGAGCTTGAGCCAACACTAACTCGTTCAATCTTAGGTCGAACTATAATTATATTGAATGTTATTACTATTATGTATTAAAAGGAAATAAGATAAAATATTACTGTATGTTGTGTAAGTGATTTTCCTTCATTTTATCTACAAACAAACATGGAAGAGTAATCAACACATAGCAAATTTACACCTTAATATGGTACATGGTCTATCATGTGCTAAATATACTGCTGTTTTTTAGCCAAAGTTCTATAGCAGATGCCCCCTCGTATGTTTTCTTATGTTATTGTGGCACATCTATTTAAAAAAAGATTTACATTATAGACCATTTTATGGTCTCATTTAGCTCGAAACTAACTCAGATATCGATGCAAGAGACATTTCTACAGCTCAACCTTGATCTTCTTTCAGATTTAGCATGGTCATATTTTAGTATGAATTAAGCTGAGACTAGGTCGACTCGCTCGACGTTTGCAGCCCCAGGCACAAAATATACATGTTTTAGGAAAACAGAATGGCTAAAAATCAATAGATGCATGACTCAGCCCACCAAAGCACACTTGGCAAGATGTCAGTGCCACGTGCATGCTGTTGGGACAGGCGTCCTCCTCGCACAAAGCTATCACATCATCATCGACACATGGCGCACATGAAAGAAGGGTCGAGCGCCACCTTGCATTCCACATTTTCCTGATGTTCATGTATAAGAGTGTCCATCGGTTGGGTGCCTCTCAAGAAAACACAGGTTCAGAGAAGAAAAGCATATGCAAATATTGGTGTTCACTCGCATGTGATCGATGAAAATCGATGCTGTCCGCCGGCATCCTGCCTCAAACGTCGCCGGTAAGATCACGGGTGTATCTTCCAGCTCCGACTATTTACTACTCAGTACACTTCTTTAATCTAGTTGTCGTATGCAGATCAGCCGGAGCTAGGCCCTATTCATCTAGCCGCACGCGCGAGGCCAGGAGACGGAGGAACTGTCCATGATGTCGAGTGGCTTGGAGGTTAGATTTGTTGTTTCCTTTCTGTGATTGAGAAGTTTTTGGTGTTTTACTTCTTTTATGGATTCTGGAATCTTACCCGTTAGCACCACAAGCTGGTGGGTTAAATAGGTATGGTTCGAGCTTCACCAGGTCCTACTTAATTTGAGCATGGCTCCTCCTATGCTCAATTCATTTTCTTACAAGTTATGTATAGAGCTTCAGCCTAATTCAGTGCAAGCAGCAAGCTTATCTTCTCTAGATAAAATTCACTTATATAGTTACATGCGTATTTTTTTAAGAATTGTGCCTACAACTACATTGACAACTTGATAATGAAACGTTCGGAACAACATAACAGATAAACTACCACCAGAGGCAGGTGGTTGGAGCATTTATTTACACAATTTTTTTATGTCTCCAGGTCTCACACACAGTTTATGTCTCTCGCCAGATGGTTGCTCAAAGAAGTTACATCACCATGCAAAAAACACATACACTTCTTCTCATTTCTGTGGGTGTTGGATAAATCTGAGAATTCATCGATACCGCGGTTCGACCAAATGCCTTCAACGTGTGGTTCATTGCAAGGAGTTCCAACAACAACCACATACAAAGTATATACATATAATATGGAGAGCACCACCCACAGAGTGATCAGAAACCTCTGCACATGTAAGCGTGTCAGCATTGACAACATCAAGTACAATATATCAAGTTTCCACAGTAATAGCATGTCAGGCATGTATGATGTAGTGGAGAGCATTGTTGATGTGATATGTAAATGAAAACGGGGTTGCATTAATTGTTTCATGATATAAAAGAATCAGTAAGTAACCATGGACCGCCGCGATATAAAAGCATGTTTTCTTGATAGGATGATAAATAAAAAAATTAGATCAAGATTGTCCATAGTAAAAGCAACCGCTAAAATTTCGACATCCTGGATCACCTGGCTGGCCCATTTTTTCCATCGTTGGGCTCTTTAATTGGGCCCATCCATCATGTTCTTCGCCCTTTTCTCTTTGTATAGTGCATGATGATGTGTCACTCACTCTACTTCCACGTACATCGCCCTCAAAACAGGAAAATGATATAATACCTTTTGTTGCTACGTTCAGGATTTGCTTCGTGTTTAGGTCAATATTCATTGAGCATTTTCCGCTGACGGGTCACTCACTTGCTGGTGCATTCTGCGTGTGGTATGAACGGAGAGGAACAAGAAAAGATCGGGTTGGAGAAAAGGAGGATCCACTTGCTGATCACTAATTATGTTGAATAGTATTATTATGTATTAAAAGGAAATAAGATAAATTATTACTGGATGTTGTGTAAGTGGTTTTCCTTCATGGTATCTACAAGCAAACATGGAAGAGTAATAAATGTGGAGCAAATTTACGACCTAATATGGTACATGGTTTGTCATGTGCTAAATATCCTGCTACTTTTTTTGGCCAAAGTTCGATAGCAGGTGCACCCTCTTATGTTCTAATGTTATTGTGCCTATCTGTTTGATAAAAGGATTTACATTATAGAACATTTTATCGTCTCATTTGCCTACTCTGAGTTAGTTTCGAGCTAAATGAGACGATAAAATGTTCTATAAAGATCAGTTGCCTCACATTTGCTACTGAACTTGCTTATGCATGATGCTTTTGAGAACAAAAAAATTGAAATGACTAAGTTGCCGCACATCCTTGGGCTCTTTAATTGGGCCCATCGATCATATTCTTCGCCCTTTTCTCATTGTTCAGTGCATGATTATGTGTCACTCACTCTACTTGTACGGCCCTCAAAACAGAAAAGATCGGGTTTTGTTGTTACTCCCGGGATTTGCTTCATGTTTAGGTCAATAATCATTGCGCATTTTCCACTGACGGGTCACTCGCTTGCTGGTGCATTCTGTGTGCGGTATGAACGACGAGGAACAAGAAAAGATCGGGTTGAAGAAAAGGGAGATCCACATACACCCATCTCTGTCAGCTGAAACCAAAAAGGCTTGAAATATATGCTCCGAAAGTTGGCCGGCCGGTCCCATGAGAAACACCAGTCTCATTTGGTTTTGTTTGGTTTATTTAGTAATCCGTTTGCCGGGAGTACTGTTTTCTACATCTACTGGTTCTCCTGCGCTGCATTCCGTTTGCGGGCTGGTTGTTGGCATTGTAGATGTAGAAACCATATCATGGCATCGATCTCTATCATTAATTGGGGTATGTGGCTAATGATCACCCCAACAGTAAACTAAGCGGCTGTCTTGATCGGACTAGCGTGCAAGTACATGTGCCGATGTGCATCCGCCTAGCCTGGGACATGGGATCGATGCGATCAGTCGTTGACTATGAATGATGTGTTCAGCATGTGCGAATCGAGCTGCCTAACATGGACGTCCCGGGATATGGTTTTCAGTACTGCTGCGTTTTTTACTCATCCAGTGGGTAGGCAGTATGTTTGTTCGAGAGTGACCCCCCCCCCCCCCCCCTCCCTCCCAGCCCCGCGTCGTCCGCTCGGGCGGCGACTAGGGTTTCCTCGCGCCGCCACCCCCACCCGTCCCCCTATCTCCCTCGCCGCCACCCGAGGAGGTCGCCGGGCAAGCCCGCGTGGCCGCAGGTGACGGTGGCGGCGGGGATCTTGCCGCTCCGTTTTTCTCGCGGAGGGCAGCGGTCGTCGGGGCGGAGGCCCCAGGTAGCAAGGCGTCGGCGTTCGGCTGGCGGCCTCCGTTGGTGCTGGTGGCCAGCTTCCTCGGCCGTTCGGGCGGCGAGGCCCCTGGTGGTTGGTGATCGCGGCGGGAGGCCTCCTTCTTCGCCAGATCTGAAGGTATGACTCCTCCACCTCTCTGGCTCACTCCTCCTCCCCATCCATGGTGTCTGGCGGCCTTGGCTGACGGCGCGCTGGCTGGTGAGGTGCTAGTGGCTCAGGTCTGGGTCCGGGGGAACCCTAGGCCGGGTTGTCCGGCCTCGGCGGCGGCGACGCCCAAGGGCGCCGCTTTCCTTCCTGGAGGCGCCGTTGAGGACCCTCCTTGCTCACCCCCTACCTTGCTCCCGAGCGAAAGCTCAAAATCCTCTCCGGATTGGGCGGCGGCATCGCCGTGTGCATCGTGCTCTCCATGGAGACGCCGCCTGGGGATGCTGCAGGTTTGGGTGAGTGTTGCCTTGGTGTGGAGGCGTCTAGCAGCTGGTTTGTCCTCTCTACAGCGGCTAGCGATGCCATGATTTGCAGATCCGGCGTCCCCTTTGGTGGTTTCTCTCCGGCGTGGCTGGCAGCCGTGTTGTTGAGTACCCGGTTCTTCTCTACGGCGGCTGATTTTGCTCTCGTGATGCTCGCTGCTGTGGCTTGGCTCAGTGCTGTTTCATCCTCTTCGATTACCCCAAGTGGCTTTCCCTCTTTGCTGGGTGTCCGCGGGCGGCGGCGTTGTAGCTGGCGTGGTGTGCTTTTGGCTTCGTGCAGGTCAGGCGACGTGTTCTACACGAGTGGCCGTGAAGTCGGCTCCTATCCTGGCTCTCGGGTGAGCATCTCTCTTGCTGACAGTGCGGCGTCCTCAAGCCAGGACGAGAGGGTAGGGGCCCTCTTCGGCATCTGAGGAGGTACGAGTTGTCCCTTCTCCGCCCGATGTTACACACACAATCTTGGTCCTGCCCTTAGCAGCCGGCTGATCCTTGGCTATCTACTCTGTCTAGCTGTCCGGGCCCTTAGTGTAGTGGGCAGCGACATTAGCAAGCTCTGCTCCATTTTCCGATTTATGTGCTTGTTAGTGTGTGTTGCGTTAGTCCCTTGTATCTTTTTCTTCTTTGTTTGCCTTGTTGGTTCTCTGTATTGTCTGGCCGGTTGATGGCTTTGTTAATTCAAAGCCGGGCTCTTCTTGAGCCTTCGTTCTAAAAAAAGTATGTTTGTTCAATCTGGCTAGCTATAGCTAATAGCACTAGTACTCCCTCGGTTTCTTTTCTTTTTAGTCTGCATATAAGATTTGGTCAAAGTCATACTTTGTAAAATTTGACCAATTTTATAGGAAATTGTATCAACATCTACAATACTAAATCTATATGATACGGAAATTATTTTCATGATGCAACTAACAATATTGAATTCATATTGTCAATATTGATACTTTTTTCTATGAAGTTACTCAAAGGAACAAAGTTTGACTTTCACCAAATCTTACATGCAGACTAAAAAGAAACGAAGGGAGTAATAAAAGTATGTCATTTTTATACCGATAAACTATGTGTGTAAAAATAAGGCCGGGTTGATACTGTCTCGAAGCCACATGTGTCGAAAGAGAGCGGATAAGGTAAGATCGGCGTTAACCAACCCTTGGTGTTCCCCAAGAGGAGGAGAGGGAAAGGTATATCTTTTTTTTTGCATGGTAATACGTGTCTCATTTATATCATAAGTATCATAGTACAAGTCACGTAACCGACCTAGCAAAACTGAAAACACAGCAGAAAGCTAGTCCTTGCACAAAGGAACAACAACCAAGAAGTAAAATTACAATCAAGATTGAAGAAACCTCTGAACTTGACACCAACATCCGTCACCTGCCTCTGGAACCACGACAGTAGCCACCAAAGGGAAAAGTGACAGATCACCTTCACACCCGAGCTCGTAGCGGCTCCATCGCTGACATGCCGCTTTGCGGACCTCCAAGGTGGCTCACCAAAGGTAAAACCATTACCGTTAAACGAATCAGACCGGGGCAACACCCCGGACACGCCATCAAACTCCAGATCTGGCACCCCCACACGACTAGAACGCCGGAGGAGAAAACCACATCTGCCATCCACGAACCGCGAACCCAGCACACGATCCACCATCTTCCAGATGCCGCCGATGCAGACCACAATCTGCATTCGCTCCTGGACTACCTCCCAAGCTCCGCGCCGGCGCTGGAGCAAACGTCGTCGCAACGGCGGAGCCCGAGGACACAGGCCCACCACAAGGATGTCACCGCCGCCACGCAATCCTTGCTTGAACAGACTGATTGTCAAATCCATCCCCAACCATAGGACCGATCGCCTTGTTGGAGTAGGATCCGAAGAAACTTTATTCAGCGCCACCATCGCCGCCGCTGAAGCCAAGACGATGAACGGCCTAAAATCCTAATCTACAAGAGAGAAAATGATCCACGCGCGTGGATCCGGCGACCCCCCTCACCATCGACGATCGAGGCCGCCGGAGGAGGGGAGCCGCCAGACGGCGGCGGCGGGGAAGACTCCTGGCGGCGAGGTCGCCTTTTCTTTCTTCTGGTGGAAGAAAGAAACGCTTGCTTGATGACTTATTGGTGACTAGATCGTGTGGGGGTGCCAGATCTGATAGGTTGCGATCAGTGGAGAGGACAGGGGGCGAATTGGAATTCTACTCGTGCCGGTGACCCTTGCTTCTTCCTGTACGGTATTATATGCGCTACCAGGGTGGGAAGAAAGTGAGAGGGCATCGATCCACCCGGCCCGAGCCCGAGCCTGACCGAGGACCGAAATTGCCTTAGCTTCTACTCCACCACGCTGCGCCCGGCCCACCGCCGTCTTCGTCACGTGACGTACGTGGCAATAGCAACAACAGCGTGTACGACCCGAGCTAGAGGTGTGCCTGGCAGCTCGGCTGACCAACGGAAACCGTGGTGCCGGACCCACGCGCACGGCACGGCGGAACGCCGCCGGACCCGGACGCGGAGAGCGACCGCCCGCCGGCCACTTGGCGCCGTCCGGTCAACATATATGCACCGACGGACCTAAATAAAACACGGCATGCAGGACGGGTCGTTGAGACTGCTCATAGTGGGAAGTAACATAAAGTAGTAACTTGCCGATGTTAATAGTCTATGTTACTACCTCCATAGTGGGTAGTAACATATGAGTGGTATCATGAAAGAGTTCATTTATTAGACTATAGACTCATTATGCCTTGAAATGTGTGATGTTACAGTAATTACCTAAGTTACCATAAACCCCTCTCTCATCATTAATTAGCTGCCACATAAGCAATCTTGTATTGAAATGTGTGATGTTACTAGTTAAGTTTCTGGGTTGGTCCCGTGTCCGTCACCATAAAGTCACCACCTTCGCTTAACTCCTGTACGTTGTGCATGCACAAACGAGTGTGTTTTGTTTTGTTTATAATAAAAGGAAGAGCATAGAAGAGACTCTTTTTTTCTTTCCACCACACGTGCATTGACTGTCCCTGTTTGATGCGCTCCTATGTATATTATCCATATATACTCCCTCCGATCCTTCTTAGTTCGCATAGAAAATTTGTCTGAAGTCAAACCTCGTGAAGTTTGAACAGCTTTATAAAAAAAATACGAACATGCATAATGTGAAATAATTATCATTAGATGCGTTATCACTTAAGGGGGTGTTTGGTTCAGAAGTCCTAGGACTTTTCCTAGTCCCAGGGACTAATCAAAAAAGACTCTCCAGTAGAGTCTTTTTCTAGTCCCTGTAGAAAAAGTCCCTCCCGTTTGATTCCTAGGGACTTTTTCTAGTCTCTAGGACTAAAAAGTCCCTGAACCAAACACCCCCTAAGTTTTCCCTAAGGCTGGCCGTAGTGGGGTAACATAAGTAGTAACATGCACTTGGGACTCGCAAACATGCTTATGTGGCAGGTAATTAAAGAAGAGTGAGATGGTTATAGTAATATAGGTAGATACCGTAACATAATAAATTTGATGCTACTATGTGTCATGCATGGCAATAAATGAGACCACCTATGATAGTAATATATGATACTATGCATTATAAAGGTAGTAACATAGGCTACTAACATATGCATGTTACTAATCTAAGTTACTTCCCACTATGACCAGCCTAAAGACTTAACAGCACAGCTACGCTCGTTTGCCGCAACCGGGCGCACATTTACTGGCTTGCACTAAATGACAATTCAACATTTATTGATGATAGCGACAGCTAAGAGGACCGCGTCCCATAATTACGGAAGAGATACTAACGCGCATGCATGTGCTGACACACTCTTTATTCCGTTTCATTTTTCTTTAAAAAGCAATAACTTTTCAACCGAGCGTCGAAACAAAGATCCGCTTTCACCGTTAGGTTTCTCGCGACAAGATCTTCAAAACTAGATCTCATATGAGCATGTTTTGATAATTTTTTAAAAACAAGCAACTTTGATGTTAAACGAGGCAACTTTAGTTTTAAACATAAGCAACTTTTATTAAATTATATGTACTAATGAATTTATCAAGCAAGTATGTCATAGACCACTTAGAAATCACGGCAAATAATATTTTTGACCGTATATGGGCAATTAAGCATCCTCGGTAGCCAACTTTGGTGGTGACAACGTATTTTAATAGGATAGTTGCATGGATTTGCCAGCTTCGTTTTGTTAGGATAGTTGCTTAGTTTTGTTAGGACAGTTGCTTGATTTATTAGGACAATCGATTTGTTTTGTTATGACAGTTGCTTGGTTTACTAGCACAGTTGCTTGGTTTGTTAGGTCAGTTGCTTGGTTTGTTAGTACAGTTGCTCTGTTTTGTTAGGACAATTGCTTGGTTTTGTTATTGAAGTTGTTTGTTTTTTGTTAAGATGGTTGCTTGGTTTGCTTAGACATTATGCACTGTGTATTTTGATAATGTAGTTGCATGGATTTTCCAGGACAGTTGGTTGGTTTTGTTAGGATAGTTGCTTAGTTTTGTTAGGACGGTTGCTTCATTTATTAGGACAATCGATTGGTTTTGTTATGACAGTTGCTTGGTTTAGTAGGACAGTTGCTTGGTTTACTAGGACAGTTGCTTGGTTTGTTAGGTTAGTTGCTTGATTTTACACAAACCAAGATGATAGGAAGTCATATTAGACAAACAAGAAGAGTTGCTTACGGATAACACTAAAGTTGCCTATATACCACACCGAGTTGCTCAAAAAAAGTTCATCGAAACCTATCCATACGGGATCTAGTTTTGAAGAACTCGTCGGAAGAAACCCAACGGTGAAAACGGATCTGAATTTTGATACTCGAATCAAAAGTTACGGCTTTTAATTTTTTTTTGAAACTCAAATTAATGCATGCGAACTGACGTGGCAGAGCATCTTTCTTATCATGCAGGGGGGCAACAGAGTGGGGGACCGGTTCTTCCCTTTTCCAGCGGTCAGACAGCGCGCGCAGTGGTCCCTTCCATATTAGGAAGGTCCGCTCGGCTAGACTGCTGGTCCCTTCCATATTGTATAACTTCAGTATTGTAGATGTTGACATTTTTTTCATATAAATAAGTTTGACTTCAGACAATTCTTATATGCAGAGTAAAAAGGACCGGAGGGAGTATAAGAAAAGATCACCAAAAGACCTTTAGCTCGGGTCATACATGCTGCTAGTGCTATTGTTGTTGTTTTTTTAGTTTTAGTGCTATTGCTATTGCAAGGTAACCTTGTAGAAGCATTTTTTTAGTTTCCATGGATGCATGTAACCTTGTAAGCATTTTCTATAGCATTGAAATTGCGTTCAAAATTTGCGGGCTAATCTTCTTTCTTTTGCATCCATGGTGTCGCCCCATGAACAAACCTTGCTGCCACTTTAGGACCTCGCCTTAGTGGAACAAACTTGTTGAAACTCAAAAGGTTGTACAAGCAGCGAAGGGATAGTCGACGATGTAGAATATGCACTTCACCTTTCCCGCATTTCTCCTACTTCACATATCCCTTTCTCGGACCCCGCTCTCCTTCTCTCCGCCTCTTTCAAACCCAATAGTAAGGAGAGCTCACCGTGGTGTGGTTTCGATGCTCCAAGAGAACAAAGTCAACGATCCAGTCCAATGCAAGCTGCTCGCCGGTAGTCTAGAATGTGGCGGGGGAAGGGAAGGAGAGAAAAGAAATTAATGAAAGAAAAAGAGAAAAGAGTAAATTGGATTGCCTGCCTTTCATTCTGTGAACAAACGAGGAGGTGACCTAAAACAGATTAACAAAAAAGAAGTGTTAGTACTGCTATCAAAAGTTATTTTTTGAGGGAGCTATCAAAAGTTATTGCCGGATAAAAATCGGCGTGGTGAAATCAAAGCTATCGAGTAAGAAATGAGAACGTTCCCAATGTATCGGCATCGCCTCTCTAAAGAAGGAGAAATTAATTTGACGAAGTGAAAATTCCAACTCAAGAAATTAGTTAGTTCCAAGGTGAGACATTAATTGGACAAATCAACATCCCATATGGGATGTTGGTGCTTATTTCAATAATCTTGGCGCATTTTCTGTTGATGCTCACTCTCACTCACCAATGCGCTCGGTCAGTGTGGCAGGAACGAAGAAAGGAGCAAAGAGGTGGCAAAACGAGATGAACGGGCACGACCCAAACAACCATCTCTGTCAACTAAAACCGAAAAAACACTGAAGATTTTACGTCGCTACCGATGCAAGCAGAAGCTAAGAAAGAAAGCAAATAAATGGCTTCACAGCTGTCCACCAAAGCACACTTGGCAAGATGCAATCAATAGATGCATGACTCAGCCCGCCAAAGCACACTTGGCAAGATGCCGGTGCCACGTGCATGCTGTTGGGACAGGCGTCCTCCTCGCACAAAGCTATTGCATCATCATCGACACATGGCACACATGAAAGAAGGGTCGAGTGCCACCTCGCATTCCATATTTTCTTGATGCTCATGTATAAGAGTGTCCATCGGCTGGCCACCTCTCTCGAAAACATAGGTGCAGAGAAGAAAAGCATATGCAAAAATTGGTGTTCACTCGCATGTGATCCATGGAGTCGCCGCTGTCCGCCGGCGTCCTGCCTCAAACGCTGTCGGTAAGATCACGGGTGTGTCTTCCAGCTCTAGCTATTTACTATTCAATACACTTCTTTAATCTAGTTGCGGTGTGCATATCAGGCGGAGCTAGGCATTATGCATCTAGCCACATCCGCGAGGCCAGGAGGCGGAGGAACTAGCCATGACGCCGAGTGACTTGGAGGTTAGATTTGTTATTTCCTTTGGATTGAGAAGTTTTTGGTGTTTTACTTCTTTTATGGATTCTGAAGTCTTACCTGTTAGCACCACAAGTTGGTGGGTTAAACAACCATGGTTCGAGCTTCACCAGCTCCTGTTTAATTTGAGCATGGCTCCTCCTATGCTCAATTCATTTTCTTACAAGTTATGTATAGAGCTTCGGCCTAATTCAGTGCAAGCAGCAAGCTTATCTTCTCTAGATAAAATTCACTTATATAGTTGCGTGCATATATTTATTTTTTTAGAATTGTGCCTACAACTACATTGACAACTTGATAATGAAACGTTTGGAACAACATAACAGACAAACTGCCACAGAGGCAGGTAGTGGAGTATTTGTTTACACATTTTTTTATGTCTGCAGGTCTCACACACAGTTTATGTCCCTTGCCAGATGATTACTCGAAGAAGTTACATCACCATGCAAAAAACACATACACTTCTTCTCATTTTTGTGGGTGTTTGATAAATCTGAGGATGTAATCGACACCGCGGTTCGACCAAACGCCTTCAGCGCGTGGTTCATTGCAAGAAGTTCCGACAACGACCACATACAAGGTATATACATATACACAAATATGGAAAGCACCACCTACGGAGCGATCAGATACCTCTGCACATGTAAGTGTGCCAGCATTGACAACGTCAAGTGCGAAAAATCATGTTTCTACAATAATAGCATGTCAGGCATGTACAGTGTTGTGGAGGGCATTGCTGATGTGATATGTAAATGGTAAGGCGGTTGCATTAATTGTTTCATGATAGAAAAGTTAAGTAATGGTGGACCGCCATGATATAAAAGCAAAAGCATGTTTTTCGATAGGATGATAAATAAATAAAATTAGATCAACAAAGTCCATTGTAAAAGTAACCGCTAAAAAACCGACATTCTGGATCCTTGTTCTGGCCCGTTTTCCCAACTTCTGGGCTCTTTAATTGGGCCCATCCACCATTTCCTTGGCCCTTTTTGTTCAGTGCATGATGATGTGTCACTCACTCTACTTCTACATACGCACCCCTCAAAAAAGCTTCTACATACATCGCCCTCAAAACAGAAAAGTAGAAGGGTTTTTATCATTTATGTCACTAGTTGTGCCTCATTACTCAGTTTTTTCATTAGAAAATGCAACTGTTCAAAAATGCCATAACTCGGTGAGATGTTTTCTCAAAAACGTCATTAGATATCTCAAAAATGTCATCGTTCCATTAGATGTTTGCTCAGAAATGCCATTAGACATCGTTATTGTCAGGTCAAACTCGTGGACCATGTTATATGACAAAAATACCACTATACCCACATGTCAGCTCTATCTATCTCACAATGATAAGTGTGGACTCCACTTGTTAGGAGTAAGCAAGCAAATACTTTTAGAGAAAATAAGGACACTGTTGGGATCAAGTGAGACTCACATTTTAATGTAGTGAGATAGAGGGAGAGCTGACATGTTGGTCTATAGGTATTTTGGTCATTATGAAATGGAAAATAAGATTTGAGCTGACAATCATGGTGTTGAGTAGCATTTTTGAGCATGCACGTAACAAAGCGATGGCATTTTTTAGCAGCTGAAATTTCTAGTGGCAAAACTGAGTAGTGAGACACAAACAGTGGCATAAATGATAAAAACCCAACAGAAAAAGGAATTATAATACATTTTGTTGTTACGCTCAGGATTTGCTTCGTGTTTAGGTCAATAATCATTGCGCACATTTTGTTGTTACGCTCAGGATTTGCTTCGTGTCTAGGTCAATAATCATTGCGCATTTTTCGCTGACGGGTCACTCACTTGCTGGTGCATTTTGTGTGTGGTACGAACGAAGAGGAACAAGAAAAGATCGGGTTTGAGAAAAGGAGGATCCACATACGCCCATCTCTGTCAGCTGAAACCGAAAAGGCTTGAAATATGCTCCGAAAGTTGGCCGGCCGGTCCCATGAGAAACTTCGGTCTGATTTGGTTTTGTTTGGTTCATTTAGTATACTGTTTTCTACATCTACGGGCTGCCCTGCGCTGCATTCCTTTTGTTGGTTGGTTGTTGACATTGTACTACGTACGCGTGAAACCATATCGTGGCATCCATCTTTATCATTGGAGGAAAGTATTCCTTCCGTTCCAAAATAAATGTCTTAACTTTAGTACAATTTTATATTAAAACTAGTATAAAGTTGAGATACTTATTTTAAGACGGATGGAATATGTTGCCAATGATTAACAATTAAGGTTGTATTGATCGTAGTAGCGTGCAAGTACATGTGCCAATGTGTGCCCCGGACATGGGATTTATACGATCAGTCGTTGACTCTGAATGATGTATTCAGCATCTGCGTGTCGAGCTGCCCAACATGGACGTCCTGGGATATGGTTTCGAGTGCTGCTGCTTTTTTTACTCATTCAGTGGGCAATATGTTTGTTCAATCTGGAATTTCCGGCGATGCGCTTTCAGTGGGAGGAGACGTTCCCGTCGACGACGAGGCGTCTATGGTGGCTTTGTAAATCTCAAGATGATATGCCGGCTCAGTCTCTCGGAGGTACTCATAGGGGTAGGGTGTGCGTGTCTGCGTTCATAGGGGTGAGTGTATGCGCGTGTATATGAGCGCTTGTGTCTGTACTGATGCTCAAAAATAAAGCTAGCTAACTAATACTCTCTCCATTCCAAAATAATTGTCATACTAAATTTGAGCCACTTATTTTGAGCCGAAGAGAGTAGTACTACTAATAAGAGTCAGTCATCAGACCGATATACCATCCGAGTAAAAATGAGGCCAGGTTAATATTGTCTCGAATCCACAGCTAAAATGGTGGTACTCTAGTGAGATCGACAACATCTTATATTAATTTACGGATGTAGTGGTCTACAAGATCTTATACTATTTCATCGCAAAAAAAAGATCTTATACTAGTTTACAGAGGGAGTAGAAAGTAGATATATGTCTTAGTTGTTTGAATTTTTCTTTTTAGAGAAGGCAGTATTTTACCGATTCTCTGCACCGTAACATATACTGTACAATAGTACATCTGTGAAAATAGAGCAGATACGAAAAGCATATCGGTTAATCAATTGGTCTTCTCCATGTGCGCCCAGAGAAGAGGGAAAGGTATACGTACGTACTCCCTCCGTTCCAAAATAAATGACCCAATGGGTCATCTATTTTGGAACGGAGGGAGTATATGATAGGCTGCGATCGGTGGAGAGAGCAAGGGGCGAATTCGAATTCCATTCCTGCCGGCGACCCTTGCTTCTTCCTGTACGGTACCGTATGCGCTGCCCGAGCCCGACCGAGGACCAAAATTGCCTAGCTTCTACTCCACCACGCTGCGCCCGGCCCACCGCCGTCTTCGTTACGCGGCGTACGTGGCAATAGCAACAGCAGCGTGTACGACCCAAGCTAGCTAGATCGACGCCGTGCTGTTTCCGTGCCTGGCTCGGGCTGACCAACGGACCCACGCGCTACGCTTTCAGCTTCAGTCCTACTGCTACCTCCAGCACGGCACGGCGGAAGGCCGCCGGACCCGAACGCCGAGAGCGACCGCCGGCCGGCCACTTGGCGCGTCCACGTGCACCGACGGACCTAAAACGCGGCAAGCAAGAGGGATTGCCCGTCAAGAACTCACGATAAAGTCAGCACCTTCGTTCAACTCCTGTTGTGCATGCATGCACAAAGGATCAGTACTACAAAAAAAGGAGTATAGAAGAGGCCTTTTCTTCCTTCCCACCACACGCGCATTGACTCTTCCTGTTTGATGCCCTCCTACTTCTCGAGCGTGAAATGAAAATGAGACAATCCACCTCCATATCCTACTATATATCATCATAGGAAAAGATTAGGAACAGACAAAAAGGTCATGTATTAAATAGCACATAACCTTATCTCCGTCCGGGTTTTTAGGTCCCCTCAGCACCCCACGCCTGTACCAGATTTATAAGGGCATCTCCAGCCGCGCCCCCAAGAAGGCCTCTCCAGGCGATTTTTTCGCACCGGCGCCGAAAAAACGGCCCAGTCGCACCCCCAGGACGCCGAAAATCGCCGGCTCAGGCCTTTTTTCCGCCCGGCGGTCACAGGCCAAACCCGACGCGCTGGGGAGCCGTTGGGGGCTCCGGCGCTAGTGAAAAGCGCGCCTGGCCCACACCGACAGGGGAAAAGTCAAGTTTTTCTTCCCCGACTCGCCTCGCACCCCCCGCGCCCTCGGCCACCACTAGCTGTATTCCGGCGACGGTCGCCGGCCTACTCCGCCTAGATAGCCATTCCCCGCCTGAAAATAGCAGTGCTTCGCCGCGGCAACCCCTCCCCCCAGCACTAGGCGGTGCCGGCCGCCGTTTCCGGCCGCGGAGGCGCGGATTAACGGCGGGTACACGCCCACGAGCGCAAGGTGTTCGGCGTTTTGACTGACTCGGCGATGGACTCCGATGAGGAGGAAGAGCTCGCCGCGCTGCTGGAGGAGGAAGCCACGGCCGACGTCCAGGAAGAAGAGCATCTGATGGTGCTCGCTGCCCTCGCCCAGCTGCTGGCGAGCAATGAAAAGCCGTATCGAGGTGGCTCGGCGCCGGGGCGGGTGAAAGCAAAGAACCGGCATCGTCTGCAAGGCTACTGCATGCTCTACTCCGACTACTTCGCCGATGCTCCACTTCATGGCGAGAGAACATTTCGTAGCCGTTATCGGATGAGCCGAAAGCTCTTCCTCAGGATTGTGAATTCCATCCGGGAGTTCGACAACTACTTCAAGTGCAAGATAGATTGCACTGGCGCTCTTGGATTCACCTCCATCCAGAAGTGCACGACAGCGATGAGGATGCTTGCATATGGAGCTCCCAGTGATTCACTCGACGACTATGGGCGCATGGCCGAGTCCACCAGCATAGAGTGTTTCTACAAGTTCTGTCGGGCAGTGGTGGCAGTGTTTGGGCCACAATACTTGAGAGCACCCAATGCGGAAGACACTGCTCGGATCCTAGCCCAGAATGCAGCAAGAGGATTTCCTGGGATGCTTGGAAGCATCGACTGCATGCATTGAAAATGGAAGAACTGCCCATTTGGTTGGCAGGGGATGTACAAAGGCGCCAAAGGCGGTTGCAGTGTGGTGCTTGAGGCGGTAGCCACACAGGACCTCTGGATTTGGCACTCCTTCTTTGGTATGCCAGGAACTCACAATGACATCAACGTGTTGCAGTGCTCTCCTATTTTTGCCAGGCTCGTTGAGGGCCATTCTCCTCCGGTGAACTTTCGAGATCAATGGGCACCAATACAACAAGGGGTACTATCTAGCTGACGACATCTATCCGAGATGGTCGACATTTGTGAAGACGATCTCAAACCCTGTGCCAGGAGGCAAGAACTCCTGGTTTGCGAAGGTTCAGGAGGCTTGCAGGAAGGATGTCGAGCGGGCATTTGGTGTGCTCCAATCTCGATTCGCTGTTGTTCGGTACCCCGCTCAGACATGGTCGAAAGATCAAATGTGGGAGATCATGACTTGCTGTGTCATCTTGCACAACATGATCATCGAGAGCGAGCAAGAAGACCCAGTGTTTGACACTGAACCATACTACAGGCAGGGTCCTCTAGCCGAAGTTGATCACCAGCTACCGGCAACTTGGACTGCCTATCTCAGTATGCGTCAAGAGATCCGAGACCCACAGGTGCATCATCAACTGCAAAAAGATCTGAGAGCACCTATGGAGGCTCAAGGGGGACGCCGCGTGATGAAATACGAGTTTTTATTTGTTGAACTATATAATTTGTATTGAACTATTTGTTGTTGTACTATTTTGTTGAAGTATTTGATTTTTCTGTGATGAAATATGTGATAAGGAATAATTATGTTGATAAATGAACGTCGAGACAGGGCGAAACCACGCCGAATATGGGCCTATTCTCGCCCATATGGGCCGTTTATTCGCCGAAATTGGGCTGCAAAGTGGGCCAATTTCGGCGCCTGGGGGCGGCGACTGGGCGAAAAACCGCCCCCAGCGCCGAGTGTCTCGCCGGCTCGCCCCAGGGGGCGATTTTCGTGCGTCCTGGGGGGGCCAACGGCTGGAGATGCCCTAAGGCCGCTGTCTCGAGAGCCATAAAAAAGTGAAACGGTGTGCTGCATGCAAGAGAGAGAGTGAGTAATCCTGAGCTGCATGCATGCAAGGGAGAGAGAGAGCGAGTACTCCTTCTGGGCTGCATGCACGCGTGCAGTAACTGCGCGTCAATCTCATTGGCCGCTCGCTCTGTAGAATATATCTAAGCGCAGTTACAGGAGATAGCGCCTTGGTCCATGCGTTTTGGTCTGTGGGACTTAAAAACCCAGACGGAGGTAGTACATTCAAAATTGGAGGGTGCCAGTCTTCTTTCTCCTGCATCCACGGTCACGCACCATAAGCAAAGCTCGTCGCCGCCTCTGGACCTCGTCTTACCGGAGCGAACTTCTTGAAACTCATAAACTTGTAGAAGTAGCGGTCGGTGGGTCGCTAATCTAGGCCCGAAGATGACGCCGGCCGCTATCTATGTAGCAAGTCGCCATTCAGAAGAAGAAAACGCCAGAGAGGACCTGCATAAAAGTCCATGTCTGGCCAAACGAAGTTGGTTAACACAACTCTCTTGGACGAGGCCGGAACTGCACAATCTTCATTGGTCGAAACTGAAGCCAGAGGACCAGGACACACAGACATGCCATCTACTCTGCATGACAGCGTCATTGAAACAAACCTACAGAAGAGACCACCCAACCCAGAAAACCAGATCTGGGACACGCCTTGCAACAATGACAATAAGTGTCGTCGGAACAAGACCAGGCGGGGACAACTTAAGTCCATGTCAGCGGCGACACCATATCGCCTCACCACTGACAATTGCGGAGCAAAACCTAAACGAGGAGGTGACCCAATGTGATGAGCAAACAGATTAACCAAAAAATGTGTTTTCTTTTTGCGCGCGAACAAAAAGAAAAAGTGTTAGTAGTACTATCAAAAGTTATTGCCGGTTAAATCTTGATGTGGTGAAGTCAATGCTATCATTCTCGATATATCAGCGCCGCCTCTCTACAAAAGGATCGAAGCAGAAATTCCAAGTCAAGAAGTTAATTATTAGTTCCAAGGCGAGAATCTAATTCGACGAACCTACAGCTCGTATCCTCGGGATATCTTGGGTCCTCGTACAGGCCCACATTTTTACCTTATTGGGCTGTTTAGTAGGGTCCACTTGTCAAAAAAAAACAAATTGGTGCATGGTGATGGGTCAACTCACTAGCTTGTTGCTACATTCGCAAGGGAAAACCTTTTTTTAGGGAATTCCCGAAGAAAAACTTGTTTTCCAGGCAAAAAGAAAAGGAAAACTTGTTTTCTACGCGAGGGAATTGGTTGGTGCTTATTTGAACAATCTTGACGCATTTCACGCTGATGGCCACTCACTCACCAATGCACTCGATCAGTGCGGTATGAACGAAGAAAGGAGGAAAGAGTTGGCAAAAGGAGATGGAGAAATGCTGAAGTTGCACAACCCAAACAACCATCTCTGTCAACTGAAACCGCGAAGGCGTTGAAGATTTTACGTCCCTACAGGTACGTCCAAGCAAAAGATAAAAACGAAAGGAAAATACGGCGCGCTTTGGCTTAGTTTTTTCCTTTATCGACTGTGGGATGCACTGCGCTGCATTCCTTGTGCTGGTTAATTTGCCGGCCATGGCTGGCAACGTATAGCAAAGAAAAAAGTACGTGGATCTATCATTGGCATTGGCATATGTGGTGATGCGGCCAATGATGAAGAGCTAATTGGAAGGCTGTTTGGTAGACTTGTGGTGTGCAAGTAGTACGTGTGCATGCTTTCTTTGATTCTCTGGACCGGCTACTGAGACAGGGGATCGATGGGTTGTTGACTATGTGGTGATCAGCATCTGCGCGTGGAATCTGCCTAACATGCGTCGTTCTAGCTGGGATATGGTTTCACTGCTGCCCTTTTTTTTATTTCAGTGCCCAGGCGTATGTAAATGTTTGCTCGATCTGGCTAGCCAACTAGTAGTAATTTCTAATTAAAAAACTTGTCCTCTGATCGGTGAGGTAGTACTAGAAAGGAAGTCTTGCTAAGCTTTTTATTAATGATTGCTCGACACATTTGCCATTTTATTAATGATTCCCTGCACTGTATGAACCCTATATAATACCACTCCGTAGTCCGTATACATACAGCATACAATTGTCCAACAGGTCACTGGGATCAGATAAGCATAAGCATCCCCGCAAAGAAAAAGAGAAAAGATAAGCACAAGCGAGAGCAAGAAGCGGATTCGGATTCCATCCGTGCCGGCGTCCCGTACGCACGGTATATGCCAGCCCTGTGCGTCTGCTAGCTACCTAGGCTGGGATGACCCAAACCGCCCCGTTGCTTCTACTCCATCACATGCGTGCGCGTTCCTGCGATCCCTCCCCCGTCATCGCCTAGCTCGTAAGTCGTAACCCGCCGTCGCATTGGCTGCGCATACGACCCGATCCAAACGGAACGGTGCAACAGATTGCACGCCGCACACCGGTAGCGTGCCGGCGGTGCGTTGGTGACACGTGCCGTGGCCCTGGCCCCCATGCATGCATATGCCAGCTGAGATCGATCAGGTCACGTACCGTGTCTAAGGGCTCGTCTGTCCACTTTTTTTCTGGCTGACAACCAATCTGTTGCGACGTTTCCATAGAAAAGCAGACGGAGAAGGAAATGCTGAAAGGGGACGACGATCCAAACATCCGTCTCTGTCCAGTGTCGCAACTGAAACCGATATGATCTCCGGTGTGCTTTGCTTCGCTTTGGTCTACCGTTCCTCTTTATCCACGTGGCTGGCTGGCTGCACTTCCTTTTTGCCGGTTATAATTTGGCCTGCCACGGCTGGCTGATAACGTCGTAGGTGTGAAAGTATATATACTTACTTTTTCTATCAGTATCACGGCATGGATCTGTAGATCACTGGCATTGGCATACGTGGTAATCTGTCCAATGATAAAATAATAAAAGGCTCGTGGCATGCATGTAGTACATGTGCTGAAGCGCAAGGTTTCTTTGATTCTCTGGGCCGGCTGGCACAGGAGATCAGGTGGGTCGTTGACTATGCTGGTGGATCGGCATCGGCCTACCTGCTGGGATATGGCCTTGCTGCTGCATGTTCTTTTTGCTACTGGAGTATTAATTTCAGTTGGCAAGCGCATGCATGTTTGTTCGATCTGGCCAGCCAACTAATAAATTTAGTAAAACCCTGTCATCAGATCAGTAAAATTTGGGGACGCATACATCAGTACAGTACATCTTACAAGATGCTTAATAAAGTATATACTATACGGCTGGTGTACTATACGTACATGCGTTAATTAGTTAGTCTTGCGCGGGTACGTTGCAAGTAGCGTGCAGGTGCAGCCGTGCAGGTACCCAACTAGAGGAGGGAGGAGAGGGTGGCGACGGAGAGCAAGAAGCGAATTCGAATTCCATCCGTGCCGGCGTCCGTTGTTGCTTCCTGTACGTACGTGCTACGGTATATGCTGTGCTCCTACAAGTACTCCACAGCGTTGCCAAACGGTGCCGGACAAAAAAAAAATTCAAGGGTAAAGGGAGTTTTTATTGCAAAATCATAGAGTTACAGTCGAGAGGCCATACATCCTCAATGCAAGGAGGAATCGAGCCTAGCCACACAGCAGTAGCACGCTCCGTACGGCTATAGTTTGCCAAACGATCGGCAACTCTATTTTGAACACGACTAAGTTTCTGAGGAACAAACTCCCTAATACCAGACAAGTGCTTGATCTCCATCACTAAATGGCCGTAAGCTGACCGTTGGAGAGCATCCGTAGCCAGACATGATAGAGCTTCGGATGAATCCGATTGAAGAACCACCGGGGCCTCGGAGTGCTCATGGCCAACGTCATACCTTGCATCATGGCATGTAGTTCCGCCTCCAAAGGATCATTGCAGTGAAAACCATATCTGTAAGCTGCAAAGAGGATGACCCCCTCATGGTTCCTAAGTGTCATCCCCACCGCCGCAGAGCCGTCATCGGCCTGGAAGGAGCCATCAACGGACAGGGCCACAGACCCTCGCGGTGGTGCCGGCCATGGCAGGGCAATTGCCACAACTTTTTGGCGCGGTGCCACCGGGGCTGCCGAGGGCATCTTACCTTTGACAATCTCCTCCACAGTAAATTTGCCTGCCAAGTTGATAGATTTGTAGTAGGTGTCCAAGAATTTAACGGAGGCCAGCACTGGGGGTGCTTCCTTGCCATGATATATATTATTACGGATCTGCCAAATCCTCCAAATCAACAAGATTACCATGTCTGCAACTGCCTCCGAGCATACGCTGAGAAGTGACATGAGCCATTCCTTCCCGTTAACAACCAGAACGCCATCCTCCGGCAAAGGCCACCTCCGAGGCATGTTGATCCACAATGTTCTTGCGTGTGTGCAAGCAGCCAAAGCATGGAATGTAGATTCCTCCTCAACCCCACAAAGAGGACATATGGATCTGGTCGCTAAGTGCCTCCGGTTTTTGCATTGTTGTGTTGCTAGCGTGCCGGTAGCCACTCTCCAAGCATTAATCTTCATCTTCTGGGGTACATTAGCCGCCCAGATACAGTTCCAAACCACACGATCCCCAGCTGGGTTTGTGCTCGACGCTCCATTGGCAAAAGCGATGTTGTGATCGCATGTTGCCAGCTTATATGCACTCCTTACAAAGAATAGTCCAGTCTTCTCCAGGTACCAGGAAACAAAATCGTCACGGTTACGCGGTGAGGTCCTGATCTTTAGTATGTAGTCCATGTCCATCGGCCACAAAAACTTCCGAAGACGATCAACAAGCCAAGCACCGTTCGCATCAATGAAATCCGCCACCCGGTTCAGTTGACAGTTTCCCTTAGGGGTAATAGGGCGGAATGTCGACGGCCGGGGGATCCAAGGGTCCCTCCATGTGCGTATGTTAGCTCCATTGCCGACCCTCCAAATAACACCTTGCTTCAGCAGATCAAGACCATGTAGGATACCCTTCCAAACTGAAGAACCATTGCCAGAGAACGAAGTATCCAACAACTGTCCAGACGGGTAGTATCGAGCTTTCATGAGCCGTGCACACAGGCTATCCGGCGTATCTAGTAAACACCAAGCTTGTTTGGCCAGTAAGGCTTGATTTAAAGCCTTCATATCCTTAAACCCCATGCCACCCATAGGCTTCGGTAATCGCAACTTCTCCCAACTCATCCATGCCATCTTCTTCTTCCCGTTCTCGACGCCCCACCAATACTGGCGGATCATACGAGTCAGCTCATCACATACTGATGCAGGTAACTTAAAGACACTCATAACATAAGTAGGTATAGCCTGTGCGACAGCCTTGATCAAAATCTCCTTATTTCTAGAGGACACGTATTGCTCGCTCCAATCAATAAGTTTCTTGCGTAACCGATCCTGGATGGTTTCGAAGTTTCCTTTATGTAATCTTCCCTCCGGGACCGGGAGGCCCAAGTACTTAGGCTCAAAAACTTCCTGGGTTATCTCCAAGACCGACTGAACCTCATGTACCACAGTTGGCAAGCAGTTTTCAGAAAAGAGGATGGAGCACTTCGACGGGTTAATTAATTGTCCAGTCGCCGCCGAATACATGTTCAACACACTCTTAACCAAGTTAGCTTGCTGTTCCGAAGCTTGAAAAAACAGAATTGAGTCGTCTACAAACAACAGATGTGAAATAACCGGAGCAGTCCTGCATATCTTAACCCCTTGTAGGCCATCTTCTCTGATTGATTTATGTAACAGGACAGATAGAGCATCGGCCACAAAGAGAAAGAGAAAGGGTGATAAGGGGTCACCTTGGCGGAGCCCTCTTGAGGGGGAGAAAGGCTCCAATAACTTACCATTAAATTTCACAGAGTACTTCACAGATGTAACGCACGCCATCACACGGGATATCCAAACATCACTGAAACCCCACTTGGATAGAGCCCTCTCCAGGAAGTTCCAGTCAACACGATCATAAGCCTTTGACAGATCCAGTTTGTAAGCACACAACGATGGAGAATTAGATCCGACGTTCTGGATGTGATGAATACATTCAAATGCGATGATGGGGTTATCAGAAATAAGCCTCCCGGGATGAAGGCACTCTGATTTTCTGAAATGAGCTCATCTAGAAGCGGCCGAAGCCTATTTACCATGCACTTAGAAATAATTTTATACACCACATTGCATAAGCTAATGGGTCTGAAATCCTTGAGCTCTCTGGGAAGTGGCACTTTGGGAATTAGCATAATGGTCGTGTCATTAACACCATCCGGCATGACACCACTGGAAAAGAACTCCTGCACGACTGCCACAATTTCCTCCTTAAGAGTAGCCCAGTTCCGTTGGTAAAACCTGGCCGGAAACCCATCACATCCCGGAGCTTTTAACGGGCCAATCTAAAACAACGCGTTGGATATCTCCTCCTCCGTATACGCTCTGCATAAAGCCTCATTCATCTCCATCGAGACTTTAGGGGTGATAGTATCCAGTACCTCGTTCGGATCCAATGTTGGATCTTTAGTAAAAACCTCTTTGAAGTATGAGCTTGCCATTCTTTCCATCTCCGACGGCGCCACGCACCACGAGCCATCAGCTTTCATAAGTCTCTGTATAAGGTTTCGCCTCGCCCGCCAAACTGCCCGACGGTGAAGATATTTAGTGTTACGTTCCTCCTCCTTCAACCAAGTGATACGAGACCGTTGAAGCCACATCATCTCCTCACGATACAGCAACTCATCTAGTTCATTCATTTTAGACCGAAGTTGAGCTCGTTCCGCTCCTGACAGCTGCAATTCAGAAAGTTGGCCCCGCAACCGTTCGATCTCTTTCAACACATTCCCGAAAGTAGCTTTGCTCCATTGCTTCAAATCTCCCATGACCTGTTTTAATGAGATGGCAATTGATCCCAAATCACCAGCTAGCAGATGCCTAGCCCATGCTTCAGAGATGATCGAAGGGAGCTTGACATCGCGCTCCCACATGTTCTCATACCTTGATACTGTCGGCCTACGCCTCAGCTCCTGCACCCCCTCGAGATTTATCAAGAGTGGGCTATGATCCGAGCACGAGGCGGCTAAGTGCACAACTCTAGCCGCCGGAAAAAGATCCCGCAGAGCCTCATCCGCACAAGCCCTGTCAAGACGCACCTGGACATTGCGATGGCCATCCTGGCCATTATTGTATGTATAGGGAAGCCCCGAAAATCCTAGGTCTTGTAGCTCACAAGTTACCAAGCAATCTCTGAACACTTCCATTTGAGACTCCGATCTAGTCGTTCTTGAGAGATGTTCATGCTGCCATAAGGCTTCATTGAAGTCGCCACACACCACCCAAGGATCTTGTGAAATTGCTCTCAGGCGACAAAGATGATCCCACATACGCTGACGATTTTCCACTCACGGTTCACCATAAACAAAGGTTCCTCTCCAAGTAGTATCGGAACCCGCATCGTGAACTCTAATGTCAATAAATCTGTTACACGATTCGAGCACTGTCACTGACAGCGTCTCCTCCCAGAACAAAGCAAGACCACCACTATGTCCATCACTGCTAACACCATGAAAGCCTTTTAGGCCCAATCTCCACTTCAATTTCTCCACTTTAGCTGCTTCTTGCCTAGTCTCACAAAGAAAGACTAGCTTGGGGTTGTTGGCTTTTGAGAGGGCCAAAACCTCACGAACTGTCCGGCAGTCCCCCCCCTCCCTCCCCCCGGCAGTTCCATGATAGGATATTCATTGCGTCCGGCGGTCCTTCTCGAGGGAGGCCGCCGATATCTCATTGTTATCGTTGTCCGAATTCACTTTCAACCTCTTGCTGCTTGAGTTACTACCGGTAGGTGAGGCCACGCCCACCAGATCAATCTCCTTACCATCAGTTATGGCCAGCACCGTCTTTGGGGCGCCAGGAACATCTCCCAATGGCTTCCCGGCCTCCTCCAAATACAGCCTCCTCTTTGGAACAAGAACACCATCAGTTCTGTCACTAGTTTTCTTGACCGGGCTCGTTGCTGTGTCCATCACTTCGGCATCATATGGAGCATATTGCGGTTCTGATCTACCTGTCGCCTTATCATTAGCCTTCTTAGGCTCGTATCCTGTTGCTTTAGTAGACCGATCTTCTGGTCTAGGCTTATTGGGGGCATCTGCATAGATCCAGTCTCCAAACTTGAGATCCTTCTCCTCATGGATGCCCAGGCCGCACTCTTTGTGATCATGACCAATCAGTCCGCAAAACTTACAGAACCTAGCAAGTTTCTCGTATCGAACCAGGTAAACCTGGCGCTCCTTTGCGCGAACAACACTGACGTACTTTGTGAGGGGCTTACGGATATCATGCCGCGCCCGAACCCTAACATAGTCACCACGGGTGTTTCCGTTCAAACGCATCTCCATAATTTCTCCAGCATCTTTCAGCAGCTTCTCCACGATGTTTTGTTTGCAATAAGGGTCTGGTAGCTTGTGAATCTGCAACCACATGGGGATGTGAAAGAATTCCACCTCCTCCGCCTTGCTGAAGCCATCATACGGGCACAAGAGCACCGCCATGTTGCGGAAGAGCCAAGGCCCTTGCTTCATCATGCGCTCCCAGTCCCCCAAACAAGATGCTTGGACGACAAAACGATTAGGGCCAACTGGCCGAAATCTTACTTCCTGAGCGGGGTTCCATGCCGCCCTCATATCCTTGTAGAAGGCTGATGGGCTAAAGTTCCTGCTAGTCTGAACCCTAGCCAGGGCAAGCCATCGGACGCTTTCTTGAATCTCAGGATCATCCTCATCGATCTCCACATCGGCAAAATCATCGTCGTTCAGATCCAACTGTTCCAGAAAATCACCTAGATCCGATCGTGCAGCCGTGGCGGCACCACTGCCGCCCGTGGCGGAGTGGGCATCGGAGGGGGACACCATCACCGTTGCTGTCGTGGTGCGGAGGCAACGAGAGCAGGGGGGCGAGGGCGGACGAGTACCAGGATCGATCAATGCTGGAGTTTCCGGGTAGGACTCAGAGACTAGGGGAATCGCCTAAGAGGAGAGAAACCCTAGCCGCCAGGCGTAGGGGAAACTTTTTAGAACTGTCGCTGCACGGTGCCGGACAAATATTTATATATGTATTGCCCGGCCAAACGCAAACGGTGCAGCACACCGCCCGTACGGCGGAGCACGGACGAGAGCGTGGCCTACCTAGCTAGCTAGCTAGGTCGTCGGCGGGACCGCACACCGACGCCATAGATACCGGCGGCCGGCGGTGCGGTGCGTGTCTGACAATGGAGTAGCATAACACTAAATCATGGGCCCCACGCGCTCTCTCGCTCGTTCGAGCGCACCGCCGCCGGACGTAGGCCAACACCTTGTGCCTCTTCGCTGCACGTTCACACGGCCACACTGACCACGACACGGCATGCATGCATGCACATGACAGCTCAGATCACGTCACAGTCTCACAGATACCGTGTCAAGATCAAGTCAAACGCCTGCTTTCTTCTTTCTTGCGCATGGCCAGAAAGAAAATTAAGGGCTCGTCTTTCTTTTTAACAATGAGAAACGAGCATGCCTTCTCGACGAATGAACAAAAAAGAGGAAGCGAATGAATTGGCCATTTTGACTATTTTTTCAGCAACCTTTCTCTACAGTACTGGTAGTATACAACTCAATACTCCTTCCGTCCCAAAATTCTTGTCTTAGATTTGTCTAGATACGGATATATCCAATACTAAAACGTGATTTGATACATCCGTACTCAGATAAATCTAAGACAAGAATTTTGGGACGGAGGGAGTAGAATAGAAGAAGAGAAAAGTACTTTCGCTAATTGCAAGGCGCTTGAGATTTTTTTCACGCGCAAGACGAGGCCTGCGAGGATGACGTGACGAGCGGCGGCCACGCTGATGCCAAGCCAGGCCCTCACCGGAGACATGGACGACACTGCAAGCGGCAGCATCCCTGGTGGAGGTTTCCTGCAAATGGGGAGGGTGATATATAGAAGGATGACCGGGGTGCTAGTCAGCAACGACAATGGGGGAGGTTGAGAAGAGAGCGGGGCGGCGAGCAGTGCACGGTGGCACCCACAAAGCCATGTGTGGTGGAGGCCGACAGTTGGGCCGTGGTAGGCTGGGGCGTGCGTGAGGAAGAAGAAAAGGGAAGGATAGATTACAGTGTTGATTTGTTTCGAGCCAATGAATGAAGATCTAATGGTCCTGATAAAAAATGATTGATGCAAAACTTTTTTAGATTCCTGACTAACTGAAAAAAGAAAAGAAAAGGATACTACATGTTTTCCCTTTGCATCACACGTGCATTTCATTGTTTTGTGTTCGGTTAATTCCTTCCTACTTATCAAAACGAAATAAAAATGATAATTCTAACTGCATATCTTATCTTGGTTACAAAATATGGCCCCACACCTTCGGGTACTCGAGCCAAAATTGGAGCTGTCACATATAATTGGTAATAATCAAGCAGCCAAAATATAAAATGAGGTTACATATCGTATCCTAGTACTTATAAATAGCTTCACATCTTCTGTTACTTGATCCAAAGTTGGAGTCGGCACATGTAACTACGACTGCGAGATCTCTCCGTAAATAAACGCGGATGGCACCCGAGCGGAATTCTTCGTGAAAATCCGAACACGGACGAGTGAGTTAAACGACACGAACTTGGCTAGAGCTCCGTTCTCCTCATCAATTTTTTTGAATGTGTCACTCACTCGCTCGTTGTTGCATTCCCAATGAAAAACTTGTTTGCTACGTCAAGATATTTGCTTGGTGCTGATTTTTAATAATCCTTGCGCATTTTCCGGGTGATGGGTCACTCACTCGCTCGCTCGCCGAGATGGACTCTGTGTGGTGGTATGAACGAACGAAGAGGAAAAGGGCTCGCAAAAGCCAAAAGGAGACGGAGAAATGCTGAAAGGGGACGACGATACCGAAAAAGCATTCCGGTGTCCTTTGCTTCCCTTTCCGTCTGCTGTTTTTCTTTTCTTCTATTCATCTATGTGCTTGCACTTCACTGCGTTCCTTTTGCTGGTTACTTAATTGGCCTGCCATGGCTGACAACATGTGTGTGAAATTATTGTCAGCGCCATAGCCGCCTTGTATTAGAATTGAGTATTCCCAGTGTAAACTAATAGTATAAGACTCGCATACCTCCCTCCCCGCGCCGTCTCCCCGAGCAAGGCGACCGGGGGCTCCCCTCCAACCTTCCAGCGCCAGCCCCCTTCCCCCCACCACCGCCGGCGTGCACCGGCCTTGCCTGCGTGGTGTCGTAGGCAGCAGCCCAGACCTCCCCCCCACCCCCCGCGGCGCTCCGGCTCAGGTGGACGCGGTGCCCCTGGGCCGTTCACGGATCCGCCGGCGGGCGCGTCGTCTCGGGTGGAGGCGGTGCCCCTGGGCCGTTCACGGATCCGCCGGCGGCGCGCCGTCTCGGGTGGTGAGGTGGCGGTGGCGCGGCTGCTTGGCTGCGGGGTGACGCGGTGGCTGGCGCTGACGCCCTCCCGGTCGACGCCCACGACTTGCTCATCGCCGGAGTTGTGGAGGGTGATGGGTAGGAAGAGAGGAGGAGGAGGGGGATAGATTGCGGTATGGACGGAGCCGAAACACGGCTTATATAGTCGTGACCAGGCCATGCGAAGAGCCGGGCGGCCGCTTCAATGCGCCGCAGTGGCCGGCGTTGGTTCCTCGGGAAGCTACCTCCGCATTAAAGTGGTGGCTCTTGATAGGTCACGCTGGCCAGCCGCTTCAATGCGCCGCAGCGGCCGGAGTTGGTTCCTCGGGAAGCTGCGTCCGCATTGAAAGCGGTGGCTCTTGATAGGTCACGCCGGCCAACCACTTCAATGCGCCGCATCGGCCAGAGTTGGTTCCTCGGGAAGCTGCGTCCGCATTGAAGCGGTGGCTCTTGATAGGTCACGCCGGCCAACCACTTCAATGCGCCGCATCGGCCAGAGTTGGTTCCTCGGGAAGCTGCGTCCGCATTGAAGCGGTGGCTCTTGATAGGTCACGCCGGCCAACCACTTCAATGCGCCGCATCGGCCAGAGTTGGTTCCTCGGGAAGCTGCGTCCGCATTGAAGCGGTGGCTCTTGATAGGTCACGCCGGCCAACCACTTCAATGCGCCGCATCGGCCAGAGTTGGTTCCTCGGGAAGCTGCGGCCGCATTGAAGCGGTGGCTCTTGATAGGTCATGCCGGCCAACCACTTCAATGCGCCGCATTGGCCAGAGTTGGTTCCTCGGGAAGCTGCGTCCGCATTGAAGCGGTGGCTCTTGATAGGTCACGCCGGCCAACCACTTCAATGTGCCGCATCGGCCAGAGTTGGTTCCTCGGGAAGCTACGTCCGCATTGAAGCGGTGGCTCTTGATAGGTCACGCCAGTCAGCGCCACCCTCCCTCCCTCCGTTCACATCGCTGCATCAATGTCGGCTGCTGCGTGCTCTGGATCAGCATGAATGCGACACGTGCATCAGAAAGAAAGCACGGGAGGGGGCAGGTGAGGGGTTTGGGTGGGCCAGGACGGTCAGAAGCGGGCGTGGTAGCGGTTCGGACGCCCGCAAAGCCCCCTCCTCCCCTTCCTTGCGTTTGTCCCCGGTTTATGGAAGAAAACGCGTTCGGACTGCCTTTCGGACCAATATAGATCCGTGTTGAATGACTTTCGCGTCCGAACGCATGCGGGCAGTTCGAGGGTCGTCGTTGGAGATGCCCTTGATGTCTCATTTTCCTTTGTTCGGAAATTGTGGTAATACCTGTATCTTCTGACTGAGAAACAAGGTTTTGGCTTTTTATGATGGCCAATGATTAGAAAGGCTCATGGCATGCATGTACATGTGCTGATTGATGTGTAAGCTTTCTTTGATTCTCTGGACCGGCTGACACAGGAGAGGATGGGTCGTTGACTATGCTCATGGATCAGCATCTGCGCGTCGATTTCATCTGCCTAACATGCAAGCGTCGTCCCAGCTGGGATATGGCCTCACTGGTGCATATTTTTTTTATTTGAGCGGGCAAAAGCGTAGCGGTATGTTGGTTCGATCTATCTAGACAAGTACTCCCTCCGTCCGAAAATACTTGTCGGAGAAATGGATGAAAATGGGTGTATCTAAAACTAAATTGTGTCTAGATACATCCATTCTTCCGACACGTATTTTCGGACGGAGGGAGTAATAGATTAAGTAAAACCCTGTCGTTAGATTGGTAAAGTATGGGTAGACTTCCCACAGTGGGAGTAACATAGGTAGTAACATCACACATATCTACTCCCTCTCTCTCTCAGATTACAAGACGTGCACGTACCCCTAGATCGTCAATTTCACTAACCTAATACAAGTCATATATTACAAAAAATATATCAATATAAAATTCAGATGCTCTATTTTTAAACCATATAATTTTTGTATTATATAGTTTATATTAGGGTGATGAAATTGACAACCTAGATACACGTGAAGGACTTGTAAATGATGTGGGAAGCAATAAATGAAGAAAGAGAGAAAAGTGATAACATAACTACTCCGTCAGTTCCCAAATATAAGTCTTTCTAGAGATTCCAACAAATGAGTACATACGGAGCAAAATGAGTGAATCTACACTCTAAAATATGTCTACATACATCCGTATGTTGCAGTTCATTTGAAATGTTTTAAAAGACTTATATTTAGGAACAAAGGGAGTAGTTAGTAGTAGTATGAGTAACATCACACATATCAAGGCAAGATGTGTATAGACTAATAAATAAAATGTTGCATGGTATCATACTCCCTCCGTCCCAAAATTCTTGTCTTGGATTTGTCTACATACGGATGTATCTATTTATATTTTAGTGTTAGATACATCCGTATCTAGATAAATCTAAGACAAGAACTTTGGGACGGAGGGAGTACATCTGTTACTCCCCAGTATTGTTTTGAGAGTAGGACGGATTAATATATGCACTCCTTGGATGCATATTAATTGTCTCAGATTTAGTACAAAGGGAGTAATATTATCGTAGAGACACTTGTATGAAAGTACGAAAAGTGTGTTAATCGGTCTTGTCCACTCCCATGTACGCAGCTACTGCTACCCAGCCAGCCAGAGGTGATCAGTAGCGACGGACGGAGGGCAGGAAGCGAATTGGAATTCCATTCGTGCCAGCGGTCCGTTGTTGCGTCCTGATCGTACGGTATTAGACATGCCGCGCCAGGGCCAGGAAACGGACCGCCGGTACGCCGGAACACGCCGACGAGAGCCAGCCAGCCTGCAGATCGTGGCCTAGCCAGGTACTCGGCGGGGCCGCGCACGCCGACGCCATACCGGCGCCCGGCGGTGCGGTGCGTGGCTGACCATGGAGACGGAGTCGCACCGTAAACTAAACCGCGGGCTGGCCCCACACCCACGCGATCGCTCGCTCATTCCAGCGCAGCACCGCCGCCGGACGTAGGCCAACACCGTCTTCCTCTTCTCTGCACGTTCACACACACACACACACTGACCCAAACACGGCACGCACACATGACAGCTGAGATCACGTCACCGATACCGTGTCAAGATCAAGTCAAACGCCTGCTTCATCTTTCTTTCGCATGGCCAGAGAGAATTAAGGGCTCGTCTTCTTCTTTTCAAAAAATACTACTCCCTCTGTCCCATTAATATAAGAGAGTTTTCGCCACTACACTAGTGTAATAAAACGCTCTTACATTACAGGACCAAGGGGGTATAAAAGAAAAAATCAATGGCTTTCTGCCCAGATTTGTACTCTACCTGCATTACTACATGCTCCCTCCCACGTCCGAAAAATACTTGCCGGGAAAGTTAATTTACATAGACGCATTTAAAATGAGAAACTGCTATGCCTGATTACAATGAGAAATGGCTGTGCCTTCATAAAATATTTGACAGCTTCCTGTTTGATTTGATTAATTCCCTCCTACTTTTCAGAAACGAAGTTAAAAGAGAATTCTTCATGCATATCTTATCTTGCTTACAAACGGCCCCACACCTTCCGAGCCAAAACTTGAGTCGTCATATATAACTCGTAGTCAAGCAACGGAAATATAAATGAGGTTGCATATCTTATCCTACTTATAAATAGCTTCACATCTTCAGTTGCTTGAGCCAAAGTTGGAGTCTTTTCTTTTCTTTTCTTTTTGCGGGGTGCCAGCGTTGGAGTATAATAATTGGCAAACAAAAACTAAGTCATTAATTTTGGTGTGATGGAGTGAGTCTATCGTTGATGATAAACCTTTTAAGTAATAAGACGTCTTTATCAAGAAATCTTTGATGATAAAAATACGTTTCATGTTACTTCGGGCCAAAATGTAAGATGGTATGGCTTTTCGACTGCCACGAATTCAAACCATTTTTCAATTTGACCCATCAAGATTTTAATCGAGTTTCTAGACTATTGAAATATAATCTCACCGTTCGTGTTTTCTGGTCACTTTTGCCTCCGTACCCACTACATAGAGAGTTATTTGTGTCCTACAATAGCATGGCACACTATTGTTTCACATCCCACACGGTGTATTTCACTTTTTTCACATTTCTCTCCTGCTTCGCAAGAGGCACCACACATGGCTGGCGGCCGCATCGGGTCGACCAGGAAGGTGATCCTCAAGCGGCACTGCGAGGGTTGCAGTGGCTCAATTTCAACCACCCCAAACACATTGCCTTTGTCGAGGCTTGTGTGGATGTCAGTCTCCGGCCCGCTCGAGCGCAACTCGACTACAGTTTGCCTGTCGCGGTCGAACTTATTAGCTGTGGAGGGGGTGGGGGAGGGGCTATTCCCCTCTGTCCTTGAAAGAGTGTACTTCCAATTTTATTGAAAAGTCAACCATTTTCATATTTGGCCGTATTTATACAATAATACATCAAATTAGTAGCATTAGATTTAGAATAAAATATATTTTCATCATATGCCTAATTTGTTTCACGAACATTGATATATTTTTGCACAGTGATAGTTTGACTCTCCAACAAAATTGAAAGTACACCCTGTTAAGAACGGAGGGAGTAAAATGGAAAGCGTAAATTTGCATCACATGTCCGAAAAAGTTAGTTTTAGTAGTAAAGTTACTGCCGGTGAAGCTCCGGTAGAAAACGAGGAGGAACGGCTCCAGCATTTCAGCGTCGCCGAAATTCCGTTTCTAGATATATGGAGCAATTATTTAACACTTTTCCAAGTTCCAATCCACCCCCCGCCGCGTCGTCTTCCTCTCGCCTTCCTCCTCCCCGGCCCCGCCTAACCTCCCCAGCTTTTCTCCCTCCCCCTGCCTGGTCCACGGCGACCTCGGACTTTCCTCCACCAAACCGCGCCAACCCCCATTCCATTGGCCGCCTCCTCAAACATCCCCCCGCCATTCGCGCCACCATCCATTCCATTTCCATTCCCTCCTGCTCCCCCGCAGCTGCTCCATCCATCCGCTTCCGCCCCCCTTTCTCTTTGACTCTCGCCGGCCGGAATCGGCCCAACTCCCCCCTTTCTTATCCCCCGTCCTCCCACCTGACCCTCCCTCCCCGGACCCCTCAGACCAGCAAGTTCTTGGAAGAGCAAGAAGTGATTCAGAGGTAGGGATGGCGTCGATCCGGCGGCCGCACTCGCCGGCCAGGGCGCAGCACCTGCTGCGGCACAACCACCCCTTCTCCACCGCCTCGCCGCCCTCATCACCTCTCCGCCACGCCTCATCGGCCGCCGCGCCCTCCTCCTCGCCGAGGAAGCCGGGCCACCCGCACCCGTTCCTCTTCTTCACCCGCCGCCCGCTCCCGCGCTTCGCCGCCTTCTTCCTCCTCGGCTCCTTCATCGGCCTGCTCCACCTCCTCTCCCACCTCCCGCTCCACCACACCCTCCCCGCCCACTCCTCCTCCCCCAACCCCACCCACCTCCACCACCAGCACCCGCAGCAGCCCATGACCCAGCAGCAGCAGCAGTACCTGGCCGACGACGCCGCTGCCGGCGGCGGCGGCGAGGAGGGGGACGCCAGCGACAAGCTGCTCATCGTCGTGACGCCCACGCGCGCGCGGGCGTCGCAGGCCTACTACCTCAGCCGGATGGGCCAGACGCTGCGCCTGGTCCGCCCGCCCGTGCTCTGGGTCGTCGTCGAGGCCGGCAAGCCCACCCCGGAGGCCGCCCTCGCGCTGCGCCGCACCGCCGTCATGCACCGCTACGTCGGCTGCTGCGACGCCCTCAACGCCTCCGCCTCCCCCGCCGTCGACTTCCGCCCGCACCAGCTCAACGCCGGCCTCGAGGTCGTCGAGAACCACCGCCTCGACGGCGTCGTCTACTTCGCCGACGAGGAGGGCGTCTACTCCCTGCCGCTCTTCGACCGCCTCCGCCAGATCAGGTACCCCCATCTCCCCCATCCCGCCTTCAGATTCAGCCGCGTATGCGTAGTACGAAATGTGCAATCTTTGACCAATTTTTATTAGTCATCTCAAGAATCAAGATCCGAGTTCCAATGTATGCTTGCTTTCTACGATGGCAAAGCAAATTTTGGCATCTAGAGTTGCTGAAATTTGACTAATTCTGCTTTTTTTACAAGATTCGATAGTAGTACTAGCACACATTCCTTGCCTGGAACAGCAGTTAGTATCTGTTAGCCTGGCAAGCAAACGAATCTGAAACCTTATGTCCTGGCACTGCTTCATAAAATTGGATGATGTGTAAAGCTCCAACTCATTGTTGACTTGCTGCTGCCTGTCATTGATTTAGGAGGTTCGGCACATGGCCTGTTCCGACGATCTCCGACGGCGGTCACGACGTGGTGCTGGAAGGGCCGGTGTGCAAGCAGAACCAAGTTGTTGGGTGGCACACCAGTGGCGGTGCCAACAAGCTCCAGAGATTTCATGTCGCCATGTCGGGCTTCGCGTTCAATAGCACCATGCTCTGGGATCCCAGGCTGAGGTCCCATCGGGCATGGAACTCCATCCGGCACCCGGAAATGGTGGAGCAGGGCTTCCAAGTAAGCTCCTCCTTGCTTGTCTTTAGATCTCTTGAGTTACACATAACATGTTCAAGTCAAGTACTATAATGGCTAGTACTGTCTGAGTGTTCATTTTAATTGATCGGCATTTGTCCTGTCCCAACCGCTATACCGACACCGCATACGTGGAAATTCGAAAGATAACAAAAGGTGACAATGGAGCAAAATAAGAACAAAGAAACAGTTGTATGTAGCCATCGAACAACATGGTGATCAATCAAACAAATGGGAGATCCCATTTGCTTAGCTTTGTTTGGACCTTGTTGGCCATGCTTTTCTGCATGGGGTATTAACATCTGAGATTCTTCTTGTTACTTTGCAGGGAACCACGTTTGTGGAGCAGTTAGTGGAGGATGAGAGCCAGATGGAGGGCATACCTGCAGACTGCTCCCAAATAATGAACTGGCATGTGCCATTTGGATCTGAGAGCCCGGTCTATCCCAAAGGGTGGCGGTCCGCGGCGAATCTGGATGTGATTATCCCTCTAAAATAAATAGTGATCAGCAGCTCTTTTCATCAAAGCACTAACTCGTTTGACAGGTCGGTTCACTTTTCGATCCCCTCTCGCAAACTCTGCTTTCGCTCTCTGCTTCTGGATTGCGATGCGTAGTTGTTTCTCACTTATTGTGTGTTTTGTGTCCTTCAACCTGACGCTAGCGAGTATACACGGGTGCCATTCGGTTATGTTTGTCCTGTCTCTTTATTCCAGTGACATTTTCTCCACGAAATTGCAGAAAGTGTGCAATGGTAGGGCTCCGGATGTTAGATTAGTTGGCATCTGATTGTGACCCCTTTGAATTTTCATCTACCGGGTGTCCTTGGTTGACGGGGACAACGGTGTGTGCAGCTGGCTTTCAGTCACCATGCAATTATTTTCATGGAAATATTTCTGCATCACGCAACACTAGATTGGTTTGATCTAATAATCTTCTGATAATTTCATGTATATCCATTAAGCTGAATAATGAAGGATGTGGTTCAGATCGCTACCGAACTGTAGTTAAATGACACAAATTGATATCAGTTGATTATAAAAAAATAAGGCGGACTATGCATTTGTTTGCGTACATCACAGCTATCGCTTTCGCCTTGGAATAAGTTCTTTTTTCCTAGCCTCTGAATAAGTTTGTACCTTAGTTGTTGCAATGCATTTATGCTTAAGTCTCTTCAAACTTTATCTGAACCCAATTGCTGGTGCTTTGTTTCAGGCATTTACATAGCAGTTGAGCCTTGAAGATTGGGCTTAACAGGTGCAGAGGCATTCCAGGCTGACTTACCTTTGAGAAGCAGCAGCAGCAGCTCTTGGCGAGACGTTGCTACATAGTAGTTTTCACAGTCCGACTTTTGCGAAATATTTTGTAGGATGGAAAGAACTAGTGGGGCAACTCAACTCTTTGCCGTGTAAATGTAAATGTTGTCGCGATTTGTATTCATTTGTTGAGTTGCAAAAGCCAAAAGGTGGAATATATATGCAAGATTTGAATATCTTCTAGTTGGTGCACATGGTCTTGGTAGATGTTCAATACAAAGGTTTAAAGGTGCCCTTTGATTTGCAGCATTCTTGAAATGCATGAATAGGAGAAAGTTTAGTTGAATGTCTACTAAGATCCTATAGGATGTGAAAGTCGTCGGAATTTAGATCAACGAGTGTTTGATGGACAACAGAATTTGTACCAAGTGGTTTGTGGATGGAAATTTTCCTCTAAAAAGGAGTCGAGAGCAATCGTTAAAAAAAGATCCAAGGATTCCAATACGGTGGATGTATGTACAAAAAAGATCATAAGAATTCAGATCATTGAAAAAATCTTATCAATTTCTTTGAATCAAAGGAGCCCTTATTGACAGACTCAAATAGTTGGTGATACTCTGCTCAAGCTATTTGAGTGTGCACTCTACCGGATGAACGAACTCAGAACACAACTTGCTTGGAGCACAACAAATTTGCAGGAAAAAAACAGGTTCTAAACCGGCATTTAGATTTCAGCATGACATCCAGCTAAAACACCAGCTGCTTCATAAATAAAACATGATACCTGATACAAATTCTGAATAATCCCAAAGCCAAACTTTGGAAAAGAAACAATCATCACGATAAACAGGCATCCAATATGAACAATCAGGAATGTGTGTAACCGAGTAACGGCTGACTTCAAGCATTTGTTGTAGGATGGAAAACTGGTGGGGCAACTCTGACTCTTTACCATGCAAATGTAAATGTTGTCGCGATTTGTATTCATTTGTTGAGTTGGAAATGACAAAAGGTGAAATATATATATAAACATTTGAATATATTTGAGTTGCACATTGTCTTGGTAGATGTTCAATACAAAGGTTAAAGGTGCTCTTTGATTCACAAGATTTTCAAAATGCAGGAATAGGAGATATTGAAGTTGACCGTCTTAGATCCTGTAGGATTAGAAAGTCATAGGAATTCAGATCAAAAGAGTGTTTGATGGACAAAAGAATTTGTACCAAGGGGTTTGAGTGGATGGAAATTTTTCTCTAAGGAGTCAAGAGCAATCTTTACAAACAAAGGATCTAAGTATTCCATTACTGTGGATGTATGTACAAAAAAGAATCATTAGAATCAAATCATCAAAAAAAAATCTTATGTAATTTCTTTGAACCAAAGGAGCCCTCATTGAGAGACTGAAATAGTTGGTTATACTACGCTGAATCTATTTGAGCATGCACTCATACTGGATGAACAAACTCAGAACACAACTTGCTTCAAAGAATTATTGCAGAACACGATGAAAAAAGAATCAGGTCCTAAACCAGCATTTAGATTTCAGCACACGACATCCAGCTAAAACACCAGCTGCTTGATAAAAAAGAACATGATACAAATTCTCAATAACCCCAAAGCCAAACCTTGGAAAAGAACAATCATCATGATAAAACAGGCATCCAGTATGAACAATCGCGATTTTGCAACAAGTAACTGCTGACTTCAAGCATGACCTTTGTCTACAAAATTCATGCAGCATGAGATTGCTTAGCATGCCATTGCAACCAGGATCTAGCCAAGCATGGTCACGGGGTAGAAGTATTTCGGATTACAAGATATCTAATACAGAAGGATTGCTCATCTAATCTCTCAGGCTATAATCTCAATTTAGGGACTCGCTCCGATCAGCGGATCATTAATCCTTGCATCCCCTGCCCGCCATCTTCAGTCACCTTGTTAGCTTGGATTGTGTTGATAGCATTTGCGATGTTTCCCTGTAGCAGAATTTTAAGAGGAAACTGGATTAGTTACGGGATTAGTTCTTCTCTAGGTCACTGTAGGAGTTACATCTGACATTCATAAAGAAATTGGAGAGCTATGCATGTCTGAACTAGTTTGCAGCTGAAAATAATCTACTGAAATTCAAGACGAGGTAGAGGCTTACCCTCCACACTCCAAGCTTTGAACGTAGACTCTGCCATTGTGGCATCCCGAAGACCCTCGCTGTATGCCGGCTGAAATTACATACCAGACCAAGTATTAAACCAAAAAGAAAGCATAACACTGTAATGTGGACCAAGAAGTCTTGTGGACATGAATACCTGACAATGACCAACTGATTAAGCTGGTCAACTTTGCAGTCCAATATCTTGGATGAAATTGCTTTCACAATCCAATACTCCACCTCATCATCATTGATCTATCAAGGAAGTAAAAAAGTCAACATAAAACTAAATCAAGTGAACGACAATAGGAAGGCAAGGTAAGCCGATTACCTCAAGGGCTTTTGTAATTGCAGAGTAAGGAATTTCCCCAGAACAATGGCCGCTCAGATCAAGTAGGGACATCAGGCGCATTTTTGTTATGCACTCCTCATGAACCAGTCCTGTAAATGGTCCATCATTAGATATCCAAAAGTTGAAGCAACACAGTATTGCCAACATTGGTTCACCAGAACATACCATATCCTTGCAGCAAGGTAGAGTTAGCAGTCTGAAACGCTAAATAGGATTCGAGCCTCTGAGTAAGGAATATCTTCAGTAGCTCGTAAACTGGCTGGTACTTCTCATCTTTCTCGAGCTGTGCAACAGATGGCATATCGAGCAGGTCACACTGCAATAAGCATATTTCCGTCAATACAGCATATAAGGTATGCAGCCAGTGCTAGGTTTTTAACTGGCATTAAACCACATGTATAGTTTGCCAAGGTTAAAACTTGCTAAATAAATCCCTCAAGAATTTCAGAACCTGTTGGCATACAAGGCACAACGCCATACAAAGCAGGCAGAGGAATTGGGCAATGCAGTGCATAGCAGCACAAGTTTGTGGAAGCAGTAATCCATCCAACGGCTCGCTCTGGTAGTAACCAGACATATTTAAAGGTTGACAAGATTAAACATGTGCTAGCTAATGTGAGCAGATAGCTTTAGTCTTAAATCTATATAGTAATATTTGTCTGTTATTACCAAATTCACATTTGGTGATATGTTATATCATGTTCTGGTACAAAGAATGAAATGCATCACTCACAGAGAATCAAACACATAAGCATTATGTCTCGCACTAAAATTTTTCCGCCCAAACACAAGACCTAAGGTGGAGATGTGAACCGAAGGATAAAAGTACCTGATAGAGATCAGATGACTTGACAAACTCAATGATTGCTGCAGCAGCTTCTTCCTTCGCTGCACCGATTGCATCAGCATCATCAGCCGACCCATCGAACGTGGCCAGGTACTTGTTGAGAAACTTGAAGTACTCCTTGGTCATGCTGTCAATCATCATCATAACAAGAACGGATCGCATCAGTATACAACAATCTTGCCATGTTACTTATATACACTGGTTAAAAAAAATGCAAGGAACTTGGAAGCAGAGGGCAATGCGTGCCGCACCCCTTGTGGTCCTTGAGAATCCTGGTGGCGGCGAGGAACAGCTCCCTCTGCTCGGGCTTGCCGATGCCCCAGTAGGCGACAAAGGCGTCGATGTTCTTGAAGGTGGGGACGACGCAGTCCGCGGCCTTCCCGGCGGCGGCGAGCTCGAGCGCCTTCCTGTAGACCAAGGCCTTGCCGGAGAGGCTCGGCAGCAGGTTGTACAGGCTGAACAGGCTGCGCAAGTCCACACATTGGCAGCGGAAACACAAGATTCGTCAGGAAAGAGGAAACTTATATGGCAATCCGTTACAGGGAGGCAGGGATGGTGAGAGGGTCGCCGCCGGCGCCGCCGCCGCTTACACTTTGATGCGCAGCGTGGGCTTCTCGCCCGGCTGGTGGGTGAGCTTGGCGCAGATGAGCTTGGCGATCTCCAGCGCCTCGTCCTCGGATCCGGCCTTGGTGACGAGGTTGCAGATGACGGTGAGGATGCACTCGAGATCTGCGGCTACACACGGCAACGCGGGATAAAGCAAGGCGCGATTCAGCGAGGAGCGGACGGAGAAGAGAGAGGGGAGGGGAGGGGAGGCCTGGCTGACCTTTGTCGGGGGCGGTGGGGGCGAGGAGGAGGAGGTCGGCGGAGGCGAGCATGAGGGAGGCCATGTCGAGCCAGCGGCCGGCGAGGACGTGCTGCTGCGCCTCGGCGCAGAGGCGGGCCACCTCCGGGTCGGCGACCTCGGCGCCCCCGTCGGCCCAGGCGAGCTGCGCGGTGGAGCGCACCACCGCCAGCATCGGCTCCTCCTCCGTGGTGTTCACGATCGTCGCCATGGTCGGCTCCTTGTCTCTTCCGCGCTCGCTAGGGTGCGCCGCCGCCGGAGTGGGAGAGGGAGAGGAGGGGATTGGGATTGGGAGTCGACAGAGAGCCAAACAGAGGAAGAGGAGGAAACCCTAAAACATTCGGGCCCACGGGTCAGTCGGTGTCTGCTCCCTACTCCGCCTAGGCCACGAGTCCAACCATCTCCGTCTGATCTAAATGACCATTTTTTTTCACATCGACTACAAATAAAAAAATACAAGCACATTTTCTCTTAGTTTTTTGAGTTTTTGGAATAACTTATAAGACAGTTCATGTGAAATGTGAAATGTCAAACAAATTAGAGAGCGTCTTTACACTTTAGGTATCTGCCGAGGTTAATAACACAATTCAATGTAGAAGCACGGGCTCCCCCATCAATCAAAACCATTGATGGCACCTTAGCACGACGACTTCCCGACTGTATACTACGATAAGTTGTGACTGACTCCGGCGGTGGAGGGGCGATGACGGCGACGCTGGGTGGTGTATGAGTCTAGATGTAATAATTATTATTTTTTGTGTTGTTGTACTGTCTGATTGAAGATGAATTGATCGTCGCAAAAAAGAATAAACTTGATTTTTTTTAGCATATACCTAATGACTGCATGAAAAAAAACAAGAAAATATATTGCTATTACAAGTCATTATTCACACTATTTTGGCCGGGTTTTTTTTTTGCCTCGAAGTCAAAGGGGTTTCTTCGAACAAAAAGTCTTTGTGGTTCCAGCACAAACTTGTGTTAAAATTGCTTGAATTCAATTACAAGATTGAATAAAAAAAAACAAGGTTGCAGATGCTTTGAGCAGAAGAGATTCTCTTATGACGGTAGTCATTGCAGTTACTCCTGCTTGGGCTTCAACCGTAGAAACAAGCTACCTCCTTTTGTGGAACTTTTTCTACAAGTACACAATGGAAAGGTCAAGTTTATTTAAAAAAAAACAGATTTTTTGACTCTTTATTTAATTACCTGTAGTTTTTTTTTCCAATATAGGGTGTATATACAGTCGGGAACTGTCCGCCGAAATGGCCCTAGGAATCGATATGAACAACAAAACTCATAAAGAAAATTAAAATGATAAAAAAATCACAAAAGATCTGTCATATAAAATGTGCATGTTGTCCACGTGCTTGTAAATTTTCATTCGAGCAAAAAACATTTTTGTTTCTCAAAAAAAAAATTGTGGCTTCTGAAAATCAAAGGTTTAAGCACTAACCTCTTTTCTTCGTAGTGTGCAATACTCATATTTTTCCACATTAATTTACAAGCACACAAAAGACTCGGACATTTATTTAAAAAATTGGAATTGTTCGGCATTGCGATGGACTTATATTCATTCGTGGGCTCAGCTGCATTTTTTTTTCATTTGACCATCAGCTTTTGATACTATGAGCAGAATATAAGACAAAAGTAAGAGAAATGGATCTGCATAACAATTGTGGCATTTTAATGTGGGTGTGTTTATGGATTTGTACACACTCTTCTTCATAATCTGCAGTACTGCTTTCTGCTCTTATCTCTATGCCTTCAGGTCAGATCACACATAAATTCGCTAGGAGAATTGATTATATAGACCAATTTGATCCGAATACTTTGGGCAGGATCACAAACACATCTATTCCCTCCGTTCGGAATTACTTGTCACAAAAAATGAATGTATCTACAACTAAAATACATCTAGATACATTCATTTCTTCGACGAGTAATTCCGAACGGAGGGAGTAGTTTATTACTGCCTGTCCATCCAAGCTATTATTGTTTGACAGAAATCACAGTTCACTTGGAAAAATACTTCACATTGTTACTGACAAGTCATTCTCTTTCTACATTACAACATCGGGGGCAGGGGATGCCACCCTTTTTCTTCTTTCCTCACTGTAATCAGGAACTACAACACAATTTAACCAACCAATATTCTCAAAACAAGGAAACAGAAAAAGGGGCAGTAAAGTAATATCATATCATCGGTCCACTGTAAAAATGAATATGCTCCCCAGAACACAAATCCGAGGAGTTACAAAGCACGGAGGCAGGCGACCGTGGCCACTATGACGACGTAGCACAGGGGAAAATTCTTAATCTTCCGCGGAGTGAGCTGGGGCTTCGGCATCAGCCGCATGATCTGCGGCCATCCTTTCCTCGAGAACCCTCTCGCCACGCTCCCTGCAATGGTGAGAGTTGAGCTGGTGAGCTTTGGAACAATAAAATGTTTTCCGAGAACTCATGATTCCGAGTTCTCAGCTTCACTGTACTAGCATTTTGTGGACTCATGTATACTGTGTTTTGCGTGTGAACTGTACCTTCTTCTCGACGCCTTGGTAGGATCGGTAACTGGGAGGGCAATTTCCGAAGGCTTGGACCTCGCACACAACATCCGGTCAAACAGGTTAGCAACTGGGTCTGTGACTGGCCTGCAAGGATCACACACAGTAAAAATTAATTAGTTGAGAAGCTGGGTGGTCAATGGGATAGCCTTTGCCAGTGTAGGAGTATAATGGAATTCGAAATTACCGCATGGCATCTGGGAACAAGCTGGGGAAGGAGAAGTCATCACTTGGGTCGCCCTTAAGTCCTGTCAGTGGGTTCTTCTGGAAGTATCTTAGGTAAAGCCAGCTGACGTACATCCCAGACAACAAAGTCGGCAGGAAGTTGATGGAATCCGGCACAATGAAGGCCATGATAGTTGAGAAGCACATGACAAAGAATGGCATCCACTGCAGCAGCAAGGAAGACACAAAGAGACAGAGAACTCCACATCAACAAAGTTATAACTTGTCGTGGAAGAAGTATGCAACAATACAATTACAGCCATAGAAATTGCACTGTACTAATAGTGTTTATCAATGTACCTTAGCCTTTATTTTCCAGAAAAAGCACATGGGGAGCTCAAGGTTTGGCAACAGCTGCTTCAGGCCAACCAAAAAGCCGGCAAGGGCGCCATGGAAGCCAGAAAGTGGCGTTACACTGCACAGCATGAGATAGCAAGGTCAGCTAGCTGGTGGTTATAATGTGCAATATTTCAGCCAGCAGCGTCACGTTATTTTCAGGGACAATAGTATGTAAGCCCAAACAATCATAGTACCGCAGTGACCTAGGTATATATATGAAAGATTATCCAACGGAAGGGTAATAAGTAGACAAATGGAGCTGCTATGTCTATGTGTGTTAAATGGAAATAAGTACCATGTATTCCCTCTGTAAACAAATGTAGCTGCTACTTAATAACAGAATGTTGGCTTAAAACTTACAGGAAGCTCTCTTTCCCGGTGACATAGTACAGGGCGACAGCAATGCAGAACGCAAGGATACCGCAGATGGAGTTGATCAAGATAATGAACTTCAAGAACTCCTTGCGGCCCCAGACTGGTTCGATATCCTTCCCGCAGAAGAGAAGACCAAGGGAACTGCCAATAGCCTACCGAAAACAAAAAAAAGTGGTTAACATAACGCATAGAACACACAAAGGCTGTCTAGTTTAACTTTCGAGATACTGGTATCTTGTTCTGAATTGTGCTTTTCGAAAGTGATGACTGACGGATGCTTTCAATACAGTGGTTCTTTATTTGGAATGTAGTCAGCAGAGCTAGCCGAGTTGTCATAAGTTTCCGTTTCATGGCCATGATGGAGTAGTAAATTGAATACTATTGGAGAGAGATCTAGCTAGTTAACTCACCCCTGGGAGAACTTGCTCGATGTAACCGGCCGTGAAGACGGTCCATACAAAGGGAATTGTCCTGAAAGACACAAAACAAACTATTAGAGATGAAATTCAGCTGCCACTTTGAACCCAGCAAAATTCAGAGCCCCAATTCGGTTCGTTCAGAATTTTACGCACTTGGCGGGGATGATGGCGAGGTAGTTGAGGGAGGATGGGAGGAGCTGCAGCAGCACGTAGCCGCCGATGAGCACGACGACGAGGCCCTTGCAGGTCCGCGTGAACTCCTTCCCGGGAACCTGCACGCGCGCCGACAAAAAGCATCACCCGTAAGTAAGCAATCAACAACAATTGACCAGCAGACGCAGATCTGAGCAGCCACAGACGCAATGAGCTGCCGTCGAGGAGCCAGATCGAGGTCCCCGTCGGTCAACGGCGCGAGATCCCAGGACTACCCCCTCAGATCTCGCAAGAAACCAACTTGCCGGAAATGGCGGGGCGGGCCGCCAGATCTCCCGCCGGCGCGGCGAGATCCGGCCACCGCCAACCGCCAGGATCCAGCCGTCCGGACACGGCCGGCGACCGAGCAAGCTGAATTCATCCACCCACACGCCGAGCAGGCAGGCAGGCACGAATTGGCAGCGGATGGGAAAGAAAAGAGCTTACGACGGCGGGGGGAGCTCCGGCTCCGGCCTGGTCGTCCGCGGCTCCGGCGCCGTGGGGCTCGGCCGTCGGGGCCTGCAGCGGCTGGCTCTCCATCATCCCTGCCTCGTCGTCAGTCAGATCTCCCTCCCCTGCTGCCTCGTCTTGCCGACTACTCGGTTTAGTAGAGGCGCAGGAGGGAGGGGGGAGGTTGTTGGGGGTCAAAGCCTCAGCTCGGGTAAGCGGAGGGGGCTGCTGGCTCACTGCCTACCTCGCCGGTTGCCCGTCGCCTTCCGACCACCCAACGCCCAGTAATTACTGAGCGCACACACGCTTCTCAATTAATTGTGGCGTTTAATCGCGTTAACCTTGCCTACCTTTGCCACCAAAAGTCAACCAGTGAATCACATTGTCTATGTCAAGTTGTGTTTGGGTGTTGGGATTCGAATTGGTGCGGATGCGAGTTTTGGTTTGAAGGAGGCTCGGAAACACATACAGTTTAACGGTATGAAATGTTGCGTTCCGATGGACACCCCCACATGTGACGGCCATGGTGGGATTCGTTGTCGGGGGTGAACGATGCAAGGGGTGACTGTCGTGGAGGATAAGGCCCCTCTAGCGTATTTGGATCCATGTGCAAAGCGGGGAAGACGATGCCATGACCGGCAATGGCGAGCATATTGGAGAAACTACCGTTCTAGCGATATACCGGCAGTCAAGTCACACTGAAGACGGGGATGTTGTAGGTCTAGTGAGAGACATCGGTCGATGTGTAGGTAGTCATCGACGAAAATACATATGGAATCATCATTGTTGATGGTGGTGGTTATCGGCTTGTCATGGATGACGTGAAAGACTCATAATATAGTTCAACAAGAGGCGTCGACTGTGTATTTCACCCTCATAGTTGGAAGCTCATTGGTTACATCATGATCATTGTTACAGTTATACTCGGGGATGTCAAAGATCGGGGGTTGAATAGTGAGGGGCCACCTAGTTGTACTCGTCGTCCTTATCGTAGATGGTGAAGACAAGTTAGAATATTCGGTTCATCTTCATCCGATGACTCCCACTCTTGTGGTCGCTTGATTCAGCTAGAAGTGTTCCCCAATTCAAAATTCATAAACAGTCAAACTACAAAAGAATGCTTGTTCAAAACATTTCCCATGATCTGCAGTTATAGCTCAGGTACTTGCATGCTATCTGGAGCGCTATAGTTGTGTTTGACCACTTTACATGATTTTTTTGGTATTTGTTTCCATGTGTGTTTATGTGTCTTCCTACGACACAATTTTAATGCTTACTAAGTGATGAGTTGCACATTTTGTAGCTTTCCCTCGCCTCTCACTTTTTTTCTCCTTTTTTCATTTCTGTCATCTAGTCAGTCTTACACTTTGTCAAGTAGTAATCACGGTCTATTTTTTTTATCGAAATTTCGGTGGGTGCATTTTTCACATATATTTTTTGGAGTACATTCGAGGATAATGACGTTGAGGACTAGAACAATTATTGTGGAAGATCTTACGCGTTGTTAGGGACTAATCATGGTTCAAAAATTTCTGAAGTTTTGAGAAGTTAGGTGAGCACCTAAATATGTCTCGTACCGAAATTTTGAACCCTAGTATACCTTCTTTCCCGTTCCAATAAATGACGTTTCAGATTTTGCACGGTCTTAATGAGCAACTCCGATAGTTATATTTTGTACTGGAACGTGAGTACATAGTTATTCTAAAAGTTTTATTATGAAACTTTCACCATGATAGATCTAATGGGGGGGGGGGGGGGGGGGGCATCACCTAATAGTGTAAATTTGGGGGCAAAGAGAAAGACAAGTGTGTTTCACATTTAGATCATCTACCAACACAAAACACAATGATAACGTGATCTGAAATAGTTGAGTAAATGCACATTCAAATCAAGAAAAGTACAACTTTAAAAATTGGGTAACTAAGCATGGATGGAAAGACGTCCAGTGAGAGTTGGGCATAGGTTGCTTTCCCTATCCTAACTGCGCACACTTTTTCCACACACCTGTTTTTGATGAAGCATGCGTCCCACCAAAAAAGCATCATTTCCTATGACTTTGTTTGAAAACCCACTGCTACATGGCAGGATGTGGTTTCTTCTCAACTAGAAGTTCAGTTCTCCGCAAACAAAAGATTTTTGTACGATGGCAGACAAATGCATCATCAATAGGCCAAAATAAATAAGTGTTTTTCGGAGGTGACCGAAAGGTAGAATATATGTAGCACCGACTCGTATGGGGGAAATTAGGAAGAACATTGAAAAGGTATAGTGTTGCCAGAAACAAAAGGGAGGAGAAGAAATTGATGGCTCGCCTGCCTGTCGCTGGCGGGAAAACAACAGAGAGCTGATGGTTAATTAGTTTATTTTCACATGGCTAACAACTACTCTGTGCTGCCTGACACCAATGCAACAGTGGTGTTCCTATGAAGGACAAAACAACTTTCTTATTTATTTTTTCTTCTGATTTTCTGACGGCCACATTCCCATAGCAGCGCATCTACAGCCGGACTTGGCAAATTCGGGCCCACAAACGCCTGCGGACAGTGACCGGGCACTCCTCAAATCGCGTCGTCCACATCCGTGTCTCTCATATCCGAACCCCTATATCCATACTATATCATGCACCATCGATGAAACTACGTCGATCAGCTCCGGACATAGAAATAGCACAATAGTTCACCAAAGGATCCACCGAAGTTCACATAAACGACGGACAACTCTATACTACATCTAGAACTTGAAATTAAAATCAACTTCACCACTTCCGGGTCGGCCCTTTCCCCTTCTGGTCGCCGGCGTAACTGTACCCGTCAGCGACTGGTGGAGGATCGTCCGATTCATCATCGGAGGAGCCGTGGTCGGAGGAGGAGGAGGAGTAAATGATGACGAGGCCCTTGAGACACTGGACGGCCCGGTCCTGCTGGTGCCTAAGCTTGGCCAGCCGAGCCGCCTCCTTCGCCTTCTCCAACGCATCTCGCTCGAACTCCTCGATGGCAAGCCGAAGAGCCTTGGCGTTCTTCCACCGGAGCCGTCGAGCGTCCGTCTCCGCCGTCGTAAGTGACCGGCGTTAGACCCACGCGAGGAGCCGCTTGTCCTCGTAGGGCTCCGCCAGTAACCCACACCGGCGGCAAACAGAGCTCTCCACAACCTCCCTCTCCCTTGCCCACCGCCTCTCGCGACGGGCGGCGCGCCTCTGACTCCGGCGTGCGCGTGGCGAGGGGACGACATGGGGAAGCAGCAGCCGGCGGGGCAAGGGGACGACGTAGGGGAGGCACCGATTGTGTTGGTCGCCTGTCGGATCTGCCCATGGGCCGGGATGGGCCAGCGCCGGCGTCCGAGATGCACCGACGAGGAAGCTGCAGCTACAGATCCGGAGCTGTCCCCGGTCTCCACCTTGGACCACTCCAAGGCGATGCGTAGGGCAAGCTCATACTCTGGATCCACCTCGTCGTCGGAGCGGCTGCTGGAGCTCGACATTGCGCCGGATTCAATCGGAATCGATGAGGGGAGAGGAGAGGACGTAGAGAGAGAGAGAGAGAGAGGGAATGAGTGAGGTAGGGTTTTAGACCGACGAGGCCGATGGGTTTTTTTGTGGGGACATCCGTGGGGTTGGTGGTGGGTTGGGCTTGTCAGGCAGACGCGCCCAGGCGTGCCTGATACGTCTCCAACATGTCTATAATTTTTGATTGTTCCATGCTATTATATTACCCCTTTTGGATGTTTATGAGCTTTATTTTACACATTTATATCATTTTTGGGACTAACCTACTAACCGGAGGCCCAGCCCATATTGCTGTTTTTTTTTTTGCCTATTTCAGTATTTCGAAGAAAAGGAATATCAAGCGGAGTCCAAACGGAATAAAACCTTCGGGAGCGTGATTTTTGGAACGAACATGATCCGGAGAGCTTGGAGTGCAAGTCAAGAAGCTTCCGAGGAAGCCACGAGATAGGAGGCCGCGCCCCCCCCTGTAGGGCGCCCCCCTGTCTCGTGGGCCCCTCGGGCGGCCATCGATGTACTTCTTCCTCCTATATATACCTACGTACCCCGAAAACATCCAGGAGCACCCCGAAACACAATTTCCACCGCCGTAACCTTCTGTATCCGCGAGATCTCATCTTGGAGCCTTCGCCGGCACTCTGCCGGAGGGGGAATCGACCACGGAGGGCTTCTACATCAACATCCTTGCCCCTCCGATGAGTTGTGAGTAGCTTACCACAGACCTACGGGTCCATAGTTATTAGCTAGATGGCTTCTTCTCTCTTTTTGGATCTCAATATAATGTTCTCCCCCTCTCTTGTGGAGATCTATTCGATGTAAACTCTTTTTGCGGTGTGTTTGTCGAGATCCGATGAATTGTGGGTTTATCATCAAGTTTATCAATGAATAATATTTGAATCTTCTCTGAATTCTTTTATGTATGATTGAGTTATCTTTGCAAGTCTCTTTGAATTATCAGTTTGGTTTGGCCTACTAGATTGGTCTTTCTTGCCATGGGAGAAGTGCTTAGCTTTGGGTTCAATCTTGCGGTGTCCTTACCCAGTGACAGAAAGGGTTGCAAGGCACGTATTGTATTGTTGCCATCGAGGATAACAAGATGGGGTTTATATCATATTGCATGTGTTTATCCCTCTACATCATGTCATCTTGCTTAATGCGTTACTCTGTTCTTATGAACTTAATACTCTAGATGCAGGCAAGAGTCGGTCGATGTGTGGAGTAATAGTAGTAGATGCAGGCAGGAGTCGGTCTACTTGTTATGGACGTGATGCCTATATACATGATCATGCCTAGATAATCTCATAACTATGCGCTTTTCTATCAATTGCTCGACAGTAATTTGTTCACCCACCGTAATACTTATGCTATCTTGAGAGAAGCCACTAGTGAAACCTATGGCCCCCGGGTCTATCTCTTATCATATTTGTTTTCAATCTACTTTTATTTACATCTTTACTTTTTGCATCTATATTATAAAATACCAAAAATATATTTATCTTATCATACTATCTCTATTAGATCTCATTTTCGCAAGTGGCCGTGAAGGGATTGACAACCCCTTTATTGCGTTGGTTGCGAGTTCTCAGTTTGTTTGTGTAGGTGCGTGGGACTTTTGAGGAGCCTCCTACTGGATTGATACCTTGGTTCTCAAAACTGAGGGAAATACTTACGCTACACTTGCTGCATCACCCTCTCCTCTTCGAGGAAAACCAACGCAAGCTCAAGACGTAGCAAGAAGTATTTCTGGCGCCGTTGCCGGGGAGGTCTTCGCTCAAGTCAAGACATACCAAGTACCCATCACAAACCCATCTCCCTCGCATTTACATTATTTGCCATTTGCCTCTCGTTTTCCTCTCCCCCACTTCACCCTTGCCGTTTTATTCGCCCTCTCTTTCCCAATCTCCTCCTCTCTTTTCACTTGCCTTTTTCTGCTTGCTTGTGTGCCTGTTTGTCCTCATGGCTTTACCTAAGGGTCCTGACCACCTTCTCAGAAGGATGGATGAGATTGAATCAAATATTAGAAGCTTTATGAATTTGTAATTTGGGCACAGTAATTTCTTTAGAAAAGAACTTAAGGAACAAAAAAGTTTTTTGGGGTTTATGAACAAAGAGCTTGATGATATGAATAAAGAATTTTATGGTGTTAACGCTCAAATTACCCGGCTTGAAAATGCTATAGCCAAAATTTCTGACAAGCAATCCACCCTAGTCAATAAGATGGCCGCTAAACCAGAAAAATTACATGAAAATAATGATGAGGATCTTAAAGTTATTGATGCGTCTCCGATTAGATCTATGTTTTGCAATATGAATTTTGATAATTATGGGACTGATGATGAATCAACTTTGCCTAGAAGGCGTCCCAAGAATTCGGAGTCTTTAGATCTTAATGCTAAATTTGGTAAAAGTGAGATTGGAGAATCCTCAACTTCCAATAATGTTGAACCTACTATCTTGGATTTCAAGGAATTTGATTATGATAATTGCTCTTTAAAAGTTTGCCTTTCCTTGTTGCAATCTGTTGTTAATTCTCCTCATGCTTATAGTCAAAATAAAGCTTTTACCAAACATATTGTTGATGCCTTGATGCAATCTTATGATGAAAAACTTAATTTGGAAGTTTCTATACCTAGAAAACTTAACGATGAGTGGGAACCTACTATAAAGATTAGAATTAAAGATTATGAGTGTTTTGCTTTGTGTGATTTGGGTGCTAGTGTTTCCACGATTCTGAAAACTGTATGTGATATTCTAGGTTTCCATGATCTTGATGATTGCTCTTTAAATTTGCACCTTGCGGATTCCACCATTAAAAAGCCTATGGGAAGGATCAATGATGTTCTTATTGTTGCAAATAGAAATTTGGTACCCGTAGATTTTATCGTTCTTGATATAGATTGCAATCTTTCTTGCCCTATTATTCTTGGTAGACCTTTCCTTAGAACGATCAGTGCGATTATTGATATGAAGGAAGGGAATATTAGATTTCAATTTCCATTAAAGAAAGGCATGGAGCACTTTCCAAGAAAGAAAGTCAAATTACCTTATGAATCTATCATGCGTGCTACTTATGAATTTAGTGCCAAAGATGGCACTCGTTAGATCTATCCTTGCTTTTATGCCTAGCTAGGGGTGTTAAACGATAGCGCTAGTTGGGAGGCAACCCAATTTTTCTTTATGTTTTTTTGTTTTTGCTCCTGTTTAGTAATAAATATTGCATCTACCTTCTGTTTAGATGTGTTTTTATCTTTTAATTAGTGTTTGTGCCAAGCAGAACCTATAGGATAACCTACGATGATAGTTGATTTGATTCTGCTGAAAAACAGAAACTTTGCACGCACGAATATAATTTTGTTAAATCACAGGAACGTGCTTTTGCGTTGATTCTTTGTGCTTCCGTTCAATAAACAAATTTTCCAGGACTTCCTATTTTGGTAGGATTTTTAGAGTTCCATAAGTTTGCGTTAGTTACAGATTGCTACAGACTGTTCTGTTTTTGACAGATTCTGTTTTTCGTGTGTTGTTTGCTTATTTCAATGCATCTATGGCTAGTAAATTAGTTTATAAACCATAAGAAAGTTGGAATACAGTAGGTTTAACACAAAATTAAATAAAGAATGAGTTCATTGCAGTACCTTATGTGATGGTTTTGTTTTCTTTCACTAACGGAGCTTATAAGATTTCCCGTTGAGTTTTGTGTTGTGAAGTTTTCAAGTTTTGGGTAAAGCTTTTATGGACTATGGAATAAAGCGTGGCAAGAGCCTAAGCTTGGGGATGCTTATGGCACCCCAAGATATTCAAGAATAGCCAAAAGCCTAAGCTTGGGGATGCCCCGGGAAGGCATCCCCTCTTTCGTCTTCGTTCATTGGTAACTTTACTTGGAGCTATATTTTTATTCGCCACATGATATGTGTTTTGCTTGGAGCGTCGTGTATTATATTAGTCTTTGCTTTCTAGTTTACCACAATCATCCTTGCTGTACACACCTTTTGGGAGAAGCCTATTTGATTAGAATTTCCTAGAATACTCTATGTGCTTCACTTATATCTTTTGAGCTTGATAGTTTTTGCTCTAGTGCTTCACTTATATCTTTTAGAGCACGGCGGTGTCTTAATTTTGAAGAAATTACTAGTCTCTCATGCTTCACTTATATTATTTTGAGTTAGAACAGCATGGTATTTGCTATTATCATAAAGTTGGTCCTAGAATGATGAGCATCCAAGTTGGGTATAGTAAAAACTATCATAGGAAGTGAATTGGATGCTATGATCAATTTGATACTTGATAATTGTTTTGAGATATGGAGGTAGGGATATTAAAGTCATGCTAGTTGGGTGATTATGAATTTAAAGAATGCTTGTGTTGAAGTTAGCAAGTCCTGTACCATGCACGTATGGTTAAAATTGTGTAACGAATTTGAAACATGAAGTGTACCTGGCTTGTGCATCCTTACGAGTGGCGGTCAGGGACGAGCGATGGTCTTTTCCTACCAATCTATCCCCCTAGGAAAATGCGCATAGTACTTGATTTTTGATGACTTCTAAATTTTTGCAATAAGTATATTAGTTCTTTTGACTAATGTTGAGTTCATGGATTATACGCACTTTTACCTTTCCGCCTTTGCTAGCCTCTTCGGTACCGTGCATTGCCCTTTCTCACCTTGAGGGTTGGTGCAAACTTCGCCGGTGCATCCAAACCCCGTGATACGATACACTCTATCACACATAAACCTCCCTATATCTTCCTCAAAGCAGCCACCATACCTACCTATTATGGCATTTCCATAGCCATTCCGATATATATTGCCATGCAACTTTCCACCGTTCCATTCATCATCATGACATACTTTACTTTTGTCATATTGCCATTGCATGATCATGTAGTTGACATCGTATTTGTGGCAAAGCCACCAAGCATTATTTTTCATACATGTCACTCTTGATTCATTGCACCATCCCGGTACACCGCCGGAGGCATTCATATAGAGTCATATCTTGTTCTAGTTTTGAGTTGTAATTCTTATGTTGTAATCTATAGAAGTGTGATGATCATCATTATTAGAACATTGCCCAAAGAAAAGAAAAAAAGAAGAAAGGCCAAAAAGAAAAAAAGGAAGGCCCAAAAAAAAGGGAAAAGAAAAAGAGAAAAAAGAAAAAAGAAAATAAATAAAAAGGGCAATGTTACTATCTCTTTTTCCACACTTGTGCTTCAAAGTAGCACCTTGTTCATCATGTAGTGAGTCTCATATATTGTGCTTCAAAGTAGCACCACGTTTTTCATATAGTGAGTCTCATAAGTTGTCTTTTTCATACTAGTGGGAATTTTTCATTATAGAACTTGGCTTGTATATTCCTACGATGGGCTTCCACAAATGCCCTAGGTCTTCGTGAGCAAGCAAGTTGGATGCACACCCACTAGTTTTCTTTTGTTGAGCATTCATTTGTAGCTCTAGTGCATCCGTTGCATGGCAATCCCTACTCCTCATGTTGACATCAATTGATGGGCATCTCCATAGCTCGTTGATTATCCTCGTCAATGTGAGACTTTCTCCTTTTTTGTCTTCTCCACACAATCCCCATCATCATATTCTATTCCACTCATAGTGCCATATCCATGGCTCATGCTCATGTATTGCGTGAAGGTTGAAAAAGTTTGAGATTATTTAAGTATAAAACAATTGCTTGGCTTGTCATCAGGGGTATAGAAGTTGGGAACATCTTTGTGTGACGAAAATGAAGCATAGCCTAACTATATGATTTTGTAGGGATGAACTTTCTTTTGCCATGTTATTTTGAGAAGACATGATTACTTTGATTAGTATGCTTGAAGTATTACTATTTCTTTTATCAATATGAACTTTTATTTTGCATCATTTGGATCTGAACATTCATACCACAATAAAGAAAATTACATTATGAATTATGCTAGGTAGCATTCCACATCAAAAATTCTCTTTTTATCATTTACCTACTCGAGGAAGAGCAGGAATTAAGCTTGGGGATGCTTGATACGTCTCCAACGTATCTATAATTTTTGATTGTTCCATGCTATTACATTACCCCTTTTGGATGTTTATGGGCTTTATTTTACACATTTATATCATTTTTGGGACTAACCTACTAACCGGAGGCCCAGCCCATATTGCTGTTTTTTGCCTATTTTAGTATTTCGAAGAAAAGGAATATCAAACGGAGTCCAAACGGAATGGAACCCTCGGGAGCGTGATTTTTGGAATGAACATGATCCGGAGAGCTTGGAGGTGCAAGTCAAGAAGTTTCCAAGGAAGCCACGAGATAGGAGGCCGCCCCCCTATAGGGCGCGCCCCCTGTCTCGTGGGCCCCTCGGGCGGCCACCGACGTACTTCTTCCTCCTATATATACCTACGCACCCCGAAAACATCCAGGAGCACCACAAAACACAATTTCCACCGCCGTAACCTTCTGTATCCGCGAGATCTCATCTTGGAGCCTTCGCCGGCACTCTGCCGGAGGGGGAATCGACCATGGAGGGCTTCTACATCAACATCCTTGCCCCTTCGATGAGTTGTGAGTATTTTACCACAGACCTACGGGTCCATAGTTATTAGCTAGATGGCTTCTTCTCTCTTTTTGGATCTCAATACAATGTTCTCCCCCTCTCTTGTGGAGATCTATTCAATGTAAACTCTTTTTGCGGTGTGTTTGTCGAGATCCGATGAATTGTGAGTTTATGATCAAGTTTATATATGAATAATATTTGAATCTTCTCTGAATTCTTTTATGTATGATTGAGTTATCTTTGCAAGTCTCTTCGAAGCTTGGTTTGGCCTACTAGATTGGTCTTTCTTGCCATGGGAGAAGTGCTTAGCTTTGGGTTCAATCTTGCGGTGTCCTTACCCAGTGATAGAAAGGGTTGCAAGGCACGTATTGTATTGTTGCCATCAAGGATAACAAGATGGGGTTTATATCATATTGCATGAGTTTATCCCTCTACATCTTGTCATCTTGCTTAATGTGTTACTCTGTTCTTATGAACTTAATACTCTAGATGCAGGCAGGAGTCGGTCGATGTGTGGAGTAATAGTAGTAGATGCAGGCAGGAGTCGGTCTACTTGTTATGGACGTGATGGCTATATACATGATCATGCCTAGATAATCTCATAACTATGCGCTTTTCTATCAATTGCTCGACAGTAATTTGTTCACCCACCGTAATACTTATGCTATCTTGAGAGAAGCCACTAGTGAAACCTATGGCCCCCGGGTCTATCTCTTATCATATTTGTTTCCAATCTACTTTTATTTGCATCTTTACCTTTTGCATCTATATTATAAAATACCAAAAATATATTTATCTTATCATACTATCTCTATTAGATCTCACTTTCACAAGTGGCCATGAAGGGATTGACAACCCCTCTATTGCGTTGGTTGCGAGTTCTCAGTTTGTTTGTGTAGGTGCGTGGGACTTTTGAGGAGCCTCCTACTGGATTGATACCTTGGTTCTCAAAACTGAGGGAAATACTTACGCTACACTTGCTGCATCACCCTCTCCTCTTCGGGGAAAACCAACGCAAGCTCAAGATGTAGCAGTGCCCGGGCCACCCCAGATCCTCCCCATATTTAGGCTGGATATGGGGGGCGCCAGTCGGTCCGGGCGTTTGAGGCCTATTTGAGGCGTCCGTCTGGGTTCAAAAAACATGACCGGCAGCCCGCCCGGGCGTATGAGGCGGCTTTGAGAGGTCTGGCTGTAGATGCTCTAACTATTTCTGGGAGTATAGGTGTGACTTAAAACAAGGAACACATCCGGGAAACAATAGTTGTCGATCTCAGACAATTTTGACAAAATCTACCAGATTACAAAAACTGCTGAGCTGCTTGATGATGTCTACTACGCAACTTTATTCTTGTAGACTCGTGTTGGGCCTCCAAGTGCAGAGTTTTGTAGGACAGTAGCAATTTTCTCTCAAGTGGATGACCTAAAATTTATCAATCCGTGGGAGGCGTAGGATGAAGATGGTCTCTCTCAAACAACCTTGCAACCAAATAACAAAGAGTCTCTTGTGTCCCCAACACACAAAATACAATGGTAATTTGTATAGGTGCACTTGTTCGATGAAGAGATAGTGATACAAGTGTAATATGGATAGTAGATATTGGTTTTTGTAATAGGAACAATAAAAAACAGCAAGGTAGAAATTGATAAAACGGAGCACAAATCGGTATTGCAATGCTTGAAAATGAGGCCTAGGGTCCGTACTTTTGTTAGTGCAATCTCTCAACAAGCTAATATAATTGGATCATATAACCATCCCTCAACGTGCGATGAAGAATCACTCCAAGGTTCCTATCTAGCGGAGAACATAAGAAGAAATTGTCTGTAGGGTACGAAACCACCTCAAAGCTATTCTTTCTGATCAATCTATCCTAGAGTTCATACTAAAATAACACCAAGCTATTCTTTCCGATCGATCTAACCAAGAGTTCGTACTAAAGAAACACCATATGATACACATCAACCAACTCTAATGTCACATAGATACTCCAATGTCACCGCGAGTATCCGTGAGTTGATTATATGATATGCATCAAACAATATCAGATTCATAATACTCAATCCAACACAAAGAACCTCAAAGGGTGCCCCAAGATTTCTACCGGAGAAACAAAGACAAGAACGTGCATTAACCCCTATGCATAGATTACCCCAATGTCACCTCGGTAATCCGCGAGTTGAGTGCCAAAACATATATCAAGTGAATCAATATGATACCCCATTATCACCACGGGTATTCATAGCAAGACATACATCAAGAGTTCTCAAATCCATAAAAGTATTCAATCTGATAAAATGAAATCTCAAAGGGAAAACTCAATTCACAACAAGATAGAGAGGGGAAAACACCATATGATCCAACTATATTAAAAAGCCCGTGATACATCAAGATCGTGACATCTCAAGAACACGAGAGAGAGAGAGAGAGAGAGAGAGAGAGAGAGAGAGAGAGATTAAACACATTGCTACTGGTACAAACCCTCAGCCTCGAGGGTGGACTACTCCCTCCTCATCATGGTGGTCGCTAGGATGATGTAGATGGCAACGATGATGATTTCCCCCACCGGCGGAGTGCTGGAACGGGGTCTAGATTGGTTTTTCGTGGCTATAGAGGCTTGCAGCGACAGAACTTCTGATTTAGGGTTATCTCTGGGGGTTTTGGAATATTTGGCGATTTATAGGGCGAAGAGGCGGCGCGGGATGCCACCGAGGTGGGAACAACCCACCTGGGCGCGCCTGGGCCCCAGGCGTGCCCTGGTGGGTTGTGCCCCCCTCAGGGCTCCCCTCTGGCACTTCTTTGGCCCACTAGATGTTTTCTGGTCCAGAAAAAATCTCCAAAAAGTTTCACTGCATTTGGACTCCGTTTGGTATTGATTTTCTGTGATGTAAAAAAGAAGCAAAAAACAGCAAGTGGCACTGGTCACTATGTCAATAGGTTAGTCTCGAAAAATGATATAAGGTTGCTATAAAATGATTGTAAAACATCCAAAAATGATAATATAACAGCAAGAATACTCCATAAATTATAGATACGTTGAAGACGTATCACTTGAGCAGACAAAGCTGACAAATTACTCTACAGAGTGTATATCTCTTCCTTTTCTCCCCATAGAAACAGAAGATAAGTCCATATTACAACCTCGAACTATCACCAAAGTATAATATACAACACTACACTACGAAACTATCTACTTTACAACCTTGAACTACCAAAACCAGAACAGAAACAACCCTAGACTACTTTTTTGCATTGAACAAGAAGACATCAAGGGTACAACCTCCAAGAAGGAGGGACACACACACGCGCGCGCGCGACCGTCGTCACGAAGTGACTACAGCTAGGCGAGGAGGTGCCCTCAACTACAGACACAAAACGGCATTAGGCCTCGTCCAACCTTGCCTCCATCTAAAAATGGCGAGGCGCTGAGGCAGCGCTGTGAGACACCTCCAAGGGCGATTGCAGCTCCTAGACTACTTTTTGGCTGGTCAACAGTCTAGTCAATGTCTAGTCAGGCACCACGTCACCCATGTCCCACATAACCCTAACTAGTTTTTTTTCTTCTATTTGTCAGATTGAATATAAGGGTACTATGGATTTTTGGGATTTTTTTTTCAAAAATTCTACGCACTTTCATTTTTAGCAAAATTTGATCCAAAATGGCTTTGAATTTGAGTTTGAATTTTAATTCCATTTTTTCCATGCAATAAAAACTTGTTGAAACTTTTCTAGATTGAATATAACGATAGTGTGGATTTTCATGATTCTTTTGAAAAAAATTCAGGGCACTTTAATTATTTGGCCAAATTTTGACAAAAAATTGCTCTGAAATTGAATTTGCATTCTATTATTTTATCTATTCAGCAAAACGTGTTGAAACTTTCCCAGATTAAATATAAGAGTAGTGTGGATTTTAAGATTTTTTTCAAGAAATTCTAGGAACTTTAAATTTTTGGCACATGGGTGGCATTGTGGCTGACTGGAATGCTGACCAGTCAAAAACTAGTCTAGGGCTAGTTTCTTGTCTGGTTATGATAGTTCAAAGTTGTACAATAGATGATTCGTAGTTCAAAGTTTTATATTTGACTTTGGTGGTAGTTCAATGTTGTAATATGGACCTCTTTTTTCTAGGTTTTTTCTAGAAGCCACAGTTGGTCCTGATTATTTGTGTCCGTTCACCGGTGCGAAAGAAGCAGCGAGACGATGCCACCACCGGCCGGCCAATGTGATCACGCCGCATGCACGCCTATGACGTCACTTGTTAACTCACACTCCGGTGGCAGTTGTCCTCTGAGGGTATCTCCAACGGCAACCCACAAATTTCTTCTCGCATCCGTCCGCGGACATGGATGCGGGACGACACCATCCAATGCTAGCCGCATATATTTTCACAACAACTCAAACCAAGTGGATGGAACTCGATCAAACATGGCTGGATCTCATTATATTTCGAACATCAAGAACAAAAAAAGACCCGACCCTAAACCTATCCTATTGTGGCGGCGCCCGGCATCTAAGCCTGTGTCGTCGTCCATCTGTCGTCTCCATAAGCACCGACGATAAGACTGATGAAGTGAAGGTGCGGTCTCCAGCGAGGAAGAGTAAAACACGGGAGACGGACCGACCCAGATGGGACATCAGACCCTAACGCCTCCCATGGCCTACTCATCCTCGGAGGAGTCCGCGACCTATTCATTGCCAGTGGACGTGAAGTCCATGATGGAAATGGTGGCGCTGATGTTGTCCTTGTCAGGCATTGAACGAGTCTCACTGTTCCAGGAAAGTTCCAGGCAGGGCCTGTTCAAAATACATATGACATCAGCAACCAAAACAAAACATATTCAGACAGTTACATGAATCACAAGCATTAGAATTCACAGGAGATAGATGTTAGCAAGCAGAAAAAAGGACCCATACTTGTACCAATAATGTTTATGCTAATTAATAGTCAAAGTTTGGGAAACAACCATACCTATCAAGCTGACTTAGGAGGACGTCGACCTATTTCAAGAGGTTGTCTCAATCCCATCATATTTGCACAAGATTCGACAAAGGCATTTTCAATATGCTCAATTGCTTCTGATCCACCTATTGATATCAGGTAGGACAGTCATAGATCTCAATTATCTATAACTCTGACAAGTTATCAGACCAGATTTTCGCTGGAACTGATCTGATGGTGCTCAGCCTTACCAAGGACATGTGTATCAAATTCTCAAGGTTAACCAAGCAGTTGGGAATGTAATTCGACATATCTCCACAGTCTTCGAGGTGTAGCTTTAGAAGAGATGATGGAAGAACTAATCCATTCCATTGAATATTTGGACACTTGCTTAGCTTCAATTCTTTTAAATTACCGAGCTCTTCAAACCTTTCACCTCGCAAAGATGACAATGCTTCAGAATGTTCAATTACAATAACTTTGATTGCTGGGAGACTAGTTGACTGTAAAATATGTTCAAGAGATGACACTCGAGAGCACCGAGAAATATAGAGATAAATGATGGATGAGAATGGTGTGTGGTCAGCCCAAGATAGTGTCAGAATATGAATACCTATCAACCGAAATTGCAATAAACTCTTCAAGTATGAAGGTTGGAACCATGTTGGAGTAGAATCCCCTCTGAAACCACTTAGTTCCAGAAATTTAATATCTAGATGGGGACAAGTAAGCTCAAGCATTTCTTGCTCCTGATCTTTGGTCTTTTGGGTATGATAAAAAACTAAAGTTAGCATTTGAATATGCTTTCTCTTGCTCAACTAAAGCTCCGCAAAACCAACCAGTCCCACATATGACAAATTCAGATGCAATTCTCCTTGGAGATGCATGTTTTTCAACACATCCATAGATATTCCCCAAAATTTAGTGTAGTTTCTACTGTGAACAAGAGTTCTTATCTCAAAGGAGTGCAAGTTAACAAGCTTCCTGAATTCCCTTGGCAAGCTCCGAAAGATACAGTTTTTAGCCTCAAACTTCCTTAGATTATAGAGAGAACAATATGATTTCGGAAATGTGTCCATGGTCCAATGCCTGGGACAGTGAACCTTAAAGCAGCAAAGGACTTTTAAATTTGCAATGGCCTCCGGTAACATAGTTAACTTGGTGAAGCAAGAGGACGGGAAACACAAATACTTTAGCTCTTTGGACCAAGAATTATCTAGAGGGAAAAATACATTTTCCCCGAGTTGCTCCCTGCTCAGAATAGACCGCAACTTCCTACACCTCGTTAATTAATGCCACGAGCTTTTGATAATCAAAACCCTTGCTTGTGAACAATGATACGTGCCAAACTTTTTCAGGTACATTCAATAGATCTGTTTCATTTCTTATAACAAAACATTCATTTCCAGAAACTAGTTGTATCATGTCATGAATTAAATCATGCATCACATACTTCTTAGTTCTTGGTGATATTGCTGATATTGATGATGCAACGACTTCTTGGAAGAAACATCGACTTTCAAGCTCTTCAAAACACCAGATCTCTAGCTGCATACATGCACATCTTATCTTGAGCTTCCACAAAGCATTGAGCAGACCAAAGGTCAACAAGAACTCTTTGCTCAAACTTATGATCCTTAGGAAACATCGCACACAATCATAGACACCTCCTCAAATGTCGTGGCAAATACAAATAACTTATGCAAGGGCTGGAAGAATATCACCTACTTCCTGCTTTAGTTCCCACAGCTCACTATTTAGAATATTGGTCCAATGAACAGTGTCAATCTTCAGTCTTAGCAGGCGCCCAAGTGTCTTTGTAGCTAAGGGAGAACCTTTCAGCTTTGGCACAATCATTCTACCAATACTTGCTAACTTGACATCCATAGTGGAGCTCTTTCCGCCCATAGAACATGCTTAAAGAAATCCCATAAGGTATCCTCTTCTAAGCCTTGAAGCTGAAATGGCTTCATTGTGCATACTAGCTTAGCTACCTTTGAGGATCTAATAGTCACCAGAATCATACTTTCGTGAACTCCGGTAGTTAGAGGTGCGCAAATTTTTTGCCATTATTGCCCATTATCTTTCCCGAAATCATCCCACACATCATCTAAAACTACCAAGAACCGCTTCAATCGCACAACTTTAGCCAGCTTATTTTGAAGGTAGTCTAGATTATCGGACGTTATTTCTTCTCCACAGGGCAGAAAAGGGCATTAATCCCGGTTTTCCTACGAGCCGGGACCAATGGGTGCTTCAGTCCCGGTTCGTGAGACCAGGGGGCCGGCTGAGCCTCGAGGGCCATTGGTCCCGGTTCGTCTGGCCCCTTTGGTCCCGGTTCCAGACATGAATCGGGACCAATGGGCCTCACTCCTGGCCCACAACCTTTAGTCCCAGTTGTTGTCTGGAACTAGGAACGAATGTGGTCCTTTAGTCCCGGTTTTAGCCGCCAACCGGGACTAAAGAGGCCTATATATACCCCCTGCCTACGAGCAGAGCAGTGCACTGCTCTATTTTTTTGGCCGGCCGTGGGAGAGCTTTGTGTTGCTCTAGCTCACCTCCTATGCACATGAGGTGTTCGATGAAATGCCCGAGCCACACTTAAGCTTTCTCCTCTCGAAGCTCCTTGTCCAAACTCCATTTTCCTCAAGATTTGTCTAGGTTTGGCGGTCCATCCTGTCCTGTCCCCGTCCTCACCATCGTCGATCGCCCGCGCCGATATCGTCGTCGGCACCACCGTGGTGAGCCTCTTGTTCTTATCTTCTTTCTAAATTTAAAAATTCTTAGTTGTATGATTTAGATTGATACTTGCATAATTTTCTTACTTTTATTTTATTATTGTTTGTTATTATATAGTGCGATGGTTTTGGTATCCGCCCCCATCGGCCCTCGTCCTGTCTATGATTCGGATGTGGTATATACTATCTTTTATAACTATTTGTTTCATTTAGTGTTTATGACAATTATGCCGACCAACGTGACATAGATGTTTTATCTAGGAGGTATGTGAACCGGAAATTCCAACTGAACCTCTTGTCGAGAGGTTAAATTTAGTTGAAAAAGAAAACGATTACTTGAAGAAAAATTGAAAATAATAGAGGAGGAGAAGATGGCACTAGAGTTGCATGTTGCGGATATCGTCGATGATCATAAGATCAAGATGGATAAAATGCGCTTGATTATTAGAAAGATTAAAAAATATGTCATTCATACTGAGGCTTGGTATCATTATTCAATTGGATCAAATTTTATCTTAGTTGCGATTATGATCGCATATGTTGTTGCATTGAAATGTTTTACATAGTTTCAATGTATGGTTTAATTAGATTCTCTAGAGAGCTATATGTTGTTCAATGAGAACTATGTATGAACTTTATGTATTTATTTTTTCAGTAATAACATTTGATCACTACTGTACTTTGGTTTTAATGTGATGATAAACTTCTATTAATTTGGTCACTTCTCTATTCATGATGTTCTGTAATGGTTTTTGCCATACTTAATTATATATAATGCACGCAGATGAACCGACAATGGATGTACGGTGACAGATGCACCTTCGAGTACATTAAGGGCGTGCATTATTTTCTCGAAGTGGCTGAGGCAAACAAGCAGAATGGTTTTATGTGTTGTCCATGCCCTATCTGTGGCAATACGAAGTCTTAATCTAATGCGAAAACCCTTCACATCCACCTGCTTGAGAAGGGTTTCATGCCACACTATAATGTTTGTACCAAGCACGGAGAAAGAGTGTGGCACCCCGGCTCAGAGCAACTGGTTTACCATGCATTGACAGCCCAGAGACCATGTCTTCTGGCAACACACAACATCTTGGTAGAGAAAACAACCGCTTTATTGATGCTAGCGGATCAAAGTTTATATTACAACAGGTGGCGAGGCCAAGCGGCACATACGGTGCGGCTGAACAATATGTACATTATTTAGTGAACATAAAGGGGCCTCGATCATAACAACTACGCGGCAGCGGAACAACATCGTAGCGGAAACTCCATAGCACAGGGACACTGATGTGGACACAATCTAGACTCGGACAACACTCCTTTCCAACGAGACTTTCTTGAAATCTGGCATGACACGCCAGGTCAGTACATTGAATGTACTTGCAAGCTCACAACAAACATAAACATAATTACAAACAATATCATGATAATTAACCAATTATTAATAATGCAACAAGATAGACAACATGCTGTGATTATGCTCCTGCGAGAAAAACCTCTCGGACTGGCTTACCAATGGCGATCGCTCTTGGATCACAAACATACCAACCTTAAGGTATTAACTAGAGATATCTCGTGATCTTTCCGGCGATCACAACCACGACCAATATTTGGTCTTAAATGGTGATCCTTCCGGCGATCCCAACCGCGACCAACACTTGGTCTAAAACAACAAGATGACCTTTTTCGCCATCATCAATAGTGCAAAGTTAATAACTTAGTGTGCCAGATTTATTAAAGGTTGACCCATGGTGTGACCTACTTTCGAGCGTGTCCGTAACCATGGACTCGGCTATCGATAGATTAATACGCTCTGCAGAGGTAGCGCACTGTACCACACCACGGAACCCATGGCCTCGCACTCCCATTCGGGTGGACCAGCGGCATTCTGACGAAACCCCTCCATTGCCATGACACTCTCCCGGCCACTGCAACTCACTCCCCACTGGGCTAGTCCTGTGTGGCCCCGTGTCTACCAAAGACACAACGACCACCGTCGTGGCCAAAACATAAACAATCCCACACGGGGACCCAGTACCATAAACTCAACAATGGGCACACAAGGTTATGTCTGCTTACCGGGCCAGGGTACCGCACGCCCATAACCTTCCCTTGTTGGAGGCACCGACCAGAGGCATGCAAGAAAATAACTCCACTAATTAATTATATTCATAACCATATTATTCTTTCATCACCAAAAAAAAATCCTAGATTCTTTACCAACTAAGTTAACTTCAAACTTTCTGTGAATCAAGCATATTAACTACAGCAAGCAATTAACAGAATATATATAACATAATAATGATTTAAATGCATGGATTAAATCATTTGTTCAAGTAAGAAAATCACAAATATTGTAATGGCACCATGAAAATGTTGATGTGGCTTGCCTTAGTGCAGATGAGGTTCACAAGCCTCCTGGTGATCCTCAAGACAAGCCTCACCCTCTGAAAATAATTTTAAACACAAGAAGAAAATATCAATAACCCTTCTGAAATTCACCAGAAAATCTAGACAGCATAGAAAAATCTCATCTTTGGTGAGCTGCTAGATTTTTGTACAAAGAACACAATGCAAAAATAATCAATTCATTTGGACTTATGGTTAAAGAGTTTTGGCTGTTTGAAGTTCTCTGGATAAATTAAAATTTGAATTTAAATAAAACAGACTAGGGGGTGACGTCGAAGGCGTAAAGCCTCGGGGCGCCACCACTCGTATCGCTTCGCGCGCGTACTGAGTGGCTGACTAGCGGGCCCCGCTAGTGAGGTGAGGTGGAGGGGGAGAAGGAAATAGAGGACGGCGCGGCTTCGCCGGAGCGCACGCCGACGACGAGGGCTCCTTGTCCAAAACGAGAGGGAGGGATCGAAAGAGGAGACGGAGGCACACCTGCCCATACCCATAGAGTAGCTAGGGGTGGTCGGACGGCGTCGGAATCGGCCTCTCTAGCGGAGGCAGAGAGCGGAGGTCGCCGGAGACGAAGACGACAGCGAACAATGGCGACTCCAGGGGCTCCAACTAGGCGGAACAGCACCACCGACGAGTGGTGGAGGCCCTAGAAGGGTTGCCTAGGCCTGGGAGGGGCTAGAGCTATGGAGACGACCCGAGGGGATCGCCGACAAGCTCGAGCTCGGGAACAGCGACCCGCGGCCTACCCGGCGGGGCTACGGCTATCTACGCGATTGAGGAGTGTGTGGGAGTGGTGGATGGTGCTCGAGGAGGCTGGGGAGGGCTCTATTTATAGCCGAGCATCGAGGGGCGATCGGGCTCCGTCGGTGGACACCTGGACACGGCGCCCGGCTATGAACGGCGTCAGTGAGAGGGGGAGAAGGCGACGCAGCTCACACGGGGACTGTGGGCATACGGGGACGAGCACATGAGCGAGGGGAAGGCGACGAGCACAGTGCGCCGCGCACTGTTGCGTTGGCTGGACCGTGCCTGTGCTCGCTACAACGAGCTCCGGCGTCGGCGAGCGCCAGAAGGGAGTTAAGAGGGTCGAGACGATGATTGTGGCGCAGTTTGGCACGCTTAGGCAGGCGGGGAAGCGAGCACGCGCGCAACAGAGCGCTTGGCGGCGCTTAGTGCGCGGCTGCATGCCAGCACGCCTGGACGAACGCGGTCACCACGTGAACTTTGCCCTCAGGCCGACCTAAGTCCAAATTTCATGTCTGGCTTGTTGTTCGTGGTAGTTTTGAAGGTTACCACACTTGGGTTTGGTGTCAGGTGCAGTAGAAAAGATTTCGCACGTCTAGTAAGTTTCTGATCAGTAACTTTGAGAGCTTACTGTGGTCAAACTACTGGGAGTTGGGAGCTGAGCTTTGGAGGTTAGAAATCATCTACTAAGGTGATGATGCACAAGAAAGATCAGCCACAATGGAGCAAGTAAAATGGTAGTTGCTGTAGAAACTACCATTTCTGTCTAGAACAGAAAATATTTTCTGTAGCAAAAAAATTCCAAAAAGTGATGAAATATTTTTGCTCAGAAAGGTGCCCTAGGGTTCAAATAATATTTGTGAATTTTCTCAGATTTTTGTGGGCAAGAAAAAATGGGGTTGCTTTGGAGCACATTGAGCTAGCTAGGGTTTAAGAGAGGGAAATGAATATTTTTCATTAAAGAAAAATATTCCAAAGAATATTTTGAGGTGAACCAAAGAGGGAATGATGGTTAGGGAGGGAAATGGGACACTTGGGTGAAAGCAAAGGGGCTCCCAAGTGTTTAAGTCCATATGAAAAGATTCAAAACTCCAAATTTCAAATTCAAACCAACTGAGAATCAGGCAAAGAAAAGAGGGCAAAAACCAGGCTGTCACAAACCTCCCCCACTAGAATGAATCTCGTCTCGAGATTCGGTTGCTTGGGAAAACCATTCTGGGTAATGTGCCTTGAGAAATTCTTCTCGTTCCCACGTTGATTCTGACTCTGTGTGATGCTCCCACTGAACCTTGTAGAATTTCCTTGCTTTACTACAAGTGACCCTTTCCATCTGATCCAAAATTCTAACCGGTCTCTCTTCATATGTTAAGTCTCTTGCCAGCTCTATTTCAGTCATAGCAGTCTTTTTCTCAGGCGGTGATATGCATCGTCTCAACTGTGAAACATGAAACACGTTGTGCACGTCTGACAATTCAGGGGGTAGTTCCAACTGATATGCAACAGTGCCCACTCAGGACATAACTAGAAATGGACCAATAAATCTAGGTGCCAACTTTCCACGAGTCTGGAATATCTTGACTCCTTTCATAGGCGTGACTCGGAGGTATACGTGTTCTCCGGGTTCAAAACTGATCTGTCAATGCTTTGCATCATAATAACTCTTCTATCGAGATTTGGCCAATTGTAATCTGTCTCGGATTTCCTTAACTTGTTTCTCAGCTTCCATCATGAGATCCGTTCCGAAAATACGGCTATCTCCAGTTTGGGACCAATTTAAAGGAGTGCGGCACTTACGGCCATACAAAGCCTCATACAGTGACATCTTTAGACTGGTCTGGAAGCTATTGTTGTACGAGAACTTAGCATACAGAAGACAGTCTTCCCATTTAGGTCCTTGGGCCAAAGCACAGGCTCGCAACATATCTTCGAGTATTTGGTTTACCCGCTCTGTCTGTCCATCAGTCTGAGGATGATAAGCAGTACTGTATTTCAGTGCTGTCCCCAAGGCTTGATGGAGACGTGACAAAAAAGCGGAGGTAAAAAGTGAACCTCGGTCAGACGTGATGGTTCGGGGTACTCCATGCAGACTGACTATTCTGGATACATACAGCTGTGCAAGTTGATCTGTTCGATATGTGGTTTTGATTGGGATAAAGTGAGTAACCTTGGTTAAGGTGTCCACTATGACCCAGATTGCATCATTGCCTCGCTGAGTCTTAGGAAACCATGTGATGAAATCCATGCAGACATCATCCCATTTCCATTGCGACACTAGCAGCGGTTGGAGAAGTCCAGCTGGCTTCTGATGCTCTGCCTTTACCTTATTGCATACGTCGCAACAGGCCAAAAAATAGGCAATGTCTTTCTTCATTCCATTCCACCAGAATATTTGTCGAAGGTCTTCATACATTTTTGTACCCCCAGGGTGGATGGAGTACGAGGATTCGTGTGCTTCTGATAGGATTTTATGCTTTAAATCCGCTTGATTGGGTACACAAATCCTTCCACAGAAGCGGAGGGTACCAAATTGATCCTTCGAGAAATCTGAAGTTTGTCCTTCTACCATATTCTTGGCACGTTTCTGCAGGATGGTATCCACTGGCTGGGCCTTGCGGATCTCTTCCTCAAGTGTGGGGGTAACTTCCAAAATATTAGCAAGGTCAGCATCAACTATGACCAGGTTAAGCTGAGCAATCTCCTCTTGAAGTTCAGGAGGCAAGGATTTCAATATGACGTTTAGGCTGACAGGCTTTCGACTGAGTGCATCGGCAACCACGTTGGCCTTACCCGGGTGGTAATTTATTCCAAGGTCATAATCCTTGACTAACTCAAGCCATCTTCGTTGACGGAGATTTAAATCTGGCTGAGTAAATATATACTTGAGATTTTTGTGATCGATAAAAATTTGGCACCTCTTCCCATTGAGATAGTGTCTCCAAATTTTTAGAGCATGAACCACCGCGGCCAATTCCAGATCATGAGTAGGATAATTTCCCTCGTGGGGTCGTAGCTGTCGTGATGCATAGGCTACTACCTTGCCGTCTTGCATAAGTACGCATCCAAGTCCTTGTCTGGAGGTGTCACAGTACACATCAAAACTGCGGTAGATACCTGGAAGAGTCAACACAGGTGGGGTCGTCAGCCGTATCTTTAGCTCATTGAAACTCTTCTCGCAAGCTTCAGTCCATTCAAACTTCTTATCCTTTTTGAGAAGCTCCATCATGGGTTTAGCAATCTTGGAAAAACCCTTAATGAAACGACGGTAGTATCCGGCTAATCCAAGAAAACTTTGGATCTGTGATACGATTGTGGGCGGCAACCAATCGAGCACATCCTTTACATTGCTCGGGCCCACGGCTATACCTTCAGCGGATAGCACATGTCCAAGAAATCCAACTTGCTTGAGCCAAAATTCGCATTTACTGAATTTGGCGTATAACTGATGTTCGCGGAGTCGTTGTAACACTACTTGGAGGTGTTCTTTGTGATCTTCTTCACTTCTTGAGTAAATAAGTATGTCATCGATGAAGACTACCACGAACTTATCAAGGAAATCCATGAATACTTTGTTCATCATATGCATAAAGAAGGCAGGGGCGTTGGTGAGACCAAAGGACATAACTGTAAATTCATAAAGACCGTATCGAGTGGTGAATGCGGTCTGATATGTATCCAACGTATCTATAATTTATGAAGCATTCATGTTATTATATTATCTGTTTTGAATATTTATGGGCTTTACTAAGAACTTTTATATTATTTTTGGAACCTATTAACCGGAGGCCCAGTCCATATTGCTGTTTTCTTGCCTATTTCAGTGTTCCGAAGAAAAGGAATATCAAACGGAGTCCAAACGGAATGAAACCTTCAGGAGCGTGATTTTTGGAATGAACGTGATCCAGGAGACGTGGAGCTGAAGTCAGGGAAGCTTCGAGGAGGCCACGAGGCAGGGGGGCGCCCACCCCCCTGGGCGCGGCCTCCACCCTCATGGGCCCCTCGTGGATTCCCTGACCGACTTCTTTCGCCTATATAAGTCCATATACCCTAAAACCTTCGGGGAACAAGATAGATCGGGAGTTTCGCCGCCACAAGCCTCTGTAGCCACCAAAAACCTCTCGGGAGCCCGTTCCGGCACCCTGCCGGAGGGGGAATCCCTCACCGGTGGCCATCTTCATCATCTCGGCACTCTCCATGATGAGGAGGGAGTAGTCCACCCTCGGGGCTGAGGGTATGTACCAGTAGCTATGTGTTTAATCTCTCTCTCTCTCTCTCTCTCGTGTTCTTGAGGTGGTACGATCTTGATGTATCGCGAGCTTTGCTATTATAGTTGGATCTTATGATGTTTCTCCCCCTCTACTCTCTTGTAATGGATTGAGTTTTCTCTTTGAAGTTGTCTTGTCGGATTGAGTCTTTAAGGATTTGAGAACACTTGATGTATGTCTTGCTGTGCTTATCTGTGGTGACAATGGGATATTCACGTGATCCACTTGATGTATGTTTTGGTGATCAATTTGCGGGTTCACCTTGTGAACTTATGCATAGGGGTTGGCACACGTTTTCGTCTTGACTCTCCGGTAGAAACTTTGGGGCACTCTTTGAAGTACTTTGTGTTGGTTGAATAGATGAATCTAAGATTGTGTGATGCATATCGTATAATCATGCCCACAGATACTTGAGGTGACAATGGAGTATCTAGGTGACATTAGGGTTTTGGTTGATTTGTGTCTTAAGGTGTTATTCTAGTACGAACTCTATGATAGATCGAACGGAAAAAATAGCTTTGTGTTATTTTACTACGGACTCTTGAATAGATCGAGCAGAAAGGATAACTTTGAGGTGGTTTCGTACCCTACTGTCGGTGTCAAAACCGGCGGATCTCGGGTAGGGGGTCCCGAACTGTGCGTCTAGGCGGATGGTAACAGGAGACAAGGGACACGATGTTTTTACCCAGGTTCGGGCCCTCTCGGTGGAGGTAAAACCCTACTCCTGCTTGATTGATATTGACGATATGGGTAATACAAGAGTAGATCTACCACGAGATCAATGAGGCTAAACCCTAGAAGCTAGCCTATGGTATGATTGTTGGTCGTCCTACGGACTAAAACCCTCCAGTTTATATAGACACCGGAGAGGGCTAGGGTTACACAGAGTCGGTTACAATGGTAGGAGATCTACATATCCGTATTGCCAAGCTTGCCTTCCACGCCAAGGAAAGTCCCATCCGGACACGGGATGAAGTCTTCAATCTTGTATCTTAATAGTCTTGGAGTCCGGCCAATGATGATAGTTCGGCTATCCGGACACCCCCTAGTCCAGGACTCCCTTAGTAGCCCCTGAACCAGGCTTCAATGACGACGAGTCCGGCGCGCATATTGTCTTCGGCATTGCAAGGCGGGTTCCTCCTCCGAATAATCCATAGAAGATTTCGAACACCAGGATAGTGTCCGGCTCTGCAAAATAAATCCCACATTCCACCGTAGAGAGAATAATATTCACACAAGTTCAATCTGCTGACGTATTTCGCGGCATGACATCACACCACGGCCAAGTCTTTACTCGAATCGTTTTTATTGTTCCACCTCAGCGCGTTTAGCGAAGCGATTTCCTTGGCACGTCTTGTCAGAGCAGAGATCGTGTCCCCTTATTCTGGGATTCTCATCAATACGGACGTGGGTAACCCAACTGCGCCCGTTGGCACGCCCCCTCCATCGAAGGCGAGTCCCAAACGGTTACGGGGACGACTCTTGGTATTCAACCCCTTTATAACTGGACCAAGGCCTGTTCCTTTTCTTCAATCTCCAATTGAATCCGCCCCTCGCCCCGAGTTCCAACACCCAAGGCTCCAGATTCAGGCGCTTTGGACCTTCGACAATGTCCGGCTCCAACCTACAGGGCCGGTGGATGCCCTCTTCCATCACGGAAGAAGATGTGCTAAAGCTGAGAGACGCCAGGTATCTAACCGGCGAAATTTCGCATAGGCTGCCCGCCCAACGGCAAGTCATTCCCACTCCCGAGCCTGGTGAGAGCGTGGTGTTTGTGTCTCACTTCCGTCGGGGCTTAGGCTTACCGATGGACCCCTTCGTGAGGGGGCTCATGTTTTATTATGGGCTGGAATTCCATGACTTGGATCCGGAGTCCATCCTCCACATCTCATCGTTCATTGTTGTATGCGAAGCCTTCCTCCACACCACCCCTCACTTCGGATTGTGGCTCAAGACCTTCAACATGGAGCCGAAGATGATCGAGGAGCGGCAGGCAGAGTGCGGAGGGGCAGTTATAAGCAAGAGAGCTGACGCTCCGTGGCCCGAGGGCTGTTTTCAAAAGGAGCTCAGTTTGTGGCAACAGGAGTGGTTCTACATCACCGCTCCCAGGGGCACCAGATGGGTGGCGCCGCCTGCCTTTCGCTCGGGCCCTCAACAATGGCTGGCGTCATAGGTCAACAAAGGGCTTGACTGGGGACCGTCCAAGGACGTGCCATTATTGCAGGGTCGCATTCGAGACCTTCGAGAGAGGGAGATCAATCTGGTGGTAGTGGTGCAGGTCATGCTGATTCGGCGCCTTCTGCCCTGCAAACGTCGCCCCCTCCGCCTATGGGAATTCAATCCGGAGGGACCGCGAGCTCTTCAACACTTCATGGGTGCGACGCCCGTGGAGATGTATAAAGTGTTCTTCGGATGACAAGAGATGTGTCCGGACTTGACCGAGGACGCAGGCCTGAGCTGCAATCGCCCGGATACTCAAGTAAGTAGTCCTGTCTCTGGACATGCTGTCCGTACATTTATCATAGACTCGCCCTTTAACTAGCTATCCCTTGAACATGAGTGGATAGCAAAAGCAAAACTGATACGGTGTCCGGCCCCCCTCCCTGAGACCACGCCGGATCCCGTGTTAGTCAAGATGCTGGAGGCTGCACCTTCGGAAGAGGGAGAAGGGGAAAACAGGAAAACTACCGCCTCCGCTAAGGAGGCTCTCAAGAAAGGGGGGATCGAGAATCCCTCCCTTCAAGGGGAGAAGAGGACCGCTTCTGAAGATCCGGAGGCCAAGGCTTCAAAGCGGGGGAAGAAATCTTCACTAGAAGGTCCTGCGCCAGGAGAAGCCCCGGCCGCTCTATTTCCCCAAGGGAATCAGCCCTCCAGTGAGCCGTAAGTAGAAAGGGGAGTTTTGTAATAAGGGACATCCCTGTTTTTATTTCTGAGGATAACCGAAGTTTCACCTTGTAGTTCGGATCTCAGCCCTTCTCAGCAGAGCTCATCTTCGGGGGATCTTCGTCCGGAGATGACGGAGAGCGAAACGCCCCCATCTGCCGCACCGTCAGGTGGGGCGGACGACCCTGAGGTGTCGTCGCGGAGGGTCTCCCCGAGTCCGGCAGGGCCGGAGAGTTCGGCACCAACTGGTGTACGGCCGGAGGAGCTGAAGGATCTGCTCAGGCGGGCGTCTATCTCAGAAGATCACCGTACGTTAATGAGTACGGTGATTGAAAGGATTTCATCCGCTGAGAGCGGGTTGCATGAGGTCGTTAGAAGTTTACTGACCGGGTTTGAGGTACGCAAAAATGATATACCTTTTGACAGTTTTGCACATAGAATGCGCCCTGTATGGATAGTAGCCCCTGAGACTCGGTACGTTGTCAAAAGGGACAGCGTGCCGAGGATCATAATCTCAGTTATAAGATGTCGCCCCTTCTATTCAGGTGGCAGAGCGTTCGGTGGCCAGCCGGACTGGTAGAGTTGCCGAACTGAAGCGGCAACTTGACGTTGCGGATGCAGACATCGCGCTGGTCAATAAACGACTTGACGAGTCACAAGGTATGTGGCTTCTCCGCGGACATCTGGTAAGGGAGCTTGACGCCCGTGCCTTACAACATGTATGCTTAATGCAGATGGCGCCACTACTATGGAGGACCTTCGGGCGGAGCTTGCCCGAGCCAAGGAGCAAGCCAGAAAGAGTAATGCGGCTGCCTTGAAGGCGGCCGAAGAGCTAAAAGCCAAACAGGCTGCTCATTGCCGAAGCAGGGAGGAAATGGCCGAAATGGCCATGAAGCTGAAGGATGCTACCGACCGCTATGAGTTCATTGAAAGAGAACGCTGAGCGGAGCAAGAGGACCTGAAGAAGGCCACCGTCGAAGCCAAGGATGCCCGCTCCGTGATGAGGGCTATAAAGGAGGAGCTACGTCAGGCCGGGGATATTGCGGCTGGAAAGCCTTTTCTGCTGCGTAGGAAATTCACGGATCCGAAGTATGCTCAGTTGGGCCAGTTGTGGGGTGCGGAGGATGCTTATCTGAATTTGGCGGCGAGTGCCGCAGACGCAGTCGCACACTTCCGGGGCCAAAAGGATCATGGAATGGAAGAGCTTTTTTGGTCGGAATTCCATAGTCCGGATCGTCCACTTCCATTAACCGATCGGTTAGCCGAGTGGGCTGAGCTGAATAGGTTGTCCGGACTTGCCATGAAGGATGTCGTGGCTCATTTGTGGCCTAAAAGGCCCGAGCCGAAGAGTTATTTTTGCTTGGTGCAGCAGTTCCTTGATGCGGTGCCGCATATCAAGGCGATGAAGCGGTCGGCATGCATAGAGGGTGCACGGATGGCTCTCGCCCGTGTCAAAACATACTGGGCAGAGATGGAGGCCACCGTCGTTGCATCCCAGGATTTGGACAGAAGCCGATTACCAGCCGAGCACTATTTTGGGGAAGTCCTGCAGGGCGCTCGTTTAATAGAGTCGCAGTGCTCGAAAAACGTTATGTTCAAATGACATGTATGATTTGTGAAACTATGTTTCGAATATATAATATAAGGGCTTTTTATACTTGTGCGTTCAAGTATTGAAATACCTCCTGTGCGACCGTTAATGTATATGTGTATATAACCTGAAAGATGGCAGTCTTCGGCTTCAGCCCCCACGCACATAGTGCGGGGGTGTTTGCAAAAAAGCATATTTTCACACTTAATCCAACGTCTTGGTCCTGTGAAGGAGGTGATAGCGTAGCAAACTAGGCAACCGAACTATAATGCTTTATCACTTCCACTTAGCCATAGGAGTTCAATGGTGGGGGCTACTATATAGCCCCTAGGGGCACCGCTTTCTCCGAATTCGGGGCGCGTATGTGCCTGACCGGGAAACGGTCCTTCGTTAAAGCGGATGAATTCTAAACATTCCGGTGGTCGATCGAGTGGTTGACCAGTCTCTCGCTATATCATGACAGTCAGTTTTCGGCTTTCTCTACTGAGGTGCTCACCAGGCCAAACCGAGGCACAATCGCAGTAGTTCTCCTGGTGCCGCGTTAGCCGATAGAACGGAACGTAAGGCAGCAAAACACAGGAGCCGGGCAAACCCAACATTTGACCAAAGACATGATTTGGAGCAGATGCATATAAGGCCTAACTCGAGACGCCGAACACTCCCTAAGGTATTCGGTCTTTATGAAAATGGGCAAAACAATGCCCTAAGCCCCTAGTGTCCAGGTACGCGCGGAAACTTCTGACGCGGCCGATGCCAAAACGCCAGCCTCCTCCTTGGTTATGGTAAGAAACCGGGGGATGTGTATCAACAAGAGACAGTAAAAAAGGTTTACGCAGGGTCTTAATCTAAAAAGAATCCTTGCAACGGGTCCCTACTGCACGTCTGCGCCTGTGTCTCCGTTGTGCCGTATCCTGGACGGGTGTAGCACGTTGTTCATCTGTAAAAGAGAAGAACTTAATTTAAAAAAAAGGATCGTGCGGGAAATGTATTTTGAAAATAAACAGAGTATGATTCAAAAAATGAATAAAATTGAGCTTTATTGGCTCTTATTGTACATGCGTGTAGCCCCTTGTAGGGGGGGGGGGGGATTACGCGTCTAGTAAGCCCCTTGTTTATTTTTGCCGGACTCGCCTAACCGTGTAGGTGCTTCGATCAGCAAGGCCGGATTAATGCGTGGCTGTCAAGGCAGTCTCACGTTCTTCTGTATTCGAGGAACACTCGAAGTTTCCTTTTAATGAGATGATGCCATGTGGATCGGGCATTTTAAGTGTAAGAGATGCATAATGCGGTATTGCGTTAAAGCGGGCGAAAGCTTCGCATCCCAATAGTGCTTGGTAGCTACTTTTAAATGGGGTGATGTGGAAGACTAACTTTTCGCGACGGAAGTTGCCGGATGAGCCGAACACAACTTCTAGTAGTAGACAGCCCGTACAATGGGCATATGGGCCTGGCATCACTCCTTTAAAGGATTGCTATGGCGAATTTTGGTTGGGTCTATCCCCATTCTGCGGATTGTGTCCCGGTATAGCAGGTTTAGATCACTGCCGCCGTCCATTAGGACTTGTGTAAATTGTAGTCCGTCGATTATAGGATCCAATATCAAAGTAGTCCATCCTGTGTTTTGGATACTTCCGGAGTAATCCTGATGGTCGAAAGTTATTAGTTTTGTCATCCAGTTTCGGGACTCCGCTGAGGTGGATCGTGCGGCGCGTACTTTAGTGGGCGCCGCTCTATTTTTCCCTGTTATCACTTGAAGTGGATTTACTGTTTTGACCTCTTGTGGGAAATTCCTTTGTTTTCCGGTGCTCTGCTTGTGGGGTTTGTCATCGCCCTCACTTGGTGTGTCGAGCCCCTTGTGTTCGGCGTTAAGTCGGCCGGACTGCTTGAAAACCCAACAATCTCTGTGGGTATGGTTTGCAAGCTTCTCGGGGATACTGTGGATTTGGCATATCCTGTCCAAGATTTTGTTTAGGTTGGATAGCTCGTCGCTGTTGTCCTTGAGAGGCAGTGTTTTGTTGTTCTGCCGAGAGCTTTTGAACCCGGCGTTGACTGCCGTGCTCTTTGGGCCATTTTCCTTAGTCCGGTGCTGGTCCTTCCTGCGTCGTGGTTTCCCATTTCCATCCCTAACCTCGGATGTACTTGGGTCGCTGGTGCTGCATCTTGCCAGCCAGCTATCCTCTCCCGCGCAAAAGCGGGTCATGAGGCTTGTTAGTGCGGCCATTGTTCTTGGCTTTTTCTGGCCGAGGTGTCTTGCGAGCCATTCGTCTCGGACGTTATGTTTGAAGGCTGCTAATGCTTCGGCGTCCAGACAGTCGACTATTTGGTTCTTTTTGGTGAGGAACCTGTTCCAGAATTTGCGGGCTGACTCTCCGGGCTGTTGAGTTATGTGACTTAAATTGTCTGCATTCGGAGGGCGGACATAAGTCCCCTGAAAATTTGCCCGAAACACATCCTCGAGCTCTTCCCAACTTCCAATGGTATTTTCTGGGAGGCTTTTGAGCCAATGCCGGGCTGGCCCTTCGAGTTTGAGGGGTAAGTATTTTATGGCGTGGAGGTCATCTCCTCTAGCCATATGTATGTGCAGGATGTAATCCTCAATCCAGACTCCGGGGTCTGTTGTTCTGTCGTATGCCTCTATATTTACGGGATTGAATCCCGCTGGAAATTCATGATCCAGCACCTCATCGGTGAAACATAGGGGGTGTGCGCCGCGCCTGTATTTGGGTGTGCCGGGATTTTCGAATACTCGACGTGTTGTGTTGCTTTCTGGAGCTTGCTTTCTTGGCCCATAGATGGATCTGACCGGGCCATCCTTTTTGCGAGGATCCTTATGTGGGTCACGTGCCGGCTTGTGTGCGGCGCCGCTTGCCGCTCTTTGTTTGTCATGTGGTCGTTTATCCGACCGGGCGGCCTCTTTGTTTTTTGATTGTGGGGGCTCTACGGCCTCCTCGTCAAATTCGGGCAACAGTTTGCGCTTCGGGTAGCTCTTTGCTTGGCGACTATCACCGTATTTGTCTGCGGTCTTGAGTATTTTGCTCCATCTCATTCTGAGTACGTCTTCCGCTGTTTTGAGCTTCTGCTTCTGCTTCTTCAGACTTCGTGCAGTGGCGACGAGCCTTTTGTGGAGGTTCTTCTGCTCCAACGATGTGTCCGGCGTGAGATCATTCGGACTGTTGTTTTCGCCGGGGATGGGTTGCTTATCCAATTCATCCTGTTTGGATGGTTGCTTGGGGGTATGTTCGTCGTCCATTGGTTCTCCTTGCTCTATGGTTGGGTCGTTGTCGAGGCGGGACTTTGGGCGGCGCTTGCATCGCCGTTTCAGCTGTTTTTCGGGGGAATTATCCTTCGCAGCGTCCCGTTGTTCCTCGTTATCGCTTCCTTTAGGTGTATCCACCATATATACATCGTGAGTTGAGGTGGTCTTCCAGTGCCCTGTGGGTGCTGGTTCTTGGTCGTCTCTGGCATCGTCGTCCATACCGTCGATATCTTCGGAGTCGAAATCTAGCATGTCGGTTAAGTCATCGACAGTGGCTACGAAGTGGGTGGTGGGTGGGGTTTGAATTTCTTCGTCGTCCGCATCCCAACCGTCCTGACCATAATCCGGCCAAGACTCTCCTGATAAAGAGAGACACTTTAGCGAATTCAGGATGTCGCCGAAAGGCGAGTGCTGAGAGATGTCCGCAGCCGTGAACTCCATGATCGGCGCCCAATCGGGTTCGACTGGCAGGAGCGCGGAAGGTTCGGGGTCCGGAGAAGAGTCCGGCACCTTGGAGTCACGAGCTTCACAAGGGATAGGGTAGGTTTTCGGCTCCATCGCCGTAGAGGTAGCAGCCCCCGAGGCGGTGTCTAGCCACCCATCCTCGATCGGCGCAGTCGGCTCCGAGTTAAGGGTCGGAGCGGACTCTTGTGCGGCCTCCAGGGCACTGTCCGGCAGCAGAGCTAGATCATGCCTGTCGTGACAGTGCGGCGCGCTCAGCTGTGGCTCGAATCCGTCGAAGATCAAGTCTCCGCGGATGTCGGCCGTATAGTTCAAACTTCCAAATCTGACCTGATGGTAGGGGCGTAGCTTTCGATCTGCTCCAGATGGCCAAGCGAATTGGCCCGCAGTGCAAAGCCACCGAAGACAAAGAACTGTCCGGGGAGAAAAGTCTCACCCTGGACTGCATCGTTGTTGATGATCGAAGGAGCCATCGGGCCTATGGGCGACGACACAGAGGAACTCTCAATGAAAGCACCAATGTCAGTGTCAAAACCGGCGGATCTCGGGTAGGGGGTCCCGAAATGTGCGTCTAGGCGGATGGTAACAGGAGACAAGAGACACGATTTTTTTACCCAGGTTCGGGCCCTCTCGGTGGAGGTAAAACCCTACTCCTGCTTGATTGATATTGACGATATGGGTAATACAAGAGTAGATCTACCACGAGATCAATGAGGCTAAACCCTAGAAGCTAGCCTATGGTATGATTGTTGTTCGTCCTACGGACTAAAACCCTCCGGTTTATATAGACACCGGAGAGGGCTAGGGTTACACAGAGTCGATTACAATGGTAGGAGATCTACATATCCGTATTGCCAAGCTTGCCTTCCACACCAAGGAAAGTCCCATCCAGAAACGGGACGAAGTCTTCAATCTTGTATCTTCATAGTCTTGGAGTCCGGCCAACGATGATAGTTCGGCTATCCGGACACCCCCTAGTCCAGGACTTCCCCACCTACCATAATCTCTTCGTTTGTTCTTTGCTATTAGTGACTTTGGAGTGACTCTTTGTTGCTTGTTGAGGGATAGTTATATGATCTAGTTATGTTATTATTGTTGAGAGAACTTGCACTAGTGAAAGTATGAACCCTAGGCCTTGTTTCCTAGCATTGCAATACCGTTTGTGCTCACTTTTATCATTAGTTACCTTGCTGTTTTTATATTTTCAGATTACAAAAACCTATATCTACCATCCATATTGCACTTGTATCACCATCTCTTCGCCGAACTAGTGCACCTATACAATTTACCATTGTATCGGGTGTGTTGGGGACACAAGAGACTCTTTGTTATTTGGTTGCAGGGTTGTTTGAGAGAGACCATCTTCATCCTACGCCTCCCACGGATTGATAAACCTTAGGTCATCCACTTGAGGGAAATTTGCTACTGTCCTACAAACCTCTGCACTTGGAGGCCCAACAACGTCTACAAGAAGAAGGTTGTGTAGTAGACATCAAGCTCTTTTCTGGCGCCGTTACAGGGAAGGTGAGTGCTTGAAGGTATATCTTTAGATCTTGCAATCAAATCTTCTTGTTTCTTGTTTTATCACTAGTTTAGTTTATAAAAGAAAACTGCCAAAAAAATGGAATTGAGTTTGCCTCATGCGCTTCATCTTTTTAATATCTTTCGTGAGAATGATGGAAAGGAAAAGTGTGCTCAAGTGCTAGAAGAAGAAGTTTATAAAATGTTTGGTACTAAATCTTTGAATGATGAGCATGATTGCAATGTTGTTAGTATGAACTCCTTGAATATCCATAGTACTAATGATGATTGCAAGTCATGATGAAAATATCTCTTATAAGCATGTCGATTTTTGTGGAGAGCATTGGTTTGCATGTACACACCAAATAGAGATGATAGATATTGCAAGAGGCATAAGTATTTAGAAACTAAATTGTTGCAAGAAAGGTTAAATGTGAGTGCTGAAAATTTATATTTTCTTTGCCGTACTTGTGAACTTTGCAATGAAAGTGGTCATTTACATCTCCGATGCAAATTGTTTCATGATCGAATCCTGTCCAAAAGTTGTGATGATTTGATCTCCCTTGCACATTATAATGAACTTAGTTTGCTTATGGGTTATGAAGAAATGAAATGTTTAATTAAGCACCTTCCAGAATCTGCCCGTTATAAACTTCTTGATTTTGATCTAGAGAAAATTTATTTGTATTGTGTGGTGAATTGCATTGAAAATCCTTATATCGCCAATTACCTAAAGAAAAGAAAGCAAATAGAAGATGAAGAGAATACTAATGAAAGGGAAGAGACTTCCCAATATCCTCCTATTATTTCTTATGATGAATCAGGTAACGAGGAGGAGCTTTCTATTCAACCAATCTCATCAATAAGGAGCTCAGAGAAGAAGGTTGAACCCACACATAATGTGAAGAAAATAAAAAACGGAGAAGCAAAGGTAAAAAGGTGTCCCTCCCAAATGATGTTGCTCCTACTACTCATTGTGATGATGATAATTGCTATACTATTGGTGCCATCCAAACTATTAATGATGAGAGTGATTATGCTTATGATATGAAAAGGCCCAAGCTTGGGGAAGCTATGTTTGATGAGGATGACATATTTGAGAATATATATGCTGCAATTAATGTTTTTCCCAAGCTTGGGGATGCTATGTTTAATGAAGATGATATTTTTTGCCTCCCAAGTTTTGATATGCAATTTTTTTATGATGATAGCATGCCTCCTACTTATGGTGATTATATTGATGAAAGTGGGTTTGGAAGAGTGTCAACTTTACGAAGTAGTGATCCCACTATTTTGGAGGATGTTGAATCTTATTTTGATGAATATGAAAGTGGATTTGGAGAGGTCATGACTTTATTTAGTGATGATTCCACTATCTTGGAAGAGGTTTCAATCGATTATGATGAGAACAAAGTTGCTACTTACGATGATTATTGTGATGAAACTTATGCTATAAAAAGTAGTTATGATTATATTTATAAAACTTTTCATGATTATGATTACCCTTTTTCTGAACATTACTCTTTTAATGTGGAAACAATTTATAGTATTCAAGTCTCTTATGATACTCCCACTATTCCGAATAAGAAGAATTTTGCTTATGTGGAGAGTAGTAAATTTTCTATGCTTGTAGATCATGAAAAGAATGCTTTAGGTGCTGGTTATATTGTTGAATTCATTCATGATGCTACTGAAAATTATTATGAGGGAGGAACATATGCTTGTAGGAATTGCAATGATATCAAGTTTCCTCTCTATGTGCTTAAAATCTTGAAGTTATGCTTGTTTTGCCTTCCTATGCTAGTTGATTATTGTTTCCATAAGTTGTTTGCTCACAAAATCCCTATGCATAGGAAGTGGGTTAGACTTAAATGTGCTAGTCATATGCTTCATGATGCTCCCATTATGTTTCAATTCTTACCTTTTATGTGAGCATCATTGCCATCATCATGCCTAGCTAGAAAGGCATTAAAGAAAAGCGCTTGTTGGGAGACAACCCAACATTTACCTTTACTGTTTTTGTGTGTTCACATGATTATGCTACTATAATAATCATGTTTAATAGCTTTTGTTTCAATAAAGTGCCAAGTAAGACCTTTAGGATAGCTTACGGTGATAGTTGTGTTGATCCTGCTGAAAATCAGTAACTTTTGCACCCAGTAAATTAGTTTTGATAATTCACAGAAACGTGCTTATGATGTGATTAGTTTTGCTCTGGATTGGTACACAAACTGCTTAGGACTTCCTAATTTGGTAGGTTTTTTGGAGTTCCAGAAGTATACGTTTAATACAGATTACTACAGATTGTTCTGTTCTTGACAGATTCTGTTTTCTATGTGTTGTTTGCTTATTTTGATGAATCTATGAGTAGTATCGGAGGGTATGAACCATAGAGAAGTTGGAATATAGTAGATATTACACCAATATGAATTTAGAATGATTTCACAACAGTACCTAAGTGGTGATTTATTTTCTTATACTAACGGAGCTTACGAGTTTTCTGCTGAGTTTTGTGTTGTGAAGTTTTCAAGTTTTGGGTAAAGATTCGATGGACCATGGAATAAGGAGTGGCAAGATCCTAAGATTGGGGATGCCCAAGGCACCCCAAGGCAATATTCAAGGGCAATCAAGAGCCTAATCTTGGGGATGCCCCGGATGGCATCCCCTCTTTCGTCTTCGTTCATCGGTAACTTTACTTGGAGCTATATTTTTATTCACCACATGATATATATTTTGCTTGGAGCATCATTTTGTTTTATTTTGCTTTGTTTGCTGTTTGAATAAAATACCAAAATCTGAAATTCTTAAATGAGAGAGAGTCTTCACATAGTTACATAATTATTTAACTACTCATTGATCTTCACTTATATCTTTTTGGAGTAGTTTGTCATTTACTCATGTGCTTCACTTATATCCTATGAGTAAATGGTTGAATGAGTTGAATGTCATAAATCTGAAATTATATATGTTTCATATGCTTACCCCGTTGGGATTAATGACTTCACATCTAAGAAGTAGAGGTAGTAAATTTATTGAAGGTTAGCAAGCATTGTATTGGTCACTTTAACAATTCATGAAAGAATATTGAAGGAAGAGAGATTTCACATATAAATATACTATCTTGGACATCTTCTATGATTGTGAGCCCCATTAATTATTTTCAAACCTGAGCAAATTAGTTGAAGTTGGACAAGGAAGACAACGTAATGAGTTATGCTTGGGTGTATTTGTATAGAAGTTATATTGTTATAGATCCTCCAACATGTGATGCTTGCTTTTTAGAATCCTTTGCTAGCCAAAATATCTGTGCTAAGCGGGAATACTGCTTGTGCATCCAAATTCATTGAACCAAGTTTCTTCCATGAGTGTCCACCATACCTACCTATATGCGGTATTTACCCGCTGTTCCAAGTAAATTTGCATGTGCCAAACTCTAAACCTTCAAATAATAATCTGTTTTGTATGCCCGAATCGCTCATGTAGCGACTAGGGGCTGTCAGTATCTTTCATGCTAGGTGGGTTATTCTCACGATGAGTGGACTCCGCTCATCATTTACGAGAAAAATGGCTGGTAACTGGGATGCCCAGTCCAATGATCAAAAGATCAAAATAAAATCAAAAATAATTGCAAACAAAACTCCCCCAGGATTGATGTTAGTTGGAGGCACCTGTTGTTTCGGGCAAGCCATGGATTGATGATTGTTGGTGGAGGGGGAGTAAAAACTTTACCATTCTGTTTGGGAACCGCCTATAATGTATGTAGTATGGAAGATATTGGGAACTCTTGGTTGTTATGTTGACAATGAGATCATACCTCTCAAAATTATTTATCTCTATTTCAAAATCGAGCTCTGGCACCTCTGCAAATCACTGTTTCCCTCTGCGAAGGGCCTATCTTTTACTTTTATGCAAGAGTCAGTAGTATTCCTTCTCATTCCTAGCTACTCTTTAATTGGCAAGCATCGTGTGTTGGGGAAAGATCTAAGCATATATGGCCATGCAAATATATTTGATCATGAATTATTATTGCTGACAATTATCTATATGATAAGTGAGTTGGGAGCTGAAACACTAAGCCCCTATCTTTCTCTGTGTTCAATGGATGCTATTTGTTCTAAGAATATGCTTTGAGTGGTAGCAATCATGGAAGACTATATGATAGTTGAGTATGTGGAGTTTGCTAAATCAAAGCTCTGACATAGACCCTTCCTGAAAATAAGATGAATTGTAATTGTTTGATGACTGAGAATGAAGTTTGCTAGTTTTCAAGAAAGTTTATGGTCTATGCTTTAACATGTGAATAGCTTGTTACTTGATCTTGAGAAGTTTTATGAGATGAACTACTGTTATGACATATAATCATGCTAGAAAAGGTGATTGAAATTATCATTGATAAAACTTGTGCACCTTCTAGCATTCAAACTTCATAAATTATTTCTTTTATCATTTACCTACTCGAGGATGAGCAGGAATCAAGCTTGGGATGCTGATACGTCTCCAACGTATCTATAATTTATGAAGCATTCATGCTATTATATTATTTGTTTTGAATGTTTATGGGCTTTACTAAGCACTTTTATATTATTTTTGGGACTAACCTATTAACTGGAGGCCCAGCCCATATTGCTATTTTCTTGCCTATTTCAGTGTTTCGAAGAAAAGGAATATCAAACGGAGTCCAAACAGAATGAAACCTTCGGGAGCGTGTTTTTGGAACGAACGTGATCCAGGAGACGTGGAGCTGAAGTCAGGGAAGCTTCAAGGAGGCCACGAGGTAGGGGGCGCGACCACCCCCCTAGGCGCGCCCTCCTCCCTCGTGGGCCCCTCGTGGCTCCCCTGACCGACTTCTTTCGCCTAAGTAAGTCCATATACCCTAAAACCTTCGGGGAACAAGATAGATCGGGAGTTCCGCCGCTGCAAGCCTCTGTAGCCACCAAAAACGTCTTGGGAGCCCGTTCCGGCACCCTGCCGGAGGGTGAATCCCTCACCGGTGGCCATCTTCATCATCCCGGCGCTCTCCATGACGAGGAGGGAGTAGTCCACCCTCGGGGCTGAGGGTATGTACTAGTAGCTATGTGTTTGATCTCTCTCTCTCTCTCTCTCTCTCTCTCTCTCTCTCGTGTTCTTGAGGTGATACGATCTTGATGTATCGTGAGCTTTGCTATTATAGTTGGATCTTATGATGTTTCTCCCCCTCTACTCTCTTGTAATGGATTGAGTTTTCCCTTTGAAGTTGTCTTGTCGGATTGAGTCTTTAAGGATTTGAGAACACTTGATGTATGTCTTGCTGTGCTTATCTGTGGTGACAATGGGATATTCACGTGATCCACTTGATGTATGTTTTGGTGATCAATTTGCGGGTTCACCTTGTGAACTTATGCATAGGGGTTGGCACACGTTTTCGTCTTGACTCTCCGGTAGAAACTTTGGGGCACTCTTTGAAGTACTTTGTGTTGGTTGAATAGATGAATCTGAGATTGTGTGATGCATATAGTATAATCATCCCCACGGATACTTGAGGTGACAATGGAGTATCTAGGTGACACTAGGGTTTTGGTTGATTTGTGTCTTAAGGTGTTATTCTAGTACGAACTCTATGATAGATCGAACGGAAAAAATAGCTTTGTGTTATTTTACTACGGACTCTTGAATAGATCGAGCAGAAAGGATAACTTTGAGGTGGTTTTGTACCCTACCATAATCTCTTTGTTTGTTCTTCTCTATTAGTGACTTTGGAGTGACTCTTTGTTGCATGTTGAGGGATAGTTATATGATCCAGTTATGTTATTATTGTTGAGAGAACTTGCACTAGTGAAAGTATGAACCCTAGGCCTTGTTTCCTAGCATTGCAATACTGTTTGTACTCACTTTTATCATTAGTTACCTTGCTGTTTTTATATTTTCAGATTACAAAAACCTATATCTACCATCCATATTACACTTGTATCACCATCTCTTCGCCGAACTAGTGCACCCATACAATTTACCATTGTATCGGGTATGTTGGGGACACAAGAGACTCTTTGTTATTTGGTTGCAGGGTTGTTTGAGAGAGACCATCTTCATCCTACGCCTCCCACGGATTGATAAACCTTAGGTCATCCACTTGAGGGAAATTTGCTACTGTCCTACAAACCTCTGCACTTGGAGGCCCAAGAACGTCTACAAGAAGAAGGTTGTGTAGTAGACATCAAGCTCTTTTCTGGCGCCGTTGCCGGGGAGGTGAGTGCTTGAAGGTATATCTTTAGATATTGCAATCAAATCTTTTTGTTTCTTGTTTTATCACTAGTTTAGTTTATAAAAGAAAACTACCAAAAAATGGAATTGAGTTTGCCTCATACGCTTCATCTTTTTAATATCTTTCGTGAGAATGATGGAAAGGAAAAGTGTGCTCAAGTGCTAGAAGAAGAAGTTTATAAAATGTTTGGTACTAAATCTTTGAATGATGAGCATGATTGCAATGTTGTTAGTATGAACTCCTTGAATATCCATAGTACTAATAAACCTTAGGTCATCTACATGAGGGAAATTTTCTACTGTCCTACAAACCTCTGCACTTGGAGGCCCAACAACGTCTACAAGAAGAAGGTTGTGTAGTAGACATCACGGTCTTAGGAATATCCTCCTTTTTAATCTTGAGCTGATGATATCCAGTCCGTAAATCAATCTTGGACAATACCTTGGCCCCCCTGAGCTGATCAAACAAGTCATCAATCCTTGGCAGCGGATATTTATTTTTGATTGTGACATCATTCAGCTGACAGTAATCGCACACACATGCGAAGGCTGCCATCCTTTTTGTCGACGAAGATAGCAAGTGATCCCCATGGTGACGAGCTGGGACGGATATATCCTTTCTGGAGCATTTCATCAAGCTGCTTCTTTAGCTCCACTAATTCTGATGAGGGCATCCGGTAATACTTCTTGTATAACGGTGCGGTTCTAGGCACAAGTTGCAAATTCAAGCTCTCGATCTGGTGGCATGCCTGGTAGCTCTTCTGGAAATACATCAGGAAACTCACTGACCACAAGAATTAATTCCAATTCAGCCCCAGCGATGAAGACCATTTCTTTCTTGGGTATGCTTCTGTGAGCATAGAATTTTGTAGTCTGCCCTTTCTGGCTTGTCAAAATGACTTCTCGGGTCGCGCAATTTATGCAGACTTGATATTGAGTCAGCCAATTCATACCCAAGATAACATCCAACTTAGCAGACTCAATAATTATCAAAGAAGTTGGAAAACAGACTCCGTTGATATTGACTTCCAGATTACGGCAGACCAGATTGCTCCTGATTAAGGATCTCGGGGTTTGTACCAACATATTCTTGCCCAAAAGCGAACAAGGAAATTTGTTTTGGGCAACAAAACTCCAAGAAATAAAAGAGTGGGAAGCCCCAGAGTCAAATAAAATCACTGCAGGTATGTTATTAACAGAAAACATACCAATGACCACTTCGAGGTTCTCTTGGGCTTCATCGGCGGAGAGGTGATGAACGTGCCCAGTGATGTTTTGCTGGTTCGGGCATGACTCCATACTTGTGGCCTGAATAGAGCATTCGCCTTGCTGTTCTTGGGATACCGTCTGGCATAATGTCCGGTTTGCCCACAACTGAAGCAAGAATTGTTGCGTTGGCGCTCCTCGTGCACTGGGTTGATCACGACATTCTTGACTTGGGTGGTGGTCTTGTTAACATTCTGTTGCCAATTGGGCTTGTATTCCACCTGAGTCTGCTGTCAGGTACGAGCCTTCTGCACGGGTTGCCCATCCTTCTGTGGCTCAAACTTGCGCTTGTGATCGTTGTTAGCAGGCCTATTATCTGATACAAGCTTGTCCTCCCTTTCAGCAATGAAAGCCTTGTTGACCAGAGTTTGGAAATCTGGGAAATCAAACATACTGAGAGTACACCGGAGTTGCGGGTTTAATCCACTAAGAAATCTATCAATCTTCCTTTCTTCAATGGCCACGTCACATATAGGGATAACGTGACCGATGATTGAATTTTTGCAAATACTCACCCACAGACTGATTTCCTTGGAGGAGCACGAGAAATTCATGATGTTTAGTAATTCCAGTAGGGATATGATATTTCCGGAAATGGTCCTTGAATTTTGACCAGGTGATTTCTTCATTAGCAGGTCACATGGCTTTTGCATTTTCCTACCATATGGCAGCAGCGCCTTCAAGATAATGAGTTGCAAATGGAATTTTACCATTTTCTTCAGTACAAGCAATCTCAAGTTTCCTCTTAATGGTTCGAACCAATCGTCTGGATCCAAGGGGTCAATAACCTGACTTAAACTGGGAGGCTTGGTCCTTTGAAAATCTGACAGCTTGGAGTGATAACCGTTCTGATTTCCATTCTATCCAACCATAGCTTGCACACTTCTTAATATATCAATCAGATCATTATTCCGTATTTCCTCAAACATACGCAGAATTTGCTCGGTGGAGGGCGGATTTGGCGGTGGAGGCGGTGGTGGAACGTACGGCTCGGGGGAGTGTCCTGCCTGTCGTGCGGAACGACGAACAGGAGTACCCTCGTGAACGTTGCTACTGCTGCCTCCCCGCGGCATCCTATTGTGATTTTTCCAAAGAAAACGCAACCGAGATGAGAAATATTCAAAATAAATTGGGGAAAGCTAGCAACAAAAGCCCAAGAAAAATCAAAATGACGAAGAAAATATGGCGAATAAAATAGAGTTCCAACATAATTATACATAGACTCATACATGAAAGATAAACAACACGCCAGGTTCAACTACTCTCATACATGAAATGAAACATCATGACTTGTACAACTACACTCGTACACCATCCCGACGATTGCGAATACTCAGAAGCTCTACTGCTCTGCTGGTGCTGCGGGGTCCTCTCCTGAAGCAGACTCGGATCCTGAACTGACGAGGTTAACTGAGACCTCTGGGTTAAAGGTAACACGACGATGCTGCCTCGAGGGCTCTACCTTAGGGGCAGGTGTAGGGTGAAGCATCGGGGCTACAGGAGTAGAGAGAAGTGAAACCCACTCAGCAGGAGCACTGAGAGGATTCACGGTCGCGGCGCCCGAGCTACTCGGAGGAGTAACCGGTGAAACAGGGGAACTAGAACTGGCTGGAATATAAGGAGTAAATCCCATAGATGCTGGAGCAGTGAAAGATCTAGTAGAGGCTAAAGCAGTACGAGCACGAGTCAGCTCTCGAGCCAGCTCGTGGATCATAAGATAGGTAGCAGTGATATAACGAGAAAGGTAGCTAGCAACACTATCAGACTCCGGATCAATGATAGGGAAATGGGCACGACCATTATCGTGCAGAGAAGGATAGTAGTAGAAACCTGGGTGGTTCTGCATCTGGACCTCGTTGTAACGAAGCTCGACAAGGACCTCAAATGCAGCAAACTGGACAGCCTAAGAAGCGGTAGAAGCGTAACCGCTCCGAGAGGTACGAGTGTAAGTGCTGGAATCGGAACTGGTGCGCAGAGTAACCACTGCGTGATACTCATACACTGAGTCTACTAGACGCTCCCGATACACACTATAGGTTGGGTTGTCACCGAGGGGGTACAGCCGACGCCACACGTTACGAAGGAGATGCGGCGACGTGTATGGCATCAGCTGCAACTGGCACGGATACGGCACCGGAGCCATCTACACTCACAACCATTAGCAGGTTAGCATAAAAATAAAACAAGTGCATGCAATGCAACAACCAGCTACAAATGCTACTGGCACTCAACTAAAACTCGTATCTAACGTCCAGTTAACACGTCATAGTCTAGCGTGGCCTACAGTCAGCGCGGCTCTGATACCAAGCGTTGTGGTACCCTGGCTCAGAGCAACCGGTTTACCATGCATTGCCAGCCTAGAGACCATGTCTTCTGGCAACACACAACATCTTGGTACAGAAAACAACCGCTTTATTGATGCTAGCGGATCAAAGTTTATATTACAACAGGTGGCGAGGCCAAATGACACACATGGTGCGGCTGAACAATATGTACATTATTTAGTGAACATAAAGGGGCCTCGATCATAACAACTACGCGGCAGCGGAACAACGTCATAGCGGAAACTCCATAGCACAGGGACACCGATGTGGACACGATCTAGACTCGGCCATCACTCCTTTCCAACGAGACTTTCCTAAAATATGGCATGACACACCAAGTCGGTACATTGAATGTACTTGCAAGCTCACAACAAACATAAACATAATGACAACAATATCATGATAATTAACCAATTATTAATAATGCAACAAGATAGCCAACATGTTGTGATTATGCTCCTGCGAGAAAAATCTCTCGGACTAGCTTACCAACGGTGATCGCTCTTGGATCACAAACATACCAACCTTAAGGTATTAACTAGAGATATCTCGTGATCTTTCCAGCGATCACAACCACGACCAATATTTGGTCTTAAACGGTGATCTTTCCGGCGATCCCGACCACGACCAACACTTGGTCTAAAACAACAAGATGACCTTTCCGCCATCATCAACAGTGCAAAGTTCATAACTTAGTGTGCCAGATTTATTAAACGTTGACCCATGGTCTGACCTACTTTCGAGCGTGTCCGTAACCGTGGACTCGGCTATCGATAGATTAATACACTCTACAGAGGTAGCGCACTGTACCCACACCACGGAACCCATGGCCTCGCACTCCCATTCAGGTGGACCAGCGACATTCCGACAAAACCCCTCCATTGCCATGACACTCCCCCGGCCACTCCGACTCACTCCCCACTGGGCTAGTCCTGGGTGGCCCCGTGTCTACCAAAGACACAACGACCACCGTCATGGCCAAAACATAAACGATCCCACACGGGGACCCGGTACCATAAACTCAACAATGGGCACACAAGGTTATGTCTGCTTACCGGGCCAGGGTACCGCACGCCCATAACCTTCCCTCGTTGGAGGCACCGACCAGAGGCATGACAACGGACCGAATAAAGGCCTTTCCATAAAGGCAAATGTGGTTGCACTGGGAAAAACTCGATTTAGTGGCACCATGACCCGGTCAACAATATATTCAAGTTGAGTTATTATCAGGTTCAACTTAAAGTGAAAATAACCGGTGTCAAAGTATGCCATGAAATGCAACACTAACATGTGCATCACATATTAATAGAAATGACCGAGTCGACTATATCCACACTAAACATAAACATCAACATCTCATGACACTTCTCTGGTTAAGATTAAACCTCACTTTAAACATGATCTTTTCTAGCAAATTTTACCATTTTTACTCATGCAAGAAAATAACTCCACTAATTATTTATATCCATAACCATATTATTCTTTCATCACCAAAAATAAATCCTAGTTTCTTTACCAACTAAGTTAACTTCAAACTTTCTGTGAATCAAGCATATTAACTACAACAAGTAATTATCAGAATATAAATAACATAATAATGATTTAAATGCATGGATTAAATCATTTGTTCAAGTAAGAAAATCACAAATATTGTAATGGCACCATGAAAATGTTGCTGTGGCTTGCCTTAGGTGCAGATGAGGTTCACAAGCCTCCTGGTGATCCTCAAGACAAGCCTCACCCTCTGAAAATAATTTTAAACAAAAGAAGAAAATATCAAGAACCCTTCTGAAATTCACCAGAAAATCTAGACAGCATAGAAAAATCTCATCTTTGGTGAGCTGTTAGATTTTTGTACAAATAACATAATGCAAAAAGAATCAATTCATCTGGACTTATGGTTAAAGAGTTTTGGCTGTTTGAAGTCTCTGGATAAATTGAAATTTGAATTTAGATAAAAACAGACTAGGGGGGTGACGTCGAAGGCGTAAAGCCTCGGGGTGCCACCACTCGTACCGCTTCGCGTGCGTACTGAGTGGCTGACTAGCGGGCCATGCTAGTCAGGTGAGGTGGAGGGGGAGAAGGAAACAGAGGACGGCGCGGCTGCGCCGGAGCGCACGCCAGCGACGAGGGCTCCTTGGCCAAAACGAGAGGGAGGGATCGAGAGAGGAGACGGAGGCGCACCTGCCCATACCCATAGCGTAGCTAGGGCTGGTCAGACGGTGTCGGAATCGGCCTCTCTAGTGGAGGCAGAGCATGGAGGTCGCCGGAGACGAAGACGACGGCGAACAGAGGCGACTCCAGGGGCTCCAACCAGGCGGAACAACACCACCGACGAGCGGCGGAGGCCCTGGAAGGGTTGCCCAGGCCTGGGAGGGGCTGGAGCTACGGAGACGACCCCAGGGGATTGCCGGCGAGCTCGAGCTCAGGGACGGCGGCCCGCGGCCTGCCCGGCTATGCTACAGCTATCTACGCGATTGCAGAGTGTGTGGGAGTGCTGGATGGTGCTGGAGGAGGCTGGGAGGGCTTTATTTATAGTCGAGCATCGAGGGGGATCAGGCTCCATAGGTGGACACCTGGACACGGCGCCCGGCGACGAACGGCGTCAGTGAGAGGGAAGAAGGCGATGCAGCTCACGCGGGGACTGTGGGCAAACGGGGACGAGCACAGGAGCGAGGGGAAGGCGACGAGCACAGTGCGCCGCACACTGTTGCGTTGGCCGGACCGTGCTCGTGCTCGCTGCGGCGAGCTCCGGCGTCGGCGAGCGCCAGGAGGGAGTTAAGAGGGTCGAGATGATGATTGTGGCGTAGTTTGGCACGCTTAGGCAGGCGGGGAAGCGAGCACGCGCGCAACAGAGCGCTCGGCAGCACTCAGAGCGCGTCGGCTGCATGCCAGCACGCCTGGACGAACGCGGTCACCACGTGAACTTTGCCCTCAGCCCGACCTAAGTCCAAAGTTCATGTCTGGCTTGTTGTTCGCGGTAGTTTTGAAGGTTACCACACTTGGGTTTGGTCTCAGGTGTAGTAGAAAAGATTTCACACGCCTAGTAAGTTTCTGATCAGTAACTTTGAGAGCTTGCTTTGGTCAAACTACTAGGAGTTGGGAGCTGGGCTTTGGAGGTTAGCAATTATCTACTAAGGTGATGATGCACAAGAAAGATCAGCCACAATGGAGCAAGTAAAATGGTAGTTGCTGTAGAAACTACCATTTCTGTCTAGAATAGAAAATATTTTCTGTAGCAAAAATATTCCAAAAAGTGATGAAATATTTTTGCTCAGAAAGGTGCCCTAGGGTTCAAAGAATATTTGTGAATTTTCTCATATTTTTGTGGGCAAGAAAAATTGGGGTTGCTTTGGAGCACATTGAGCTAGCTAGGGTTTAAGAGAGGGAAATGAATATTTTTTATTGAAGAAAAATATTCCAAAGAATATTTTGAGGTGAACCAGAGAGGGAATGATGGTTAGAGAGGGAAATGGGACACTTGGGTGAAAGCCCAGGGGTTCCCAAGTGTTTAAGTCCATATGAAAAGATTCCAAACTCCAAATTTCAAATTCAAACCAACTGAGAATCGGGCAAAGAAAAGAGGGCAAAAACCAGGCTGTCACAAAGAGGGGTTATGATGGAAGACAACAAAGAAGAAGAGGATGATGACAACTATGTGCCCCCTGAATACGGTGATGCTGCAACGGGGGAAGCTGAAGATCAAGAGGAACCAGATGATGTGTCCGATGATGATCTTCGTCGGGTCATTGTTGATGCAAAGAGACAATGCAAAAGTGAAAAGGAGAAGTTGAAGTTCGATCGCATGTTAGAGGATCACAAAAAAGGGTTGTACCCCAATTGCGAAGATGGCAACACAAAGCTCGATACCACACCGGAATTGCTGCAATGGAAGGTAGACAATGGTGTATCTGACAATGGATTTGAGAGGCTACTGAAAATATTGAAGAAGAAGCTTCCAAAGGATAACGAATTGCCCGAGAGTACATACGGAGCAAAGAAGGTTCTATGCCCTCTAGGATTGGAGGTGCAGAAGATACATGCATGCCCTAGTGACTGCATCCTCTACCGCAGTGCGTACGGGGACTTGAACACATGCCTGGTATGCGGTGCATTGTGGTATAAGATCAGACGAGATGACCCTGGTGATGTTGATGGCGAGCGCCCCAGGAAGAGGGTTCCTACCAAGGTGATGTGGTATGCTCCTATAATACCACGGTTGAAACGTCTGTTTAGAAACAAAGAACATGCCATGTTGATGCAATGACACAAAGAGGACCGTAAGAAAGACGGGAAGTTGAGAGCACTTGGCCCTGACGGGTCGCAGTGGAGAAAAATCGAGAGAAAGTGGGGGACTTTGCAGGTGACGCAAGGAACGTATGGTTTGGTTTAAGCGTGGATGGCATTAATCCTTTTGGGGAGTAGAGCAGCAATCATAGCACCTGGCCCATTACTCTATGTATATATAACCTTCCTCCTTGGCTATGCATGAAGCGGAAGTTCATTAGGATGCCTATGCTCATCCAAGGCCCTAAGCAACCCGGCAACGACATTGATGTGTTATGTGTACCTAAGGCCATTAGTTGAAGAACTTTTATAGCTGTGGAATGGAAAAGGTGTACGTGTGTGGGATGAGCACGACGAGCAGGAATTTGACCTACATGCGTTGTTGTTTTTAACCATCAATGATTGGCCTGCTCTCAGTAACCTTTCAGGACAGACAAACAAGGGATACCACGCATGCATGCACTGTTTAGATGACACCGAAAGTATATATTTGGACAAATGCATGAAGAATGTGTACCTGCGGCATCGTCAATTTCTTCCGACTAACCATCAATGTCGAAAGAAAGGCAAGCATTTCAAAGGCGAGGCAGATCATCGGAAGAAGCCCGCTGTCCGTACTGCTGATCACATACTTGCTATGGTCAATGATTTACAAGTAATCTTTGGAAAGGGTCCCGGCGGACTATCTGTTTCGAATGACGCCGAGGGACGCGCACCCATGTGGAAGAAGAAATCTCTATTTTGGGACCTACCCTACTGGAAAGACCTAGAGGTCCGCTCTGCAATCAACGTGATGCATGTGACGAGGAATCTTTGCGTGAACCTACTAGGCTTCTTGGGCGTGTATGGGAAGACAAAAGATACACCAGCGGCACGGGAGGACCAGCAACATGTGCACGAAAAAGATGACATGCCTCCAAAGCAGTATGAAGGTCCTGCCAGCTACGCTCTTACCAAAGAAGAGAAGGAAATCTTCTTTGAATGCCTGCTATGTATGAAGGTCCCGTCTGGCTTCTCATTAAATATAAAGGGAATAATAAATATGGCAGAGAAAAAGTTTCAGAACCTAAAGTCTCATGACTGCCACGTGATTATGACACAACTGCTTCTAGTTGCATTGATGGGGCTTCTACCAAAAAACGTTCGATTAGCCATTGTGAAGCTATGTGCATTCCTCAATGCAATATCTCAAAAGGTGATCGATCTTGAAATCCTACCAAGGTTAAGGAGTGATCTGGCGCAATGTCTTGTTAGTTTCGAGCTGGTGTTCCCACCATCCTTCTTCAATATCATGACGCACGTCCTAGTTCATCTAGTCGACGAGATTGCCATTCTGGGCCCTGTATTTCTACACAATATGTTCCCCTTTGATATGTTCATGGGAGTTTTAAAGAAATAAGGTTTGTAACCGTGCTATGCCAGAAGGAAGCATCTGCACGGGCCATCAAACAAAGGAGGTCATTAGGTTTTGTGTTGACTTTATTCCTGACCTTAAGAAGATTGGTCTCCCTCAATCGTGGTATGAGGGGAGACTGACTGGAAAAGGCACGCTAGGACCGGACTCAATAATATGTAGGGACGCGCATTCTTGGTCTCAAGCACACTACACAGTTCTACAGAATTCTACCTTGGTGACCCCATATGTCAATGAACACAAGAATATTATGCGCTCCAAACACCCGGAGCAGTGTGACGACTGGATTACATGTGAACACATCAGGACTTTTGGCAGTTGGTTGCAAACACGTCTCATGGGTGACAATGCTGTTTCTGATGAGCTGTACTCATTGGCCAGGGGACCATCTTCGACTGTATTGACTTACAAAGGGTACGAGATAAATGGGAATACATTTTACACTATCGCCCAAGATAAAAAGAGCACCAACCAAAACAGTGGTGTCCACTTTGATGCAACAACCAAGAGGGGAAATGACACTATATATGGTTACATAGTGGACATACGGGAACTTGACTATGGACATGATTTTAAGGTCCCTTTGTTTCAGTGCAAATGGGTTAATCTGTCAGGAGGCGGGGTACAGGTAGACCCACAGTACGAAATGACAATAATGGATCTAAACAATCTTGGGTACACAAACGAACCATTCGTCCTAGCCAATGATGTGGCGCAGGTTTTCTATGTGAAGGACATGGCTACCAAACCAAGAAAAAGAAAAGATAAGGAAGCGAATACATCTTACGATGAGCCAAAGCGCCACATAGTTCTTTAGGAAAAAGTAACATCGTGGGAGTGGAGGGCAAAACATACATGTCTGAAGATTATGAAAAGTTTCATGAAATTCCTCCCTTCAAAGTCAAGGCTGACCCAGTTAAATGATGAAGATTATCCATGGTTACAGTGCAATAAGCAAAGGACACAAGTGAAGAAAAAGTGAAGTCTTTCTCTCCACAACTATTATAATGATGCCTTTGATGTAGAATATCACTGCAGTTACATGTTGATGTGTCTCCAATGTATCTATAATTTTTGATTGTTCCATGCTATTATATTATCCATCTTGGATGTTTTATATGCATTTATATGCTATTTTATATTGTTTTTGGGACTAACCTATTAATCTAGAGCCCAGTGCCAGTTTTCTGTTTTTTCCTTGTTTTTGAGTTTCGCAAAAAAGTAATATCAAATGGAGTCCAATTGACCTGAAAATTTATGGACATTATTTTTGGACCAGAAGAAGCCCACGGAGCACCGGAGGTGTTTGTGCCAAGTAGAACCTATAGGATAACCTATGGTGATAGTTAATTTGATTCTGCTGAAACACAGAAACTTTGCGCGCACGAAATTAAGTTTAGTAATTCACAGAAACGTGCTTTTGCGTTGATTATTTTTGCTGTAGATCAATAGACAAATTGCCCAGGACTTCCTATTTTGGTAGGAGTTTTAGAGTTACAGAAGTATTCGAGGAGATGGACCAGAAGAGTCCCGAGTCAACCACGAGGGTGGAGGGAGCGCCCTACCCCCCTGGGCGCGCCCCCTACCTCGTGTCTGACTCAGGGACCCTCCCTAACTTGTTCCCGACGCCAACACCTCTTATATATCCCAAACTTTCAAAACAGAAGCAAGATCGGGAGGTCCACCGCTGCAAGCCTCTGTAGCCACCAAAAACTAATCGGGACCTTGTTCCGGCACCCTGCTGGAGGGGAATCCATCACCGGTGGCCATCTTCATCATCCCGACACTCTCCATGACGAGGAGGGAGTAGTTCACCCTCGGGGCTGAGGGTATGTACCAGTAACTATGTGTTTGATCTCTCTCTCTCTCTCTCGTGTTCTTGATATGGCACGATCTTGATGTACCGCGAGCTTTGCTATTATAGTTGGATATTATGATGTTTCTCCCACTCTACCTTCTTGTAATGGATTGAGTTTTCCCTTTGAAGTTATCTTATCGGATTGAGTCTTTACGGATTTGAGAACACTTAATGTATGTCTTGCACGTGCTTATCTGTGGTGACAATGGGATATTCACGTGATCCACTTGATGTATGTTTTGGTGATCAACTTGCGGGTTGTGTGACCTTTTGAACTTATGCATAGGGGTTGGCACACGTTTTCGTCTTGACTCTCCGGTAGAAACTTTGGGGCACTATTTGAAGTTCTTTGTGTTGGTTTGAATAGATGAATCTGAGATTGTGTGATGCATATCATATAATCAAACCCGCAGATACTTGTGGTGACATTGGAGTATCTAGGTGACATTAGGGTTTTGGTTGATATGTGTTTTAAGGTGTTAGTTTACTATGAACTCTAGGGCTGTTTGTGACACTTATAGGAATAGCCCAATGGATTCATCAGAAAGAGTAACTTTGAGGTGGTTTCGTACCCTACAATAATCTCTTCGTTTGTTCTATGCTATTAGTGACTTTAGAGTGACTCTTTGTTGCATGTTGAGGGATAGTTATATGATCCAGTTATGTTATTATTGTTGAGAGAACTTGCACTAGTGAAAGTATGAACCCTAGGCCTTGTTTCCTAGCATTGCAATACCGTTTGTGCTCACTTTTGCTACTAGTTACCTTGCTGTTTTTATATTTTCAGATTACAAAAACCTATATCTACCATCCATATTGCACTTGTTTAACCATCTCTTCGCCGAACTAGTGCACCTATACAATTTACCATTGTATTGGGTGTGTTGGGGACACAAGAGACTCTTTGTTATTTGGTTGTAGGGTTGTTTGAGAGAGACCATCTTCATCCTACGCCTCCCATGGATTGATAAACCTTACGTCATCCACTTGAGGGAAATTTGCTACTGTCCTACATCATTCTGCGCTTGGAGGCCCAATACGAGTCTACAAGAAGAAGGTTGCGTAGTAGACATCAAGCTCTTTTCTGGCGCCATTGCCGGGGAGGTGAGTGCTTGAAGGTATATCTTTAGATCTAGGAATTGAATCTTTTAGTTTCTTGTTTTATCACTAGTTTAGTCTATAACAGAAAACTACAAAAAATGGAATTGAGGTTGCCTCATATGCTTCATCTTTTTAATGTTTTTCGTGAAATTGATGGAAAGGAAAATTGTGCTCGATTGCTAGAGGAAGAAGTACATAAAATGTTTGGCACTAAATATTTGAATGATGAGCATGATTCCAATGTTGTTAGTATGAATTCTTTGAATATCCATGATGCTAATGATATGCAAAGCCACAAGCTTGGGGATGCTATGTTTGATCAAGATGATGTTTTTTCCCCCAAGTTTTGATGAGCAAATATATTATTATGATAGCATGCCTCCTATTTATGATGATTATTTTGATGAAAGTGGATTTGGAGAGGTCATGAATTTATTTAGTGATGAATCTACTATTTAGGAAGAGGTTCCAATTGATTATGAGAACAAAGTTGCTATCTATGATGATTATTGTGATGACGTGTATGCTATAAAGAATAATGATAACAATGAAACTTGTCATCCTGATTTTAATTTTCAATTGGAGTATGCCTCTCATGATAATTATTTTGTTGAGTTTTCTCCCATTATTATGAAGGAGAATAAATTTGCTAATGTGGAGAGTAATAAAAATTCTATGCTTATGCATCATGAAAAGAGTGCTTTATGTGATAGTTATATTGTTGAATTCATTCATGACACTACTGAAAATTATTATGAGGGAGGAATATATGCTTGTAGGAATTGCAATAATATCAAGTTTCCTCTCTATGTGTTGAAAATCTTCAAGTTATGCTTGTTTTGCCTTCCTATGCTAGTTGATTCTTGTTCCCATAAGTTATTTGCTCACAAAATCCCTATGCATAGGAAGTGGGTTAGATGTGATAGGTACTATTTTTGAATATTTTTTTGGATGGATGGATTGAAGTATGTATATATATGGAGAATTTATATATATATGATAGGTAGTATTTTTTGATTTTATTTTTGTTCATACAATATTTACCAAGTTAAATGAGTTAAAATGAGTTAGTGTGAATTAGTGTCAATTTTTTGTGGAGATGAGATGTATGAGAGGTTTTGTGGAGATGAGATGAGATGTTGTCATGTGGATTTTTGTTTATATATGCTTCAACATGAGGGGGGGGGGGGGGTGGCGTCGGGCATGCATGAGGAGGGAGAGAGAGAGATGTTAATAGAAATTTTTATATCGAAATGTTACTAAATTAAAATGTTATTAAGTTACTAAATTTTCTCTTGAAACGTTACTAAGTTACTAAGTTAAAATGATGTTAATAGAAATTTTTCTCTCAAAACATTAATAAGTTACTAAGTTAAAATGTTCATATATTCAAAACATATCAAGTGTTGTATTTTCTCTCGAAGCGTATCCCCGATAACTTCGACATGAGGGGGGACGTCGATCAACCCCTCCTCTCGCCCGACCAAATTTACGAAGTTCAAAGTTACTAAATTTACTCCCGGTCCACTCGCCCGACCAACTCTCGAGGCCACCCAAACCCTAGAAGAAAGAGCGTTGTCGATCTCCTACCCCTCCCGCCCCTACCCAATAAACTCTCGAGGCCACCTAAATCCTAGAAGCAAAAGCGTTGTCGATCTCTCGAGGCCACCCAAACCCTAGAAAAAAATCGTTGTCGATCTCCTACCCCCTCCCGCCCCTTGTTGTGCTATTAGCTAGGTATATGTTTGCCACTAATATATCCATCTCTCATGTTTGTATGTATACATGTTATAATATTTGCAGAAACTATGGACAAAGACTTAGAACAAGAATAGTTGTTGGGGGATATAATCCGCGGTGGAGGTGATGTCTTCTCGTTTCTCAACGACACCGATGGTTAGGAAGGAGAGTATGCCGGCTCCGGTGATCCAACAATGGAGGAGGAACGAGATCATGACGACTCCGGTGACCGAATGGCGGAGGAAGAAGACCATGATGACGACTCTGGTGACCGAACCAAGGAGGGAGATGTTGCAAAGTCTGGCGAGGTATATATATATATTAATTAAGCCTGTGCTGACTAATTGATGCATTAATTGTTTTGGTATGTACATATATTAACGCTTCTTTCTTGTCTTATAGCCCTCCGAATCGAACCAAACTTCCGTAAGGAGACGAGGCCTGAAGAAAAGGTTGCGCCAGGATGAAAGGTTCGGGATCACAGAAATCGCGGATGATGGCCAACCGATTGAACCCAAGCGGACCAAGGACACATTTGTTGGTCAGTGCAGAGCTATTGTTAGGGACAACATCCCGATCAGCATCCAGCAATGGCATAAGATAAGAGTAAGGATGACCCTGAAGTTTCTTATGTCCAGGATAGACAGAAAAATGATCTTTGGACCTTGCTGAAGGCAAATTTCACCCTACCGCCAGAGGAGGATCCGAATAAGCCAGTTATAGAGCCAAAGGTCAAGGCATTTGCTCTTAAGAAGATAACAGATCTATTCAAGAACTAAAAGAAAGAGTTGAACACAAAGTTTGTCAAAAAAGGGAAGACTCTAGAATTCACCGGCCGGTATGAGAAGATAAGAGATCACTGGCCCGCATTTGTGGCCTACAAGAATTCGGAGAAGGGTAAGAGCAGGTCAGTTACAAACAAAAAAATGCTGCAAAGAAGCTGTATCACCATCACACTGGGCAGGTGGCTACCTCAAAGCCCGGCCGTTATGGGACAAAGCTGAGAATGACCTGATTGCTAAAGGGGTCCAACTAGCGATGTTGAACTAGGCAGACCGTTCAAGGACTTGGTTCTTCGGGGTTGGGGGAACTTTGGACCCAGAAACAGGGGAGTGTCGTTGGACGGACGAGCAACTTGCAATACCCATCAAGAAGCTTCAGGATTATATCAACGCAGCTCAGCAAGGGACGTTCATTCCCGACAGAGGGAAGGACGAGCTGACTAAGGCCCTTGGGAATCCTGAGCACCCTGGACGAACACGAGGAACACCAGGTTCTGTTGCGTGGGTGCATGGGTTCCCCGGTGTAGGCGGTTACAGATGCCGAGAGAGAAAGAGGAAAGTGAAGCTGAGAGAAATACAGAAGCTCAATGCAAGATTAGCAAAGCTAGAGGAACTTGCAGCTGCCGGCCAACCAGCTCAGCGGCACGAAGCTACCCCACCATCTCAGCGGAGAAGCAGCGTGGCTTCCACAAAGCTTGTTCAGCCTGATTTCATGGATCCTCGCTACCCCATGGATACTATCACGGAGACTCAACATTGCGAGCTTATAACGAAATGGCAGAACTTGACTTTGAAGGCGGCTGTCAGCTCTGTTGCACCTCCTCAAGCTGACGAATCTTTTCACTGCCGCCCGATTCCACATGGCTATGCTGTTGTGACGGTGGATGAAATAATGGAGGGATTTCAGGAGCTGGAGGTTGATCACCCTACAGGTGAAGGGGAGAATCATCTGGGAGCTGCTTTATGGAATACCTGTCTATGGCAGAAGGAGTACATCAAGCTTCCAAACTGGACGCCTCCTCCTCCAGCGAGTCAGGGCACTCCGCCTCCTCCGGCGTGTGACGGCACTCCGGCTCCTCCTTCGCCTCCTCCGACGAGCACTCCGCCTCTTCCGGCGCGTGAGGGAACTCCGGCTCCTCCTCCGCCTCCTCCGGCGTGTTGGAGCACTCCACCTCCTCCGGCGTGTCAGCGGACTCTGCCGCATCAGCAACAGCGGAAGAGAGACGCCGCCGCTCTGGCGGCTAGCAGTACAAGCAGAGGCGGGAAGCAATTCAGATACGGTCCATCTCTCAAGGCTCCGGAAAACTTACCATATGAGATGACCGACAAGGAAAACGAGGACATCTGTCGTGCCCAAGTGAGGGACCATTTTGCACGGAAACCTCCACCTCCGAAGGAAACGGTAGATCCGGTGAAAGCGAAGCGGACTATCGATGCCCTGAAGCGACCACCACCGCCTCCGTCAGATTCCAACTATGCATGCCTTATTAAAAACACATATAATGAAGTAGAGCGGTCGGGAAGTACTTGCAGTGATGCTAGGTTAGCAGAACGAAGAAGTGGGAAAAAATTCCCCAGCTTGGTGAACAGGTGAACCAAACATGCCCCCCGCTCAATGTGTCTAGCGGTATCGTCGCTAATCATTCGAGGATGGTGCCTGGTACCAATCCTGCTGATTACCTGAGCGATGATGTAGAGTTTGAAATAGTGGAGGCGGACACCTTCAAATACGAGTACGGGAAGCCTCTCGTCAAACCTGATCATCCTCCTCTATCAACGATGATGCGAAGATTGCATGAGTGGTACATGAAAACCTGCAGCGAGTCTGGGAAGAATGGTTTCATGCTAAGAATTAAAAGGGAGCACAACCTCTTTGGAACTGAGTTGTTGCCTGTTGAATTTGCGGAGCTATTCTAGTTATACAATCAAATAGCCCTCGACAAACAACTCGTGACTTGCTATTGTCTGTAAGTATTACTTCTGTAATTAAGTCTCTATATATAGATCATCTCTTTCATTGCATGTATATATAATTATCCTCACTATATTATAAAGGGTGGAGACCGTCGAATGCAGAAAAGCACAAATCTATGACATTGGGTTCATTAACACAAATATCATACATGACTGGACGGTTAAAAATAGAGTCACAGATACCAAGGACAACTTGCTACAATGGTTGCTTGTAAATCAAAACAAAGCTAAAATACTCTTTCCTTACAACTTCAAGTGAGTGTTACTGTTTTCTGCATCTTCGTTTTCCCTTTCTCAAGGTTATAGTAATGTAATTGATGAGTTATGCATGCGTGTGCAGATTCCACTTTATTTTGCTAGATATTAAGCTTGATCGGGGAGTAGTAATTGTCTTAGACTTGAGACGAAAAGATCCCCAGGAGTATGCGGACATGACTGAAGTGCTCCATAAGTGAGTTCAATCGATCATTATCGCACCATATCGGCAACTTTGTTCATTTCCTGATATCAAGTAATTATTGTCTTTGTCTGGCAGGGTTTGGAAAGAGTACACCGCAATTGTTCCGGGACTGTCGACAGAGCTGCGATTTACACACCCGAAAGTAAGTACTAATAGCTAGTTCCACGCATCTCCCATTGATTCTAGCTAGTTTCATCAATACCATTTAGCATGCTTGATTATCAGTTTGATCAAACTCTACTTCTCGTAAAGTGCTTGTGGCAAGAAGCCGGGAATGATTTTTGTGGATACTACGTTTGCGAGTTCATCTACAATGCGACGGCCTCTAAGGGGGGATACTCTAAAAAGCAATATGAAGTACGTAAACAAAAATATTCATAATTTTATTTTATTACCATCAATTGTGTTGAGTTTCATTCATATATATGTATTGACCCCCTTCTTTAAATTAGTTGTGGCAGATGCGGGATGAACTCCTACCACATGATTGCATACGAGCAATTCAAGAGGAATTGGTGGGATTCTTTCTTGACCACGTCATACCTAAAGCCGGAGGATACCATGTGGAAGTTGAAACCGATTTTAGATGTTAGGGATTGTAAGACATGTTATATTGTATATATGTAGTAGTGTCAGATAGATATACGAAAACTTGTTGTTCGACCAATCTCTTGGAGAAAGAGAGGTCTTACTTCTCTCTGCATATATATGTTCATGAAGATCTTATGTAATTAATGGTTTCTTCATTTGCTTAGTAGCTAGCGTGTTGAGTTCTCTCTATACGTATAGTAGCTAGCATCGACCAAGCACAGAGAAAGAGAGGTCACTTCTCTCTATTAGCTAGCTAACACAATATGATCAAACCCCTAAATTAACCCTCGAAAACCCCCTAGCCCCCCCCCTTTGAAAAAAACCCAGCTCCTGCCAGCTGCTGACGCGTGGAGGCCTTTTGGTCCTGGTTGGTATTACCAACCGGGACTAAAGGTCCTCCTGCCTGGGCGCCCCACAGCGGCCACGTGGAGCCTCTTCTATCCTGGTCCGTAAGCGCACCGAGACTAAAGGTTTTGGGCTTTAGTCCCGACCCTTTAGTCCCGGTTCCAGAATCGGGGCTAAAGGGCCTCTGGAACCGGGATAAATGGCCCGTTTTCTACTAGTGTCATGGGAAGATTATACCACAGACAAAGAACAATTTCCAATGTTCCTTCGCAACTTACGTGTAAGTAATGTACTAATGTTATTCATGGTAATTACTCCATATGTTTCTGCTGACAGAAGACACAGGATTTCATTTTGTTATATAGGCAAGGACCAAACTGGATTGTCAAGACGAGCAAGGGTTGGTTGCGCTTTTCAAGAACTCGTTGATGAAGTATCGTTCCTACGGTCCTACCTGAGGCAAGCGTACTTCGATGGCAAGCCTCTAAATGAAATTTCTGTAAAGTCTCTGGTGCTACATTTATCAGAGAGTGACTGGAATAATCTTGTTACACATTGGTCTCATTTGCAGCGTAAGGTATTGTCTATGATATCACATCACAATTTGAACTACATTTCTGCATGTGCCTTAATGTCTCACTTGTATGAAAACTATTTGCAGAAGAGCATTCATTCTCAAGGACCATAGAATCTCGCAACTATACTGCACACTACATTGCTCTTGTGAGTACCTCTTGCCCTGTATGACCGTACTTGCTTTCATAGCTGGTTGATTATGTAGCATCACTACACATGTTAGCCTCGTTATCGTCCATTTGGTGGACATTATAAGATCCGTATGCACTCTTACATAAATTTAGAATCAACCCAATGCTTTTGAAGAGGTTTAGCTCTGCAGTCCTCTTGTAAGGACTGAACGTCGTCTATCACTGTACTTACATTAACAGCTACTCCCTCCGTTCCATAATATAAGAACGTTTTGTACAGTACACTAGTGTTCAAAACACTCTTATATTATGGGAAGAGGGATTGGTTCATTGTGTAGCATTCTGCATCTTATCTCCCTCACCCACCATTTACTAAAAATGTCAGATCTATATTTAATCTTACCAAAAAGTTGAATACACACACAATGTCAGTGCACAAGTGTAGCCCATTGCTCTTGTCAGTACATTTTGTCCTATAACGCTTGCACTTCCAGGGATTGGTAGTTGATTATGTAGCATCAATCTGCATCTTATCTTCATTATCCTATACCCCTTCCAGTATTATCATATCTATAATTACTCCTTACAAAATGTAGAGTACATGCAATGCTTATGAAAAAGATTCTGTGCTGAAATTCTTGAGTTATCCTTCCCTTGACATGGAGAAGGGCATTATAAAGCAGGTGTTAACTATTAATGTAAGCCAGTCCTTCTAAAGCCTTTATCCTCAACTGCTGTTTAATATGCTCATACTCCCTATCGTTAACTGCTGTTTAGTTTGTTGTTTCTATCAAAATGCATGATTGCAACAACCATAAGTTCCAAATTTTACTTGTAAAACCAAATTCCTTATTCATACCATGCATATTACTCAATAATCCCTATATGTATGCTTGTTTTTGTGGATCTATAATCCAGTGTGTGGTGAAGTAGCCCACGTTTGCACCATGTCATCTCCTGTTTTATCTTACTGATGTGGCTGATGATATGAACAACAGTGCCATGCACATTAACCAAAATAGATACAATGATTGTCTTTTCCCTTCATCCATGCTTGTTATGTTTACATGGTAATCCAGTAGTGTGGTGAAGCTCCCCGCATTATGAACAATGCCAAATTATGCTATTGATATTTTGAACTTACTCTTTATTTTCTAATTTGAAATTGGATGGAATTAACAGCACAGTTGTCATATTTGTTTATACACGTGCAAAACATGTCATCTCTCTGCTTGTTTCAGGGTGATATGCCTGATGGAATGCACAAGTCTGCTGAAGGCTATGAGACAAACCCAACATATATTGCAGCAAAGAAGGCAAAACATCTTGAAGATAGCGAGACGACCCTAAAGTCTTGTCTTGATGCAGTGTTCAAGTTACTTGAGACTAGCAGTTAGACAAGCTCACAGAATTCGCTGTCTGAATCAACTCGACTTCTTCAGTCCCAAGTTCTGGCAGAAAGGCATTCTGTAAATCAACTTTGACTTGAAGTCCTATCTCTAAGAAAGATTGCGGAGAACACCAATGAGAACATCACTGCTAAACAGCTACACCTAGAAGCTATGACCGACATGCTAGGCCGGTCTCACAGCCTTGCTCAGCAGTTTGCGCAGCAGTTCCCGCGCAAGGCTAACCTTTCTTGAACTATCTTGAAAGTGGTCTTGGTTTAGTATTATTTTGTTACGCTGCAATGGCGCCTAGTTTTTGTAATCTGCTTCTTCGTTGCGCTTTATGATCACTGGTGGCGAACTTCGATGCCCAGTGGATGTAATATACCATAAATCCTTTATTGTATAGTGTAGGTTTATTCTAAGTTACCATGTCGTAATTTTGTTATTGTATAGAGTAGGTTTGTTCTTAATTCCTACTAGTTGCTGCCATCATTCACTATATGAAAAAATGGAGAAATTTTGATGTAGTCGATCGGGCCGAAACATTCCCTCTAACTGGCCCGCTTTTTAGCGGGCCACAATTCGGCCGGCCTGCAACTTTCTTGGGCTTGAAAGGCCATTGGGGCCTTCACACTTTGCACCAGGCCCACAACTTACACGGGCCTATATTCGGCCCAAAGTTTAGTTGGGCCTTTAGTGGACCCAGCGCTTAGTTGGGCACATGTAGCTTTGGGCCATTAACAGGCTGAATATTCTATTGTCCTGTTACGACCCAGAAGAACCATGGGCCTTTAGCAGGCCGAAAATGCATGTTGGGCCTCAATTTTCACTAGTCGTCGATGGGCCTTCAGCAGGCTGAAATGTAGACCGGGCCTTTTTAGGCCCAGTTATATGACGTGCCATTACCAGGCCAAAACATATCCCGGGCCTTAGTTGGCCCACTAATATCATGGGCCTTTAAGAGACCGAAAGCTTAGTAGAGGCATCAACGGGCCGAATTATACGACAGGCCTTTAACAGGCCCAAAGTCATGTTGGACTGAACTGTTGCCACCTTTATCACGGGCTGTTAGAGGGCCGGATGTCAAGTCGGACCATATATGGCCCATGGACAGCACGAGCCATTCCCAGGCTGAAAGACACACTGAGCTGAATTGGGCCCATGTCTACATCGGGCCTCTAAGGGTGTGTTTGGTTGCAGTCATGGACTGGAATGGCATGGGTCCAACCCGTTACTGGGCCTCGTTCTTGCGTTTAGTAGACATGTGGAACGGTCACCACCTGGTTCCCACGGACCGAATATTCGGCCCAGATCCGGAATTGGGCGAGACCTCCAAATTGGGCGGACGACGCGAAACCGGTCTATTTCCTCGTGCTCCCACAGCCTTATCCTTTCTCGTGCGGGCTCCTCTCCCCTCCTCCGGACTATGCTGCCTGTCTCTCTCCCTCCTATGGTCTTCGCAGCCGGCCCTCATCATCTCGTACACCTGTGAAGCACAGCCTCCCTCTCCTCTGAAGCACGTGCGGCAGGCGAGGGGCTGCGAGAAGATCTTGAAGCTGGGCAACAGCGGCGGCACACGCCGGGAGGGTCGCGCTGCCGTGCTTGACGGAGCAATTGCTCCAGGCGCAGGCCGTTGACCGCCTGAGCATACGCCGCCAGGAGTCGCGGTTGCACGTGGGGACGCCAAAGCCAAGACACACATCCAGCCAGCCGCCATGCTCAACTGTCGTATATTTCTTCTAGCTGTTGTTTACCTTGTGCTTTGAGTCTGATTGGTGTAGCTACACTCTTGTTCGTCGCATGGATGGATTCAATTTGTTGATGGTCAAACAAAAATTGATCGAATCTGATTTGTTGATGCTCACACCCCTATTCAGAAATCAAATTTAATGTTTACCGATCTTTGTTGCATGGATGGATGGATGACCACTTACAAATCCATTCCATTCCATTCCTAAAACCAAACACCAAAACGTAATTGTTCCATTCCATCGACTTATCCATACCAAACACAAAAAAGGAACCAACCCATTACACTGGAATAGAACCATGCCATTCCATTACACTTCGTTCCCAAACCAAACACACCCTAACAGGCTGAAATGTCACTGGGCCCAAATATTCGATGAACAATTAACGGGCTAGATCTGGCTTCGGGCCGTAAATTGGCCATGTTTAAACATGCCATTATTGGGCTGGCCCACTACTACCTGAGTAAATACTACAGGCCTTTGACTGGGCCGACCTTTTAAACCCATATGGGCCTCGGTTAGGCCCTGCCACGTGTCGACGTATCATAGGCATGTCTCCTCCATTGGACGGATGACATCTGGCCCATCGAGGAGCCGACATGTGTTTCCTCCAGCCAATGATGATTTTACATGTGGAAAATCCCCATTGGTCCGGGCTGTTAACAGGTTATCAGATCCAAACCGGAACCCGATAGCTTAACGGCGACCCGTTATGGTAGATGCCACGTGTCAGTTACCCTTGACGAAAGCACTTCCATGACGCGCCATTTATCGTCATGGAAGTGGACACTTCCGTAATGATAATTTTGCTATTGTCATGGAAAACTTCTACGACAACACAGGTATGACTATCATAAAATCGTCATGGATGTACATGCATGACAAAAAACGTGACCTACTGTGACAAACACGTATCATCACGGAAGTGTATTTTTTGTAGTGTCCGTACTTTCGCTAGTGCAATCTCTCAACAATGCTAATATAATTGGATCATATAACCATCCTCAACGTGCGATGAATAATCACTCCAAGGTTCCTATCTAGCGGAGAACATAAGAAGAGATTGTTTGTAGGGTATGAAACCACCTCAAAGCTATTCTTTCCGATCAATCTATCCTAGAGTTCATACTAAAATAACACCAAGCCATTCTTTCTGATCAATCTAACCAAGAGTTCATACAAAAATAATACCTAGATACTCCAGTGTCACCGCGAGTATCTGTGAGTTGATTATACGATATGCATCAAACAATTTCAGATTCATAATACTCAATCCAACACAAAGAACCTCAAAGAGTGCCCCAAGATTTATACCGGAGAAACAAAGACAAGAACGTGCATCAACCCCTATGCATAGATTACCCCAATGTCACCTCGGGAATCCGCGAGTTGAGTGCCAAAACATATATCAAGTGAATCAATATGATACCTCATTGTCACCACGGGTAGGCATAGCAAGACATACATCAAGTGTTCTCAAATCCATAAAAGTATTCAATCCGATAAAATGAAATCTCAAAGGAAAAACTCCATTCACAACAAGATAGAGAGGCGAAAACGCCTTATGATCCAACTATATTAACAAAGCCAGCAATACATCAAGATCGTGACATCTCAAGAACATGAGAGAGAGAGAGAGAGAGAGAGAGATTAAACACATAGCTACTGGTACAAACCCTCAGCCCCGAGGGTGGACTACTCCCTCCTCATCATGGTGGCCACTAGGATGATGAAGATGGCCACCGGTGATGATTTCCCCCTCCGGCGGAGTGCCGAAACGGGGTCTAGATTGATTTTTCGTGGCTATAGAGGCTTGCGGCGGCGGAACTTCTAATCTAGGGTTATCTCCGGGGTTTTTGGCATATTTGGCAATTTATAGGGCGAAGAGGCAGTGCGGGAGGCCACCGAGGTGGGCACAACCCACCTGGGAACGCTTGGGGGCCCAGGCGCGCCCTGGTGGGTTGTGCCCCCCTCGAGGCTCCCCTCTGGCACTTCTTTGGCCCACTAGATGTCTTCTGGTCCAAAAAAATCTCTAAAAAGTTTCACTGCATTTGGACTCCATTTGGTATTGATTTTCTGCGATGTAAAAAACAAGCAAAAAACAGCAAGTGGCACTGGGCAGTATGTCAATCGGTTAGTCTCGAAAAATGATATAAGGTTGCTATAAAATGATTGTAAAACATCCAAGAATGATAATATAACAGCATGAATACTTCATAAATTATAGATATGTTGGAGACGTATCACTTGAGCAGACAAAGCTGACAAATTACTCTATAGAGTGTTTATCTCTTCCTTTTCTTCCCGTAGAAACAGAAGAGAAGACCATATTACAACCTTGAAATATCATCAAAGTATAATATACAACACTAAACTACGAAACTATCTACTTTACAACCTTGAACTACGAAAACCAGAACAGAAACAACCTTGGACTACTTTTTGCATTGAACGGGAAGACATCGGGGGTACAACCTCCAAGAAGGAGGGACACACACACACACACACACACACACACACACAGCTAAGCTAGGAAGTGCCCTCAACTGCAGACACGCAATGACATTAGGCCTCGCCCAGCCTTGCCTCCATCCAAAAATGGCGAGGCGCTGAGACTCAAAGCAACAGAGGCAGCGGGGAGACACCTCGAGGGGCGATTGCAGCTCATGGACTACTTTTTTGCTGGTCAACAGTCTAGTCAGCGTCCAGTTAGGCATGAAGTCACCCATGTCCCACACAACCCTAACTAGTTTTTTTCTTCTGTTTGTCAGATTGAATATAAGGGTACTATGGATTTTTGGGATTTTCTTTCAAAAAATTCTAGGCACTTTCATTTTTTAGCAAAATTTGATCCATAATGGCTTTGAATTTGAGTTTGAATTTTAATTCCATTTTTTCTATTCAATAAAAACTTGTTGAAACTTTCCTAGATTGAATATAACGATAGTGTCGATTTTCATGTTTTTTTTGAAAAAAATCAGGGCACTTTAATTGTTTGGCCAAATTTTGACAAAAAATTGCTCTGAAATTGGACTTTCATTCTATTATTTTTTCTATTCGGTAAAAGTTGTTGAAACTTTCCCAGATTAAATATAAGGGTAGTGTGGATTTTAAGATTTTTTTCAAGAAATTCTGGGAACTTTTTTTGGCACATGGGTGGCATTGTGGCTGACTGGAATGTTGACCAGTCAAAAACTAGTCTAGGGTTGTTTTCTTATCCGGTTTTGATAGTTCAAAGTTGTACAATAGACAGTTCGTAGTTCAAAGTTATATATTAGACTTTGGTGGTAGTTCAACATTGTAATATGGACCTCCTTTTTCTAGGTTTTCTCTAGAAGCCACAGTCTGTCTTGATTGTTTGTGTCCGTTCGCCGGTGCGAAAGGAAGCGGCGAGACGATGCCACCGCCGACCGGCCGATGTGACCATGCCGCATGCATGCCTCTGATGTCACTTGTGAACTCACACTCCGGTGTCAGTTGTCCTCTAAGGGCATCTCCAACGGCATCCCACAAATTTCCTCTCGCATCTCTCCGCGGACATGGATGCCGGAGGACACCATCCAATGCTAGCCGCATATATTTTCACAACGACTCAAACCAACCGAATGGAATTCGATCAAACACACGACCGAATTTCATACAAACATGGTGGATTTCATTACATTTCGAACATCTAGGGCAAAAAAAAGACCCGACCCTAAACCTATCCTATTGTGGCGGCACCCAGCGTCTAATCATGTGTCGTCCTCCATCTATCGTCTCCATAAGCACCGACAATAAGACCGATGAAGTGAAGGTGTGGTCTCCGGCGAGGAAGAGCAGAACACAGGAGACGGACCAGCCTAGATGGGACACCAGGCCCTGCCGCCTCCCATGGCTTACTCATCCTCGAAGGAGTCCGTGACCTGTTCGTTGCCGGTGGACGTGAAGTCCATGATGGAAATGGTGGCGCCGATGTTGTCCTCGTCCCACCGGGCCGCCTGATGGTTTGTCGGCGGCACATAGGAGGTGCAGCTGGCGTTGTTCTCATCCGCAATCGCCTGGAGCTGCGCCTCAGTGGCGGCCGCTTCCTAGCGAGCGGTGGTTTGAGCGCGGGCGGCATCGTAGATGGCACCCCACTCTGCGACAAAGTTGGGGTTCACCGCGGCCATGGCTGCCACGGCCTCCTCACTCGCCCGCTCGCTGTAGATCTAGTCCGTCGCCAGCTGGTGTTGCTCCATGAGGAGCAGGTTGTAACGATGTTCCTCCTGCGCCTGCTGGAACACCGACAAAGGCGCCGGCGCAGGCTGCACCTCTGCCATGACGACGTCGTAGTGCGCCTGCGCTTGCTCCATGGTGAAGCCAACATGCACAGGAGGTGCAGGAGCGGGGGCGGTGTCGTTGGAGCCCGTCTCCATCGTGGTCTCGTCCTCGTCATCAGAGACCTCGGGCGAGCTGGTCGGCAAGCCAACCTCGATCCGCCTGGCACGTCGGCTCTGCCAGGCGGCGGCGAGGGCGGCCACGACGTGCTTCATCTCTGTGGAAAGGCTCTCCCACAGAGCTTCACCGCACAGTCATGGCGGATGTAGTGCAAGGAAGGTGGATGTGGAGGGACTTGTGTGGTGGTGTGGAGTTAGCCGTGTGTGGCCACCTTTATATAGCGGTTTCCGGTGAGGCGAGGCGTGCAGATTCGTCAATGTGTGGCGTCGAAGTAGGTTTCTTGGCCGGCGAGCCTAGTTAATGCCGGCATACGGAAGGACATCGGCATTGAACGGGCGTGGTAGATATCCGTCCCGTCCCGAGTCACGCGTCTCCGGCATTGAACAGGCACGGACACCGGAGGCGCGTCGCGGGCAGGCCGGCGGCAGTGAGAGGTTTCGTGCGGTCTTCAATGGGGAGCGGCTGCTCTACAACGACATGAATGAGGGCAGCTGACAGGGGAGGGGGGGGGGGGCGCAGATTTTTGATGGGCCGGACAGTGAGAAGAGGGCTTGGGATGGTGTTCGGACTCTCGCAAACCAAAGCTGTTAACTAACCTGCTTGGTTTCATTAGGTAGGCGTAGGCCAACAAGAAGTTACATGTAACTCATTTTTTTTCTTTTAGTGTCTCTTTTTTTTGAGCATCAGTACAGACACAAGCGCTCATATACACGCGCATACACTCACCCCTATGAACGCACACACGCACACCCTACCCCTATGAGCACCTCCGAGAGACTGAGCCGGCATATCATCTTGAGATTTACGAAGTCACCGTAGGCGCCTCGTCGTCGACGGGAACGTCTCCTCCCACTGAAAGCGCATCGCCGGAAATCCTGAAATAAATCCAGGAATAATGCGAGCACCAGGATTTGAACCCTGGTGGGTTGGGGATACCACTGTCCACCTAACCAACTCAACCACAGGTTGATTCGCTCTTTTAGTGTCTCTTTTGATGGGATCCAACTTGTGATGCAATGTGTTGGATCTGACATGATTTACCATGGTTGATGATTCTCGATTTTTTTTCAGTGGGCAACGACCAATTGATCCGCGTCAGCTCAGCTGGAAGGGAGGCAAAGGGTGCATGTGATACGGACCCAAGAAAAACCAATCGTGAACGTATTTGTAGTCTATAAAGAAAGATAAATATACGCTAAACATCACTATACTCCATTTATTCTGTCCTCCTGATTTGACTAAACATCAATCACCCAGGTCCAAGAACAACTTGTTTGAAATCCAAGGGGAGCGAACAATTGGATCTAGCCATCAGCCAGCACGTGGATGCTTGTTGTTGTTTTCAGGGTAGGTAGGTACTGTAGATATATTTGCCTCTGTCTATACATAACAATATTCACGCGATTCAGCTCCGGTGGCGCAATAAAACAGTACGAGTAGTTCAGACAGCACAACGTCTGGGAGTTTACATATATCAGCACGGCGAGTAGGCAACAGAAAACAAGGACAATAATAAGACAATAGTATAAAAGGTCAGGGAGGAGATCACAGCCTTCTTCCACTGTAAACTGCTCTGCTGACGCCAACGGGCCTTTTTCACTATACTGACCCTTTCAGCAAACTTTGTCACAAAATAAACTCGACATGAAAGTATTTCACGATTTGATCCTTTTTAGCAACGCCATAGCCCGCGGCGTTTCTGCCCAACATAGCAACACCGAGGTAGCTAGCGCTTCTGTCCAACAAAGAAACACCGAGGTAGCTCACGTTTCGGACCATGTAAGAAACGCCATAGGCGTTGGCGTTTCTGACCAAGAAACAAACGCCATACGTCTTGGCGTTGCGGCCCTGGTTACCGAGTAGCGTCTTGCCTTGCGTTTCTAAGGAGGCCGGAAACGCCGCTAGCCTTGGCGTTTCTGGCCCGACGTCTCTGGCAGCTGAGGAGGAAGACCCTGACGAGGCAGCGAGTGGGTTGGGTGCTAACGAAGAAACGCCAAGGCCTATGGCTTTTCTCACCTGGTCCGAAACGCGAGCTACCTCGGCGTTTCTTTGTTGGATAGAAGCGCTAGCTACCTCGGCGTTGCTATGTTGGGCAGAAACGCCGCGGGCTATGGCGTTTCTAAAAGGGTTAGATCGTGAAATACTTTCATATCGAGTTCACTTTGTGACAAAGTTTGCTAAAAGGGTCAAAATAGTGATTTCGGCCACGCCAACGCCAGGCTTCGAATCTGAAACTTGTGCCGTTTCAGTCATCAGTCCACATAAACTGGGCAGCAACCACAACGACCTCCATAATGATAAGAAAAACAGTGACTCAAAAAGGAGTACGTTTCAATCAGGGTCACATCACGGAGTTAATTTGAGTGTCAAAGAAAAAGAATCACAAGCTAATTTGTACCGACAGAAAAAAAAAAGGACAGCTGATTCAGGGCAAACATGTCATAATTATGAGAGAGCTTCATTGCAATGCAATAGCGGTCGGATAAGTGCCCGTTTAACACTAACGTATCTTTAGCTGATGGCACCATGGTGAAGCACTAGCAACCCACACAACTCACATCTTAACTACTAGTAAGTAAGTAGCATATATCTATTCTCATTGCACAGGTACAAGTAGACATGTCAGCAGCAAGCGTTAACTGAAATATGGCACCCAAACTGGCAAAGTGCCAGGGGAAACACTTCACTTGGCACCACAGCCACAAAAGTGTGCTGGGAGTAACATCACAAGCACATAACTAGGCAAAACTTCCAACGGAGTGCATGCAGGCGAGGAAACAAGTTTTCATGACAAGAGCTTCTGTGTTGGTAGCAAGTCATCTCCACATCAAGGAACGGCCAAAACTACAGGCAAGGAACTGAACATCCAACATGGATAAGGGTTGAAGAACTCAGGCTATAGTGCATCAAGCTGGGATGGCTTTCAGTGCATTGAACAAGTCTCACTGTTCCAGGCAAGTTCCAGGCAGGGGTCTGTTCAAAATACATATGACATCAGCAACCAAAGCAAAACATATTCAGACAGTTACATGAATCACAAGCATCAGAATTCACACGAGATAGATGTTAGCAAGCAGAAAAAAGGACCTATACTTGGTACAAACAATGTTGATGCTAATTAATATTCAAAGTTTGGGAAACAACCATACCTATCAAGTTGACTTAAGAGGACGTCGACCTCTTTCAAGAGGTTGTGTCAATCCCATCAGATTTGGACAAGATTCGACAAAGGCATTTTCAATATGCTCAATTGCTTCTGATCCACCTATTGATATCAGGTCAGGACAGTCATAGATCTCAATTATCTGTAACTCTGACAAGTTATCACACCAGATTTCCGCTGGAATGGATCTGATGGTGCTCAGCCTTACCAAGGACATGCGTATCAAATTCCCAAGATTAACCAAGCAGTTGGGAATGTAATTCGAAATATCTCCACAGTCTTCGAGATGCAGCTTTAGAAGAGACGATGGAAGAACTAATCCATTCCACAAGATATTTGGACACTTGCTTAGCTTCAATTCTTTTAAACAACTCAACTCGCCAAATCTTTCACCTCGCATAGATGACAATCCTTCACACTCTTCAATGGAAATAGATCTGACCGTTGGAAGACTAGCTGACTTCAAAATATTTTCAAGAGATGATAATCTAGGACAGCGAGAAATGTACAGATCATTGATGAATAAGAATGCATTGTTATCAACCCAAGACATTGAGAGAAAATGAACTCTTATCAACCGAAGTTCTACTAAATTCTGCAAATATGATGGCTGAAGCCATGTTGGAGTAGAATTGCCTCTGAAACCACTGATTTCCAGAAATTTAATACCTGAGTGTGGACAAAGAAGCTCAAGCATTTCCAGCTCCTGATCTTGGGTGTTTTGGGTATGATAAAAATTTAAAGTTAGCATCTGAACATGCTTCCTCTTCCTCAACTCAAACTCCGCACAACCAGCCAGTTTCACAAGTGACAAGTCCAGATACAGCTCTCCTTGGAGATGCATGTTTTTCAACACTTCCATAGATATTCCCCAAAAGTTAGTGCAGTTCCTGTCATGAGAAAAAGTTCTTACTCTGAATGACTGCAAGTTAACAAGCTTTCTGAACTCCTTTGGCAAGCTCTTAAAAGTGCAATTGTTAGCCTCAAACTTCTGTAGGTTATAGAGAGAACAATATGATTCTGGAAATGTGTCCATGGTCCAACGCCTGGGACAGTGAACCTTAAAGCAGCAAAGCAGTTTGAAGTTTGCAATGGCCTCCGGTAACATAGTTAACTTGGTGAAGCAACAGGACAGGAAACGCAAATACTTTAGCTCTTTGGACCAAGAGTTAACTAGAGGGAAAAATATTTTTTTCCCGAGTTGCTCCCTGCTCAGAATAGACCGCAGCTTCCTACACCTTGTTAATGCCACGAGCTTTTGATAATCAAAACCCTTGCTTGTGAACAATGATACATGCCGAACTTTTTCAGGTACATTCGACAGATCTGTTTCATTTCTTATAACAAAACATTCATTTCCAGAAACTAGTTGTATCATGTCATGAATTAAATCATGCATCACATACTTCTTAATTTTTGGTGATATTTGTGATGCTGATGATGCAACGACTTCTTGGAAGAAACAGCGACTTTCAAGCTCTTCAAAACACCAGTCTCCAGCTGTATGCATGCAGATATTATCTTGAGTTTCCGCAAAGCATTGAGCAGACCAAAGGTCAACAAGAACATCTTTCTCGAACTTATGATCCTTAGGAAACATCGCACACAATGATAGGCACCTCCTCAAATATCGTGGTAAATATAAATAACTTAATCTAAGGGCCGGCAGAATGTCACCTACGTCCTGCTTGAGTTCCCACAGCTCACTATTTAGAATATTGGTCCAATGAACAGTGTCAATCTTCATCCTTAGCAGGCGCCCAAGTGTCTTTGCAGCTAACGGAGAACCTTTCAGCTTTGGCACAATCATTCTACCAATGGTTGCAAGCTTGACATCCATAGTGGAGCTCTTTCCGCCCAGAGCACATGTTTTAAAGAACTCCCAAAAGGTATCCTCTTCTAAGCCTTGAAGCTGAAAAGGATTCAATGTGCATACAAGCTTAGCTACCTTTGAGGATCTAGTGGTCACCAGAATCATACTTCCCTGAACACCGGTTGTTAGAGGTGCACAAAACTTTTGCCATTCTTGCCCATTATCTTTCACGGAATCGTCCCACACATCATCCAAAACTAGCAAGAACCGCTTCAATCTGACAACTTTAGCCAGCTTACTTTGAAGGTAGTCAAGATTATCTGATGGTGTTTCTTCTCCACAGGAATGCACCAGCTCTTTGGTTAACCTCTTACTATCGAAGTCATCTGAAACACATGTCCAAAGTATTTGATCAAAGTAAGCTTTCACATGTTGATCCTGGCATATTTGTTGTGCCAACGTAGTTTTGCCAACACCTCCGATCCCCACTATTGGCAACACAGACACAGCATTGTTCACTGGATAATCCATACAATCCTTCTGTGCAGTGGCCTCAGCAGCTACAGGGTGACCTTTCTTCCGTTTTGACCCACTAGGAATAGATACCGGTACACCAAGCAATACTTTCAGTGCCACTGTTTCTTTCTGGCGACCAAAGACCTTTGAATCAGGAAAAGAGCTTGTCTCAGGTCTGACTGACCTATCAAAGTGTGGAGTTTCTTGCTGCAAATCCGTAGCATTCAATTGACTCATCAGATGTTCAGCTCTTTGTTGTAAAAGCTTCACTTTGTCAAAGCTAGATGAGATGTCGCTCTTGATAAAATCTAATGATCGCTGCATTAGTGATTGTGGACCATCCATCTCTGATTTCATCTTAAAGTATTTGAACTCTTCAATAAGATCTTCTGTGTCATAAGTCACATCCTTTAGCTCTTCTAGCAGTATCGGGACACCTTCCTTATGGATTGACCATTCCGCTCTGTCAATCATCACTTGCATAAGTGGGAGAGTTGTTTGGAGCTTCCAAAGCTCCTCGTGCTGCTGCTTGGACTCTTGATTATTGTCAGGACGGAGCCATTGAAAGAATCCCACCCAATCATTGAATCCAGAGATAATTTCCGTGGTGGTTGAGACAACGGTCTTGATGGTCGAGATTAATTCGCCTTCCATCCTGTGCAATACAAAGCTTTCTCAGGTGCTCTGTCGTCATGCAACATATCACAAACAAGTAATATATAGTTATACTTTAGCATGAAGTTTCCATGAAACAGTAGATAACCTGGTGACCAAAGATGTAAGTAGGTAAATTATGAAACCTGACTATGCTAAACTTAGTGGGCTGCAACATATAATACTTCAGTATCACATTTCAACGAATAAGCTGGAAGGCTGCCAACATTAAATGAGTTGACAAAATACAAGTATTGAAACAAACTAAACTTCTGAAAGAAAACGATGATCACCACCTATCAACCACAGTTTCAAGAAACAACATAATGAGTTAAACAGACAGATCCAACAGCTTTCTTAAATAAGTAAATTTCCTTATTATTTTGAGCTGGCCATTAAAAGGACATCTTTCAGATGAGCCATAGAGTGCAGTACAAATGATAGTACTAATTGACAGTGCCAAGTGGTTAGTAGGGAGGATAAACGGTTTTGGACTAGACCATTTGGAATTAAAAAAACTTTTTCATGCTGACAGCAGAAAACTCCTGCCCTTATGTGGACAGTAACCTTTACAGGATAAAGGCCTTCAGATTTTTCCTGGAAGTGGAAACAAATCAGAGGGAAAAAGGCATGGTAGCCAGTTGTACAACCAGAGCACCCTAATCCGCCATGACTGACCGCACAACAAATTTTACATGAAATTTACATTCTAAGTCAAGTGCTTGTGTCTGTACTGTGTTAAAAAAAATCAAGAATAAGAGCGTTACTATTCTCGCTTAATTGAATGAAAACTGCAACACATATTACTTTATGACTGAGATAAGCTAACATACAAACAATTCCAGCATCACATAACGTGATTTAGAACAACTAAAAACTGCAACTCCCTTTCTGTAAAAACTACACACTAGCAATAGTAATTAATTTTTCGAGGACAAAGTAAAAATTCAGAACATAACACAATTTTCAATTGCAAGGGAAATGATATAATTCAACCAAGAACTTGCCAACAGTTATAAGATTTGTTCAACTAAAAGTACTACACAAATACAATAGTAAGGGTAGGACTTCCGAGCAAAATCCCAAACATTTACAAAAGATATGTTTAGCTGAAAAACAGTAGTTAAGTAAAATACAAGAAATAACAACTGTTACTTACGTACCATATAGAACTGTAAAATACATCACCAATATGTACACTGAAACTTAAGAAGTATGCAATTGTAATAAGCTATACACTGTCAGCAGCAACTCAGAGAGATCAAGAATTAATCATCAAAAAATGCAGGCCAACGTGAAAAACAATTACAGAAACTAAATACTGTGACTCAAGTGAATTACAACCGTAAAAGCCAAAATGGAAACACCTTGGTGATAACCCAACATACAAGATGGATTGCTCACTAAGGCAAAACATGGAGTCAAATCAGTCAACTGCTTAGTCATAAGGCAAAATGGAGTCAAGACAAAAATAAACCAATGAATTATAACAAGATAAGAGCAACTAACCTTGGCGAAAGCACAACAAGTCAACCACCACAGGGTCAGATGACTCCGAAATCAATGCTCAGTAATGTTTCTGTGCAGAAGATGACCAGTATCCCTCATGGACATTACTTCTTCATCAATCTTGGTGTGCCTCAAACGGGTTTAAGCAAAAATTATAGTGGCCTGTTAAGCAAAAATACAACTCCATTCAAAATTACAGTGAACTATTAAGCAAAATTACAAGTAGCGATGCAACTGTGCACACCAACTATAACTGAATAGTGCACCGTACTAGTTCAGAGTTAGACACACAATTTTCAAATGCAAAGTCCCAGTAGAATCTAACACTTAATGTTTCTGCTCCAGAAGAAATAGTGTAGAAATATGACAGATACAATGACATATGACTAAAATATAAGAAACCACAATTAATGAACCCTGTAATCGTGTGCATGCCTATAGTGACAAAAGCTACTGTAAATTGTAACTTTGTATCTGTGAAGTGTTAGAAAATTACAGAGATTGCACATGAGGACACAGAATATACTAGCATAACCCGTAAGCTAGAATGAGTCAAATTTACATCCTCAAGCAACTACACTGTCATAAGCGATACACTTTCAACAACTATAGTTCATGGATGTAACACTAGTTCCTCAGAACTGTAAATATTACACGCATAGAAGTGGATTACATGAAACTCTAGTTCCTTTGAACTGTAAATAATACACGCTGACAAAAAGTCAAATTAGAGCAAGAAACAAATCATCAACACTGCATGAACTATAAGCCTAGTTCTTCATATCTGAAAATACTACACAATAACAATAGTAAATGTAGAAAATGATTGCAAAAAAAGAAACATAGACATAACCAACTATAGGGTTGGAAGGGTCGTGACGTTGCCCAACATACAACTCAAACAAAAAAAAACATTTAGATCATAACAATAGTAGTTATGGTGTAGCAAAAGACTGCATCATCTGAACTTGCAAGCAAACATGCCAAGAGTTGTAAGATTTGGTCAAGAAAAAAACTGAAGAACAAAAACTGTAATTCAGGTACTACAATACTATAAAAGAACAGCAACTACAACAGTAGTACAAGAATTAGATAGCGGAGCACCAAACCATCCACAGGAAAAGAGAGAACACATCCAGGAGCAATATTAACGTGGAGCAAGATTGCGCTAATATCATTTTCTTTCAACCACACCATGTAAGATCCCCAAAACAAAATCAGTAAGATTCAGGCAATGGACAGCTCATAGTCATGGGAGATGACGCATAATCATTCAGACTTCAAACAAACAACGAGACATCATGATTCCATCACAAAGATCCAGAAGCTCCGCGTCACAGAACAGAGCGCCATTCCAGCAAGAAAGCTAAACAGAGAAACAGATTAAAACAGGCAGGACGTCATTTTTCTTTTAACAGTTTCGACACCATATATTGAAATCGAAGATGCTCAAGACACCAGAGGTACACGATGGTAGGTACATTCGACAAAGATGGAACATATTATATAACCAGACCGCAGCAGGCGGTCACTCCGATCCTACAGACTAGATGACTAGGAACTTTACCATGGCGATCCAGGACAAGAACATGGGACTAGAGATACCATTCTAGGAGGAGGAGGAGCAGGCAGCAGTCTAAAAGAAAGGAAGAGACTAGAGCTAAGCTAACAGCAACCATCCATCCAGCGGATGGGAGACACTAGCAAGGAGCAGCAGAGACCGTGGCTGCATATGTCAAGCCGCATCACTCGTCGTAGGTATGTGCATAGCAAGTTCACTCACTCATGGACTAAGCCTAATCGAGTGAAACCCACGATTAACCAAGATAAAACTGGGAAATCACAACCTATCATCAACACAGAGCTGAGGCCAACCAGGCCCACTCATATATGCAGACAGGCTCATTGTGCAAAAGTGCAGTCGAATCGAAAGTCTCCCTCCCTGAAAATTGAGGGCTAGGAAGAGGTAGAAACCACCAACCCAGAAGCTGTTTTGCAGGACAACCCAGGTCTTGATCCGGATCCGATGTGTGCGTGCGAAGGGCAAAGATGCCTCCTAGGTCTTGGCCAGCTTTTCTCTTTGCTTCGCCTGCACGCATAACCCCAATTAAGCCCCGGGAATCAAAGATCGGCAAGCAACAGTTTCGAAATCAATCAATGCCGGCGAGCACGCCTAGGGTTTGCGTGCCGATCAGGAGATCGAATTGAGGAAGACGTACTGAATGAGTAAGGGGGACGCAATGTAGGTGTGGCTCACCTCCGTCGTCGACTCCGCCGCCACACGGTGGGGATGGGGATCACTGGGCGGCGCCGCGCGGAGCAGGTGGAAGAGCCGCTGGCGGCGCGATTGCCTCTCCGGCTCTCCCTCCCGGCCGGCCTTGGAGAGAGTGGAGACACGGGAGGAGCGTATGGCCCTGGGCCCTGGCTGACTGGACTAGCCAGCTGCCCCGCGTATGGGTATGGGCCAGGCCCAGCAACGCGAGGCGCGCCTCTCTCCCTCTGGAGCGCCACACTAACGCAAAGTTTTCTCCCCCTTCCGTTTTTTTCTTCACATAAATATCATTTCTTTCCATTTTCTCTCAACTCTTAAAAAAATTATAGTAGAAACTGTATCTGTATAAGTAATTTTTATTAAGTGTTCGTGTGTTTTTATTTTTGAAAAAGTTTCCTTACGTTCTACTCCCTCCGTTCCTAAATAATTGTCTTTCTAGAGATTTCAACAAGTGACTACATACGGAGCAAAATGAGTGAATCTACACTCTAAAACATGTCTACATACATCCGTATGTTGTAGTCCATTTGAGATGGCTAGAAAGACAATTATTTAGGAACGGAGGGAGTAGAAGAAAAAAGGCTATGCAATCAAAAGGCGCCCTGTAATTTTAAAAAAATATCAACATTTTTTTTTGAGAAAAGCGCAAAACATTTTGAAAATAACACGGCGGACATTTTCTAATACACGATTTTTTTTAATTACACAACGGACATTCTTTAAGAATGTCTCACCTTCAAATATCATATAGATTAGAACACGTAAATTTACAACTATTAGAAATTTTTAACTATACAACTGAAAAATTATCATTTCTGGATAAGTATCCCTTATATGATCATTGAACTTTCCATTTGATATATGATGTGTATTTGTCGAAGGTAAACAAAATTGCACATTCTTTCTAACAACTTCTGGCATCCTGATATTTTCATTGTTGTCTAATGATTGTTGTGAAATCATTCTCCTTTCAGAATTTCCAACAACCAAATTATCTTGGTTCCTCTCGGTGGTACTCCTTCCATGACATACAAGTTCATGTCTTTCAATCTAGATATAAGTAAAAATAGAGTAATGTGGATTAGTTATAAGAATTTTTTATGTTGGACAACAAGTTGAAAAAGATAACACATACCGTGCATGCATCATATGTCGTGAATCTATCTCTTGTTTCCTTACAAGCTGAAATCGTAAGATTTATTTGCCGCTTATCATAGTCAACAATCTTTTTTTTTCATAGTCAGTAATCCTAAGAAGTTTGGAATGTGTCTTTGGTACAAGTTGGTAATGATTGTTAAGATAGAATATCTGCATGAAAATATATATCATTATAGAATCATCGAACATTTATTAACCTAATTGAGATGCACATGTAAACTTAATTGTAGAAAGAAGTGACAACCATACAAATATATAACATGGCTATTTAACTGAATCTGTTGGTGTGCCCTCGTAATAGCATGAAGTAGATAATCCATTGCATACTCACACTAGTTATAATCTCCTATGCATTCTGTTCTACAAAGGGCTCCCCAATAATCAACAGTAGTGTAGTCATGTTTAGAAGAAGGTGTTCCCAAATGAACCATAATAAATATAACACATGTTGCATTAAAGCATGCCTTTTTAGCTTCACTTAATCTCTGCTCCTAATGAAGCAGTTGGTAGTTCGTCTCGTCGCTTCGTACCCCCCATTTAATGGGAAAGGATAAATCATCTTAATCTGTTTTTATTACTGATTTTGCTTGCCATGCCAATCAATCATAACTAAGAAAGCTCGTAATCTGAATGTATCAAAACTTTCTATGTGAGCGCACCTTATGTAGTAATGTATTTATGTGAAAGAATCAATCAAGTCCAATCTTTAATTAATCTTTAGTGATCAAATCTGAATTAATCAACCTTATCATACGTCACTCAATCACATCAATTAATTTTTCTATACGTCACCCGAGGTATAATAACTGATCATATCATACGTCGTCAAATCTCTACTTCAAAAAGAGAAGTTGGGTAGGCCGCGTTTATTTTGCCTCGCCAGGTTTATTTCACCTCACCTTTGACCCTTCTCTCTCTCAAATGAACTCCACCTTCCTATTTGTGATACCGGTTTTTATAACTTGCAAAAATATGAACGTATCAAAACTTTTCATGTGGACGCAAGTTATTTAGTAATGTCTTTATGAAAAATAATCAGCCAGGGTGAATCTCTAATTAATCTCTAAAGATCAAATCTAAATTAATTAATCTTACCATACCTCGCTCAATTGCATTAATTAATCTTTCCACACATCGCTCAATCACGTTAATTAATTTGTACTTCTAAAGAGGGAGTCTGTGGTCGTGATGGTTGGTTTGGTTGTCATTTCGTTCGTTCTATTGGCTTCTCTTGTTCATTCCCACCTCTATTCCCACACGAGAAAAGGAAACGTACTTGTCCAAAACAAGGAAACATCCTACTCCTCTCGTGATTTTCTCTCTAACAAACAAAAGGACTCGCGAGCAAGGGCTAGGTCTCCTGCTCCCGCCACCGTCACATATGATCTCCAACGATAGGAGATCCCGCCCTCCGGTTAATCGGCTCCACCCTCCCTTGTATCCCCAGTACCTTCACCTCCTTCCTACACACCGCCCCGACGCCACTCCCACCAGCGCCCGCTGATGTCATCCCTCCCTCCTCGCCCATCCCTGTTCCCAATCCGCCTAGGCTTCACTCTCCAACAAGCCCCTGGTGGGTACTGCCCCTTCCTCCTCTCCCCTCTCATGTCCCCAAATCTCGGTGCCACTCTCCGAGGAGCCCTGGTCGGTTGCTGCCCGACACCTGTTTTGCTTCGAATTCATTTATGGGTTCAACTTGGTGTGCCTCTTTCTCCATGGGTTTTGAGTTCCACGCGAGGATTGTGCTCGGGAGGATCCAGATGATGTCGTCGTGGTGCACCCAACCGGTGACAAGCTCGTGTGTGCCACGGCCAAGGGGTGCAGGTGCATGAGTCTACTTCTCTCTCTCTCTCTACCTACTTATTTGTGCCCTGCTCCAGATTGTAGATAATGTTGAATCGAGCTGATTTGAGGGAAGTTATTGTTGTGGAACAATGAATGTCAATGGAATTTTAGTTTTCATTTTTTTACCGAGATGGAATTTAGTGGTCTTGTTCAGTACAAATTCCAAAGCTGGAGTCGTGCTCTTCCAATCGCATTAGCAACGTGGAGCTAGAGTCGTGCTCTTTCGCCAAGGGCGTCCAGTGGGTGTGCGGTGCCATGCGGCACTGCGGTTGGGGTAGCTGTCGGGACCCCTCCTTTGTCGCGCACCTCGCCGGAGAAAGAGAGATGGGAGTGTCGCCCCTGCGTCGAGCTCTGGTGGGCACCCAACTAACTGCCACATCATCGATGGCATCTGATGATGGTGGCGGTGTCACCTAGGAAGTGGTTGGCCCCAACCTGGCCGCTCACCTCAGTCGACACCTAGGGCCCACTGCTTGATTTTGGGTCACCGTCACATTAGTCGCCGATCAAACGAGCGTCACGGCTCCGCCCCTTCGTGGTATGTCTCTCTTCCCCTCTCCATCCAATTCTCACGTTTGTGTTTGTATTGTGTTGTGTGCGTATGTGCGTGTGTGCTCTTTGTGAGTACTGAGATGGGTGCGCTCTGTGTGTGGCTTGCTAGCATATGTGAGTGTGTGATTTCCACCTATTGATGCTTGTACGAACTCATTGTGTGTGCTTGTTTGCTGCTTGTCGGGTGCCGATGGATGCTTGTTGCGTGTGCGTGCCTGTGTGTGGTACCAAGCAACAACGATACATATTGTTTTCTAATAGGCCATGAAGATTTGAACTAATAGTGAGGTTTCGAGTTTTAAAAGGTAACTAAAGTAATAGATGAGTAGAGTCAGGGAGTAACCTGCTCTGATACCAATTGTAGGAACGCAGTATGTCTACCAGAGGGGGGGTGAATGGGAGTTTTAAAATTTCTTCAGAAATCTCAAAACTCTCGAAACACAACAGCAAATCGAATGAAAAACAAACTACAGTGAGCTAGAACTAAGTACTGAAAGAAAACAGAGTCATGCATCGAGGGAGATCACATGAGGGAAATCATTACGAAAGTAAACAAAGGCAACAGAGATAACCAGTGGTGCTCGATGGCGACAGGGTATTTGTTCGACCAGTTCGTCCTTCTGCATAAGGACTAAGTCTGGTTGAAGGGGTTGTGACTTAACACGGAAGATAAACTCTCTTCACCCTATTCTCCTCGACAATTGGTTCGTCAACCAATGGCGATTACTCATGGTAGATACTTGAGGCGATCTCCAAACCTTCACAGACTTCTTCTTCGAGAACCACAATCACTGTTGGTCTCTGAAGAACTTGACACCTAATCGTCTAGAGAGTTTGCAGCTCTCAAGAGTAATAGGCGGAGCGTACTCAACACAGATTCGAGTGATGCTAAACCACTATCTAATTCTTTGGCTTTAGGGGTTTTCTCTCGATGGATTTTTGTCATGGTGATCTCACGGCAGATGCCATAGGATGGCTAAAGGTGGGGCTAACCACACGGGTACTGGTGGGCTCCAGAGGCGAGGTTGATACGCGCAAGTGAGGGACACAAAACGTACCCAGGTCCGGGGCTCTTCGGAGAGATAACACCCCTAGTCCTGCCGAATGTGGTCTATAGGAAGTAGCTACAAGCTTGCTCCTTGAGCAGTTTTGGGGAGGGAAGAAGAGAGGCCAATGCATGCCGTGCTTCTCCTCCGTGGTGGCTTTGTGTGTGTGCGATGTCTAAATGATAGTGCACCCCTTTGCATGGGGGAGCACTGGGGGGGGGGGGGGTCTTATAGGCCGCCCCCGGGGTTACAATGGTAACATTACATCGGCGCGGGGCCCTGAGGCCAGTGTCTAGGAGCTGGCAGTAGGGTCCACCGGGCCCCGGGACTGTCGGGTCCACTGAGCACAGGTCTTGGCCGGGTTCGTCGGGTACAGGCCGTATCGGGCCTGCCGGGCGCAGGTACGGCCGGCTGCAGGGTACTGTGGCACGCCTCGCCGTGCGTCGGGAGACTACAACACCGTCTTGTTACAGGGTCGCATCATCGGGGCGCCACCCGCCCCAGGCGATGGCTTGGTCGGCACGGCTACCGCGCCCACCGGGGCCGGCGCAAAGGGTGGCACACTGTAGCCATGCGCCCTTGTCTTTGGAGTTTGTCTTCTTGGGACCAGCCGGCATGCGCCAGCCGGCTGCCTGGGTCGCAGTGCCTGGTCGGTTTGTGTTGAGGGCGAACTGGATTGAAGGCGAGCAGGGTTGAGGGTGAGCCAGATTGAAGGCAAGCCGGGTTGAGGGGCGAGACAACCCTGATGTTTTGAAAAAGGATCCGAGTTCCATTGCCTGCCCGGGGGCCATCCCGCCGATAGTAGTCCCCGAAGCTGTGAAGGCGCGCCGGCTTCAAGCAGGAGGGCCTTTGCAGTTTCACCCCCTGAGAAGGCGGCGGAGTTGGTGAAGCTTGTGATCGCCGGGTTCGGCAATACCCACTATGTGCCGGCTTCCGGAAGCCGAATCGCGGCCTGGGCGGGAAACCGAAGTGCCCCCCGAATCTTGGAGGGGAAGGGACGCGCCCTCGCGGCCCGATGCAATGCCACGTGGTGAACAAAGGCCGGCGCGCCCCTGCCAGCCACGCGCGTGACGAGACAACATAGCGGGCTGGGCCCTGCCACTCCGCGCCCTCGGCCCGAGCGCAGAGGATTTATTGCGGCCGCCGTGGACGGTTGTGCTTCTCTGTGTCATCAAGTCATGGGGCAAATCGTGCCCGCACAGTACGGGGAAGTGGAATCATGGGCACAACCGTTCCCACTTCCCCATGTCTCAACCATTGCTATAAAAGCCAGAGGGAGGGGTGCAGCGAAAACGCCCTTGCACACTCTCCTCGCGCTCCCATCATCTTGCTCTCTCCTTCTCCAAACTCTCGAGCGCAGCACCGCCGCACCGCTTAGTCGCAGCCTGCAGCAGTGCCAGGCCGCCTCGGCTCTTCTTGCTGCTGCGCCTGCGCCATCGAAAAGCTTCTTCGATGTCACGACCAAAGGGGTCCTGGGAGGGGTCCGAGGCCAATGAGCGACAAATCCGGTACCTCCGCAACACCAGGTGGCTGCCGCCAGAGACGATGGTGGAGGTGCGCCTCGCGGGTGGCGAGACGGTTCCGGCGCTCGCGGTCGACGAGCACGTCATCTTCTACAACCACTTCTTGCGCGGGCTCGGCCTCCCCGCGAGCGACTTCTTCTGCGGCTTCCTCGACTTCTACGGGCTGTGGCCGCACCACCTAGGTGCCAACGCCGTGCTGCAACTCTATGGCTTCATCACCCTCTGCGAGGGTGTGACGTCCGGATAATTAAGCTACAGTAATTCTCTGCTGCTGATGCCACGTCATCACTGTTACTGTTGTTAAACTCGCGTTGGTTCGTATCCGGTCCGAATTTAAATTTAAAATAAAGTCAAAAATAAAATTTTTTTTATGTCAAAACCAAAATGTGCAAGCTGTGGAAAATAATTCATAAATATTATTGGAGAAGAAACCAAATTCTTATAAGATGTTTAGGTGCTCAAAAATAAATAAAACAGTGGCTTAAACAATTATTCAAATGCCTTTTGTAATTTCTAGTTAGTTTAATTACTAGCCAATGACAAGAGGGGCCCCTGTTTAGATTAGATAAATCTACTAAGGAATTTAATAAAACTGATTAACTTTTAGTTAATTTCGCTGACATGTGGCCCTGCTGTAAATTAAAATGATAGATTAAATTAAAAGTGCCTAAGTCTATGACAGCCGGGACCCACCTTTACTATTCACCTTTTGACCGAACAGATGTTGACAGGGTCAACTCTGCTGACTGGACCCTCCCTGGCCCACTGTCAGCCTCTGTGTACACTCTGTGTACACAGAGCTGGCTACACGTAGCAATTTGTTATTTAATTTCGAATTAAAACAATTTCAGAATATGGTTTAAATCTTTGAAAAATCATAGAAAATAATCCGTAACTCGGATGAAAAAACTTTGTACATGAAAGTTGCTTAGGACGACGAGACGAACCCGGATACGAAGCCCGTTCGTCCGCCACGCATCCCTAACCTATCGAACTCGCAACTTTCCCCCTCCGGCTCCTCTGCCCGAAAACGCGAAACACCGGGGATACTTTCCCGAATGTTTCGCCCCTTCGTCGGTATCACCTATCCCTGCATTAGATCACCTCTAGCACCGCGTTGTCATGTTATGTTTTGATTGCTCTGTTATTTTTTGTGTTCCCCCTCCATTACTTTTTTCGGTAGACCCCGAGACCGCTACCGGTACCCCTGTGATCGACTACGGTGTTGACGACCCCTCTCTCTTGCTAGAGCAACCAGGCAAGCCCCCCCCCCCCCCTTGATCACCAGATATCGCCTATTCTCTTCTATACTACTTGCATTAGAGTAGTGTAGCATGTTACTGCTTTCGTTATTCCTATCCTGATGCATAGCCTGTCCTTGCTACTACTGTTGATACCGTTACCTGCAATCCTACTTGCTTAGTATAGGATTCTAGTTTTTCCATCTGTGGCCCTACATTCTTGTCCGTCTGCTGTGCTATACTATCGGGCCGTGATCACTCGGGAGGTGATCACGGGTATATACTATATACTATACATGATACATGTGGTGACTAAAGACGGGTCGGCTCGAGGAGTACCCGCGAGTGATTCACGGATTGGGGGCTGAAAGGACCTTTGTCCCGACGGCCCTCTGTGTGGATCTTTGTGGCGGAGCGACAGTGCAGGTTGCGACCACCTAGGAGAGAGGTGGGCCTGGCCTTGTTCGGCGTTCGCGGATACTTAACACGCTTAACGAGATCTTGGTATTTGATCTGAGTCTGGCTACTGGCCTATATGCACTAACCAACTACGTGGGAAAGATATGGGCACTCAGTGTCGTGGTATCAGCCGAAGCATTTCGTGATGTCAGCGACTGAGCGGCACGCGCCGGATTGGATTGGAACGCCTGCTAGGCTAGGTCTGCTTCCGGCCGCGTACGCAACGTGCAGGTGTGCTATGGGCGATGGGCCCAGGCCCCTGTGCGCTTAGGTTTAGACCGGCGTGCTGACCTCTCTGTTATGCCTAGGTGGGGATGCGACGTGTTGATCTTTGCGACCGGGCATGACCCAGAAAAGTGTGTCCAGCCAAATGGGATCGAGCGTGTTGGGCTATGTGGTGCACCCCTGCAGGGAAGTTAATCTATTCGAGTAGCCGTGATCTTCGGTAACAGGACGACTTGGAGTTGTACCTTGACGTTATGACAACTAGAACTAGATACTTAATAAAACATACCCTTCCAAGTGCCAGATATAACCCGGTGATCGCTCTCTAACAGGGCAACGAGGAGGGGATCGCCGGGTAGGATTATGCTATACGATGCTACTTGGAGGACTTCAGTCTACTCTCTTCTATATGCTGCAAGACGGAGGCTGCCAGAAGCGTAGTCTTCGACAGGATTAGTTATCCCCCTCTTATTCTGGCATTCTGCAGTTCAGTCCACTGATATGGCCCTTTACACATATATCCATGCATATGTAGTGTAGTTCCTTGCTTGCGAGTACTTTGGATGAGTACTCACGGTTGCCTTGTTTCCCCTTTTCCCCTTTCTATACCCGATTGCTGCGACCAAACGATGGAGCCCAGGATCCAGACGCCACCGTCGATGACGACTACTACCCCGGAGGTGCCTACTACTACGTGCTACCTGCTGACGACGACCAGGAGTAGTTAGGAGGATCCCAGGCAGGAGGCCTGCGCCTCTTTCGATTGTATCCCAGTTTGTGCTAGCCATCTTATGGCAAACTTGTTTAACTTATGTCTGTACTCAGATATTGTTGCTTCCGCTGACTCGTCTATGATCGAGCACTTGTATTCGAGCCCTCGAGGCCCCTAGCTTGTATTATGATGCTTGTATGACTTATTTATGTTTTAGAGTTGTGTTGTGATATCTTCCCGTGAGTCCCTGATCTTGATCGTACACGTTTGCGTGCATGATTAGTGTATGATTGAATCAGCAGCGTCACAGAGGGTTATCAAGGGGTGGAGCTTGGTCTTGAGCTCTGGGCCCGCCTCTTCCTCCTCAAGCAGTAGGGGCCGAAGGCCGGCGAGATATCAGACTACGGGGCAGCTGTGATTGTTGGGAATTGTTGCATGGAAAACAAAAAAAATTCTACGCACACGCAATGATCTATCCATGGAGATGCATAGCAACGAGAGGGAGAGTGTGTCTATGTACCCTCGTAGACCGTAAGCGGAAGCGTTTCACAATGCGGTTGATGTAGTCGAACTTCTTCGTGCTTCAACTGATCAAGTACTGAACGCACGACACCTCTAGGTTCTACACACGTTGAGCTCGGTGACGTCCCTCGCCTTCTTGATCCAACAAGGCATCGAGGTAGTAGATGAGTTCCATCAACACGACGGCGTGGTGACGGTGATGGTGAAGTCATCTCCGAAGGGCTTCGCCATAAGCACTACGAAAATATGACATGGGGTGTAAACGGTGGAGGGGGGCATGATGACCCACAAGTATAGGGGATCTATCATAGTCCTTTCGATAAGTATGAGTGTCAAACCCAACGAGGAGTAGAGGGAAATGGAAAGCGGTTTTCAGCAAGGTATTCTCTGCAAGTACTGAAATAAGTGGTAACAGATAGTTTTGTGATAAGATAATTTGTAACGAGCAACAAGTAACAAAAGTAAATAAAGTGCAGCGAGATGGCCCAATCCTTTTGTAGCAAAGGACAAGCCTGGACAAACTCTTATATAAGGAAAAACGCTCCCGAGGGCACATGGGAATATCGTCAAGCTAGTTTTCATCACGTTCATATGATTCACGTTCGGTACTTTGATAATTTGATATGTGGGTGGACCGGTGCTTGGGTGCTATTCTTACTTGAAAAAGCATCCCACTTATGATTAACCTCTATTGCAAGCATCCACAACTACAACAAAAGTATTAAGGTAAACCTAACCATAGCATGAAACATATGGATCCAAATCAGCCCCTTACGAAGCAACACATAAACTAGGGTTTAAGCTTTTGTCACTCTAGAAACCCATCATCTACTTATTACTTCCCAATGCCTTCCTCTAGGCCCAAATAATGGTGAAGTGTTATGTAGTCGACGTTCACATAACACCACTAGAGGCTAGACAACATACATCTCATCAAAATATCGAACGAATACCAAATTCACATGACTACTAATAGCAAGACTTCTCCCATGTCCTCAGGAACAAACTTAACTACTCACAAAGCATATTCATGTTCATAATCAGAGGGGTATTAATATGCATATAGGATCTGAACATATGATCTTCCACCAAATAAACCAACCAGCATCAACTACAAGGAGTAATCCACATTACTAGTACCAATCCCGGACTTGGAGACAAGAATTGGATACAAGAGATGAACTAGGGTTTTGAGATGAGATGGTGCTGGTGAAGATGTTGATGGAGATTGCCCTCTCCCGGTGAGAGGAGCGTTGGTGATGATGATGGCGATGATTTCCCCCTCCGGGAGGGAAGTCTCCCCGGCAGAACAGCTCTGCCGGAGCCCTAGATTGGTTTCGCCAAGGTTCCGCCTCGTGGCGGCGGAGTTTCGTCCCGAAAGGTTGCTTATGATTTTTTCTCTCGACGAAAGACCTCATATAGCAGAAGATGGGCATCGAAGAGCCAACAGGGGGCCCACGAGGTAGGGGGCGCGCCTTGGGGGGTAGGGCGCGCCCCCCACCCTCGTGGACAGGTGGGCCCCCCTCTGGTGAACTTCTTCCGCTGGATATTTTTTATTATTTCCAAAAATGAGTTTCATGGAGTTTCATGACTTTTGGAGTTGTGCAGAATAGGTCTCTATTATTTGCTCCTTTTCCAGCCCAGAATTCCAACTGCCGCCATTCTTCCTCCTTATGTAAACCTTGTAAAATAAGAGAGAATAGCCATAAGTATTGTGACATAACATGTATAACGGCCCATAATGCAATAAATATCGATATAAAAGCATGATGCAAAATGGACGTATCAACTCCCCCAAGCTTAGACCTCGCTTGTCCTCTAGCGAAAGCCGATAACGATAAATATGTCCCCATGTTTAGAGGTAGAGGTGTCGAAAAAAATAAAATACGGACATGAAGGCATCATGATTATTCTCATAACAACAACATATATAGATATTGTCATAAGATTTCCTATGTTCAAGTAATAATCTATTCACAATGCAAAAGTACGAATCATAAACTTCATTGAGAACCAACAAACTATAATCTCAATCATTGAAGAAATTGCAATTTATCATAACATCAGAAAGAGTCTATGTCAGAGCTTAACAACAAGTCCACATACTCAACTATCATTTAGTCCTTCATAATTTCTAACACTCACGCGATACTTGTGGTTACGGAGTTTTAATCAGACACAGAGAAAGATAGGGGCTTATAGTTTCGCCTCCCAACCTTTTACCTCAAGGGTAATGTCAACAATAATAACTCATGCTCCCCTACATCCAATTAGCTATATCCATCAGGATCTTTCCAACATACTGTGCTTGACAAAGGATAAAATGAAAAAGGAAAGGTGAATATCACCATGACTCTTGCATAAAGTAGAAGATAATAGTAACAGATAGGCCCTTCGCAGAGGGAAGCAGAGGTTGCCATGCGCTTTTATGGTTGGATGCACAAAATCTTAATGCGAAAGAACGTCACTTTATATTGCCCCTTGTGATATGAACCTTTATTATGCAGTCCGTCGCTTTTATTACTTCCACATCACAAGATCGTATAAAGCTTATTTCTCCCACACCAATCAATCATACATATTTAGAGCAATTTTTATTGCTTTGCACCGATGACAACTTACTTGAAGGATCTTACTCAATCCATAGGTAGATATGGTGGACTCTCATGGCAAAACTGGTTTAAGGGTTTTTTGGAAGCACAAGTAGTATCTCTACTTGGTGCTGAGAATTTGGCTAGCATGAGGGGGAAAGGCAAGCTCAGCATGTTGGAGGACCATGACAACATACTTTATCTCAGATATAAGAAAACACAACTCATTACGTTGTCTTCCTTGTCCAACATCAACTCTTTAGCATGTCATATTTTAATGAGTGCTCCCAATCATAAAAGATTTCAATAATAGTATATTTATATGTGAAACCTCTCTTTCCTTATTACTTCCTATTAATTACAACGATGACCAAAGCTATGTTTGCCAACTCCCAACAACTTTTAATCATCATACTCTTTTATGTGAAGTCATTACTCTCAATAAGATCAATATGAACTCTTTATTATTTTTATTCTTTTTCTCTTTTCTTTTATTTTATTCACCCAAGATCATGGCAAAATAATCAAGCCCTTGACTCAACACTAATCTTTATTATATAGCTCACAGACTCGATTACATAGAGAGATCATAAGGCAAAACTCATAACCAGATCATACCATAAACTTTATTCTACTAGATCAAGATACTACTTAATAGGATCGAACTAAGAAAAACGATAAAGATAGGAGATGTAGTTGTGATACGATACTGGGGCACCTCCCCCAAGCTTGGCAGTTGCCAAGGGGAGTGTCCATACCCATGTGATTATGTCTCCTTCTTTGTTGTTGGAGAGGATGGTGGTGATGAAGGATAGTCACACATCGAGCGTAAGAGGTCCTCTAGCTTGCGGCTAATGCCCTTGAGTGCAACAATATGCTCCTTCAACAAAATATTTTCATTTGTGAGATACTTGTTCTGTATATGAGCTAACTCAATCATCTTGAAAGCTTTGATCTCAGTTGGGGTAAGAAAATTATGATCAAGTTGAAGGATGTCTTCTGCTGCCGAAGCTTGATCCTCCGAGGCCTTCTTGATCCTTTCATCCTTGTTGATTTCCATGGGTTCTTCCCTCTTCAGATCTATCTTCATTAGCCAAGCATCGTTGTCACCATTGTTGGAGGAGGGGGACGACATGATGCCTAGCCTTGAAAATCCTGACAGAAAATAGCTCGAAACAAGAACAGAGGATAATTGCGTGATACGGGAGTCAAAACCTTCGGGAGAATATATAATGAATTTTTACCGACCAAAATACGTAACGTGCAAGAAAACGGAGTCCAGAAGGCACACGAGGTGCCCATGAGGTAGGGGGGCACGCCCAGGAGGGTAGGGTGCGCCCTCCACCCTCGTGGAGCCCTCGTGTCCTTCCCGGATTGCTACTTATTTTTCTATTTTTCTAAATATTCCAAAACGGAGAAATATTGCCTTAAAAACTGTTTTGGAGTCAGTTTACTTACCGTACCACATACCTACTCCTTTTCGGAGTCTGAAACATTCTGGAAAGTGTCTCTTATGTATTCCTCCGGGGTTACGGTTTCAATAACATTGGTTTCAACATTTATGGCATTACCTGAGATATAATGTTTGATTCTTTGACCATTTACCACCTTCGGATTTGTGCCTTTGAAGTTGTTGATTTTTATGGCACCGGAACGATAGACCTCCTCGATAACGTAAGGGCCTTCCCATTTAGAGAGAAGTTTTCCTGCAAAAAATCTTAAACGAGAGTTGTTAAGCAATACATAATCACCTACATTAAACTCACGCTTTTTTATCCTTTTGTCATGCCATCTTTTAACTTTTTCTTTAAACAACTTGGCATTTTCATAAGCTTGGGTCCTCCATTCATCAAGTGAGCTAATATCAAATAACCTCTTTTCACCGGCAAGTTTGAAATCATAGTTGAGCTCTTTAATAGCCCAATATGCCTTATGTTCTAGTTCGAGAGGTAAGTGACATGCTTTTCCATAAACCATTTTATACGGAGACATACCCATAGGGTTCTTATATGCAGTTCTATAAGCCCATAATGCATCATCAAGTTTCTTGGACCAATTCTTTCTAGACCTATTGACAGTCTTTTGCAAAATTAATTTGAGCTCTCTATTACTTAATTCTACTTGACCACTAGACTGTGGGTGATAAGGAGATGCAATTCTATGATTAACATCATATTTAGCAAGCATTTTACGGAAAGCACCATGAATAAAGTGTGAACCACCACCAGTCATTAAATATCTAGGGACTCCAAACCTCGGAAAAATAACTTCCTTAAGCATTTTGATAGAAGTGTTATGATCAACACTACTAGTTGGAATAGCTTCTACCCACTTAGTAACGTATTCAACAGCAACTAAAATATGTGTATATCCATTGGAGGCAGGAAAAGGTCCCATATAATCAAAGCCCCAAACATCAAATGGTTCAATAACGAGTGAATAATTCATAGGCATTTCTTGACGTCTACTAATGTTACCAATTCTTTGACATTCATCACAAGACAAGACAAACTTACGGGCATCCTTGAAGAGAGTAGGCCAATAAAAACCGGATTGCAATACCTTATGTGCAGTTCTATCTCCAACGTGGTGTCCTCCATAAGCTTCGGAGTGACACTTGCGTAGGATCTGTTCCTGTTCATGCTCAGGTACATAACATCTAATAACACCATCTACTCCTTTATAAAGATGTGGGTCATCCCAAAAGTAATGTCTCAAATCATAGAAACACTTTTTCTTTTGCTGGTATGTGAAACTAGGTGGTATGAATTTAGCAACAATGTAATTAGCATAATCAACATACCATGGAGTACTACGAGAAGTATTTATGACATTTAATTGTTCATCAGGAAAGCTATCATCAATAGGTAGTGGGTCATCAATAATATTTTCTAACCTAGACAAGTTGTCTGCAACGGGGTTCTCAGCTCCCTTTCTATCGACAATATGCAAATCAAATTCTTGTAGCAAGAGAACCCATCTAATAAGTCTAGGTTTAGTGTCTTTCTTTTCCATAAGACATTTAATAGCAGCATGATCTGTGTGAATGGTTACTTCAGAATCAACAATATAAGGTCTGCACTTATCACAAGCAAATACAACTGCTAAGAGTTCTTTTTCAGTAGTAGCATAATTTCTTTGAGCATTGTCTAGAGTCTTACTAGCATAATGAATAACATTTAATTTCTTATCAACTCTTTGCCCTAGAACAACGCCTACATCATAATCACTAGCATCACACATAATTTCAAAGGGTAAATTCCAATCAGGTGGCTGAACAATAGGTGCAAAGATCAATGCCTTCTTAAGTATTTCAAATGCTTCTACACAATCATCCTCAAAGACAAATGGTATATCTTTTTGTAATAAATTAGTCAGAGGCCGAGAAATTTTTGAGAAGTCCTTAATGAACCTCCTATAAAACCCGGCGTGACCAAGGAAACTTCTTATACCTTTGATGTCCTTGGGACATGGCATCTTTTCAATAGCATCAACCTTAGCTTTGTCAATTTCAATACCTCTTTCAGAAACTTTATGCCCCAAGACAATACCTTCATTAACCATAAATTGGCACTTTTCCCAATTCAAGACAAGATTAGTTTCTTCACATCTCTGCAAAAGTCGATCAAGATTGCTTAAGCAATCATCAAAAGAAGATCCATAGATGGAAAAGTCGTCCATGAAAACCTCACAAATCTTTTCACAAAAGTCAGAGAATATAGCCATCATGCATCTTTGAAAGGTAGCAGGTGCATTACATAAACCAAAAGGCATACGTCTATAAGCAAAAGTACCAAAAGGGCATGTAAAAGTAGTCTTTGATTGATCTTTAGCTGACACAGGTATTTGAGAGAAACCAGAATAACCATCTAGAAAGCAATAATGTGTATGTTTGCATAATCTTTCTAACATTTGATCGATAAAAGGTAAGGGGTAATGATCTTTCTTAGTAGCCTTATTCAATTTACGGAAATCAATTACCATCCTATAACCTGTAATAATTCTTTGCGGAATCAATTCATCTTTATCATTAGGAACAACAGTAATACCTCCCTTCTTAGGGACACAATGGACAGGACTTACCCACTGACTATCAGCAACGTGATAAATTATACCTGCCTCCAAAAGCTTTAGTATTTCTTTTCTTACCACTTCTTTCATTTTAGGATTAAGCCTTCGTTGATGATCACGAACTGGTTTGGCATCTTCTTCCAGATTTATTTTGTGTTGACATAGAGTGGGACTAATGCCCTTAAGATCATCAAGAGTATACCCAATAGCAGCATGGTGCTTCTTCAGAGTTTTCAATAATCTCTCTTCTTCATGCTTTGAAAGGTTAGCACTAATATTAACAGGATATATTTTCTTTTCATCAAGATAAGCATATTTAAGATTATCAGGCAACAGTTTAAGCTCAAACACGGGATCACCCTTGGGTGGAGGAGGATCCCCTAAGATTTCAACATGCAAATTGTGTTGCAGAATAGGTTCCTAATTAAAGAATACATCATATATTTCCCTTCTTTCATTCATAAACATATCATTTTCATGGTCTAGCAAATATTGTTCTAAAGGATCACTAGGAGGTACGACAATAGAAGCAAGACCAATAATTTCATCCTTACCGGGCAGTTCTTCTTCACGGTGTTGTTTACTAAATTTAGAGAAATTAAACTCATGGGACATATCATCCAAACCAATAGTAACAACATTCTTTTCGCAGTCTATCTTAGCATTGACACTATTCAAGAAGGGTCTACCAAATATAATGGGACAAAAGCTATCTTGTGGGGAGCTAAGAACAAGAAAATCAGTAGGATATTTAGTCTTCCCACACAAGACTTCAATATCTCTAACAATTCCCATTGCAGATATAGTATCTCTATTGGCAAGTTTAATTGTAACATCAATATCTTCTAACTCCGCAGGTGCAATTTCATGCTTAATTTCCTTATATAAGGTATATGGTATAACACTAGCACTAGCACCCACATCGCATAAGCCATGATAACAATGATCTCCTATTTTAACAGAAATAACAGGCACGCCTACCACAGGTCGATGTTTATCTTTAGCACAAGGTTTAGCAATTCTAGCAGTTTCACCGCAAGATTGAATAACATGCCCATCAATATTATCAGACAAGAGATCTTTAACAATAGCAATATTAGGTTCAACTTTAACTTGCTCAGGAGGTGTATAAGTTCTAATATTACTTTTATGAACCACAGTTGAAGCTTTAGCATGATCCTTTATCCTAATAGGGAAAGGTGGTTTCTCAACATAAGAAGTAGGAACAATAGGATCATTATAAGTGACAATCTTTTCTTCAACTTTAGTAGGTGCAGCTACTTTTACTTCTATGGGAGGATGATATTTAAACCACTTCTCCTTGGGGAGATCAACATAAGTAGCAAAAGATTCACAGAAAGAAGCTACTATCTCAGAGTCAAGTCCATATTTAGTGCTAAATTTACGGAAAACATCGGTATCCATAAAAGACTTAACACAATCAAACTTAGGTGTCATACCTGACTCCTTACCTTCGTCGAGATCCCAATCTTCAGAGTTGCGTTTAATTCTATCCAATAAATTCCATTTGAATTCAATAGTCTTCATCATAAAAGAGCCAGCACAAGAAGTATCGAGCATGGTGCGATTGTTTTCAAAAAGGCGAGCATAAATTTTTTGAAGAATTATTTCTATTGAGAGCTCATGATTGGGGCATGAATATAACATTGATTTAAGCCTCCCCCAAGCTTGAGCGATGCTTTATCCTTTGCGAGGCCAAAAATTATATATATAATTGCGATCACGATGAACAAGATGCATATGATAATATTTTTGATGAAATTCCAACTTCATTCGTTTATAGTTCCATGACCTCGTATCATCACATAGCCTATACCATGTCGATGCGTCTCCCTTCAAATATAAAGGGAAGACCTTCCTCTCAACAACATCATCGGGTATACCTGCAAGCTTAAATAATCCACAAACTTCATCCACATAGAGTAAATGTTCATCAGGATGTTTTGTTCCATCTCCTGTAAAAGCATTAGCTAGCAGATTTACCATCATACCCGAAGGAACTTCAAAGGGAATAATTTCATTTTCAATAGGTTCAATAGGTTGAGGAGCAACTCTTTGCTCTACTGGTCGGGGTGAAGATACCCCGAACAAGCCCCTTAGAGGATTACTTTCCATAGTAACAAGTCTCTACTACCTAAAAGAACCGTAAGGTTCCGTCTCCCCTCTTACGTCCTCCAACCTTCGTCCATCCTCTCCCACCCTACAGCGATTTCCCTCTCCTTCCGGTCAATATTTGGTAATTCAATCAATTCACAGATTAATACCTTATATGGTTAAACGGCATCTCTCCTATCATTCCTTTTAACTGTTCAGTTTCCCTCTATCCCCCCTCGATCCTCTCCTTTATTCGCTCCTCCCAGATCCATCATGGGCGCATCAAGTCAATCCTGATGGAGAGAGAGTGGGGCCTTGGAACTAGACGGCGGAGCGACGAGGCGGCCGGCGCCGCGGTTCCTGTGCCTGCACGGGTTCCGCACCAGCGGGGAGATCATGCCGAGGCAGGTGGCGGACGGGGTGGCCCGCCGACGTCACGTCCCGCCTGGACCTTCGCCTTCACCGACGTGCCCTTCCCCGCCGAGGGCGATTCCCCGGTGCGCGGCGTCTTCGACCCGCCCTACTACAAGTGGTGCCACTTCGCCGGCGAGGTCGGTCCGGCGGGCCTCCGTGGCTCCGTCACACTAGGTATTACGTAGTGGTTGACTTTCCAATTAGACTGACAAGATCTTTTCACACCTGGGATCGATCGATCCCGGGCCGGGACAGGATTTCCTCAAGTACAAGAACTTCAGCGAGTCCTTGGCCAGCATCGAGGAGCTGATGGTGAGACAAGGGCCGTTCGACGGACTGTTTTGTTTCTCTCAGCTGCTAAACTACTTCAACTTGGGTTCCATTAGCTTTGAGCTTCATTTCAGACATCAATCGTCATATTCATACTACTTTGATGAACTGATGAGTACTACGATGTGATCATCATATTCAGGGCGCCCTCCTGTCGACCGCGCTTGTTGGGCTCTAGCAACAAGTGAGTTGTTAATCGTCCTCGTCGTCTCCTGCAGTTCATGCTACTTCTTTGGATCGACTGCAACTCAATCGACCTGAACATTTTGTTCTTGCGTAGTTGCGTTCTATGGCAGGGGTTAGCCTTGAACAGGGTTCCTAGGGTGAAGTACGTTATGATCATATCCGGTGCGAAGATCCAATCCCCGACATTGGCTGCCAAGGCATACGCCAACAAGATCAACTGCACTTCGCTTCACTTCATTGGTAACTGCCATGTTATCTTCGTTAGCAATTATTGTCGGCAGAAGTAAGCAACTGCAAATCTGCTATGCCTGAAGTTGCAGTTCCTTGCGAGGTGACGGTGACTTCATGAAAGCCCACGGCGAGGAGCTGGCAGACTTGTTCGTGGATCCACTTGTCATACGGGACGGTATTCGCTGGCCGAGGTAGATGTCTGCCTGCTCTTCATGCAGCGATGCAGCCAAGGTGAGTGACCACACGCTGGTGTGCATTGCGGCGCCGATGCACGTACGTTGCTGCGTGATAGATGCAATTTTGCCGCTATGCTGCTGCTGCTGTCCGTATTGCTGATGCTGCTACGCTGCTGCTTCTGTTCGTCCTACCATTCCAGCACGTTGAACACAACCTCACGCCTCTATTTCCCGTGAGGCCAATATACAGAATCCTCCCTCCATATGAAAATATCCGTTAACCATTGGACCCTCTAGAGTAGATCATGGTTGGCCTCCATCCAGTATAGCTTTTGTTAGCTTGTTTCTTTAACGAATTTTGCTTGACATCGTAGGTGCATAAGAAACTGCCCTACAGAGCTGATAATCCGGATTCAAGGGAAATATGAAAGCATGAAGGGAAACGGAAGTCAAAATTCCAGGCTTTTTTCACGTCTTTAGTTCATGCATGGCTTGATTCTGGTGATCCATAATCTGGGTGTGTTGCTGTGAGTACCTTCCACTGATCCATGACAATTGTGTAATATTTCTTCTGAAAGGGCCTTGATGTATTTCATATCAGAAAAAAACTTACTGTGTGATAAGACTGTACAATTGTCCAAACAATAGTATGCTTTGTTTTTCATTTTCTTTATGCCTGTAACTCAGTTTTCAGTATCCTCTCAACCGGACAATAGTTTCATTAGAGTGGAGTTAGCACTTGATCACCAATGACTTTTCCTCATACGAGGAAGTTTAGCACTTATTTACCGAATCAGAGTTAGTAATCCATGCTGCGTCGTAAGTGCTTTTACATTTTAAAATATTAATGTGCTTTACAAGGTTCGTACTCCATCAATATTATGCAGCTCATGTGCAGGATACAGAATCTTCACCCAAGGAAAATAATTGCTTTCATCGCCATACCAGGATATATTCTGCAGTGGATCCACGGCTAGGGTATATGCATTTCCCACCTAGATATATTTTCTCTCATGGGGCTGCTGCAGTCTTTTAGAAAGGAGATAATCCACCTCAATTGTGCATATATATCTTTTCATTTTTTGGCAACTATCCAGCTAATAGAATTTTATGTGGTAGCATGCATGAGTTTTTGAATAAAGTTAAAAAAGAATTTAAACCTCGAGAATACTGCTCGGTTGATCCATGGCATATTCTTTCTATTCACCACTTTGGTATGCAATATAAAGGGACCTTGAAATATCATGTAACGAGAAATATCTGCTACAACTAACTTTTGTTTTAGCATGTCTATTAACATTTGCCTCTTCCCTATACTCCCTCCGTCCGGAAATACTTGTCATCAAAATGAATAAAGGGGGATGTATGTAGACGTATATTAGTTCTAGATACATGCATTTTTATCCATTTTGATGACAAGTATTTTCGGACGAAGGGAGTATTAGAAAAGGATGTATATAGATATTATGATCTACGCCATATATGATAAGGATGTTGGGCAACAAGGCATGGATATAGATATTGCTCGAAGGCATGAAAGAATTTTTATAGAACATGAGAAGATGGTGTGCACTATCTACCAGATGACTCCCCTCGCCAATTGGCTTGCACATTTCTGTTTTTGTTATGTCATATCACTTGAACTTGTTCAACATACCAGCATTAGTAAAACATTTGCTATATATTCTTCCTGAGAATCATGCTTTTTTGCTCTTTTCTGAATAATGTTATGTTTGAACAGTCCATTACCCACCTTTTGTAGGGACGTAGAATCTAGGATACATAGTGCCTGCTAGAGTGAGATATAGTAGGAGGAATAGCTTGTTTGGAGGAAACATTATGCGAAATTCTTAAATTCATCTACATTAGCAAATCTTGAGAAAGTAGGAGGAAGAAATTATTTAATGGTAAAAAGAAGTCAACAGTGTGGTCTGATGTGCCCTTAAGATATATATTAGAAAACCAGAATGTGCCATAAAGATATACATGCATAGTAGAACAACTAGATTGTATGCTCCCGTAGCAACGCACGGGCAATTACCTAGTGACAGTAAATTTCAGCACACTATATAAATTTTTTCCTTACAAAATTCCACCTACCAAAGGCGCTTCACTCCCCGGCAACGGCGCCAGAAAAGAGTCTTGATGACCCACAAGTATAGGGGATCTATCGTAGTCCTTTCGATAAGTAAGAGTGTCGAACCCAACGAGGAGCAGAAGGAAATGATAAGCGGTTTTCAGCAAGGTATTCTCTGCAAGTACTGAAATAAGTGGTAACAGATAGTTTTGTGATAAGATAATTTATAACGAGCAACAAGTAACAAAAGTAAATAAAGTGCAGCAAGATGGCCCAATCCTTTTGTAGCAAAGGACAAGCCTGGACAAACTCTTATATAAGGAAAAGCGCTCCCGAGGACACATGGGAATATCGTCAAGCTAGTTTTCATCACGTTCATATGATTCGCGTTCGGTACTTTGATAATTTGATATGTGGGTGGACCAGTGCTTGGGTGCTATTCTTACTTGAACAAGCATCCCACTTATGATTAACCTTTATTGCAAGCATCCGCAACTACAACAAAAGTATTAAGGTAAACCTAAGCATAGCATGAATCATATGGATCCAAATCAGCCCCTTACGAAGCAACGCATAAACTAGGGTTTAAGCTTCTGTCACTCTAGCAACCCATCATCTACTTATTACTTCCCAATGCCTTCCTCTAGGCCCAAATAATGGTGAAGTGTTATGTAGTCGACGTTCACATAACACCACTAGAGGCTAGACAACATACATCTCATCAAAATATCGAACGAATACCAAATTCACATGACTACTAATAGCAAGACTTCTCCCATGTCCTCAGGAACAAACTTAACTACTCACAAAGCATATTCATGTTCATAATAAGAGGGGTATTAATATGCATATAGGATCTGAACATATGATCTTCCACCAAATAAACCAACTCGCATCAACTACAAGGAGTAATCAACACTACTAGCAACCTACTAGTACTAATCCCGGACTTGGAGACAAGAATTGGATACAAGAGATGAACTAGGGTTTTGAGATGAGATGGTGCTGGTGAAGATGTTGATGGAGATTGCCCTCTCCCGATGAGGGGAGCGTTGGTGATGACGATGGCGATGATTTCCCCTCCGGGAGGGATGTTTCCCCGGCAGAACAGCTCTGCCGGAGCCCTAGATTGGTTCCGCCAAGGTTCCGCCTCGTGGCGGCGGAGTTTCGTCCTGAAAGGTTGCTTATGATTTTTTTCTCGACGAAAGACCTCATATAGCAGAAGATGGGCATCGGAGAGCCAACAGGGGGCCCACGAGGTAGGGGGGCGTGCCCTGGGGGGTAGGGCGCGCCCCCCACCCTCGTGGACAGGTGGGCCCCCCCTCTGGTGAACTTCTTCCGCTGGATATTTTTTATTATTTCCAAAAATGAGTTTCGTGGAGTTTCAGGACTTTTGGAGTTGTGCAGAATAGGTCTCTATTATTTGCTCCTTTTCCAGCCCAGAATTCCAGCTGCCGGCATTCTCCCTCCTTATGTAAACCTTGTAAAATAAGAGAGAATAACCATAAGTATTGTGACATAACGTGTAATAACAGCCCATAATGCAGTAAATATCGATATAAAAGCATGATGCAAAATGGACGTATCAGGGCGCCGCACACGGCTAACAATTGATCTGGGGTGTGCTAGGCTAACATATATATAGGTGGGACATATATATAGGTGGGAGGGAGAGGGGAGAGGCCATGGCGCGCCCTAGGGTTGGCCGCCGGCCCCCTAGGGGCCTGCCTTGCCCTGCGCCCCTCTGCCATGTTTCCCCAAGGGGGGAGGAAAGAGGGGGGGGGGAGAGGGAAGGAAGTGGGAATCCTAATCCACACTTTCCTTTCCCTTCTCCCCTTTCCTTCTCCTTAGGCCGACTCATATGAGGGACGCACCAGCCCCTTGTGGCTGGTGTGTTTCCCCTCTTGGCCCATAAGGCCCATATCTTTTGCTGGGGTTGCCCGGAACCCCTTCCGTTGACCTAATAAGTACCCGGTACCCCCCCGGAACACTTTCGAGAACTATGTAGACATGACTGAGACACCTCTCCGGTCAACAACCAATAGCGGAATCTGGATGCCCATATTGGCTCCTACATATTCTATGAAGATCTTTATCGGTCAAACCGTTATGACAACATACGTAATTCCCTTTGTCCATCGGTATGTTACTTGCCCGATATTCGATCATCGATATCTTCATACCTAGTTCAATCTTGTTACCGGCAAGTAGCTTTACTCGTTCCGCAATACATCACCTCACGAACAACTCCTTAGTCATTTGCTTGCAAGCTTATGATGTGTATTACCGAGAGGGCCCAGAGATACCTCTTCGATACTCGAAATGACAAATCCTAATCTTGATCTATGCCAACTCAAAAAACACCTTCAGAGATACCTGTAGAGCATCTTTATGATCACCCAGTTACGTTGTGACGTTTGATAGCACACAAGGCATTCCTCCAGTATTCGGGAGTTGCATAATTTCATAGTCGAAGGAATATGTATTTGACATGAAGAAAGCAATACCAATAAATTGAACGATCATTATGCTAAGCTAACGGATGGTCTTGTCCATCACATCATTCTCCTAATGATGTGATTCCGTTATCAAATGACAACACATGTCTATGGTTAGGAAACCTTAACCATCTTTGATCAACGAGCTAGTCTAGTAGAGGCTTACTAGGGACACGGTATTTGTTTATGTATTCACACATGTATTTATGTTTCCTATCAATACAATTCTAGCATGAATAATAAACCTTTATCATGAATAAGGAAATACAAAATAACAACTCTATTATTGCCTCTAGGGCATATTTCCTTCAGCGATCTCGGGCCGGCCGCGCAGGAGATTCCCCCGGTGCCCTTGGAAGATTCTGCCAAGAAGTGGCAGAACACCTTCTTCTACATCCGCGATCTCGGCACAGACCACATCAACTTGTCGTCGTTAGTCAACAAGCCGCCTGAGGCCAAGAGGAACTGGGGCTACTCATCGAAGAACTCGCCGCAGGGGGTGCTGAACATGTGCCAGCGGATCACCAAGATGGTGAAGCAGGACGGGCTTACTGGGACGGATCTCGTCACCGCCTTCATCTCACGCCGGGTGCTGCCGCTGCAGCACCAGGCGCACATCATCGGCGAGATGGGCGACAACCAGGATGCCACCCGGATGTCGACCCGGGAGTTGACGGAGAAGCAGGTTGCCGAACGGGTCAACAACATCTCCAAGGTCAGGATGGCGGAGGAGTGGGCGTTCGGGAAAGCGCCGTACAGCCGAGCGCTGCCAGCTCCTGTGGTGAGCCCCGGGTCTTTATTTTTGGCAACGACTGGACTCCTCCTCCATCTCGATGTGACGAGCGAGATGCTGCTGCTTGCAGTCCGACAATATCATCAATGGTCGAGGACGCAGGTTCCGGGTGCACGGGCCGGCTCGAGCAGCGGCGCAGCTGGTGCCGAGCAAGAGGAGCCAGCCGATGCACCGCCAGACGACGCGACGTGCCAAGCGGGTAAGTCACCGGACCCAGCTCTTCTGCGAGGCTGGCCGGATGATGGCGAGGGGGACTTGATGGTCGTTGGCGGTGAAGAGTCGTGATACGTCTCCAACGTATCTATATTTTTGATTGTTCCATGCTGTTATATTATCATTCTTGGATGTTTTACAATCATTTTATATCATATTTTGGGACTAACCTATTGACATAGTGCCCAGTGCCAGTTGTTGTTTTTGCCTATTTTTTACACACAACTTGGGCCAAAGAAGTACTAGAGGGGGGACTTCGAGGGGAGCACAACCCACCTGGGCGCGCCTGGGGGCCAAGGCGCTCCCTGGTGGGTTGTGCCCACCTCGGTGGCCTCCCACACCGCCTCTTCGCTCTATAAATACCCAAATATTCCAGAAACCTTGGGGGAGTCGACAAAATTTTGCTCCAGCCGCCGCAAGTTCCAGAACCACGAGATCCAATCTAGAGCTCTTTTTCGGCACTCCACCAGAGGGGAGCACGATCACGGAGGGGTTCATCATCCTCATTGGTGCCTCTTCGATGATGCGTGAGTAGTTCACCTCAGACCTACGGGTCCGTAGGCAGTAGCTAGATGGCTTCTTCTCTCTTTGTTTCTCAATACAATGGTGTAACGCCCCGGATTCGTTGCGCCAGGTGTCTTCCAGTTATTCGCCGTCGTTGCCATGTCATTTGCTTGCGTGTTGCACTTTGCCATGTCATATTATGCATTTCATATCATGTCATCATGTGCATTTCATTTTGCATACATGTTCGTTTCATGCATCCGAGCATTTTCCCCGTTGTCCGTTTTGCAATCCGGCACTCCTATGTCCCCCGGCGTCCCCCTTTTTGTCTCCTGTTGTGAGTGGGTGTTAAACTTTCTCGTAATGGCCCGAGGTTTGCCAAGCGGCCTTGGTATAGCACCGGTAGACCGCCTGTCAAGTTTCGTGCCATTTGGAGCTCGTTTGATACTCCAACGGTTAACCGGGTAACCGCAAAGCCTTCTTTTGTTGCAGCCCAACACCCCTTCCAAAGTGGCCCAAAACCCAGCAAACTCCCCTCCATGCTCTCGGTCGTTCGATCACGATCGCGTGGCCGAAAACCGCTCCTCATTTGGACACTCCTAGCTCCCTCTACCTATAAATAAGTGATCCCCTCCAAATTCGCGGTCAAATCCCCCTAACCCTAGCTCCCTTCTTCCTCCGCGCGCCGGACGCATCCGCCCGGTGCCGGACACGTCCGCCAGCCGCCCCCGCGGCCAATTCCCGCGTGCCACGTGGGCCTCCCCGCCGCCAGCCGCCGCCGGCCCGCGAGCCCGCAGCGGGCCCGCGGGGCCTGTCCGCCGCCGCCCGCTTCCCGCGGCCCCGCCGCCGCCGGGGAGCCTTGCGCCGCCGCCCCGCGGCCGCAGCGCGCCGCCGCCCGCGCCTCGCCGGCGACCGCCGCCGCCGGCCGCCCGGCCCCGCCGCCTGCTCGCCGCCGCCCGCGCCCCCGTAGGCCTCGCCGCCGCCCCTCACCGGAGGCCGTGCCCCGCCCGAGGTCGGCGCCGCCTCCGCCCGAGCGCCTCGCCGGCGCCCGCGCCTCGCCGGCCCGCCTCCGCCGCCCGCGTCGCGCCGCCTCCCCGCCGGCTGCCCGCGCCGCCCGGCCACGGCTCGCGCCGCAGCCTCGGCGTCCGCAGCCGCGCGCCCTGCGCCTCCGCCCCTTGCCGCGTTTTCCTCCGCCGCCCCCGCGACGCCGTTCGCCGGAGTCGCCGGAGCCGGAGCTCGCCGGAGCTCCTCCGACTGGATCCGTCGATGGGTGGATCAGATCCACCCATCCCACCATCCAAACGCGCCCCCAGCCCCGGATCTCTCCATCCCGTACCACCCCGTCCATTTTTCCCGAGGTGCAAATTCCACTAAGTCCCCAGATTGTTACATCATCATGCCATGTTCATCGCATCGTATCTCTGCATCTGTAGCTCCGTTTCGTGCGTATAATATGTCAAATTGTTCGCCTCGACGAGTACTTCATTTTGTTCCATTGCATCATTTTCATTTGAGCTCATCTTGATGCCCGAAATGCTGTTGGAAGAGTGCATGTTGATGTTAATATGCTGAAACTGTTATAACTTGCTCATTTGTCATTTTTGCCATGATTGATGTGTGCATCCTATGAGTATGAGCTCTACATGTATGTTGATCTATGCCATGCCATCTTTCCAGGGGTGCCAACCATGTATTTTTGTGAGTTGTGTGCTGAGTGTATCAAGCTTGTTAAGTAGGGTAGCTGCTGTTGCTGTTTTGATAGGCAGATTCTGTTATATTTTGTTGCTATGTAAACATGTTGCTAGTAATCATTCTATGCATAATCTGGAGATGCTCTATAAACATGTTTTGATCTACATGTCTTGCTCTATCCATTCATGCCCTTGGTTGCAATTATAGCCTGCTGTAACATGTTGTTATCTTGCTCTAAAGTTTGCTAAATGATGTTGCTGTCAGCCTGTTTACATTAAGTTCAATGTTTCCATGATTGTTTCCTAGTGATCCATGCACCCTATGAACTTGTTCTTGCCATGCTTAGCTTCACAAACATGTCTTCTTACTGTTGGTTGCCTTGCCATGCCATGTATTGCTCTGTGGTGAGTGGTTCAAGCTCACGAACATGCCTACTTATTGTTGTTCCTGCCATGTATGAATCTGTAATATAACTTGCCATGTTTACATGGGTGCCATCATATTTTCCGTGCCCTTTTGGCTCATGGTCAGTAAGGGACTTTTGATCTATGCAATTATTAGATTCATGCCATGCCTTTGTTTGCCATGATAAGTTCCTGTAACATGTTGTTTGATAGCTCTTAACATTGCAACCTGATGTTATTTCTGCTAAAGTCTGAAACTGTTATTATTTGCAATATCTCCATGTCCTTTTGAGCATGTTCTAGTTGTTTCTGGAGATAGCTCAGTGTTCATGTTTTGTTATGCTTTACATGTACTTCATGCCCATACCTTTTGTTCTTATGTTGGGGTGCTGTAGCTTATTGTTTTGATGCTTGTAAGATGCCTAGTTGCTGTTTTGGACAGATTGTTGTTATGACTTGTATAGTGTGTGTGTGTTGCACCGTTGCTCCGTTTTGAGTGTGCTCTATATGAAACTTGCTTGATTTTGCATGTAGTTTCATATTACCATGTTGCATCCTTGTTTTGGTGTGTTTGCTTGATGTTTGGGTGCATTTTGCATCAATGCCATGCGTAACTTGTTTTGCTCATATCTTCTAGATCGTAGCTCCGAATCTAATGAACTTTATATGTAACTTGACTAGAATTTCGTGTAGTTCATCTTGGTGCATCTTAACTTGATGTTTAACAACTTGAACATAAGGTTTATTCAGTTCTGAACCAATTTCGAAATTTGCATATGAGGACTTACCGAAATTGTTATATGTTCTTCCCGGCCTCATTTAAACTTGCCTTGATATGTTGTTCTTGTTGGCATCATCTCTTGCCATGAGTAGATTCATGTAGCTTTGTCATGCATCATGCTTGTTGTGCATCATGCCTTGTTCATGTGTGGTGTGTTTACCTTGTTGTGTGCTTCTTCTCGATAGTTCCCGTTTCGTTGCGATCGTGAGGATTCGTTCGTCTACGCTTGGTTCGTCTTCGTGGCTTCATCTTCTTCATGGACTCGTTCTTCTTCCTTGCGGGATTTCAGGCAAGATGACCGCTACCCTGGATCTCACTACTATCATTGCTATGCTAGTTGTTTCGTTCTATCACTATGCTGCGCTACCTATCACCTATTTATCAAGCCTTCCCAAATTGCCATGAACCTCTAACCTTTGACACCATTCCTAGCAAACCATTGATTGGCTATGTTACCGCTTTTGCTCAGCCCCTCTTATAGCGTTGCTAGCTGCAGGTGAAGTTGGAGATTTCTCCATGGTGGACAGGGTTATGTTGGGATATCACAATATCTCTTATATTATTAATGCATCTATATATTTGGTAAAGGGTGGAAGGCTCGGCCTTATGCCTGGTGTTTTGTTCCACTCTTGCCGCCCTAGTTTCCGTCATACCGGTGTTATGTTCCCGGATTTTGCGTTCCTAACGTGGTCGGGTGATTTATGGGACCCCCCTGACAGTTTGCTTTGAATAAAACTCCTCCAGCAAGGCCCAACATTGGTTTTACCATTTGCCTCACCACCACCTATATTTCCCTTGGGAGTAATTAACCCAAGGGTCATCTTTATTCAGCCCCCCCGGGCCAATGCTTGTCTAAGTGTTGGTCCAAACTAGAGCCACTTGCAGCGCCACCTTGGGGAAACTTGAGGTCTGGTTCTAGTTGTACGTACTACTCATCCAGTCGTGGCCTGAGACGAGATACGCGCGGCTACTATCAGGATGTCGGCACGCCGGGAGGTCTTGCTGGTCTTGTTTTACCATTGTCGAAATGTCTTGTAAACCGGGATTCCGAGACTGATCGGGTCTTCCTGGGAGAAGGTCTATTCCTTTGTTGATCGCGAGAGCTTGTCATGGGCTAAGTTGGGACACCCCTGCAGGGTTTAAACTTTCGAGAGCCGTGCCCGCGGTTATGTGGCAGATGGGAATTTGTTAATGTCCGGTTGTAGATAACTTGACACCAGATCCTAATTAAAACGCATCAACCGAGTGTGTAGTCATGATGGTCTCTTCTCGGCGGAGTCCGGGAAGTGAACACGGTTTCTGTGTTATGATTGACGTAAGTAGGTGTTCAGGATCACCTCTTGATCATTACTAGATTCACGACCGTTCCTTTGTTTCTCTTCTCGCTCTCTTTTGCGTATGTTAGCCACCATACTTGCTTAGTCGCTGCTGCAACCTCACCACTTTACCCCTTCCTTTCCCATTAAGCTTTGCTAGTCTTGATACCCATGGTAATGGGATTGCTGAGTCCTCGTGGCTCACAGATTACTACAACAACAGTTGCAGGTATAGGTTATGCGATGATCATGACGCGAGAGCGATGTTTGCTTGTTTGGAGTTCTTCTTCTGCTTCTTCTTCGATCAGGGGATAGGTTCCAGGTCGGCAGCCTGGGCTAGCAGGGTGGATGTCGTTTGAGTTTCTGTTTATGATTCATCCGTAGTCGGATGTTGTTCTTGTATGATGTATTGTTGTATTCGTGTGGCATTGTATGCCTTATGTATGTATCCCTATCTATTATGTAATGTTGATGTAATGATATCCACCTTGCAAAAGCGTTTCAATATGCGGGTCTATCCTTAGTGGGACCTTCGAGTTCCTTTTGGATAGGGTCGCATATTGGGCATGACAAATGGTCTCTTGGAGATCTATTTGATGTAATGACTTTGTGCGGTGTGTTTGTTGGGATCCGATTAATTGTGAGTTTATGATCAGATTTGCCTTGATTTAATGTCCATTCTTGATTCTTATAGCCTTGTATTTCTTCTCCAATATTTGGGTTTTGTTTGTACAACTTGATCTATTTATCTTGCAATGGGAAGAGATGCTTTGTAATGGGTTCGATCTTGCGGTGTCTTTTCCCAGTGACAGAAGGTGCAGCAAGGCACACATGTATCGTTGCTATTAAGGATAAAAAGATCGATGTCATCATTCTTATTGCATTACTCCATTTTCCCATGAACTTAGCACACTAGATGCATGCTGGATAGCGGTCGATGTGTGGAGTAATAGTAGTAGATGCAGGCAGGAGTCGCTCTACTAATCTTGGATGTGATGCCTTGATAATCCCCAAGTGCAAGGAATCATCGTAGCACTTTCCAAAGGTGGAAGTGATAAGTATGGAGTGTCGAACCCACAAGGAGCTAAAGGTAAGATAAATATTCTCTCAAGCCCTATCTGCCACTGATACGACTCTACGTGCACCGAACGTTTACTTCCAACTAGAAACGAGAAATAAAACTATGTTGCGGGTATGAAGAGGATAACTTTGAATAATATCGGAGAGCTAAAATATAAAAGTAGGTGCTGTTATCATAAAGTTAGAATATAATACTAAATAATATAAATAGCGAGCGTGGAATAATGATGGATCGGTGTGCGGAATTGTCCTAGGCAATTGTTAACAAGACCGGTAATCACTATTGCAGTTTCATATGAGGGAGAGGCATAAGCTAACATACTTTCTCTACTTGGATCATATGCACTTATGATTGGAACTCTAGCAAGCATCCGCAACTACTAAAGATAATTAAGGTAAAACCCAACCATAGCATTAAAGCATCAAGTCCTCTTTATTCCCATACGCAACAATCCCTCTTACTCTGGTTTGTGCTTCTGTTCACTCACCAAACCACTATAAGCGAATCATGAACATATTGCAACAACCTACAGTGGGAATCCCTCACGCTTGCGCGACACAGAGGGCACCATAGGACAGCACCAAAGTAAAACATACAACTCATACCAATCTAGATCATCAATCAATCCAAAGACAAAAGATATCTACTCAAAACATCATGGGATGGCAACACATCATTAGATCATAATATGTGGCATAAAGCACCATGTTCAACTAGGGGTTACAACGGGGTGCGGGAGAGTGGACCGCGTAAAAGAGATGAGGATGGTGATGATGATGGTGATGTTGATGAAGACGATCACCGTGGCGATGATTCCCCTCCCGATGGCACTCCGGCACCACCGGAAGAGAGGAGGAGAGGTTCTCCCCCTTGTACTTCCTCCTCCATGGCCTCCACCCTCTGGTCCTTGGCCTTCATGGTGATGATGGCCCCTCTAGGATACTCCTCCATGGCCACCGGTGATGATGGCCCCCTCCGACAGGGTGCCGGAGAGGGCCTAGATTGACTTCTCGTGGCTACAAAGGCTTGCGGCGGTGGAACTTCCGATCTAGGTTTCTTTCTGGAAGTTTGGGTATATATAGAAGAGTTTTGCGTTGATTTCACGTCAGGGGGGTCTACGGGCTGTCCACGAGGTAGGGGGGCGCGCCCTAGGGGGGTGGGCGCGTCCCCCACCCTCGTGGGCAGCCCGGGACTCTTCTGGCCTGCTTCTTGTACTCCATGGGCTTCTTCTGGTCCAAAAATGATCTCCGTCAAGTGGCACGTCAATTGGACTCCGTTTAGTTTTCCTTTTCTGCGATACTCTAAAACAAGGAGAAAACAGAAACTGGCACTGGGCTCTAGGTTAATAGGTTAGTCCCAAAAATCATATAAAATATCATATAAATGCATATAAAACATCCTAGAAGGATAGTATAATAGCATGAATACTTCATAAATTATAGATACGTTGGAGACGTATCAGCATCCCCAAGCTTAATTCCTGCTCGTCCTCGAGTAGGTAAATGATAAAAGAAATAATTTATGAAGTGTGAATGCTAGCAAGTGCATAAGTTTGATCAAGTGAGCTGTAAAAATATTAAGACATCATGTAAGCTGCTATATCTCAGATCTACAAGCTCCAAGCAACTCGTATCGGCATATGGCATCTAAGGTATGGGGGCACATGATATTCTCTCGGGGAGGAGGGGTGGGGGTGCAGAACCAATCGGTGGTTGGGAGGGTGGGGACAAATATAATCTAAACAACCCTAAACAGAGCTTCACAATTTTATCTAAGGTCGAGGGGGTGACCCCCGACAATCATAGCTCCGCCTAATTAAACACAACATTTGCATGTACTGTAGTACTAGACTTAATATTCATGTTTCAGTTTCATGTTCGTTTTAAATATTGAATTGAGGACCATGCATGTCTTACATTTTACTCCCTTCATTCCTAAATATTAGTCTTTTTAGAGATTTCAAGTGGACTGGCACATACGGATGTATATAGACATATTTTAGAGTGTAGATTCACTCATTTTCCTCCGTATGTAGTCGCTTGTTGAAATCTCTAAAAGACTAGTATTTAGGAACAGAAGGGTATTTTTGAATTCGTGTCATACATGCATGGTTTGGAAAAATAGATGCACTATACTTATTGGATTGTTGTTGTGTTCGTGTGTGGGTGTCATTTGCATTGAAAAACTTAGCAGGGATACCATGAAATGTGAAATCCACGTTGAGATCACTATATCACAAACTCACTCTAATTCAACAACTCGTCATAAATCAATTACCACGTTGAGATTAGTATTTGCAAGGAAAATACGGGCATTGTAATACACATAGATTCGTTCGGCAACTTAAAAGGTTCCTTTCGTATTCTTGAATGGTAGGAGCCAACGGGGTATCAGCCAGACCTTGGCTCGTGTTGATCCTAAAAAAATAAAAAATAAAAAAACTGGGCTCGTGTCCTTCTGGTGGCCTGCGTGGTACACACATTAGGCAACCCCAACCAGTCTAGCCTCCGCGTTTCGAGTCAAAATATCTGGCGGCCAGAATTCCAGCCCTAGGAAATTCCCCTCATGTCCCCGGTCCATAATGATTACCGATGAACAACGGAGGGACGCTTTAGTAACTAGATAACATTGTGTGAAAAAAGTAACTAGACAACGTTACCTACCGTGCCGAGCACGGTTCAATTCCCTCGGTCGCCGCTCGCCAAGGTCACCCGTCAACTGCGTTGCCTAGTAGTACTACTACTACTACACCAGGATGAGCATAGAATTGAGCCCGTTTGTTCGTGCCTAGTACTTGAGTTAATATATCAGGCAATGCACTGGTACGGAGGGATTATCCTTTTTGCTCTGCATATATAACTTGTCTGAAGTCTAACTAAGCAAAATGTTTGACCAAATCCTTTCTTAAGAAATACAACAGGACAGATGTATGACTTGAAAATTTATTGCATGATGCATGTTATAATATTGTTTCGAATTCTGGATCTTAAATTTCAAAAAAATCCAAAAGTGACCATAAATTCTTGAAACTGAGCATGGTCACGTGATATGGTAGAAATATTACTTTGTAATTTTTCTTCAATTTGAGACAAGCTGCTTATGACAAGTTGCACAAATGAAGAGCCAAGGTATTTTGGAACAAAGACCTGTCACGTTAAGGCGAACGCTTTCACTATTGAAACCGTGGGCGTTTACGTGCCGCCACGAGTCCCACTTCTCATCGGCAGGTGCCGTCTGAGCAAGCGTGTGAGTCGACGGGAGGCGTGCGAGCAGACCGCAGCGCTGGCTGACAGGGAGGCGTGCGAGCAGACCGCTGTGCAGGCTCACCGGGAGGCGAGCCCTTTGACCAGGCTCCGCCGCCCACCTTCGTCCCAACTGCTCCTACTTTTAATGTCGCCGGCGCGGCAGTTTAAAATCAACCTCGCACTACCCGGTATCGCTACAATCTTCTCTCTTCCTCTCCAATTCTCCTGTCGTCTACCTCCAACCAGCCTGACCTAAACGTACGCCTTGCCGCATCACGATGGTCTGCCCTTAGTCTTCCAGTTTCCTGAGGAAGACACCCAGCCGGAGTCTCAAGAACATAAGACACTTTGGGACGAGCTTGAACTGGCCTTGCGGGAAGGTGCCGCGCCTGTCCCCGCTCCCGTTCCGGCTCCCGTCGCCCCGACTGCGCCAGTGCCCATCCCCGTGGCATTGATGGGCTGGGAGCCACACATTGTCGCCGAGCTTGATGCCACGGGGTTCCACGAGGTCCCCGCCGACTTTCACGCGCCCGTGCACCTGCCAGCGCATGCGCCTGCGCGTGCACTAACGCGCACGCCCGTGCTAGTGCCCGTGCACCTGCCAGCGCATGCGCCTGCGCGTGCACTGACGTGCGTGCCTGTGCCGGTGCCCGTGCACACGAATGTCTCCGCCGCGCCATTGAATGCGCCTGTCCCGCGCGGGTGCCAGTGCCCCCCTCAGCGGCATGGATGGCCGCCGTCGACCGCTTCCTTGCACCAACGCCAGTCGCCTCCTCCCGCCAGTTGACTCGCTCCCGGAGACCGAAGTCCAGAACATTGTGACCTTCCTTGAAGCTAGGGCCAACGTCCACGAGTACGCCAACAACAGCGCAAGACGCCGCCGTCACCGTCGGTCAGTGGTCCGAGGACACACAGAGCATGACAGAGGAGCCGCTTCCCACCGCAAGACGCCCACGCCGCCACCGCGTAATCTAAATTTTCCATGAAAAACGTTTGGATTGCCATTCTGAAAATCCAAACGTTTATCATTTCCATTTATTTTAGATCGATCGTCGTATAATTTAAAGTTGGAGTCAGACTGAACGAAATCTATGGTTTGATCGATTGAATGTTCTGCTAGAGCCGTATCAAATTAAATATAAAACATCATCAAGCCACATGTATTCCTTGTCATCCAACGACCTAGACTGCTTCAATGTCGGGCGCTCAACACGTTTAGCGTGCAGTTAATTTCATGCCAAAAATAATGCTAATCACATAATAACATGCAAATAATATCCAACTTAATATCCGCATGCACTTAATATACTTCCAAATTAACGTGCATTGCACGTACACACTGACTAGTGCTGCTAGCACGTGAAACCGGTGCCGTAACTTATGGATGCGTCCACATATGGTCAACGCAACATCACCCGCGAGTTCTTCGTGTATGCCCGTGCGTCTAAACGCGGAAGGGGAGGAGAGAGAGAGAGCACACATGGAACCCACTAGTAAGTGAAGGCGAATAGTACTAAAAATAATATTACATGTTATCAATTAAATAGGCTGTGGTAATATAAAAACATTATGTGAACAAAGGGAGGTACAAGAGACATTGTTGTTCTACGTATGTTGCCTATTGGCATGCGGCTTGAAGGCCCTGGTCGCATGTTCGATCCTCGTCCTTTATTTTTTAATTTGTATGTGGGTCCAAATTTGTTTCATGACATGTGGGCCCCTCGGTGTGTAGTTTGTAGCACTTTAATTTGTGGATCCGAATTTGTTCCATTCCAAGTGGACTATCGGTGTGTAGTTTTGTAACTTATTTATAATAATTAAAGAGAACAACCGAGTTTTTTGCAATAATACCATGGTGCGACGTTGAAGCCGAGAAAGGACATGCAAGAAAGCGATGACCGAGCCAGAGGGAAATCAACTAGGGGAGTTGCGGGGCTTGCAACGGTGTTTCGAGTAGTTGTGGGCCGAATGCTACGAAAATATAATCTAAACCGACCAGAATAAATGCCTACACAAATTAATCCAAGGTTGGAGTGCCCCTCGCAATGTAAATAGCTCCGGCTTTGCGAGGGATGGAGAGGTAGCTTCAATGTGTGGAAGATACGACGTGAGAAAGCGAGGTCAATCGAGAGACATATAGATAGAGAGACAAAGTGAGTGTGGTCTGACATTCATGGAACAAATATATATGCTCTAGAGAAATATTGTCCGGTTGAGCTTTTTGGCAAGGGTGAGGGCTATAAGATAGAGCTTGAGAGATGATCCAGTTACAGACGTGTAGATATATTTTGTGCGTGGGAGGAAGCAAGGTCGATCGATCACATAGGGTTGTCATGCGGTCGAAAGAGTGAGACGGGTTGGAGAGAGTGACCTAGATAGACAATGTGTGTGTGTGAGAGAGTATACAATGTGAATAAGTCGAATTGGGCTCAAACATGGTGATATATCGTTTTTGTCCGAGAAAGAGCGAGGTCAATCAAGACATACAAAGAGAGAGAGGGAGAGGAAGAGAGAGAGGGAGCGAGCGTGGCCCGCCATGAGGTCGAAAGAGTGGGGGCGGCTTCGATGGATTGACCTAGATAGACAATCTGTGAGAGAGAGTATAGAGTGTGTCGATCGAGGCCCGAGCAGGGAGATATATCATTTTTGTGTGAAAGAAAACAAGGTTAAACGAGAATCAGATAAAGAGAGCGAGATTGAGCGAGTGTGGCCCGCCGTGCGGAAGAAAGAGTGAGACAGTCTCGAGGGAGTGACCTAGATAGACAACGTGCATGCGTGCGCACGAGAGGTTGGGGTCTAGATAGGCAATGCATGTATTTAGCGTGAGAGGGTGAGAGGGAGAGGGAGAGAGAGAGAGAGCTCGGCATGGGGGTGCAATGGCGGGTGTGTGAGGTAAATACATTTCGTAACAGAGTGGAAAAAGGGGGTTGTGTAGTTGAGAGAGTTAGAGATCGAAACATGGAGAGAAAGAATGGATGTGTGTTGGAAACCGGTAGCTTCCTAAGGTGGTTAGGAGAGGAAGATTAACCTACACATGAAGTATGTAGCGTGTGTGCGGGGGGGGGGGGGGGGGGGGCTAAAAACAACATTTGAATGTAGATAGTACGAGACTTAATATCGATGTTTCAATTCGGTGTACATTGTAAGATTTGAACTGAGGACCATGCATATGGGTAATTATTTCGAATTTGTGCCATACTAGGTTTCAAAAAGTTGACATTGACTCGATTTGTTGTGCTATTTTGTAGGTCATATGTTTGAATCCATCCAAAAGTTTTCTCACTACCATGGTGTTCATCATATACATATGAATTTGTATTAAAAAGTACCGTGGATACAGTGAAATGCGAAATCCACGTTAGAATTGGAGATCTCTATGTGACACACACTCTAATTCAAATGACTAATTATGTGACACACACTCTAATCCACGTTAGCGTGGATACCGTTTTGATTTTTTTTCAAATAACTCCTCATTAATTAATTTATAGTATCTCGTCTCGAATGACTAATTATTGCAAGGAAAACACGGGCATGGTAATACATACAGATTCGTTTACAAATGAAAGAAGATTCGTTTGCATTCTCAAATGTAGGTGCACCAGGGTCGTGTCGTGGTGGTCGCGTGTGTCGAACGGACGCGTAGAACCCAGCCACCCACCCAAAAAAAAGGATGACGACAAAATAAGTTCGCGCTTCCACGTTTTGGATTGAAATATCTGACGGCCCCAATTCCAGCCCTGATAAATCTCCCTTCTCCACCGTCCCCTTCCGCGCCCAGATTGCTCAAATCCCTAATTCGCCGCCAACCCAAGCAAAGTTCGAATCACCCCTCGCCTCGTCTCTTTCCCCACCTCTGTGCCGGACGACAATGACAAAGACGACGGTCGCGCTTGACCACCGCACCGGAGCTACCTCATCTACGCCCTCGTCCACCGCACCGGGTGGTCCACCGACAACGTCGGCCGCTGCAACCGACGTGCCGCACAGACACCGACTTCCACCGCATCAGGTGCGCTTCACCGATGCCGTCTCCCAGATCACCAGGGCTACTTCACCGAGCACATCGTCGCGCCTCCACCCCGAGGCCGCTGGGGCTTCACCAATGGTCTCATCCACCGCATCGTAGCGCTCTGCTGCCACTCAAGATCTGCATCTGTGCACGGCCAGCCAACGCTAGCGCATGACCCTCAACGGCTCTAAAGTGACCCACACTCTAGCTAGGCGAGCATGCCCAAACGCCGGTCCAAACTAGGTATCCACACATCACTCCCTTCACTGTTCCGACGATGTTTGGATATCCTTTCACTGCTCTCTTAGCTTACACGCCTATCCAACTCTGACTTTAACTCTTATTTCTTCTGGACATATCATCTTAAACAAGCAAATCCATTTTTTAGCGAAGCATGACGGTGCTACGGGATCTCGTACACATCCTGCACACCTGTATAACCTTGTAAGTATTTGTCCTCCGGTACAACAGCAAGGTCGATTTCTCTTATTTGATCAGCCATTCGCCGTGTCAAAAATGCAGAGTGGGGTGCAAGGAGCACAAGGCCTGCACATCCAAGCAAGTGGTAACATGGACTTGTACATGGAACATCCCAAGCGCAAGCAGAGCTGCAATGAGCCTGTACAACGAGCTAGCGTAAGTCCCTGCATTTCATTTAATTTGTACGGGCATTCGTGTATGATTTGTGTGCAGTGGCGGATCCACGAATTAAAGTTACCAGGGGCGAACATTTAACTTAAAAATTACGAAGGCACTTGCACTCCGGAAATCAACATAACTTGAGAAATGTGAAGCTACATGCACTTTGAAAACCAGCTAATGATCCAAAGTAGTTCAGATTATAAACACAAAATGATGCAAGCACCAAAAAACACAAAATGCAACATGGTGTAGAAGGACTACAAACATGGTCTGTACCTGCTTGAATTATTCGTTCTCTGGCTGAAAATATCGAAGTGTAATTGCACCTATAACTAGTGAGCAAACTGCATATCAATATATCTATCCTGCACAAGTATGCCAATAGTTTCAAACAACATATTAGAAAAGTATTTATGCTACGTTGTCATGATACAGGGACTTTCTGGTAGATGGCCTTGACGTTTCCTCAAGCCATGAAAATGCGCTATAATCTGCTTGTCATCAATGCCTACAAATCTCTATGTCTCTCTCAACATAGCAGATCATCATTAGACACTAAATCCTTCAATGGGAGCTTGCAAAATGCTTGCATTAGATGCCTCGTTAGACACTATATGTTCATCACCAGGAGCATGTAAAATGTTTGCATCAAATCCTTCATTAGCAGTATGTTCATTAGACACTTCAGGCTCAAGAACAACATGAGCTTGGATGTTTGCACCGGAAACTTGATTAGATACACCAGATTCAGTCAGTTCAGTATTGATTGGGGGAGTTATAAAATAAGTAGAAATTGGTTTCATTTTCTCATAGATTCCCTACATACAAGCAGTTTTACAACACCGTCAGGTTTAACTATTGACCAGAAATTGAAGAGTTGAATTAGATATAATCAGGGCTGATGTACCTGCTCATTGCGCATGCTACTCTTGCAAGCTGCGACTGTCCGTTTGCGCAAGCTCGATGCCATGCCTGTGCTGCCGCCGCTACCTCCCACGCAGGCTACACCCAGGGTTGGATCTTCATCTTCTTGTCCTTCAGTTTGCTTGAAGCCCGGCGATCGCCCTCCAACGAGGGCGCGAGGAAGTGCTGTGTCGGTCTGTCCAGCGGCCGCTAGGTTAGGAGCGAACCAGACTGGAGGCTTGATCGGATGAATTGGGATTTTCCCTGCTGTCGATTGATATGGGAGGCGCTCGTTTGGGCCGTGAGCCTGCTATAGGGCCTGCCTTGCACTTATGTTATTGGCCTATCCAAATTGAAACATTTTTCTTCATTTTTTACATTTCTTGCTCGTGCGTTGGGATGAACAAAACTAGCCTGGGCCAACCTGGACGACTCAAACTAGGTGCACACTTTCGAGCCACCCGAGGCGGCCGCCCATACCAGCCCCTATGGTGGCGTCGCCCCTTTTTGCGTGTATGATAGAGGTAGTGAAAAATATTCCAGTGGCGCTTTTGATTTACCCACAGAATGGTTGAATTGCTTGTTTCTATGAACTGAGTTCACCAATAATGTGAAGGATGCCAGTCTTTTCATCCTATTGTAGATTGCTTAGATCTCGATATCCCAAAAGTAATCGCATGAAATATACAGTAAAAGCCAGTGTGATGTGTGTGGCTACCAATGCATTGTGGGAAGAAAGAAGTATTGGGACTGCGTATCCAAGCAATTGATGCCATGGACTCCTTCGTACAACCTTGTAAGCGAAAAAGATGTTGCAGTGTGCCTGTACAAAGAACTAGCGTAAGTTCAGTTACCTTCTCGGAATTTTAGTTAGCCACTTATTGCAAAATTGTTCAATTACGTTGCTTGGCTTAATTTAGTTTGCTACTGATTACATAATGCCACAGCCTGTTAATCCTATTATAGACTGCACGTATCTATGTGTTTGATACTTACTGTTAAGAATTACCTATTTGCCTTAACTTAAATAGCTACTTGTTTGTTTAACTGCTTTGCTACTGCAACAACGGGTTACAATGATGTTAATAACTACTTTTCAGCATCGAATTGAAACTCTTTAATTCCTTGTTTGTTTAACTGGTTTGCTGTTATAACTCCCAGTTGAGATGTTTTGCTAACTTCAACTTTTCCGAATCCAATCGGAACTTTAATGGCAAAATAGGTTAGCCCAAGATCAAAGAGCGAGGTCCCCATGGACATTGTATCATCCCACAGCAGTGGCACCGGCCCAATCATGCATTATGAATTGCCAACTGCTGATGCTCTAGAGGCTAAACTAGTGGTAGAAAGAGATTCTGCTTCTGCACTTAGAGATGAAGTTGACATGTTGAGGAAGCAAACATCACAATCAGTAGCAGTACTCAAGACAACCATTAAATATTTGGTGGATTTCAAAACGAAGCAAGCTGAGACTGGCCACATTGTTAAGGTCCTGCAGGAAAAAAGGAAATTAAATTCCCACTTGGTAAATCATAGGTGAAATGTTCTTTCCATCGTTGAATAACCTTTGTATTGTTTGTTCATGTAATCAATCAAACCATTTGTTTTTAGAGATCATGCAATAATTGTTTTTTGTTTTTTGGTTTATAATTTTATTTGAGCACAAGTCTGTATTAATTGATAAGACTCAGAGACATTTCATTTTGATTGATGTGCCAGACCTACAAATATGCCAATCAGGCTGAATGTGCATTCAGCAATAATAGTAGTATAGATGGACCATAAGTGGCATGCATCGGAAAGGGCAAAGATGCTGTAGTAGCTTGGCTAAAAAAGGATGTTGTTGTAGCAAAGAAAAGTACAGCGGCCTGGCTTATGTATGTTAATTGATATTATTGATCCATATACTCTATAAGTGTTTATATGTCTGTTAGTTTTGTACATTCTTGGTTGATTCACTCGGTATTTGAATCTTGATACATCGCTTGTGTACATATCTAAATGGGAGTACACATTATGCTGCGTGTGACATTTGAGTTGGACATGAAGTGTTCCAAATATTCGAATTCACCTTAAACTGGATTCTAGCTTCTGAATTTGAGTATCAACATTTGTAAACCATATTCATATATGACAGTGGAATACATCTTTGTCGTCCTTTTGAAGATATATAAAAACACATAGAATGATTTATAAAGATTCGTATAGGAATACAAAATGGATTCGAATTTAGTTGCCAGGGTAAACGTGGATGCTTATTGTCCAAAAATTCGAAAGAAGCGGCAAAATGCCCACTCCCACGTCGGTTGCCCGAAGCCAAGTGTTTGGGAGATGGAAATTACTGTCTACCCATTACACGGACAATCCATCGGCCCGATTTCCACTGCTCTAAATAGGGGTAGGTAGTAACTTCAATAAGACATGACATGACCGCCTCTGAGCCCATTCCGACACGGTGGGCGCCAAACATGGGTGGCAAAACACATTTGAATCAAGCCCGTCCGAAAGACCTCTGTTTCTCCCTCCATTTCCACATTCATACACGGTGGGCGGAAAAACAAACTCGACTTGGCCGAAATCGATGTAGGCAAATATTTTCAATATGGGCAGGTTTGTAACTTCACTCAGACATGACACAACCGCCCTACCTGTCAGCCCGTTCATACACTGTGGGCGCCAACCATGGGCGCCAACCACCCTCTCCTCGCCCGAAATTGCTCTGGGCAAATATTCGCGAGATGCGAGATTACCGTCGTATCCCCAACCGACGAGGCGTCCAAATTTTAAATGGGGGCTAAGTTCGTAACTTTCCCACATTTCAGACAGGAGCATCCCAAAAACATGGTTCCCCGTACCTCTCCCTCCATTTTCCCATTCATACACCGTCCGCGCTAGAACACCATCCCCACACTAGCCTCCGTCCACCACCCCATCCATCGCCGCCGTCGTCCACCGCATCCATCGCCGCCGTCCTCCACCACATCCAGCACCACCGTCCTCCACCATGCCGGAGCGCCTACTAAGACCGCGTTGTCCACTGCTAGAGATGGACGGTTCTCATCCATGGTGACGGACCAAGAGCCTTGCATCAAGTCCTATCGCTTCATCGGCGCCGTAGTCCTCTTTGCCGGGGCCGCTCACACGACCTTCTCTTCCACCGCAACAGGACTTATCCCTCGATGCACCCGCCTACCGTCGCAGATCTGATTCAAGGCCACCGACAGCCATCGCACCCCCGATGCCTACATGGCGCCGCAAGAGAGGTGGTACTTCATATCTCCTCAACTTTCTGATCTCAACCAGAAAATAGATCTTAACTTGGTTACTCTATTTTCTTTTTAGCTCTTAGAATTTAGTTCTTAGTTCGAAGCAAACAATGGCTGCTAAATATCATTTCTTCGGTTTCCCCCTTTTAAGATCACTATACGATTAGAATACGTGCTTCGTGTCATAATAGCACTGCTCGACCCATCAAGCTAAACAAGCTTAGTTGTTCAAATACGAATATGATATTATTAAAACAGATTCGTTTAATTGGTCAGCTAAATGTTCCTAAATTAGTTTTGAAAATGCATGTTCGCTGCTCGGGTGTGTATCTCTACAGGGTGCCCATGGTGGGCCGGCCCACCCTGGGATTTTGGGTCGTCCCAGGCCCCGATTCCCCTCTATTCTGTTGCGCGCTTCTGATCTCCACTCGCCCCCAGCCACCTGCCTCGCCGGCGACTTGCCGTCCCCGGACGGCATGACTCTAGGAGGAGACGCCGGACTAACAGGAGGTCAGGAGCCACTCGCCCAACAGTGTCACTGCTGCCCGGGCACGTCGCCGTGCATACCTTCCCAGTCCGTTCAGGGCTCAGGCTTGCAGCACCCACTAAGCCAACCCGATTTATCCTGAGACAAGTCATCAACACTCAGCAGCCACTCCTCATCACCCATTTTCTAATTGATTCATTACTCATTAGGCAGGACTGTCATTAGGGTTTGTTGTGTGCTCAGTGCTACCTACACTTAATGGTTCAGATGTATTTCGGTAATCTTTAGTTCCTGTAAAGTTCACAGGGTTTTCAAAATTCTGGCCCTAGGAACAGACACTAGTCATTTTGGATTGTTGGTCGTAGTGACATTGATCCAGATTACTACCGCAAGCCAGGTTTGTTGAAAATTTCACTTGTCTTTCTTACTCATTTGATATAATATCCAATTATTCACGTCGATTAATTGCAAACAATAAGTGCTAGACAAACTTCTTGATTCAGATTTTGGACGGTCTCTTACTGCACTTACAATTCTGCATACTTGTCCTAGTGAGCTCACAAGTAAATGATTGATTCACTACATCTATGCTTGCCTTGTCATATTTGTTGTCAATATTCTTTTAGGGTGGACCACCCTGTTTCTAAATACTGCAACTGTAGACATGAGTGAATAGTATTTCTCTATGTGATCTCTTCCATCATGTGTGGGCAACGAACACTGCATTGTATAGAAAGAAAGTGTCATTTCCAGCTTTTACACAGGCTTCGATCTGTTACAGGGAATACAATCTTCCTACTTGCTTTGTGTCGCACTACCAACACTCCACCCTTGAAGCTAAATATTATGCCACTCATAATTCCTTAGTTTATTTGTTTAAATACGAATTTCATATAATTCTAATGTTCCTACTTCAGTTTTGAAATGTGTGTCTGCCTGTTATAGAGACATAAGGGGTCTGTATTTCTGTGTGTGGTCTGGTCAGCACGGTTGGGGGGTGAACTTTGCATATGCAGGGGTTTATAGGGAGACACGCTTCGAGTTGAATCCACAATGCTTTCAATAGATAATCTGACTACTTTTTATGTTTTCATGAATCTAAGATTCTGAACAGCATCATAATTTTTTTTGACTGGAAAAACAACATCATAATGATTATGAGCTTGTGCGCATGAAAAGAATAAAGCAGAACAATGCCATGGCTGTCAAACTTGGCATTAAGGGACTGAAATCAAGTATGGACGCAATGCAATACAAACGCTCTCCACCTACAGATTCATGCTCAGAATATGATCCTAACAGTGATTCTGAGCTAGAGGGAGACCTAAGTCAATGTAGCTCCCTAGTGGAGGAGTCAAAGGAAGATGCCCTATCTTATTCACCCATCAAGGTGCTTGCTCTAACTTTCCAAGGTTATATTTGTCGCACATATCTTGCAACTGATGCTTTGCATTGCTTCTACTTTGTTGAACTGCCATTATCTTAGTTTCCACATCGTGTATGTGAATACGACCTGCCTATCCATTTTCAGTACATATTCCATCTGTCATCATACCATATTTATCCATTCAAATGCTATTCTTGTGTATCAGACATTCAAAAGGAAGAGGGCGCTTGCTGATCATGGAGGAGCGCAAGCAAAGTATTTGGAAAAGGTAGTGGCACCTGATAAATCAAATAGCCCATTAGGTGTAGTTGCAATATCACCTGCCCACAAAACACCCCAACTCTAGCAGACTCTAGCCCTACTACACTAGTCATTTATGATGCCCCAACTCAACAGACCCCAACTGCAGCAAACATTATGATTATGCCAGTTGACATAGCACTAGCTCTACGACGCAAAACCCCCATTCCAGCAAAGAGTACACCAAATCCAGTTGCCAAATCCCTTTTCGAACCAGAGAGAGCCCCAATTGTAGCAAATAGGACCCCTGTACCATTTCTTCCCAGTTTAGAAGACAAAGCTTATATTGTTGTCAGGAACTTTGTGTGCATATTTCCTTCATGAAAAGATTATACCGTAGACACAAAACAATTTCCAGTCTTCCTCCGCAACTTACGCGTAAGTAATGTACTAATGTTATTCATGGTCATTACTGCATATGTTTCTGCTGACAGAAGACACAAGATTTCATTCTTTCAAATAGGCGAGGACCAAACTGGATTTTGAAGACGAGCAAGGGTTGGTTGCACTTTTCAAGCACTCGTTGATGAAGTATCGTTCCTACCTGAGGCCAGCGCACTTCGATGGCAAGCCTCTAAACAAAATTTCTGTAAAGTCTTCGGTGCTACATTTATCCGACGGTGACTAGAATAATCTTGTTACACATTGGTCTCGGTTGCAGCGTAAGGTACTATATATGATATCACATCACAATTTGAACTACATTTCTGCATTTTCCTTAATGTCTCACTTGCATGAAAACTGTTAGCAGGAGAACATTCGTTCTCAAGGGACCACAGAATCTCGCAACTATACTACACACTGCATTGCTCTTGTGAGTACCTCTTGCCCTGTATGACCATACTTACTTTCATAGCTATTTGATTATGTAGCATCACTGCACATGTTAGCCTTGTTATCGTCCATTTGGTGGACATTATAAGATCCTATGGACTCTTACATAAATTTGGAATCAACCCAATGCTTTTGAAGAGGTTTAGCTCTGCAGTCCTCTTGTAAGGACTGAACGTTGTCTATGACTGTACTTACATTAACAACTACTCCCTCCGTCCCATAATATAAGAACATTTTATACAGTACACTAGTGTTCAAAACAGTCTTGTATTATAGGAGGAGGGATTGGTTCATTGTGTAGTATTCTGCATCTTATCTCCCTCACCCATCATTTACTAAAAAAGATCAGATCTATATTTAATCTTACCAAAAAGTAGAATACACAGACAATGCCAGTGCAAAAGTGTAGCCCATTGGTCTTGTTAGTACATTTTGTCATGTAATGCTTGCACTTCCAGGGATTGGTAGTTGATTATGTAGCATCAATCTGCATCTTATCTTCATTATCCTCTATCCCTTCCAGTATTATCATATCTATAATTACTCTCTACAAAATGTAGAGTATAGGCAATCCTTATGAAGAAGATTCTGTGCTGAAATTCTTGAGTTATCCTTCCCTTGACATGGAGAAGGGCATTATAAAGCCGGTGTTAACTGTTAATATAAGTCAGTCCTTCTAAAGTCTTTATCCTCAACTGCTGTTTAATCTGCTCATACTCCCTATCGTTTACTGCTGTTTAGTTTGCTGTTTCTACCAAAATGCATGTTCGCAAGAACCGTAAGTTCTAAGTTTTACTTGTAAAACCAAATTCCTTATTCATACCATGCACATTACTCAATACTCCCTATATGTATGCTTGTTTCTCTGGATCTATAATCCAGTGTGTGGTGAAGCAGCCCACGTTTGCACCTTGTCGTCTCCTGTTTTATCTTACTGATGTGGCTGATGTTATGAACAACATGCCATGCACATTAACCAAAATAGATATAATGATTTTCTTTGCCCTTCATCTATGCTTGTTATGTTGACATGGTAATCCAGTAGTGTGGTGAAGCTCCCCGCATTATGAACAATGCCAAATTATGCTATTGATATTTTGAACTTACTCTTTATTTTCTAATTTGAAGTTGGTTGGAATTGACAGCACAGTTATCATATTTGTTTATACACGTGAAAAACCTGTCATCTCTCTGCTTTGTTTCAGGGTGATATGCCTGACGGCATGCACAAGTCTGCTGAAGGCTGTGCGACAAACCCAACATATATTGCAGCAAAGAAGGCAAAACAACTTGAAGATAGCGAGACAACCCCAAAGTCTTGTCTTGATGCAGTGTTCAAGTTACTTGAGACTAGCAGTCAGACAAGCTCACAGAATTCATTGTCTGAATCAGTTCGACTTCTTCATTCCCAAGTTCTACAAAAAGGCATTCTGCAACTCAACTTCGACTTGAAGTCCTATCTCTAAGAAAGATTGCGGAGAACACCAATGAGAACCTCATCGCCAAACAGCTACACCTAGAAGCTATGACCGACATGCTAGGTCGGTCTCACAGCCTTGCTCAGCAGCTTGCGCAGCAGTTCCCGCACAAGGCTAACCTTTCTTGAACTGTCTTGGAAGTGGTCTCAGTTCAGTATTATTTTGTTACGCTGCAATGGTGCCCAGTTTTTGTAATCTGCTTCTTCATTGTGCTTTATGATCACTGATGGCGAACTTCGATGCCCAGTGGATGCAATATACCATAAATCCTTTATTGTATATTGTAGGTTTATTCTTAGTTACTACACTATAATTTCTTTATTGTATAGAGTAGGTTTGTTCTTAATTCCTACTAGTTATTGCCATCATTCCCTATCTGAAAAAAATCAGATGAAGTCGACCGAGCCTGGTGTTTAGCGGGCCACAATTGGGCCGGCCTGCATCATTCTTGGGCCTGGATGATTGGGGCCTTCACACTTTGCGCGAGGCCCACAATTTACACCGGCCTATATTTTAGTTGGGCCTTTTGTGGACCCAGTGCTTAGTTTGGCCCAGGTAGCATTGGGCCATTAACAGGCTGAATATTGTACTGGCCTGTTACGGCCCAGATGAAACCATGGGCCTTTAGCAGGCCGAAATGCATATTGGCCTCAATTTTCACTAGTCGTCGATGGGCCTTCAGCAGGCTAAAATGTAAACCGGGCCTTTTTGGGCCCAGTTATATCACAGGCAGTTACCAAGCCGAAACATATCTTGGGCCTTAGTTGGCTCACTGATATCATGGGCCTTTAAGAGGCCGAAAGCTTAGTACAGACATCAACGGGCCGAATTATGCAAGGCCTTTATCAGGCCCAAAGTCACATTGGGATTAACTGTTGCCACCTTTATCATGGGCCGTTAGTGGGCCCGATGTCCCGTCGGACCATATATGGCCCATGGGCAGCACGGGCCATTCCCAGGCCGAAAGTCACACGGGCTGAAATGGGCCCATGTCTACATCGGGCCTCTAACAGGCCGAAAGTCACTAGGCTGTAATTGGGCCCAAATATTCGACGAAGAATTAACGGGCCAGATTTGGCTTCGGGCCGTAAATGGGCCCAAATATTTGGCGAACAATTAACGGGCCAGATCTAGCTTCGGGCCGTAAATGGGCCTTTATTAAGTAGGCCGTTATTTGGCTGGCCCACTAGTACCTGAGTAAGCACTACAGGCCTTTGACTGGGCCGGCCTTTTTAACCTATATGGGCCTCTTTTGGGCCGTGCCACGTGTCGACGTATCATAGGCGCTTTGGGTCCAATGAGTGGATGACATCTGTTCCAACGGTGAGCCGACACATGTTTACTCCAGCCAATGATGATTTTACACATGGAAAATCCCCATTGGTCTGGGCTGTTAACGGGTTATCGGATCCAAAATCGGACGCGATAGCTTAACGGCATTCCGTTACGGTGGATGCCACGTGTCGGTCACCCTTGACGAAAGCACTTCTGTGACGCGCGATTTATCGTCATGGAAGTGGACACTTCCGTGATGATAATTTCGATAATGTCATGGAACACTTCTACGACAGCACAGGTATGACTATCTTGATTCTATCATAAATTTGTCATGGATGTACATGCATGACAGAAAACGTGACCTACTGTGACAAAGACGTATCATCATGGAAGTGTACTTTTTTGTAGTGCAACCCTCAGCCGGATTCTATTTCGGAGACCTACGCGGCTCTGGAATCCGTCAAACGACCCTTCCCGAAAGGAGGGGGCACGCTACCAGTGTCCTCTGTCCAGCCTGAGGTGCCGAATCATCTACTGGAAGCGCTGCAAGGCGCCTCCATCGTGGATGAGCACCGTGCCCATATGGGTACGGTGGTTGAAAAGGTTTGATTCGTCAAAAACGGGCTGACCGAAGCTTGGGCTAGCCTTCTAGCAGGCTTTGAGGTGAGTATATGATTGTGAGAAGAATATTACAGCGTAGATAGTAGCCCCTGATGCTCTGTTCGGTGTCCGGAAAGAAAAGCCGAACAGAGGATCAAAATTAATTTTCGCAGGAGTCTAACATGAGGTGTCTATGTGAATAAGCAGGCCTCTTTGCGGGCTGCTACCGCTCAAACTGCGGTGGTTTCTGGACTGAAGCAGAAACTGGAGCGGGTCGAGGAAGAGTTCAGCCGCATGAAGAAGCAGCTGGAGGATAGCGAAGGTATGCAGTAACCTGCGTGTATATTGAAGGTAAATTGTTCAAGCTGACTAAAGTGTCATGAACTTTATTAGGGGCCACGACCGAGGTGGCGGCCCTCAAAAAGGTGTTAGCCGAGGCAGAGGACTAAGAGGCCAAGGAGCGCACCGCGCGCGAGAAGCACGAGGCCCGGGTGGGCGAGGCGCAGCAACACCTCCAGGGCGCGATCGAGAGATTTGAGTCCTTGGAGCGCGATTGTAAGGCGCAAGAGTCCGAACTGCGAAGGTCCGCCAGAGCGCACAGGATGCACGAGCCAAAGCCTAGAACGCCCTCCAGGAAATTCAGGCGGCCAAGGAGATTGCGGCGGGTAAGTCTTTCACCGTGCCAAGCAAGTATATGAAGAAACGTTCCTTGTACTTATCCAAATTTGGGTTTTCTAGGGGCGTTTACGGATCTGCCCCGCAGTGTATCACATGCTTCCGAGTATTATAGAGCTGAAGAAGGGATGTCTACGAAGAAGCTATTCTGGTCCCAATATCTTGGACCCGAACATCCGGTACCCTTCAGCGACTAGCTAAAGCAGTTGGTCGAGCTGCACAGGTCGGTAGAGCTAGCCATGAAGGACCTGATAGTCCGGCTATGGCCTGCCGAGCCTGTACCTAGCAGCTACTTCGGTCTTGTTAAGCGGCTGGTAAGTGCCTGTCCGTGGCTCGAAGCCGTGAAGCGGTCGATCTGTATTGAAGGTGCGCGTATGGCCTTTGCCCGCGTCAAGACGCATTGGGTAAAGCTGGATGCCAAGAAGCTGATGACCGAGGGACCGCCGGAGGGCAAGGAGCATCATTGACCCGAGCTCTATTTTGATGGTGTCCTGGAGGGGTCCCGCCTTGTGGCGGAGCAATGTTCGAAGGATGTCATATTCCCATGAGAACATTTGTATTATCTTGTCCTGTAATATGGAACAATGATGTTTATGTATTGTAATGCTTGCAATTTATATTTTACCTCCTGTGCGGCCGTTTATGAAATCTGAGGGTTGACCAGTCGTCGGCTTCTGCCCCCACGTAGATAGTACGGGGGTGTTTGGGATAAATCTAAACACTCTTTACTCCACATTCTGGTCCTTAAAGGAGGTGTTTAGCACAACGAACAAGGCAATCAGACTATGCGGCCTTTACCGCCCTCACTTAGCCATAGGAGTTTGACAATTAAGAAAGTTGGCGAAGCCCCTGGTATTCGGAAGGCCGAACTAGGGGCATTGTACATGCCTAATCGGGGGAACCGATTCTTCGCGAGAAGCGGAAAAAAGATCTCTAAGGATTTGGGACCTCTCGAACAGCTGACCAGCTCTCGCCATATCATGACAATCAGTTTTCGGCTTTCTCTACTGAGGTGCTCGTCCGGAAGAACGGGGACACAATCGCAGTAGTTCTCCCTTTACTACCCTAGCCGATATAACGGAACATAAGGTAGCAAGCACAGGAGCCGAGCAACCCAACTATTGACCAAAGACATGATTCGGAGCCGATGCATATAATGCTATAAGTTCGGGGTGTCGAACTATACTGTAAAAGTGTTCAGATTTTTATTGCCGTAATGCGGGGTGTGATGAAGCCCCTGGCGTAATGATACATACAGTTGTGTACGCGTGCGATAAGAAATATATACGAAGGCAAGGAAATAGAAAAATTAAGTAATAAGCTGACCCCACCATGCATTCGCTATTGTGACGTAATTAGTACGTCGAGGCGTACTTTGTGCAAGTAATGCGATAAGGAAGTAAAGCTATTTAACATGCGGCAACCATGGGCGAGCTACATGCGGGTATGTAAAACAGGTATGGAAATCGTTTGATAGAGACCACCTGGGAATTCCCTTGTACACTAGAGTACCTCGCCTCCTTGGTGTGTTCCGCAAGTGGGTCGTCCGCATAGACCTCGAAAAGAGAAAATACCTATAATAAAGAGAAAAAGGTAAAGGCGTGCGAATCCTAGGGTCGGTCCAGCCACACTATGGGTCGCGAGCGAGTTACATCTCCGTCGGTACCCGTGGGGTTTCGAGTGCGTAATTATGTACGCGCGGTACGGATGCCATTTCCTCATCGGGTTTGGGACGGAGCCCGAATTATTAATTCAGCTCTTAACGAACCGGGCTGCCCTATTGCAGTGTAGTCCGGACCTTCTTAACGATGTCCGGGGGCTCGGCGGCCAGATTGTGGTGCCGCTTTAGAAGGCCGCTCTGTACTTTTGTTGCGAGGGCTGCGGCGTGCTCCTCTGTACGGAGGGAATGTTCCGTGTTTCCATGTACTGTGATGACGCCGTGTGGACCGGGCATCTTAAGCTTGAGATAAGCATAATGTGGCACCGCGTTGAATCTAGCAAACGCGGTTCATCCGAGCAGTGCGTGGTAGCTGCTGCGGAATGGGACGATATCAAGGATTAGCTCTTCGCTTCGGAAGTTATCCGGGGAGCCGAAGACCACCTCCAGCATCATTGAGCCGTACAACGGGCCTCTACGCCTGGTATGACTCCTTTAAAGGTAGTTATCATGGGCTTGATTCGTGAGGGATTAATTTCCATTTTGCGTACTGTATCCTGAGAGAGCAGGTTGAGGCTGCTGCCACCGTCCATTAGGATTCGTGTCATATGAAATCCGTCAATAATTGGGTCGAGTACCAATGCGTCCGAACCGCCATGTCGGATACTTGTTGGGTGATCTCGATGATCAAAGGTGATCGGGAATGACGACCATGGGTTGAATTTTGGGGCGATTGGCTCTACCGCATAGACATCCCTAAGTGCGCGCTTGCGCTCCCTTTTGGGGATGTGTGTAGCATATATTATGTTCACCGTTTTGACTTGAGGCGGGAATTTCTTTTGCCCCCAGTGTTCGGCTGCCGGGCTCCTCGTCATCGTCCTCTCTCTGCGATTCCCCTTCCTTGTTTCCACTATTTACCCTGCTGGCTTGCTTAAAGACCCGGCAATCTCTGTTAGTATGGCTGGCCGGTTTGTCTAGAGTGCCATGTATCTGGCACGGACGATCGAGTATGCGGTCCAAGCTAGATGGTCCTCCGCCGTTACTTTTATAGGGCTTCTTTCACTGGCCGGACTTGGAGCCACTGAATCCGGCGTGAACTATAGTGTCATCGGTGTTATCACCATTACTTCGGCGCTTGTGTCTGTTGCGCAGAGCTTGCAGGTGCTATTTCTGGCCTCGGAGGGGCCTGCTTCGTTGGCTGTGTTTGTATTGCGAGCCAGCCAAATATCCTCTCCCGCGCAAAAGCGGGTCAGAAGTGCCGTGAGGGCTGCCATGGACCTCGGTTTTTCTTGGCCGAGGTGGCGTGCTAGCCATTCGTCACGGATGTTGTGTTTAAAGGCCGCTAGGGCTTCAGCATCCGGACAGTTGACGATTGGGTTCTTTTTGGTTAGGAACCTAGTCCAGAATTTTCTGGCTGATTCTCTAGATTGTTGAACTATGTGGCTTAAGAATGCGTTTGGTTGTAAGGCTATCCTCTCTGGGACAGGGATAACCCTTTTTTACAATGGTTGCCACTTGTTTGGATCTGAGGCAAAGAGGGATAGAGGCGGCCAGATGCTTCGAATATTCCTGAAAAACGGGGCTGGGGACAGCCGCGAAAAAGCGGCGGGTCGCGGCAACCACCCCCGCGCCTACTCGCGAAACGTTTTTTTTGCTATTGACTCGTCCTCACCCCTCCCGAACACCCATTACCCGGGCTCGTCTCTCTCGCTCGTGCATGGCGGCAAGTGGCAGCGTCGCATCTACCAGAGAGGCCGGCCGTTGCGGAGGGTGCACACGGCAGATGCAAGACGGGGTTTGCGGCGGCGGCGCGGTTGGATATCGAGATGGCCGGCGGCTGGATCTCGACGAGCCAGGCGGCGGCGCGGCAAGATCTTGAGGAGCCAGGCGGCTGGGGCCTAAGGAGACGCGCGGCCGGTGATTGAGGGTGGGCCGGCGGCTATGGGCATGGGGCTGGTCCGCTGGTGGATGCGTGAGACGATGAATCAGTATTTCTATCTTCAGTTTGCCATCGTGTGTTTTGCGCTTTTGTAGTTTTGCTGCTACTGTATTTTCTGCTACTATATGCACCGAGGCGTGCTTGATGTATGGTGGCCGTGCGTTGGTGCTCAATCAAAAATGCAGATTATGGGCTAATCTCATCACCTCAAGCAAAAATATCATCACAACCCTTATTATTCATCCCTTGAACGAAACACTTCAATGGCTATCCTCAACCACCCAACCAAACAAAAACAAGGGCTATCCCTAACCAGCTGGTTGGGGATACCCACAACCACCCTAGCCTATCCCTCAAACCAAACACATCCTAAGTCATCGACATCGGGTGGCCGGACATATGTACCTTGGAAGTTGTCAAGGAAGGCTTCCTCCAAGTCCTCCCAGCTGCCGATAGAGTTCTCAGGCAGACTATTTAGCTAGTGTCGAGCTGGTCCCTTGAGTTTTAGTGGGAGGTATTTGATAGCGTGGACGTCGTCCCCTTGGGCCATGTGGATGTGGAGAATAAAATCTTTGATCCACACTGCGGGATCAGTTGTTCTGCCGTATGATTCAATATTGACAGGCTTGAACCCCTCGGGGAATTCATGATCCAGCACCTCGTCTGTGAAGCAGAGAGTGTGTGCAGCGCCTCTATAGCGAGCCGTGTCACGACGCACCTCCGACGAAGTCCGTCTGTGGTTATCGGCCCGGGTGTGATTGATTTTGTCACGTCCAAATAGGTAGCTGTCATCCCGAGCAGGGAAGCGTCCTCGCGATCCGTATATTGATCTGGTGTATCCTGCTCTACTGTCCAATTCATGCTGAAGGTCGTATGTATGGTCCCGAGCTGGTTTGTCCTGTTTGCGAGGCAATGGGGCGGGCTATTGTTCGGCCTGAGTTGCCGTTTTATCTCGACCGCGGGTTGGTCAGTCTGCCGCACTATCCCAACCGTGTGGTGGTCGGTCCGCATTGCGCGAGGGAGGTATGGGATCTGGTGCCTCCTCATCGAACTGAGGTAGCAGTCTGCGTTTTGGGTAACTCTTGGCTTGGCGCTTGAGGCCGTATTCTTCGGCTACCAGGACGTCTGTCCATCTATTGATGAGTAGGTCTTGATCTGCTTGGAGCTGTTGCTGCTTTTTCTTTAGGCTTCTTGTAGTAGCTATGAGCTGGCGCTTAAAGCGCTCCTGGTCGACGCGTGCCTCAGGCATGATTAAGTCTTCATTGCCAAGGCTCTCATCATCGTTGGAGGGTGGACGATAACTATCGTATTCCGGGTCATTGGGCGTGGCCTGTTTATCAGGGTTAACCTGCTCGTTGTCTTGCTCCTCCTGTTCGGATGCGGCTCCAACAGGGTCTTCATTGTTTTCGGCATTGCCCGGGGTACTGTTTTATCCGGTGCCAGTGTTGCCATCTTTTGAGCAACGAGGCTTAGAGCGGCGTTTAGGGCGCCGGCGCCTGGATTGTGTTTCGGAGTGTTTATTCTCATCTGGCTCTTCTTTGTTGTCGCCAGATCCTTTAGGTGTATCAACCATGTACACGTCGTACGAAGAGGTGGCCGTCCAACATCTAGTGAATGGCAGGTCTTGGCCTAGCTCCTTGTCGTCATCGTCGTCCATACCGTTGATGTCTTCGGAGCCATAGTCGAGCTCGCCGGTTAAGTCCTCGACGGTAGCTATGAAGTGGGTGGCGGATGGGAAGCAAAATTCCCCATCATCAGCCTCTAACTCGAACCGAACATAGTTCGGTTGAGAGTCCTTCTCCAAGGACAAATTCTTTAAAGAGTTCAGCACATCGCCCAAAGGCGAGTGCTGGAAAACGTCAACGGCGCTGAATTCGAAGATCGATAACCGATCTAGCTCGGTGTCCGTAGGCGTACATAGTCCGGAACTTACAGCCGGAGACGAATCCGAAGATCCATTAAAGCAAATATTTGATATGTCTCCAACGTATCTATAATTTTTGATTGCTCCATGCTATATTATCTACTATTTTGGATCATATTGGGCTTTATTTTCCACTTTTATATTACTTTTGGGACTAACCTATTAACCGGAGGCCCAGCACAGAATTGCTGTTTTTTGCCTATTTAAGAGTTTAGAAGAAACGGAATATCAAACGGAGTCCAAACGGAATGAAACCTTCGGGAACGTGATTTTCTCACCGAATATGACCCAGGAGACTTGGACCCTACGTCAAGAAAGCCATGAGGTGGGCACGAGGTAGGGGGGCACGCCCTCCCCCCAGACGCACCCTCCACCCTCGTGGGCCCCATGAAGCTCCACCGACGTACTCCTTCCTCCTATATATACCTACGTACCCCCAAACGATCAGATACGGAGACAAAAACCTAATTCCACCGCTGCAACCTTCTGTACCCACGAGATCCCATCTTGGGGCCTGTTCCGGAGCTCTGCCGGAAGGGGAATCCACCACGGAGGGTGATGACCCACAAGTAAAGGGGATCTATCATAGTCCTTTTGATAAGTAAGAGTGTTGAACCCAACGAGGAGCAGAAGGAATTGATAAGCGGTTTTCAGCAAGGTATTCTCTGCAAGTATTGAAATAAGTGGTAACAGATAGTTTTGTGATAGGATAATTTGTAACGAGCAACAAGTAACAAAAGTAAATAAAGTGCAGCAAGGTGGCCCAATCCTTTTTGTAGCAAAGGAAAAGCCTGGACAAACTCTTATATAAGGAAAAGCTCTCCCGAGGACACATGGGAATATCGTCAAGCTAGTTTTCATCACGTTCATATGATTCGCGTTTGGTACTTTGATAATTTGATATGTGGGTGGACCGGTGCTTGGGTGCTGTTCTTACTTGAACAAGCATCCCACTTATGATTAACCTCTATTGCAAGCATCCGCAACTACAACAAAAGTATTAAGGTAAACGTAACCATAGCATGAAACATATGGATCCAAATCAGCCCCTTACGAAGCAACGCATAAACTAGGGTTTAAGCTTCTATCACTCTAGCAACCCATCATCTACTTATTACTTTCCATTGCCTTCCTCTAGGCCCAAATAATGGTGAAGTGTTATGTAGTCGACATTCAGATAACACCACTAGAGGCTAGACAACATACATCTCATCAAAATATCGAACGAATACCAAATTCACATGACTACTAATAGAAAGACTTCTCCCATGTCCTCAGGAACATAAGTAACTACTCACAAAACATATTCATGTTCATAATCAGAGGGGTATTAATATGCATATAGGATCTAAACATATAATCTTCCACCGAATAAACCAACTAGCATCAACTACAAGGAGTAATCAACACTACTTGCAACATACTAGTACCAATCCCGGACTTGGAGACAAGAATTGGATACAAGAAATGAACTAGGGTTTTGAGAGGAGATGGTGCTGATGAAGATGTTGATGGAGATTGTCCTCTCCCGATGAGAGGAGCGTTGGTGATGACGATGGCGATGATTTCCTCCTCCGGGAGGAAAGTTTCCCCGGCAGAACAGCTCTGCCGCAGCCCTAGATTGGTTCCGCCAAGGTTCCGCCTCGTGGCGGCGGAGTCTCATCCCGAAAGGTTGCTTATGATTTTTTTCTCATCGAAAGACCTCATATAGCAGAAGATGGGCATTGGAGAGCCAACAGGGGGCCCACGAGGTAGGGGGCGCGCCCTGTGGGGTAGGGCGCGCCCCCACCCTCGTGGACAGGTTGGCCCCCCTCTGGTGAACTTCTTCCGCTGGATATTTTTTATTATTTCCAAAAATGAGTTTCGTGGAGTTTCAGGACTTTTGGAGTTGTGCAGAATAGGTGTTTATTATTTGCTCCTTTTCCAGCCCAGAATTCCAGCTGCCGGCATTCTGCCTCCTTATGTAAACCTTGTAAAATAAGAGAGAATAGCCATAAGTATTGTGACATAACGTGTAATAACAGCCCAAATTGCAATAAATATCGATATAAAAGCATGATGCAAAATGGACGTATCAACTCCCCCAAGCTTAGACCTCGCTTGTCCTCAAGCAAAAGCCGATAACGATAAATATGTCCCCATGTTTAGAAGTAGAGCTGTCGATAAAAATAAAATACGGACATGAAGGCATCATGATTATTCTCATAACAGCAACATATATAGATATTTTCATATGATTTCTTATACTCAAGTAATAATCTATTCACAATGCAAAAGTACGAATCATAAACTTTATTGAGAACCAACAAACTATAATCTCGGTCATTGAAGCAATTGCAATTTATCATAACATCAGAAAGAGTCTATGTCAGAGCTTAACAGCAAGTCCACATACTCAACTATCATTTAGTCCTTCATAATTGCTAACACTCACGCGATACTTGTGGTTACGGAGTTTTAGTCGGACACAGAGAAAGATAGGGGCTTATGTTTTCGCCTCCCAACCTTTTACCTCAAGGGTAATGTCAACAATAATAACTCATGCTCCCCTACATCCAATTAGATATATCCATCAGGATCTTTCCAACATACTGTGCTTGCATAAGGTAGAAGATGATAGTAACAGATAGGCCCTTCGCAGAGGGAAGCAGTGGTTGCCATGCACTTTTATGGTTGGATGCACAAAATCTTAATGCGAAAGAACGTCACTTTATATTGCCCCTTGTGATGAACCTTTATTATGCAGTCCGTCGCTTTTATTACTTCCACATCACAAGATCGTATAAAGCTTATCTCTCCCACACCAATCAATCATACATATTTAGAGCAATTTTTATTGCTTTGCACCGATGACAACTTACTTGAAGGATCTTACTCAATCCATAGGTAGGTATGGTGGACTCTCATGGCAAAACTAGTTTAAAGGTTTTTGGAAGCACAAGTATTATCTCTACTTGGTGCTGAGAATTTGGCTAGCATGAGGGGGAAAGGCAAGCTCAACATGTTGGAGGACCATGACAACATACTTTATCTCAGATACAAGAAAACATAACTCATTACGTTGTCTTCCTTGTCCAACATCAACTCTTTAGCATGCCATATTTTAATGAGTGCTCCCAATCATAAAAGATGTCAATAATAGTATATTTATATGTGAAACCTCTCTTTCCTTATTACTTCCTATTAATTGCAGCAATGACCAAAGCTATGTTTGCCAACTCCCAACAACTTTCAATCATCATACTCTTTTATGTGAAGTCATTACTCTCAATAAGATCAATATGAACTCCTTATTACTTTTATTATTTTTCTTTCTTTTATTTTATTCACTCAAGATCATGGCAAAACAATCAAGCCCTTGACTCAACACTAATCTTTATTATATAACTCACGGACTCGATTACATAGAGAGAGCATAAAGCAAAACTCAAAACTAGATCATACCATAAACTTTGTTCTAATAGATCAAGATACTACTTAATAGGATCAAACTAAGAAAATGGTAAAGATAGGAGATGTGGTTGTGATACGATACCGGGGCACCTCCCCCAAGCTTGGCAGTTGCCAAGGGGAGTGTCCATACCCATGTGATTATGCTCCCTTTGTCAGTGAAGAAGCTGGAGGTGTTTTCGATGATGCGGGCTTGTCTCGCATCTTCCAAGGCATAGGCTCACCATCATAGAAGGATGATCGAGTCTCCGGGGTCCTCAAATCTGCAGCCAAACTCATCCTTTTGAATATATATTCGTACTCACATTTTTGGTTTTGCAGGTCATAGATTTGGGCTTGAAGGTGCTCGATCTTCTCATGAAGCTTGAATATGGCCTCCCCTATGTTATCGGCATCCAGCTTGTGGTTGCTAGTGAACTCCGCAATCATCGTGTGGTTGGAGTTGAGTCCACGTTCCACCATCCCTTGGCACTTGAAAACTTGTTGCTCCACTGCTTCGAGCCTTGTCTTCATGTTTCCGGTCCCCTTCGGTCCCTCTTCATCGCGGATGTGCAGCAACCCATCACGCAACTCAATGGTTTTAGGGTGTCGCAGCACCTCCGCGAGGTAAGGGTTGATGACCTTCTCGAAGAACTTGTCCTTGGAGGCACTTGGGGACATCATGATAATCTAGATCTATCAGAAAAACAGCTCGAAACAAGAACAGAAGATAATTGCGTGATACGGGAGTCAAACCCTTCAGGAGAATATATAATGAATTTTTACCGACCAAAATACGTATCGTGCAAGAAAACGGAGTCCGGAGGGCACACGAGGTGCCCACGAGGTAGGGGGGCGCGCCCTCCACCCTCGTGTCCTTCCTGGACTACTACTTATTTTTCTATTTTTCTAAATATTCCAAAACGGAGAAATATTGCCTTAAAAACAGTTTTGGAGTCGGTTTACTTACCGTACCACATACATACTCCTTTTCGGAGTCTGAAAAGTTCTGGAAAGTGAATCTTATGTATTCCTCCGGGGTTACAGTTTCGATAACATTGGTTTCAACATTTATGGGATTACCTGAGATATAATGTTTGATCCTTTGACCGTTTACCACATTCGGATTTGTGCCTTCGAAGTTGTTGATTTTTATGGCACCGGAATGATAGACCTCCTCGATAACGTAGGGGCCTTCCCATTTAGAGAGAAGTTTTCCTGCAAAAAATCTTAAACAAGAGTTGTATAGTAATACATAATCACCTACATTAAACTCACGCTTTTGTATCCTTTTGTCATGCCATCTTTTAACTTTTTCTTTAAACAACTTGACATTTTCATAAGCTTGGGTTCTCCATTCATCAAGTGAGCTAATATCAAATAACCTCTTTTCACCGGCAAGTTTGAAATCATAGTTGAGCTCTTTAATAGCCCAATATGCCTTATGTTCTAGTTCGAGAGGTAAGTGACATGCTTTTCCATAAACCATCTTATACGGAGACATACCCATAGGATTCTTATATGCAGTTCTAAAACCAAAAATGCACCATCAAGTTTCTTGGACCAATTCTTTCTAGACCTATTGACAGTCTTTTGCAAAATTAATTTGAGCTCTCTATTACTCAATTCTACTTGACCACTAGACTGTGGGTGATAAGGAGATGCAATTCTATGATTAACATCATATTTAGCAAGCATTTTACGGAAAGCACCATGAATAAGATGTGAACCACCATCAGTCATTAAATATCTAGGGACTCCAAACCTCGGAAAAATAACTTCCTTAAGCATTTTGATAGAAGTGTTATGATCAGCACTACTAGTTGGAATAGCTTCTACCCACTTAGTAACGTAATCAACAACAACTAAAATATGTGTATACCCGTTGGAGGAAGGAAAAGGTCCCATATAATCAAAGCCCCACACATCAAATGGTTCAATAATGAGTGAATAATTCATAGGCATTTCTTGACGTCTACTAATATTACCAATTCTTTGACATTCATCACAAGATAAGACAAACTTACGGGAATCCTTGAAGAGAGTAGGCCAATAAAAACCGGATTGCAATACCTTATGTGCAGTTCTATCTCCAGCGTGGTGTCCTCCATAAGCTTTGGAGTGACACTTGCATAGGATTTGTTCCTGTTCATGCTCGGGTACACAATGTCTAATAACATCATCTACTCCTTCTTTATAAAGATGTGGGTCATCCCAAAAGTAATGTCTCAAATCAGAGAAAAACTTTTTCTTTTACTGGTATGTGAAACTAGGTGGTATGAATTTAGCAACAATGTAATTAGCATAATCAGCATACCAGGGAGTACTATGGGAAGTATTTATGATATTTAATTGCTCATCAAGAAAGCTATCATCAATAGGTAGTGGGTCATCAAGAATATTTTCTAACCTAGACAAGTTGTCTGCGACGGGGTTCTCAGCTCCCTTTCTATCAACAATATGCAAATCAAATTCTTGTAGCAAGAGAACCCATCTAATAAGTCTAGGTTTAGTGTCTTTCTCTTCCATAAGATATTTAATAGCAGCATGTCTGTGTGAATGGTTACTTTAGAATCAACAATATAAGGTCTGAACTTATCACAAGCTAATACAACTGCTAACAGTTCTTTTTTCAGTAGTAGCATAATTTCTTTGAGCATTGTCTAGAGTCTTACTAGCATAACGGAAAACATTTAATTTCTTATCAACTCTTTGCCCTAGAACAGCACCTACAGCATAATCACTAGCATCACACATAATTTCAAAGGGTAAATTCCAATCAGGTGGCTGAACAATAGGTGCAGAAATTAATGCCTTCATAAGTATTTCAAATGCTTCTACACAATCATCATAAAAAACAAATGGTATATCTTTTTGTAATAAATTAGTCAGAGGCCGAGAATTTTTTGAGAAGTCCTTAATGAACCTCCTATAAAATCCGGCATGACCAAGGAAACTTCTAATACCTTTGATGTCCTTGATCTTTTCAATAGCATCAAACTTAGCTTGGTCAACTTCAATACCTCTTTCAGAAACTTTCTGCCCCAACACAATACCTTCGTTAAACATAAAGTGGCACTTTTCCCAATTCAAGACAAGATTAGTTTCTTCACATCTCTGCAAAACTCGATCAAGATTGCTCAAGCAATCATCAAAAGAAGATCCATAGATGGGAAAGTCGTCCATGAAAACCTCACAAATCTTTTCACAAAAGTCAGAGAATATAGCCATCATGCATCTTTGAAAGGTAGTAGGTGCATTACATAAACCAAAAGGCATACGTCTATAAGCAAAAGTACCAAAAGGGCATGTAAAAGTAGTCTTTGATTGATCTTTAGCTGACACAGGTATTTGAGAGAACCCAGAATAACCATCTAGAAAGCAATAATATGTATGTTTGCATAATCTTTCTAGCATTTGATCGATAAAAGGTAAGGGGTAATGATCTTTCTTAGTAGCCTTATTTAATTTACGGAAATCAATTACCATCCTATAACCTGTAATAATTCTTTGCGGAATCAATTCATCTTTATCATTAGGAATGACAGTAATACCTCCCTTCTTAGGGACACAATGGACATGACTTACCCACTGACTATCAGCAACGGGATAAATTATACCTGCCTCCAGAAGCTTTAGTATTTCTTTTCTTACCACTTCTTTCATTTTAGGATTAAGCCTTCGTTGATGATCACGAACTGGTTTGGCATCTTCGTCCAGATTTATTTTGTGTTGACATAGAGTGGGACTAATGCCCTTAAGATCATCAAGAGTATATCCAATAGCAGCACGATGCTTCTTCAGAGTTTTCAATAATCGCTCTTCTTCATGCTTTGAAAGGTTAGCGCTAATAATAACAGGATATATTTTCTTTTCATCAAGATAAGCATATTTAAGATTATCAGGCAACAGTTTAAGCTCAAACACGGGATCACCCTTGGGTGGAGGAGGACCCCCTAAGATTTCAACAGGCAAATTGTGTTTCAGAATAGGTTCCTGATTAAAGAATACTTCATCTATTTCCCTTCTTTCATTCATAAACATATCATTTTCATGGTCTAGCAAATATTGTTCTAAAGGATCACTAGGAGGTACGGCAATAGAAGCAAGACCAATAATTTCATCCTTACTAGGCAATTCTTCTTCACGGTGTTGTTTACTAAATTTAGAGAAATTAAACTCATGGGACATATCATCCAAACCAATAGTAACAACATTCTTTTCGTAGTCTATCTTAGCATTGACAGTATTCAAGAAGGGTCTACCAAATATAATGGGACAAAAGCTATCGTGTGGGGAGCTAAGAACAAGAAAATCAGCAGGATATTTAGTTTTCCCACACAAGACTTCAACATCTCTAACAATTCCCATTGCAGATATAGTATCTCTATTGGCCAGTTTAATTGTAACACCAATATCTTCTAACTCAGCAGGTGCAATTTCATGCTTAATTTCCTTATATAAGGTATAAGGTATAACACTAGCACTAGCACCCATATCGCATAAGCCATGATAACAATGATCTCCTATTTTAATAGAAATAACAGGCACGCCTACCACAGGTCTATGTTTATCTTTAGCACAAGGTTTAGCAATTCTAGCAGTTTCACTGCAGAATTGAATAACATGCCCATCAATATTATCAGACAAGAAATCTTTAACAATAGCAATATTAGGTTCAACTTTAACTTGCTCAGGGGGTGTATAAGTTCTAGTATTACTTTTATGAACCACAGTTGAAGCTTGAGCATGATCCTTTATCCTAACAGGGAAAGGTGGTTTCTCAACATAAGAAGTAGGAACAATAGGATCATTATAAGTGACAATCTTTTCTTCAACTTTAGTAGGTGCAGCTACTTTTACTTCTATGGGAGGATGATATTTAAACCACTTCTCCTTGGGAAGATCAACATAAGTAGCAAAAGATTCACAGAAAGAAGCTACTATCTCAGAGTCAAGTCCATATTTAGTGCTAAATTTACGGAAAATATTGGTATCCATAAAAGACTTAACACAATCAACTTAGGTGTCATACCTGACTCCTTACCTTCGTCGAGATCCCAATCTTCAGAGTTGCGTTTAATTCTATCCAATAAATTCCATCTGAATTCAATAGTCTTCATCATAAAAGAGCCATCACAAGAAGTATCGAGCATGGTTTGATTATCATAACAAAGCTGAGCATAAAAACTTTGAAGAATTATTTCTCTTGGAAGCTCATGATTGGGGCATGAATATAACATTGATTTAAGCCTCCCCCAAGCTTGAGCAATGCTTTCTCCTTCGCAAGGCCAAAAATTACATAGATAATTGCGATCACGATGAACAAGATGCATAGGATAATATTTTTGATGAAATTCCAACTTCATTCGTTTATAGTTCCATGACCTCGTATCATCACATAGCCTATACCATGTCGATGCGTCTCCCTTCAAAGATAAAGGGAAGACCTTCCTCTTAACAACATCATCGGGTATACCTGCAAGCTTAAATAATCCACAAACTTCATCCACATAGAGTAGATGTTCATCAAGATGTTTTGTTCCATCTCCTGTAAAAGCATTAGCTAACAGATTTTCCATCATACCCGAAGGAACTTCAAAGGGAATAATTTCATTTTCAGTAGGTTCAATAGGTTGAGGAGCAAGTCTTTGCTCTACTGGTCGGGGTGAAGATACCCCGAACAGGCCCCTCAGAGGATTACTTTCCATAGTAACAAGTGGCAGTAAGTTTCAGCACACTATATAAATTTTTCCTTACCAAATTCCACCTACCAAAGGCGCTTCACTCCCCGGCAACAGCGCCAGAAAAGAGTCTTGATGACCCACAAGTATAGGGGATCTATCGTAGTCCTTTTGATAATTAAGAGTGTCGAACCCAACGAGGAGCAGAAGGAAATGATAAGCGGTTTTCAGCAAGGTATTCTCTGCAAGTATTGAAATAAGTGTTAACAGAAAGTTTTGTGATAGGATAATTTGTAACGAGCAACAAGTAAGAAAAGTAAATAAAGTGCAGCAAGGTGGCCCAATCCTTTTTGTAGCAAAGGAAAAGCCTAGACAAACTCTTATATAAGGAAAAGCGCTCCCCAGGACACATGGGAATATCGTCAAGCTAGTTTTCATCACATTCATATGATTCGCGTTCGGTACTTTGATAATTTGATATGTGGGTGGACCGGTGCTTGGGTGCTGTTCTTACTTGAACAAGCATCCCACTTATGATTAACCTCTATTGCAAGCATCCGCAACTACAACAAAAGTATTAAGGTAAACCTAACCATAGCATGAAACATATGGATCCAAATCAGCCCCTTACGAAGCAACGTATAAACTAGGGTTTAAGCTTATGTCACTCTTGCAACCCATCATCTACTTATTACTTCCCAATGCCTTCCTCTAGGCCCAAATAATGGTGAAGTGTTATGTAGTCGACGTTCACATAACACCACTAGAGGCTAGACAACATACATCTCATCAAAATATCGAACGAATACCAAATTCACATGACTACTAATAGCAAGACTTCTCCCATGTCCTCAGGAACAAAAGTAACTACTCACAAAGCATATTCATGTTCATAATTAGAGGGGTATTAATATGCATATAGGATCTGAACATATAATCTTCCACCGAATAAACCAACTAGCATCAACTACAAGGAGTAATCAACACTACTAGCAACGTACTAGTACCAATCCCGGACTTGGAGACAAGAATTGGATACAAGAGATAAACTAGGGTTTTCAGAGGAGATGGTGCTGATGAATATGTTGATGGAGATTGCCCTCTCCCAATGAGAGGAGCGTTGGTGATGACGATGGCGATGATTTTTCCCTCCGGGAGGGAAGTTTCCCTAGCAGAACAGCTCTGCCGGAGCCCTAGATTGGTTTTGCCAAGGTTCCGCCTCGTGGTGGCGGAGTCTCGTCCCGAAAGGTTTCTTATGATTTTTTTCTCATCGAAAGACCTCATATAGCAGAAGATGGGCATCACAGAGTCAACAGGGGGCCCACGAGGTAGGGGGCGCGCCCTGGGGGGTAGGGCACGCCCCCCATCCTCGTGGACAGGTGGGCCTCCCTCTGGTGAACTTCTTCCGCTGGATATTTTTTATTATTTCCAAAAATGAGTTTCGTGGAGTTTCAGGACTTTTGGAGTTGTGCAGAATAGGTCTCTATTATTTGCTCCTTTTCCAGCCCAGAATTCCAGCTGCCGGCATTCTCCCTCCTTATGTAAACCTTGTAAAATAAGAGAGAATAGCCATAAGTATTGTGACATAACGTGTAATAACAGCTCAAAATGCAATAAATATCGATATAAAAGTATGATGCAAAATGGACGTATCAACTCCCCCAAGCTTAGACCTCGCTTGTCCTCAAGCGAAAGCCGATAATGATAAATATGTCCCCATGTTTAGAGGTAGAGGTGTCGACAAAAATAAAATACGGACATGAAGGCATCATGATTATTCTCATAACAGCAACATATATAGATATTGTCATATGATTTCTTATACTCAAGTAATAATGTATTCACAATGCAAAAGTATGAATCATAAACTTTATTGAGAACCAACAAACTATAATCTCGGTCATTGAAGCAATTGCAATTTATCATAGCATCAGAAAGAGTCTCTGTCAGAGCTTAACAGCAAGTCCACATACTCAACTATCATTTAGTCCTTCATAATTGCTAACACTCACGCAATACTTGTGGTTACGGAGTTTTAATCGGACACAGAGAAAGATAGGGGCTTATATTTTTGCCTCCCAACCTTTTACCTCAAGGGTAATGTCAACAATAATAACTCATGCTGCCCAACATCCAATTAGATATATCCATCAGGATCTTTCCAACATACTGTGCTTGCCAAAGGATAAAATGAAAAAGGAAAGGTGAAGATCACCATGACTCTTGCATAAGGTAGAAGAAGATAGTAACAGATAGGCCCTTCGCAGAGGGAAGCAGAGTTTGCCATGCGCTTTTATGGTTGGATGCACAAAATCTTAATGCGAAATAACGTCACTTTATATTGCCCCTTGTGATATAAACCTTTATTATGCAGTCCGTCGCTTTTATTACTTACACATCACTAGATCGTATAAAGCTTATTTCTCCCACACCAATCAATCATACATATTTAGAGAAATTTTTTATTGCTTTGCACCGATGACAACTTACTTGAAGGATCTTACTCAATCCATAGGTAGGTATGGTGGACTCTCATGGCAAAACTAGTTTAAAGGTTTTTGGAAGCACAAGTAGTATCTCTACTTGGTGTTGAGAATTTGGCTAGCATGAGGGGGAAAGGCAAGCTCAGCATGTTGGAGGACCATGACAACATACTTTATCTCAGATACAAGAAAACATAACTCATTACGTTGTCTTCCTTGTCCAACATCAACTCTTTAGCATGCCATATTTTAATGAGTGCTCCCAATCATAAAAGATGTCAATGATAGTATATTTATATGTGAAACCTCTCTTTCCTTATTACTTCCTATTAATTGCAGCAATGACCAAAGCTATGTTTGCCAACTCCCAACAACTTTCAATCATCATACTCTTTTATGTGAAGTCATTACTCTCAATAAGATCAATATGAACTCTTTATTACTTTTATTATTTTTCTTTCTTTTATTTTATTCACTCAAGATCATGGCAAAACAATCAAGCCCTTGACTCAACACTAATCTTTATTATATAACTCACGGACTCGATTACATAGAGAGATCATAAGGCAAAATTCAAAACCAGATCATACCATAAACTTTATTCTACTAGATCAAGATACTACTTAATAGGATCAAACTAAGAAAAACGATAAAGATAGGAGATGTGGTTGTGATACGATACCGGTGCACCTCCCCCAAGCTTGGCAGTTGCCAAGGGGAGAGCCCATACCCATGTGATTATGCTCCCTTTGTTGGTGAAGAAGGTGGAGGTGTTGTCGATGATGCGGGCTTGTCGTCCATATTCCAAGGCATAGGCTCACCATCGTAGAAGGATGATCGAGTCTTCGGGATCCTCAAATCTGCAGCCAAACTCATCCTTTTGAATCTATATTCATACTCACACTTTTGGTTTTGCAGGTCATAGATTTGGGCTTGAAGGTGCTCGATCTTCTCATGAAGCTTGAAGATGGCCTCCCCTATGTTATCGGCATCCAGCTTGTGGTTGCTAGTGAACTCCGCAATCATCATGTGGTTGGAGTTGAGTCCACGTTCCACCATCTGTTGGCACTTGTAAACTTGTTGCTCCATTGCTTCGAGCCTTGTCTCCAAGCTTCTGGTCCCCTTCGGTCCCACTTCATCGCGGATGTGCAGCAACCCATCACGCAACTCAATGGTTTGAGGGTGTCGCAGCACCTCCGCGAGGTAAGGGTTGATGACCTTCTCTAGGAACTTGTCCTTGGACGCACTTGGGGACGTCATGATAATCTAGATCTGTCAGAAAAACAGCCCGAAGCAAGAACAGAAGATAATTGCGTGATACAGGAGTGAAAACCTTCATGATAATATATAATGAATTTTTACCGACCAAAATACGTATCGTGCAAGAAAACGGAGTTCGGAGGGCACACGAGGTGCCCACGAGGTAGGGGGGTGCGCCCTCCACCCACGTGGAGCCTTCATGTCCTTCCTGGAATGCTACTTATTTTTCTATTTTTCTAAATATTCCAAAACAGAGAAATATTACCTTAAAAACTGTTTTGGAGTCGGTTTACTTACCGTACCACATACCTACTCCTTTTCGGTGTCTGAAACATTCTGGAAAGTGTCTCTTATGTATTGCTCCGTGGTTACGGTTTCGATAACATTGGTTTCAACATTTATGGGATTACCTGAGATATAATGTTTGATCCTTTGACCGTTTACCACCTTCGGATTTGTGCCTTCGAAGTTGTTGATTTTTATGGCACCGGAACGATAGACCTCCTCGGTAACGTAGGGGCCTTCCCATTTAGAGAGAAGTTTTCCTCCAAAAATCTTAAACGAGAGTTGTATAGTAATACATAATCACCTACATTAAACTCACACTTTTGTATCCTTTTGTCATGCCATCTTTTAACTTTTTCTTTAAACAACTTGGCATTTTCATAAGCTTGGTGTCGGTGTCAAAACCGGCGGATCTCGGGTAGGGGGTCCCGAACTGTGTGTCTAGGCGGATGGTAACAGGAGACAAGGGACACGATGTTTTTACCCAGGTTCGGGCCCTCTCGATGGAGGTAAAACCCTACTCCTGCTTGATTAATATTGATGATATGGGTAGTACAAGAGTGGATCTACCATGAGATCAAGGAGGCTAAACCCTAGAAGCTAGCCTATGGTATGATTGTTGTAATGGTTGTGTTGTCCTACGGACTAATACCCTCCGGTTTATATGGACACCGGAGAGGGCTAGGGTTACACAGAGTCGGTTACAATGGTAGGAGATCTACATATCCGTATCGGCAAGCTTGCCTTCCACGCCAAGGAAAGTCCCATCCGGACGCGGGACGAAGTCTTTAATCTTGTATCTTCATAGTCTTGGAGTCCGGCTGACGATGATAGTCCGGCTATCCGGACACCCCCTAGTCTAGGACTCCCTCAGTAGCCCCCAAACCAGGCTTCAATGATGATAAGTCCAGCGCGTATATAGTCTTCGGCGTTGCAAGGCGGGTTCTCCCTTAAGTTCCTTGTACCTGCCGAATAGTGTCCGGCTCTTTTGTAAGCGTTATGCTCCTTGGATTCCATGCCCAATAAAGGCCTTCTTCCACGCGTCGCACGAATGCGAAAAGCCAGGGTATCTTTTATGTTTTACCCCCTAGCTGCGCAAATAACCTGCCTATAAGAGATGCAAGAATCCAGATCCAAATCACACCATCTTCCTTCCGCGAGTACTCATCAGAGCGCTTCTGACCGGAAATCCATTCCATCATGGACCGTAGACGCGACTCCTCTTCTCGCGCTCCCAGCCCTCTGCCAGGAGATTGGAGGAGATGTTCTGTCCCGCACAACGAGCTGGTGACGCTCCAAGCGGAGGGATATCTTCCTCCGGCCTTTATGGTCCCGGTTCGAGCTGGGCTGGCCACCTACAAAGGTGGGAAGCAAGCGGAGGCCACCCCTAGTCCCAACAAAGGGGAGCGGGTATGCTTCGTCCCCTATCTGATAAGGGGGCTCGGATTTCCTGTACATCCATTCCTCCGCGGGCTCCTGGAGTTCTACGGACTCCAGCTCCATCACCTCACGCCCCCCTCTATTCTGCATATCGCGGGTTACGTAGCTTTTTGCGAGCTATTTCTGGGCATCGAGCCCCATTTTGCGCTGTGGAAGAGGTTGTTCTGCCTTGTACCCCGCTCTCACGAGGGGTCCATATATCAAGTGGGCGGTGCCGAAATATGGCGCATCGCCGGGACCGGATATCCATCCGGAACCCCTAAGAAGGCGTCCGAAGACTGGCCCTCAGAATTTTTTTATGTAGAAGATGCTCTGCTGCCGGACCCTGTTCGGATCAGCCTCCCGGAGTTCAGTAATGCTCCTTTGAAGAAACGCCTGAGTTGGCGTCCGCGGAGCCTCCAGCTGGAGCAAAACAAGAGCGTCCATTATTTGATGGGCCGGATAAGGTTACTGGCCCATTCCGGTTTGACCATGATTGGAGTCATGGCCACGTGCATTATGCGGGGGGTGCAGCCGCTGCAATACAGGGGCCACCCCATGTGGGATTTCAATGGGGAGGACGATGCCACTCGTCATGGCCGCAAAGGGCCGGGATCAGCCGAGGACCTAGTGAAGATCCTGTCCGGCTTGTACAATGGGGAGAAGGAGGACTTCCTCCAGACGAGCCCATTGAATGGGTTCTCCATGAATAACCCTCGGCGCTGAGTAAGCGGACACTTTGCTTATCCGACCCATGCCTTTAAAGCTTAAGTTTCTTATTTTATGCTTTCGACGCAGGAGCTGCGTTGGGATGTGGAGGGCATACATAGTCCGGCTCCACAACCCGAGGATCCGGAAAGATCCCTTGATCCGGCCTCCGAAGAGGATCCGGACATAAAGGTGGAACTAATCGACGGGGTGTTCCATCAACTCAGTATGGACAATGCTCTAGTCGCCATTACGGCTGACTACCCCGGCCTATCTCCAGCTCCCCAGGTGAATGTGACCGAAGTCCTGACACAATTATTTCGTCCTTGCGCATTTCTGACCACCGTATACGATGGTGTCTTGCAGGAGGCGCCTTCAAGGCAGGAAGCCGAACCCGCGGCGGCTGGCCAACAAGGGTCAGTCCGGCCCGGCAGGCGGAAGAGGAGTGCGGCGCGGATCGAAATGTCGCCGCAACGGTATAGCTCACGGTTGTTATTTAGGAGAAAGTTCCTAGGAAGCGTTTTGAATGCTCACGAGTTTTGCAGGAGAAAGAGTGCCCACCGGACTGTGGGCGTAGAAGTTGCCAATCAAGCCTCTGCCAGCCAGGCTCCAACACCTGGTCTGGAGGGGGAGGCGAGCGCAAGGCGCGAGCCGGATACTCCTCCAACGGAGGATGCCGACAGACTGTCCGCCACCAGATCTGAGGTGGAGAGCGCTAGGGGAGTCCTGGACTAGGGGGTGTCCGGATAGCCGGACTATCATCGTCAGCCGGACTCCAAGACTATGAAGATACAAGATTGAAGACTTCGTCCCGTGTCCGGATGGGACTTTCCTTGGCGTGGAAGGCAAGCTTGGCGATACGGATATGTAGATCTCCTACCATTGTAACCGACTCTGTGTAACCCTAGCCCTCTCCGGTGTCTATATAAACCGGAGGGTTTTAGTCCGTAGGACAACACAACCATTACAACAATCATACCATAGGCTAGCTTCTAGGGTTTAGCCTCCTTGATCTCGTGGTAGATCCACTCTTGTACTACCCATATCATCAATATTAATCAAGCAGGAGTAGGGTTTTACCTCCATCGAGAGGGCCCGAACCTGGGTAAAAACATCGTGTCCCTTGTCTCCTGTTACCATCCGCCTAGACGCACAGTTCGGGACCCCCTACCCGAGATCCGCCGGTTTTGACACCGACATTGGTGCTTTCATTGAGAGTTCCTCTGTGTCATCACCGATAGGCTTGATGGCTTCTTCAATCAACAACAACGCAGTCCAGGGCGAGACTTTTCTCCCCGGACAGATCTTCGTATTCGGCGGCTTCGCACTGCGGGCCAATTCACTTGGCCATCTGGAGCAGATCGAAAGCTACACCCCTGGCCATCAGGTCAGATTTGGAAGCCTAAACTTCACAGCCGACATCCGCGGAGACTTGCTCTTCGACGGATTCGAGCCACAGCCAAGCGTGCCGCACTGTCGCGACGGGAATGATCTAACTCTACCGCCGGACAGTACCCTGGAGGCTGCACACGAATCCGCTCCGACCCATAGTTCGAAGCCGATCGCGCAGCTTGAGGATGGGTGGTTGCACACCGCCTCGAAATCTGCAACTGCTACGGCGATGGATCCGAGCACTAACCTTGTCCCTTATAAAGCTCGTGACTCCGAGGTGCCGGACTCCTTGCCGGACTCCGAACCTCCTAAGCCCCTGCCGATCGAATCCGATTGGGCGCCGATCATGGAGTTCACCGCTACGGACATCTTTCAGCACTCACCCTTTGGCGACATCCTAAATTCGCTAAAGCATCTCTCGCTATCAGGAGAGCGCTGGCCGGATTGCGGTCAGGATGGTTGGGATGCGGACGACGAAGAAGTTCAAAACCCACCCACCACCCACTTTGTAGCCACTGTCGATGATCTAACCGACATGCTAGACTATGACTCCGAAGACATCGACGGTATGGACGACGATGCAGGAGACGATCAAGAACCAGCGCCTACAAGGCACTGGAAGACCACCTCGTCATATGACATATACATGGTGGACACCCCAAAGGATGGGGACGGCAAAGAAGCAGCGGAGGCAGATTCCTCAAAGAAACAGCCCAAGCGCCGACGACAGCGGCGCCGCTCTAAATCCCGCCACAGCAAGAATGGAGATTCCGGCACAGGAGATAATAACACCCCAGAAAGTGCCGAAGACAACCCCTTCCAGCAAGATTCAGCGCAGGAGGATGCAGAAGCCAGCCCTCACGAGAGAGCGGCAGACGAAGAGGTCGAGGACGATAATTACATACCTCCCTCCGAAGACGAGGCAAGCCTCGATGATGACGAATTCGTCATGCCTGAGGATCCCGTCGAACAAGAGCGTTTCAGACGCAGGCTAATGGCCACGGCAAATAGCCTAAAGAAAAAGCAGCAACAGCTTCAAGCTGATCAAGATCTGCTAGCCGACAGATGGACCGAGGTCCTCGCGGCCGAAGAGTATGAACTCGAATGCCCCTCCAAAAGCTACCCAAAACGCAAGTCGCTCCCCCGATCAGAGGAGGAGGCATATAAACCTTCATCACCAGCGCACAATACGGCAGACTGACCACCTCGTGGCCGCGACAGAGAGGCATCTAGGCCCTCCACCAAGACCGTACCCCGGCACCGCTCGAAAAGTATGAAGCCACAGTGGAACGCGCCGGACTTGCGGGACATATTGGAGGACAAGGCAAGACAATCCAGATCTATCTATGGATCACGTGGGCGCCCCACGACCCACAACGAATACCGTCGCGCCGGATACAGCAACTCCGGCTGGGCTGAACACAGCAGACAACGCTCTCTTGAGCTACATCGTGATATTGCTCAATATAGAGGCGCCGCTCACCCACTATGCTTCACAGACGAAGTAATGGATCATCAAATCCCTGAAGGGTTTAAACCCGTCAACATTGAATCCTACGATGGCACAACAGACCCCGCGGTTTGGATCGAGGATTATCTCCTTCATATCCATATGGCCCGCGGCGACGATCTCCACGCCATCAAATATCTCCCACTCAAGCTTAAAGGACCAGCTCGGCATTGGCTTAACAGCTTGCCCGCAGAGTCAATTGGGTGTTGGGAGGACCTGGAAGCCGCATTCCTCGACAACTTCCAGGGCACATATGTGCGACCACCAGACGCCGACGACCTAAGCCACATAATTCAGCAGCCAGACGAATCAGCCAGACAGTTCTGGACACGGTTCTTAACAAAGAAAAATCAAATCGTCGACTGTCCGGATGCAGAGGCCCTTGCAGCCTTCAAACACAACATCCGCGACGAGTGGCTAGCCCGGCACCTAGACAGGAAAAGCCAAAATCCATGGCAGCCCTCACATCACTCATGACCCGCTTCTGTGCGGGAGAAGACAGCTGGCTAGCCCGCAGCAACAACCTTAGCAAAAATGTTGGCAGTCCGGATACTAAGGACCGCAATGGCAGGTCGCGTCGAAACAAAAACAAACACTGCGTTAACAGCGATAACACTAAGGATACGGCAATTAACGCCGGATTCCGAGGCTCTAAACTCGGTCAACGGAAGAAGCCATTCAAAAGAACCACTTCGGGTCCGTCCAATTTGGACCGAATACTCGACCGCTCTTGCCAGATACATGGCACCCCCGAAAAGCCAGCTAACCACACCAACAGGGATTGTTGGGTATTCAAGCAGGCAGGCAAGTTAATTGACGAAAACAATGACAAGGGTCTACACAGCGATGACGAGGAAGAGACTCGGTCGCCGAACAATAGAGGACAGAAGGGTTTCCCCCCACAAGTGCGGACGGTTAACATGATATACGCAACCCACATACCCAAGAGGGAGCGGAAGCGTGCACTTAGGGACATATATGCGATGGAGCCAGTCGCCCCGAAGTTCAATCCATGGGCCTCTTGCCCGATCACTTTCGATCAAAGAGACCACCCAACCAGTATCCGCCATGGCGGACTCGCCGCATTGGTTTTAGACCCAATCGTCGATGGATTTCACCTCACCAGAGTCCTGATGGATGGCGGTAGGAGCCTAAACCTGCTTTATCAGGATACAGTGCGCAAGATGGGCATAGACCCCTCAAGGATTAAACCTACAAAGACGACCTTCAAGGGCGTCATACCAGGTGTCGAGGCCAATTGTACAGGCTCAGTCACACTGGAAGTGGTCTTCGGATCCCCGGATAATTTCCGCAGCGAGGAGTTAATCTTCGACATAGTCCCGTTCCGCAGCGGCTATAATGCTCTACTCGGACGAACCGTGTTTGCAAAGTTCAACGCGGTGCCCCATTATGCATACCTCAAGCTCAAGATGCCAGTCCCTCGTGGAGTCATCACGGTCAACGGAAATACTGAACGCTCCCTCCGAACGGAGGAACACACAGCGGCTCTCGCGGCAGAAGTACAGAGCAGCCTTTTAAGGCAATTTTCGAGTCCGGCCATTAAACGACCGGACATAGCCAAACGCGCCCGGAGTAAGATCAACCAAGACCACCTGGAACGTTCCGAGCATGCGTAACAATACGGCCCCAGCCCCAGCCCTTGCCTGATTGCAAGACCAACTCTCCGCGTACATCATTACACTTTGGAGATACCATGGGCATAGGGGGAGGGGCACGACCATGACAGGCCCAGAGTGCGGCTCAACCACACCAGGGGCTCCCAAGTGTGTCGCTCTTTTTATTTTTTCTTCTTCTTTTTACACAGACTCCGTTCACCAGAGGCCCTGTCCGGCGGCGCACCTGCCGAACTCACGATGCAACAGCCAGGGAGGGACAAAGGCTGCAACGAACACTCAGGTGGTCTCCATTACGAGCATTAAATTTGTTAAATACACTAGTCTGCAGCCTACCCCTGGAGGGGGACATATTTAAATAGTCCAACCCTTGCTTACCGCACTATTTGTATCGTTCTGCACTCATAGCAGAATTCCTTGAATAAACAATGCAATAGTTTTTGCCTATAATTGCATTACTTTTTTACATATGTTCATTAATGACATCTTGCACCCGTATATTTTGGTACGGCAGAATACACCAGGGGCTTGTGTTCCCCCGCATTATGGTGTGATAAGTCCGAACACTTTCACAAGTGCGGCACCCCGAACTTATAGCATTATATGCATCGGCTCCGAATCATGTCTTGGGTCAATAGTTGGGTTTGCCCGGCTCCCATGTTTTGGTACCTTACGTTCCGTTCCGTCGGCTAAGGTAGCACTGGGAGAACCACTGCGATTGCGCCCCGGTTGAGCTGGGCGAGCGCCTCAGTAGAGAAAGCTAAAACTGACTGTCATGATAAGGCGAGAGACTGGTCGCTGTTCGAGAGGTCCTTTCGAGTCCCTAAAGACTTATGCCGCTTCGAGCGAAGAACCGGATAATGTCTGGCCAAGGCGTGGATAGCGCCCCGAACTCGGTCTTCCGAATACTAGGGGCTTCGCCGAAATTTAAAATTATAGAATTCTATGGCTAAGTGAGAGTGTTCAAGCATTATAAGTCCGGTTACCTTGTTCGTTGTGTTGAGCGCCTCCCTAGATGGACCCAAAAATGGGAACAAGAGTGCGCAAGTTTATCCCGAACACCCCAGCACTCGTGGCATGGGGGCTGAAGCTGACTGTCGGTGTCAAAACCGACGGATCTCGGGTAGGGGGTCCCGAACTGTGTGTCTAGGCGGATGGTAATAGGAGACGAGGGACACGATGTTTTTACCCAGGTTCGGGCCCTCTCGATGGAGGTAAAACCCTACGTCCTCCTTGATTAATATTGATGATATGGGTAGTACAAGAGTGGATCTACCACGAGATCAAGGAGGCTAAACCCTAAAGCTAGCCTATGGTATGATTGTTGTAATGTATGTTGTCCTACAGACTAAAGCCCTCCGGTTTATATAGACACCGGAGGAGGCTAGGGTTACACAGAGTCGGTTACAATGGTAGGAGATCTACATATCCGTATTGCCAAGCTTGCCTTCCACGCCAAGGAAAGTCCCATACGGACACGGGACGGAGTCTTCAATCTTGTATCTTCGTAGTCTTGGAGTCCGGCGGACGATGATAGTCCGGCTGTCCGGACACCCCCTAGTCCAGGACTCCCTCAGTAGCCCCTGAACCAGGCTTCAATGACGATAAGTCCGGCGCGCATAATGTTCGGCATTGCAAGGCGGGTTCCTCCCTTGAATAATCCAGAGAAGATCATGAACACCAGGATAGTGTCCGGCTCTGCAAAATAAATTCCACATTCCACCGTAGAGAGAATAAAATGTACACCAGTCCAATCTGCTGACGTATTATGCGGCGTTACATCACACCGCTACCAAGCCACTGTTTGAATCGTTTTTTACTTTATACCACCTCAGCACATTTAGCGGAGCGGTTTCCTTGGCACGTCTTGTCGAAGCAGAGATCGTGTTCCCCTTATTCCGGGATTCTCATCAATACGGACGTGGGTAACCCAACCGCGCCATTGATGGTGGCGCTTGGGAGATAAGCGAGTTTTACCAGGCCGGTGGGGGACGCACAGTTTCGTCCGCCTACATATAAGGGATAAGGATTTACCTTCTCACCTACGCCTTCTTCCTCCTTTGCTTATCCATCTCCGCGCACTCAAGCTCCAACGCCCAAGCTCGCGCATCTCGCCTCGACCTTCTCCGAATATGTCCGGAGCGGGAGGCAAGTGGTTGGCCTCCACCGTTAAGGAGGAGCACATCACCATGCTGCGCAGCGCCGGATACCTCTCCGGCCATATCGCGCAACGGCTGCCCGACGAGGGGCAGCTCATCCCTACCCCTGGGCCCCACGAGAGGGTCGTCTTCCTTCCCCACTTCCTCCGCGGACTGGGCTTTCCGCTTCATCCATTTGTCCGGGGGCTCATGTTCTACTATGGCCTGGATTTCCACGATCTGGCGCCGAACTTCATCCTCAACATCTCGGCGTTTATCGTCATGTGCGAGGCCTTCCTCTGCATCCGGCCCCACTTCGGCCTGTGGCTCAAGACCTTCAACATCAAGCCGAAGGTTGTGAAGGGCACGCAAGCGGAATGCGGAGGCGCTATGTTGGGTAAATTGCCCAACGTCCTTTGGCTCGAAGGGGCCTTCGTGGACTCTGTCAAGGGGTGGCAATCGGGGTGGTTCTACATCACCGAGCCGCGCAAGCCCACATGGGCGGCGGCCCCCGAGTTTAGATCTGGCATCCCCATGCAGCTCATCTCTTGGAAAGAGAAGGGCTTGCTGTGGGGCAATCTGAAGGAGGTGACGGGACTCCGAGCCTGCATCCAGAAGCTAGTGAGCAATAAGCTCAGGCTCGTCGACGTGGTCCAAGTCATGCTCATCCGCCGGATTCTCCCATGCCAAGAACGGGCATTCAATCTGTGGGAGTTCAATCCGGAACAGCACCAGGCGCTGAGCGGGCTCTTCGATACGACATACGAAGGCGCCTGGAGGGTGCTATTTAAGGGTGCCGAAGCTCCCGCATCCGCGACGGAAGATCGCGGATTCAGCTCGCAGCATCCAACTGACGAGGTAAGTGATTCAACCTCATTACGGGACACTTTGTAGTAATCGAATTGATTCTAAGAGGGTTTCATTCTTTCTTTTCCTTTGACTGGAATGGATGGAGAAGGCCGAGCAGCTTATCAGCCCGGCTCCCATGCCAGAAGACCCTTAGCAGGGCTGATGGTTCCGGCACTGCATGTGGTGCCGGAGAAGAAGGCCAAGAAGGTGGCCGCGGGGACTCGAAAGAGTTCCCGCAATCAGGTGTCCGACGACGAGGTGGACTCCTCCCCTGAAGACGAGGAGGAGGAGGAAGACTCTCACCCGGAGGAGGGAGAGAAGAAGAGGAAGGCTTCCCCAATAGGGAAGGCCAAAGGGTCCAAGAGGGGGATGACTATCCCCCCGGACAGTTTCGCCAACACTACCGTTGGCGACGATGAGTGGCCTCCAAGGGCCAGGCGTCCGGCCAGATCGTAAGTATCCGGATCCTTGATACGCAATTTCTTTCGTGTCGCGTAGTGTCCTTCTAATGCCGCGTTCTGTCTGTAGTCCGGCCGATGATGATCTCCCCGCTTCATCAAGCGGGTCATTGGCCCCGTCGGATGTGGATTCACTTCCGACTGCCACTAACCCCCGCACCGGTGAAGATGCCGAGGTGGGATCCCAGAGAGGGACCCATCAGGAGGAGGCTCCGGAGGCGCCGTCGGGCTACCTCTCGGACTTTGTGCTGGACTCTACATCGGAACCCGCAGTGGTTCCAGAGTCCGGCGGGCGGCCCCTTCGAAGGAAGGGCAAGACCGTGACACCGGCGATCTCCGTCCAACCGGAGGTGCCGGATAACTTGTTGGAGGCGCTTAAAGGCGCTTCCATCGAGGAAGAACACCGCACTATCATGAGTGCGGTGATTCAGAAGGTTCAGCTCGCCAAGAGCAGGCTGACCGAAGCCTGCAGCAGCCTTTTAACAGGCTTTGAGGTAAGAAGTTAAAATTATGTAATGTAATACCGCATAGACAGTAGCCCCTGATGCTCAGTTCGGTGTTCGGAAAGAAAAGCCGGACTGAGGATCTAACAAGATATACGCAGGGTGCTTAAAATATGTCAATATGGGTTTGCAGGCTGCGCTGCTGACCTCTGCCGCACTATCGGTGGAGGTCAAAGTGTTGAAGAAGGATCTCGAGCGGTCCGGGCAAGAGCTCGGCCATGCCAAGAAGCAGCTCGAGGACAAAGAAGGTGAGTCACACCACTTTGAATAGTTACCTTACAGAAAAGGATTTTGGTTGCAATAAAATTAACAAGGATAATTTGGATATTGCAGGGCCACGAACGAGGTGGCAGCCCTGAAGGAGGCCGTGTCCGCGGCCGAACGCAGTGCGGCCGCGGAGCGGGAAGAGCGAGAGAAGCAGGAGGCACGAGTGGCGGAAGTACGGCAAGAGCTCCAGGCTCTCATGGAGAAGCACGAGAGTTTGGAGCGTGACTCCAAGACTCGAGAGTCCGAGCTTGCCTCGGCTCTCGAAGGTGCCAAGTCCGCCAAGGCCGAGGCCCGTAAGGCCCTTCAGGAGGTTGAAGATGTGAAGAAGATAGCATCGCGTAAGGCATTTTTCATGCAAAGCAAGCATGTTAATGTAAACTACCTTACACTTACCCGCGTTCGGAGCTCTCTAGGGGCGTTTGCAGATCTGCCATGTAGTGCGTCCGATGCCGCCGCATTCTATTGTGGCGTGGAGGGGAGCTCGACAAAGAAGGTCTTCTGGTCTCAGTACGCTGAGGCCGGACATCCGGTGCCCCCAAGCGACCAGCTGAAGCAGCTGGTCGAACTCCACAAGGTAGCTGAGGAGGCCATGAAGGGCCTTATAGTCCGGCTGTGGCCTGGACAGGCCATGCCTGGAAGCTACTTCGGCCTCGTGCGGCGGCTGGTGGATGCGTGCCCCTGGGTGGAGGTCATCAAGCGCTCCGCCTGTATTGAAGGTGCTTGTCGGGCCCTTGCCCGCACAAAGGTGCATTGGGGCAAGTTGGATGCGGAGAAGCTTCTCACGGACCCACCGCCACCGGGCAAGGAGTATCGCACACCCGAGATGTATTATAAAACTGTCCTGAAGGGAGCCCGCGATATTGCGGATGAGTGCCCCAGAAATGTAATCTTTGAGTAAACTCGTTATGTATTATCCTGTGCGCTGAAACTTTGTTCATGTGCGCACTAAGCAATTCTCGTTTAATTTAAAATATTACCTTCTGTGCGGCCGTTTATATAATCTGAGAGATGGCAAGTCATTGGCTTCAGCCCCCAAGCCACGAGCGCTGGGGTGTTCGGGATAAACTTGAGCACTCTTGTTCCCATTTTTGGATCCATCTAGGGAGGCGCTCAACACAACGAACAAGGCAACCGGACTTATAATGCTTGAACACTCTCACTTAGCCATAGAATTCTATAATTTTAAATTTCGGCGAAGCCCCTGGAATTCGGAAGACCAAATCCGGGGCGCTATCCACGCCTTCGTCGGACATTGTCCGGAACTTCGCTCGAAGCGGCGTGAGTCTTTAAGGACCCGAAAAAAACCTCTCGAACAGCGACCAGTCTCTCGCCTTATCATGCCAGTCGGTTTTAGCTTTCTCCACTGAGGCGCTCGCCCGGCTCAACCGGGGCGCAATCGCAGTGGTTCTCCCAGTGCCACCTTAGCCGACAGAACGGAACGTAAGGCACCAAAATGTGGGAGCCGGGCAAACCCAACTATTGACCAAAGACATGATTCGGAGCCGATTCATATAATGCTATAAGTTCGGGGTGCCACACTTATGAAAGTGTTCAGACTTTATCACACCATAATTTGGGGAACAGAAGCCCCTGGCGTATTCGGCCGTATCAAAATATACGGGTGCAAGATGTCATGTAATGAGCATATATATATATATATAAGGTAATGTAATTGCAGTCAAAAAGGTGCTGCATTATTTATGAAAGAAAGCTATGAATGCGGACTGATACAAATAGTGCGGTAAGCAAGGGATTTGGACTAAGTAAACATGTCCCCCTCCAGGGGTGAGCTGCGGACTTGGTGTATGTAATCAAATTTAATGCTCGTAATTGAGACCACCTGGGTGTTCGTCGCAGCCTTCTTTAGTCCCTGACTGTTGCATCGTGAGTTCGGCAGGTTCGCCGCCGGACAGGGCTTCTGGTTAACGGAGTCCTTTGTTCATAAAGAAAAATAAAAAAAAGGGGGGGCACACTTGTGTGCCCCTGGTGTGGTCGAATCGCACACTGGGTCCATTGCGATCGTGCCCCTTCCCCTGTGCCCATGGTATCTCCAAAGCGTAATGATGTACGCGGAGTGTTATTCTTGCGATCATGCGCGGGCGAGGGTTGGGGCCGCATTGCTACGCGTGCTCTGATCGCGCCAGGTGGTCTTGGTTGGTATTGCTTCGGGCGCGTTTTGCTGTATCCGGCCGCTTAACGGTTGGACTGGAGAATTGCCTTAAGAGGCTACTCTGCACTTCTGCCGCGAGAGCCGCTGTATGTTCCTCTGTTCGGAGGGAGCGTTCCATATTCCCATTGACCGTGATGACTCCACGAGGGCCTGGCATCTTGAGCTTGAGGTATGCATAATGCGGCACCGCGTTGAATTTTGCAAACGCGGTTCGTCCGAGCAGAGCGTGATAGCCGCTGCGAAACGGGACTATGTCAAAGATTAACTCCTCACTCCGGAAATTATCCGGGGATCCGAAGACCACTTCCAGTGTTACTGAGCCTGTGCAGTTGGCTTCCACACCTGGTATGACACCTTTAAAGGTCGTCTTTGTAGGTTTAATCCTTGAGGGGTCTATGCCCATTTTGCGCACTGTATCCTGATAAAGCAGGTTCAGGCTACTACCGCCATCCATCAGGACTCTCGTGAGGTGAAATCCATCGACGATTGGGTCTAAAACCAATGCGGCAAATCCGCCATGGCGTATGCTGGTCGGATGGTCTCTTCGATCGAAAGTGATCGGACAAGAGGACCATGGATTGAACTTCGGGGCGACCGGCTCCATCGCATAGACGTCCCTTAGTGCGCGTTTCCTCTCCCTCTTGGGTATATGGGTCGCGTAAATCATGTTCACCGTCCGCACTTGTGGGGAAAACCCTTCTGTCCTCTATTGTTCGGCGGTCGGGTCTCTTCCTCGTCGTCGCTGTTGAGCCCCTTGTCATTGTTTTCGGCAATTAACTTGCCTGCCTGCTTGAACACCCAGCAATCTCTATTGGTGTGATTAGCTGGTTTTTCAGGGGTGCCATGTATCTGGCATAAGCGGTCGAGTATTCGGTCCAAATTGGACGGACCTGGAGTGGTTCTTTTGAATGGCTTCTTCCGCTGACCGGGTTTAGAGCCTCGGAATCCGGCGTTGACTGCCGTATCCTCCTTATCGTCGCCGTTAGTGCGGCGTTTGTTTTTGTTTCGACGTAACCTGCCGTTGTTGTCCTTAGTATCCGGACTGCCAGAATTTTTACGGAGATTGTTGCTGCGAGCTAGCCAGCTGTCCTCTCCCACGCAAAAGCGGGTCATTAATGATGTGAGGGCTGCCATGGATTTCGTCTTTTCCTGCCCCAGGTGCCGGGCTAGCCATTCATCTCGGATGTTATGTTTGAAGGCTGCAAGGGCCTCTGCATCCGGACAGTCGACTATTTGGTTTTGCTTTGTCAAGAACCGTGTCCAGAATTGTCTGGCCGATTCGTCTGGCTGCTGAATAATGTGGCTTAGGTCATCGGCGTCTGGTGGTCGCACATACGTGCCCTGGAAGTTATCAAGAAATGCGGCTTCCAGGTCTTGCCATCACCCAATTGACTCTGCGGGCAGGCTGTTGAACCAATGCCGAGCTGGTCCTTTAAGCTTGAGTGGGAGGTACTTGATGGCATGGAGATCGTCGCCGCGGGCCATATGGATGTGGAGAAGGTAATCTTTGATCCAAACCGCGGGGTCTGTCGTGCCATCGTAGGATTCGATGTTTACGGGTTTAAACGCTTCAGGGATTTGATGATCCATTACTTCGTCAGTGAAGCATAGCGAGTGTGTGGCGCCTCTGTATTGAGCAATATCGCGACGCAGCTCGAGAGAGCGCTGTCTGCTGTGTTCGGCCCGGCCGGGGTTATTGTATCTGGCGCGACGGTATTCGTCATGGGTCGTGGGGCGCCCACGTGATCCGTAGATGGATCTGGATTGCCTTGCTTTGTCCTCCAATATGTCCCGCAAGTCCGGCGCGTTCCCTCTTGGCTTCGTACTTTTTGAGCGGTGCCGGGGTATGGTCTTGGCTGGGGGGCTGGATGCCTCTCTGTCACGACCACGGGGTAGTCGGTCAGCCATATCGTGCGCTGGTGATGGAGGTATGTATGCTTCCTCCTCTAATCGGGGGAGCAGCTTGCGTCTTGGGTAGCTTTTGGAGGGGCGTTCGAGTTTATACTCTTCGGCCGCGAGGACCTCGGTCCATCGATCGGCCAACAGGTCCTGATCAGCTTGAAGCTGTTGCTGCTTTCTCTTTAGGCTGTTTGCTGTGGCGATAAGCCCGCGCTTGAAACGCTCTTGTTCGACGGGATCCTCAGGTACGACGAATTCGTCATCGTTGAGGCTTGCTTCGTCTTCGGAGGGAGGCATATAGTTATGATCCTCGACCTCTTCGTCTGCCGCCCTCTCGTGAGGGCTTGCTTCTGCATCCTCCTGCGCTGAGTCTTGCTGGAGGGGATTGTCTTCGGCACTCTCTGGGGTATTATTATCTCCTATGCCGGAATCTCCATTCTTGCTGTGGCGGGATTTAGAGCGGCGCCGCTGACGCCGGCGTTTGGGCTGCTTCTTTAAAGAGTCTGCCTCCGCTGCTTCTTCGCCGTCCCCGTCTTTTGGGGTATCCACCATATATATGTCGTATGACGAGGTGGTCTTCCAGTGCCCTGTAGGCGCTGGTTCCTGTTCGTCTCCGGCATCGTCGTCCATAGCGTCGATGTCGTCGGAGTCGTAGTCTAGCATGTCGGTTAGATCGTCGACAGTGGCTACAAAGTGGGTGGTGGGTGGGCTCTGAATTTCTTCATCGTCCGTACCCCAACCATCCTGGCCATAGTCCGGCAAGGACTCTCCCGATAACGAGAAATGCTTTAGAGATTTTAGGATGTCGCCGAAGGGCGAGTGTTGGAAGATGTCCGCGGCGGTGAATTCCATAACCGGCGCCCAATCCGAATCGACTGGTAGGGGCGCGGGAGGTTCGGAGTCCGGTAAGGAGTCCGGAACCTCGGAATCACGAGTTTCGCAGGGGACAGGATTAGTGTTCGGCTCCATTGCCGTGGATGTTGAAGCCCCCAGGGCGGCGTCTATCCGCCGACCCTCGATCTGGGCGATCGGCTCCGGACTAATGGCCGAAGCGGATTCGTGTGTGGCCACCAAGGCACTGTTCGGCGGCAGAGATAGATCATGCCCATCGTAACAGTGCGGCGCGCTCGGCTGTGGCTGGAGTCCATCGAAGATCAAGTCTCCGCGGACGTCAGCTGTGAAGTTTAGGCTTCCGAATCTGACCTGGCGGCCAGGGGCGTAGCTTTCGATCTGCTCCAGATGGCCAAGCGAATTAGCCCGTAGTGCGAAGCTGCCGAATACGAAGATCTGTCCGGGGAGAAAAGTCTCACCCTGGACAGCGTTGTTGGTTGAAGATGCCATAGAGCCTATCGGTGACGACACAGAGGAACTCTCAATGATAGAACCAATGTCGGTGTCAAAACCGGCGGATCTCGGGTAGGGGGTCCCGAACTGCGCGTCTAGGCGGATGGTAACAGGAGACGAGGGACACGATGTTTTTACCCAGGTTCGGGCCCTCTCGATGGAGGTAAAACCCTACGTCCTGCTTGATTAATATTGATGATATGGGTAGTACAAGAGTGGATCTACCATGAGATCAAGGAGGCTAAACCCTAAAGCTAGCCTATGGTATGATTGTTGTAATGTATGTTATCCTACGGACTAAAGCCCTCCGGTTTATATAGACACCGGAGGAGGCTAGGGTTACACAGAGTCGGTTACAATGGTAGGAGATCTACATATCCGTATTGCCAAGCTTGCCTTCCACGCCAAGGAAAGTCCCATCCGGACACGGGACAGAGTCTTCAATCTTGTATCTTTGTAGTCTTGGAGTCCGGCGGACGATGATAGTCCGGCTGTCCGGACACAGGACTCCCTCACCGACGACTTGCCATCTCTCAGATTTAATAAACGGCCGCACAGAAGGTAATATTTTAAATCAATAAGCGTTGCTTAGCGCATATGAACAAAGTTTTCAGCACACAGGATAACACATTGCGAGTTTACTCAATAATTACATCTTTGGGGCACTCATCCGCAATCTTGCGGGCACCCTTCAGGACACTCTTATAGTACACTTCGGGCGTACGATACTCCTCGCCCGCCGGCGGCGCGTCCGTGATAAGCCTCTCAGCATCCAGCCTACCCCAGTGCACCTTTGTGTGGGCAAGGGCCCGACGGGCATCTTCAATGCAGGCGGAGCGCTTGATGACCTCCACCCAGGGGCACACATCCACCAGCCGCCACACGAGGCCGAAGTAGCTCCCAGGCATGGCCTCTCCAGGCCACAACCGGATTATGAGGCCCTTCATGGCTTGCTCGGCTACCTTGTGGAGCTCGACCAGCTGCTTTAGCTGGTCGCTAGGGGGCACCGGATGTCCGGCCTCAGCATACTGAGACCAGAAGACCTCCTCCGTTGAGCTCCCCTCCTCGGCCCGGTAGAATGCAGAGGCATCAGACATGCTGCGAGGCAGATCTGCAAACGCCCCTGGAGAGCTCCGAATTCGGGTAAGTAACAGGTAATTTACATTCACATGCTTGCTTTGCATGAAAAAAATGCCTTACCCGCCGCTATTTTCTTCACTTCCTCAATTTCCTGGAGGGCCTTATGGGCCTCGGCCTTAGCGGCTTTGGCACTTTCAAGAGCCGAAGCAAGCTCGTACTCTCGAGTCTTCGAGTCGCGCTCCAAACTCTCATGCTTTTCCATGAGAGCCTGGAGCTCTTGCCGCACCTCCGCCACCCGCGCCTCCTGCTTCTCTCGCTCCGCTCGTTCCGCGGCCGCATTGCGTTCGGCCGCGGACATGGCTTCCTTCAGGGTTGCCACCTCGTTCGTGGCCCCTGTAGTACCCACGTTATCCTTGTTATTTCCATTGCAACCAAAATCCTTTTCTGTAAGGTACAAATTTATTATGGTGTTACTCACCTTCTTTGTCCTCGAGCTGCTTCTTGGCAAGGCCGAGCTCGTTCTCGGACCGCTCGAGGTTCTGCTTCAAAGCACCGACCTCCGCAGTCAGTGCGGCAGAGGTCAGCAGCGCAGCCGGCAAACCCATATTGACTCTTTATTGTTAGACTCATGTGAAAATTAATAGATCCTCTCTTTGGCTTTTCTTTCCGAACGCCGAACAGAGCATCAGGGGCTACTGTCTATGCGGTATTACATTACACATTTTAAACTTCTTACCTCAAAGCCTGTTAGAAGGCTACTGTAGGCTTCGGCCAGCCCGCTCTTGGCGAGCTGAACCTTCTGAATCACCGCACTCATGATAGTGCGGTGTTCTTCCTTGATGGAAGCGCCGTTGAGCGCCTCCAACAAGTTGTCCGGCGCCTCCCATTGGATGGAGGCCGCTGGTGTCACGGTCTTGCCCTTCTTATGAAGGGGCAGCATGCCGGACTCTGGAACCACCGCGGGTTCCGGCATGGAGTCCAGCGCAAAGTCCGGGAGGCTGCCTTGTGGCACCTCCGGAGCCTCCTCCTGATGGGTCCCTTCATGGGATCCCACCTCGGCGTCCTTAGCGTCGCGAGGGGTGGAGGCAGTCGGAATGGAATCTACATCCGACGGAGCCAATGACCCACTCGATGAAGCGGGAAGATCATCATCGGCCGGACTACAGGTAGTATGCGGTATTAGAAGGACACCATGTGACGCAAAAGAAAAATTATAAATCATTCAGGAATCCGGATACTTACGATCTTGCCGGAGGCCTGGCCCTTGAGGGCCACTCTTCGTCGCCGACGTTGGCGTCGGCGGAGCCGTCCGGGGGAATAGTCCTTCCCCTCTTGGACCTTTCCGCCTCCCCCGTTGGGGAGGCCTTCCTCTTCCTCTCTCCCTCCTCTGGGAGAGAGTCCTCTTTCTCCTCCTCGTCTTCGGGGGAGGAGCCCGCCTCGGAGCCATCGGACGATGAGTCCGACACCACCATATTATGGGAACTCTTTCGAGTCCCGGTGGTCTTCTTCTTCTTGTCCTTCTTCTCCGGCACCGTGTAAGGCGCCAGAGTCAGCAGCTTCATTAGGAGAACTGGGGCTGGATCTTCGGGCAGAGGAGCCGGACAGTTAATGGGTCCGGATATCGCCTGCCAATCCTGTCAAAGGTAAGGGAGTTTAGATCCCACATAGAGTTAATCTATGAAAAAGAGCTTAATAATCCTGTCAAAGGCATAGATAGCTTACCTCGCTGGCGTGACATCGCGAGCTGTATCCGCGGTCCTCGGAAGCGGATGTGGGGGACTCGGCGCCTTTGGTTTGCACCTTCCAGACGTCTTCATACGTCGTGTCGAAGAGCCTGTTGAGGGTTCGGTGCTGCGCCGGGTCGAATTCCCACAAAGTAAAATCCCGTTGTTGGCACGGGAGGATCCGGCGGACGAGCATAACCTGGATTATATTGACAAGCTTGATTGGCTTGTCCACCAGGGACCGGATGCATGTCTGCAGTCCGGTCACCTCTTTCTCGTTGCCCCACGACAGGCCCGTCTCTTTCCAGGACATAAGCCGCGTGGGGGGTCCAGATCTGAACTCAGGGGCTGCGATACATTTCGGATCGCGTGGCTCGGTGATGTAAAACCAGCCGGCTTGCCACCCCTTTAAGGACTCCACAAAGGAGCCCTCGAACCAGAGGACGTTGGCCATCTTGCTAGCCATAGCACCTCCTCACTCTGCTTGGGTGCCGCACACCACCTTGGGCTTGATGTTGAAAGTCTTGAGCCACAGGCCGAAATGGGGGCGGACGCGGAGGAAGGCCTCACACACAACGATGAACGCCAGGATGTTGAGGATAAAGTTCGGGGCCAGATCGTGGAAATCTAGGCCATAGTAGAACATGAGTACCCGGACAAATGGGTGAATTGGAAAACCCAGTCCGCGGAGGAAGTGGGGAAGGAAAACTACCCTCTCATGGGGCCTTGGGGCGGGGATGAGCTGCCCCTTCTCAGGAAGCCGGTGTGGGATGTCCTTGGACAGGTATCCGGCTTTCATTAGATTTTTTACTTGAGCCTCCGTAACGGAGGAGGCCATCCACTTGCCTCCCGCTCCGGACATTGCTGGAGAAGGTTGAGGTGGGAAGAGCGGGCTCGGGCGCTGGAGCTTGAGTGCGCGAGAGATGGATTGGCAAAGGAGGAAGAAGGCGTAGGTGAAAAGGTGGATCCTTATCCCCTTATATGGGCAGATGCGGTTGTGCGTCCCCACCTACCTAATAAAACTCGCTTGCCTCCCAGGCGCCGTGGTAAATGGCGCGGTTGGGTTACCCACGTCTGTATTGATGAGAATCCCGAAATAAGGGGAACACGATCTCTGCTTCGACAGGACGTGCCAAGGAAACCGCTTCGCTAAACGAGCTGAGGTGGTATAATAGAAAACAATTTGTACAAAGAGCTTGGCCGCAGCGTTATGACGCATTGCGGAATACGTCAGCAGATTTGATTTGTGTTAATATTATTCTCTCTACGGTGGAATGTGTAAATTATTTTGCAGAGCCGGACACTATCCTGGTGTTCACAATCTTTTATGGATTAATTCGAAGGAGGAACCCGCCTTGCAATGCCGAACAATATGCGCACCGGACTCATCATCATTGAAGCCCGGTTCAGGGGCTACTGAGGGAGTCCTGGACTAGGGGGTGTCCGGATAGCCGGACTATCATCGTCAGCCGGACTCCAAGACTATGAAGATACAAGATTGAAGACTTCGTCCCGTGTCCGGATGGGACTTTCCTTGGCGTCAAAGGCAAGCTTGGCGATACGGATATGTAGATCTCCTACCATTGTAACCGACTCTGTGTAACCCTAGCCCTCTCCGGTGTCTATATAAACCGGAGGGTTTTAGTCCGTAGGACAACACAACCATTACAACAATCATACCATAGGCTAGCTTCTAGGGTTTAGCATCCTTGATCTCGTGGTAGATCCACTCTTGTACTACCCATATCATCAATATTAATCAAGCAGGAGTAGGGTTTTACCTCCATCGAGAGGTCCCGAACCTGGGTAAAAACATCGTGTCCCTTGTCTCCTGTTACCATCCGCCTAGACGCACAGTTTGGGACCCCCTACCCGAGATCTGCCGGTTTTGACACCGACAAGCGCCATGAACCACAGGCGCCGCCGGACAGTTTTTCGTGACGCGTGCTTCTCTCCTGAGGCGTTGAATGCCTTTAACGCGGGGGACACGCACCTCCGTGCTTCTCAAGATGGTTTGACCAGAGCCACGGAGCAGTATGTAAAAGACATACGGGTAAGAGATTTTGATAGTTGTACATGCCAGTAGCCCCCGAGACTTAAAGTAGTTAGAGTAACCGATTTAAGGATCATCGGATATGCAGGATCTTACAGAGAAGAATACCCGATTGTCCCAGGAGCTGCAAGAGTGCAAGGCCCAACTTGAGGCCGCACTCGCTGCCGCAGGAGGAAGCGCAGAGACCCCTCCTGGTAACACATTATTTCAAAAAAGATAAGTGGTGTGCGGCGGCGTGTAATTCTGACAGTGATATTGCAGGTGTTGCCGTACTGAATCGGACAGGCAAGAACTGCTGCGCCAGCTAAAGGCCGGCAAGAGGGTGCTGACAATGGTGCAGCAGGAAAGGAACAAACTCCAGGATGCCCACACCCAGCTTGGAGAAGAGCTGAAAGGTGTTCGGGCTGAGTTGTCTGGCTCCGCGAAGGAGAATCTGCGGCTTCGTCGCGGCATCTATAGTAAGTGCTTGAGCGAACTCCTTTGAAAAGAAGAGTTCGCTGAGGAAGTCGATTGACAAAAATATGTCTGTAGGTTTGCTCACAGGTCGCCCTGCGGAGGAGATGCCCGTATCAACAGGTGATCAACTTCCCGAGCTGGTGCAACTGCTCGAACGAGTTCGGCAGGCGATGAGCGGCATCGTCCAGGCCTTATGGCCGTCCCTTTCTCTACCCGAGGGCCTTGGAGAGCTTGCGGAGAAGCTTCAGGGAGCGCGGCAACGCTTCCGTTTATGGAAGATATCAGCCTGCCGCCAAGGTGCCAGGGAGGCCTGGGCCATGGTGAAGACGCGGTACAAGAAGGCGGATCCCAACCACATGGCCAAGGTCGGACCTGTGGGGCCCGATGGGAAGGAGATCCCTGTGAGCTTAGTATACGGCCAAGTAGAGTTGGCCACTAAATATTCCCAATGGGACTGTAAATTAGACAGCCTATTAGACGGGATTGAAGAGGAATACAGTCAGTCGATTTGACTATGCATTTGAAATGACATGTAAAATTCCTTTAGCCGGATTGTAGATTGTTTGTCTTTGCCGACCTTTTCGCTTCAACCTCGGGACCCTAGAGTCCGGAGTGTGTCCGAATACCTTCTCGGTTAAGAAAAACCGGGGCATGCATGGAGACCAGGCGTAGGGGTCATTAGTGCTTTATCAGACAAGTGCCCAACTAGTTATGTTATATTACATGGTTAGTAAGAAACATCTTCCAGGGAGAATAGTTCCGTTAAGGGTTCCTTTCCCTGGGGAGGCATGCCCTAAAGTGCATGTCCGGACTGCGAAAAGAGCAGGAAAACATCTGGGGGCAGATAGATAAATAGTTGAAAAATCATCTTTTAGGTCACCGACCGAATATTCCCTTAAGAACGCTAGCTTTCGGCTTCACCCAGTCTGAGGTACACATCCGGCTGACCCGGCAGTAACAATCGCAGAGGTGCTCCCTTTACCTCCTAGCCGAACAATCGGGAACGTAGGGGTAAGCACAGGAGCCAGGCAACCCAGCTTGGCCAAAACTTAAGTCATATCGATGCATATAATGGTGAATAAAAGGTACATGTGGAAGTCTGACACATGTGCTGGGCATAAAGCCCGTATAAATAAGCTTCTAGTAAAGAAGCCCCCAGGTATAATGAGTGCGGATAGCACATCAAGTGTGTGCGAACAAAGTGCAAGTAGGCCTTTGAATGCTTTTATGAAAAAGGTTGAGAGAAAAGAGAAAAACGAAAGACAGCTAAAATGTAAAAATTTGGACGGAGGAAGGAGACGAACTCTTAATCCAGCGCTAGGCGTAGAATCTTCGAAGACGGGCTGCGTTCCACGGGTTCGGCTCGAGTCGGTTATCCGACGCATTTCGCAGGCGGTACGCCCCGCCGGTCAGGACTTGATCGATAATAAAAGGGCCTTCCCATTTGGGCTTGTGCTTGTCCTTTTTCTTGTCCGGCAGGCGTAGAACTAGTTCGTCAACATTGTAAGTTTTAGCCCGTACTTCTCTGCTTTGATATCTCCGAGCCTGCTGCTGATAGAATGCGGAACGAGCCTTTGCAACGTCGCGTTCTTCCTCCAATGCGTCCAAACTGTCCTGCCGATCCAGCTCGGCTTCTCTTTCTTCGTACATGCGCACTCTAGGTGAGTCATGAATAATGTCGCAGGGCAAAACTGCCTCTGCGCCGTATACCATAAAAAATGGTGTGAATCCGGTAGTACGGTTGGGCGTTGTCCGCAGCCCCCAGAGTACGGAGTCGAGCTCCTCTACCCAGTGCGTGTTAGATTCCGTAAGGGACCGCACTAGTCTGGGTTTAATGCCGCTCATTATTAGACCATTTGCTCGTTCCACTTGACCGTTGGTTTGAGGATGATAGACTGAAGCGTAACCGAGCTTAATGCCCATATTTTTGCACCATAATTTAACCTCGTCGGCCGTGAAGTTCGTGCCATTATCGGTGATGATGCTATAGGGGACGCCATAACGGTGTACCACCCCGGATATGAAGTCTATCACTGGTCCGGACTCTGCCGTTTTAACTGGCTTGGCCTCTACCCATTTGGTGAATTTGTCCACCATGACCAATAGGTATTTTTGCTTGTGGGTTCCCAGACCGTGAATGGCCAGGTAATGGGTATAGTTTTGAGGGCGGTGGGTGGCATGTGGCTCTGATTAGCAAAGAGCTGACAACCGACGCATCTTTGGACTAAGTCCTGAGCATCTGCTCGGGCCGTCGGCCAATAAAATCCTGTATGGAATGCCTTTCCTACAAGGGCCCGAGCTGCGGCGTGGTGTCCGCCTAGTCCGGCGTGAATTTCAGCCAGAAGGTTTCGCCCTTCCTCTTCGGAGATACACCTTTGAAGGACTCCGGTTGTGCTTTTCTTATAGAGTTCTCCCTCGTGGACCTTGTAGGCTTTAGATCGCCGAACTATGCAGCGGGCCTCATTTTGGTCTCCGGGAAGTTCCTGCCTAAGCAAGTAGGCTAGGAATGGCTCTGTCCACGGGACGATTACTGCCATTTTTTCGTGGGCTGAAGGTGTTATTTCATCGGCTGAATCGCCGATTATGTCAGATTGTTCTGTGTCGGGTGGTGCGGCTGCTTCCGGTTTGTTATTTCCGGACTCCTCTTCCCATAGTACGGATGGCTTAAAGAGCCGTTCCAGGAAGATGTTTGGAGGGACAGCGTCGCGTTTTGCACTGATGCGTGCCAATATGTCGGCTGCTTGGTTATTATCCCGGGCTACGTGGTGGAATTCAAGTCCTTCGAACCGAGCTGACATTTTTAGGACAGCGTTACGATAGGCTGTCATTTTCGGATCCTTGGCGTCAAAGTCTCCATTTACTTGGGATATTGCAAGGTTTGAATCCCCGCGCACCTCTAGGCGTTGAACGCCCATGGAGATTGCCATCCGGAGGCCATGTAGGAGGGCCTCGTATTCGGCCGCATTGTTGGAGTCCATGTACATTATCTGAAGTACGTATTGGACTGTGTCCCCGGTTGGGGATGTCAATACGACGCCAACCCCCAATCCGGCCAACATTTTGGAGCCGTCGAAGTGCATAATCCAATTGGAGTATGCGCCGTACTCTTTAAGGAGTTCGGCTTCAGTCCACTTAGCGACAAAGTCAGCCAAAACTTGCGACTTTATAGCTCGCCGAGGTTTGTAAGTTATATCGAATGGTAAGAGCTCAATGGCCCATTTTGCAATCCTGCCCGTTGCGTCGCGGTTGTTTATAATGTCGTTGAGTGGTACTTCGGAGGCCACTGTTATCGAACACTCTTGAAAGTAGTGTCGGAGCTTCCGGGATGCCATGAACACCGCATACGCTATCTTTTGATAGTGCGGGTAACGGGACTTGCAGGGAGTTAAGACAGTGGATACATAGTACACTGGTTTTTGAAGAGGGAATTTGTGCCCTTCTGTTTCTCGTTCGACGACGAGTACTGCGCTTACAACTTGATGTGTTGCCACGATGTATAACAACATTGGTTCGCCCAGGTTAGGCGCAGCCAGGACCGGATTTGTTGCCAATATGGCTTTTATTTCTTCGAGTCCGGCAGTGGCACCATCCGTCCACTCGAAGTGTTTGGTGCGCCTGAGGAGGCGATAGAGGGGCAATGCCTTTTCTCCCAAACGGGAGATAAAGCGGCTTAGAGCCGCCACGCATCCAGTCAATTTTTGTATTTGTTTGAGGTCTTTTGGAATATCAAGCTGTGACAGAGCTCGGATCTTGGCTGGGTTTGCTTCAATTCCTCTACCGGATACAATGAAGCCCAGGAGCTTTCCGGCTGGTACGCCGAAAACGCATTTTGCCGGATTCAGCTTAATGTCATATGCTCGGAGGTTGTCGAATGTGAGCCTCAAACCATCTACTAGAGTTTCGACGTGTTTGGTTTTGACGACTACGTCGTTTACGTATGCCTCTACTGTTTTGCTGATCTGGGTAGCCAGACATGTCTGAATCATGCGCTGATATGTTGCGCCCGCGTTTTTGAGTCCGAAGGGCATCGTGTTGAAGCAGAATGGTCCATATGGAGTAATGAATGCCGTTGCGGCTTGGTCCGCTTCCGCCATCTTGATTTGATGGTAGCCGGAGTATGCGTCAAGGAAGCACAATGAATCGTGCCCTGCAGTAGCGTCGATTATTTGGAGAGGGAATTTGTGCCCTTCTGTTTCTTGTTCGACGACGAGTACTGCGCTTACAACTTGATGTGTTGCCGTGATGTATAACAACATTGGTTCGCCCAGGTTAGGCGCAGCCAGGACCGGATTTGTTGCCAATATGGCTTTTATTTCTTCGAGTCCGGCAGTGGCACCATCCGTCCACTCGAAGTGTTCGGTGCGCCTGAGGAGGCGATAGAGGGGCAATGCCTTTTCTCCCAAACGGGAGATAAAGCGGCTTAGAGCCGCCACGCATCCAGTCAATTTTTGTATTTGTTTGAGGTCTTTTGGAATATCAAGCTGTGACAGAGCTCGGATCTTGGCCGGGTTTGCTTCAATTCCTCTACCGGATACAATGAAGCCCAGGAGCTTTCTGGCTGGTACGCCGAAAACGCATTTTGCCGGATTCAGCTTAATGTCATATGCTCGGAGGTTGTCGAATGTGAGCCTCAAATCATCTACTAGAGTTTCGACGTGTTTGGTTTTGACGACTACGTCGTTTACGTATGCCTCTACTATTTTGCTGATCTGGGTAGCCAGACATGTCTGAATCATGCGCTGATATGTTGCGCCGGCGTTTTTGAGTCCGAAGGGCATCGTGTTGAAGCAGAATGGTCCATATGGAGTAATGAATGCCGTTGCGGCTTGGTCCGCTTCCGCCATCTTGATTTGATGGTAGCCAGAGTATGCGTCAAGGAAGCACAATGAATCATGCCCTGCAGTAGCGTCGATTATTTGGTCGATGCGGGGGAGGGGGAAGGGATCCTTTGGGCAGGCCTTATTGAGGTCTTTAAAATCGACACATAGGCGCCAGGATTTGTCCTTCTTTGGTACCATTACCAGGTTTGCTAGCTAATCCAGATGTTTGATGTCTCTGATGAATCTGGCTTCTAGTAGTTTGGCTAGCTCTTCTCCCATTGCCTGTCTTTTGGGTTCGGAAAATCGCCGAAGAGCCTATTTGACTGGCTTGAATCCTTTTAGGATGTTTAAGCTGTGTTCTGCCAATCTGCGTGGGATTCCTGGCATATCTGAAGGGTGCCAGGCAAAGATGTCCCAATTTTCCCGAAGGAATTCTCACAGTGCGGCATTTACATCAGGGTTCAAATGTGCCCCGATGGAGGCCGTCTTTGTTGGGTCCGTTGGATGGACCTGGAATTTTACTATTTCGTCCGCTGGTTTAAAGGAGGTGGACTTGGATCTCTTATCGAGTATCACATCATCCATATTCACCATAGAGCGCAGCGTAGTGAGTTCTTCTGCCGCTAGGGCTTCGGATAGTGCCTCCAGGCTAATGCGGCTGTTTTGTTTTCGCCGCGGAGTGCTATGTCCGGATCACTAACTAGAGTGATTATTTCGCCGGGCCCAGGCATTTTAAGCTTCATGTACCCGTAATGGGGTATGGCTTGAAAAATTGTGAATGCCTCTCGTCCTAATATAGCGTGATATCCGCTGCTGAACGGGGCCACTTGGAACGTGACTTCTTCGGACATGTAATTGTCCGGCGAGCCAAACACCACATCGAGTGTGATTTTTCCTGTGCAGCGCGCTACCCGGCTAGGGATTATTCCTCTGAAGGTTGTGCTGCTTCGCTCAATGCGGCTCCAGTCTATTTCCATTTTTTGAAGAGTTTCCTCGTAGATGAGGTTTAGTCCACTGCCGCCATCCATGAGTACCTTGGTAAGACGAAAGCCGTCCACTATTGGACTGAGGACCAATGCGGCTGGTGCTCGGGCTGTTCGGAATTTAGGTTCGTCGCTGGCGTTGAAGGTGATGGCCATGTCGCTCCATGGATTTGTTGTTGCTACTTGGTAGGCTTCGGCGAGGCTGCGGATTGTTCGTTTCCGCATATTATTTGATGCGAAAGTATCGAAGACTGTTGATACCGTACTGGTATTGTTGGAGTGGTTTTCCGGGGCTAGAAGCTCCTCGCCACTTTTGGCCACCTGCCGCAGTATCCAACATTCTCGAAGGCTATGTGCTGGGGTGGCGCCTTCTGTACTGTGAATTTTACAGGGTCCTCTAAGCCATCCCTCCAGTACGGTTCCGTGCCCTTTATGGGGTTTTTGCTTTTTGGTTTTTGTACCTGGTGCCTGAGTGTAGTGCACCCTTTTGTTACGGACTAGGGTTGTATTCGGGGCCGAATTGTCCCAAATCTTAGTTTGGGTTTTCCAGAAACTCTCCATCGCACAGTACTTTCGTACTATGGACGCCAGGTCGGCGAAGCGTGTAATTTCACGGCGGCTGACGTCGTTCAAGATTCCCTCGTCCGTGCAATTATTGCAAAAAAATGAAATTGCGTTTTCCTCTCGGCTGTCCTTTATCCTGTCCATAGCCAGGAGGAATCTGGCCTAGTAATGATGTACTGTTTCAGCGGGCTCTTGCCGGACTAGAGATAGATCGCATATGTTTGGGTGGGTGGGTGGAATTGAGTCGGGAACCCTACCCATCTCGAGGCTCAAGGGCCGAGAAGTTTCTGAATTTGGAAGCTTGGATTGCTGAACATTGTTCAGCGAGTCCGGTCTGATGCCTGACTTTAGGTTCAGTGCTTGATCGAGGTCCATCCCTCCGCGGGAATCCGGCATGGAGGGTTCGGGAGCCCGGACATGACTAGTTTTCAACACAGGAGAAGAGTTGCCGCGTTGTTCCTCTACCACTGCAACGTGGTGGGTAACCTGGGGAGAGTTAATCTCTCTCAGATCGGTTTTAAGCCCAATCTGATTGTAGTCTGTAGCGACTCCCGGGGCGGCGATGCGATCCAAGAGCTCGTTTACGGACGAGAGCTCTATTGGATCCAGCCGCTCGGCGAATTCCGAGTTGACGTGAAGATTGCTTTTGATGACCAGAGACGTCATTGTCGAAGCGGTGGCCGAACAGGCGGTCATGAGAAAACCACCTAGCCGGATAGTTTGGCCGGCGGCCAGGGCTCCTTTTGCGAAGATACCGTCCTTGAAGACGGGAAGAGGCATCCTTCCTATCGGTGACGGCACAGCGGAACTCTCAATGAAAGCACCAATGTGAAGGAAATATGCCCTAGAGGCAATAATAAAGTTATTATTTATTTCCTCATATCATGATAAATGTTTATTATTCATGCTAGAATTGTATTAACCGGAAACATGATACATGTGTGAATACATAGACAAAACAATAGTCACTAGTATGCCTCTACTTGACTAGCTCACTAATCAAAGATGGTTATGTTTCCAAACCATAGACATGTGTTGTCATTTGATTAGTGGGATCACATCATTAGGAGAATGATGTGATTGACATGACCCATTCCGTTAGCCTAGCACTTGATCGTTTAGTATACTGCTATTGCTTTCTTCATGACTTATACAAAGTTCCTGCAACTATAAGATTGTGCAACTCCCGTATACCGGAAGAACACATTGTGTGATACCAAACATCACAACGTAACTGGGTGATTATAAAGGTGTTCTACAAGTGTTTCCTAAGGTACATGTTGGGTTGGCATAATTCGATATTAGGTTTTGTCACTCCGATTGTCGGAGAGGTATCTCTGGGCCCTCTCGGTAATACTCATCACCTAAGCCTTGCAAGCATGTAACTAATGAGTTAGTTATGAGATGATGTATTACGGAACGAGTAAAGAGACTTGGCGGTAACGAGATTGAACTAGGTATTGGATACCGACGATCAAATCTCGGGCAAGTAACAAACCGATGACAAAGGGAACAAAGTATGTTGTTTTGCGGTTTGACCGATAAAGATCTTCGTAGAATATGTAGGAACCAATATGGGCATCCAGGTCCTGCTATTGGTTATTGACCGAGAATGGTCCTAGGTCATGTCTACATAGTTCTCGAACCCGTAGGGTCCGCACGCTTAACGTTTCGATGACAGTTTTATTATGAGTTTATAAGTTTTGATGTACCGAAGTTTGTTCGGAGTCCCGGATGTGATCATGGACATGACGAGGAGTCTCGGAATGGTCGAGACATAAAGATTGATATATTGGAAGCCTATATTCGGATATCGGAATGGTTCCGGGTGAAATCGGCATTTTACCGGAGTACCGGGAGGTTACCGGAACCCCCCCGGGGGTTAATGGGCCTACATGAGCCAAGAGGGAGAAGAGGGAAGGAGCCAGGAGGGGGCCGCGCGCCCCTCCCCCTCCTAGTCCGAATAGGACAAGGGAAGGGGGGCGGCGCCCCCCCTTTCCTTCCGCTCTTCCTCCTCTTTCCCCCCTTCTCCTACTCCTACTTGGAAAAGGGGAGTCCTACTCCCGGTGGGAGTAGGACTCCCCCCCTTGGTGTGCCCTCTAGGCCGGCCGCCTCCTCCCCCCTAGCTCCTTTATATACGGGGGCGGGGGGGCACCCCAAAGACACACAAGTTGATCTACGGATCGTTCCTTAGCCGTGTGCGGTGCCCCCTTCCACCATATTCCACCTCGGTCATATCGTCACAGAGTTTAGGCGAAGCCCTGCGCCGGTAGAACATCATCATCGTCACCATGGCGTCGTGCTGACAGAACTCATCTCCGGAGCTCGGCTGGACCGGAGGCCGGAGATCGTCATCGAGCTGAACGTGTGCTGAACTCGGAGGCTCCGTATGTTCGGTGCTTGGATCGGTCAGATCGTGAAGACGTACGACTACATCAACCGCGTTGTGCTAACGCTTCCGCTTACGGTCTACGAGGGTACGTGGACGAACACTCTCCCCTCTCGTTGCTATGCCATCACCATGATCTTGCGTGTGCGTAGGAATTTTTTTTGAAATTACTACATTCCCCAATAGTGGTATCAGAGCCAGGTTTTATGCGTTGATGTTATATGCACGAGTAGAACACAAGTGAGTTGTGGGCGATACAAGTTATACTGCTTACCAGCATGTCATACTTTGGTTCGGCAGTATTGTGAGATGAAGCGGCCCGGACCGACATTACGCGTACACTTACGCGAGACTGGTTTCACCGTTACGAGCACTCGTGCTTAAAGGTGGCTAGCGGGTGTCTGTCTCTCTCACTTTAGCTGAATCAAGTGTGGCTACGCCCGGTCCTTGCGAAGGTTAAAACAGCACCAACTTGACGAACTATCGTTGTGGTTTTTGATGCGTAGGTAAGAACGGTTCTTGCTAAGCCCGTAGCAGCCACGTAAAATTTGCAACAACAAAGTAGAGGACGTCTAACTTGTTTTTGCAGGGCATGTTGTGATGTGATATGGTCAAGACATGATGCTATATTTTATTGTATGAGATGATCATGTTTTGTAACCGAAGTTATCGGCAACTGGCAGGAGCCATATGGTTGTCGTTTTATTGTATGAAATGCAAACGCCCTGTAATTGCTTTACTTTATCACTAAGCGGTAGGGATAGTCGTAGAAGCAATAGATGGCGTAAACGACAACGATGCTACGATGGAGATCAAGGTGTCGCGCCGGTGACGATGGTGATCACGACGGTGCTTCGGAGATGGAGATCACAAGCACAAGATCATGATGGCCATATCATATCACTTATATTGATTGCATGTGATGTTTATCCTTTATGCATCTTATCTTGCTTTGATTGACGGTAGCATTTTAAGATGATCTCTCACTAAAATTATCAAGAAGTGTTCTCCCTGAGTATGCACCGTTGCCAAAGTTCGTCGTGCCGAGACACCACGTGATGATCAGGTGTGATAAGCTCTACATCCATCTACAACGGGTGCAAGCCAGTTTTGCACACGTAGAATACTCAGGTTAAACTTGACGAGCCTAGCATATACAGATATGGCCTCGGAACACGGAGACCGAAAGGTCGAGTGTGAATCATATAGTAGATATGATCAACATAGTGATGTTCACCATTGAAAACTACTCCATCTCACGTGATGATCGGTTATGGTTTAGTTGATTTGGATCACGTGATCACTTAGATGACTAGAGAGATGTCTGTCTAAGTGGGAGTTCTTAAGTAATATGATTAATTGAACTTAAATTTATCATGAACTTAGTACCTGATAGTATCTTGCTTGTCTATGTTTGTTTGTAGATAGATGGCTCGTGATGTTGTTCCGTTGAATTTTAATGCGTTCCTTGAGAAAGCAAAGTTGAAAGATGATGGTAGCAATTACACGGACTGGGTCCATAACCTGAGGATTATCCTCATTGCTGCACAGAAAAGTTACGTCCTGGAAGCACCGCTGGGTGCCAGGCCTGCTGCTGATGCAACTGACGACGTTAAGAACGTCTGGCAGAGCAAAGCTGATGACTACTCTATAGTTCAGTGTGCCATGCTTTACGGCTTAGAACCGGGTCTTCAACGACGTTTTGAACGTCATGGAGCATATGAGATGTTCCAAGAGTTGAAGTTAATATTTCAAGCAAATGCCCGGATTGAGAGATATGAAGTCTCCAATAAGTTCTATAGCTGCAAGATGGAGGAGAATAGTTCTGTCAGTGAACACATACTCAGAATGTCTGGGTATAATAATCACTTGATTCAACTGGGAGTTAATCTTCCTGATGATAGTGTCATTGACAGAATTCTCCAATCACTGCCACCAAGCTACAAGAGCTTTGTGATGAACTATAATATGCAAGGGATGAACAAGACTATTCCCGAGCTCTTCACAATGCTAAAAGCCGCGGAGGTAGAAATCAAAAAGGAGCATCAAGTGTTGATGGTCAACAAGACCACTAGTTTCAAGAAAAAGGGCAAAGGGAAGAAGAAGGGGAACTTCAAAAAGAACGGCAAGCAAGTTGCTGCTCAAGAGAAGAAACCCAAGTCTAGACCTAAGCCTGAAACTGAGTGCTTCTACTGCAAGCAGACTGGTCACTGGAAGCGGAACTGCATGCCCCAAGTATTTGGCGGATAAGAAGGATGGCAAAGTGAACAAAGGTATATGTGATATACATGTTATTGATGTGTACCTAACTAGAGCTCGTAGTAGCACCTGGGTATTTGATACTGGTTCTGTTGCTAATATTTGCAACTCGAAACAGGGACTACGGAATAAGCGAGCACTGGCCAAGGACGAGGTGACGATGCGCGTGGGAAACGGTTCCAAAGTCGATGTGATCGCGGTCGGCACGCTACCTCTACATCTACCTTCGGGATTAGTTTTAGACCTAAATAATTGTTATTTGGTGCCAGCGTTGAGCATGAACATTATATCTGGATCTTGTTTAATGCGAGACGGTTATTCATTTAAATCAGAGAATAATGGTTGTTCTATTTATATGAGTAATATCTTTTATGGTCATGCACACTTGAAGAGTGGTCTATTTTTATTGAATCTCGATAGTAGTGATACACATATTCATAATGTTGAAACCAAAAGATGCAGAGTTGATAATGATAGTGCAACTTATTTGTGGCACTGCCGTTTAGGTCATATCGGTGTAAAACGCATGAAGAAACTCCATACTGATGGACTTCTGGAATCACTTGATTATGAATCACTTGGTACTTGCGAACCGTGCCTCATGGGCAAGGTGACTAAAACATCGTTCTCCGGAACTATGGAGAGAGCAACAGATTTGTTGGAAATCATACATACAGATGTATGTGGTCCGATGAATATTGAGGCTCGTGGCGGATATCGTTATTTTCTCACCTTCACAGATGATTTGAGCAGATATGGGTATATCTACTTAATGAAGCACAAGTCTGAAACATTTGAAAAGTTCAAAGAATTTCAGAGTGAAGTGGAGAATCATCGTAACAAGAAAATAAAGTTTCTACGATCTGATCGTGGAGGAGAATATTTGAGTTACGAGTTTGGTTTACATCTGAAACAATGCGGAATAGTTTCGCAACTCACGCCACCCGGAACACCACAACGAAATGGTGTGTCCGAACGTCGAAATCGTACTTTACTTGATATGGTGCGATCTATGATGTCTCTTACCGATTTACCGCTATCGTTTTGGGGTTATACTTTAGAGACGGCCGCATTCACGTTAAATAGGGCACCATCAAAATCCGTTGAGACGACGCCTTATGAACTGTGGTTTGGCAAGAAACCAAAGTTGTCGTTTCTTAAAGTTTGGGGCTGCGATGCTTATGTGAAGAAACTTCAACCAGATAAGCTCGAACCCAAATCGGAGAAATGTGTCTTCATAGGATATCCAAAAGAGACTGTTGGATACACCTTCTATCACAGATCCGAAGGCAAGACATTCGTTGCTAAGAATGGATCGTTTCTAGAGAAGGAGTTTCTCTCGAAAGAAGTGAGTGGGAGGAAAGTAGAACTTGATGAGATAACTGTATCTACTCCCTTATTGGAAAGTAGTTCATCACGAGAACCGGTTCCTGTGACGACTACACCAATTAGTGAGGAAGCTAATGATATTGATCATGAAACTTCAGATCAAGTTTCTGCTGAACCTCGTAGGTCTACCAGAGTAAGATCCGCACCAGAGTGGTACGGTAATCCTATTCTGGAAGTCATGTTACTTGACCATGATGAACCTACGAACTATGAGGAAGCGATGATGAGCCCAGATTCCGCAAAATGGCTAGAGGCCATGAAATCTGAGATGGGATCCATGTATGAAAACAAAGTATGGACTTTGGTTGACTTGCCCGATGATCGGCAAGCCATTGAGAATAAATGGATCTTTAAGAAGAAGACTGACGCTGATTGTAATGTAACTGTCTATAAAGCTCGACTTGTTGCGAAAGGTTTTCGACAAGTTCAAGGGGTTGACTACGATGAGACTTTCTCACCCGTAGTGATGCTTAAGTCTGTCCGAATCATGTTAGCTATTGCTGCATTTCATGATTATGAAATTTGGCAAATGGATGTCAAGACTGCATTCTTGAATGGATTTCTAGAAGAAGAGTTGTATATGATGCAGCCGGAAGGTTTTGTTGATCCAAAAGGTGCTAACAAAGTATGCAAGCTCCAGCGTTCCATTTATGGACTGGTGCAAGCATCTCGGAGTTGGAATAAACGCTTTGATAGTGTGATCAAAGCATATGGTTTTATACAGACTTTTGGAGAAGCCTGTATTTACAAGAAAGTGAGTGGGAGCTCTGTAGCATTTCTAGTTTTATATGTAGATGACATATTATTAATTGGAAATGATATAGAATTTCTGGATAGCATAAAGGGATACTTGAATAAAAGTTTTTCAATGAAAGACCTCGGTGAAGCTGCTTACATATTGGGCATCAAGATCTATAGAGATAGATCAAGACGCTTAATAGGACTTTCACAAAGCACATACCTTGACAAAATTTTGAAAAAGTTCAAAATGGATCAGGCAAAGAAAGGATTCTTGCCTGTGCTACAAGGTGTGAAGTTGAGTCAAACTCAATGCCCGACCACAGCAGAAGATAGAGAGAAAATGAAAAATGTTCCCTATGCTTCAGCCATAGGCTCTATCATGTATGCAGTGCTGTGTACCAGACCTGACGTATGCTTAGCAATAAGCTTGGCAGGAAGGTACCAAAGTAATCCAGGAGTGGATCATTGGACAGCGGTCAAGAACATCCTGAAATACCTGAAAAGGACTAAGGATATGTTTCTCGTATATGGAGGTGACAAAGAGCTAGTCGTAAATGGTTACGTCGATGCAAGCTTTGACACTAATCCGGACGATTCTAAATCGCAAACCGGATACGTGTTTTTATTAAACGGTGGAGCTGTAAGTTGGTGCAGTTCTAAACAAAGCATCGTGGCGGGATCTACATGTGAAGCGGAGTACATAGCTGCTTCTGAAGCAGCGAATGAAGGAGTCTGGATGAAGGAGTTCATTTCTGATCTAGGTGTCATACCTAGTGCATCGGGACCAATGAAGATATTCTGTGACAATACTGGTGCAATTGCTTTGGCAAAGGAATCCATATTTCACAAGAGGGCCAAACACATCAAGAGACGCTTCAATTCCATTCGGGATCAAGTCCAAGTGGGAGACATAGAGATTTGCAAGATACATACGGATCTGAATGTTGCAGACCCATTGACTAAGCCTCTCTCACGAGCAAAACATGATCAGCACCAAGACTCCATGGGTGTTAGAATCATTACTATGTAATCTAGATTATTGACTCTAGTGCAAGTGGGAGACTGAAGGAAATATGCCCTAGAGGAAATAATAAAGTTATTATTTATTTCCTCATATCATGATAAATGTTTATTATTCATGCTAGAGTTGTATTAACCGGAAACATGATACATGTGTGAATACATAGACAAAACAATAGTCACTAGTATGCCTCTACTTGACTAGCTCATTAATCAAAGATGGTTATGTTTCCAAACCATAGACATGTGTTGTCATTTGATTAGTGGGATCACATCATTAGGAGAATGATGTGATTGACATGACCCATTCCGTTAGCCTAGCACTTGATCGTTTAGTATACTGCTATTGCTTTCTTCATGACTTATACAAAGTTCCTGCAACTATAAGATTGTGCAACTCCCGTATACAAGAAGAACACTTTGTGTGCTACCAAACGTCACATCGTAACTGGGTGATTATAAAGGTGCTCTACAGGTGTTTCCGAAGGTACATGTTGGGTTGGCATAATTCGAGATTAGGATTTGTCACTCCAATTGTCGGAGAGGTATCTCTGGGCCCTCTCGGTAATACTCATCACCTAAGCCTTGCAAGCATATAACTAATGAGTTAGTTATGAGATGATGTATTACGGAACGAGTAAAGATACTTGGCGGTAACGATATTGAACTAGGTATTGGATACCGACGATCAAATCTCGGGCAAGTAACATACCGATGACAAAGGGAACAAAGTATGTTGTTATGCGGTTTGACCGATAAAGATCTTCGTAGAATATGTAGGCCAATATGGGCATCCAGGTCCCGCTATTGGTTATTGACCGAGAATGGTTCTAGGTCATGTCTACATAGTTCTTGAACCCGTAGGGTCCGCACGCTTAACGTTTTGATGACAGTTTTATTATGAGTTTATAAGTTTTGATGTACCAAAGTTTGTTCGGAGTCCCGGATGTGATCACAGACATGACGAGGAGTCTCGGAATGGTCGAGACATAAAGATTGATATATTGGAAGCCTATATTTGGATATCGGAATGGTTCCGGGTGAAATCGGCATTTTACCGGAGTACCGGGAGGTTACCGGAACCCCCCGGGGGTTAATGGGCCTACATGGGCCAAGAGGGAGAAGAGGGAAGGAGCCAGGAGGGGGCCGCGCGCCCCTCCCCCTCCTAGTCCGAATAGGACAAGGGAAGGGGGGCGGCGCCCCCCCCCCCCTTTCCTTCCCCTCTTCCTCCTCTTTCCCCCCTTCTCCTACTCCTACCTGGAAAAGGGGAGTCCTACTCCCGGTGGGAGTAGGACTCCCCCCCTTGGCGCGCCCTCTAGGCCGGCCGCCTCCTCCCCCCTAGCTCCTTTATATACGGGGGCGGGGGGGCACCCCAAAGACACACAAGTTGATCTACGGATCGTTCCTTAGCCGTGTGCGGTGCCCCCTTCCACCATATTCCACCTCGGTCATATCGTCGCGGAGTTTAGGCGAAGCCCTGCGTCGGTAGAACATCATCATCATCACCACGCCGTCGTGCTGACGGAACTCATCTCCGGAGCTCGGCTGGATCGGAGGCCGGAGATCGTCATCGAGCTGAACGTGTGCTGAACTCGGAGGCTCCGTATGTTCGGTGCTTGGATCAGTCGAATCATGAGGACGTACGACTACATCAACCGCGTTGTGCTAACGCTTCCGCTTACGGTCTACGAGGGTACGTGGACGAACACTCTCCCCTCTCGTTGCTATGCCATCACCATGATCTTGCATGTGCGTAGGAATTTTTTTTGAAATTACTACGTTCCCCAACACAATGTCGGTGTCAAAACCAGCGGATCTCGGGTAGGGGGTCCCGAACTGTGCGTCTAGGCGGATGGTAACAGGAGACAAGGGACACGATGTTTTTACCCAGGTTCGGGCCCTCTCGATGGAGGTAAAAACCTACTCCTGCTTGATTAATATTGATGATATGGGTAGTACAAGAGTGGATCTACCACGAGATCAAGGAGGCTAAACCCTAGAAGCTAGCCTATGGTATGATTGTTGTAATGGTTGTGTTGTCCTACGGACTAAAACCCTCCGGTTTATATAGACATCGGAGAGGGCTAGGGTTACACAGAGTCGGTTACAATGGTAGGAGATCTACATGTCCGTATCGCCAAGCTTGCCTTCCATGCCAAGGAAAGTCCCATCCGGACACGGGACGAAGTCTTCAATCTTGTATCTTCATAGTCTTGGAGTCCGGCTGACGATGATAGTCCGGCTATCCGGACACCCCCTAGTCCAGGACTCCCTCACTTGGGTTCTCCATGCATCAAGTGAGCTAATATCAAATAACCTCTTTTCACCGGCAAGTTTGAAATCATAGTTGAGCTCTTTAATAGCCCAATATGCCTTATGTTCTAGTTCGAGAGGTAAGTGACATGCTTTTCCATAAACCATCTTATACGGATACATACCCATACGATTCTTATATGAAGTTCTATAAGCCCATAATGCATCATCAAGTTTCTTGGACCAATTCTTTCTAGACCTATTGACAGTCTTTTGCAAAATTAATTTGAGCTCTCTATTACTCAATTCAACTTGACCACTAGACTGTGGGTGATAAGGAGATGCAATTCTATGATTAACATCATATTTACCAAGCATTTTACGGAAAGCACTATGAATAAAATGTGAACCACCATCAGTCATTAAATATATAGGGACTCCAAACCTCGGAAAAATAACTTCCTTAAGAATTTTCATAGAAGTGTTATGATCAGCACTACTAGTTGGAATAGATTCTACCCACTTAGTAACGTAATCAACAGCAACTAAAATATGTGTATACCCATTGGAGGCAGGAAAAGGTCCCATATAATCAAAGCCCCAAACATCAAATGGTTCAATAACGAGTGAATAATTCATAGGCATTTCTTGACGTCTACTAATATTACCAATTCTTTGACATTCATCACAAGATAAGACAAACTTACGGGAATCCTTGAAGAGAGTAGGCCAATAAAAACCGGATTGCAATACCTTATGTGCAGTTCTATCTCCAGCGTGGTGTCCTCCATAAGCTTCGGAGTGACACTTGCGTAGGATCTGTTCCTGTTCATGCTCAGGTACACAACGTCTAATAACACCATCTACTCCTTGTTTATAAACATGTGGGTCATCCCAAAAGTAATGTCTCAAATCATAGAAAAACTTTTTCTTTTGCTGGTATGTGAAACTAGGTGGTATGAATTTAGCAATAATGTAATTAGCATAATCAGCATACCAGGGAGTACTACGGGAAGTATTTATGATATTTAATTTCTCATCAGGAAAGCTATCATCAATAGGTAGTGGGTCATCAAGAATATTTTCTAACCTAGACAAGTTGTCCGCGACGGGGTTCTCAGCTCCCTTTCTATCAACAATATGCAAATCAAATTCTTGTAGCAAGAGAACCCATCTAATAAGTCTAGGTTTAGCCTCTTTCTTTTCCATAAGATATTTAATAACAGCATGATCTGTGTGAATGGTTACTTTAGAATCAACAATATAAGGTCTGAACTTATCACAAGCAAATACAACTGCTAAGAGTTCTTTTTCAGTAGTAGCATAATTTCTTTGAGCATTTTCTAGAGTCTTACTAGCATAATGGATAACATTTAATTTCTTATCAACTCTTTGCCCTAGAACAACACCTACAACATAATCACTAGCATCACACATAATTTCAAAGGGTAAATTCCAATCAGGTGGCTGAACAATAGGTGCAGAGATCAATGCCTTCTTAAGTATTTCAAATGCTTCTACACAATCATCATCAAAAACAAATGGTATATCTTTTTGTAATAAATTAGTCAGAGGCCGAGAAATTTTTGAGAAGTCCTTAATGAACCTTCTATAAAATCCGGCATGACCAATGAAACTTCTTATACCTTTGATGTCCTTGGGACATGGCATCTTTTCAATAGCATCAACCTTAGCTTGGTCAACTTCAATACCTCTTTCAGAAACTTTATGCCCCTAGACAATACCTTCGTTAACCATAAAGTGGCACTTTTCCCAATTCAAGACAAGATCAGTTTCTTCACATATCTACAGAACTCGATCAAGATTGCTCAAGCAATCATCAAAAGAAGATCCATAGACGGAGAAGTCGTCCATGAAAACCTCACAAATCTTCTCACAAAAGTTAGAGAATATAGCCATCATGCATCTTTGAAAGGTAGAGGTGCATTACATAAACCAAAAGGCATACGTCTATAAGCAAAATTACCAAAAGGGCATGTAAAAGTAGTCTTTGATTGATCTTTAGCTGACACAGGTATTTGAGAGAACCCAGAATAACCATCTAGAAAGCAATAATGTGTATGTTTGCATAATCTTTCTAGCATTTGATCGATAAAAGGTAAGGGGTAATGATCTTTCTTAGTAGCCTTATTTAATTTATGGAAATCAATTACCATCCTATAACCTGTAATAATTCTTTGCGGAGTCAATTCATCTTTATCATTAGGAACGACAGTAATACCTCCCTTCTTAGGGACAAAATGGACAGGACTTACCCACTGACTACCAGCAACGGGATAAATTATACCTGCCTCCAGAAGCTTTAGTATTTCTTTTCATACCACTTCTGTCATTTTAGGATTAAGCCTTCGTTGATGATCACGAACTAGTTTGGCATCTTCTTCCAGATTTATTTTGTGTTGTGCTACCTCTTGAGCTTGCGTTGGATTTCCCCGAAGAGGAGAGGATAATGCAGCAGAGTAGCGTAAGTATTTCCCTCAGTTTTTGAGAACCAAGGTATCAATCCAGTAGGAGGCCACGCGCAAGTCCCTCGTACCTACACAAAAACAATAGCTCAACGCAACCAACGCGATTAGGGGTTGTCAATCCCTTCACAGTCACTTACGGGAGTGAGATCTGATAGATAATATTTTTGGTATTTTTGATATAAAGATGCAAAGTAAAAATAAAAAGGTAAAGTAAAAGCAAAGCAATAATAAAGTGATGGAAGATTGATATGATGTGAATAGACCCGGGGGCCGTAGGTTTCACTAATGGCTTCTCTCAAGAGCATAAGTATTCTATGGTGGGTGAACAAATTACTGTTGAGTAATTGACAGAATTGAGCATAGTTATGAGAATATCTAGGTATGATCATGTATATAGGCATCACATCCGAGACAAGTAGACCGACTCCTGCCTGCATCTACTACTATTGCTCCACTCATCGACCACTATCCAGCATGCATCTAGAGTATTATGTTCAAGAAAACAGAGTAACGCCTTATGCAAGATGACATGATGTAGAGGGATAGATTCATGCAATAAAACCCCATCTTGTTATCCTCGATGGCAACAATACGATACATGCCTTGCTGCCCCTTCTATCACTGGGAAAGGACACCACAAGATTGAACCCAAAGCTAAGCACTTCTCCCATTGCAAGAAAAACCAATCTAGTTGGCCAAACTAAACTGACAATTCGAAGAGACTTGCAAAGATAACCAATCATACATAAAAGAATACAGAGAAGATTCAAATATTGTTCATAGATAATCTTGATCATAAACCCACAATTCATCGGTCTCAACAAATACACCGCAAAAAGAAGATTACATCGAATAGATCTCCACAAGAGAGTGGGAGAACATTGTATTGAGATCCAAAAAGAGAGAAGAAGCCATCTAGCTACTAGCTATGGACCCGAAGGTCTGAAGTAAACTACTCACACTTCATCGGAGAGGCTATGGTGTTGATGTAGAAGCCCTCCATGGTGGATTCCTCTTATGGCGGAGCTCCGGAACAGGCCCCAAGATGGGATCTCGTGGATACAGAAAGTTGCGGTGGTGGAATTAGGTTTTTGGCTCCGTATCTGATCGTTTGGGGGGTACGTAGGTATATAAAGGAGGAAGGAGTACGTCGGTGGAGCTCCGAGGGGCCTACGAGACAGGGGGGCGCGCCCTAGGGGGGCACGCCTCCACCCTCGTGACCGCCTCGTGGCTTTCTTGACGGAGGGTCCAAGTCTCCTAGGTCTTATCTGATGAGAAAATCACGTTCCCGAAGGTTTCATTCCTTTTGGACTCCGTTTGATATTCCGTTTCTTCGAAACACTGAAATAGGCAAAAAACAGCAATTCTGGGCTGGGCCTCCGGTTAATATATTAGTCCCAAAAGTAATATAAAAGTGGAAAATAGAGCCCAATATAGTCCAAAACTGTAGATAAAGTAGCATGGAGCAATCAAAAATTATAGATACGTCCGAGACATATCAGGCATCCCCAAGCTTAATTCCTGCTCGTCCTCAAGTAGGTAAATGATAAAAAGAGAATTTTTGATGCGGAGTGCTACTTGGCATAATTTCAATGTAATTCTTTTAATTGTGGTATGAATATTCAGATCCGGAAGATTCAAGACAAAAGTTCATATTGACATAAAAAATAATAATACTTCAAGCATACTAACTAAGCAATCATGTCTTCTCAAAATAACATGGCCAAAGAAAGTTATCCCTAGAAAATCATATAGTCTGGCTATGCTCCATCTTCCCCACACAAAATATTTAAATCATGCACAACCCGGATGACAAGCCAAGCAATTGTTTCATACTTATGACATTTTCAAAACTTTTTCAATCTTCACGCAATACATGAGCGTGAGCCATTGATATAGCACTATATGTGGAATAGAATGGTGGTTGTGGAGAAGACAAAAAGAGAGAAGATAGTCTCACATCAACTAGGCGTATCAACGGGCTATGGAGATGCCCATCAATAGATATCAATGTGAGCGAGTAGGGATTGCCATGCAATGGATGCACTAGAGCTATAAGTATATGAAAGCTCAACAAAAGAAACTAAGTGGGTGTGCATTCAATTCGCTTGCTCACGAAGACCTAGGGCATTTTGAGGAAGCCCATCATTGGAATATACAAACCAAGTTTTATAATGAAAAATTCCCACTAGTATATGAAAGTGACAAGATGAGAGACTCTCTATCATGAAGATCTTGGTGCTACTTTGTTGCACAAGTGTGGTAAAAGGATAGTAACATTGTCCCTTCTCTCTTTTTCTCTCATTTTTTCTTCTTTTTTTCCTTTTTTTATTTGGGCCTTTTCTTTCTTTTGGCCCCTTTTTTTTCTTTTTTTTATTTTTCATCCGGAGTCTCATCCCGACTTGGGGGGAATCATGGTTTCTATCATCCTTTCCTCACTTGGGACAATGCTAAAAATGATGATCATCACACTTTTATTTACTTACAACTCAACAATTACAACTCGATACTTAGAACAAATATGACTCTATATGAATGCCTCCGGCGGCGTACCGGGATATGCAATGACTCATGAGTGACATGTATGAAAGAATTATGAACGGTGGCTTTGCCACAAATACGATGTCAACTACATGATCATGCTAAGCAATATGACAATGATGGAGCGTGTCATAATAAACGGAACGGTGGAAAGTTGCATGGCAATATATCTCGGAATGGCTATGGAAATGCCATGATAGGTAGGTATGGTGGCTGTTTTGAGGAAGGTATATGGTGGGTGTATGATACCGGCGAAAGGTGCGCGGTATTAGAGAGGCTAGCAATGGTGGAAGGATGGGAAAGTGCGTATAATCTATGGACTCAACATTAGTCATAAAGAACTCATATACTAATTGCAAAAATCTAGAAGTTATCAAAGCAAAGTATTACGCGCATGCTCCTAGGGGGATAGATTGGTAGGAAAAGACCATCGCTCGTCCCCGACTGCCACTCATAAGGAAGACAATCAAGAAATAAATCATGCTCCGACTTCATCACATAACGGTTCACCATACGTGCATGCTACGGGAATCACAAACCTTAACACAATTATTTCTCAAATTCACAACTACTCAACTAGCATGACTCTAATATCACCATATTAATATCTCAAAACAATTATCAAGCATCAAACTTTTCTTAGTATTCAACGCACTCAAAAGGAAGTTTTACAAATCTTGAATACCAAGCATATTATTATTATTAAGCAAATTACCATGCTATTTAAGACTCTCAAAATAATCTAAGTGAAGCATGAGAGATCAATAGTTTCTATAAAACAAATCCACCACCGTGCTCTAAAAGATATAAGTGAAGTACTAGAGCAAAATTATCAAGCTCAAAAGATATAAGTGAAGCACTATGAGCAAAACTATCAAGCTCAAAAGATATAAGTGAAGCACTATGAGTATTCTAATAAATTCCAATTCATGTATGGCTCTCTCAAAAAGGTGTGTACAGCAAGGATGATTGTGGTAAACTAGCAAGCAAAGACTCAAATCATACAAGACGCTCCAAGCAAAACACATATCATGTGGTGAATAAAAATATAGCTCCAAGTAAAGTTATCGATGGAAGTAGAAGAAAGAGGGGATACCTTCCGAGGCATCCCCAAGCTTCGACTTTTTGGTGTCCTAGGATTATCTTGGGGTTTACATGGGCATCCCCAAGCTTAGGCTCTTGCCACTCCTTGTTCCATAATCCATCAAAAAAATTCACCCAAAACTTGAAAACTTCACAACACAAAACTCAACAGAAATCTCATGAGCTCCGTTAGCGAAAGAAAACAAAAGACCACTTTAAGGTACTGTAATGAACTCATTCTTTAATTATATTGGTGTTAAACCTACCGTATTCCAACTTCTCTATGGTTCATATATTATTTTACTAGCCATAGATTCATCAAAATAAGCAAACAACACACGATAAATAGAATCTGTCAAAAACAGAACAGTCTGTAGCAATCTGTAACTAACGCAAACTTGTGGAACTCCAAAAATTCAGCCAATATAGGAAGAGCTAGGAAATTTGTTTATTGATCATAAGCAATTGGAATCAGTATTTTCTCACGTTCTGATGATTTTTAATAATTGTTTTCGTGAGCAGAAAGTTTCTTGAAATTACAGCAGGATCAAATAACTATCATCCAAGAAGATCCTATAGGTTTAACTTGGCACAAACACTAATTAAAAGATAAAACCACATCTAAACAGAAAGTAGATGGATTATTTATTCCTAAACAGAAACAAAAACAAAAAACTAAAAATAAAATTGGGTTGCCTCCCAACAAGCGCTATCGTTTAACGCCCCTAGCTAGGCATAAAAGCAAGGATAGATCTAGGTATTGCCATCTTTGGTAGGCAATCCATAAGTGGCTCTCATGATAGATTCATATGGTAATTTTATTTTCTTCCTAGGGAAGTGTTCCATCCCCTTCTTTAATGGAAATTGGAATCTAATATTCCCTTCCTTCATATCAATAATTGCACCAATCGTTCTAAGGAAAGGTCTACCAAGAATAATAGGACATGAAGGATTGCAATCTATATCAAGAACGATAAAATCTATAATTCCTATTTGCAACAATAAGAACATCATTAATCCTTCCCATAGGTTTCTTAATAGTGGAATCCGCAAGGTGCAAGTTTAGAGAGCAATCATCAAAATCTCGGAAACCTAGCAAATCACACAAAGTTTTGGGAATAGTGGAAACACTAGCACCCAAATCACATAAAACATAAAATTCATGATCCTTAATCTTTATTTTAATAGTTGGTTCCCACTCATCATAAAGTTTTCTAGGGATAGAAACTTCCAACTCAAGTTTTTCTTCATAAGATTGCATCAAAGCATCAACGATATGTTTAGTAAACGCTTTATTTTGGCTATAAGCATGAGGAGAATTTAGCACGGATTGCAACAAGGAAATACAATCAATTAAAGAACTACTTTCATAATTAAATTCCTTGAGATCCAAAATAGTGGGTTTAACAACATCTAGAGTTTCATTCTTTTCAATCCCACTTTTATCAATTTCATCATCAAGATCTAAAAACTCAGAATTCTTAGAACGCCTTCTAGGTAAAGGTAGATCATATTCAGTTTCATCAAGATTCATACTAAAAAACAAAGATTTGATAGGGGACACATCAATAGGGATTGGAAGAACACGCTTTAATAAAGGCATCTTTCGTAGCACGCATCCTAGCGGTTCTTTCCTTGCACTCATCAATGGAAATTCTCATGGCTTTGAGGGACTCATTGATATCATGCTTAGGAGGAATAGATCTAAGATTTAAAGAATCAATATCAAGAGAAATCCTATCAATGTTCCTAGCCAATTCATCAACTTTAAGCAATTTTTCTTCAAGCAAAGCATTGAAATTATTTTGCGAATTCATAAATTATTTAACACTAGTATCAAATTCAGAGGGAATCTTATTAAAATTTCCATAAGCATTGTTGTAGGAATTTCCATAATTATTAGAGGAATTACTAGGATAAGGCCTAAGATTAAAATTCCCTCTATACGCGTTGTTACCAAAATTATTCCTACCAACAAAATTCACATCCATAGATTCATTATTATTCTCAATCAAAGTAGATAAAGGCATATCATTAGGATTAGAAGAAACACTCTTAGTAGCAAATAACTTCATAAGTTCATCCATCTTTTCACTCAAAACATTAATTTCTTCTATCGCATGCACTTTTTTATTAGTAGATCTTTCGGTGTGCCATTGAGAATAATTAACCATAATATTATCAAGGAGTTTAGTAGCATCTCCTAAAGTGATTTCCATACAAGTGCCTCCCGCGGCCGAATCTAAAAGATTTCTAGAAGCAAAATTCAATCCGGCATAAAAGTTTTGTATAATCATCCACAAATTTAAACCATGAGTAGGGCAATTACGTATCATTAATTTCATTCTCTCCCAAGCTTGTGCAACATGTTCATGATCAAGTTGCTTAAAATTCATAATATCGTTCCTAAGAGAGATGATCTTAGCGGGAGGAAAATACTTAGAGATAAAAGCATCTTTGCACTTGTTCCAAGAATCAATACTATTTTTAGGCAAAGACGAAAACCAAGCTTTAGCACGATCTCTAAGCGAAAAAGGAAATAGCTTCAATTTAACAATATCATTATCGACATCTTACTTCTTTTGCAAATCACATAAATCAACGAAGCTATTTAGATGAGTAGCGACATCTTCACTAGGAAGGCCGGTGAATTGATCTTTCATAACAAGATTCAACAAAGCAGTATTGATTTCACAAGATTCAGTATTGGTAAGCGAAGCAATCGGAGTGCTAAGGAAATCATTGTTGGTGGTATTGGTAAAGTCACACAATTTGGTATTATCTTGAGCCATCGCGACAAACAAGCAATCCAACACACGAGCAAACAAAGGCAAGTGAGAAAAAGGCAAACGGAAAAGAGAGGAGGAGATTGGAAAAGAGAGGGCAAATAAAACGTCAAGGGTGAAGTGGGGGAGAGGAAAACAAGAGGCAAATGACAAATAATGTAATGCGGGAGATAGGGAATTGTGATGGGTACTTGGTATGTTGACTTTTGCATAGACTCCCCGGCAACGGAGCTAGAAATTCTTCTTGCTACCTCTTGAGCTTGCGTTGGATTTTCCCGAAGAGGACAGGATAATGCAGCAGAGTAGCGTAAGTATTTCCCTCAGTTTTTGAGAACCAAGGTATCAATCCAGTAGGAGGCCACACGCAAGTCCCTCGTACCTACACAAAAACAATAGCTCAACGCAACCAACGCGGTTAGGGGTTGTCAATCCCTTCACGGTCACTTACGGGAGTGAGATCTAATAGATAATATTTTTGGTATCTTTGATATAAAGATGCAAAGTAAAAATAAAAAGGTAAAGTAAAAGCAAAGCAATAATAAAGTGATGGAAGATTGATATGATGAGAATAGACCCGGGGGCCATAGGTTTCACTAATGGCTTCTCTCAAGAGCATAAGCATTCTATGGTGGGTGAACAAATTACTGTTGAGCAATTGACAGAATTGAGCATAGTTATGACAATATCTAGGTATGATCATGTATATAGGCATCACGTCCGAGACAAGTAGACCGACTCATGCCTGCATCTACTACTATTACTCCACTCATCACTGCTATCCAGCATGCATCTAGAGTATTAAGTTCAAGAAAACAGAGTAACGCCTTAAGCAAGATGACATGATGTAGAGGGATAGATTCATGCAATATGATAAAACCCCATCTTGTTATCCTCGATGGCAACAATACAATACGTGCCTTGCTGCCCCTTCTGTCACTCGGAAAGAACACCGCAAGATTGAACCCAAAGCTAAGCACTTCTCCCATTGCAAGAAAAACCAATCTAGTTGGCCAAACTAAACTGACAATTCGAAGATACTTGCAAAGATAACCAATCATACATAAAAGAATTCAGAGAAGATTCAAATATTGTTCATAGATAATCTTGATCATAAACCCACAATTCATCGGTCTCAGCAAACACACCGCAAAAAGAAGATTACATCGAATAGATCTCCACGAGAGAGGGGAAGAATATTGTATTGAGATCCAAAAAGAGAGAAGAAGCCATCTAGCTACTAGCTATGGACCCGAAGGTCTGAAGTAAACTACTCGCACATCATCGGAGAGGCTATGGTGTTGATGTAGAAGCCCTCCGTGGTGGATTCCTCTTCCGGCGGAGCTCCGGAATAGGCCCCAAGATGGGATCTCGTGGATACAGAAAGTTGCGGCGGTGGAATTAGGTTTTTGGCTCCATATCTGATCGTTTGGGGGTACGTAGGTATATATAGGAGGAAGGATTATGTCGGTGGAGCTCCAAGGGGCCCACGAGGCAGGGGGCGCGCCCTAGGGGGGGCGCTCCACCCTCATGACCGCCTCGTGGCTACCTTGACGGAGGGTCCAAGTCTCCTGGGTCTTATCTGATGAGAAAATCACGTTCCCCAAAGTTTCATTCCGTTTGGACTCCGTTTGATATTCCGTTTCTTCGAAACGCTGAAATAGGCAAAAAATAGCAATTCTGGGCTGGGCCTCCGGTTAATAGGTTAGTCCCAAAAGTAATATAAAAGTGGAAAATACAGCCCAATATAGTCCAAAACAGTAGATAAAGTAGCATGGAGCTGTTCTGCCAGGGAAACTTCCCTCCCGGAGGGGGAAATCATCGCCATCGTCATCACCAACGCATGTATAATTTTTTTTGATTGCTCCATATGTATCTACTGTTGGTGATGGCGAAGATACGTTGGTGATGATGATGGCGATGATATCCCCCTCCGGGAGGGAAGTTTCCCCGGCAGAACATCTCCATGCTACTTTATCTACAGTTTTGGACTATATTGGGCTCTATTTTCCACTTTTATATTACTTTTGGGACTAATCTATTAACCGGAGGCCCAGCCCAGAATTGCTGTTTTTTGCCTATTTCAATGTTTCGAAGAAACGGAATATCAAACGGAGTCCAAACGGAATGAAACCTCCAGTAACATGATTTTCTAATCAGATAAGACCCAGGAGACTTGGACCCTCCGTCAAGAAAGCCACGAGGCGGTCACGAGGGTGGAGGGTGCCCCCCTAGGGCGCGCCCCCTGCCTCGTGGGACCCTCGGAGCTCCACCGGCGTACTCCTTCCACCTATATATACCTACGTTCCCCCAAATGATCAGATACGGAGCCAAAAACCTAATTCCACCGCCGCAACTTTCTGTATCCATGAGATCCCGTCTTGGGGCCTGTTCCAGAGCTCCGCTGGAAGAGGAATCCACCACAGAGGGCTTCTACATCAACACCATAGCCTCTCCGATGAAGTGTGAGTAGTTTACTTCAGACCTTCGGGTCCATAGCTAGTAGCTAGATGGCTTCTTCTCTCTTTTTGGATCTCAATACAATGTTCTCCCCCTCTCTCGTGGAGATCTATTCGATGCTTCTTTTTGTGGTGTGTTTGTTGAGACTGATGAATTGTGGGTTTATGATCAAGATTATCTATGAACAATATTTTGAATCTTCTCCGAATTCTTTTATGTATGATTGGTTATCTTTGCAAGTCTCTTCGAATTGTCAGTTTAGTTTGGCCAGCTAGATTGGTTTTTCTTGCAATGGGAGAAGTGCTTAGCTTTGGGTTCAATCTTGCGGTGTCCTTTCCCAGTGACAGAAGGGGCAGCAAGGCACGTATTGTATTGTTGCCATCGAGGATAACAAGATGGGGTTTTTATCATATTGCATGAATCTATCCCTCTACATCATGTCATCTTGCTTAAGGCGTTACTCTGTTTTCTTGAACTTAATACTCTAGATGCATGCTGGATAGCGGTCGATGAGTGGAGTAATAGTAGTAGATGCAGGCAGGAGTCGGTCTACTTGTCTCGGACGTGATGCCTATATGCATGATCATACCTAGATATTCTCATAACTATGCTCAATTCTGTCAATTGCTCAACAGTAATTTGTTCACCCATCATAGAGTACTTATGCTCTTGAGAGAAGCCACTAGTGAAACCTATGGCCCCCGGGTCTATTCTCATCATATCAATCCTCCATCACTTTATTATTGCTTTGCTTTTACTTTACCTTTTTATTTTTACTTTGCATCTTTATATCAAAAATACCAAAAATATTATCTATCAAATCTCACTCCCGTAAGTGACCATGAAGGGATTGACAACCCCTAATCGTGTTCGTTGTGTTGAGCTATTGTTCTTGTGTAGGTACGAGGGACTTGCGCGTGGCCTCCTACTTGATTGATACCTTGGTTCTCAAAAACTGAGGGAAATACTTATGCTACTCTGCTGCATTATCCTCTCCTCTTCGGGGAAATCCAACGCGAGCTCAAGAGGTAGCAAGAAGAATTTCTGGCGCCGTTGCCGGGGAGTCTACGCAAAAGTCAACATACCAAGTACCCATCACAATTCCCTGTCTCCTGCATTACATTATTTGCCATTTGCCTCTCGTTTTCCTCTCCCCCACTTCACCCTTGTCGTTTTATTTGCCCTCTCTTTGCCAATCTCCTCCTCTCTTTTATGTTTGCCTCTGTTTGCTCTTGTGTTAGTTGCTTGCTTGTTGTTATGTCTGAAATTGGGGAAATTATTGCCGATATGGACAATAATAATAACATGGAAAATTCTGATGCTCCGGCTGAAGAACCCCCTACCTTGCATACAAAAAGATTTCGAATTGGTAGTGGTAATATTATTGGAAAGGGAGTTATTCAAGATTTCTTTACTTGTGTCGGTGCTTTGCCTTCTATGGGCAGTTCTATTCTTCATAGAACTAGTAGTCTTGCGGACGCTATTGCCATGCTTATCGTTGAACTTGAAAGGCAATTTATGCATATGCATCCTTCCATACAAAGGATTTTCCTAGAATTTTCTAATATCGAGCATTCCTCTGTTAAGCGTGCCGCTACAATCTTTTTGGCTCATGAATTCAGATTTATAATAAAAGAGGCCAAAGAGATCTTTGCGCATTATAGGGTGGACGCTGGCCGTCCTACCATAGAATCTATCCTCTTTGATCAAGAAGAAATAATGCGTTTTCAATCTATTGACTATGTTGCTTTCAATGAAAATCTTAGAAAAAAGGAGCTTGCCAATATTTTAATTGATAGAATCTCTGAACTTAATGATGATTTGGATATTAGAAATAATGAGCTAGGATACTCTCTTGACTATAGGCTCACAAGGTTCTATCAAAAGAATGCTTATAATGATGAATTGGTTGTGCAGTACGAAGGGCCGAAAGAGGAACCTATACCTCCTAAAATTGATCTTGGTGATTTTTGCCCAATTAAGTTTAGCCCTTTTGATTACTTTTGCTTACCTCAAAAAAAACTTGCTGCTGAACGTAGGGAGTATGAAATGAGTTTCACCGATCTATCTTATTACTACAGCACTACCTAGATCAATCCTTGCTTTTATGCCTAGCTAGGCGCATTAAACGATAGCGCTTGTTGGCAGGCAACCCAATTTTATTTTTAGTGTTTTTGTTTTTGTTTCTGTTAAATTATCCATCTACTTTATGTTTAGATGTGGTTTTATCTTTTAATTAGTGTTTGTGCCAAGTTAAACCTATAGGATCTTCTTGGATGATAGTTATTTGATCCTGCTGTAATTTCAAAAACTTTCTGTTCACGAAAACAATTACTAAAAATCATCAGAACGTGATAAAATACTGATTCCAATTGCTGCTGATCAATAAAAAATTGCCTAGGTCTTCCTATTTTGGCTGAATTTTTTGAGTTCCATAAGTTTGCGTGAGTTACAGATTGCTACAGACTGTTCTGTTTTTGACAGATTCTATTTATCGTGTGTTGTTTGCTTATTTTGATGAATCTATGGCTAGTAAAATAATATATGAACCATAGAGAAGTTGGAATACGGTAGGTTTAACACCAATATAATTAAAGAATGAGTTCATTACAGTACCTTAAAGTGGTCTTTTGTTTTCTTTCGCTAACGGAGCTCACGAGATTTCTGTTGAGTTTTGTGTTGTGAAGTTTTCAAGTTTTGGGTGAATTTTTTTGATGGATTATGGAACAAGGAGTGGCAAGATCCTATGCTTTGGGATGCCCATGGCACACCCAAGATAATCCAAGGACACCACAAAGTCAAAGCTTGGGGATGCCCCGGAAGGCATCCCCTCTTTCTTCTACTTCCATCGGTAACTTTACTTTGAGCTATATTTTTATTCACCACATGATATGTGTTTTGCTTGGAGCGTCTTGTATGATTTGATTCTTTGCTTGCTAGTTTACCACAATCATCCTTGCTGTACACACCTTTTTGAGAGAGCCATACATGAATTGGAATTTATTAGAATACTCATAGTGCTTCACTTATATCTTTTGAGCTTGATAGTTTTGCTCATAGTGCTTCACTTATATCTTTTGAGCTTGATAATTTTGCTCTAGTACTTCACTTATATCTTTTAGAGCACGGTGGTGGATTTGTTTTATAGAAACTATTGATCTCTCATGCTTCACTTAGATTATTTTGAGTCTTAAATAGCATGGTAATTTGCTTAATAATATGCTTGGTATTCAAGATTTGTAAAACTTCCTTTTGAGTGCGTTGAATACTAAGAAAAGTTTGATGCTTGATAATTGTTTTGAGATATGAAGATGGTGATATTAGAGTCATGCTAGTTGAGTAGTTGTGAATTTGAGAAATACTTGTGTTAAGGTTTGTGATTCCCGTATCATGCACGTATGGTGAACCGTTATGTGATGAAGTCGGAGCATGATTTATTTGTTGATTGTATTCCTTATGAGTGGTGGTCGGGGACGAGCGATGGTATTTTCCTACCAATCTATCCCCCTAGGAGCATGCGCGTAATACTTTGCTTTGATAAGTTCTAGATTTTTGCAATTAGTATATGAGTTCTTTATGACTAATGTTGAGTCCATGGATTATACACACTTTCCCATCCTTCCACCATTGCTAGCCTCTCTAATATCGCGCACCTTTCGCCGGTATCATACACCCACCATATACCTTCCTCAAAACAGCCACCATACCTACCTATCATGGCATTTCCATAGCCATTCCGAGATATATTGCCATGCAACTTTCCACCGTTCCGTTTATTATGACACGCTCCATCATTGTCATATTGCTAGCATGATCATGTAGTTGACATCGTATTTGTGGCAAAGCCACCGTTCATAATTCTTTCATACATGTCACTCTTGATTCATTGCATATCCCGGTATACCGCCGAAGGCATTCATATAGAGTCATATTTGTTCTAAGTATCGAGTTGTAATTGTTGAGTTGTAAGTAAATAAAAGTGTGATGATCATCATTTTTAGAGCATTGTCCCAAGTGAGGAAAGGATGATGGAGACTATGATTCCCCCACAAGTCGGGATGAGACTCCGGACAAAAAATATAAAAAAGAAAAGAAAAAAATAGGCCATAAAGAAAGGCCCAAATAAAAAAATGAGAGAAAAGAGAGAAGGGACAATGTTACTATCCTTTTACCACACTTGTGCTTCAAAGTAGCACCAAGATCATCATGATAGAGAGTCTCTCATTTTGTCACTTTCATATACTAGTGGGAATTTTTCATTTATAACTTGGCTTGTATATTCCAATGATGGGCTTCCTCAAAATGCCCTAGGTCTTTGTGAGCAAGCGAGTTGGATGCACACACACTTAGTTTCTTTTGTTTAGCTTTCATATACTTATAGCTCTAGTGCATCCGTTGCATGGCAATCCCTACTCACTCACATTGATATCTATTGATGGGCATCTCCATAGCCCGTTGATACGCCTAGTTGATGTGAGACTATCTTCCCTCTTTTTGTCTTCACCACAACCACCATTCTATTCCACATATAGTGCTATATCCATGGCTCACGCTCATGTATTGCGTGAAGATTGAAAAAGTTTTGAGAATGTCATAAGTACGAAACAATTGCTTGGCTTATCATCGGGGTTGTGCATGATTTAAATATTTTGTGTGGGGAAGATGGAGCATAGCCAGACTATAGGATTTTGTAGGGATAACTTTCTTTGGCCATGTTATTTTGAGAAGACATGATTGCTTAGTTAGTATGCTTGAAGTATTATTATTTTTATGTCAATATGAACTTTTGTCTTGAATCTTTCAGATCTGAATGTTCATACCACAATTAAGAAGAATTGCATTGAAATTATGCCAAGTAGCACTCCGCATCAAAAATTCTCCTTTTATCATTTACCTACACGAGGACAAGCAGGAATTAAGCTTGGGCATGCTTGATACGTCTCCAACGTATCTATAATTTTTTATTGCTCCATGCTACTTTATCTACTGTTTTGGACTATATTGGGCTTTATTTTCCACTTTTATATTACTTTTGGGACTAACGTATTAACCGGAGGCCCAGCCCAGAATTGTTGTTTTTTGCCTATTTCAGTGTTTCGAAGAAACGGAATATCGAACGGAGTCCAAACGGAATGAAACCTTCGGTAACGTGATTTTCTCATCAGATAAGACCCAGGAGACTTGGACCCTCCGTCAAGAGAGCCATGAGGCGGTCACGAGGGTGGAGGGCGCCCCTCCTAGGGTGCACCCCCTGCCTCGTGGGCCCCTCGAGGCTCCACCGACGTACTCCTTCCTCCTATATATACCTACGTGCCCCCAAACGATCAGATACGGAGCCAAAAACCTAATTCCACCACCGCAACTTTCTGTATCCACGAGATCCCATCTTGGGGCCTGTTCCGAAGCTCTGCCGGAAGAGGAATCCACCACGGAGGGCTTCTACTGAAGGAAATATTCCCTAGAGGCAATAATAAAGTTATTATTTATTTCCTTATATCATGATAAATGTTTATTATTCATGCTAGAATTGTATTAACCGGAAACATAATACATGTGTGAATACATAGACAAACAAAGTGTCACTAGTATGCCTCTACTTGACTAGCTCGTTGATTAAAGATGGTTAAGTTTCCTAACCATAGACATGAGTTTTCATTTGATTAACAGGATCACATCAATAGGAGAATGATGTGATTGACATGACCCATTTCGTTAGCTTAGCACTTGATTGTTTAGTATGTTGCTATTGCTTTCTTCATGACTATGAGATTATGCAACTCCCGTTTACCGGAGGAACACTTTATGTGCTACCAAACGTCACAACGTAACTGGGTGATTATAAAGGTGCTCTACAGGTGTCTCCGAAGGTACTTGTTGGGTTGGCGTATTTCGAGATTAGGATTTGTCACTCCGATTGTCGGAGAGGTATCTCTGGGTCCTCTCGGTAATGCACATCACTTAAGCCTTGCAAGCAATGCAACTAATAAGTTAGTTGCGAGATGATGTATTACGGAACGAGTAAAGAGACTTGCTGGTAACAAGATTGAACTAGGTATTGAGATACCGACGATCGAATCTTGGGCAAGTAACATACCAATGACAAAGGGAACAACGTATGTTGTTATGCGGTCTGACCGATAAAGATCTTCGTAGAATATGTGGGAGCCAATATGAGCATCCAGGTTCCGCTATTGGTTATTGATCGGAGACGTGTCTCGGTCATGTCTACATTGTTCTCGAACCCGTAGGGTCCGCACGCTTAACGTTACGATGACATCTTCATTATGAGTTTATGAGTTTGATGTACCGAAGGAGTTCGGAGTCCCGGATGAGATCGGGGACATGACGAGGAGTCTCGAAATGGTCGAGACATAAAGATCGATATATTGGACGACTATATTCGGACTTCGTAAAGGTTCCGAGTGGTTCGGGTATTTTTTGGAGTACCGGAGAGTTACGGGAATTCGCCGGGGAGTATATGGGCCTTATTGGGCCATACGGGAATAAAGGAGAGAGGCCAAAAGGAAGGAGGCGCCCCCCCCCCCTCTGGTCTGAATTGGACAAGGGGTGCAGCCCCCTTTTCCTTGTTCCTCTCCCCCTCTTTCCTTCTCTCCTACTCCAACAAGGGAAGGAGGAGTCCTACTCCCGGTGGGAGTAGGACTCCACCCTTGGTGCACCCTCCTCCTAGGCCGGCCGCCTCCCCCTTGCTCCTTTATATACGGGGGCAGGGGGCACCCCATAGACACAACAATTGATCCTTGAGATCTATTAGCCGTGTGCGGTGCCCCCCTCCACCATAGTCCACCTCGATAATATCATAGCGGTGCTTAGGTGAAGCCCTGCGTCGGTAGAACATCATCATCGTCACCACGACATCATGCTAACGGAACTCTTCCTCAAAGCTCGGCTGCATCGGAGTTCGAGGGACGTCATCGAGCTGAACGTGTGCAGAACTCGGAGGTGCCGTGCTTTCGGTACTTGGATCAGTCAGATCGTGAAGACGTACGACTACATCAACCGCGTTGTCATAATGCTTCTGCTATCGGCCTATGAGAGTACGTAGACAACACTCTCCCCTCTCGTTGCTATGCATCACCATGATCTTGTGTGTGCGTAGGAAATTTTTTGAATTTACTACGTTCCCCAACAGTGGCATCCAAGCCTAGGTTTTATGCGTTGATGTTATATGCACGAGTAGAACACAAGTGAGTTGTGGGCGATATAAGTCATACTGGTTACCAGCATGTCCTACTTTGGTTCGGCGGTATTGTTGGATGAAGCGGCCCGGACCGACATTACGCGTACGCTTACGCGAGACTGGTTCTACCGACGTGCTTTGCACACAGGTGGCTGGCGGGTGTCAGTTTCTCCAACTTTAGTTGAACCGAGTGTGGCTACGCCCGGTCCTTGCGAGGGTTAAAACAGCACCAACTTGACAAACTATCGTTGTGGTTTTGATGCGTAGGTAAGAACGGTTCTTGCTAAGCCTAGTAGCAGCCACGTAAAACTTGCAACAACAAAGTAGAGGACGTCTAACTTGTTTTTGCAGGGCATGTTGTGATGTGATATGGTCAAGACGTGATGAGATATAAGTTGTTGTATGAGATGATCATGTTTTCTTGAAGTTATCGGCAACTGGCAAAAGCCTAATGGTTGTCTCTCTATTGCATAAGATGCAAGCACCAAATAATTGCTTTACTTTATCGCTATGTGATAGCAATAGTTACAAGAGCAATTGTTGGCGAGACGACTATGTGACAACACATTGATATAGATCAAGATGATGGAGATCATGGTGTCATGCCGGTGATGATAGAGATCATGACAGTACTTTGGATATGGAGATCAAAGGCGCAAGATGATCATGGCCATATCATGTCACATATTTTGATTGCATATGATGTTTATCTTTTATACATCTTATTTTGCTTAGTTCGGCGGTAGCTTTATAAGATGATCTCTCACTAAATTATCAAGGAATAAGTGTTCTCCCTGAGTATGCACTATTGCGAAAGTTCTTCGTGTTGAGACACCACGTGATGATCGGGTGTGATAGGCTCTACGTTCAAATACAACGGGTGCAAAACAGTTGCACATGCGGAATACTCAGGTTAAACTTGACGAGCCTAGCATATAACAGATATGGCCTCGGAACACGGAGACTGAAAGGTCGAGCGTGAACATATAGTAGATATGATCAACATAGTGATGTTCACCATTGAAACTACTCCATCTCACGTGATGATCGGACATGGTTTAGTTGATTTGGATCACGTGATCACTTAGAGGATTAGAGGGATGTCTATCTAAGTGGGAGTTCTTAAGTAATATGATTAATTGAACTTAAATTTATCATGAACTTAGTCCTGATAGTATTTGGCAAATTATGTTGTAGATCAATAGCTCGCGTTGTTGCTTCCCTATGTTTATTTTGATATGTTCCTAGAGAAAAACTGTGTTGAAAGATGTTAGTAGCAATGATGCGGATTGGATCCGTGATCTGAGGTTTATCCTCATTACTGCACAGAAGAATTATGTCCTTGATGCACCTCTAGGTGACAAAACTATTGCAGGAGCAGATGCAGACGTTATGAACGTTTGGCTAGCTCAAAAATGATGACTACTTGATAGTTTAGTGCACCATGCTTAAACGGCTTAGAATCGGGACTTCAAAGACGTTTTGAACTTCATGGACCATATGAGATGTTCCAGGAGTTGAAGTTAATATTTCCAGCAAATACCCGAGTTGAGAGATATGAAGTCTCCAACAAGTTCTATAGCTAAAAGATGGAGGAGAATCGCTCAACTAGTGAGCATGTGCTCAGATTGTCTGGGTACTTCAATCGCTTGAATCAAGTGGGAGTTAATCTTCCAGATAAGATAGTGATTGACAGAATTCTCTAGTCACCATCACTAAGTTACTAGAACTTCGTGATGAACTATAGTATGCAAGGGATGACGAAAACAATTCCCGAGCTCTTCGTGATGTTGAAATCGACGAAGGTAGAAATCAAGAAAGAGAATCAAGTGTTGATGATTGACAAGACCAGTAGTTTCAAGAAAAGGGCAAAGGGAAAGAAAGGGAAACTTCAAGTAGAATGGCAAACAACTTGTCACTCCCGTGAAGAAGACCAAAGCTGGACCAAAGCCTGAAACTGAGTGCTTACACTGCAAAGGAAATGGTCACTGGAAGCGGAAATGCCCTGAATATTTGGTGGATAAGAAGGATGGCAAAGTGAACAAGGGTATATTTGATATACAGGTTATTGATGTGTGCCTTACTAGTGTTTATAGTAGCCCCTAGGTATTTGATACTTGTTCGGTTGGTAAGATTAGTAACTCGAAACAGGAGTTACAGAATAAATAGAGACTAGTTGAAGGGGAAATGACAATGAGTGTTGGAAGTAGTTCCAAGATTGATATGATCATCATCGCACACTCCCTATACTTTCGAGATTAGTGTTGAACCTAAATAAGTGTTATTTGGTGTTTGTGTTGAGCATAAATATGATTTGATCATGTTTATTGCAATACGGTTATTCATTTAAGTTAGAGAACAATTGTTGTTCTGTTTACATGAATAGAACCTTCTATGGTCATATACACAAACGAAAATGGTTTGTTGGATCTCGATCGTAGTGATACACATATTCAGAATATTGAAGCCAAAAAGATGCAAAGTTAATAATGATAGTGCAACTTATTTGTGGCACTTCCGTTTAGGTCATATTGGTGTAAAGCGCATGAAGAAACTCCATGGTAATGGACTTTGGAATCACTTGATTATGAATCACTTGATGCTTGCAAACCATGCCTCATGGGCAAGATGACTAAGACTCCGTTCTCCGGAACAATGGAGTGAGCAACAGATTTGTTGGAAATCATACATACTGATGTATGTGGTCTAATGAATATTAAGGCTCGTGACAAGTATCATTATTTTCTGACCTTCACAGATGATTTGAGCAGATATGGGTATATCTACTTGATGAAACATAAGTCTGAAACATTTGAAAAGTTCAAAGAAGTTCAGAGTGAAGTGGAAAATCATTGTAACAAGAAAAATAAAGTTTCTACGATCTGATCGTGGAGACGAATATTTGAGTTACGAGTTTGGTCTTCATTTGAAACAATGTGAAATACTTTCGCAACTCACGCCACCTGGAACACCACAATGTAATGGTGTGTCCGAATGTCGTAATCGTACTTTACTAGATATGGTGTGATCTATGATGTCTCTTATCAGTTCACCACTATCGTTTTGGGGTTATGCATTAGAGATAGCTGCATTCACGTTTAATAGGGCACCATCTAAATCCGTTGAGACGACACCGTATGAACTATGGTTTAGCAGTAAACCTAAGCTATCGTTTGTTAAAGTTTGGAGTTGTGATGCTTATATGAAAAAGGTTTTCAACCTGAGCTCGAACCCAAATCGGAGAAGTGCGTCTTCATAGAATACCCAAAGGAAACTGTTGGCTACACCTTCTATCATAGATCTGCAGGCAAAACATTCGTTGCTAAGAATGGATCCTTTCTAGAGAAAGGAGTTTCTCGCGAAAGAAGTGAGTGGGAGGAAAGTAGAGCTTGACAAGGTAATTTGTACCTTCTCCCGAACTGGAAAGTAGTTCATCACAGAAATCAGTTCCAGTGATTCCTACACCAATTAGTGAGGAAGCTAATGATGATGATCATGAAACTTCAGGTCAAGTTACTACAAAACCTCGTAGGTCTTCCAAAGTACAGTCCGCACCAGAGTGGTATGGTAATCCTGTTCTGGAAGTCATGTTACTAGACCATGATGAACCTACGAACTATGAGGAAGCGATCATGAGCCCAGATTCCGCGAAATGGCTTGAGGCCATGAAATCTGAGATGGGATCCATGTATGAGAACAAAGTGTGGACTTTGGTTGACTTGCCCGATGATCGGCAAGCCATAAAATAAATGGATCTTCAAGAGGGAGACGGACGATGATAGTAGTGTTACTATCTACAAAGCTAGAATTGTCGCAAAAAGGTTTTCGACAAGTTCAAGGTGTTGACTATGATGAGAGTTTCTCACTCGTATCTATGCTTAAGTCCGTCCGAATCATGTTAGCAATTGCCGCATTTTATGAAATCTGGCAAATGGATAAACAAAACTGCATTCCTTAATGGATTTATTAAAGAAGAGTTGTATATGCTGCAACCAGAAAGTTTTGTCAATCCAAAAGGTGCTAACAAAATATGCAAGCTCCAGCGATCCATCTATGGACTGGTGCAAGCATCTCAGAGTTGGAATATACGCTTTGATAAGTTGATCAAAGCATATAGTTTTATACAGACTTGCGGTGAAGCCTGTATTTACAAGAAAGTGAGTGGGAGCACTACATCATTTCTGATAAGTATATGTGAATGACATACTGTTGATCGGAAATAATGTAGAATTTTCTGTAAAGCATAACGGAGTATTTGAAAGGAGTTTTTCAAAGAAAGACCTCGATGAAGCTGCTTACATATTGAGCATCATGATCTATAGAGATAGATCAAGACGCTTGATAATTTTTTTTCAGCAAGTAAAAACCTTAACAAGATTTTCAAGTAGTTCAAAATGGAACAGTCAAAGAAGGAGTTCTTGCATGTGCTACAAGGTGTGAAGTTGAGTGAAGACTCAAAACCCGACCACGTCAGAAAATAGAACGAGAATGAAAAAGTCATTCCCTATGCCTCAACCATAGGTTCTACAAAGTATGCCATGCTGTGTACCAGACCTACTGTATACCCTGCCCTGAGTTTGGCAAAGGGAGTACAATAGTGATCTAGGAGTAGATCACTGGACATTGGTCAAAATTATCCTTAGAGGAATAAGGATATGTTTCTCGATTATGGAGGTGACAAAAGGTTCGTCGTAAAGGGTTACGTCGATGCAAGCTTTGACACTGATCCAAATAACTCTAAGTCTCAATCTGGATACATATTGAAAGTGGGAGCAATTAGCTAGAGTAGCTCCCAAGCAAAACATGAACCGTTGACTAAAATTATCTCACAAGCAAAACATGATCACACCTTAGTACTCTTTGTGTGTTAATCACATAGCGATGTGAACTAGATTACTGACTCTAGTAAACCCTTTGGGTGTTGGTCACATGTCGATGTGAACTATGGGTGTTAACCGCATAAAGATGTGAACTATTGATGTTAAATCACATGGCGATGTGAACTAGATTATTGACTCTACTGCAAGTGGGAGACTGAAGGAAATATGCCCTAGAGGCAATAATAAAGTTATTATTTATTTCCTTATATCATGATAAATTTTTATTATTCATGCTAGAATTGTATTAACCGGAAACATAACACATGTGTGAATACATAGGCAAACAAAGTGTCACTAGTATGCCTCTACTTGACTAGCTCGTTGATCAAAGATGGTTAAGTTTCCTAACCATAGACATGAGTTGTCATTTGATTAACGGGATCACATCATTAGGAGAATGATGTGATTGACATGACCCATTCCGTTAGCTTAGCACTTGATCATTTAGTATGTTGCTATTGCTTTCTTCATGACTTATACATGTTCCTGTGACTATGAGATTATGCAACTCCCATTTACCGGAGGAACACTTTGTGTGCTACCAAATGTCACAACGTAACTGGGTGATTATAAAGGTGCTCTACAGGTGTCTCCGAAGGTACTTGTTGGTTTGGGGTATTTCGAGATTAGGATTTGTCACTCCGATTGTCGGAGAGGTATCTCTGGGCCCTCTCGGTAATGCATATCACTTAAGACTTGCAAGCAATGCAACTAATAAGTTAGTTGTAAGATGATGTATTACGGAACGAGTAAAGAGACTTGCCGGTAATGAGACTGAACTAGGTATTGAGATACCGACGATCGAATCTCGGGCAAGTAACATACCGATGACAAAGGGAACAACATATGTTGTTATGCGGTCTGACAGATAAAGATCTTCATAGAATATGTGGGAGCCAATATGAGCATCCAGGTTCCACTATTGGTTATTGATCGGAGACGTGTCTCGGTCATGTCTACATTGTTCTCGAACCCGTAGGGTCCGCACGCTTAACGTTACGATGATAGTTTCATTATGATTTTATGAGTTTTGATGTACCGAAGGAGTTCGGAGTCCCGGATGAGATCGGGGACATGACGAGGAGTCTCGAAATGGTCGAGACGTAAAGATCGATATATCGGACGACTATATTCGGACTTCGGAAAGGTTCCGAGTGATTCGGGTATTTTTCGGAGTACCGGAGAGTTACGGGAATTCGCCGGGGAGTATATGGGCCTTATTGGGCCATACGGGAATAAATGAGAGAGATCAAAAGGAAGGAGGCGCGCGCGCCCCCTTCGGTCCGAATTGGACAAGGGGTGCAGCCCCCTTTTCCTTGTTCCTCTCCCCCTCTTTCCTTCTCTCCTACTCCAACAAGGGAAGGAGGAGTCCTACTCCCGGTGGGAGTAGGACTCCCCCCTTGCGCGCCCTCCTCCTAGGCCGGCCGCCTCCCCCCTTGCTCCTTTATATACGGGGGCAGGGGGCACCCCATAGACACAACAATTGATCCTTGAGATCTATTAGCCGTGTGCAGTGCCCCCCTCCACCATAGTCCACCTCGATAATATCATAGCGGTGCTTAGGCGAAGCCCTGCATCGGTAGAATATCATCATCATCACCACGCCATCGTGCTGACGGAACTCTCCCTCAAAGCTCGGCTGGATCGGAGTTCGAGGGACGTCATCGAGTTGAACGTGTGCAGAACTCGGAGGTGCCGTGCGTTCGGTACTTGGACCAGTCAGATCGTGAAGACGTACAGCTACATCAACCGCGTTGTCATAACACTTCCGCTATCGGCCTATGAGTGTACGTAGACAACACTCTCCCCTCTCGTTGCTATGAATCACCATGATCTTGTGTGTGCGTAGGAATTTTTTTGAATTTACTACGTTCCCCGACATCTACATCAACACCATAGCCTCTCCGATGAAGTGTGAGTAGTTTACTTTAGACCTTCGGGTCCATAGCTAGTAGCTAGATGGCTTCTTCTCTCTTTTTGGATCTCAATACAATGTTCTCCCCCTCTCTCGTTTAGATCTATTCGATGTAATCTTCTTTTTGTGGTGTGTTTGTTGAGACCAATGAATTGTGGGTTTATGATCAAGATTATCTATGAACAATATTTGAATCTTCTCTGAATTCTTATATGTATGATTGGTTATCTTTGCAAGCCTCTTCGAATTGTCAGTTTAGTTTGGCCAGCTATATTGGTTTTAATTTCTTGCAATGGGAGAAGTGCTTAGCTTTGGGTTCAATCTTGCGGTGTCCTTTCCCAGTGACAGAAGGGGCAGCAAGGCACGTATTGTATTGTTGCCATCGAGGATAACAAGATGGGGTTTTTATCATATTGCATGAATCTATCCCTCTACATCATGTCATCTTGCTTAAGGCGTTACTCTGTTTTCTTGAACTTAATACTCTAGATGCATGCTGGATAGCGGTCGATGAGTGGAGTAATAGTAGTAGATGCAGGCAGGAGTCGGTCTACTTGTCTCGGACGTGATGCCTATATACATGATCATACCTAGATATTCTCATAACTATGCTCAATTCTGTCAATTGCTCAACAGTAATTTGTTCACCCACCGTAGAATACTTATGCTCTTGAGAGAAGCCACTAGTGAAACCTATGGCCCCCGGGTCTATTCTCATCATATCAATCGTCCATCACTTTATTATTGCTTTGCTTTTACTTTACCTTTTTATTTTTACTTTGCATCTTTATATCAAAAATACCAAAAATATTAAGTATCAAATCTCACTCCCGTAAGTGACCGTGAAGGGATTGACAACCCCTAATCGCGTTGGTTGTGTTGAGCTATTGTTTTTGTGTAGGTACGAGGGACTTGCGGGTGGCCTCCTACTGGATTGATACCTTGGTTCTCAAAAACTGAGGGAAATACTTACGCTACTCTGCTGCATTATCCTCTCCTCTTCGGGGAAATCCGACACAAGCTCTAGAGGTAGCAGCTTCACATTGAAAATCTTGAGCCATAGTCCGAAGTGGGGTGGGATGCGTAGGAAGGCCTCGCACACAACAATAAATGCCGAGATATTGAGGAAGGAGTTGGGGGCCAAATCGTGAAAATCCAGCTCGTACTAGAACATAAGTCCGCGGACGAACGGGTGGAGAGGAAATCCCAGCCCGCGAACAAAGTGAGGGAAGAACAGTACCCTCTCGTGGGTCTCCGGGGTGGGGACTATCTGCCCCTTGGCTGGAAGCTGGTGGGCGACCTCCTTGGCCAAATACCCGGCCTCCCGGAGCTTGGTGATGTCCTTCTCCGTAACGGAGGAGACCATCCACTTGCCTTGCGCTCCGGATCCGGACATGGTCGGAGTGCTTTTTTGAGGTGGAAAATATGAGAACTTGGGCGCTAGAGCTCGAGAATGGGGGGGGGGGCAAAGAGAGAGAAGGCGTGGGTGGAAGAAAGGAATCCTTATCTCCTTATAAAGACGGTGAGTATCAAGCGCCTCCCCACTCGCCTTAAAACTCGCCTATTCCCAAGGGCCGTGCAGATGGCACAGTTGGATTACCCACGCCCGTATTGATGAGAATCCTGTAATAAAGGGACACGATCTCTGCTGCGACAAGACGTGCTAATGGAAATAGCATCTTGAAGTGTTGAGTGGCAGGCTAAAAAACGGTCCGAAATAATAACCGGGCAGCGACGTGATGTCATGCTACAAAAGCTGTCAACAGATTGGACTCGTGAAATATTATACTCTCTGCGGTTGTGTGTGGTACTTGTTTTGCAGAGCCGGACATGTTCTTTGTGTTCGAAGGCTATTTTGGAGTATTCGGAGGAGGAACCCGCCTTGCAATGCCGAAGACAATCTACGCACCGGACACCTAATCATTGAAGCCTGGTTCAGGGGCTACTGAGGGAGTTCGAGAGTAAGGGGTCCTCGGGGGTCTGGCCTGTTGGACATGGGCCAGACTAATGGGCTGTGAAGATGCAAGATCGAAGACTTTCACCTGTGTCTGGATGGGACTCTCCTTGGTGTGGATGGCAAGCCTAGCATTCGGATATGAAGATTCCTTTCTCTGTAACCGACTTTGTACAACCCTAGCCCCCTCTGATGTCTATATAAACCGGAGGGTTTAGTCCATAGGCACAATCATAATCATGTAGGCTAGACTTCTAGGGTTTTAGCCATTACGATCTCGTGGTAGATGAACTCTTGTAATACTCATATTCATCAAGATCAATCAAGCAGGAAGTAGGGTATTACCTCCATAGAGAGGGCCCGAACCTGGGTAAACATCGTGTCCCCTGTATCTTGTTACCATCAGCCTTAGACGCACAGTTCGGGACCCCCTACCTGAGATCCGCCGGTTTTGACACCGACACCCATGATACTGCTAAGCGAGTCCGATCCACATTACAACACGACAGCTCGGTGGACCCGGAGCTTGAATAGTAGTTCAGCCTCCGCCAATCGCCCCATAAGGTTGCGGCATTCGTACTGCACGCGCATAATTATGCACTTAAATACCTTGGGCATCGCCGGAGGCATACTGCAGAAAAGGTCTATAGTACGGCTTGACCCTATTCGGACCTTAACCTTTTTTCTATTTCTCGCTTTTCACTACAGGTTCATTAAAAACCTACCCACTGTACAGATGTACAGGGGCTCCTTTCTAGGTCCCCCTTTCTTATAGACAACCATCCACTCCTCCTCTCAAAGGATTTCTAACCAAGGAGAAACGGCGCAAACGTGCAACAGGGCATCATTAGGATCTTCCAGCCGTTATTTTTTCACAATAGCCCTGTATAAACCTTTCCCTTGTGTAAATTTTCGGCATGTAAAATGGCCTTGGCCTTCGGGCATTATCTGTAATGGCACGCCTCGACGTATCAATCAGGGCATAAAGGAAGTAGTTGAACACCACTTTTGTTTGGTACTCATCCATTTTATATTGTCATCTGTATTCCCTCCTTACTTCAGATTGGCACACGTGCTTCAGTCCGGCCTTAACACCGGGGGCTATATTCGGCTCCGCACGTTTTCAAGTCTGAACACCTATAGGGTACTCTTCGGCGTCCCGAATATTGCACTATATGCGTCGGCTCCAGATCATGTCTTTGGTCTATAGTTCGGTTGCCCGGCTCCTGTGCTTACTGATACGTCTCCGTCGTATCTACTTTTCCAAACACTTTTGCCCTTGTTTTGGACTCTAACTTGTATGATTTGAATGGAACAAACCCAGACTGATGCTATTTTCAGCAGAATTGCCATGGTGTTGTTTTATGTGCAGAAAACAAAAGTTCTCAGAATGACCTGAAACTCCACGGAATATCTTAGAATAAATAATAAAAAATCCTCGCCAAAGATGAAGACAAGGGGGCCCACACCCTGTCCACGAGGGTGGGGGCGTGCCCCTCCCCCTGGGCGCGCCCCCTACCTCGTGGGCCCCCTGGATGCCCTCCGACGCCAACTCCAACTCTATATATTGGCTTTCGGGGAGAAAAAAAATCAGAGAGAAAGTTTCATCGCGTTTTACGATACGGAGCCGCCGCCAAGCCCTAATCTCTCTCGGGAGGGCTGATCTGGAGTCCGTGCGGGGCTCCGGAGAGGGGGATTCATCGTCGTCGTCATCATCGACCATCCTCCATCGCCAATTTCATGATGCTCACCGCCGTGCGTGAGTAATTGCATCGTAGGCTTGCTGGACGGTGATGGGTTGGATGAGATTTATCATGTAATCGAGTTAGTTTTGTTAGGGTTTGATCCCTAGTATCCACTATGTTCTGAGATTGATGTTGCTATGACTTTGCTATGCTTAATGCTTGTCACTAGGGCTCGAGTGTCATGATTTCAGATCTGAACCTATTTTGTTTTCATGAATATATGTGTGTTCTTGATCCTATCTTGCAAGTCTATAGTCACCTACTATGTGTTATGATCCGGCAACCCCGAAGTGACAATAATCGGGACCACTCCCGGTGATGACCACAGTTTGAGGAGTTCATGTATTCACTATGTGCTAATGCTTTGTTCCGGTTCTCTATTAAAAGGAGGCCTTAATATCCCTTAGTTTCCAATAGGACCCCGCTGCCACGGGAGGGTAGGACAAAAGATGTCATGCAAGTTCTTTTCCATAAGCACGTATGACTATATTCGAAATACATGCCTACATTATATTGATGAACTGGAGCTAGTTCTGTGTCACCCTATGTTATGACTGTTACATGACGAACCACATCCGACATAATTATCCATCACTGATCCGGTGCCTACGAGTTTTCCATATACTGGTTTACGCTTATTTACTTTTCCATTGCTACTGTTACAATCACTACAAAAATACCAAAAACATTACTTTTGCTGTCTTTACTTTAGTTACCGTTACCACCACTATCATATTACTTTGCTACTAAACACTTTGCTGCAGATATTAAGTTTCCAGGTGTGGTTGAATTGACAACTCAGCTGCTAATACTTGAGAATATTCTTTGGCTCCCCTTGTGTCGAATCTACAAATTTGGGTTGAATACTCTACCCTCGAAAACTGTTGCGATCCCCTATACTTGTGGGTTATCAAGACCTTTTTCTAGCGCCGTTGCAGGGGAGCAATAGCGTGGGGTGAATATTCTCGTGTGTGCTTGTTTGCTTTATCACTAAGTAATTTTTATTTGCTGTTCTTAGTTGTTTTCTATCTTTAGTCATGGGTAGGAAATGCAAAATACCAAAAAAAAATTAGTTGTACCTACTGGACCAATGGTTGAAGAACCACTCAAAATCTATCACACAGCTGAAGCTTATTACTTGGATCATCTTCGATCCCTATGTGCTTGTGCCGAAACCCCAACTAGCTTAGTTGAGGGCAAATCTTTAGATGAGCATGCTTGTTATGTGAGACACCGTATATCTGAAAAAGGGAAACATTTATTGGATCAAATTCATCGTTTGCAATGCTATCCTTGGAATTTATGCTATTATTATGATTTTACTTGTTGTTCTGAAAACCCTAAGAAACACCTTCCCTACCAATGTGAGTTTATTGATAATGGAATCTTATCTTCGTATGCTAAGGGTGTTTATAGTTACTATGATGTTCAACAAATTGAAGAATTTGTTGCTTTTAAGGGTGCTTTTGAAATTGCTTCTTTGATTGAAAAGTATGATGCTACTCTTTACAAATCTGAAAGTTTTGCCATACTTGAATATTGTTATGAGAATTATGCTTCTAATGCCTATGTTAACCAATATATCGAGGAGTACTCTGCTATCCAAGAAGAGACTAATATTTTGCAGGAGCCTATGGAAGAAGAAATTGATAAATTGTGAGCTCATTGGATGAAAAAGATGATGAGGAGAGCGAAGAACAAAAGGAGGAAGAGCGGATTAGCTACCCGTGCCCACCTTCTAATGAGAGTAACTCTTCAACTCATACATTGTTTAATTCCCCTTCGTGCTTACCGAAGGATGACTGCTATGATGACTGTTATGATCCCTATGATTCTTTTGAAATGTCCCTTTTTGATGATGCTTGCTATGCTTGTGGCCAAGATGCCAATATGAACTATGCTTATGGAGATGAACTTGCTATAGTTCCTTATGTTAAACATGAAATTGTTGCTATTGCACCCACGCATGATAGTCCTATTATCTTTTTGAATTCTCCCGACTACACTATATTGGAGAAGTTCGCACTTATTAAGGATTATATTGATGGGTTGCCTTTTACCGTTGCACATGATGATTTTGATAGATATAATATGCATGTGCTTGCTGCTCCTACTTGCAATTATTATGAGAGAGGAACTATATCTCCACCTCTCTATGTTTCCCACATGACAAAATTGCAAGAAACTGTTTATACTATGCATTGGCCTTTACTATGTGTGCATGAATTGTTCTTTTATGACATGCCGATGCATAGGAAGAGAGTTAGAATTCGTTGTTACATTATATATGTTACTTTGTGCTCACTATTAAATTACAAATCATTGCTAATTAAAATTGGCTTTGATATACCTTGGGATCCGGGTGGACCCATTACTTGAGCACTATATGCCTAGCTTAATGGCTTTAAAGAAAGCGCTGCCAGGGAGACAACCCGGAAGTTTTAGAGAGTCATTTATTTCTGTTGAGTGCTTTCTTATGGTTTGAAAACAACAAAAATAAAGAGGGGAACCCAAAACTTTTACAAAAAAGGAAAGTGAAAGTGAGAAAGACAAGCATTGTTGAAGTGGGAGAGCTCCTTGAACTTTGTTCATGCTCACGACAACTTTGTGAATCTTGATTACAGAAACTTTTCAACAAAAATAATTATCCCCTTGTACAATTCCATTGTATTATAAAAATAATGTGCCAAGGTTTGCCTTTAGGATGTTTACAATGCTTGTTGGTTTGTGCGGTGCAGGACAGAAACTTTGGCTGTAGTGCTTGATTTTACATTTTTAACTGGAACGCCAAATGGTTCTGATTCTTATTGTACTGTCTTTAAGTACAAATTTTTTATGTTTCCTAATTTTGGCAGAATTTTTCAAGTATCAGAAGTATGGTGAATGTTCAGATTGCTACAGACTGTTCTGTTTTAGACAGATTCTGTTTTTGATGCATAGGTTGCCTGTTTTGATGAAACTATCAATTTATATCAGTGGATTAAGCCATGAAAAAGTTATATTACAGTATACAAAATGCAAAAACAAAATATGAATTGGTTTCCTACAGTACTTAGAGTAGTGATTTGCTTTATTATACTAACGGATCTTACCGAGTTTTCTGTTGAAGTTTTGTGTGGATGAAGTGTTCGATGATCGAGAAGGTCTCGATGTGAGAAGAAGGAAGAGAGGCAAGAGCTCAAGCTTGGGGATGCCCGAGGCACCCCAAGTAAATATTCAAGGAAACTCAAGCGTCTAAGCTTGGGGATGCTGGGAAGGCATCCCCTCTTTCTTCAACAAATATCGGTATGTTTTCGGATTCGTTTCGTTCATGCGATATGTGCAAGTCTTGGAGCATCTTTTGCAATTAGGTTTTTATTTTTCTTTTATGCACCATGCTGGTATGAGATGGTCCTTGGTTGATTTATAGAATGCTCTATGCACTTCACTTATATCTTTTGAGTATGGCTTTATAGAATGCTTCATGTGCTTCACTTATATCATTTGAAGTTTGGATTGCCTGTTTCTCTTTACATAGACAACCGCCATTTGTAGAATGCTCTTTTGCTTCACTTATATTTGTTAGAGCACGGGCATATATTTTGTAGAAAGAAATTAAATTCTCTTGCTTCACTTATATCTATTTAGAGAGATGACAGGAACTGGTCATTCACATGGTTAGTCATAAAATCCTACATAAACTTGTAGATCGCTGAATATAATATGTTTGATTCCTTGCAATAGTTTTGCGATATAAAGGTGGTAATATTAGAGTCGTGCTAGTTGAGTAATTGTGAAATTGAGAAATACTTGTGTTGAGGTTTGCAAGTCCCGTAGCATGCACGTATGGTAACCGTTGTGTGACAAATTTGAAGCATGGGGTGTTTCTTTGATTGTCTTCCTTACGAGTGGCGGTCGGGGACGAGCGATGGTCTTTTCCTACCAATTTATCCCCCTAGGGGCATGCATAGTAGTACTTTGCTTCGAGGTCTAATAAACTTTTGCAATAAGTATATGAGTTCTTTATGACTAATGTGAGTCCATGGATTATACGCACTTTTACCTTTCCATCATTGCTAGCCTCTTCGGTACCGTGCATTGCCCTTTCTCACCTCGAGAGTTGGTGCAAACTTCGCCGGTGCATCCAAACCCCGTGATACGATACGCTCTGTCACACATAAGCCTCATTATATCTTCCTCAAAACAGCCACCATACCTACCTATCATGGCATTTCCATAGCCATTCCGAGATATATTGCCATGCAACTTCCATCATCATCATATACATGACTTGAGCCTTTATTGTCATATTGCTTTGCATGATCGTAAAATAGCTAGCATGATGTTTTCATGGCTTGTCCGTTTTTTGATGTCATTGCTACGCTAGATCATTGCACATCCCGGTACACCGCCGGCGGCATTCATATAGAGTCATATCTTTGTTCTAGATATTGAGTTGTAATATCGAGTTGTAAGTAAATAAAAGTGTGATGATCATCATTATTAGAGCATTGCCCCACTGAGGAAAGGATGATGAAGACTATGATTCCCCCACAAGTCGGGATGAGACTCCGGACGGAAAAAAAAATAAATAAATAAATAAAAGAAAGGCCAAAAAAAGAGAAGGCCCAAAAAAAGAGAAAATAAAAAAATGAGAGAAAAAGAGAGAAGGGGCAATGTTACTATCCTTTAAACACACTTGTGCTTCAAAGTAGCACCATGTTCTATAGAGAGTCTCTTGAGTTATCACTTTCATATACTAGTGGGAATTTTCATTATAGAACTTGGCTTGTATATTCCAACGATGGGCTTCCTCAAATGCCCTAGGTCTTCATGAGCAAGCAAGTTGGATGCACACCCACTTAGTTTCTTTTGTTGAGATTTCATACACTTATAGCTCTTAGTGCATCCATTGCATGGCAATCCCTACTCCTCGCATTGACATCAATTGATGGGCATCTCCATAGCCCGTTGATTAGTCGCGTCGATGTGAGACTTTCTCCTTTTTTGTCTTCTCCACATAACCTCCATCATTATATTCTATTCCACCTATAGTGCTATATCCATGGCTTGCGCTCATGTATTGCGTGAGGGTTGAAAAAGCTGAAGCGCGTTAAAAAGTATGAACCAATTGCTCGGCTTGTCATCGGGGTTGTGCATGATGGGGGCATTATATGTGACGAAAATGAAGCATGGCCAAACTTTATGATTTTATAGGTATAAGCTTGCTTTGGCCTTGTTGTTTTGAAAAGACATGATTGCTTTATTGGTACGCTCGAAGTATTATTATTTTTATGTCAAATGATAGACTATTGTTTTTAATCACTTGTTTCTTAATATTCATGCCATGATTAGAAATATGATAAAGATTATGCTAGGTAGCATTCCACATCAAAAATTATCTTTTTTTTATCATTACCTACTCGAGGACGAGCAGGAATTACGCTTGGGGATGCTGATACGTCTCCATCGTATCTATAATTTTTGATTGTTCCATGCCAATATTATTCACTTTCATATACTTTTTGGCAACTTTTTATATTATTTTTGGGACTAACATATTGATCCAGTGCCCAGTGCCAGTTCCTGTCTGTTGCATGTTTTATGTTTCGCAGAATATCCATATCAAACGGAGTCCAAACGGGATAAAAATGGACGGAGCTTATTTTTGAAAAATATGGAAAATTCCAGAAGAAAAATCCACGCGAGACGGTGCTCGAGGTGGTCTCGAGGCAGGAGGGCGCGCCCCTCCCCCTGGGCGCGCTGCCTACCCTCGTGAGCCCACCATAAGGCGGTTGATGCTCTTCTTTTGCCGCAAGAAAGATAATATTCGGAAAAAAATCTGGGCGAAGGTTTCAGGCCAATCGGAGTTACGGATCTCCATATATACGCGAAACGGTGAAACAGACCCAGAAGAGAACGCAGAAACAGAGAGATAGATCCAATCTCGGAGGGGCTCTCGCCCCTCCCAAGCCATGGAGACCATGGACCAGAGGGGAAACCCTTCTCCCATCTAGGGAGAAGGTCAAGGAAGAAGAAGGAGGGGGGCTCTCACTACTAGAATCAGGGAATTTGCCATCTGCCAATTCTTTGCCGTCAGCTAGCGGACGGCAAAGAAGGTCTTCGCCATCAGCTACCAAGAAGCTGACGGCAAACAAATGGCAGACGACAAAGAAGGTCTTTGCCATCTGCCATTTCTTTGCCGTCCACTGGCTGACGGCAAATAATCTTTGCCATCCGCTGGCTGACGGCAAAGAGGGAGGTGGCACCCACTAACGAAAAAACTAGCGGCCACTTTCTTTGCCGTCTGCTAGCGGACGGCAAAGAGCCCGAAAGCAGACGGCAAAGAAAATAACCCAACGTATCTAACGGCCGCCCCCGGCACACACCCACCCACGACCCACACAGCCTCGGGCCCCACCCACGATGCACACACGCCCAACCCACGCGCACACACACCCACGTTGGATCCCATCTCTCTCATCTTCCTCGATCCCCTTTCTCCACCCCACGCCGCCGCCAGATTTCGGTAATCCCCGCCGTTCCCCACCGCCCAGCTCTCCTCCCCGAGGTCACCTCTCCCCGCTCACCATCTCCACCGACCGGTTTCTCTCCTCGCCCAGGCACTGGTGGTGGTGCACCGCGAGGAGGCCCCAGCGGCATTGAGCTGATGTTGCTGCGGGCACAGCGACGTGCTAGGAGGAGCTACACCGGGATGCTGCTCGGATGGGACACGAGAGGCAGATGGAGACCGAGGCGGTTGGAGCGGAGTCGGCGGCGGCCGGGGTTGGCGTCGTCGATTTCCCACTGGATCCGGTCTACAGGTGCCCCCCTCTCCCGCCCCCGCCCTTGCCCCCTCGATTCCCCTCTGGCAATAACCTCTGTAATCTCAAATCTTCGCCCAGCTTGCCGATATTCCGGTTGTCGCGCACCACCGTCATGACGATAGGATCAAGGTGGCGTGAAGGATGGGTGGTAGTGCAAGAAATTCATAGGTGGCTGCACATGATAGCTGCGATGGCCACGGGAGCGAGGAAGCAGGACAGCGGCCCTGCATAGTCCGGTGAGTCGGCGGTCAAGCCCGATCCAAAGACTCCATGATGGATAAGGAGGTATGCTCCCGGCAATTCCCCAGCGGAGGATATATATTGTTTTTTGATTTGTGTGTGGGAGCAAAATTTGTGCGTTAGTGGCCCTGTGTATATTGCATGAATGCTGACAAACCTCATATTCCATCACATTCATGTTAATTTTCTGGCAATCCCAAGAGATGGAAATACAAAACTCCTCAATATACTCATGAGAAACATAATCGATTCGACCTGAGGTAAGAATGTAAGATACGGGCTTTGGGTTCTCGGTAAGAAATTTTGTAAGGCAACTCCAGGACCAACAGAACTGATGGTATATATAGTGAAATACACCTACTAATCAAAACTACCTATCACATGTCTCGATTCATGCATGCTAACCACCAGCACACTGGAAGAGTAACATGTTTCCTAATTTATTGATCACTAGCTCAGCCTTGGTCTCACGTATATAGCATCGACTGAGACATGACCAAGTTTTAGTCGACCGAGACTTAGCAAGACTAATAAAACGATTATGTCGCCTTCTCTAATGCTTTTATTTATTTTACTTACATTATTTCTACTTTCCTTGTTTGCTTACAAGCTGTTTTTTCTTTTTGACTCTGATGAATCCCCCAGGCCATTTTCAAGGACCCGCTTAGGAGGGGTGACAACCTCCTTGTAACTCCTCGCTACTTTTTATCTTCCATGCTTCTTTCAAACTTTTTATGCACCAAAGATGCTGGATGCCATAAAGTAGGAAAAGTAAGATGCAGATGGGTCTTTGAAAAAAAATCACAGGAAAACATTGTTTCTGGGCACTGCTAAATTTTAAAAATAAAAACTGAATTTTGTGGCTTAAATTTAAAAATGAAAATTGAATTTTGTAGTTGTTTGATGTGCTTGGACATATGTGTGATATGGTGGACAAAATAACCAGATGTTTGCGCCCTGTTGTGTAAACACCCTAAAATTCCACTAGTTGACCTACTTGGCTCATAATTAATTGCTTATGAGACTGTCTCTTCAGAGAAACAACTTGGCCTGTTAGACAACTGTTTGACTAACACAAATCTTAAATACTTGAACTGAGAAAAATAAAGCTTCAGCTAAATCAGAGGCCAAGTTTCTACTGTATTTGGCGCAAATTCGTTGGTTTGTTGATCTTTTCCTATTTATTACTCCCTTGTAGGTTATGTGCGACTGCTACACACCACAAGGTGTTCCAATCCCCACCAACAAGAGGCACAATGCTGCCAAGATCTTCAACACCCTGAAGGTTGCAGCTGAGGAGACATGGTACGAATACCCCCGTCGATATTTCAAGTTTTTTGTTGTTGCGGTGTTTCATATAAAAGTTGTAGTAGTGCTCTTGTGTCTTAACACACATACACATGTGAGAACATAATAAGTTGTACAATATAGATTAGTACCACACTGCACTCACTTTGCATCAGATGGAAATGAGTTAGGAAGATAAGAGTAAAATTGATGTCCCTGGAATTACAGATTTATTTAGCAGATACAGACAGAAAACGGTACCAAAAATGGGTTGAAGGACCACAAAATTTGGTGGTTTCCACATTTGTATCCTTATTTGCTTACAGTTAGAGCATTGATTATGCTTATCTCTGAACCCAAACAGGTATGGAATTGAGCAGGAGTACACTCTCCTCCAGAAGGATGTGAACTGGCCCGTTGGCTGGCCCATTGGTGGTCCTCAGGCAAGAAAACTCTCAGCATGCTCTCCAGCTTTCCATGTGTTAAACTTACATAAAAACTGAACATTGCATTTCACCAAGTGAAATGCTACATTTCTACTCCTAACCCATTCTCTATTTCTTAGTGTTTTTGTTATGCAGGTTGGAAGAAAAGAAAAGGATCCAGAGAAGATCTTAGTAATAAGATAGTTTTTAGGAAAATAGATATTTAGTTTTAGGTCATTTCTTGTAATTTCAGATATGGAGTGCTTGTCTTTAGTTTTGTTTTGACTTTGTGAAACTTGCTACCTATGGATGAAACTGTGTAATATTGATGAAACGATGTATATGTATAGATATTTAGTTTTTGTTCATGTGTGTGTGCGCGCGTGCGTGCGTATGTGTGTGTGATTTTCTATGAAAATGAATTGATATAAGAAAAAACAGAATTAAATGGGGCAATATACGCTCTTTGCCGTCTGACAGCAGATGGCAAAGCCTCTTTGCCATCTGCTGGCAGACGGCAAAGAGCCAGTCTTTGCCATCTGCTCGCAGACGGCAAAGGCCGGACAAATTTTGCCATCAGCGGCGGACGGCAAAGGCTGCCGTTAGCCACCTAACGGACTAACAGTGTAATTATTGCCGTCCGCTTTCTTTGCCGTCAGCTGCTGATGGCAAAGGCCCCTTTGTCGTCAGCCGCAGAAAGCAGACGGCAAAGTAGTTCTTTGTCGTACCTTACTTTACCGTCCCCTTTTACCGTCCGCGGCGGACGGCAAAGACCTTTGCCGTCCGCCATCCATGCCTTTGCCGTCTGCCGTGGCAGATGGCAAAGTAGCTGATTCATGTAGTGTCTCTCCCCCTCGCTTCCGGTGGCGCCGGAACGCCGCCGGGGGCCATCATCATCACCGCGATCTTCACCAACACCTCCGCCATCTTCACCAACATCTCCATCACCTTCCCCTCCCCCCCTCTATCTACAGCAGTCCACTCTCCCGCAACCCGTTGTACCCTCTACTTGAACATGGTGCTTTATGCTTCATATTATTATCCAATGATGTGTTGCCATCCTATGATGTCTGAGTAGATTTTCGTTGTCCTATTGGTGGTTGATGAATTGCTATGATTGATTTAATTTGCTTGTGGTTATGTTTCTGTCCTTTGGTGCCCATCATATGAGCGCGCGCGTGGATCACACCATAGGGTTAGTTGTATGTTGATAGGACTATGTAGTGGAGGGCAAGAGTGACAGAAGCTTCAACCTAGCATAGAAATTGATGCATACGGGATTGAAGGGGGACCAATATATCTTAATGCTATGGTTGGGTTTTACCTTAATGAATGTTAGTAGCTGCGGATGCTTACTAATAGTTCCAATCATAAGTGCATAGAATTCCAAGTAAGGGATAACATGCTAGCAATGGCCTCTCCCACATAATACTTGCTATCGGTCTAGTAAGGTAGTCAATTTCTTAAGGGACAATTTTGCCACACCTACCATCACTTTTCCACACTCACTATATTTATTTTAGTTGTGTCTTTACTTAAACAGTCCCTAGTTTTATTTTCGTGCTCTTTACTTTCTTGCAAGCTTACCCAAAAACACCTACAAAGTACTTCTAGTTTTATACTTGTTTTAGGTAAAGTAAACGTTAAGCGTGCGTAGAGTTGTATCGGTGGTCGATAGAACTTGAGGGAATATTTGTTCTACCTTTAGCTCCTCGTTGGGTTCGACACTCTTACTTATCGAAAACTGTTGTGATCCCCTATACTTGTGGGCTATCAAGACCTTTTTCTTGGTAGAAAAAGGTCTTGATAACCCACAAGTATAGGGGATCGCAACAGCTTTCGAGGGTAGAGGATTCAACCCAAATTTGTAGATTCGACACAAGGGGAGCCAAAGAATATTCTCAAGTATAGCAGCTGAGTTGTCAATTCAACCACACCTGGAAACTTAATATCTGCAGCAAAGTGTTTAGTAGCAAAGTAATATGATAGTGGTGGTAATGGTAACTAAAGTAAAGACAACAAAAGTAATGTTTTTGGTATTTTTGTAGTGATTGTAACAGTAGCAACGGAAAAGTAAATAAGCATAAACCAGTATATGGAAAACTCGTAGGCACCGGATCAGTGATGGATAATTATGTCGGATGTGGTTCGTCATGTAACAGTCATAACATAGGGTGACACAGAACTAGCTCCAGTTCATCAATATAATGTAGGCATGTATTCCGAATATAGTCATACGTGCTAATTGAAAAGAACTTGCATGACATCTTTTGTCCTACCCTCCCGTGGCAGCGGGATCCTATTGGAAACTAAGGGATATTAAGGCCTCCTTTTAATAGAGAACCGGAACAAAGCATTAGCACATAGTGAATACATGAACTCCTCAAACTATGTTCATCACCGGGAGTGGTCCCGATTATTGTCACTTCGGGGTTGCCGGATCATAACACATAGTAGGTGACTATAGACTTGCAAGATAGGATCAAGAACACACATATATTCATGAAAACATATTAGGTTCAGATCTGAAATCATGGCACTCGGGCCCTAGTGACAAGCATTAAGCATAGCAAAGTCATAGCAACATCAATCTCAGAACATACTGGATACTAGGGATCAAACCCTAACAAAACTAACTCGATTACATGATAAATCTCATCCAACCCATCACCGTCCAGCAAGCCTACGAGGCAATTACTCACGCACGGCGGTGAGCATCATGAAATTGGTGATGGAGGATGGTTGATGATGACGACGGCGACGAATCCCCCTCTCCGGAGCCCCGAACGGACTCCAGATCAGCCCTCCCGAGAGAGATTAGGGCTTGGCGGCGGCTCCGTATCGTAAAACGCGATGAAACTTTCTCTCCGATTTTTTTCTCCCCGAAAGCCAATATATAGAGTTGGAGTTGGCGTCGGAGGGCATCCAGGGGGCCCACGAGGTAGGGGCACGCCCAGGGGGGAGGGGCACGCCCCCCCACCCTCGTGGACAGGGTGTGGGCCCCCTGGTCTTCATCTTTGACGAGGATTTTTTATTATTTATTCTAAGATATTCCGTGGAGTTTCAGGTCATTCCGAGAACTTTTGTTTTCTGCACATAAAACAACACCATGGCAATTCTGCTGAAAACAGCGTCAGTCCGGGTTAGTTCCATTCAAATCATACAAGTTAGAGTCCAAAACAAGGGCAAAAGTGTTTGGGAAAGTAGATACGACGGAGACGTATCAACTCCCCCAAGCTTAAACCCTTGCTTGTCCTCAAGCAATTCAGTTGACAAACTGAAAGAGAAAAAGAAAAACTTTTACAAACTCTGTTTGCTCTTGTTGTTATAAACATGAAAAGCCAGCATTCAAGTTTCAGCAATTATTATGAACTAACCATACTCACAATAACACGTAGGTCTCACAATTACTAATATCAATAATATAATCAGCTAGCAAGCCATAATAATAAAACTCGGATGACAACACTTTCTCAAAATAATCATAACATGATATAACAAAATGGTATCTCGCTAGCCCTTTCTGAGACCGCAAAACATAAATGCAGAGCACCTTTAAAGATCAAGGACTGACTAAACATTGTAATTCATGGTAAAAGAGATCCAGTCAAGTCATACCCAATATAAACCAATCATAATGAATGCAAACGACAGTGTGCTCTCCAGCGGGTGCTTTTTAATAAGAAGGTGATGACTCAACATAAAAGTAAATAGATAGGCCCTTCGCAGAGGGAAGCAAGGATTTGTAGAGTTGCCAGAGCTCGATTTTGAAATAGAGATAAATTATATTTTGAGCGGCATACTTTCACTGTCAACATAACAACTATGAGATGGATGTATCTTCCATACTACATGCATTATAGGCAGTTCCCAAACAGAATGGTAAAAGTTTATACTCCCCCTCCTCCACAAGCATCAATCCATGGCTTGCTCGAAACAACGAGTGCCTTCAACATTCAACGGGTCCCAAGGGGAGTTTTGTTTAATTATTTTGATTTGCTTTGATCTTTTTGGATCATGGGACTGGGCATCCCGGTTACCGGCCCTTTCTCATGAATGAGGAGCGGAGTCCACTCCTCTTGAGAATAACCCACCTAGCATGGAAGATATAGGCAGCCCTAGTTGCACATGAGCTGCTCGAGCATACAAAACGGAATTTCATTTGAAGGTTTGGAGTTTGGCACATACAAATTTACTTGGAACGGCAGGTAAATACCGCATATAGGTAGGTATAGTGGACTCATATGGAACAACTTTGGGGTTTAAGGAGTTGGATGCACAAGCAGTATTCCCGCTTAGTACAGGTGAAGGCTAGCAAAAGACTGGGAAGCGACCAACTGAGAGAGCGACAACAGTAGTAAACATGCATTAAAATTAATTTACACCGAATATAAGCATGAGTAGGATATAATCCACCATGAACATAAATATCATGAAGGCTATGTTGATTTGAATCAACTACATGCGTGAACATGTGCCAAGTCGAGTCACTCAATTCATTCAAAGGAGGATACCATCCCATCATACCACATCATAATCATTCTAATAGCATGTTGGCACGCAAGGTATACCATTATAACTCATAGATAATCAAGCATGGCACAAGCGACTATAATCTCTAAATGTCATTGCAAATATGTTTACTTCATAATAGCTAAATCAGGAACGATGAATCATCATATTTACAAAAACAAGAGTGGTCGAGTTCATACCAGCTTTTCTCATCCCAATAAATCCATAATATATCATCATTATTGCCTTTCACTTGCACGACCAAACGGTGTATATAATAATAAGAGTGCACGTGCATTGGACTAAGCTGGAATCTGCAAGCATTCAACTCAAGAGAGAGAAGACAAGTAATATGGGCTCTAAGTTAAATAAACGATCATGCATATGAGAGCCACTAAGCATTTTCAATATGGTCTTCTCGACCCCCAAAGAAAGGAAAAGAAAAATAAAAACTATTTACACGGGAAAGCTCCCAACAAGCAAAAGAAGAACAGGAAATATTTTTGGGTTTCTTCTTAATTATTACTACTACAGCAGGAAATAAACTACTACTAATTTTGTTTTTGTTTTTCTTAAGGTTTATTAAACACACAATAAGAAAGCTAGAAAAAGAAAATAAACTAGCATGGATATTACAATGAAAGAGTATGAGCACCGACATCTAGCAATGAGTGTGTGTGAGCATGAATGTAATGTCGGTGGGAAATACGTACTCCCCCAAGCTTAGGCTTTTGGCCTAAGTTGGTCTATTGCTAGGGATAGCCTGGAGGATATCCATAGGTGAAGCTGGGGTCGTACTGCGATGAAGCGTAGTTGGGATCATACTATGATGATGAGGACTCTGACTGCCACTGGCTGGCAACCACCTCTGGATCCCAAGAATAAACAGACATTCGTGGAGGCTCATCTTGTGGCTCCGGTTCCGGGGCTGGTGCAGGATTCCGATAGGCTTGGACAGCAGCCCACGGAACAATATAAGTACCTGCAGACAAGTTAAACAAAGAGGGAGCAGGCAAAGTAATAGTCTCAGGGTGATGTTTATTAAAGTACAATTTATATTTAAGCGCCCCTTCGCGATTCTTAACAAGAAAATCATGCGCTATCATACTCTTATAATCTAAATAAGCACGGGGCAGCGCTGTTTCTTCTTTTTCCTCATGCCAAATAGATATCTCAAAATATTCAGCTAGGCGCGAAGCATAAATGCCTCCAAAGATGGGGCCCTTAGTACGTTCATACTTAACCGTCTAGCAACAATTCCACCCATACTAACAGAGTTATTGCGGTATAAACCATGGAACAAAATAATAATATCAGGAATGCTAAGGTTTCCACAGTTCCCGCGACCAATCAAGCAACGACTAGCAAGTAAGGCAAAGTAGCGTAAAACAGGAAAATGTATGCTAGTAATTCTTGCATCAGAAACCTTCCTGGTTTCTCCCACAGTGATAGTGTTAATAAAAGCTTCTACTTCATTACGGTGTGGTTCATCTAAGGTGCCCTCAAAAGGTATTTTGCAAACCTTGCAAAATTCAACTAATGTCATCTCCTTAAGAACGTCATATAAATGGAACTCTACTGTTGGAGGTGATTTCTTAGGGAAAAAATAGAAGTTCTGCACAAAAGTATTTGTGAGTAAGAGATACTGATGACGTTGGTCGCGGAGGAAGTTGGTGAGGCCGGCGTTCTCAATTAATAGATAGAAATCCTCATAAATACCAGCTCTCCTCAAGAAGTCATCGGAAGGCCATTCACACGGCCGGACCTCCGCGATACGAGGCAAATTAAATTTGGGCTTCTCCTCTTCTTCCTTTTGTTTTTCCTTAGAGCTTCGGCTCGACGAGCCCCTCAAAAGTCTCTTCATTATTTCTGAAACAATCTGAAATTTTTAGTAGCTTCAAACAAAAGTGAACCAACTTCAATAAAATTGATAGCAACAACTCCCACAAGTGCCTAGGGCCTATATCAAGCATTAGAACTACTTGGAACCATATAAATTTAACATGCAAGCTCAAGAACATGGTCACCTATACAGCACAAATCTGCAATGAATAAAGCACTAGAACAAAAACTAATTGGACCAATGGAGGAGTCACATACCAAGGAACAATCTCCCCAAGCAGTTTTGCGAGAGGTGCTTTGAGCAAGGAGATCAAAAATCACAGCAACGGGGGCTGGAACTCGTGCTTGAGTTGGTTTTTCGGGTTTGTGTGAGGCAGAGGAAGAAGATGGGTGCAGGGATAAGTGGAGGAGGGCCACCATGGGCCCACGAGGCAGGGGGTGCGCCCAGGGGGGTAGGGCGCGCTCTCCACCCTCGTGACCAGGTGGCAGCTCCCCCCGCGGTAATTTTTGCACTAAAAATCCTCAAATATTCCCGAAAAAACATATTAAATTGGCATGGCATTCTGAGGACTTTTATTTTCGGGATACTTTTTATATTGCACGGATAAGTCAGGAAACAGACAGAAAAATACTATTTTTCTTTATTTCTACTAAGTAACAGAAAATATAAAGAGGGTACAGAAGGTTGTGCTTCTAGTTTCATCCATCTCATGCTCATGAAAAAGAATCCACTAACAAGGTTGATCAAGTCTTGTTAACAAACTCATTCCGATTAACATGGAACCGGAGAAATTTCGAATAACACTATGTTACCTCAACGGGGATATGAACATCCCCAATAATAAGTATATCATATTTCTTCTTGACAGTAGGGAGAGGAAATTCAAAACCTCCAAATATATTCGATGGAATTTTTCCAATAGAGTTGATACTATGAACTTGAGGTTGTTTCCTCGGAAAGTGTACCGTATGCTCATTACCATTAACATGAAAAGTGACATTGCCTTTGTTGCAATCAATAACAGCCCCTGTAGTATTAAGGAAAGGTCTTCCAAGAATAATAGACATACTATCATCCTCGGGAATATCAAGAATAACAAAGTCTGTTAAAATAGTAACGTTTGCAACCACAACAGGCACATCCTCACAAATACCGACAGGTATAGCAGTTGATTTATCAGCCATTTGCAAAGATATTTCAGTAGGTGTCAACTTATTCAAGTCAAGTCTACGATATAAAGAGGGAGGCATAACACTAACACCGGCTCCAAGATCACATAAAGCAGTTTTAACATAATTTCTCTTAATGGAGCATGGTATAGTAGGTACTCCTGGATCTCCAAGTTTCTTTGGTATTCCACCCTTAAAAGTGTAATTAGCAAGCATGGTGGAAATTTCAGCTTCAGGTATCTTTCTTTTATTTGTTATGATATCATTCATATACTTAGCATAAGGATTTGTTTTGAGCACATCAGTTAATCGCATACGCAAAAAGATAGGTCTAATCATTTTAGTAAAGCGCTCAAAATCCTCATCATCCTTTTTCTTGGATGGTTTTGGAGGAAAAGGCATGGGTTTCTGAACCCATGGTTCCCTTTCTTTACCATGTTTCCTAGCAACAAAGTCTCTTTTATCATAACGTTGATTCTTTGATTGTGGGTTATCAAGATCAACAGCAGGTTCAACTTCTACATCATTATCATTACTAGGTTGAGCATCATCATGAACATCATCATTAACATTTCCACTAGGTTCATGTTCATTACCAGATTGTGTTTCAGCATCAGACATAGAGATATCATTTGGATTATCAGGTGGTTCAGCAATAGGTTCACTAGAAGTTTGCACAGTTCTATCATTTTTCTTTTTCTTCCTTTTAGAAGAACTAGGTACATCAATATTATTTATTTGATAATCTTGCTCGATTCTCTTAGGGTGGCCTTCAGGATACAAAGGTTCCTGAGTCATTCTACCAGTTCTAGTAGCCACTCTAACAGCATAATCATTTTTCTTACTATTCATTTCATCAAGCATTTCTTTTTGAGCTTTAAGTACTTGTTCTACTTGAGTGGTAACCATAGAAGCATGTTTACTAACAAGTTTAAGTTCACCTCTAAAATCAGCCATACAATCACTCAAGCGTTTAATCATAAAGGTATTCTATTTTAGTTGTCTACCAAAATAAGCATTAAAGTCATCTTGCTCAAACATAAAGTCATCAAACTCATCCAAGCACTGACTAGCAATTTTAGTAGGAGGGACTTCAGCTTTATCATATCTATAGAGAGAATTTACCTTTACTACCTGTGTCGGGATATCGGGAGGTTCTTCAGTAAATAAGTAATTGAGATCATATACTTCTTCAACAGGCGGTAAATTAAGACCATTTATTTCTTCAATAGGAGGTAAATTCTTAACATCTTCAGCTTTAGTACCTTTTTCTTTCATAGATTTCTTTGCCTCTTGCATATCTTCGGGACTGGGAAATAGAACACCTCTCTTCTTCGGAGCTGGTTTAGGAATAGGCTCAGTAATTGGCTCAGGAATAGGCTCAGGAGCTGGCTCAGGAGGTGCCCAATTATTTTCATTTGCCAACATATTATTCAATAAAATTTCAGCGTCATCCGGTGTTCTTTCCCTGAAAAGAGAACCAGCACAACTATCCAGGTAATCTCTGGAAGCATCAGTTAGTCCATCATAAAAGATATCAAATATTTCAGGTTTCTTAAGAGGATGATCAGGCAAAGCATTAAGTAACTTGAGAAGCCTCCCCCAAGCTTGTGGGAGACTCTCTTCTTCAATGTGCACAAAATTGTATATTTCCCTCAAAGCAGCTTGTTTCTTATGAGCAGGGAAATATTTAGCAGAGAAGTGATAAATCATATCCTGGGGAATTTGCACACAACCAGGATCAAGAGAATTAAACCATTTCTTGGCATCACCCTTTAATGAGAACGGAAATATTTTAAGTATATAAAAGTGGCGCGATCTCAGATTATTAGTAAACAGGGCAGCTATATCATCTAACTTACGAAGATGTGCCACAACAGTTTCAGATTCATAGCCATAAAAAGGATCAGATTCAACCAAAGTAATTATATATATCTGGATCGACAGAAATATCATAATAATCCTGATAAGGAACACAGATAGGTGAAGTAGCAAAAGCAGGGTCGGGTCTCATCCTACCTCTAAAAGATTCCTTACTCCACTTAATTAGTAACCTCTTACGTTCAGGTTTATCATGGCAAGCAAGAATAGCTTCAAAAGATTCAGCATTAAAAAGATAACCCTCAGGAATAACAGGCATAGGTTCATCATCACTCACATCATCGTGTTCAGGTTCACTAATTTCTCTTTCTCTAGACCTAGCAATTTGCTCATCAAGATATTCACCAAGTGGCATAGTAGTATCAAGCATAGAAGTAGTTTCATCATAAGTATCATGCATAGCAGAAGTGGCATCATCAATAACATGCGACATATCGGAACGAATAGCAGAAGCAGGTTTAGGTGTCGCTAGCTTACTCATAACAAAAGGTGAATCAAGTGCAGAGCTAGATGGCAGTTCCTTACCTCCCCTCATAGTTGAGGGAATTTTTTTGTCTTAGCGTCTTTCAAGTTCTTCATAGTGTCCAGCAGATATAAATCCCAAGTGACTCAAAGAATAGAGCTATGGTCCCCGGCAACGGCGCCAGAAAAAGGTCTTGATAACCCACAAGTATAGGGGATCGCATCAGTTTTCGATAAGTAAGAGTGTCGAACCCAACGAGGAGCTAAAGGTAGAACAAATATTCCCTCAAGTTCTATCGACCACCGATACAACTCTACGCACGCTTAACGTTTACTTTACCTAAAACAAGTATAAAACTAGAAGTACTTTGTAGGTGTTTTTGGGTAAGCTTGCAAGAAAGTAAAGAGCACGAAAATAAAACTAGGGGCTGTTTAAGTAAAGACACAACTAAAATAAATATAGCGAGTGTGGAAAAGTGATGGTAGGTGTGGCGAAATTGTCCCTTAAGCAATTGACTACCTTACTAGACCGATAGCAAGTATTATGTGGGAGAGGCCACTGCTAGCATGTTATCCCTTACTTGGAATTCTATGCACTTATGATTGGAACTATTAGCAAGCATCCGCAACTACTAACGTTCAATAAGGTAAAACCCAACCATAGCATTAAGATATATTGGTCCCCCTTCAATCCCGTATGCATCAATTTCTATGCTAGGTTGAAGCTTCTGTCACTCTTGCCCTCCAATACATAGTCCTATCAACATACAACTAACCCTATGGTGTGATCTACGCGCGCGCTCATATGATGGGCACCAAAGGACAGCAACATAACCACAAGCAAATTAAATCAATCATAGCAATTCATCAACCACCAATAGGACAACGAAAATCTACTCAGACATCATAGGATGGCAACACATCATTGGATAATAATATGAAGCATAAAGCACCATGTTCAAGTAGAGGGTACAGCGGGTTGCGGGAGAGTGGACCGCTGTAGATAGAGGGGGGAAGGTGATGGAGATGTTGGTGAAGATGGCAGAGGTGTTGGTGAAGATCGCGGTGATGATGATGGCCCCCGGCGGCGTTCCGGCGCCACCGGAAGCGAGGGGGAGAGATCTCCCCTCCTTCTTCTTCTTCCTTGACCTTCTCCTTAGATGGGAGAAGGGTTTCCCCTCTGGTCCATGGTCTCCATGGCTTGGGAGGGGCGAGAGCCCCTCCGAGATTGGATCTATCTCTCTGTTTCTGCGTTCTCTTCTGGGTCTGTTTCACCGTTTCGCGTATATATGGAGATCCGTAACTCCGATTGGCCTGAAACCTTCGCCCAGATTTTTTTTTCCGAATATTATCTTTCTTGCAGCAAAAGAAGAGCATCAACCGCCTTACGGTGGGCTCACGAGGGTAGGCGGCGCGCCCAGGGGGGAGGGGCGCGCCCCCTGCCTCGTGACCACCTCGGGCACCGTCTCGCGTGGATTTTTCTTCTGGAATTTTCCATATTTTCCAAAATAAGCTCCGTCGGTTTTTATCCCGTTTGGACTCCGTTTGATATGGATATTCTGCGAAACATAAAACATGCAACAGACAGGAACTGGCACTGGGCACTGGATCAATATGTTAGTCCCAAAAATAATATAAAAAGTTGCCAAAAAGTATATGAAAGTGAATAATATTGGCATGGAACAATCAAAAATTATAGATACGACGGAGACGGATCACTTACCACCTTACATTCCGCTCGTTCGGCTAAGGTAGTAAAGGGAGAGCTACTGCGATTGTATTTCTGGTTCGTCCGGTCAAATACCTCAGTAGAGAAAGCCGAAAACTGACTGTCATGATGAAGCGAGAGCTAGTCGGCAATTTTGTGACTTACTACAAATCGTTAGTGATTTACTCCGTTTTATACGAGGGGCTGGTCTTCGCCCAGCCGCGTGGAAAAGGCACCTTAGTTCGGATTGTCGCATACACACAAGGGGCTAGTACTTAGCCCCACCGTCAAACTCCTATGGCTAAGTGAAAGTAATAAAGCCGCATAGTCTGATTGCCTGGTTCACCTCGCGGACACCTCCTTCACGGACCAAGACGCTGGATCAAGTGTGGTCACGCGCTATGCCGAACACCCCCATAGCATCTACGTGGGGGCTGAAGCCGACGACTGGCAACTTTCAGAATTAAACGGCTACATGGGAGGAAAATCGCTTAAGATAAAAGGCGTAAATATATTGCAAGCATGGGATCGTAACATAGTTTTTACAACCTGCACACATCTACTCAAATATCACGTCCTTAGAGCACTGGCCCTCTACTATTCGGGCCCCTGCCAGGACGTCTTCGAAGTACCACTCCGGCTTGCTGTGGTCCTTGCCTTCAAGCAGTCCTACGGTCACCACATCAGTGGCCGTCATCTTTTCCCAGTGCATCTTGACACGGGCGAAGGCCATCCGGGCACCTTCTATGCAGACCAAGCGCTTCATAGCATCAATCCGGGGCAGCACGTCAACGAGCCGGTTCACCAAACCGAAGTAGCTGCTGGGAATTGGTTTAGCTGGCCAAAGCCGGACTATTAAATCCTTCATGGCCAAACCGGCCACCCTATGCAGCACCATCATCTACTTCAGCTGGTCGTTCAGGGGTGTCGGGTGCTCCGACGCAAGATACTGCGACCAGAATAGCTTCTCGGTCGAGTTCCCCTCCTGGGCTTGAAAGAACGGTGCGGTATTGGCGGCACTCCTCGGAAGATCCGCAAACACGTCTTGGAGAACTCTACACTCAAGTAAGCAAAGCATATCTTTGACCTCCAAAAATACTCTATAAAAGAAAGGCCTTACCAGCCGCTATCTGCTTCGCCTGACGGATCTCTTTGCGAGCACTCCGGGACTCGACCCGCGCCTCTTTAGCCTCCTAGAGGGCTCTGGCAAGTTTAGACGATTGGGCCGAAGTCTTCTCCTCCAAATCCTCACATTTGAGGATGGCATCCTTCAGCTCCTGCTTGACTTTGAGCACCCGAGCTTCGTGTTGACGGCGGGCGACCTGCTCGGTCTTCAGTTCTGCAGCCGCTTTGTCAGCGGCTACCTTGTTTGCCTTCACCTCTTGTTGGGCTTGGGCAAGGGCGCCTTTGAGGGTCTCGACCTCGGCTGCCCCAACTATGCTCATAATCAAAGCATTCCATGAGTTAATCTCTGAATATAACTATCACTTATGATATACAGCTAAACTTTTAACACAATTCACATACCTTGCGTCTCATCGAACCGCTTGTTCACGCGGTCGATTTCTTCATCGGCCAACTTAAGATTTCGATTGAGTTCGGAAACTTTTGCGGCCTAGGAGGTTGCCGCCAACAGGGAAGCCTGTTACGATAACAGACAAGTACGTTAGCTTTCCCAAATTTTATGTGGATTCTCTGTCCGTTTTCTTTTACACCGGACAGAGCCTTAGGGGCTACTCTCTGTATACAGGTATATTCCTCTATATATGCAAAAGCGTTTAGAGCATTATGTCGCATACCTCGAAGCCTGTTAGTAGGCTGGTAAAAGCTTCATTCAGTCCGCTCTTGGTAGACTGAACCTTCTCTACTACCGCGCCCATCAGGGTGTGGTGCTCCTCCATGATGGAAGCACGTTGCAGTGCTTCCACTAGAGCGTTCGGCGCCTCCAGATTAGTGGAGGTCGTAGATGGAGCCGATGCTCCTCTCCCCTCTTTCAAAGGGGGTTGTCCACCTGATCCCGGAGCCGTATTGGTCTCCGGAATGGGGTCCGGCTGGGGCCCGAACTATTGAGGGTCCCCACAATCGGTTGTCATAGGGGTCGCCTCCCCTATGTCTTCCGCGACTGAGGTATTAACCCCGAGTGCTTTCTCCACAGCCTCGTCCACCCCTCCTCGGCTAGGAGAGGTCCTTCGGGATAACACCTCGGTGTCATCCATGGTGACAGGCGAGGAGGCTCATGGCGGCGTCTCGCTCTCTGCCATCTCGGGTGCCAGAGAGTTCCCCTCCGATAATGAAGTGTTCGGAAGCTCACGTGGAGGGCTGAAAGGCACATGGAATAATAAATTATATATTGGAAAAAGGGGTGACCGAAGATAAATAGTGAGTGTCTGGATACTTACGATTCGGCTAGGGGCTTTACCCTGGGAGGTTTTTTGTGGACGGGTTCGGCATCTGAGTCCGAACTATCATGGAGGATCATCTTTCCTCTCTTGGGCGCCTCCTCCTCTAGGTCTTCGGAGGCCGCCCTCTTCTTCCTCCTCCCCTTATGAGGGGAGTCACTTTCCACCTCCTCCTCTTCTTCCTTCTCGTCTTCTTCATGAGAAGAGACGCCTCGGTCTCTCCGGACACTATGACCGAAGGACCCTTGTGGCGGGGGCCACCTTTGGCCTCCTTGGCCTTCTTCTCCGGTGCCTGCTACGGCGCTAGGACCAACATCTCCGTTAGCTAGGGAGACGCCGGGTCTTCAGGTAGCGGAGCCGGACAGTTGATCCGCTCCGCCTTTGCCGTCCAGCCCTGTATGGAGGGAATACAACTCAGTACTCATTATGACTAAAGTATTGACTGAGTAAGATCTTCCGAAGGATTATGCTCACCGCTGAGGCCGGATTCTCGATATCGAGTCCGATGTCCTCGGTCTTCTTCAGCCAGTTTTTCTAGGCCTTGAAGAGCTGCTTCCATATGTCTTTGTGTGTAGTGCCAAAGAAGCGCTTCAAGGTCCGAGGCTCCTCCGGATTGAACTCCCACATGGGGGAGGCCCGAAGTTGGTAGGGAAGGGTGCAGCGGACGAGCATCACTAGAATCACGTTACTGAGACTAGTGATTTTGCCCAACACATTGGAAATGAGCTTCTGCAGTAGCGTCACCTCCGATTGGGACCTCCAATCAAGGCCCTTGGCAGTCCAAGAGGTGAGCCTCGTGGGGGGTTCGGATCTGAAGTCAGGAGTGGCCACCCACTTGGCTTCGTGGGGTTTAGTGATGTAGAACCACTCCTGCTGCCACACCTTGACGGTTTCAACAAATGCCCCTTTGGGCCAAACGGCTTTGGGGAGCTTGCTTACCATAGCCCTGCCGCAGTCCGTGTGCTGTCCATCAACCACCTTCGGCTTCAGATTGAAGACCTTGAGCCATAAGCCGAAGTGTGGGGAATGCAGAGAAGAGCCTCACACACGACGCTAAACGCTGATATGTGGAGGAAGGAATTTGGGGCTATATCATGGAAATCTAACCCATAATAAAACATGAGTCCTCGGACAAAAGGGTGGAGGGGAAACCCTGGCCGTCGGAGGAAATGGGGGATAAATACCACCCTCTCGCCGGGCTCTGGAGTGGGGATGACTTGATCCTTGTCAGGAAGCCTGTGGGCGATATCTGTGGACAGGTAGCCCACGCTCCGGAGCTCCTTGATCTCCTTCTCGGTCACAGAGGAGGCCTCCCACCTGCCCTTGGAACCAGATCTGGCCACGGCTGGGAAGGGTGGTGACGGTGGGAGAGATTGAAGTTTTGGGCACTGGAGCTCAGAGATGGGAAGGCTGGAGCAAGAAGAAGGTGTGGGAAAAAACGAAGGGATTTTTACCCTCTTATAGGCAGGAGAAATACCAAACGCCCCCCCTCTCTCAAGCCTTAAAACTCGCCTATTCCCAAAGAGATCGTGTGAATGGCATGGTTGGATTACCCAAAACCGTATTAATGAGAATCCCGCAACGGGCGGGCACGATCTTTGTTTTGACAAGGCGTGCCAATGGGGGCTATGCCTTGAAACACACAGTGGGGGGTGTGAAAACAGTTCAAAATGTTAAAAGAGCCAAATGTGACGCTTCGCCAAAAAAAGTTGTCAGTAAAACACGTTGTTTTATTTTGATATCTTGCCTTCGTGGCTAAGGGTTGTATTAATTATACAGAGCCTGATATAGTTCCTTTGTGCAGAGAGTTATTCTAAAATATTTAAGAGAAGGAACCCGCCTTGCAATACTGAAGACAATCTGCGTGCCAAACACATCGTCATCGAAGACTGGTTCAGGGGCTACTGAGGGAGTCCTGGATTAGGGGGTCCTCGGGTGTCCGAACTATTCAATGTGGGCCGGACTGATGGGCCGTGAAGATAAAAGCAGAAGACTTTCCACTGTGTCCGGGTAGGACTCCTATATGCGTGGAAGGCAAGTTTGGTTTCTGGATATGTGATTTCTTTCCCTCACAAACCAACCCTGTACAACCCTAGGTCTCTCCGGTGTGTATATAAACCGGAGGGTCTAGTCCGTAGAGGCTATCAGAATTCTCATAGGCTAGACAACTAGGGTTTAGCCATTACGATCTCGAGGTAAATCGATTCTTGTAACCCATATACTCATTGAATACAATCAAGCATGAAGTAGGGCTTTACCTCCTTTAAGAGGGCCCGAACCTGGGTAAACATTGTGTCCCCATTGTCCCTTGTTACAAACGATCCTCAGACGCACAGTTCGGGACCCCCTACCCGAGATCTGCCGATTTTGACACCGACAGCCGGGATGCAGCCGCCTCGCGAAGGAGGCGGCGAAGACGCGGTCGATCCGTGCTCCGAGGAGGAGGCGGTGATGGGCGCCGTGCGCCAGCAGCTCCATGAGCGCGAGAGCCGCTTGCAAGCCGAGCTGGTGGCAACATGGGAGTTGAAGCGCGCCGTGGCGGTATGGGTTTCTCTCCTATTTTGATTTGCAGTTGATCAGTGGGGGTGCGCCAGCGCACCCACTAGGTGTAGCCCCCGAGATTCGGGCCAACTGTGAAGCAGTTGGGTCGAATCTGATGATGATCTTCGCTAACTCCTGCTTCCCACAATTCTTGGACGGCCTGCGAGTTGGCTTGCACAACTGGCTGCTAGAAACTTCTAGGCGGCCACGTCCCGGCTCACTCTCAAGGAGGAGGTGCTCCGCCTGGCCCAAGGTATGTGATACGTCTCCAACGTATCTATAATTTTTTATTGTTCCATGCTGTTATATTATCATTCTGGGATGTTTTACAATAATTTTATAGCAAATTTATATAATTTTTTGGGACTAGCCTATTGAGATAGTGCCTAGTGTCAGTTGTTGTTTTTTGCTTGTTTTTTACTTTGCAGAAAATCAATACCAATCAGAGTCCAAATGCAGCAAAATTTTTTGGACCAGAAGACATCTAGTGGGCCAAAGAAGTGCCAGAGGGGTACCCTGAGGGGGGCACAACCCACTAGGGCGCGCCTGGGGGCCCAGGTGCACCCAGGTGGGTTGTGTCCACCTCAGTGGCCTCCCGCACCGCCTCTTCGCTCTATAAATCCCAAGATATTCTAGAAACCCTAGGGGAGTAGACAAAATTTTGTTCCAGCCGCCGCAAGTTCCAGAACCACGAGATACAATCTAGAGCCCTTTTCCGGCACCCCACCAAAGGGGAACACGATCACGGAGGGGTTCATCATCCTCATTAGTGCCTCATCCGATGATGCGTGAGTAGTTCATATCAAACCTATGGGTCCATAGGCAGTATCTAGATGGCTTCTTCTCTCTATGTTTCTCAATACAATGGTCTCTTGAAGATCTATTTGATGTAATGCTTTTGTGCGGTGTGTTTGTTGGGATACGATGAACAATGAGTTTATGATCATATTTTCTTTGATTTACTATCCATTCTTAATTATTATAGCCTCGTATTTCTTCTCCGATATTTGGGTTTTGTTTGGCCAAGTTGAACTATTTATCTTGCAATGGGAAGAGGTGCTTTTGTGATGGGTTCGATCTTGTGGTGTTCTTTCCTAGTGACAGAAGGGGCAAGAAGGCACACATGTATCATTGCGATTAAGGATAAAAAGATGGGGTCTGTTCCTACATGAATAGATCTTGTCTACATCATGTCATCGTTCTTATTGCATTACTCTGTTTCTCCACAAACTTAATACACTAGATGCATGATGGATAGCGGTCGATGTGTGGAGTAATAGTAGTATATGAAGGCAGGAGTCGGTCTACAATTTTGGACGTGATACCTATATACATGATCATTGTCTTGGATATCGTCATGATTATTCGTTGTTCTATCAATTGCCCTACAGTAATTTCTTCATCCACCATTGCTATTTTCTCGAGAAAAGCCACTAGTGAAATCTACGGTCCTCAGGTCTATTTTCCTCTCATATACTTTCAGATCTATATTACTATATGCCTTTTCCTTTATTTGCAACTTTTATTTTCAGATCTATATTATCAAAGAACACGAAAACACCTTGCTGCACTTTTTTGTTACTTATTTTATTTTGTTTTTTATTGAGAGCTATTTATCCAATCTATCGCCAATCTATCTATCTTTTTATCTGAGAGGGATTGACAACCCCTCTTTTACATCGGGTTGCAAGTATTTGTTATTTGTGTGCAGGTACCATTTACATAGTGTTGCGTGGTTCTCCTACTGGTTTGATAACCTTTGTCTCATCACTAAGAGAAATACCTACCGTTGCTGTGTTGCATCATCTCTTCCTCTTTGGGGAAAATACCGACATAGTTCAAGCGACATCAGTATGATCTGCATGCTCTTAATTAGTAGGGGCGCGCTAGCGCACCCGCTGGGTGTAGCCCCTAAGATTCTGGCCAACTGCGAAGCAGTTGAGTCAAATCTTAAAGTAGCTTTTCCTCTCCGAGTCGTAGCCACGGTGGCCGAGGTGCCGGATCTTCGAACCTGGCTAGACGAAGCCGGCAGGCAGCGCGACCAGGCGGCTGCCCACAACAGCCGACTTCAGGCCGAGTTGGAGTGCCTGAAAGCGGAGGCTACCAAGGCGGCAGAGGCCCACCAGACGGAGCTCACCCGGCTGAGGGGTGAGCATGAGAAGGCGGCCGCCGCGATGGGCGAGGAGCTGAAGGCGGCCATCAGGAGGCGTGGCGAGCTCCAGAAGGAGATGGAGGCCTGCCGCCGCGAGTGGTGCCGGGAGCGGAACTGTATGTTGTACGAGGCGCAACAGTTGGACGAAGTCTTCTCCCGTAAGTGTTCTTGATGGTTTCGTCGGGTTGCGAGCCGGCCAAAATCTTACAGAACTGGTCGTTTCTCTTTCTCTTTGCGCCAGGGTCCTTCCTGAACGTTAATGGCATCATGACATGATGTGATGCAAATGGTGCGATGATGCATGCAAGAAACAGACCTAAAGCGGTATGAGGGACTAAAGTTATCTGTTTTGATAAGTTAAAGAACTAAGTTTTGCTTGTTTAAAGTTGAGGGACTATTTGTAAACTTTTAACGGATCGAGGGACGAAAAATATACTTATCACATTCAATTATGATAAACATTAATAATAAAGTTACATTAATTATTGTTTTTCCGGAGTCTGAAGTTTGGACGTTAAAAAACCCTCTTGGCGTTCTTTATCTAATGGAAGAGTAGTGGTTCATGGAATAGTTTGTGAATCATTTTTATTTTTCTGAAAAAATGAATATTCATTTGTTTTTAAAAAGAATGTTTTATTAAAATTCCAGTGTTTTTTTAAGGAGGACATTATTTGAACGTTTATTTAATATTGTGGATACTTTTTTTTTTGAACATTTGGAAATGCATTTTTTTCTTCCAAAAATTGATTATTTTTGAAATTTTGACCAGTTTAAAAATGTGTGAATATATATAGAACTATGTACATTTTTCAAAATTATTTTTACTATGATAATTTTTCGATAGAGTTTGTTGCTTGGTTGGGAAGGTTCTTTTTTTTTCATTATTTAGGCTTAGCCAATAGAAGAACTTCATGTACACAGTTTACTTACAGAGAAAACACACACTCTCTTTTCCTATATATATATATATATATATATATATATATATATATATATATATATATATATATATAGAGAGAGAGAGAGAGAGAGAGAGAGAGAGAGAGTTGCACTATTCTAATCCCAAGATTAGAATAACTATTTGGATCACGGCGCGCCTATATAGGAGCGATTGGGTTGTTCCCGAACTCTCCCAACCCGCTGCGGAAAAAAATTTCCCACCCCACCACCCCACGACCGCTCGTCCCTAACCTCTCCCCCGATCCCCTGTGATCCACCGCGACAGCGCCTCCTTCCCCTGGAACCGACGCCTCTCGCCGCCGTGTCCCCGGCCCCGGCGCGCCTCTCTCCCTCCCCAGATCGCCTCCCGCCGCCTCCTGCTTCCTGTCGCCCCCGCGCCTTCACCCTACCACGCGACGCCGCCCTGCATCTCGCCGCCACCGCCGCCCTCCCTGGATCTCGCCGCCGCGTGCCTCCTCCCCCAAGGCACTGGCCCACCTTCCCCGCCCCACCCACCCCCTCCCGGCTGGCCAACCTTCTCCCTCCCTCAGTCCCGGCCGACGGGCCTCCTCCCTCAACAGCGGCGCGCCTCCTCCCCCATCGCCGGTGTTCCTTTCCCATGGACGGCGTGCCTCCTCTCCCATGCCGGTGAACCTTCTTCCACACGGCCAACAGGCATACTCCCCCACGGTCGGTGAGCCTCCTCCCCCATGGACGATCCATTCCGTCCACGCGCCGTCCTCCTCCAGGCTGCATCTCATCGAGCGTCGCCCCTGCATCTTGCCACCACCGCATCAAGCGCAGCAGCACTCAGGCCATTCGCCACCACCACCTCCAATCGTTCAACGATGCAGCAGCAAGACGCGGCCCCCTGCGAATCCCACTGTTGCAGCAACCGGAGGAGGCCTGTATCTTTCTTCTTCGATAAGATAATTTTGATTGCATACTGTTTTTTATTTTGCGTTGTCATTTTGCTGATGCCTAAAAAGATGTTAGATGATGGGCTTCTCATCCCTACTGCGGTCTGCAAGCTGCCTCCAACCTTTGACAATATTTGTAAAAATGATTGTGCAGATTTGTTTTACCCCATTTTTAGTTACTGATTGAAGAAAATTTAGTTCATTAGGTGAAAGAACTTGATTTCTTTTGTTCCTTTGTGGAGGAATAAGGTCACCACAGAGGTAGGGAGAAGGTCACCATAAAGGCAGGGAGAAGGTCACATAAGGTGCAGAAAGAATGTCAGAGTTCAGCAACGGGGTGTGTGATCTTTGAGTTGTTTTTGGGGTGCAAATCATGGGTATGCGATCTCACATCCCGTGTACTATTGAGATGGCTTCCCTTAGCCTGAAACCATATTGCCTACAAATATGATAGTCGCAATGCTACCGTCATGTGTAAAGAAAATTAGGTATGTACATGTACACAACCTACAACAACTTTACGGGGAGTTGATGGATTATTCAGTGGTTGTTGCTGCCACTATTGATTTTTTCTTGAGATGGTCTTCATCACCATTCAATAATTCACTTCTTTCTTGGTTGCATCTAGTTCCCTCACTCCACCACAACACTGATTCCTTCAGCTAGATCTCCCTTGTTATTTTGTATTCTTATTTTCTTTTCATAAAGCATTTGCTCTGAAATCCGGATCCGATGATGTAGCTTTGACTATTCATGAAAACGTGGTGAAAATTGTACATGCTCTGTAGGTCAAAATTTTGGCTTTAATTTATTTTTTGTGAATGTCAAAATGTTGTGGTCGAGAAGGTCGAGTGTGTTATCTCAACAAGTTCAAATAAAAAATAAACATGCAATGTAAAACATCGGAGAGTTGTGAACTTTTAGAACTTCAAGTGACAAACAAATTTGAAAAGAGCACAAAACAAAACTTAAGTCTTGAAAAATCAATTCAAAACACTAACAAGAAAAACAATGTTCTCTTTGTTATTGAACACAAAAATAAAAATTAATGAAAGGAGGAATGCAGTTTACGCATTTTGTGAAAGAACTAAGAAGTTCGAGTTAAACTACTAGAGTAGTTTGATTTTAATAAATAATTCAGTTTTTTCATTTCCATAAATAAAACCAAGAAGTTCAAAATTTAAAAATAGAGAAGTTCAAAAATCATAAAAAGGACTTTCATTGTTTCTTAAAAAACTCTAGAAGTTGAAATTGAAATAATGGACAATTCAATATTTATTACAAAACTATGATATTGTCTTTAGTGAAATAAATAAATCAAGAAGTCCAAATTACAAAAATTGAGAAGTTTCATATTTATGACAAAACTCAGATTTTCCTTGTTACTAAAAAATAAAATGAAGAAGTTCAAATTAAAAATAAAATGAAGAAGTTCAAAAGTATGAAGTTTAATTTAAAAAAAAGTTGGATGCTTATTTAAAAACATGATTTTTCCAAGAATAAGACTAAGAAGTTCAAATTAAAATAAATGAGAAGTCCAAAGATTATGAAAAACTCTGATTTTTCGCGTTACTGAAGTATAAACGTAGAAGTTCAAAGTAAGAAAATGAACAACTAAAAAAAGTTTAAAAATAGATTTTCCCCATTTCTAAAAAAAACTAGAAGTTTAAACGAAAATAATGAAGTGGTTCCATGTTTATTTAGAAACTAAGATTTTATCGTTATCAAAATACTCAAATGTCCCATAGTATTGAAGAATCAACCATGAAGTTCAAATTGAAAAAAAATATTGAGAAATAAAACCAGGAAGTCCATATTAAAAAGACGGAGAAGTTCGATGATTATAGAAAACTCAGATTTTCCTCGTTATTAAAGAATGGAAACAAGAAGTTCAAAAATAAAATAAAAATAAGTTCAACTTTTAAAAGAAGAGCGCTTCAAAATTTCATAAAAAAGATTAAGAAATAAAACCAGGAAGTCCATATTAAAATGATGGAGAAGTTGATGATTATAGAAAATTCAGATTTTCCTCGTAAAGAAACATGAAGTTCAAAAATAAAATAACAAGAAGTTCAACTTTTAAAAAATAGAGCGCTTCAAAATTCAAAAAAAAAAGGATTAAAAAATCAGATTAAAAATTCATAAAAGAACTCAGATATTTTCACATAACCGAGAGAAGTTTAGATTAATAACTGCTAGAAGTTCACGTACTACACGGTGTGCATTTTGTATTAAAAAGGAATAAAAAGCAAAGTCTAAATGTTTTGTTGTTATAAGTTCAAGTCCTCCGTCGGAGAAAATTAAAAAAAATATTGTGAGAGATGTTTGTACCAAATGAATATCATTTGTGTAACACGGTCGAATGGATGAGAAAATTACAAACGAAAATACGTCACAGAAGTTCAGCGTGAAAACAACAGGAAGTTCGGCTACTATAGTGATTGATATTTCAGATTAAAATCTTTTAAAATCATCGCGAGTATGAAAAAACGATCAACACAGGAAAGTTGCGTGTTACATCAGCTTTCCATCGGTATATTACTTGCTCAATTCCGGTGTGTGTTCCAGTGAGTGGATGAAGAACTATGGGCAAAAAAAGCACGTGCAAAACAGAGTGAAGTTCAAGTAGACATACCGAGAAGTTCAGGTTCTTCACGAGGTGCATTTTTGAAGAATCTGTTTCGCGATCAAGGCAGAACGAATTATCTCGCCGTTTTCAAAATTGCTTGAAAACGGCTAGGAATCAGAGAAAACCATCAACATGTAAAAGTTTGGCATTTTCCTTAGCTTTTCAACGGTATATTATTTGCCCCATTCCGATAAAGTTTATAGAAATTACGGCGAAAATACATTTTTAGCCATTTTCAAAATTGTCTTAAAACAGTAAGGAATTGGGAGAAACAATATATACTGTAAAGTTTCGCATTTCCTCAAGCTTTCCAACGCCATATCATTTGCTACATTCGGATGTACGGTTAAAAAATTAGCTCAAAATACGAACTTGGTGGATCTTGTACTGTTTTCTAAATTACTCTTAAACCGTTCAAAATTAGAAAAAACTTTCTACATGAAAGAATAGTGCATTTGCATAAGCTTTCCAACGACATATAATTTGCCTCAATTGGATTAGCCGTTTAAAAATGACATCAAAAATACGAACTCGGTTGTTCGGTTTGTGAAATTTTACGATTTTCCAAATTACTTTTTAACCGTGGTGAATTAGAGAAAACTTTCAGCATGTGGAAAGAGCGGTTTTGCAGCAGCTTTCAATGCCATATTATTTGCCTCATTCTGATAAACGGTTTAGAAATGCGATCAAAAATATGATTCACGTTTTTTGTATGAAAAAACGGTTTTCAAAACTGCTCTTAAACCGCTTACATTTTGCCAAAAATTTAACTTGGGTCATGATACGGGTGTCCATAGCTTTCCAACGGTATATCGCAAACCCCATTTGGGAAATGTTGGCAGAAATTCAACCTAGCACTGGGAGAAGTTCAGGTCAAACAACTCAAGCAGTAAAATTGCAAAAAACACAATTTCATCACGACCTGAGAGCAAAATCCGCCAACGAGCGAGATTCCTATTTGAAACCGGTATTTAGTTGCTAAAAAATGTTTCTAGATTACACTAACATGATAGAACACGACAAACAAGAATAATTCACGGCGAAAGCCACGGTTGCGAAGATAGCCCCAAGGTCGGGTTCGTACAGAGCACTACTAGGGAAAAGCCTATACACAAAATCTTAGCAGCAGCGCGGTTCAAAATAGAGCGCTGCTGCTAAGTAGTTGTAGCGCGGGTTACGTAAACTCGCTGCTGATAAAGATCTAGCAGTAGCGCGCTCGACCAGAAACGCGCTGCTACAAATATCGACCGGCGGTGTTCCCCCAACTCTAAGTAGCAGTAGCGCGGTTGCAATAACAGCGCTACTGCTAAGTACGTAGTAGTAGCGCGGTTTCCTCGAGATCGCTGCTGGTAAGTTTCAAATTGCCACAATTTTTTGTCCCAGTTAGCAGTAGCGCCTTACCGCAAAGCGCGCTGCTGCTAAGTTCTTAGCAGCAGCGCGTTTTATCTCCCGCGCTACTGCTAACCCCACCAACCCCCAACCCGTCCCTCCCCTCCCCCTTCCTTTTTTCCCTTCCCCCCTACCTCCCCCTCTCCTCTCTTCCCTCCACCACATGCTCCCACTCTCACTCTTCTTCTTCTCAATACTTCTCCCCCATTACTCTCTCTCTCTTCTCTATCCACCTTCTCTCTCTTCATTACTCCTACATAACTACACCACCTCCATTAATTAATGCATCTCCTTTCTCTTTTTCCTTCCCCCTCCACTAGTTGAAGTTGTCTCCTTCCAAATTAGGTAGCTAGGTAGATGTAGGATTTAGTTAAGTGACCTATTTGCCCCCTAACTAGATCTATCTTTGTCAAGAAGAGCTTTGTGCACTTTTGATCTCCCTACAACATCATCTCCGGCCATCGTGATAGAGGTGATGAAAATTTCATGCTTTTGCAAAATGGAAATGTGTGTATGTGTATGTGTGATATGTTTGTGGAAATTGTGTGTGTGGCATGAGTTGACGCCGCCAAATTGTGCTTTTGAGTTGCCTATGTTTTGCCGAAATGTCGATTTATTTCCGTTTCGGCGAATTTAGGGCAAACTCTAGATCCATATATGTCCTATTTTTAGGGAAGGTCATGCCAAAAAATTTTATGACTTTGATGCATGCATGCATTTTTACAATCAATTTTTTTATTATTACCGTGCAGAGTTGACGATGGTCAGTGGAACGATGGTGGACAGGTGGTTGCGGTCGGCAGTGCAAGACATGAAAGAAAATAACCGGACAGAGGTTTTATGTCCGTGTCGAAAATGCAAAGGAATAGTTTGGCTCGACCCCCATGACGATGGTCGTGTCGAAGCGCACCTGCTCATGACTGGTTTCATGGATGGCTATACTCGATGGATAATTGAAGATGAGGATGACGATGTTGAGGATGCCGACGGGGCAGGCAATGATGACACGGGGCAAGACGAAGAGATGATCGATAATGGCGGCGGGGAAGAGGCCGGACATGGCGGCGGAGAAGTGGCCGGACATGGCGGAGGAGAAGGGGCCGGACATGGCGGCGGAGAGAACGGCATGGACTCCACGCAGCAGAGTTCGTCGGTACTAAGTTCAATTGTGCGGGACCCTCATGTTCAAGCATTGCTTCGCAAGGAGACGAGTACTGAGAGAGCTGCTTCTAGAGAGGAGGCTAAGCTGGAGCAACTAGTGGTAGACTCGAACACTCCATTGTATGATGGTTGCAATCCTGAGGTGACCCGGTTGAGTTTCACGCTCCAACTCCTGAAGACGAAGGCTAAAAACAAATGCACCGACACTAGCCTCGATGAGCATCTCAAGTACCTAAAGGATGTTCTTCCCGCGGGTAATCTATGTCCTACTAGTGTTGATGAGGCCAAGAAGATCGTGTGCCCTCTTGATCTGCCACACGTTAGATACCATGCATGCATCAACGATTGCATAATTTATCGGAAGGAGCACGCGGAAAAAACAAGCTGTCCGGTGTGCAATGCTTCTCGATACAAGAAGGCCGGGAAGAAATGTCCCCAGAAAGTTGTATGGTACTTACCGATCACTCCCCGTCTTCAGAGGTATTTTGTAGATCCCAAGGAAGCAAAGCTAATGCGCTGGCACGCGGAGAGGAAGAAGCCCGACGATGGAGATGATCCGAAGCTGAGACACGTGAAGGATGGAAGCCAGTGGAGAGCGTTGAACAACTTCTATCGGTATTTTGAATGTGATGCAAGGAACATCGTGCTCGGCGCGTGTACCGATGGCATGAATCCGTTTGGCAACCAGAACACCAACCATAGTACATGGCCCGTGTTTGTATGGATGTACAACCTCCCCCCTGGTTGTGCATGAAATCGAAGTACATTCACATGAGCATGCTTATTCAAGGGCCGAAACAACCAGGAAATAATATTAATTTGTATCTGGGGCTACTTCAAGAGGAGTTAGACACGTTATGGAAAACACCGGCCAAGACATGGGACACCAGCAAAGGTGAGTATTTCAACATGAGAGCCGCGCTGATCACGACAGTGCAGGACTATCTCGGTTACGGATATGTGGCAGGCCAGGTGTGCCATGGATATTGCGGATGCACGCGGTGCATGGATGATACAACGTCTCAGCAGCTAACGTCAAGGAAAGATGGCGGGTCTGGGAAAATCGTGTACATGGGGCATCGAAGATGGCTTGAACAGGACGACCCGTGGAGAAACCGTGGAGATCTATTCAATGGTCACGCTGAGCATCGAGGACCTCCACGTAAGCGGAGCGGTGCCGAAATCGATGAGCTGTTGAAAAACTGGAATGAGTGCCCCGCGCCGGGAAAGACGATGAGAAAGGCGCCGGAGCCGCTGCTGAAGGTATGGAAGACGAGGTCTGTGTTCTGGGACTTGGAGTACTGGCACAAACTCGATACACCTCATTGCCTTGATCAAATGCATATCTGTAAGAATGTCCTTGAGAGCTTGCTCGCAACACTGATGAACATGCCGGATAAGACCAAGGATGGGCCGAAGGCAAGAAAAGACTTGCAAGATTTGAAATCAGGGAAGATCTGCACATGCCGCCCCGTAAAATGTCAGACGAGACAGAGACGGAGACATAGGCACGGGAGAAGAAGGGCAAGAAATTAAAGAAAGAAGATTATTGCCCCCCCCCCCTCTTGCTTCACCTTAAGTCAGGCTGAGATCAATCAATTCTTTAAGTGCCTTACCGGAGTGAAAGTTAGTTCCGGTTACTGTGGCAAGATAAGCAGATATCTATACACGGACAAGAAAAGGTTCAGCGGGATGAAGTCTCATGACTGTCATGTGATGATGACGCAGATACTACCTGTTGCCCTTAGAGGGATAATGGACAAGCACGTCCGTGACACGCTTATTGGTCTCTGCAACTTTTTCGACGTCATCTCTCGAAAGTCGATCAGTGTGAAGCATCTCCAAAGGCTACAGGAAGAGATCGTTGTGATACTGAATGAGCTTGAGATGTACTTCCCGCCCGCGTTCTTCGACGTGATGGTGCATCTGTGTGTCCATATTGTGGATGACATAATAGACCTGGGGCCGTCATTCCTGCACAACATGATGCCGTTTGAGAGGATGAATGGGATCATCAAAGGATTCGTTCGTAACATGTCCCGTCCGGATGGAAGCATCGTCCAGGGCTATTTGGCACAAGAGTGCATCTCTTTCTGTGAGAATTTTCTATATGGTGCAGACCAGCCGCCTGGTGTTAGTGTTGGTTTGCCCGTTAACAAGCACGATGGGAGGCTCGAAGGAGATGGTCACTGCAACGGTCGCAGGGAACTGCACGTGGCATACTTAGATCGACGCAGCGACTTTGACAGAGCAAACTTGGTAATGCTACAACACCTAGACGAGGTAGATCTCGTGGCACTGCACAAAGAAATTATCGCAAAGAAGTATCGTGACCGGGGGGTATGCAGGACGGACGCCGAAGTTGCTAGAGAGCACAACTCCACTTTCCTGCATTGGTTCAAAGAGCATATTATTGCTAATCCCCCGGAGGAGGGCTCTAAGGACGGATTGCTCATATATGCCTTAGCACATGGCCCCTCGCCCAACCTCATAACCTATCAGGCATATGATATCAATGGATACACGTTCTACACGGAGGCAAAAGATATGGACAGTGATGATCAGAACTCAGGGGTGACGATGGAATGCATGACCGGCAGCGACAACGGCACAACTGAACGATTTTATGGAAGGGTCGAGGAGATCTGGGAGCTTGACTACTCTGGACTGCACAACACGACGATGTTCTGTGTCAGATGGGCTAAGAATGTCGAAAGAGAAAGCCGGATGTTCACTACCATGACTATACCCGACGCCAAGAGCGCTACCGTGAACGCTATCGCAAAAAACGAGCCATGGGTACACGCTAAGCACGTGACACAATGCTTCTTCATAACTGACCCGCGCAATCCCAGCCGTGTTGTCGTGAGGAGAGGCAAAAGGAACATCATTGGAATGGATGGAGTCGCCAACGAGGAAGACTATGATCAGTACGACAACCCAATGAGGGAAGATGACAATGATGATGAAGTATACGTCAAAAGAAGAATCAATACTACATTACCTAAGAAAAATCGTACTCCATGGAAAAGGCAAAGTCACAATGAGGGGCTCAATTATTCTTCGACGAACAAGAAGGGAAAGAAGCTGACTCAAAAACGAAAACGTCAGCACTGAGGAAACATATGTTATGGGTCCAATGATGTGTAATATATATATGTTCCTATTTTGTATACACACTTAGTCATTATTATACATGGGTCCAATGATGTGTAATATATATGTTCCTATTTTGCATACATATTTAACCGTCAAATGATGCAATATATATCGCCCTCCCTTCGTTCACTGCCCTCGGGAAATAAAAGTGGGATAAAATAAAGGAAAAGAAAAAGGAAAACTGCCAGTAGCAACGGCAGTAGCAGCGCGTTTCCACAAAACCGCTGCTGCTAGATCTTAGTAGTAGCGTGTTTCTCATAAACCGCTGCCGCTACACACCATAGTAGTAGCGAGTTTCCCATAAAGCGCTGCAGCTACAGATCATAGTAGTAGCGCGTTTCTCTGAAACCGCTGCAGCTACAGAATATAGTAGCAGCGCGTTTTGACATAACGCACTACTGCTACGTCCACTTAATCCAAAATTCGCACTCGCCCAACTTCATCCCGCCATTTCCCCCCAAATCCCCACTCTCTCTCCGGCCCCCGTCGCTCCGCCGCGCCCGACCCGGCCTCGGCGCTCGCCCCCGACTCCGCCGGCGCCGGCGCTAGCCCCGGCGCTCGCCCCCATCCCGGCCCTCGACCCCGACTCCGGCGCGCTCGCCCCCGACCACGCCGCTCGCCCCCGACCCAGCCGCTCTCCCCTGACTCCGGCGCCGGCGCTCGCCCCCGACCCCGGAGCGCTCGCCCCCGACCCGTCGGCACTCGCCTCCCTCCTCTCCCCTGCCGGCCATCGTCGGGCCTGCCTCCTCGCGCCTGCACTCTCTGTAAACCCCCCCCCCCCCTCTCTGCTAGGGTTCTTCATGTTAATTAATTAGGTTATCTATTTAGTTATGAATTATCTGAATTTATATGGAAATTTGAACTGGACATGTGATATGTGCATATGTCATGTTTTGGACATGTCATGTTTGGAAAATGATCCGAGTGGCCTATGTTATGCCGGAATGTTGATTCATTTCCGTTTCGGTGAATTTCAGGCGCTCGATATGTCCATTTTTTAGCAAAGGTCATGCCGAAATTTCCCATGAATAAAGGCATGATTTGTGCTACATAGTTGGCATATCGAGTGCTGGCACATAGATTTCTTTTTATGTCATTTCTCATTTATTCATACTTTTAGAAATAAATGAGGCCACTTAATCATAGGAAACATGTCGAACAACGAAGAAACTGGGCCTTCTGACCAAGATGCAGACGAGATGGATTATGAGGGTGAACAAGAGTACCTCGACTATTTGACTGCAAAGCAAGGTTTGCAGGTCGGCCTCGATGATGGTACTGACGCCGACATCGACACCGACGGCGCCGGCACCGACGGCGCCGGCACCGATGGCGGCGCCGAGACCGGTGGGGAAGGTACCGGCGGGGAAGGTACCGGCCCCGATGTCGATACCGAAAAGAGGAAGCATAAGAAGAAGAGGATACGAAAACCTAACAAACTAGGGATTGGACGACTTGTGATCACAAAGATGGCACCTGGCAAGTTTGAGCCGTTAGAGCCGGAAGAACCTCGCAAGTGCTATGGGAACCAAGTAGGATGCATCCTACGGGAATGCGCGAGCATCAACGATGATGACTTAAGGAGTAAAGAACATTTGACGCAGTTGCTCCTAACGAAGTTGCACAAGAGATTCAAGTTCCCCGACCGGGATGATAACATAGAACAACCGTGGGATGATCTGAAGATGAAAAAGATTAACAATCACGCCATGGGCATGTTCAGCAATGATTTGGCCTCCTGGAAAGGGAGGGTGAAACGAGCTATTGAGGCTGATGAACCCCTGTCCAAGATTCTGGAGGAAAATCCGACACTTATGGAAGAGGAGTTCGAAAAGTTCAAGGACACTTGCGCTACCGAGGCGCCAAGGCTAAGGCTGCGAAATTCAAAAGCCTTCAGCTCCGGAACACGGGGAAGCATCGCCTCAGAAGCCGTGGCTACCTCGGTAAAAGGCCCATATGGGATAAGGAGGACGCGGAATGTGAAGCCGCGGGTCTCCTAGACCCCTTCGCGAAGTTCACCAACCCCTTGGAGCATGACTTCATCAGGGCCCGCTACAAGTGGGACAAGGAGAAAAAGGTTTTTTACACGGACAAGATCATGAGGAAATTGATTAGACTACTGGAGAAGCAACACCGGCTTGCAGCCGAAAGCCCTACTTCTCCAATGAGGCCCAAGTGGGACACCCCTCTCAACCGGGCCTTGAACGAACTTAAGGGACTCCCGTTGGACCAGCGGCCGCAATATGGTCGTGTGCACGGCGCTGGAGACGGCGCCACGTGGAAGGTGTTTTACAACGATGGCCCGGAGGCCAAGAAGCAGAAAAAGAAGTTTAGTCAGGCGGACATCGACGCAAAGGTGAAGCTTGCGGTCGAGAAAAAAGCAGCTGAGGACGCGAAAAAAGCAGCCAAGGACAAATATGAGTTGCTACAGCAGGCAGTCAATGCAGCTGTAACTGCCTGCAGAAATGATTTCGCTACTAACTTGGTTCCAGTTATCATCAACTGGGCGAAGGAAAATCCAGACAAGACGGTACATGATTTCCCGATGCCCAGTTTCGTCGCGAGCAACTCCATGAACAACAACACCATCGCACCATCACTTGCTCAAGCAATCGGGCCTCCTCTCGCAGCCGCTCCCGCTCATAGCAGCCCGTCCTCAGTCTCAGGCGCGCTAGGTGGGCCTTCGTCTTTGGCTGAGCTCGACGCCGTCACGGTAATTACATGTCGCACCAACATATATATATAGATAATATTCCATTTTTGTTGCCTTTCGGTTGTTTTACACCACAGACATATGTGTTTGCAGGCGAAAGAAACCCCATGCACCATACTCTACTTGATCAAAGGCCAGAAGGTGGACGTGGGAAAGGGGATGATAATGGACCCCTCTCAACGCACATTCCACAACCAGCCGATCCCCGCTGGGCACTTCAGGGTTAGCTTGACCAGTGTGAAATCGGGGCATGAGGATTTGCCTCCTCCAGTACAGCATGTGGGAGCGGACGATGAGACCCCGCCGCGGATTGGACGCTGCAAGGGTTGGGTGCTGCTATGGCCGAAGAATCTTATTCGTCTGGAGCCGGCCGAGAGCACACCAATAACTACCACACATCAACAAGCATGTGCGGAGACCACCACCCCACCTACGCAATTACCAGCTCCTGTAGTAGTGCCGGGTGAGAGCGGCGGACGACATGATGAAGGGGGTGCAATAGTACTGGCTGATGTAATTTCTCCTGTAGAACAGAGAATGGATGATGAGACGGAGGTCGACCCTATGGATTACCTCAATACAAACGCGTATGACTGTGACATAGATATGATGAGTCAACCATATGACGAATCGGGCTATCAGCTTGCTAATGAGGATATGGATGATATGCCCGGGCAGGGCCGTACCATGGAATGCAAAAAGTCTCTCTTCATGAAATCCTCACAGGACACGCCTGAAGATGCCGCCTCAACACAGGCTCAACTAGCCGGGCGCGAGGGTTGTACAATACTTAGCCCGGGAACACTTGGGCAGGGGTTAAGGAAGGGTCTGGAAGGTGTGCCCAAGAAAAAGGAGAGGAAGAGATCGGGGAAGGTAACTGCCTCCAAACAAGCCAGAGCACACAGCAGCGAGACGATGCATTCTGAAGAGCGTGTACCGTGAAAGGTGCGATCATGTTCCATCTCACGGGCGAGCCGATGCTACCGCCGAAACCGCTGGAGGCACTATTAGGGGATCTCAGGAGACTACACGACCATGTGCTGTCGACTGAGAAAAGCCTACTAGCCTCAAAGGATCCAGGATATCCGACATACGCGGCTCGTGTGCCTGAGGGGAAGTGCTACGTCGACACACGGCCCGCGGAGGTGTTCTTCCTGCGGTTTGACCATATCTTTGAGATGTTTCTAACAAGGCGGCTTGATTTTACTATCGTCCGCCTTTTTGCGCTACATATGAGCTCTGTCGTGAAGAGTGAAGAAGTCTCGCAAATCTGTGTGGCGGATCCGTACTACATGCACGAGTCTTTCTTGAGTCTCGGCGACTTTGAGCGTGAAACTGCTAGGGAGTACCTCCAAAACTTCATGGTACAGAATAAGGACCGGGAAATTGTCCTCGTGCCTTATCATCCAAAGTAAGTCAGTTCCGGACAACCCTTTCGTACATTTCAATCATTCCTTCTCTCTCATATGGGGAATAATTTGAGGTGTCTTTTCCCCGCAGCAACGGGCGCGCCGTCCTTATCGTTCTTTACCCGCAAGTCTCCCACGCCGTGTATTTTGACCCTTCCAGAGACTACGAGAAAAAGGACTACACCCACATAATGAATATTCTAGATGATGCTCTCCAAGGCTTCAGCTTTAGAGGTGGCCACGTGCATATCAGGAAACAAAGGAACAAGAAGATGGGTTTCGCGCATAAAACTAACTTCTCCTGCATCCATGTCCCAAAACCAAGCAAGAAGGATGGATTCTACATCGTCCATCTCATGATTCAGTTCAACACGGATCACCAAAAGCTTCGCATTAACAGCAGAAATGATGATCATATCCACAAGTGGCTAGAATCTCATGGAGAAGTGAATTATAAACTTAGAGATGACTTCTTTCGCATCCAAAGCGACATTGCGACGATCATCATGAAAGAAGTCGTCGATGAGAAGGGGATGTTCCACCACGGCCCTATATCGCGAGCTGGTGTCCGAACTCGCATAGGCATGCAACGTCTAGACCTCACGCCGTTCAAGCAGCTAGGGTTCGTCCTCGATGATATGGAAGGATGGAACTTCTAGTGATTTATGATGTCGATGATGATGATATGTGTCGGTTGAACTTGTATACTTTTTGTAGCGATGAAACTTTGTGATGTCCATGGTCCCTGCCGAACTTGCGTAACGCTACTTTGTTAGTTTGCGTACGATGACCTGCGTACCTCTAGTTAATTAATTTGTGTACTGTATATGTTGCATCTAGTTGCTAACCTTTCTTTTTTGGTGTTGCTCTAGTATATTTTGTTGCATATATATGATTGTACATCCTCTTCATGAACATGCATCTCTAACAGGTACCTAGTTTCTTGATGGCGAGATGGAAATGCTATGTCGTGTACAAAGGGAAGGTTCCGGGGGTGTACAACGAGTGGCATGAGTGTCAGGCGCAAGTGAATGGGTTCACGGGCGCCAGCCATAAAGGCTTCAAAAGCAGACAAGAAGGAGAAGCTAGTTACTTGAGGTTCACGCTAGCGCAAGAGAGGACTCGTAGCCGCCACCTCATGTACTGCATGGTTCCGCTCTCACTCATAGTGATAGCACTTCTTGCGTATACCTTTGTTTAGATGGATGACGTTGTTGTAGTTGCAAGTATTCAAGACTTGCATGTATTGCTATTTTCGAGATGATGACAAGATATCACTTTGTGTTGGATCATGATTATGAAGAGACTATTTGTATGTACATGCTATGATTACATTTGTGGTCTCGCAGGCATTTGTATGTGTATCATGATGACATTTCTATGTGCTAAAGATTCTTCTACAAAGCCGGTTCAAATACAAAACAAATATCGAAAATCCAAATCTGAGCCCGAGCTCATCTGCACCTGCGCTCACCAAAAAAATCAAAATAAATACTAAAAAAATTCCAAAAATTCCAAAAAAAATTGGTGTGGTGGACAATTTGATGCGTGAGGTGCACCCCAATTTTCAAAACATTTGGACTTATGTGCAGCTCTCAGCAAAAAAGACAAATCGGAGGTCTGTAAAAATGTGTACTGTTCATATACTGTTTTGGTCTGATTTGTCTTTTTTGCTGAGAGCTGCACATAAGTCCAAATGTTTTGAAAATTGGGGCGCACCTCACGCATCAAATTGTCCACCACCTCAAAAAAAATTCGGAATTTTTCTGAATTTTTTACGATTTTTTTTTTGAATGGGTGCAGATGCACCCGGGCACCGAAACGCCGCACTCAACAAATATGCCAAAAAAACTACTTAAATTAGCAGTAGCGAGTGTACAAAAGTTAGCAGCAGCGCCTCAATAGCAGTAGCGCGTCCGGCCAAAGAGCGCTAGCGCTACTAGCGGTAGCGAGCTTCTCATAACCGCGCTGCTGCTACACTTGTGTAGCAGTAGCGCGGGTGCTCACGCGCTACTGCTATGAGTTAGCTGTAGCGCCGTATTAGTAGCGCGGGTACCCGCGCTACTGATACATCTAAAACCCGCGCTGCTGCTAGCCTTTTCCCTAGTAGTGGAGGGAAGTTCAGACGCATTACTCAGGCAGTTCAGGTTGTGATCAGAATATTATTCTGATCCCGTGATCAGCATAGTGTTTATGTGTGTGTGTGTGTGTGTGTGTGTGTGTGTGTGTGTGTGTGTGTGTGTGTGTGTGTGTGTAAAGACACGCACACGAACTCATCTCGCTTCCCCCGCTTTCCATTCTCAAGTGTCCCCCTGCCAGCGACCAAGTCTCTAGATTTCTTTCCGTAATTGCTATTATATTCTTTGTTTTATTTTATTTTTGCATCATCATATCATCATGCCATCAAAATGCAAAATAAATAAAGTGCATAGATCTTTGATCTATTTAACAAGAGGGCATTCGCTTTGTAGTTCTCTTTATAATCCATGAATTAGGGAGCTAGAATAAAAACATTCCATTAATTTGGGAATCACCCATAACCACACTTGCAATTGAGTTTCCTTTTGATTCCAAATATTTTTAATTCATGTGATATTTCCTATGTCCAATCAAAATAAGAGTTCTATGTTCGACTCAGATGGAATATCGGGAGAGAAGAGCGAAAAAAACCATGTGTTGCCTGACTCGGGCGGATGCAACTTAAAAAAAATTAGTCTCACGAAAGGTTTTTTTCCTGTATGTATGTATATACATTTAAAAAATATACACATTTTTCTCAGGATTTTTCATACATAACATGTCATATGTTGAGTTGCAGTTTTAAAGATAAATATTTTGAAGAGCATATTAATTTGTCAGAAAAAAGAAAGATCAAATAGAAATAGGAGAAAAAAATGTATGCATGTATATATATTTAAAATCTATAAACATTTTTCTCCGGATTTTTGCATATATAACTTGTTATATGTTGAGTTAGAGCTTGAAAGATAAATATATTGAAGATCATTTTAATCCGTCAGAAAAAATAAAGATATATTCGGAGATAGCCAATAAATAAACCGATGCCATGACTTCTGAAGAAAAAATAACTTATTTGTTTTCTTACTTATGGATGGCATGATGGGTAATTCTCGCCAACTTCGACGGTAATTTGAATGTCAGTGAACGGGAAGAAGTTCTGCCCTCCGTGCTTTATTATTTATTCAAAAGTTTTGGTAAAGCATAGATGTGCCATAACTATTGCACATCTAACTTCTATATCGCCAATCTTAAGTGGAGATTCGTGTAGATATTTTTTTCTTTTCTATGCTTGATGAAATCACTTAGATGTGCAATAACTATGGCACATCTAGATGTGTCCTCAACACACCTTTTATTATTAGATAAATAAAGAAATAAATATAAAGATAAAGATAAGGTATAGGTATAAATTAACTCGGATATGATCTGGCTAAAGTAGTTTTTCCTACGCTAACTCGGTCGGTCTCGCTAGTTATCAGCATATAAATAGTGTTGGGGAACGTAGTAATTTCAAAATTTTCCTACGCACACGCAAGATCATGGTGATGATACAGCAACGAGGGGAGAGTGTTGTCTACGTACCCTCGTAGACCGAAGCGGAAGCGTTGACGCAACGTAGAGGAAGTAGTCGTACGTCCTCCCGGTCCGACCGATCCAAGCACCGTTACTCCGGCACCTCCGAGTTCTTGACACACGTACAGCTCGATGACGCACCCTCGATCTCCAATCCAGTAGAGGCTCCGAGGGGGAGTTCCGTCAGCACGACGGCTTGGTGACGATCTTGATGTTCTCCTGTCGCAGGGCTTCGCCTAAGCACCGCTACAATATGATCGAGGTGTAATATCGTGGAGGGGGGGGGCACCGCACACGGCTAAGGAACGATCAATGATCAACTTGTGTGCTCTAGGGTGCCCCCCTACCCCCGTATATAAAGGAGGGAGGGAGGAGGTGGCCGGCCCTAGGGGGGCGCGCCATAGGGAGGGGGAAACCCACTCCAAGTAGGTTTCCCTCTCTTTTCCTTATCTTATTTGGAGGGGGAAGGAAGGAGTACTAGTATTAGGAAGCAGTACTAGTAGTAGGAATAGGAAGAGGGGGAAGGAGAAAGGAAAGGGGGGGCCGGCCCCCCTCCCCAATTCGGATTGGGCTTGGGGGGCGCGCCCCCCTCCCTTGCTCCTTCTCCCTTCCTCCTACATGGGCCCAATAAGGCCCATATACCTCCCGGGGGGTTCCGGTAACCTCCCGGAGCTCCAAACTTCTCCGGAACCTTTCCGGTGTCCAAATATATCCGTCCAATATATCAATCTTCATGTCTCGACCATTTCGAGACTCCTCGTCATGTCCGTGATCATATCCGGGACTCCGAACAAACTTCGGTACATCAAAATACATAAACTCATAATATAATTGTCATCGAAACCTTAAGCGTGCGGACCCTACGGTTCGAGAACAATGTAGACATGACCGAGACACGTCTCTGGTCAATAACCAATAGCGGGATCTGGATGCCCATATTGGTTCCTACATATTCTACGAAGATCTTTATCGGTCAAACCGCATAACAACATACTTTGTTCCCTTTGTCATCGGTATGTTACTTGCCCGAGATTTGATCGTCGGTATCCAATACCTAGTTCAATCTCGTTACCGGCAAGTCTCTTTACTCGTTCTGTAATACGTCATCTCATAACTAACTCATTAGTTATATGCTTGCAAGGCTTAAGTGATGAGCATTACCGAGAGGGCCCAGAGATACCTCTCCGACAATCGGAGTGACAAATCCTAATCTCGAATTATGCCAACTCAACATGAACCTTCGGAAACACCTGTAGAGCACCTTTATAATCACCCAGTTATGTTGTGACGTGTGGTAGCACACAAAGTGTTCTTCCGGTACACGGGAGTTGCACAATCTCATAGTTGCAGGAACTTTGTATAAGTCATGAAGAAAGCAATAGCAGTATACTAAACGATCAAGTGCTAGGCTAACAAAATGGGTCATGTCAATCACATCATTCTTCTAATGATGTGATCCCACTAATCAAATGACAACACATGTCTATGGTCAGGAAACATGACCATCTTTGATTAATGAGCTAGTCAAGTAGAGGCATACTAGTGACTATATGTTTGTCTATGTATTCACACATGTATCATGTTTCCGGTTAATACAATTCTAGCATGAATAATAAACATTTATCATGATATGAGGAAATAAATAATAACTTTATTATTGCCTCTAGGGCATATTTCCTTCAGTCTCCCACTTGCACTAGAGTCAATAATCTAGATTACATAGTAATGATTCTAACACCCATGGAGTCTTGGTGCTGATCATGTTTTGCTCGTGAGAGAGGCTTAGTCAACGGGTCTGCAACATTCAGATCCGTATGTATCTTGCAAATCTCTATGTCTCCCACTTGGACTTGGTCCCGAATGGAATTGAAGCGTCTCTTGATGTGCTTGGTCCTCTTGTGAAATCTGGATTCCTTTGCCAAGGCAATTGCACCAGTATTGTCACAGAAGATCTTCATTGGTCCCGATGCACTAGGTATGACACCTAGATCGGTAATGAACTCCTTCATCCAGACTGCTTCATTTGCTGCTTCAGAAGCAGCTATGTACTCCGCTTCACATGTAGATCCCGCCACGACGCTTTGTTTAGAACTGCACCAACTTACAGCTCCACCGTTTAATAAAAACACGTATCCGGTTTGCGATTTAGAATCGTCCGGATCAGTGTCAAAGCTTGCATTGACGTAACCATTTACGACTAGCTCTTTGTCACCTCCATATACGAGAAACATATCCTTAGTACTTTTCAGGTATTTCAGGATGTTCTTGACCGCTGTCTAGTGATCCACTCCTGGATTACTTTGGTACCTTCCTGCTAAGCTTATTGCTAAGCATACGTCAGGTCTGGTACACAGCATTGCATACATGATAGAGCCTATGGCTGAAGCATAGGGAACATTTTTCATTTTCTCTCTATCTTCTGCTGTGGTCGGGCATTGAGTTCGACTCAACTTCACACCTTGTAGCACAGGCAAGAATCCTTTCTTTGCCTGATCCATATTGAACTTTTTCAATATTTTGTCAAGGTATGTGCTTTGTGAAAGTCCTATTAAGCGTCTTGATCTATCTCTATAGATCTTGATGCCTAATATGTAAGCAGCTTCTCCGAGGTCTTTCATCGAAAAACTTTTATTCAAGTATCCCTTTATGCTATCCAGAAATTCTATATCATTTCCAATTAATAATATGTCATCAACATATAAAACTAGAAATGCTACAGAGCTCCCACTCACTTTCTTGTAAATACAGGCTTCTCCAAAAGTCTGTATAAAACCATATGCTTTGATCACACTATCAAAACGTTTATTCCAACTCCGAGATGCTTGCACCAGTCCATAAATGGAACGTTGAAGCTTGCACACTTTGTCAGCACCTTTTGGATCAACAAAACCTTCCGGCTGCATCATATACAACTCTTCTTCTAGAAATCCATTCAAGAATGCAGTCTTGACATCCATTTGCCAAATTTCATAATCATGAAATGCAGCAATAGCCAACATGATTCGGACAGACTTAAGCATCGCTACGGGTGAGAAAGTCTCATCGTAGTCAACCCCTTGAACTTGTCGAAAACCTTTCGCAACAAGTCGAGCTTTATAGACAGTAACATTACCATCAGCGTCAGTCTTCTTCTTAAAGATCCATTTATTCTCAATGGCTTGCCGATCATCGGGCAAGTCAACCAAAGTCCATACTTTGTTTTCATACATGGATCCTATCTCAGATTTCATGGCCTCTAGCCATTTTGCGGAATCTGGGCTCATCATCGCTTCCTCATAGTTCGTAGGTTCATCATGGTCAAGTAACATGACTTCCAGAACAGGATTACCGTACCACTCTGGTGCGGATCTTACTCTGGTAGACCTACGAGGTTCAGCAGAAACTTAATCTGAAGTTTCATGATCAATATCATTAGCTTCCTCACTAGTTGGTGTAGTTGTCACGGGAACCGGTTCTCGTGATGAACTACCTTCCAACAAGGGAGTAGATACAGTTATCTCATCAAGTTCTACTTTCCTCCCACTCACTTCTTTCGAGAGAAATTCTTTCTCTAGAAAGGATCCATTCTTAGCAACAAATGTTTTGCCTTCGGATCTGTGATAGAAGGTGTACCCAACAGTTTCCTTTGGGTATCCTATGAAGACACATTTCTCCGATTTGGGTTCGAGCTTATCTGGTTGAAGTTTCTTCACATAAGCATCGCAGCCCCAAACTTTAAGAAACGACAACTTTGGTTTCTTGCCAAACCATAGTTCATAAGGCGTCGTCTCAACGGATTTTGATGGTGCCCTATTTAACGTGAATGCGGCCGTCTCTAAAGCATAACCCCAAAACGATAGCGGTAAATCGGTAAGAGACATCATAGATCGCACCATATCAAGTAAAGTACGATTACGACGTTCGGACACACCATTTCGTTGTGGTGTTCCAGGTGGCGTGAGTTGCGAAACTATTCCGCATTGTTTCAAATGTAAACCAAACTCGTAACTCAAATATTCTCCTCCACGATCAGATCGTAGAAACTTTATTTTCTTGTTACGATGATTTTCTACTTCACTCTGAAATTCTTTGAACTTTTCAAATGTTTCAGACTTGTGCTTCATTAAGTAGATATACCCATATCTGCTCAAATCATCTGTGAAGGTGAGAAAATAACGATATCCGCCATGAGCCTCAACATTCATCGGGCCACATACATCTGTATGTATGATTTCCAACACATCTGTTGCTCTCTCCATAGTACCGGAGAATGGCGTTTTAGTCATCTTGCCCATGAGGCACGGTTCGCAAGTACCAAGTGATTCATAATCAAGTGATTCCAGAAGTCCATTAGTATGGAGTTTCTTCATGCGTTTTACACTGATATGACCTAAACGGCAGTGCCACAAATAAGTTGCACTATCATTATCAACTCTGCATCTTTTGGCTTCAACATTATGAATATGTGTATCACTACTATCGAGATTCAATAAAAATAGACCACTCTTCAAGGGTGCATGACCATAAAAGATATTACTCATATAAATAGAACAACCATTATTCTCTGATTTAAATGAATAACCGTCTCGCATCAAACAAGATCCAGATATAATGTTCATGCTCAACGCAGGCACCAAATAACAATTATTTAGGTCTAAAACTAATCCTGATGGTAGATGTAGAGGTAGCGTGCCGACGGCGATCACATCGACTTTGGAACCGTTTCCCACGCGCATCGTCACCTCGTCCTTGGCCAGTGCTCGCTTATTCCATAGTCCCTGTTTCGAGTTGCAAATATTAGCAACAGAACCAGTATCAAATACCCAGGTGCTACTACGAGCTCTAGTTAGGTACACATCAATAACATGTATATCACATATACCTTTGTTCACTTTGCCATCCTTCTTATCCGCCAAATACTTGGGGCAGTTCCGCTTCCAGTGACCAGTCTGCTTGCAGTAGAAGCACTCAGTTTCAGGCTTAGGTCCAGACTTGGGTTTCTTCTCTTGAGCAGCAACTTGCTTGCCGTTCTTTTTGAAGTTTCCCTTCTTCTTCCCTTTTTCTTGAAACTAGTGGTCTTGTTGACCATCAACACTTGATGCTCCTTCTTGATTTCTACCTCCGTGGCTTTCAGCATCGCGAAGAGCTCGGGAATAGTCTTGTTCATCCCTTGCATATTATAGTTCATCACAAAGCTCTTGTAGCTTGGTGGCAGTGATTGAAGAATTCTGTCAATGACACTATCATCAGGAAGATTAACTCCCAGTTGAATCAAGTGATCGTTATACCCAGACATTCTGAGTATATGTTCACTGACAGAACTATTATCCTCCATCTTGCAGCTATAGAACTTATTGGAGACTTCATATCTCTCAATCCGGGCATTTGCTTGAAATATTAACTTCAACTCCTGGAACATCTCATATGTTCCATGACGTTCAAAACGTCGTTGAAGTCCCGGTTCTAAGCCGTAAAGCATGGCACACTGAACTATAGAGTAGTCATCGGCTTTGCTCTGCCAGACGTTCTTAACGTCGCCAGTTGTATCAGCAGCAGGCCTGGCACTCAGCGGTGCTTCCAGGATGTAACTCTTCTGTGCAGCAATGAGGATAATCCTCAGGTTACGGACCCAGTCCGTGTAATTGCTACCATCATCTTTCAACTTTGCTTTCTCAAGGAACGCATTAAAATTCAACGGAACAACAGCACGAGCCATCTATCTACAAACAAAGATAGACAAGCAAAATACTATCAGGTACTAAGTTCATGATAAATTTAAGTTCAGTTAATCATATTACTAAAGAACTCCCACTTAGACAGACATCTCTCTAGTCATCTAAGTGATCACGTGATCCAAATCAACTAAACCATAACCGATCATCACGTGAGATGGAGTAGTTTTCAATGGTGAACATCATCATGTTGATCATATCTACTATACGATTCACGCTCGACCTTTCGGTCTCCGTGTTCCGAGGCCATATCTACATATGCTAGGCTCGTCAAGTTTAACCTGAGTATTCTGCGTGTGCAAAACTGGCTTGCACCCGTTGTAGATGGACGTAGAGCTTATCACACCCGATCATCACGTGGTGTCTCGGCACGACGAACTTTGGCAACGGTGCATACTCAGGGAGAACACTACTTGATAATTTTAGTGAGAGATCATCTTAAAATGCTACTGTCAATCAAAGCAAGATAAGATGCATAAAGGATAAACATCACATGCAATCAATATAAGTGATATGATATGGCCATCATCATCTTGTGCTTGTGATCTCCATCTCCGAAGCACCGTCGTGATCACCATCGTCACCGGCGCGACACCTTGATCTCCATCGTAGCATCGTTCGTTTACGCCATCTATTGCTTCTACGACTATCGCTACCGCTTAGTGATAAAGTAAAGCAATTACAGGGCGTTTGCATTTCATACAATAAAGCGACAACCATATGGCTCCTGCCAGTTGCCGATAACTTCGGTTACAAAACATGATCATCTCATACAATAAAATATAGCATCACGTCTTGACCATATCACATCACAACATGCCCTGCAAAAACAAGTTAGACGTCCTCTACTTTGTTGTTGCAAATTTTACGTGGCTGCTACGGGCTTAAGCAAGAACCAATCTCACCTACGCATCAAAACCACAACGATAGTTTGTCAAGTTGATGTTGTTTTAACCTTCGCAAGGACCGGGCGTAGTCACACTCGGTTCAACTAAAGTTGGAGAAACAGACACCCGCTAGTCACCTGTGTGCAAAGCACGGCGGTAAAACCAGTCTCGCGTAAGCGTACGCGTAATGTCGGTCCGGGCCGCTTCATCCAACAATACCGCTGAACCAAAGTATGACATGCTGGTAAGCAGTATGACTTATATCGCCCACAACTCACTTGTGTTCTACTCGTGCAAATAACATCAAACCATAAAAACCTAGGCTCGGATGCCACTGTTGGGGAACGTAGTAATTTCAAAATTTTCCTACGCACACGCAAGATCATGGTGATGATACAGCAACGAGGGGAGAGTGTTGTCTACGTACCCTCGTAGACCGAAGCGGAAGCGTTGACGCAACGTAGAGGAAGTAGTCGTACGTCCTCCCGGTCCGACCGATCCAAGCACCGTTACTCCGGCACCTCCGAGTTCCTGACACACGTACAGCTCGATGACGCACCCTCGATCTCCAATCCAGTAGAGGCTCTGAGGGGGAGTTCCATCAGCACGGCGGTGTGGTGACGATCTTGATGTTCTCCTGTCGCAGGGCTTCGCCTAAGCACCGCTACAATATGATCGAGGTGTAATATCGTGGAGGGGGGCACCGCACACGGCTAAGGAACGATCAATGATCAACTTGTGTGCTCTAGGGTGCCCCCCTACCCCCGTATATAAAGGAGGGAGGGAGGAGGTGGCCGGCCCTAGGGGGCGCGCCATAGGGAGGGGGAAACCCACTCCAAGTAGTTTTCCCTCTCTTTTCCTTATCTTATTTGGAGGGGGAAGGAAGGAGTACTAGTATTAGGAAGTAGTACTAGTAGTAGGAATAGGAAGAGGGGGAAGGAGAAAGGAAAGGGGGGGCCGGCCCCCCTCCCCAATTCGGATTGGGCTTGGGGGGCGCGCCCCCCTCCCTTGCTCCTTCTCCCTTCCTCCTACATGGGCCCAATAAGGCCCATATACCTCCCGGGGGGTTCCGGTAACCTCCCGGAGCTCCAAACTTCTCCGGAACCTTTCCGGTGTCCAAATATATCCGTCCAATATATCAATCTTCATGTCTCGACCATTTCGAGACTCCTCGTCATGTCCGTGATCATATCCGGGACTCCGAACAAACTTCGGTACATCAAAATACATAAACTCATAATATAATTGTCATCGAAACCTTAAGCGTGCGGACCCTATAGTTCGAGAACAATGTAGACATGATCGAGACACGTCTCTGGTCAATAACCAATAGCGGGACCTGGATGCCCATATTGGTTCCTACATATTCTACGAAGATCTTTATCGGTCAAACCGCATAACAACATACTTTGTTCCCTTTGTCATCGGTATGTTACTTGCCCGAGATTTGATCGTCGGTATCCAATACCTAGTTCAATCTCGTTACCGGCAAGTCTCTTTACTCGTTCTGTAATACGTCATCTCATAACTAACTCATTAGTTATATGCTTGCAAGGCTTAAGTGATGAGCATTACCGAGAGGGCCCAGAGATACCTCTCCGACAATCAGAGTGACAAATCCTAATCTCGAATTATGCCAACTCAACATGAACCTTCGGAAACACCTGTAGAGCACCTTTATAATCACCCAGTTACGTTGTGACGTTTGGTAGCACACAAAGTGTTCTTCCGGTACACGGGAGTTGCACAATCTCATAGTTGCAGGAACTTTGTATAAGTCATGAAGAAAGCAATAGCAGTATACTAAACGATCAAGTGCTAGGCTAACAAAATGGGTCATGTCAATCACATCATTCTTCTAATGATGTGATCCCACTAATCAAATGACAACACATGTCTATGGTCAGGAAACATGACCATCTTTGATTAATGAGCTAGTCAAGTAGAGGCATACTAGTGACTATATGTTTGTCTATGTATTCACACATGTATCATGTTTCCGGTTAATACAATTCTAGCATGAATAATAAACATTTATCATGATATGAGGAAATAAATAATAACTTTATTATTGCCTCTAGGGCATATTTCCTTCAAATAGATCCCAAATAGAGTAATAGGAGTAGATACGTTCCCGTCCACTACTGTTCCCACGCACGTCCAACTAGGGTTGGGATAGATGAGATCAAACCATAAGCCCCTTGGGCGGCGCCGGCGCAGACGCAGACATGCGGACGCTCGAGTTACTTCAAAGCCCATTTTAAGAATACATGACACTAGTAATCACTTTGGTGGTAACTCTATTTCTTAGAAATATGAGAGACCCTATTAAGAATAGGAATGTCTTAGAAAGTACATCATTTCTTATTCTGACTCAATAAAGTTGTGGATTACTGTCAAAAGAAAAAAACTTAGGCAAGCAATTTGTAAATACAACTCTACTAAATAACATTTTTCCAATGGTCTATGTCAAGGTTCATTCTTAACAGATCTTCAAGCATATTGAGACCAGGGCGAACAAAAAGATTAATTTTTTATACCAAATTCCTCTACTTATTTAAATGTATTTTTATTGTATCAATCTATTATTGAGTATAATTTTTGTTATTTAGTTGATATAGTTACCCACATAATAGTTTTTTGTGTGGAATCAAATAGCGATATTGTTAAATATTAATTGTGTTGTTCTCTGTAGTCAGTTCTAATCATTCCACTAAAAACCATTTTGTCTAAAATTTATATTGTATGTTGTAGCAAAAGCTATCATCGAATTACTTTTTGATAATTTCATAAATTACACAATGCATATGTATATATTTATGTAAATTTCATATCATCAACTATATACGATGGTACAAATCACTAATGTTGAATGTCAGCTTAATATCTTGATAATGGTTTCTAGTGTATTACTATTAAGTAAGCATATTTAAAGAATATACTAGAGTATAAATTGAACCATTTGTAAATATGTTGCAGGTTAGGCTCACTAGTAAGTTGACAATATGGATATGCTCTTTACATGTTATCGAAATAACATCAATCATCGTTGAGCATATGTATATGCTCTTCTCCCATAAGGACAATCCACAACAAAGTGTTGCCAACTATCATAATTTTAGCACTTCCTTTCCCACAAGGACTTGCCCTTGAGATTCTTCCCCTTGTTTGCATCATTTGTGGACAAGTATTTCTTGTATGATCATTGAACTTTCCATTTGAGATACACTGTTAAACAAAATTGCACATTCTTTCTAAATACTTCAGCCATTTTGATATTTCCATTGTTGTTTAATGATTGTTGTGAAACCATTCTCATTTCAGAGTTTTCAACAACCAAATTATTTGGGTTCTTCTTAGTGATACTCCTTCCATAACATACAAGTTCAGGGCTTCCAATCTAGATATGATTAAAAAAGTGTAATCTAGTTATAAGAACTTTTATGTTGGTCAACTAATTGAAGAAGAATATACATACCGTGCATGCAACATTTGTCGTGAGTCCATCTCTTGTTTCCTTACTAGCTGAAATCATAAGATTTATCTGCCGCTTATCATAGTCAATAATCCTAGGCAGTTTGGAATGTGGCTTTGGTACAAGTTGGTAATGATTGTCAAGATAGAATATCTGCATGAAAATATATATCATTATAGAATCATCAAACATTTATTAACCTAATTGAGATGCACATGAAAACTTATCTGTAGAAAGAAGTGATAACCATACAAAGATATGACATGAATATTTGACAGAATCTGTTGTTGTGCCCTTGTAATAGCATCAAGTAGATAATTCATTGCATACTCACACCGGTTATAATCTCCTATGTAATCAATTCTACGAAGGGCTCCCCAATAATCAACAGTAGTGTAGTCATATTTGGAAGAAGGTGTTCCCAAACGACCCATAATAAATATACACATGTTGTCTTAAAGCATGCCTTTTCAGTTTCACTTAATAATTTAGTTATATCTCAGCTTAAAAAAATTCTGCTTGCTTCAGGCGGTGAGAATCATTTCCAATCATACCTATATTTTTCTTCAAGAAATCAATGGAAGCAACTGTTGTCTGACCGTCAATGCCATAAATATCTCTAGGTCCACAAGGAAACCCAAAAACTTTGTTCATATCTCCAGCATGGAATTTCAATTTCCTGTCTTATGACATCTTAACGCACTGATCCTTGACATCTATTGCACTTACCAGAAATGTACTAAACTTAAGATAAACCTTCCTAATTGTTGGAAAGTTCAACAACCCATCAAATTTGATTTGCTACAACATAAATTTCTTTATTTGGTAAATTCATTTAAAACAACACGAACATGATGTACCTTCATAGTTACACTTTGCATCATCATTTTCTCCACTTGAGTCATCTCCTTCAGTGTAATAATATTTTAAATCTTTGTTACCTTTAGATCCACCACTTCCTAAACAACTTGACTTAGATAACATATTTTTGTCACTGAAGACAAAACAAAAACATTACATCATTAATACTAACAGTGAGACGACATAACACTAAAAAATATTTAATCATAACACACAATATATTAACATTTATTATATATCAATCATCTATTCCCCCTTATCAAAATATATGACGTTTTTTGGCACTGTGATAGTGTAAAACAACTTGTTATATTTTCATACAGAGGGAGTATTTGTTAAAATAAATATTAGTAATGCAAAATTTAGTATCATACATTATTGGAATACATTAAATAAACAATTACTTGCAGATACAGATCACGTAAGAAATATATTCATTTCATAGTATAACAATGCTTAAATAACTTAAAACCTTATAACTGATATGCATAGATTTAATTTTGCATCAACCTATCAATCATCAAGTATGTCAAAATATATATAAACACTTTATAAGTTAATTTTTCTATATTTAGCCTTCATATTAAGTTTCTAACTATTTTTCGACGACAAAAATAACTTCTAACATGCATATGAGAGTACATCTATTTTGTTTTCTATACACTAATCCATCTGATGAATTCCGTTTTAGACATATTTTATAACTTTATTATCGAATTTTTTCTAAGAGTACACGACAATACATGTGCGTTGTAAGTTTCACATTTGTTAACTAGCGCCATAATATAAGTTCCGTCTACCAAAACTTAATAATATTTCCAAGATTCCGTGCTTTAATTTTTGATAAATACAATGATCTCCTAGATTCATAAACTGCATACGAATGTGAATACTTTTGTTCTAAGATCAAGACCAAAATTTCTTACGACCAAGATTTGCTAAGCCAAACATCTCCCTCCTTCAAAGAGTAAAACATTAACTACGGAATAACCGTATGTGGATCTTATTGTCATAAATAGATTTGAAGAGCATCAGACATACAATATCTACTAACCTGTGGCCGATAAGCAATGGAACAAGTCTTGAATCCCTTGTCGCCGCTTGAGTATAGTTGTCCTCCGTGAGCAATTGCAAACAAAATAGCTCGAATACCTTGTGCTCTGCAATACTACTCCCAGAACACAAGAGTTCTAAGAATAGAAGCAGAGTGTACTTGAAGAGCAGAACGAGAGAGAAGAACAGGATAAACACTTTGAGTACAAGGTTATACCATTTTTTAGTACAATTGTATACTTCAGTAGACAGTTGTTACAGTAACTGTTCACCGAAATATCTGCTCCTTCCAAGGCAGACCCACAGAAACAAGTGTAACACTTTAGGTTTACGATGCGAATATAGATAAATATGCACTGATATACGGTGGCAATACACGAAATATGTACACAAATTTTCGAACCCTGGCGCAGAATGGTGGCCCACAAAATGCGTGCCCCCGCACATGTGCACCCTAAATCCTCTCCCAGCGTTAGGACATCTCCAAAGGAGATCCGCAAAGCTCCTGTATATGTCCGAACCACTTTTGTTTATTTTTGCAATCCAATGGGGACCTCTATCAGTCTGCACAACAGTTCGGACGTTCGAATTTTGGTATTCTGAAGACAAAGAAATAGACGATTTCTCTTAGTCCACACATCCGGCTAGCGAACAAAAAGTCATCACGTGCCCCCTCTCCTCTCTCTCCAAGCCAAGTCGCCCAAGCCGCCATGGATGGGCAGGAGCTCAGCTTGGGCGACTAGACCGCGCCCGTGGCCGCGCACGACGCTCCTCCAATAGTGGCCGTGCTCGGTAGTCCTTCCATCGTGGCTTAGCGCTTGTGTCCGCGCTCGATGCTCCTGCCGTCGTGGCGGTGCGCCCATGCCTGGCACTCCTCTCATCCTGGACGCGCGCCTGTGGCTGCGCCGGACATGCCCGTGGCTGTCTGCGTCCGTGGCGGCATGAACCGAGCATGTCTTAGTACCGCACATCGAATGTTCAATGAAATGCTGGAGAAATACGAGAGAAATGCCAGCATCAATATTGGACGGCAGCCTTCCGCATCTTTGTCTGCGGCACAAGTCTGGGCACAAAAGAAGACATTTGTGGTGTCCCTCAGCGTTGGAAATGCCCTTACCTTACTTAGTTTAATGCGCCACGATCGGCCACCGGCACACTGCGTTTAAGCGGAGAAGCGATCGATCATGGCGTAGACCTCACGCAGAGTTTCTCAGGAAAGTTCCCATCTAGTTCCACTTCCAATCCGAGCAGTTTACCTACCATTAACGGATACGATCTAGAGTAATCATAATCATAATCAGTATATAAACAGATAAGACACGTTCCCGTCCACTAGTGTTCCGATCCCACGCACGTCAACTAGCTAGGGTTAGATGGGAGCAAATCATAAGCCCCTTGGGCGGCGCCGGCGCCGGCGCGGACACGCGGACGCTGGAGTTGCGCTGCCGCCCGAGTTGGTCCTGGAGATCCTGGAGCGCGCCTCGCCGTCCGCGGCCGTGCGCTGCGCCGCCACGTGCAGGCCGTGGCGCCGCCTGGTCACGCGCCGCTCCTTCGTCCGCCGCGCCTCCCGTCCCCGCCGCGCCCTCCTGCTCGGGTTCTTCGTCTTCGACCACACCGCCGCCGACGACGACGAGGAGCAGGAGCAGCACCAGCCAGGCCGCTTCGTCCCGAGACCGGGCGGCCCGGCTGGCTGGCGATGCCCCTGCAGCCCGCGGCTGGAACCTCGCTGCCTAGACCCGGACCTGGACCCCGTCCTGTCTCGCAACGGGTACCTGGTGCTCAGCCGCGTCGCCCTGGCCAAGCCCGGCGACCGCATGCCGACCGCCGCCATCAACTACTGCGTCTGCAACCCCGCGACGGGCAGCTGCTGCTTCCTCCCGCCATACCACGTCGACGCGGACATCGGCTTCTGGGAGTACACCTGCGCGTTGCTCACCGGCAGGGACTTGAAAAGATTGAACCGGGACTCCTCGTCGTCGTCGTTCGAGCTCGTCGTCGCAGCGATCCGCCCCGGGCGACAAGAGCTGTTGGTCAGCATTTTCTCCTCCCGCACGATGCAATGGAGCTCCACGCGCACCCTCGAGATCCCGCCGTGCTTCGTCGACAGCGAGCAGGCGCGCCACCCGGACATGGTTCACGGAGAAGGCAGAGCGTGGTCGGTTCTGGAGATGCACCCACGGAACCCCCCGGCCGTCCGCGGCGGCAGCATCATCTGGCAGTGCACCTGCGACTGCACCGAGCGGGCCATGCTCGCGTTGGACCTGGACGTGCGAGGGCCGCGGTGTGTCACCTTGCTCGATCTCCCCAACGACAGCCGTTGCTCTGGAAGGTACTGGGACTTCGGGCTCGTGCTCGGCTGCCGCGGCGGCGACGACGACGTGCTTCGCGCCTACTCCTTGGAGGAGGGCGGCATGTGGCTCAGGATATGGGCCTGGGCGAGCGTCGCGTCCAGGTATGGGGACGTCTGGATGTGGCGCCAGAGCGGCGAGATTGGCCTGCGCAGGGCTATCTCCTCCGAGCCCGAGACCTTGGAATTGGGCGGCGACCTTGGCATCAAGCTCTTGTGGTACTGCGACAAGAGCAATGTGTTGGTGTTCACCACGGCTGCCTTGGGCAGCTTCGCCCTCGATCTCGATACCGGCCGTGCCGACTCGCTCGGCAACATCTTGCAGTGCAGGTCGGAATTCTGTGCGACGAATGCTTGCATATGGTGGAGGGCTTGCCCGTATGAGATCGACTGCCCACCTTGCTGGATCACTCCAAAATCATTTTCTTCTTCTTCTTTTGCGTGATTGCTACGGACTGATCAGCAAGCTACGAGCAGCGCCAACACAGACGCCTCCTGCCGACCTCCAACACCGAGCTAGCGAAAGAGCCCAGCGGCACGAGGTCGAGGGCGTCGCCGCCGATGTCACCGATGAGCCTGGCGAGCGCGTCTAAATCCCATGTATATATCTCATGTATTATTGGTCAAAGTAAATCCCAAAATAGTAGTATTATGCCTTGTAAATCCAACATGATTTTTTTTATATTTCTTTTGCGTGATTGCTACGGGCTGATCAGCAAGCTCCGAGCAGCGCCAACACACACACCTTCTGTCGACCTCCAACACCGAGCGAGCGAAAGAGCCCGGCGGCACGAGGTCGAGGGCGTCGCCGATGAGCCTGGCCAGCGCGTCTAAATCCCATGTATATATCTCATGTATTATTGGTCAAAGTAAATCCCAAAATAGTAGATACATCTTTTTCTATCCATTTTGGTGACAAGTATTTCCGGACGGAGGGAGTACTATGCCTAAATCCGGATAAAGCGAGTACTAATTAGTTTTTTTCGGGTGAAAACTTATACTGTTACTCATCAACTCATAATAGTCTTACAATCATCAGCAGCTAGCTGGACAGTTTCCTCAGGTCCAGAACTGGGTGCTGCCATCGATTGATTTTATGAAGCTGAACTTGGACGCATCTGTGAAACGATAGGTTAAGCGTATGCAGCGATTGCAGGGACGCGTATGTGTTATATGGACTCGAAACCAACATATTACAATGGGTAGTTAGGCCTAGGATTGATCTTCAAGAAAGCTACACTATTAAGAAAAACCTTATCAGTAGCGCTGTTTTTCTTCTATTAGTAGCGCTGGCAGACGCACTGCTATGGCGCTACAACTATTTTTTAGCAGTAGCGCTTGTTTGTCCCAGTGCTACTGGTAACTGAAGCTAGCAGTAGCGCTCTTCCCTCCCGCGCTACTGATACTTGTCTGCAGCGCGTGTAGCCAGCCAGCGCTACTGTTATTTGAGTGCTGCTGGTAAACTTTACCCCCACGCCAGTGCTAACTTTTGTAGTTTTTTTTCCCGCATTTTGGCTCTGTACACATTTAAACAGATCCACCATTTATACAATAACATGCATATTCATTGAAAAGCAAGTGAGTCATCGGTGAGCCAAAGCTATTAGAAGTCTCGACATGTCTCAAGTATCCCATCATCATCAATCATGGTCGAACACATGTCTCGAAATAGCGTTACAAGTTATTAGAAGTTCCGAATACATGCAACAACAAGGTCACATACTCATGTTTCATCATTTATGTAGACTATGATATGACTGCATAGAAGATAAGAGCGATCATGATGATCAAAAGCGGTATTATGTAGTAATTTTTGCGGCGCTGGTTCTGAATCCCCTGTTGCGCTATGAATCTCAAGTAACTAGTTTCGGCTTCCGCTCTGCTATCAAACACTTTCTAGCTTCCGCCCGAGAAGCGGTACACTTGGGCCTGACACTCTGGCCACTCATCGTACACACACGGAACAAGCCCTACATACACGATATACCACTTCCTCGCCGTCGTTGATCTATATACCTGTCAGAGATGCGCGCGCGCCCACACACACACACACACACACACACACACACACACACACATAGTAAACATAGTTAACAAATTTAATCGTACCGAAACTAATTAACTAGAGCGCGGCACCATTTACATCTAATAGTTTCGTCGTACTGAGACATTCGAAGTTTCGTCGTACAGAAAGTAACAAGTTACTAAACGGACACATTGTTTGTAAGCAGTGCACTCTTCCCTTCTGTCCATATCCAGGAGGGTGGACCCAAGCTTAGTGAATACAATCAACAATGACTAACCTAAATGGGCATACATATGGACCGGACGTTTGGGCTTATTTTATCGGATATAATCCGGTTTACATACCTCGGATAATCCGCAAAAAATAGCGGATAATCCACATCCGCTGGATATCCGATCGATCAAAATCCATATCTGCATCCATATCCGGCGGATTCACATAATTGCATACCATATCCTTAAAAATAGGTGCGGATGCGGATTCAGAGCGGAAATTATCCGTACCATTTACATCCCTAATCCCAAGGTATGCTAGCTTCAGTTGATTACATGCACTGGCAATGGAAGATCTGGCCAAAAGATTTGTGTGTGCAGTACCAAGGTCACATCAAAGAAGACACCATCATACTTGAAGCAGTGGCATGGAAGGACTTGTGGTTTTGGCACACTTACTTTGGCACGTCTGGTTCTAACAATGACATTAATATGCTCCAATGATCTCTTTTCTTCAATAGACTTTTTGATGGGGAAGCTCCGCATGCAACTACACTGTCAACGGCCACAACAGGTCACATCAAAGAAGACACCATCATACTAGAAGCAGTGGCATGGAAGGACTTGTGGATTTTGCACACTTACTTTGGCACGTTTGGTTCTAACAATGACATTAGTATGCTCCAATGATCTCTTTTGTTCAGTAGACTTTTTGATGGGGAAGCTCCGCATGCAACTACACCGTCAACGGCCACAACATGCGATGCTACTTTTGTTGATGGTATCTGTCATCAATGGACGACGTTTGTGAACTATATTGGGTCCTCGTGGTAGGAAACAATGTCTTTTTGCACAAGCGTAAGAAGGTTTTAGGAAGGACGTGGAGAGGACATCTGGATTACTCCAAGCTCGTTGGGGTATTGTTCGTGAAGCTTCAATGTTGTGGAAGCGGAGACATTTTGTCAGCTCATGACCTGTTGCATAATATTGCACAAACTGATTGTCGGGGATGAGGGTGAAGGAGAAGCCCACACGCATGATTTGGGAATCCCTCTTTTTATGTCCGCCTCCTAGAACAAGAGGCGGAGCATATTGCCAACTTTCTGAAGATGCATCATAACTTCAAGATCAACAAGTGCATATACAACCTTTTAATGATCTTATGGAGCATCTTCGCAATGATCTTGTGGAGCATATGTGGATCAATGCTGAAATTAGTAAACTTTGTTTTTGATGTTTCAGTTATGCACTATGAACTAATTTCATGTTTAGACTATGTTTTGGTTATTGTCGGTACTAAAAACCGGCAGATCTCAGGTAGGGGTTCCGACCTGTAGATCTTGGATCGATGGTGAACAGGAGACAAAGGGCACGATGTTTACCCAGGTTCGGGCCCTCTCGAAGAGGTAAAACCCTATGTCCTACTTGATTGTGTTGATGATGGAGTATCGAGTACATGTTGATCTACCTCGAGATCTATGTTGTGTTCTAAACCCTAAGGCTAGTAACTATGATTGTATCTCTATGCCCTATCCAACTCCGTCACGCCTGGCCGGCAGCCGTGACCTCGCGTCCAATGCATCCACCTCTATCGCTCCTCCACCGGGGGCCAAAAAAATCCAGTTGCTAAGCTATAAACCACGAATATGTCATAAAGATGAACACATAGCTATGATTGGGGAGTTGGGGAGGTCAAACAAGGTAAAAGTGGAATGAAAAGATGTAGAAAAAGGAAGAACATCACCAATCAAAGAACAAGCTAGACATCCTCAGGCCAGTTACTTCGGGAATGCAATCTATGGACGTTGGCTTGATGCAAAGGGTATGGTTGTGCAGAGGCGGTGGCGTGATTTTTAATCTAGCACATATAGCTGCTCGGATCGTGGAAAAGCGATCAACATATTATTGACTTTGATATGTGGTGGTTCTCAAGTACCCGATCTCGAGCTTCGAGGTGAAAAACCTAGGTTTGGCCCGAGTTGGTTATACCTGGCGATGACAATGTTTTGCAATGTTACCTTGTTTAAGGTATTGCTCGGATATGCTCAGATGTTCTTCAGGGTGAAAATCTAGATTCGGCTTGGTGGTTGGATCCAATGATGGCGGCGCTTGAGCGCTGTTCCATTCATAAAGGCGTTATTGTTGAAAAACCTCACAACCCTTGTGGTGTCAAAAAATGGTTGGTGCGGATATTGTCATCGTAGTAGTTTGTTGATCGCTTCATGTTTTTTTTCCGCCTAGGCATAGCTTCTTGTATGACTTTGCTCTTTGCCAAAGCATTTTTTGTGTGTGTGCGTTTATGTTGGCTGTGCAACTTAACTGTGTATAGGCCGGACGTGTACTCATTGTATTTATATCCATTAGATGCGTTATTTTGAGTCAATAAAATTCATCCTTTGTCGAAAAAATCAAATAACAAACTAGAGCAGCCAACAACGACAAATAGCACGTCAGTTGCTCAATCCACAACGGGAGCAAAGCAAAAGTCAGCAATCACGAATGGAGTGGAACCTCGTACACGAAATCGCCATGGAAGTTGCAACAGAAATCGCCAGAGAATAACCCGCTTCCCGTCACCTGCTCTCTCTCCCATCGTACAATGGCTACTTGGCACCAAGTGATGCGCCAGGAAATGAAACTTAATACTCCCTCCCTTTCAAAATAAGTGACTCAACTTTGTACGATGTTAGTACAAAGTTGAGTCACTTATTTTGAAACAGAGGGAGTAAAATATAGAGGCAAAAAGATTCCTAACGGGTGGTTAGTGACTACTGGAATAGGTAAGTTGCCTGATAGGAAACAGACATCCTCCATCGGGAATCACAAAGCAAGATCGAATGGCTATAAAATTTGACTAAAGCCGAATTGTAATCAGTCCAATGAAAAATAAAAAACCCATAAAATTAACGTGGTAGGATTCATTAGTGTATCATAGCGTAGAAGATTTGGGCTAAGAAAAACAATTTACATGTCCCGAAGCCCGACACATCATGCCATCTTTACATCTAATCTTAATTGTGATGCAAATAATTCTTAAACCACCAGCTATGAGAAAAATATCCACGTCGAGAAATGGTAATCAATGTCCCTCATTGGTGGGCTCATGGTTTGAGATCTCATGTTGAACATATCTCCTGTGTTGGTAAAATAGATAACATCCCTTTCTACCTCGACGTGAGCAGGAATAGACTTGCAGAAGCATTTGCTGATAAAAAGTGCTTGACCACTGAGCCCACTAGTAACTGGCACCCACCCGCCTGCATTGACCTTCGCTTCGAATACTTGAACCTTGCGAGTGAACTTTATGTATATTCGGGTATTTGCAATTGCCGCATCACCATGAGTAGCTTTCCGCACAACTTCATGAAGTGCCAGCTTACAGTCACGAGATCCTTGGGTTCGTGGGGCACCTCCTCATCGTCCCACCAGGATAAGAACCCATTGACTTAAATTGAATTCCACAAACAAGATCATGTACACACCCATAAATGGATGAACCGCCTATTAGTTCAGATCCAACAAATCCCACAGAACCTATGACCTTTCCCCAAGAAAAACAACGCAAAAAAAACTTATACTTGAGGTGCATTATCACACAATTCCAATGAAAATAAAATTTACAACATTTTCCACACCGAGTTCATATATCATAGTTTTGAAGAAAATCCATGCAATGATTCCAAACAACAAATTTACAAAGAACTTTCACATTCATTCCATAGATCAAAATTTTGAAAACCGAAATTTTGCACAGAAAAACTTGTAGCAAGAAGATATAACACGAGAACATGATTTTCAAGTCAGCGGGCAGCACCAACTCGCTGTTTTTTATGCTCCGTACATCTTCTCTCTTATACTCATATGAAACCATATATGATAAAGCTTTTTGTGAAATATATGATAAAACTATTTTGAAGGGAGTATGTTGAAACTAATTAAAGTGTACTTATCCGAGAATTGTCCTATCTATTTCTCAAAACATTAAAATTAACGTGGTAGGATTCATTAGTTTGTGATAGCCTGGAAGATCTGGAGAAAACCAGTGGGGGATGGTGGTGGGAGGTGTTGCGGAAAAACAGACAAAATAGATGGTGATGGGAGGTGAGGGAAAAAAACATGGAGGGGAAGCTACAAAGTCTCCCTTTAGGAGTAGAGATAAAGCTTTTTTTTGTGAAATATATGATAAAACTAAAAAAATTAAGGGAATATGTGAACACCAATAAAATGTACTTGTCTGAAAACTGTCCTACTTTTCCGAAAAATTAAAATGAGCGAGTTTCTGATAGCCTAGAAGATCTAGAGTAAGAAAAACAATTTACATGTCCCCAGGCCCGTCACATCATGCTGCCTTTACATCTAATGTTATATTGTGATGTAAATAATTCTTAAACCACCAGCTCTGAGAAAAATATCCAAGTTGAGGAACGATGATCAATGTACCTCGTTGGTGGGCCCATGGTTTGAGATCTCATGTTGAACATATCGCCCGTGTCGACAAAATAGATAACATCCGCTTCTATCTCCCCATGAGCAGGAATGGATTTGCAAAACGGAAAGGTGTGATGACACCAGGGAGCCCCGGCACCCTCTTATCTCGCGCGTCCAGCCTTTTAAAGATTCGTGCAGTGGTGCAGCCTGGAGCAGGCCATTAGTGGTGGCAGTTTTAATTAATCAGATAAAGCGCAGTGATAGACAGGGCCGATCGTAGGCTGGAGGCATGCAGACTAGGTTTTTGCATGGGTAAGACAGCAGGGCATAGTTGATAGGACAGGTCACGGGTGGTGCATGCAGTGTTGTGCTTCACGGAGTTCTCATCACGTCATGTCAATCTCCTCTATTCTAGTATATTTTTCTCTGTTCTTCTTTTGACCGGAGAGAGGAGAAAGGTGAGGAGAGAGAGACTTTTCTTTCAGTGAGCCCGTGTGTGAGAGAGGAATGGCAGGGGAGAGAGGAGAGAGAGGCTGTGAGAGAGAAGAGAGAGAAAATAGCTTTTTCCATGAGAGAGTGACGGGAGTCCGGCGAGGAGAGAGAGGTTGTGAAAGGAGTGACAGGAGAAAGGTAAGGAGCGTTTTATTTTTGTGATACGTGTGTGACAGTGATAGATGTCAGAAGAGAGAGGAGTTAAAAAAAAGGTATAGCCATATCGATGCATGTTCTGTTGTCCCGCTAATGCATTGAGTCCGGCGCTTTCCAGTGTCGTTTAAAATATTAGTAGTCTCCGGCGCTTAAAGAAATCCTATACCCGCTAATACAACTAGTGATGCAGGGTCTGGTCCATATCCCGAGTAGCTGTTTCCTGGACGAATGTGTTGAGTATATTGTGTACGTGTATATGTGTGTGTAGGGCCCACCTTCTGTTTTTCTTGTATAGTTGAGGTTGTGGCCCACCTCTGTACTTATATATACGTGTCTGGTGCACCGATCAATATATCGCGATTGCACAGCCCATAATCTGTCTCTCTACATGGTACCTATCGCAGTAAGGTCCTAACCCTAGCCGCCGCCGCCGCCGCCTCCCGCCGCCGCCGTCACCAGCCGCCGCCGCCGCCGCCCTACCCTCGGCCGCCGCCGCCGCCCTGGTACCGCCGCCGCCGCCCACCCGCCCCGCTCGCCGCTGCCGCTGCCTCCTGTCCCGAGGCTGCCGCCGCCGCCCAACAGCGCTTCCGCCTCCTCTCCCTCCCGCGCCACCCCCTCTCTCCCTCCTCCCAACCCGCGCCGCGCCTCCTTCCTCTGTAACCCCGCGCCGCGCCACACACCCGATCACCGCCGCCACCATGAGTTCCTCCTCCTCCACCGTCTCCAACCCGTTCGCTGGTCCCGATGTCACCCTCGTCCGCGACCTCAACATCCATGAGCGCGTCCCGGTCAAGCTTGACCACACCACCGCCTCCTACTCCGCGTGGAAGCGGTATTTTTCGCTCGTGTTCCGTGAGTACCTCATTCACGGCCACGTGGACGGCACCGTGGACTCCGCGCTCATGATCCACGACGAGGAGTGGATGATCCTCGACGCCACCATCATCCGCTGGTTCTACCTCACCATCTCCAGCGACATCTTCCACACCGTGGTGAACGACGAGGACGACGCCCATGCGGTCTGGACCAAGCTCAACGGCCTCTTCACCGACAATCGGCTGCAGCGCAAGGTCCTCCTCTATGGTGAGTTTTACGGGTGCCAGCAACTTGACTCGTCCATCGATGATTTTTTGCATGTGCCTCAAGAAGCTCGCCGATGAGCTCCGTGATCTGGGGGAGAAGATTGGCGACGAGCTCCTCATCAGCACCCTCTCCGGCGGCCTCAACGAGGACTTCGGGAACGCCGCCTCCAACCTCACCCTCATCCCGGAGCCCACCTTTGGCAAGGTGGTCGCGTACCTCAAGCTGGAGGAACGCCGGATGCGGGCGGCCAGGACGCGCGCCACCCACACCGCCCTTGTTGCCGGCACCCGCGGGGGTTCGGCCCCGCCACAGCCCCGCCCGACGCCGCCCCCGCAGGCGGCGCCCGCCTTCCCGCCGGGCTTCCCGCCCGCCCCACCCGCCCCCTTCCCGCCGCCCCAGCCGGCGGCCAATGGAGGAGGCCGTCGCGGCGGCCGCCGGGGTGGCCGCAAGCAGGGAGGCGGCGGCGGCGGTGGCGGTGCTCAGGGAGGAGCACCACGCCAGCAGCAGCCGGCGGCCCCGTGGTACGCCGGTCAGAACCCGTGGACCGGCGTCGTCCACGCCTACTCCATGCCGGTTCCACGGGCTCCTACTCCGGGTCTTCTCGGCACTCGGCCTCCATCACACCAGGCGTATTATGCCGCGCCGCAGCCTTATGCGGCGCCCTACGGGCAGCAGCCGCCGCCAGGCGGGCCGCCGCTGCTGCCCCTGACGTCTGCGCCGTCTCTTCCGCCGGCGCCGTGGGACCCGGCTCTCCTGGCGGCTCTCCACACCGCCCCTTCTCCGTCCAGCTACACCGGCGGCGGCGATTGGTACATGGACAGTGGCGCCACCGCTCATATGGCGGCGTACCCCGGTAACCTCCATACTGTCCACCCTGTCCACACCTCCAACCGCATCACCGTCGGTGACGGTTCTTCTCTTCCCATCACCCATATTGGACATACATATTTTCCGTCTAACTCCACTCCTATATCCATGTCTAATATTCTTGTTTCTCCTGATCTTATTAAAAATCTTGTTTCTGTTCGTTCTCTTACACGTGAAAATCCGGTGACCGTTGAATTTGACGCATGTGGTTTTTCTGTTAAGGACGCTAGCACGCGGATGGTGCTCCACCGATGTGACAGCCCCGACGAGCTCTACCCGGTTCACTCCGCCGCCTTCACCACTTCCGCCGCCCCTGTCGCTCTCGCCACCGGAGTGGATCTCTGGCACGCTCGCTTGGGTCATCCTAATCCTGCCATCCTTTGCCACATACTTCGGAGTTTTTCTTTCACGTGTAATAAGAACGAGGATCACTCGTGTCATGCATGCCGCCTTGGCAAACATGCTCGTCTTCCGTTTAGGGCTTCTTCCTTTGTTGCATCGTACCCGTTTGAGTTGATTCATAGTGATGTTTGGACATCTCCTGTTGCAAGTAATACGGGCTTTCTTTATTACCTTGTCATCCTTAACGATTTTTCGCATTATGTGTGGACCTTCCCGTTGCGCCGCAAGTCGGACGTTATCTCCACTCTTGTCGGTTTTTACTCTTATGTTCGCACGCAGTTTGGACGGCCCATTCTGCGTTGCAGACAGACAACGGGAAGGAGTTTGACAACACCGCTGTTCGTAACCTTCTCGCCACACATGGCACGATTTTTCGTCTCACTTGCCCGTACACCTCGCAGCAAAACGGTCGTGCTGAGCGCATCCTTCGCACTCTTAATGACTGCGTTCGGACTCTCCTCTTTCATGCCAATGTGCCACCGCGCTTTTGGCCTGACGCTCTAGCCACCGCTTCACTCCTCATCAACATCCGTCCATGTCGTACTCGCGGAAACTTTACACCTCACCACCTTCTCTTCGGTGCACCCCCCTCTTATGAAGGGCTTCGCATTTTCGGCTGCCTGTGCTACCCTAGCATCGCTGCCACTGCGCCTCATAAGCTCGCACCCCGCTCCGTCGCATGCATCTTTCTCGGCTACCCACCTAACACTAAGGGCTACCGCTGCTACGATCCCGTCTCTCACCGTGTTTTCACTTCCCGACACGTTTACTTTGATGAGATGGTCTTCCCGTTTCAGCAGCAGGCACCCCTCGTCGTCTCGTCACCGCCGGCCACCGGCGGCCCATCGACGACCTCGTCAGGTGGACGAGCACGCCTGATTCGTGGACCGCCTCCGGGCTTTGGCGGTCCACGGGTCCCACTGCCGGCGCCCCCCTCGGCTGGCCCTGACGGTGCGGCCGGCGCCCCGCCTTCACCCGCCGGCCCCGACTCGGGCGCCGCGGGGTCGGGCGCCTCCTCCGCCACCTCAACGCCGGCCGCCTCGCCGGCCGCCTCGTCGGCCTCGCCGCCGGCCGCCTCGCCGGCTCCGTCGCTGGCCGCCTCGCCGGCTCTGTCGCCGGCCGCGACGCCGGCCGCGTCGCCGACTGGGACGCCGGCCCCCTCGCCGGCCGCGTCGCCCGCCGCCTCGCCGGCAACCTCGCCGGCCGCCTCGCCGGCACCGGTGGCCCCGTCCAGCCCCGTCACCCGTGCTCGCGCCGGCATTCACTGCCCGAGTCTCCGGTACTCGCGTGACGAGTATGTCCTCGCCGCCTCTGCCGCGGAGCCGTCACCCATTCCCGCGTCCGCCCGCGCCGCCCTCCGTGATCCTCACTGGCTTGCGGCGATGCAGGAAGAGTTCGACGCTCTCCAATGGAACCGCACCTGGACTCTGGTTCCCCGGCCTCCTCGCGCCAACGTCATCACCGGCAAGTGGGTCTTTCGTCACAAGACCCGCTCAGACGGTTCACTTGAGCGCTACAAGGCTCGCTAGGTGGTCCGCGGTTTCCGCCAGCGCACTGGAGTTGATTTCACGGAGACGTTCACCCCGGTTGTTAAACTGGGCACGATCCGCACTGTCCTCCAGCTCGCCGTCTCTTGCGGCTGGCCTGTGAAGGAAATATGCCCTAGAGGCAATAATAAAGTTATTATTTATTTCCTCATATCATGATAAATGTTTATTATTCATGCTAGAATTGTATTAACCGGAAACATGATACATGTGTGAATACATAGACAAACATATAGTCACTAGTATGCCTCTACTTGACTAGCTCATTAATCAAAGATGGTTATGTTTCCTAACCATAGACATGTGTTGTCATTTGATTAAATGGGATTACATCATTAGGATAATGATGTGATTGACATGACCCATCCCGTTAGCTTAGCACTTGATCGTTTAGTATTCTGCTATTGCTTCCTTCATGACTTATACATGTTCCTGTAACTATGAGAATTCTGTAACTCCCGTTTACCGGAGGAACACTTTGGGTACTACCAAACGTCACAACGTAACTGGGTGATTATAAAGGAGTACTACAGGTGTTTCGAAGGTACATGTTGAGTTGGCATAATTCGAGATTAGGATTTGTCACTCCGATTGTCGGAGAGGTATCTCTGGGCCCTCTCGGTAATACTCATCACCTAAGCCTTGCAAGCATGTAACTAATGAGTTAGTTATGAGATGACGTATTACGGAACGAGTAAAGAGACTTACCGGTAACGAGATTGAACTAGGTATTGGATACCGACGATCAAATCTCGGGTAAGTAACATACCGATGACAAAGGGAACAACGTATGTTGTTGTGCGGTTTGACCGATAAAGATCTTCGTAGAATATGTAGGAACCAATATGGGCATCCAGGTCCTGCTATTGGTTATTGACCAGAGACGTGTCTCGGTCATGTCTACATTGTTCTCGAACCGTAGGGTCCGCACGCTTAAGGTTTCGATGACAGTTATATTATGATCACGGACATGACGAGGAGTCTCGAAATGGTCGAGACATAAAGATTGATATATTGGACGGATATATTTGGACACCGGAAAGGTTTCGGAAGAGTTTGGGAATATACCGGAGCTCCGGGAGGTTACCGGAACCCCCCGGTAAGTATATGGGCCTTATTGGGCCCAAGTGGAAGGAAGGGAGAAGGAGCAAGGGAGGGGGGCGCGCCCCCCCAAGCCCAATCCAAATTGGGGAGGGGGGGCGGCCCCCCTTTCCTTTCTCCTTCCCCCTCTTCCTTCCTACTACTAGTACTCCTTCCTTCCCCCTCCAACTTGGATTAGGAAAAAGAGGGGAAACCTACTTGGAGTAGGTTTCCTCCTCCTATGGCGCGCCCCCTCCTTGGGCCGGCCACCTCCTCCTTCCCTCCTTTATATACGGGGGTAGGGGGCACCCTAGACACACAAGTTGATCATTGATCGTTCCTTAGCCGTGTGCGGTGCCCCCCTCCACGATATTACACCTCGGTCATATTGTAGCGGTGCTTAGGCGAAGCCCTGCAACTGGAGAACATCAAGATCGTCACCACGCCGTCGTGCTGACGGAACTCCCCCTCGGCGCCTCTACTGGATTGGAGATCGAGGGTGCGTCATCGAGCTGTACGCGTGTCAAGAACTCGGAGGTGCCGGAGTAACGGTGCTTGGATCGGTCGGACCGGGAGGACGTACGACTACTTCCTCTACGTTGTGTCAACGCTTCCGCTTCGGTCTATGAGGGTACGTGGACGAACACTCTCCTCTCTCGTTGCTATGCCATCACCATGATCTTGCATGTGCGTAGGAAATTTTTGAAATTACTACGTTATCCAACAGTGGCATCCGAGCCTAGGTTTTATGCGTTGATGTTATATGCACGAGTAGAACACAAATGAATTGTGGACGATATAAGTCATACTGCCTACCAGCATGTCATACTTTGGTTCAGCGGTATTGTTGGATGAAGCGGCCCGGACCGACATTACGCGTACGCTTACGCGAGACTGGCTTTACCGCCGTGCTTTGCACACAGGTGACTAGCGGGTGTCAGTTTCTCCAACTTTAGTTGAACCGAGTGTGGCTACGCCCGGTCCTTGTGAAGGTTAAAACGGAGTCTATTTGACAAACTATCGTTGTGGTTTTGATGCGTAGGTAAGAACGGTTCTTGCTAAGCCCGTAGCAGCCACGTAAAATTTGCAACAACAAAGTAGAGGACGTCTAACTTGTTTTTGCAGGGCATGTTGTAATGTGATATGGTCAAGACGTGATGCTATATTTTATTGTATGAGATGATCATGTTTTGTAACCGAAGTTATCGGCAACTGGCTGGAGCCATATGGTTGTCGCTTTATTGTATGAAATGCAAACGCCCTGTAATTGCTTTACTTTATCACTAAGCGGTAGCGATAGTCGTAGAAGCAATAGATGGCGTAAACGACAATGATGCTACGATGGAGATCAAGGTGTCGCGCCGGTGACGATGGTGATCACGACGGTGCTTCGGAGATGGAGATCACAAGCACAAGATGATGATGGCCATATCATATCACTTATATTGATTGCATGTGATGTTTATCCTTTATGCATCTTATCTCGCTTTGATTGACGGTAGCATTTTAAGATGATCTCTCACTAATTATCAAGAAGTGTTCTCCCTGAGTATGCACCGTTGCGAAAGTTCTTCGTGCTGAGACACCACGTGATGATCGGGTGTGATAGGCTCTACGTTCAAATACAACGGGTGCAAAACAGTTGCACACGCGGAATACTCAGGTTATACTTGACGAGCCTAGCATATACAGATATGGCCTCGGAACATGGAGACCGAAAGGTCGAGCGTGAATCATATAGTAGATGTGATCAACATAGAGATGTTCACCATTGAAACTACTCCATCTCACGTGATGATCGGACATGGTTTAGTTGATTTGGATCATGTGATCACTTAGATGACTAGAGAGATGTCTGTCTAAGTGGGAGTTCTTTAGTAATATGATTAATTGAACTTAAATTTATCATGAACTTAGTACCTAATAGTATTTTGCTTGTCTATGTTTGTTTGTAGATAGATGGCTCGTGCTGTTGTTCCGTTGAATTTTAATGCGCTCCTTGAGAAAGCAAAGTTGAAAGATGATGGTAGCAATTACACGGACTGGGTCCGTAACCTGAGGATTATCCTCATTGTTGCACAGAAGAGTTACGTCCTGGAAGCACCGCTGGGTGCCAGGCCTGCTGCTGATGCAACTGACGACGTTAAGAACGTCTGGCAGAGCAAAGCTGATGACTACTCTATAGTTCAGTGTGCCATGCTTTACGGCTTAGAACCGGGTCTTCAACGACGTTTTGAACGTCATGGAGCATATGAGATGTTCCAGGAGTTGAAGTTAATATTTCAAGCAAATGCCCGGATTGAGAGACATGAAGTCTCCAATAAGTTCTACAGCTGCAAGATGGAGGAGAACAGTTCTGTCAGTGAGCATATACTCAAAATGTATGGGTATAATAATCACTTGATTCAATGGGAGTTAATCTTCCGGATGATAGCGTCATTGACAGAATTCTCCAATCACTGCCACCAAGCTACAAGAGCTTTGTGATGAACTATAATATGCAAGGGATGAACAAGACTATTCCCGAGCTCTTCGCGATGCTGAAAGCCGCGGAGGTAGAAATCAAGAAGGAGCATCAAGTGTTGATGGTCAACAAGACCACTAGTTTCAAGAAGAAGGGCAAAGGGAAGAAGAAGGGGAACTTCAAAAAGAACAGCAAGCAAGTTGCTGCTCAAGAGAAGAAACCCAAGTCTGGACCTAAGCCTGAAACTGAGTGCTTCTACTGCAAGCAGACTGGACACTGGAAGCGGAACTGCCCCAAGTATTTGGCGGATAAGAAGGATGGCAAAGTGAACAAAGGTATATGTGATATACATGTTATTGATGTGTACCTTACTAATGCTCGCAGTAGCACCTGGGTATTTGATACTGGTTCTGTTGCTAACATTTGCAACTCGAAACAGGGACTATGGATTAAGCGAAGATTAGCTAAGGACGAGGTGACGATGCGCGTGGGAAATGGTTCCAAAGTCGATGTGATCGCGGTCGGCACGCTACCTCTACATCTACCATCGGGATTAGTTTTAGACCTGAATAATTGTTATTTGGTGCCTGCGTTGAGCATGAACATTATATCTGGATCTTGTTTGATGCGAGACGGTTATTCATTTAAATCAGAGAATAATGGTTGTTCTATTTATATGAGTAATATCTTTTATGGTCATGCACCCTTGAAGAGTGGTCTATTTTTATTGAATCTCGATAGTAGTGATACACATATTCATAATGTTGAAGCCAAAAGATGCAGAGTTGATAATGATAGTGCAACATATTTGTGGCACTGCCGTTTAGGTCATATCGGTGTAAAACGCACGAAGAAACTCCATACTGATGGACTTCTGGAATCACTTGATTATGAATCACTTGGTACTTGCGAACCGTGCCTCATGGGCAAGATGACCAAAATACCGTTCTCCAGATCTATGGAGAGAGCAACAGATTTGTTGGAAATCATACATAAAGATGTATGTGGCCCGATGAATGTTGAGGCTCGTGGCGGATATCGTTATTTTCTCACCTTCACAGATGATTTGAGCAGATATGGGTATATCTACTTGATGAAGCACAAGTCTGAAACATTTGAAAAGTTCAAAGAATTTCAGAGTGAAGTAGAAAATCATCGTAACAAGAAAATAAAGTTTCTACGATCTGATCGTGGAGGAGAATATTTGAGTTACGAGTTTGGTTTACATTTGAAACAATGCGGAATAGTTTTGCAACTCACGCCACCTGGAACACCACAACGAAATGGTGTGTCCGAACGTCGTAATCATACTTTACTTGATATGGTACGATCTATGATGTCTCTTACCGATTTACCGCTATCGTTTTGGGGTTATGCTTTAGAGACGGCCGCATTCACGTTAAATAGGGCACCATCAAAATCCGTTGAGACGACGCCTTATGAACTATGGTTTGGCAAGAAACCAAAGTTGTCGTTTCTTAAAGTTTGGGGCTGCGATGCTTATGTGAAGAAACTTCAACCAGATAAGCTCGAACCCAAATCGGAGAAATGTGTCTTCATAGGATACCCAAAGGAGACTATTGGGTACACCTTCTATCACAGATCTGAGGGCAAGATTTTCGTTGCTAAATTTGGATCCTTTCTAGAGAAAGAATTTCTCTCGAAAGAAGTGAGTGGGAGGAAAGTAGAACTTGATGAGATAACTGTATCTACTCCCTTATTGGAAGGTAGTTCATCACAAGAACCGGTTCCTGTGACAACTACACCAATTAGTGAGGAAGCTAATGATATTGATCATGAAACTTCAGATCAAGTTTCTACTGAACCTCATAGGTCTACCAGAGTAAGATCCGCACCAGAGTGGTACGGTAATCCTATTCTGGAAGTCATGTTACTTGACCATGATGAACCTACGAACTATGAGGAAGCGATGATGAGCCCAGATTCCGCAAAATGGCTAGAGGCCATGAAATCTGAGATGGGATCCATGTATGAAAACAAAGTATGGACTTTGGTTGACTTGCCCGATGATCGACAAGCCATTGAGAATAAATGGATCTTTAAGAAGAAGACTGACGCTGATGGTAATGTTACTGTCTACAAAGCTCGACTTGTTGCGAAAGGTTTTCGACAAGTTCAAGGGGTTGACTACGATGAGACTTTCTCACCCGTAGCGATGCTTAAGTCTGTCCGAATCATGTTAGCTATTGCTGCATTTCATGATTATGAAATTTGGCAAATGGATGTCAAGACTGCATTCTTGAATGGATTTCTAGAAGAAGAGTTGTATATGATGCAGCCTGAAGGTTTTGTTGATCCAAAAGGTGCTAACAAAGTGTGCAAGCTCCAGCGTTCCATTTATGGACTGGTGCAAGCATCTCGGAGTTGGAATAAACGCTTTGACAGTGTGATCAAAGCATATGGTTTTATACAGACTTTTGGAGAAGCCTGTATTTACAAGAAAGTGAGTGGGAGCTCTGTAGCATTTCTAGTTTTATATGTTGATGACATATTATTAATTGGAAATGATATAGAATTTCTGGATAGCATAAAGAGATACTTGAATAAAAGTTTTTCAATGAAAGACCTCGGTGAAGCTGCTTACATATTGGGCATCAAGATCTATAGAGATAGATCAAGACGCTTAATAGGACTTTCACAAAGCACATACCTTGACAAAATTTTGAAAAAGTTCAAAATGGATCGGGCAAAGAAAGGATTCTTGCCTGTGCTACAAGGTGTGAAGTTGAGTCAAACTCAATGCCCGACCACAGCAGAAGATAGAGAGAAAATGAAAGGTGTTCCCTATGCTTCAGCCATAGGCTCTATCATGTATGCAATGCTGTGTACCAGACCTGACGTATGCTTAGCAATAAGCTTGGCAGGTAGGTACCAAAGTAATCCAGGAGTGGATCACTGGACAGCGGTCAAGAACATCCTGAAATACCTGAAAAGGACTAAGGATATGTTTCTCGTATATGGAGGTGACAAAGAGCTAGTCGTAAATGGTTACGTCGATGCAAGCTTTAACACTGATCCGGACGATTCTAAATCGCAAACCGGATACGTGTTTATATTAAACGGTGGAGCTGTGAGTTGGTGCAGTTCTAAACAAAGCGTCGTAGCGGGATCTACATGTGAAGCGGATTACATAGCTGCTTCTGAAGCAGCAAATGAAGGAGTCTGGATGAAGGAGTTCATTTCCGATCTAGGTGTCATACCTAGTGCATCGGGACCAATGAAGATCTTCTGTGACAATACTGGTGCAATTGCCTTGGCAAAGGAATCCAGATTTCACAAGAGGACCAAGCACATCAAGAGACGCTTCAATTCCATTCGGGACCAAGTCCAAGTGGGAGACATAGAGATTTGCAAGATACATACGGATCTGAATGTTGCAGACCCGTTGACTAAGCCTCTCTCACGAGCAAAACATGATCAGCACCAAGACTCCATGGGTGTTAGAATCATTACTATGTAATCTAGATTATTGACTCTAGTGCAAGTGGGAGACTGAAGGAAATATGCCCTAGAGGCAATAATAAAGTTATTATTTATTTCCTCATATCATGATAAATGTTTATTATTCATGCTAGAATTGTATTAACCGGAAACATGATACATGTGTGAATACATAGACAAACATATAGTCACTAGTATGCCTCTACTTGACTAGCTCATTAATCAAAGATGGTTATGTTTCCTAACCATAGACATGTGTTGTCATTTGATTAAATGGGATTACATCATTAGGAGAATGATGTGATTGACATGACCCATCCCGTTAGCTTAGCACTTGATCGTTTAGTATTCTGCTATTGCTTCCTTCATGACTTATACATGTTCCTGTAACTATGAGAATTGTGTAACTCCCGTTTACCGGAGGAACACTTTGGGTACTACCAAACGTCACAACGTAACTGGGTGATTATAAAGAAGTACTACAGGTGTTTCCGAAGGTACATGTTGAGTTGGCATAATTCGAGATTAGGATTTGTCACTCCGATTGTCGGAGAGGTATCTCTGGGCCCTCTCGGTAATACTCATCACCTAAGCCTTGCAAGCATGTAACTAATGAGTTAGTTATGAGATGACGTATTACGGAACGAGTAAAGAGACTTACCGGTAACGAGATTGAACTAGGTATTGGATACCGACGATCAAATCTCGGGTAAGTAACATACCGATGACAAAGGGAACAACGTATGTTGTTGTGCGGTTTGACCGATAAAGATCTTCGTAGAATATGTAGGAACCAATATGGGCATCCAGGTCCTGCTATTGGTTATTGACCAGAGACGTGTCTCGGTCATGTCTACATTGTTCTCGAACCGTAGGGTCCGCACGCTTAAGGTTTCGATGACAGTTATATTATGAGTTTATGTATTTTGATGTACCGAAGGTTGTTCGGAGTCCCGGATGTGATCACGGACATGACGAGGAGTCTCGAAATGGTCGAGACATAAAGATTGATATATTGGACGGATATATTTGGACACCGGAAAGGTTTCGGAAGAGTTTGGGAATATACCGGAGCTCCGGGAGGTTACCGGAACCCCCCGGTAAGTATATGGGCCTTATTGGGCCCAAGTGGAAGGAAGGGAGAAGGAGCAAGGGAGGGGGGCGCGCCCCCCCAAGCCCAATCCAAATTGGGGAGGGGGGGCGGCCCCCCTTTCCTTTCTCCTTCCCCCTCTTCCTTCCTACTACTAGTACTCCTTCCTTCCCCCTCCAACTTGGATTAGGAAAAAGAGGGGAAACCTACTTGGAGTAGGTTTCCTCCTCCTATGGCGCGCCCCCTCCTTGGGCCGGCCACCTCCTCCTTCCCTCCTTTATATACGGGGGTAGGGGGCACCCTAGACACACAAGTTGATCATTGATCGTTCCTTAGCCGTGTGCGGTGCCCCCCTCCACGATATTACACCTCGGTCATATTGTAGCGGTGCTTAGGCGAAGCCCTGCAACTGGAGAACATCAAGATCGTCACCACGCCGTCGTGCTGACGGAACTCCCCCTCGGCGCCTCTACTGGATTGGAGATCGAGGGTGCGTCATCGAGCTGTACGCGTGTCAAGAACTCGGAGGTGCCGGAGTAACGGTGCTTGGATCGGTCGGACCGGGAGGACGTACGACTACTTCCTCTACGTTGTGTCAACGCTTCCGCTTCGGTCTATGAGGGTACGTGGACGAACACTCTCCTCTCTCGTTGCTATGCCATCACCATGATCTTGCATGTGCGTAGGAAATTTTTGAAATTACTACGTTATCCAACAGTGGCATCCGAGCCTAGGTTTTATGCGTTGATGTTATATGCACGAGTAGAACACAAATGAATTGTGGACGATATAAGTCATACTGCCTACCAGCATGTCATACTTTGGTTCAGCGGTATTGTTGGATGAAGCGGCCCGGACCGACATTACGCGTACGCTTACGCGAGACTGGCTTTACCGCCGTGCTTTGCACACAGGTGACTAGCGGGTGTCAGTTTCTCCAACTTTAGTTGAACCGAGTGTGGCTACGCCCGGTCCTTGTGAAGGTTAAAACGGAGTCTATTTGACAAACTATCGTTGTGGTTTTGATGCGTAGGTAAGAACGGTTCTTGCTAAGCCCGTAGCAGCCACGTAAAATTTGCAACAACAAAGTAGAGGACGTCTAACTTGTTTTTGCAGGGCATGTTGTAATGTGATATGGTCAAGACGTGATGCTATATTTTATTGTATGAGATGATCATGTTTTGTAACCGAAGTTATCGGCAACTGGCTGGAGCCATATGGTTGTCGCTTTATTGTATGAAATGCAAACGCCCTGTAATTGCTTTACTTTATCACTAAGCGGTAGCGATAGTCGTAGAAGCAATAGATGGCGTAAACGACAATGATGCTACGATGGAGATCAAGGTGTCGCGCCGGTGACGATGGTGATCACGACGGTGCTTCGGAGATGGAGATCACAAGCACAAGATGATGATGGCCATATCATATCACTTATATTGATTGCATGTGATGTTTATCCTTTATGCATCTTATCTCGCTTTGATTGACGGTAGCATTTTAAGATGATCTCTCACTAATTATCAAGAAGTGTTCTCCCTGAGTATGCACCGTTGCGAAAGTTCTTCGTGCTGAGACACCACGTGATGATCGGGTGTGATAGGCTCTACGTTCAAATACAACGGGTGCAAAACAGTTGCACACGCGGAATACTCAGGTTATACTTGACGAGCCTAGCATATACAGATATGGCCTCGGAACATGGAGACCGAAAGGTCGAGCGTGAATCATATAGTAGATGTGATCAACATAGAGATGTTCACCATTGAAACTACTCCATCTCACGTGATGATCGGACATGGTTTAGTTGATTTGGATCATGTGATCACTTAGATGACTAGAGAGATGTCTGTCTAAGTGGGAGTTCTTTAGTAATATGATTAATTGAACTTAAATTTATCATGAACTTAGTACCTAATAGTATTTTGCTTGTCTATGTTTGTTTGTAGATAGATGGCTCGTGCTGTTGTTCCGTTGAATTTTAATGCGCTCCTTGAGAAAGCAAAGTTGAAAGATGATGGTAGCAATTACACGGACTGGGTCCGTAACCTGAGGATTATCCTCATTGTTGCACAGAAGAGTTACGTCCTGGAAGCACCGCTGGGTGCCAGGCCTGCTGCTGATGCAACTGACGACGTTAAGAACGTCTGGCAGAGCAAAGCTGATGACTACTCTATAGTTCAGTGTGCCATGCTTTACGGCTTAGAACCGGGTCTTCAACGACGTTTTGAACGTCATGGAGCATATGAGATGTTCCAGGAGTTGAAGTTAATATTTCAAGCAAATGCCCGGATTGAGAGACATGAAGTCTCCAATAAGTTCTACAGCTGCAAGATGGAGGAGAACAGTTCTGTCAGTGAGCATATACTCAAAATGTATGGGTATAATAATCACTTGATTCAATGGGAGTTAATCTTCCGGATGATAGCGTCATTGACAGAATTCTCCAATCACTGCCACCAAGCTACAAGAGCTTTGTGATGAACTATAATATGCAAGGGATGAACAAGACTATTCCCGAGCTCTTCGCGATGCTGAAAGCCGCGGAGGTAGAAATCAAGAAGGAGCATCAAGTGTTGATGGTCAACAAGACCACTAGTTTCAAGAAGAAGGGCAAAGGGAAGAAGAAGGGGAACTTCAAAAAGAACAGCAAGCAAGTTGCTGCTCAAGAGAAGAAACCCAAGTCTGGACCTAAGCCTGAAACTGAGTGCTTCTACTGCAAGCAGACTGGACACTGGAAGCGGAACTGCCCCAAGTATTTGGCGGATAAGAAGGATGGCAAAGTGAACAAAGGTATATGTGATATACATGTTATTGATGTGTACCTTACTAATGCTCGCAGTAGCACCTGGGTATTTGATACTGGTTCTGTTGCTAACATTTGCAACTCGAAACAGGGACTATGGATTAAGCGAAGATTAGCTAAGGACGAGGTGACGATGCGCGTGGGAAATGGTTCCAAAGTCGATGTGATCGCGGTCGGCACGCTACCTCTACATCTACCATCGGGATTAGTTTTAGACCTGAATAATTGTTATTTGGTGCCTGCGTTGAGCATGAACATTATATCTGGATCTTGTTTGATGCGAGACGGTTATTCATTTAAATCAGAGAATAATGGTTGTTCTATTTATATGAGTAATATCTTTTATGGTCATGCACCCTTGAAGAGTGGTCTATTTTTATTGAATCTCGATAGTAGTGATACACATATTCATAATGTTGAAGCCAAAAGATGCAGAGTTGATAATGATAGTGCAACATATTTGTGGCACTGCCGTTTAGGTCATATCGGTGTAAAACGCACGAAGAAACTCCATACTGATGGACTTCTGGAATCACTTGATTATGAATCACTTGGTACTTGCGAACCGTGCCTCATGGGCAAGATGACCAAAATACCGTTCTCCAGATCTATGGAGAGAGCAACAGATTTGTTGGAAATCATACATAAAGATGTATGTGGCCCGATGAATGTTGAGGCTCGTGGCGGATATCGTTATTTTCTCACCTTCACAGATGATTTGAGCAGATATGGGTATATCTACTTGATGAAGCACAAGTCTGAAACATTTGAAAAGTTCAAAGAATTTCAGAGTGAAGTAGAAAATCATCGTAACAAGAAAATAAAGTTTCTACGATCTGATCGTGGAGGAGAATATTTGAGTTACGAGTTTGGTTTACATTTGAAACAATGCGGAATAGTTTTGCAACTCACGCCACCTGGAACACCACAACGAAATGGTGTGTCCGAACGTCGTAATCATACTTTACTTGATATGGTACGATCTATGATGTCTCTTACCGATTTACCGCTATCGTTTTGGGGTTATGCTTTAGAGACGGCCGCATTCACGTTAAATAGGGCACCATCAAAATCCGTTGAGACGACGCCTTATGAACTATGGTTTGGCAAGAAACCAAAGTTGTCGTTTCTTAAAGTTTGGGGCTGCGATGCTTATGTGAAGAAACTTCAACCAGATAAGCTCGAACCCAAATCGGAGAAATGTGTCTTCATAGGATACCCAAAGGAGACTATTGGGTACACCTTCTATCACAGATCTGAGGGCAAGATTTTCGTTGCTAAATTTGGATCCTTTCTAGAGAAAGAATTTCTCTCGAAAGAAGTGAGTGGGAGGAAAGTAGAACTTGATGAGATAACTGTATCTACTCCCTTATTGGAAGGTAGTTCATCACAAGAACCGGTTCCTGTGACAACTACACCAATTAGTGAGGAAGCTAATGATATTGATCATGAAACTTCAGATCAAGTTTCTACTGAACCTCATAGGTCTACCAGAGTAAGATCCGCACCAGAGTGGTACGGTAATCCTATTCTGGAAGTCATGTTACTTGACCATGATGAACCTACGAACTATGAGGAAGCGATGATGAGCCCAGATTCCGCAAAATGGCTAGAGGCCATGAAATCTGAGATGGGATCCATGTATGAAAACAAAGTATGGACTTTGGTTGACTTGCCCGATGATCGACAAGCCATTGAGAATAAATGGATCTTTAAGAAGAAGACTGACGCTGATGGTAATGTTACTGTCTACAAAGCTCGACTTGTTGCGAAAGGTTTTCGACAAGTTCAAGGGGTTGACTACGATGAGACTTTCTCACCCGTAGCGATGCTTAAGTCTGTCCGAATCATGTTAGCTATTGCTGCATTTCATGATTATGAAATTTGGCAAATGGATGTCAAGACTGCATTCTTGAATGGATTTCTAGAAGAAGAGTTGTATATGATGCAGCCTGAAGGTTTTGTTGATCCAAAAGGTGCTAACAAAGTGTGCAAGCTCCAGCGTTCCATTTATGGACTGGTGCAAGCATCTCGGAGTTGGAATAAACGCTTTGACAGTGTGATCAAAGCATATGGTTTTATACAGACTTTTGGAGAAGCCTGTATTTACAAGAAAGTGAGTGGGAGCTCTGTAGCATTTCTAGTTTTATATGTTGATGACATATTATTAATTGGAAATGATATAGAATTTCTGGATAGCATAAAGAGATACTTGAATAAAAGTTTTTCAATGAAAGACCTCGGTGAAGCTGCTTACATATTGGGCATCAAGATCTATAGAGATAGATCAAGACGCTTAATAGGACTTTCACAAAGCACATACCTTGACAAAATTTTGAAAAAGTTCAAAATGGATCGGGCAAAGAAAGGATTCTTGCCTGTGCTACAAGGTGTGAAGTTGAGTCAAACTCAATGCCCGACCACAGCAGAAGATAGAGAGAAAATGAAAGGTGTTCCCTATGCTTCAGCCATAGGCTCTATCATGTATGCAATGCTGTGTACCAGACCTGACGTATGCTTAGCAATAAGCTTGGCAGGTAGGTACCAAAGTAATCCAGGAGTGGATCACTGGACAGCGGTCAAGAACATCCTGAAATACCTGAAAAGGACTAAGGATATGTTTCTCGTATATGGAGGTGACAAAGAGCTAGTCGTAAATGGTTACGTCGATGCAAGCTTTAACACTGATCCGGACGATTCTAAATCGCAAACCGGATACGTGTTTATATTAAACGGTGGAGCTGTGAGTTGGTGCAGTTCTAAACAAAGCGTCGTAGCGGGATCTACATGTGAAGCGGATTACATAGCTGCTTCTGAAGCAGCAAATGAAGGAGTCTGGATGAAGGAGTTCATTTCCGATCTAGGTGTCATACCTAGTGCATCGGGACCAATGAAGATCTTCTGTGACAATACTGGTGCAATTGCCTTGGCAAAGGAATCCAGATTTCACAAGAGGACCAAGCACATCAAGAGACGCTTCAATTCCATTCGGGACCAAGTCCAAGTGGGAGACATAGAGATTTGCAAGATACATACGGATCTGAATGTTGCAGACCCGTTGACTAAGCCTCTCTCACGAGCAAAACATGATCAGCACCAAGACTCCATGGGTGTTAGAATCATTACTATGTAATCTAGATTATTGACTCTAGTGCAAGTGGGAGACTGAAGGAAATATGCCCTAGAGGCAATAATAAAGTTATTATTTATTTCCTCATATCATGATAAATGTTTATTATTCATGCTAGAATTGTATTAACCGGAAACATGATACATGTGTGAATACATAGACAAACATATAGTCACTAGTATGCCTCTACTTGACTAGCTCATTAATCAAAGATGGTTATGTTTCCTAACCATAGACATGTGTTGTCATTTGATTAAATGGGATTACATCATTAGGAGAATGATGTGATTGACATGACCCATCCCGTTAGCTTAGCACTTGATCGTTTAGTATTCTGCTATTGCTTCCTTCATGACTTATACATGTTCCTGTAACTATGAGAATTGTGTAACTCCCGTTTACCGGAGGAACACTTTGGGTACTACCAAACGTCACAACGTAACTGGGTGATTATAAAGAAGTACTACAGGTGTTTCCGAAGGTACATGTTGAGTTGGCATAATTCGAGATTAGGATTTGTCACTCCGATTGTCGGAGAGGTATCTCTGGGCCCTCTCGGTAATACTCATCACCTAAGCCTTGCAAGCATGTAACTAATGAGTTAGTTATGAGATGACGTATTACGGAACGAGTAAAGAGACTTACCGGTAACGAGATTGAACTAGGTATTGGATACCGACGATCAAATCTCGGGTAAGTAACATACCGATGACAAAGGGAACAACGTATGTTGTTGTGCGGTTTGACCGATAAAGATCTTCGTAGAATATGTAGGAACCAATATGGGCATCCAGGTCCTGCTATTGGTTATTGACCAGAGACGTGTCTCGGTCATGTCTACATTGTTCTCGAACCGTAGGGTCCGCACGCTTAAGGTTTCGATGACAGTTATATTATGAGTTTATGTATTTTGATGTACCGAAGGTTGTTCGGAGTCCCGGATGTGATCACGGACATGACGAGGAGTCTCGAAATGGTCGAGACATAAAGATTGATATATTGGACGGATATATTTGGACACCGGAAAGGTTTCGGAAGAGTTTGGGAATATACCGGAGCTCCGGGAGGTTACCGGAACCCCCCGGTAAGTATATGGGCCTTATTGGGCCCAAGTGGAAGGAAGGGAGAAGGAGCAAGGGAGGGGGGCGCGCCCCCCCAAGCCCAATCCAAATTGGGGAGGGGGGGCGGCCCCCCTTTCCTTTCTCCTTCCCCCTCTTCCTTCCTACTACTAGTACTCCTTCCTTCCCCCTCCAACTTGGATTAGGAAAAAGAGGGGAAACCTACTTGGAGTAGGTTTCCTCCTCCTATGGCGCGCCCCCTCCTTGGGCCGGCCACCTCCTCCTTCCCTCCTTTATATACGGGGGTAGGGGGCACCCTAGACACACAAGTTGATCATTGATCGTTCCTTAGCCGTGTGCGGTGCCCCCCTCCACGATATTACACCTCGGTCATATTGTAGCGGTGCTTAGGCGAAGCCCTGCAACTGGAGAACATCAAGATCGTCACCACGCCGTCGTGCTGACGGAACTCCCCCTCGGCGCCTCTACTGGATTGGAGATCGAGGGTGCGTCATCGAGCTGTACGCGTGTCAAGAACTCGGAGGTGCCGGAGTAACGGTGCTTGGATCGGTCGGACCGGGAGGACGTACGACTACTTCCTCTACGTTGTGTCAACGCTTCCGCTTCGGTCTATGAGGGTACGTGGACGAACACTCTCCTCTCTCGTTGCTATGCCATCACCATGATCTTGCATGTGCGTAGGAAATTTTTGAAATTACTACGTTATCCAACAGTGGCATCCGAGCCTAGGTTTTATGCGTTGATGTTATATGCACGAGTAGAACACAAATGAATTGTGGACGATATAAGTCATACTGCCTACCAGCATGTCATACTTTGGTTCAGCGGTATTGTTGGATGAAGCGGCCCGGACCGACATTACGCGTACGCTTACGCGAGACTGGCTTTACCGCCGTGCTTTGCACACAGGTGACTAGCGGGTGTCAGTTTCTCCAACTTTAGTTGAACCGAGTGTGGCTACGCCCGGTCCTTGTGAAGGTTAAAACGGAGTCTATTTGACAAACTATCGTTGTGGTTTTGATGCGTAGGTAAGAACGGTTCTTGCTAAGCCCGTAGCAGCCACGTAAAATTTGCAACAACAAAGTAGAGGACGTCTAACTTGTTTTTGCAGGGCATGTTGTAATGTGATATGGTCAAGACGTGATGCTATATTTTATTGTATGAGATGATCATGTTTTGTAACCGAAGTTATCGGCAACTGGCTGGAGCCATATGGTTGTCGCTTTATTGTATGAAATGCAAACGCCCTGTAATTGCTTTACTTTATCACTAAGCGGTAGCGATAGTCGTAGAAGCAATAGATGGCGTAAACGACAATGATGCTACGATGGAGATCAAGGTGTCGCGCCGGTGACGATGGTGATCACGACGGTGCTTCGGAGATGGAGATCACAAGCACAAGATGATGATGGCCATATCATATCACTTATATTGATTGCATGTGATGTTTATCCTTTATGCATCTTATCTCGCTTTGATTGACGGTAGCATTTTAAGATGATCTCTCACTAATTATCAAGAAGTGTTCTCCCTGAGTATGCACCGTTGCGAAAGTTCTTCGTGCTGAGACACCACGTGATGATCGGGTGTGATAGGCTCTACGTTCAAATACAACGGGTGCAAAACAGTTGCACACGCGGAATACTCAGGTTATACTTGACGAGCCTAGCATATACAGATATGGCCTCGGAACATGGAGACCGAAAGGTCGAGCGTGAATCATATAGTAGATGTGATCAACATAGAGATGTTCACCATTGAAACTACTCCATCTCACGTGATGATCGGACATGGTTTAGTTGATTTGGATCATGTGATCACTTAGATGACTAGAGAGATGTCTGTCTAAGTGGGAGTTCTTTAGTAATATGATTAATTGAACTTAAATTTATCATGAACTTAGTACCTAATAGTATTTTGCTTGTCTATGTTTGTTTGTAGATAGATGGCTCGTGCTGTTGTTCCGTTGAATTTTAATGCGCTCCTTGAGAAAGCAAAGTTGAAAGATGATGGTAGCAATTACACGGACTGGGTCCGTAACCTGAGGATTATCCTCATTGTTGCACAGAAGAGTTACGTCCTGGAAGCACCGCTGGGTGCCAGGCCTGCTGCTGATGCAACTGACGACGTTAAGAACGTCTGGCAGAGCAAAGCTGATGACTACTCTATAGTTCAGTGTGCCATGCTTTACGGCTTAGAACCGGGTCTTCAACGACGTTTTGAACGTCATGGAGCATATGAGATGTTCCAGGAGTTGAAGTTAATATTTCAAGCAAATGCCCGGATTGAGAGACATGAAGTCTCCAATAAGTTCTACAGCTGCAAGATGGAGGAGAACAGTTCTGTCAGTGAGCATATACTCAAAATGTATGGGTATAATAATCACTTGATTCAATGGGAGTTAATCTTCCGGATGATAGCGTCATTGACAGAATTCTCCAATCACTGCCACCAAGCTACAAGAGCTTTGTGATGAACTATAATATGCAAGGGATGAACAAGACTATTCCCGAGCTCTTCGCGATGCTGAAAGCCGCGGAGGTAGAAATCAAGAAGGAGCATCAAGTGTTGATGGTCAACAAGACCACTAGTTTCAAGAAGAAGGGCAAAGGGAAGAAGAAGGGGAACTTCAAAAAGAACAGCAAGCAAGTTGCTGCTCAAGAGAAGAAACCCAAGTCTGGACCTAAGCCTGAAACTGAGTGCTTCTACTGCAAGCAGACTGGACACTGGAAGCGGAACTGCCCCAAGTATTTGGCGGATAAGAAGGATGGCAAAGTGAACAAAGGTATATGTGATATACATGTTATTGATGTGTACCTTACTAATGCTCGCAGTAGCACCTGGGTATTTGATACTGGTTCTGTTGCTAACATTTGCAACTCGAAACAGGGACTATGGATTAAGCGAAGATTAGCTAAGGACGAGGTGACGATGCGCGTGGGAAATGGTTCCAAAGTCGATGTGATCGCGGTCGGCACGCTACCTCTACATCTACCATCGGGATTAGTTTTAGACCTGAATAATTGTTATTTGGTGCCTGCGTTGAGCATGAACATTATATCTGGATCTTGTTTGATGCGAGACGGTTATTCATTTAAATCAGAGAATAATGGTTGTTCTATTTATATGAGTAATATCTTTTATGGTCATGCACCCTTGAAGAGTGGTCTATTTTTATTGAATCTCGATAGTAGTGATACACATATTCATAATGTTGAAGCCAAAAGATGCAGAGTTGATAATGATAGTGCAACATATTTGTGGCACTGCCGTTTAGGTCATATCGGTGTAAAACGCACGAAGAAACTCCATACTGATGGACTTCTGGAATCACTTGATTATGAATCACTTGGTACTTGCGAACCGTGCCTCATGGGCAAGATGACCAAAATACCGTTCTCCAGATCTATGGAGAGAGCAACAGATTTGTTGGAAATCATACATAAAGATGTATGTGGCCCGATGAATGTTGAGGCTCGTGGCGGATATCGTTATTTTCTCACCTTCACAGATGATTTGAGCAGATATGGGTATATCTACTTGATGAAGCACAAGTCTGAAACATTTGAAAAGTTCAAAGAATTTCAGAGTGAAGTAGAAAATCATCGTAACAAGAAAATAAAGTTTCTACGATCTGATCGTGGAGGAGAATATTTGAGTTACGAGTTTGGTTTACATTTGAAACAATGCGGAATAGTTTTGCAACTCACGCCACCTGGAACACCACAACGAAATGGTGTGTCCGAACGTCGTAATCATACTTTACTTGATATGGTACGATCTATGATGTCTCTTACCGATTTACCGCTATCGTTTTGGGGTTATGCTTTAGAGACGGCCGCATTCACGTTAAATAGGGCACCATCAAAATCCGTTGAGACGACGCCTTATGAACTATGGTTTGGCAAGAAACCAAAGTTGTCGTTTCTTAAAGTTTGGGGCTGCGATGCTTATGTGAAGAAACTTCAACCAGATAAGCTCGAACCCAAATCGGAGAAATGTGTCTTCATAGGATACCCAAAGGAGACTATTGGGTACACCTTCTATCACAGATCTGAGGGCAAGATTTTCGTTGCTAAATTTGGATCCTTTCTAGAGAAAGAATTTCTCTCGAAAGAAGTGAGTGGGAGGAAAGTAGAACTTGATGAGATAACTGTATCTACTCCCTTATTGGAAGGTAGTTCATCACAAGAACCGGTTCCTGTGACAACTACACCAATTAGTGAGGAAGCTAATGATATTGATCATGAAACTTCAGATCAAGTTTCTACTGAACCTCATAGGTCTACCAGAGTAAGATCCGCACCAGAGTGGTACGGTAATCCTATTCTGGAAGTCATGTTACTTGACCATGATGAACCTACGAACTATGAGGAAGCGATGATGAGCCCAGATTCCGCAAAATGGCTAGAGGCCATGAAATCTGAGATGGGATCCATGTATGAAAACAAAGTATGGACTTTGGTTGACTTGCCCGATGATCGACAAGCCATTGAGAATAAATGGATCTTTAAGAAGAAGACTGACGCTGATGGTAATGTTACTGTCTACAAAGCTCGACTTGTTGCGAAAGGTTTTCGACAAGTTCAAGGGGTTGACTACGATGAGACTTTCTCACCCGTAGCGATGCTTAAGTCTGTCCGAATCATGTTAGCTATTGCTGCATTTCATGATTATGAAATTTGGCAAATGGATGTCAAGACTGCATTCTTGAATGGATTTCTAGAAGAAGAGTTGTATATGATGCAGCCTGAAGGTTTTGTTGATCCAAAAGGTGCTAACAAAGTGTGCAAGCTCCAGCGTTCCATTTATGGACTGGTGCAAGCATCTCGGAGTTGGAATAAACGCTTTGACAGTGTGATCAAAGCATATGGTTTTATACAGACTTTTGGAGAAGCCTGTATTTACAAGAAAGTGAGTGGGAGCTCTGTAGCATTTCTAGTTTTATATGTTGATGACATATTATTAATTGGAAATGATATAGAATTTCTGGATAGCATAAAGAGATACTTGAATAAAAGTTTTTCAATGAAAGACCTCGGTGAAGCTGCTTACATATTGGGCATCAAGATCTATAGAGATAGATCAAGACGCTTAATAGGACTTTCACAAAGCACATACCTTGACAAAATTTTGAAAAAGTTCAAAATGGATCGGGCAAAGAAAGGATTCTTGCCTGTGCTACAAGGTGTGAAGTTGAGTCAAACTCAATGCCCGACCACAGCAGAAGATAGAGAGAAAATGAAAGGTGTTCCCTATGCTTCAGCCATAGGCTCTATCATGTATGCAATGCTGTGTACCAGACCTGACGTATGCTTAGCAATAAGCTTGGCAGGTAGGTACCAAAGTAATCCAGGAGTGGATCACTGGACAGCGGTCAAGAACATCCTGAAATACCTGAAAAGGACTAAGGATATGTTTCTCGTATATGGAGGTGACAAAGAGCTAGTCGTAAATGGTTACGTCGATGCAAGCTTTAACACTGATCCGGACGATTCTAAATCGCAAACCGGATACGTGTTTATATTAAACGGTGGAGCTGTGAGTTGGTGCAGTTCTAAACAAAGCGTCGTAGCGGGATCTACATGTGAAGCGGATTACATAGCTGCTTCTGAAGCAGCAAATGAAGGAGTCTGGATGAAGGAGTTCATTTCCGATCTAGGTGTCATACCTAGTGCATCGGGACCAATGAAGATCTTCTGTGACAATACTGGTGCAATTGCCTTGGCAAAGGAATCCAGATTTCACAAGAGGACCAAGCACATCAAGAGACGCTTCAATTCCATTCGGGACCAAGTCCAAGTGGGAGACATAGAGATTTGCAAGATACATACGGATCTGAATGTTGCAGACCCGTTGACTAAGCCTCTCTCACGAGCAAAACATGATCAGCACCAAGACTCCATGGGTGTTAGAATCATTACTATGTAATCTAGATTATTGACTCTAGTGCAAGTGGGAGACTGAAGGAAATATGCCCTAGAGGCAATAATAAAGTTATTATTTATTTCCTCATATCATGATAAATGTTTATTATTCATGCTAGAATTGTATTAACCGGAAACATGATACATGTGTGAATACATAGACAAACATATAGTCACTAGTATGCCTCTACTTGACTAGCTCATTAATCAAAGATGGTTATGTTTCCTAACCATAGACATGTGTTGTCATTTGATTAAATGGGATTACATCATTAGGAGAATGATGTGATTGACATGACCCATCCCGTTAGCTTAGCACTTGATCGTTTAGTATTCTGCTATTGCTTCCTTCATGACTTATACATGTTCCTGTAACTATGAGAATTGTGTAACTCCCGTTTACCGGAGGAACACTTTGGGTACTACCAAACGTCACAACGTAACTGGGTGATTATAAAGAAGTACTACAGGTGTTTCCGAAGGTACATGTTGAGTTGGCATAATTCGAGATTAGGATTTGTCACTCCGATTGTCGGAGAGGTATCTCTGGGCCCTCTCGGTAATACTCATCACCTAAGCCTTGCAAGCATGTAACTAATGAGTTAGTTATGAGATGACGTATTACGGAACGAGTAAAGAGACTTACCGGTAACGAGATTGAACTAGGTATTGGATACCGACGATCAAATCTCGGGTAAGTAACATACCGATGACAAAGGGAACAACGTATGTTGTTGTGCGGTTTGACCGATAAAGATCTTCGTAGAATATGTAGGAACCAATATGGGCATCCAGGTCCCGCTATTGGTTATTGACCAGAGACGTGTCTCGGTCATGTCTACATTGTTCTCGAACCGTAGGGTCCGCACGCTTAAGGTTTCGATGACAGTTATATTATGAGTTTATGTATTTTGATGTACCAAAGGTTGTTCGGAGTCCCGGATGTGATCACGGACATGACGAGGAGTCTCGAAATGGTCGAGACATAAAGATTGATATATTGGACGGATATATTTGGACACCGGAAAGGTTCCAGAAGAGTTTGGAAATATACCGGAGCTCCGGGAGGTTACTGGAACCCCCCGGTAAGTATATGGGCCTTATTGGGCCCAAGTGGAAGGAAGGGAGAGGGAGCAAGGGAGGGGGGCGCCCCCCCCCCCCCCCAAGCCCAATCCGAATTGGGGAGGGGGGCCGCCCCCCCCCCCCCCCCTTTCTTTTCTCCTTCCCCCTCTTCCTTCCTACTACTAGTACTCCTTCCTTCCCCCTCCAACTTGGATTAGGAAAAAGAGGGGAAACCTACTTGGAGTAGGTTTCCTCCTCCTATGGCGCGCCCCCTCCTTGGGCCGGCCACCTCCTCCCTCTCTCCTTTATATACGGGGGTAGGGGGGCACCCTAGACACACAAGTTGATCATTGATCGTTCCTTAACCGTGTGCGGTGCCCCCCTCCACGATATTACACCTCGGTCATATTGTAGCGGTGCTTAGGCGAAGCCCTGCAACTGGAGAACATCAAGATTGTCACCACGCCGTCATGCTGACGGAACTCCCCCTCGGCGCCTCTACTGGATTGGAGATCGAGGGTGCGTCATCGAGTTGTACGCGTGTCAAGAACTCGGAGGTGCCGGAGTAACGGTGCTTGGATCGGTCGGACCGGGAGGACGTACGACTACTTCCTCTACGTTGTGTCAACGCTTCCGCTTCGGTCTACGAGGGTACGTGGACGAACACTCTCCTCTCTCGTTGCTATGCCATCACCATGATCTTGCATGTGCGTAGGAAATTTTTTGAAATTACTACGTTATCCAACAGCCTGTTCACCAGATGGATGTCTCCAACGCCTTTCTTCACGGCCATCTTGAGGAGCAGGTGTTTTGTGAGCAACCCACCGGTTTCGTCGACGCCTCATTCCCTGGCCATGTGTGCCTGCTGTCACGCTCTCTTTACGGGCTCAAACAGGCACCCCGTGCCTGGTACCAGCGGATCGCCGGGTTTCTTCAGACACTGGGCTTCAGCGTCACTCGCTCGGACGCCTCACTGTTTGTCTATCGCCACGGTGACACGACTGCATATTTGCTGCTTTACGTCGACGACATCATCCTGACAGCCTCCTCCGCAGCCGTTCTTCAGCAGATTACTCTCCGGCTGCGTGACGAGTTTGCTATCAAGGACCTAGGTGCTCTCCATTATTTCCTTGGCATTGAGGTCGTTCGGCGTCCGGACGGTTTCTTTCTTCATCAACAGAAGTATGCCCATGAGCTTCTTGAGCGCGCTGGCATGCTCAACTGCCATCCGGTTGCTACTCCTGTTGACACGAAGGCCAAGGTTTCTGCTCTTGAGGGTTCGCCTGCGTCGGATGCTCCGTTCTACCGGTCTATTGTCGGTGCTCTACAGTACTTGACTCTCACCCGACCGGATCTTCAGTATGCTGTCCAGCAGGTGTGTCTCCACATGCACGCCCCTCGTGACTCTCACTGGACTCTCGTGAAGCGGATAATTCGCTACATCCGCGGCACGATGTCCCTTGGGTTGACACTCACGGCGTCCACTTCTCTGGAGATGGTGGCTTACTCCGATGCAGACTGGGCCGGCTGCCCCGATACTCGTCGGTCCACCTCTGGCTACTGCGTCTACCTCGGTCCTTCCCTCGTCTCGTGGTCGTCCAAGCGACAACCCACGGTTTCGCGCTCTAGCGCCGAGGCTGAGTACCGAGCTGTGGCCAACGCTGTCGCCGAGTGCACCTGGCTTCGACAGTTACTTCAGGAGCTACATCACGATGTCTCCCAGGCTACGGTTGTCTACTGTGACAACGTCTCTGCGGTGTACCTCTCCGCCAACCCCGTTCATCATCGCTGGACGAAACACATCGAGCTGGACATTCATTTTGTGCGCGAGCAGGTGGCTCTTGGACACATGCGGGTTCTCCACGTGCCGACCGCTCAGCAGTTCGCTGATGTGATGACGAAGGGACTGTCGACTTCCACCTTTGAGGAGTTTCGTTCCAGTCTCTGCGTCACTGGCGCTGCTTCGACTGCGGGGGGGTGTTGAGTATATTGTGTACGTGTATATGTGTGTGTAGGGCCCACCTCCTGTTTTCCTTGTATAGTTAAGGTTGTGGCCCACCTCTGTACTTATATATACGTGCCTGGTGCACCGATCAATATATCGCGATTGCACAGCCCATAATCTGTCTCTCTACAGAATGGTTGGGACAACCGGGTGCCTAGGCACCCGGGTGCTGAAAAGCCAATCTCTTTGCAAAAGCGCCTGCTGATAAAAAATGCCTGACCATCGAGCCCATTAGTAACTGGCAACCACCCGTCTGCACTGATCTTCGCTTCGAATACTTCCACCTTGCGAGTGAACTTCATGGTATATTCAGGTATTTGCAATTGCCGCAAAAGCATGAGTAGCTTTCCACACGACTCCACGAGGTGCCAGCTTACGGTGACGAGATCCTTGGGTTCGTGGGGCACCTCCTCATCGTACCACCAATGTACGGTCTCCAAAATCATGCTATCTCCAGTGCTCTTCCTTAGTTCATACACGGCACGCCTGTCATCGTCATCCTCACTCGCGTCAGCATTCGTGGCCATCTTGCGCTCATACTCGCCGTCTTCTTCACCGTCATCCCACACATGAAAATGAAAATCATAATCCTCTATATGCATGATGACACGGTCAATGCCAGCAACACTGGGTATTCCATTGCTATCGAAGGCGATATCGAGGGCGACAAGGTCATAGGCCTGGGTGATGCCATAAAATTCATCTCCGAGAAAGGCAATGTCGATGATGTACACATAGGGAGGCGTTCGTGGCTTGGGTGTCCACACCCCTTTTCCTGGCCGGATTAAGATGAGCGGGTAATTCCAGTTGTTGGTCAGGACGGCGATGACATCGTCAGGGGTCGACCGCATGAGCACTTGAAAAACTTGGAACGCTCGCGGATGATATTGTGCAGCTCGTGGAGCGGCACCGTCGTGCCGGAGAAAGGATTGTGCAGGGAGTAACTATGCTGGTTCCCGGGGCCGATGCGGTCGATGGCGAGCCATTCATCCGTCGAGCCGATGCACGTTGCATCCTCTGGCAAAGAGGGCAGCCGGTACAAGAGATCGGTGCCGTCGGGCGTCAGCAAGTAGCCATCCGACAATACGATCCAGGGCACCTGTCGAGGCGCCGGAACCCGCATGTGCTCGCGTAGGGCTGTTTTCCATGAACGACACACCGCCCGGAACCGAGCGCAGTCGGCCGAGGCCGAGTGCCGAGAAGGACGGCACGCCTCCCGGAAGTGGGCGCTGGGAGGGGCCATGGAGAGAAGAAGCCGCCGAACCTTAGACCACGCCGCGGATAGCAGACCGCGGTCACCGGAGGAGCCAGGGAGGCGGTCGATGATGAGGCCTAGGAGCTCCTGGGGAAGTTCAGACCACGGCGGGATTGACGTCGTCGTCGGCGACATGGACTTCCCCGATTGGTTCATCGCTCGCGAACAGGTAGCGGATGCTGCGAGAGTCTCTACACGTGCAGCGGTACAAGCACCCCTCGGTAGACATATATGGAGCCGAGCTATGATGGATTTGGTCCGAAATAGAGAGGGAGTCCGGGACCGGACCAGAACGCACCAGCCGCGTTTTTTTCTTTTTTTATTTGATTTGATTTTTTGATAATAAACACCGTTGCTTCGTTTTTTTTTAACATCAGTATAGACACAAGCGCTCATATACACGCGCATACACTCATCTCTGCTTTCTTCTTATAAACAAACCAATCAAAGATTGTTCAGTACATCCCTAAAAAAATGATTGTTCAGTACATGATGCCTTGAAACGATGGAGAGATGAGCGACGAGTGTTTCGGCATGGATTCGTGCCCGTACCTGAGTCCGCTTCTCTTCTAGGATTTGGGGATTTTTTTTAAAAAAAATGAGCACCGATTTTGACTCCATGGCGACTAGCTCGACACCGGCCACCTCGACTCGACATCGACCATGGCGTTATTTGCACAGTACGCCACCTTACGCTCTCGGCTATCTCTACATCGGCACAGAGGGTTATTACCTTGTTTGAGCAACCTTATCGGTTTTCACTCCAGCCACGACTTTCGGGATGCATCGACCGTTACGACTGTGGAGGGTGTCCGACGGCTTACCTTCGGATTCTACTCCAGTCTCACCGTCTGCGCCGCTACCGTTGTGACTGCAAGGGGATGTTGATTATAATTATTAGGAAAGATAGATAGCGTAGGATCTTACCCTACCTTGTCTTATACTCCAAGTTGATCATTCTACTCATGATGGTAATACACATCGATTCCACCAATCTCCCTCTCTATCCCCTCTAACAACGCCTTCCAACCCATGATGGTAATAGACATTCCCTTGTGCGGTTTCTGCATCAGGAAAATTCGGTTCGTGCCGCTAACAAACTGGATATTCGATTGCTCCACTGAAACTTCATGAATTGATCTGTGTCATTAGCGCTTACGTAAAAATTACTTGAGTCAAAAAGTCAACGCTTTGTAAGTTTGACCAAGCATGTTATATAGAAAATTCTGAAGGTAAACAATACCAAATCAATATCAATATATTCACCATTAGAGAAGGGTGTTGATGCAGATTACCATAGCTAGGTTATACCTCCGAGCCACGGGAATTTTTCCCTCGAATCGATCTGTAGATCGAGCACCGAATGTGCGGTGCATCTGTAGGTATTCATGCATATGGAACCACCGATCGGGCGGAGCTTCGCTGTCCAGAACTAAGCAGCCTTGCGGTGTAGGAACAATTTCCCTTGCGCCAAGAGATGTGTCTATGGAGGGGGGTTCGTCCTTCTCAATAGTGTCCATTGCAATACTCTTGCTAGTTCCCCTTCGATACTGGTAGCCAACATATTGGCATGCCAAACATTGGAAACTCCAAGACTTGCCATTTCTTGGTGGCCAAGTAAAATCAATCATGCTCTAGGTCTTTAACATCAATACCTATCTTGAGCAAGAATAACCACATGAAAACTTGCCGAAAGCATTTTGTCCTTACTACAGTTGGAAGGCACAGTCTAGTGCCTAATCGATGCACGCGTGGTGAGCCAATGGCGGTACTCGTGAACCTGTGACCTTGTCATGTTTGTCAGGTGAAGGGGTGGCAGTAGGGTGCGTAGCGCTGCAGAATGCCACCAACATTGTCCTTGTGGTGGCCGACGATAGTACTCAGACTTCCTCTCCCTCCGCACCTAATTAGGATTGGTTGTCAGAGTCCCGTCCAAAAATGGATTGGTTGTTAAGAGTGAAACCTTTAACACACTCGAAGGGGATCCTTTCCTTGTATACTAGTAGGTGCTAGGAAGACATGACCAAGTTTCATAATTGTGTTTGGTGCCCCCTATCAGTGCATATACTCCCTCCGTCCTGAATTACTTGTCGTAGAAATGGATGTATCTAAACGTATTTTTAGTTCTAGATACATCCATTTCTACGACAAGTGATTTAGGATAGAGTACGTGGGAGCTCTTTCTCTTCGTTTGGTTGACCGAGATCAATTCGAATAGCCACCACCGTAAAGGAGCTAGTTCGCATGTTCCTTAATGTTCAAGGTGTTAAAATAATGTGTCGAATATTCAGTATATAGGTTGTGCTACAGTTGGATTTGTAATTAGCGGTACATTAGGTGTTTGGGTCGGACATGTGTAACCTGGGACTATTATATATAGTCATCACGGGTAGCCAAATAGACTAGACATAAGTTATAGGCTAAGACAAAGATCACGAGAGGGACAGTCCGGGCGTCCGTGGCAGGGATGACCGGACCGGCCGTGGCGCGGTGGTCGGAGCGCTGTCTCGTGGCCTTGGAGGCTTATCGAAGATTGTATCATATGATTTGGTACATAGGGAGGTGTGCCTATAGTCATGTCCCGGGGATATATCCATGTTGGTGAACCTCGTTAACAAATCTCGGTGTCATTGCTCGTGCTTGTGTGACTGCTTGTCCTTGACAGATCGACGATGGCCTCGAATTATTCTAACACAAGGTATTGTCAGTAGAATGAAAGAAACTTGTATCTAGTGTTTTTTTACTTTCAGTTTTAGAAATATTACATCCACAACCGAAATCACAGAAACACAATGAGTTTGGGTGTTTTTAGTTTGCATTTTGCCCAGAGGGCCGAAACATTCACCTGAAATTCAACATAATATTTGAAAACTTTGAAAAGTACTTTAAAATCATCTGAATTCCTGTGTATTACTGAAATTGCTAAAATATTGTTCAAAAGATAAATACTTCAGCGTCCAATGAAATTACTTAAATTCATCGACGTTTCACATAAAGTGAAAACAAACTAGTCGTATACTTCCACTAGTGATATGCTTCACTGGCTCTTCCGAACAGATATTGGTCCCCTAAAACTAAAAAATAGATGTTGCTGTAGCAAGGTGTCATGAATACATAATGAATCAGTCTTGAAAGAAACATGTTGAAGATACTAAACAAGTAGGAGACTTGAGCCAAGCATCAATTTATTTCTTCTGCCATCATTCTGTCATGAGATCGCACCTTAAAGACTTGGTACAAAGACACGCATATGTACGTATCATTAGAGGGATTATGTCTATCTATTGGACAGTGATGGCTATCTTCATGCCATTCTCACAGTGTAAAGGAGTTTTCACATAACATATGAAGAAGAATCTGCCACTGCTAGTGACCTTAATGTGGTCATTGCCGGAACGGTAGGTCGGCGATGGGCGAGAGACCGTGCATGCGTTGTAGTCTCCTTCTGAAACCTGCACCACGTTGTGCGCAATTGCCTTGTACTTGAACACTACACATGCATTAGTTAGACACAAGATTGCATATCAGAATGCAAAAATGGCTAATCACTTGATCTTCAGAGTTCTCACCTAGCACATCGCCGACCTTGATTGGCTTGTCGTCCCCCCAATTGGAGATGCTGAAGAACCATCCGTCCTGGCGACCGACGTTCCATTCCTTGCCGTGGACGACGGTGGTTGCGCAGAAAATAGCCAGAAGCAGCACCACAAGGGTGGATACCATGGTTCCTCGTGCCATCAATGGTGTTGCTCTCGACTTGTTCTCGCTATCGCAGATCACAAGAACAGCAAAATGAAACAGTAGTCGATTCCTCAATTGATGACTTGCGTTCGGTGAAGGACATCTCCTTATCATATATATAGGCTTCGTCAGCTAGTAGTATTTTATGAGTATTATTCTGAATAAGGTAATTCTAAATGTTCTCAAATAAATAGTGATGATAATCTTCCTTTAAATGAGACGAATCCGATGTGCAACATTAATTTGTAGACTATCAAATCCTATCAATGCAAATGGATGAGGATGCATTTATTTCCTTCTTGAAGATATAGTGATTTTTTTACATGTGTTAATTGTATGTCAAATATTTATGTATACTAGTAGTAGTATTTAATGATATATTTATAGTAACCCAAATTTTGGAATGCGGAAATATCTTTAGAACACAGAGGCTGCTAAGGTCGACATTTAAAACGTGCTAACAAAGGATGGTCGGAAACAGTGACTTGTGATTGTGTACCCAAATCAGTTGACATTGACATAAAGATTCTAATAAATGGAGTTTGAATAACGTGTCGGGTTCATATAAGAATTTTATACTAGGATAGTTTGGAATATTGGAAATAAAAATATGATTAACTTTATTTCAGATCATTATATGATTTTTTCCTCCTTGAATGGTGAAATATGCCACATAGTTTTACCGTCAACCAGTTGAGCACTTGTAAGGAACAAAATACAGATTCACTCAAGAAAGATCAGTCAACATTTATACCATCTCATCATGTAGCAGTGCTAATGAAGAATAATTGCTTTATAGATCCTCATCTGAGTTATGGTTCTAAGACGCATGTGCAAGTGTGAACTGAGTGTAGCTTAGATGATTAGGCTCCTTGTGGTGGAACCGATCTACCAAGCTTCAAGTCCTAGACGTGACATTATTGTTCGTATTTTTTTAAATTTATTTCAGGCTTTTCTATGATATTCGTTTAGTGGTCGAGGACGTTCCAGTCAACTATGAAATGTCTATGATGAGTTCGTCAATCTTAACATGTTGTGCCGATTCACTATCTCGGAGGTTTTCTTTTTAGGGGTCACTACCTCGGAGGTGAAGGTGCTCATAGGATAGGGCTCCCAAATAAATTTACATGGACTACATGGACTATTGCGTACATGGGCTGAAAGCATGAAGTCTATAATGGGCTTGGTCCATTCGTACTATGAACAACTACGGATCCAGACTCTCCGCTGACTTCCACTCTCGAGCAATGAGCAGCGAACTGCCGCCGGCGGCGGCGACTGCGCCAGCGAAACCTCCGTCGATCCCCGCCGCCACCACCACCACCACCACCACCCTCGCCACCGCCGGTGACGGAACCACAACCATATCCTCGCTGGGCCAAGACCAGCTCCTCGAGATCTTCCTCCGGCTGCCCAACCTGCCGGCCCTCGTCCGCGCCGCGCTCACCTGCCGCTCGTGGCTCGGCGCCGTCCGCTCCTCCCGGCCCTTCCGCCGCCTCTTCCGCGCCCTCCACCCGGCGCCCCCCCTCGGGATCTTCCTCGAGGTCGACGACAGCACCGCCCCCTCCTTCGCCCCCCTGCGCCGCTCAGATCCGGACGTCATCGCCGCCCTCCGCCGCGGCGACTTCTTCCTCACCTCCCTCCCGCTGGGGGACGTCGCGCCCAGGGGCTGGACCGTCACGGACTGCCGCCACGGCTACATCCTCTTGTGGAACACCTTCCGGGCCGTGGCCGCGGTGAACCCCATGACCTGGGAGGTGGACACCATCCCGGTGCCCGACGATGTCACTGACGGGAGTACCAGCGAATTCGCCTTCCTTAGCTTCCTACTGCTGTCTTCCGAGGAGAACCCTAGATCGTTCGGCGTGGTCTGCGTCTGCGCCGACGTGTCTAGGGTTCGCGCCGCCGTCTTCTCGTCGGGGACGAGGGATTGGGTCATCCACCCGTGGGCGGAAATCGGCCGTGAGTATGGCCTAATGTACGGTGCTAACACGCTGGTGGATGGCTCCGTTTACTGCCCTTTCTATGAGGGAAGAAGTGTGATTAAGATAAACACAGCCACCATGGATTTCTCCTCTCTGGATCTACCCTCACGGGTAATTGATTACGGACAGGCCGATTTCATCGTTGGGGACACTAAGGATGGAGAGCTCTGCATGCTATATGCATCTGATGATTTTTACCTCCATGCTTGGATCCGTAGTGTTGACGGTGATGGAATTGGAATTTGGGTGCCGCAGCTCATACTCTCATTGAGCGCAGAGATTGAGCGGACGAGTGGGGAATCGGAGGGCAAACTCAGAGTTGTGCAAGCTAGGTCTGGATGCGTGTACTTGTACTTGACATGCATAACCCCTGCTGGCACACAACGCAGCTGGTTATTCTACCATTCATTGGGGACCACGGAGATTGAGTTACTGATCAATGGGACATTTGATGACTATGCCTATCCGTATATTATGGCCTGGCCTCCTTGTTTGATTGGTGATGATGGGGGCACTGGGCATGAAGTTGAAGGTTCTCACTGAAATCTGCAGTTGTTCGTCATACGCGGAAACGAATGTAAAGTTGTGGGTATGAGTTTACAATTATTAGTTACTTTGTTGATGCAAAATAATATCTAGTTGGCATTGAAATGCGGAAGATAGTGCCTTTGTATCTTAAGTAATGGTTATGCTCATACAAACCTTTAGATGCTTTAAAACTATTGCTACAAATCTGGAGATAATGAATCTTGTTGTAGATTGGATTTTTATCTGTTGTAACTTTCTATGGAATACTGCTATGGTATCTTTGCTGCTAAGTCCCATCGCTTAATTTGTGTCTACCGTTTGTGTTTGTGTTTGTGTTTGTCATTTACAGAGGGAAAAACACTGGACTGCTAATTCTAGGAAGTAATCATAATAAACTCTGAATGAAATGAACTTTTGGACATGCATATGTGATTCTAACAAGGATCCCTTCATAAACATGTTCTTTTTACTGTACAATCTATTTGCCTTTTAGGTTGCAAATTTTATTTTATTTCAACCTTGTTGTTCTTTGTTGCGCGCACAGCTAATAATATAAATCAGCTTTTAAGTGCTTAATTATTATTTAGTATGTTCCTGACCTAACTTTAATGGTGATGTAGTTACTTGCTACTCCCTCTGTAAAGAAATATAGTTGTTTCTCGGTTCACAATGTTAGGCAGTTGGTCCCTTGCTTGAATGGACATCGACGAGTTTTGAAAAATAGTTATTTGCATTCTTTCTGCATCTGGTGTAGCTTGGCGGTACTGTTTTGCTCTATATTACCTGCAATTTATGTCCAGTTCTTAAAATTGTCGTATAAGAGATCACCTTGTTGCAAGAAAACTGAATTTGAAATTGTCAAGTGTGAACTATGTTCCAGTTTCTTCAGAGCATAAAATCACCTTATTGCAAGAAAGTTGTTGCGTTTTTCAATTGTTTTCTTGGAAAAGTAGAATAGCACAAATTGCATCTTAAAGCATTGCACCAAAGGGTAGAATTTGCACAAGATTAATATGCCGCTTTGATGTAGACTAACACACTGCTTTTGTGACAGCAACAACAGCAGCAGGCGAGATTTGCGTGTAAGCTGCAAGGTTGTCGTGCTCGGTGTCGAACGCATTTATGTTGACTGACCATGGAAAGTTGGGAATCAAATAATGCAGTTGATTTGATTGGTTTGTAGAAATAATCTATTGCCAGATTGTCTCACGTATATAGTGAGTGGTTAATGATTAGAATGATATAGTGAGCCTGCTGCTTTGCCAAATATCATGAATCATGTAATCTACTGTCATTTCAGAACGTTCAGGTTTTTTTTAGGGCTTTCAGAACATTCAGTTATAAAGTGAGTTCAAGCTTCAATATGTTGTTTTCAAATACAACATTTTTTGTTTGCAAAGATTTCAAAATAGGTACACAGACGAGTTCAGGGGAATAATGATTTCACTCGCAGAGATGTGAAATTTTGAGGGAATTCTCACCTATGAATATGTGATATTCGAATACGTTGAAATTATTGGCCTGATGCTGGAGTTAATGAGTTTTATGGAGGTTTGGATTTTTCATCTGCTGCATACTTTCTGTGGAACACTGCTAAGTTGCATTGGCTGCTAGGCCTCATCAACCAATTTGTGTTGTTCATCTGTTGAGAGAAACCAGGACTGTTGTGTTGTTCATTTGTTGAGAGAAACCTTTGAATGAATTCAATATTTGAAGATGTGTCTGTGCTTTTAGCAAGAATCCCATTTTGCTAACAAGATCTGCTAACTGGCGACAGCAAATTTCTTGTGACTTGTTATACTTCCGGTGGCTTAGTTGCGAGCTCTGACTTGTTACAATTTTCACTTAGTTTGCAATATTAAGCAGTTGATTGATGCATTGCTGGAATAGACATCAAGGAATCTTGTAAAAGTGTAAAATTTCAGTAAAATGGAATTATAAAAATGCGTCCGTGCTTCTAACAATAATTCCCTGGCATACATACTATTTACTGTGACTTGTATTGCAGAAGATTCTAATTTTTTTGGAGTTTCTTCAAGTTCGGTTGTTCCTGCGGCATATGCCCAGGTAATAGCATGATTTAGCTTGTATCAAGTGCTTAACTGAAATCGAAACTCGTAGGAGAACCAGGGTGGTGCTTGGTTTCTGGTTGCCTTCTCCTTACTTGAACCAGGGTGAATCTTGTAGCAATTGCATTTGCCAAGGAGCGGTGGTTTCCAGTATCTGAAATTTAAAACAAAAAATAGTAGTGATTTCCTGACTTCTCTGAAATTAACATTCATGTCCTAAAATGGGAGAAGAAAAAAAGGCATGGTATAAATTGACCTTGCACACTAAGTAGTAAATTGACAGTGCATTCAAGTTACTGTTCTGTAGCATATTCACTTTGCATAGTAAATTGACAAATATTCATGGTATAAATTGGACTGAAGAACAACCGCAAATTTCCCAGCTTTAGCATAAAAACTCATAACCCACATATCTTACTCTGCAAACTACTGGGCATACTATCTGTTTCAAGTTGAGCATTCTGCAATCCCACGGATAAATCTAGCAAGTGCACAACCAACGATAAGGTGCTCATCATTATCACTTGATCACAGAACATGCATTTATCTTATTTCCCAATCCATCCCCACTTTAATAAGCTAGAGAAAACTTTCAAAGGAGATCTAACAAGACACATAATTTTTTATGAATCCAGCTCACAAAACAGAAATCTAGACATGAGTACATGAACATATGTACTTCAAGATTAGACTTACCTAATGCTGCAATTAATGACCGTCAATATTGGTGTGTGTTCCATAAATAACATCGTTTATTATTGTGTCCACATGATTAGTTCCTGGAATGAGAGAAAATAAACTGTTAAAGTTTTATCATCATAACACCAAAGAATACTAAAATATCACTAAAAGGAGAGTTTGTTACCGCGAGGTCGCATTCTTGTAGATAGATTAATGCATCTGCAATGGTTCATATCATTTTGGTCCTAGGCCCAGTTCTTTGGGCCGATTCTCCCAGGATCTTAAGAATCGACCCTCCACCCATCTTCTTTCAGAATCTTGAACCCATGTTTTTTTACAATCCTAGCTAGTTAGGGTGTAAACAATTAGGATTTAAAAAAAAGAATATGTGTTCAAGATTCTGGAAGAAGTTGGGTGGAGGGTCGATTCTCAAGATTCTGGGAGAATCGGCCAAAAGAACTGGGCCCTAGAGTCACTGAGTATTCTTCCTCCAGTGGAGAAGTTTGACCCTGATGCTACAGTAGATGCGGGTTCAACCAATACATCCTTTGCTATCCGAGATACTATGGGGTACTTGTGTGCATTATTGGACCACCAACATAGTATGTCGAAGCCATCTTCTTGCGGGCAAACATCATCTTTTAGGTAAATATCAAGTTCACTCAGCTTTGCTCGATTTTGTTGATGTTGCTTAACATGTTTGTTCCATTGATCCCATGGGTTACCAATACTTGTACCAACATTGCTAGTTCCTCAATCATTTCCCATATTTGAGTCACCCTCATGCACAAAATATTCAACTAATAGATCTTTGAATGTTCTCTTTACTTTAGCAAGATATCTGGTTGCTTCACTTTCAAGTCCAGATTTCAAGCAAAACTCCAAGAATTTGAACTTATACCTTGGGTCGAGTATGACCGGAAGACAAATGGTCAAGTATGACAGCTTCCAGTACTTCATGAACTTTTCTTGCATTGCTTCAACCATAGATTTGATGACAATATCCTTATGTTTGGTCTCTCTTTGCAATGTTAGATGAATTTTTCAAAGTTCGTGGAAATACAAACGAGCCGTTGGATATAATGTACCGGACACCACCATAGTTGTGTCGAGGAAAACCTCTAACAAGCTGCGAACAGATTCAGTCGTTTCCCATTCAAAATGTGTAGGTTGGCATGTAAATGTGGTGTCCTGCAACTTCATAGTGGCGAATGCTCTCCTATACTCTTGGGCTGTTTTGATCATCAAATGCGTTGAATTCCACCATGTAACGACATCTAGAGATAGGTTCTTTTTGCAAGCAATGGAGTGGGGGAGCTTCTACCAAACTTGATGCTTTCCCGGATATTATCCATTGCCTTGCAAGTAATCTCCAACCCCTCTTGGACACAATAAGGTTGATCACATGTGATGCACATCGACCATGTAAAAGATCTCCTTTACAAGGTAGAAAATTCTTTCATAGCAAATTGGATTGATGTAGATATCTTTAGGGATGAAATCATGTCCGGTGCCATGACAGATGTATTGTTTGTACTGCTTTGTTGATCAACATGTGATGTATCTATGTAACCTATCACTCTTTAACACATTAGGATTACTTATTTCATTATGTTCAAATACAACAGTGGGAAAGGGGCATATCCCATTTTAAGTTGAGATCAGTTCGTGGATGCCCCTTATCGGCCTCCGCCTCCGGCTTGTCCCTCTTCATCCATTCTTGAATCATTCTTCTTGTGCCCTCTGCATCAGAGGTAGGCAATGGGGTGACAAACTCCATGGTTGGTTTCATACAACAAGCAGTAGCTCCTCATGATACACGAACCAAAGGAAGAATAGGGGTATGTTTGGTTGCCATCCACACTTCGCCACACTTGTGTGCCACAAAGTGTGGCATACCCCAGTTTTTGTGGTGGCCAAATTGATCGCTACACTTGTGGCAAAAGTTGGCTAGCAACCGAATCTATGACAAGTGGTGTATGTGACTAAAAAAGTGTGGCATACCACAACTATGTCTGCAACCAAACATTTGTCTCAATTTGCCACACTTGTGACACAGAAGTGTGGCAAAGTGTGGATGGCAATCAAACATGTCCTAGTTCTGCAAGTGTAGTTGGTAAGGAGAACTACACTTACAAATGTCACTTATTATGAACAAATGCTTTTAGGTGCTTGCAATGTTTGGTGGCCAAATAACACCAAATGATCTCCATACAAACGAAATACAAATTCCGCTCATACAGTGCACATACGTTTGAACACGTTTTTTTTACATAGCTCATCGATGTCATTTAGCCACCATTTTTTGCAAGCATCTAAAATACTTGCCATAAGAGTATCTATAATCGGACCTATACCGCCCCAAATGTCCGGACGGATTGGCCGGTCAGTTTCGGGACGATTTTTGGCCACCCAACCGAGCTCTCCATAGTCAGCCCAAACGCCCAGACTGACCAACACTCCCCATACTGGACCCATATATGGTGTGGATATGAGGATGTCCGGACACGCTCGGACATGGCTGCCATGTCAAACTGACCGATAGGGCCACACGGGGATACAAAGAGACCGTTGGTCCGACGGGCGCCTCCTCCGCTCCACGCCGCGTGGCACTGCTCCGACGTGCTGCCTGAGGGAGGAGGCCGGCTATTTAAGTCAGACGGCGGCAACCGAACCCCATCCGCCCCATTTTCCCTTTCTTCTCTCTGCCATCGCCATTTCCAATCCACCTGTTGCACCATGCCAAGGCGTCGGATCACCACCTACGTCATGGTCACTTCGGAGCGTCGTTTGCAGCTGTTGGAGGAGATCCTTGCAAGGTGAGCTGCTCGTTTCGCTGCGGGCCTCCCTCCGGATTGGCCCGAGCCGGGGGGAGGAGGAGAAGGAGGATGAAGATGAGGAGGAGCAGGCGGGGAGGAGGAGGAGGTGGCGGCAGAGCCGGCTGCGGGCTTCGCCATGACAGACGCGCAGGTGGAGTACGAGGCCGCCCAAGCGATGGAAATGGCATAGCAGAGTGTCATCCTGGAGTCCATCTAGGATGATGTAATGGGCTTGGTCCACCCGGTACTAAAAACAACTAGCTAGGGAATTCTAAAAAAACAAAACAAAATAGCCAGGGATCCAAAATCTCCATCAACTCCATTCTCCAGCAATGAGCAGCGGACTGCCGCCGGCGGCGGCGACTGCGCCAGCAGCGAAACCTCCGTCGATCCCCTCCGCCGCCACCACCATCACCACCACCCTCGCCACCGTCTCCGACGGAACCACAACCATATCCTCGCTGGGCCAAGACCAGCTCCTCGAGATCTTCCTCCGGCTGCCCAACCTGCCGGCCCTCGTCCGCGCCGCGCTCACCTGCCGCTCCTGGCTCGCCGCCGTCCGCTCCTCCCGGCCCTTCCGCCGCCTCTTCCGCGCCCTCCACCCGGCGCCCCCCCTCGGTATCTTCCTCGAGGTCGACGTCAGCGCCGCCCCCTCCTTCGCCCCCCTGCGTCGCTCAGATCCGGACGTCACCGCCGCCCTCCGCCGCGGCGACTTCTTCCTCACCTCCCTCCCGCTGGGGGCCGTCGCGCCCATGGGCTGGACCGTCAGGGACTGCCGCCACGGGTACATCCTCATGTGGAACTCGCGCTGGGCCGTGGCCGCGGTGAACCCCATGACCTGGGTTGTGGACACCATCCCGGTGTCCCACGATGTCGCGGACGGGTGCCTCAGCGATTTCTCCTTCATCGGCCTCCACCTGCTGTCTTCCGAGGAGAGCTCCAGGTCGTTCGGCGTCGTCTGCATCTGCGCCGACGTGTCTAGGGTTCGCGCCGCCGTCTTCTCGCCGGGGACGAGGGATTGGGTCATCCACCCCTGGGTGGAAATCGGCGGTGAGTACGGGCTAAAGCACGGTGCTGGCACGCTGGTGGATGGCTCCGTTTACTGGCCTTTCTATGAGAAAAGACGTGTAATTAGGATAAACACAGCCACCATGGATGTCTTCTCTCTGGATCTACCCTCGCGGGTAGTTGATCACGGGCAGGCCGATTTCATCGTTGGTGACACTAAGGATGGAGAGCTCTGCTTGCTATATGCATCTGATGATTTTCACCTCCATGTTTTTACCCGTGGTGTGGACGGTGATGGAATTGGGATTTGGGTGCCGCAGCTCATACTCTCTTTGAGCGCAGAGATTGAGCGGACGACTGGGGAATCAGAGGGCACACTCAGAGTTGTGCAGGCTAGGTCTGGATGCGTGTACTTGTACATGTCATGCATAACCCCCGCTGGCACAGAACGCAGCTGGTTATTCTACCATTCATTGGGGACCAAGGAGATTGAGTTACTGATCCATGGGACATTTGATGACCGTGCCTATCCGTATATTATGGCCTGGCCTCCTTGTTTGATTGGTGATGATGAGGGCACTGGGCATGAAGTTGAAGGTTCTCACTGAAATCTGCAGTTGTGGGTATGAGCTTACAATTATTAATTACTTTGTTGATGCAAAATAAATATCTACTCCCTCAGTTCCTAAATGTAAGTCTTTGTAGAGATTTCACTAGGTGGACTACGTACGGAGCAAAATGAATGAAACCACACTTAAAATGCATCTATATACATCCGTATGTAGTTCATTGTGGAATCTCTACAAAGACTTATATTTAGGAACGGAGGGAGTAGTTGGCATCGAAATCCGGAAGATAATGCCTTTGTATCTGAAGTGGTGGTTATGCTCATAGAAACTTTTAGATGATTTAAAACTATTGCTACAAATCTGGAGATAATGAATCTTATGGTAGATTGGATTTTCATCTGTTGCAACTTTCTATGGAATACTGTTATGTTATCTTTGTTTCTAAGTCGCATTGCTTAATTTGTGTCTACCGTTTTGTGTTTGTGTTCGTCATTTATAGAGAGGAAAACACATGACTGCTAGTTCTGGGAAGTAATCATAATAAACTCTCAATGAAATGAACTTTCAGACATGCATCTGTGATTCTAACAAGAATCCCTTCATACAATTCTTGTTCTTTTTACCATACAGTATCTTCATCTTTTAGGTTGCAAACTTTCTTGTCTTTCAACCTTTGTTTTTCTTTGCTGCACTCATAGCTAATAATAGAAATCAACTTTTAAGTGTGTAATTATTTTTTAGTATGTTCCTGACCTAACTTTAATATTACCTGCAAGTTATGTCCAGTTTTTGAAATTGTCGTATAAGATCACCTTGTTGCAAGAAAGCTGAATTTGAAAATGTCAAGTGTCAACTATGTTCCGGATTCTTCAGAGCATAAGATCACCTTATTGCAACTTGCAAGAAAGTTGTTGTGTTTTTCAATTGTTTTTTTTTTTTTGAAGAGTAGAATCGCACAAGTTGCGTCCTAAAGCATACCCCTCAAATTCACATCTCTGCCGTATACTTTGTGTGGAACCCTGCTACTATGTTGCATTGGCTGCTATGGCTCATTGAATCTTTGAACATGCATGTGTGCTTTTAACAAGAATCTTTGAGCATGCATGTGTGCTTTTAACAAGAATCTTTGAACATGCATGTGTGCTTTTAACAAGAATCCCTTCATACATATTATTGTTTTACTAGCAAGATTTGCTAACTGGAGGCAACAACTTTCTTGTGACTTCTTATACTTTTATTTCTTTTGGCTTTAGTTGTGACTAGTTACAATATTCATTTCAGCAGTTGATTGATGCATTGGTGGAATAGATATCAAGGCATCTTGAAAGTTGTAGCGAAGATTGAGTAAAATGGAATTCTAAACATGCATCCGTGCTTCTAACAAGAATTCTAAATATACCATTTACTAGCAAGAATTGTGAATTGCCATCTTTGTATTGCAGAAGCTTTTAAATTCTTTAGCATGAGTTTCTTCAAGTTTGGCTGTTCCTGCTGCATATGCCCAACTAATAGCATGATTTAGCTTGTACCAAGTGCTTCGCTAAAATTCGGATAGTTCCCCACCTACTAGCTGACGAGATGATTGAAACTGTAATGGAAAGATACTGAACCTGTTGGTAGCTCTGGTAAGAACAAGTGTGCTGGACTCTCTTCGTCAATCTCGTGCACAACAAGGCTTATGATAGCAGTCTTTTTTGTGGAATTCCTCCTCTACTTGCTAGATGTGCAAAAGCAGCTCATATTTTAGCATTTTTTTCTTTTTCCTCATATAGATATCTTTAGGGATGAAATCCATGTGCTGTGCTGTGATAGATGTATTTACAAGAATTGTTTTATTTCCCCCTCAAGTAGTTTCGAGGTGCTATATTGTTTGTATTGCTTTGCTGGTCAACATGTAATGTACTTCCTCCGTTCCACAATATAAGTCTTTTTAGAGATTCCAATAAGTGACCACATACGGAGCAAAATGAGTGAATCTATACTTTAAATATGTCTACATACATTCGTATGTTGTAGTCCATTTGAAATGTCTAAAAAGACTTATATTTAGGAACGGAGGGAGTAACTATGTAGCGTATCACTCTTTTAACACAGTAGGATTAATTGTTTCTTCTGTTGAAATACAACAGTGGGCAATATCCATGAAGATGCCCATTATCGGCCTCCACCTCCACTTGTCTCCCTCCATGAAGATGGACCCTCCGATGAGGCGGTGCCCCAAGCTAGATGCCGAGACAACAGTATAGACGGTGATGCCGATGGAATCATAATTCATAAGCTGTTTTTGTAGAGATACTGACGAGATGATTGAAACTGTAATGGAAGAGGACAAGGTGTCGACCCGTTGGCTGGGCAACTGGGGTTGCTGCCAGCCCACCCGAGTTCATTGTTTTAATGGCGTATTGCGTTTTATGGCGAGCGGCCCCCTTTATAGCATTATAGCGACGCCATAAAGGTATTGCGAGCCTGGGTCTGTATGGCGATTGACCCCCTTCACTATAGGTGGCCAAACGGGCTGGGATAGCTGGGCCGGCCCGGTAGCACGGCCGGCACGGCACGGCACGCGGCACGCCAGGGGCCATGCCTGGGCCTGAAGGCTGAGCACGCGGGCCGGCACGGCACAACCCGATTATCTTTTTTTATTTTTTTTATGTATCCTAATGTGGCCCAACTGGTAAAATAGGCTAAAAAACGCTCAGTGCGCAAAATAGGAGGCAGATTAGCGGGCCTAGCGTGCCGGTGGGCCGACCCGATTAGCATATGGGCCGTGCCTGGGCTGCAGGCTGCAGCACACGGGCTGGCACGGCACGGCCCGTATAATAATTGTGCCTCGGCGGGCCGGGCCGTGCCAGGCATGATTAGGATGGGCCGGGCCGTGCCAGGCCGTGCCGGCCCGTTTGGCCAGCTATACCCTTCACACCTGTATATCGTTGTTATAGCGACGAGATACAGACGCCTTTAAAACAATGCCCGAGTTTGAGTCCTAGCTTGGACGCGCGGTGTTTCTCTTATAAAAAATGCCAACGAGGGTTAGCCCTTTGGTTGGTCTCATTTTTTTAAACTGTAGTGGAAAGATACTGAACCTGTTGCTAGTTGTTGGTAGCTCTGGCAAGAACAAGTGCGCGGGATTCTCTTCGTCACTCTCGTGCACAACAAGGCTTACGATTAGCAGTCTTTTTGTGGAATTGCTCCTCACCTTGCTAGATGTGCAAAAGCAGCTCATATTTTAGAATTTTTTTTTGGTTGAGAATCAGCTCATTTTAGCAGAAATGACGCGCACTGCGTCAGGCCGTTCACTTCACACTGGGACTGGGAGAGCGTGCGAGTTACTCCCTCCGTTCGGAATTACTTGTCGCGAAAATGGATGTATCTAGAAAATGGATGTATCTAGACGTAGATACATCCATTTTCGCGACAAGTAATTCCGAACGGAGGGAGTAATAGATTGGGCCAGCCCATTTACTGATAGCATGTACCACAATGTCCCTTTTTCTTTCTCTAACGTTCCAGTTCATCTTTTCTGCTATTTTGTTCACTGTCTTTTCTTTTCTTTTTTTATTCTTCTTCTTTCTTCTCTAATTTGTTTTTCAAAAAAATGATCACAATTTCTAAAAATATTCATGTTTTTTATAAATGTTCTCGGATATTTGAAAAATGATTCCTGTATATGATTTTTTTCTCGCAAATTTCAGAAATTTTTTAGTTTTTTTAGAAAATCATGTTTTTGAAAGAAATGTTCACAAATTTTTAGAAATGGTCACAAAAGTATTAAGAAATTTCAAATTTTCCAAAATAAATGTTCAAATGTATCTTAAAATGTCCTCAAATTTTAGAAAAACGGTTTAGAAAATTCTCAAAATTTTAAAGAATTTTCACTTTTCAAAAAATATGAACTCAAACATAAAAAAAAGTCACTTCCATCAATAATTTTTCATATTTTCTGAAAAAATGTGATTGAAAAAAACCATGTGAAAACAAAAAATAGTTAGAAAACTGACCTACGAAAAAAAATGAGGCGTTGACTAACTTGATTGAGTCACTACAGTAATTTGAGCGCTTGGTAAGGCAACTGAGTTCCAACTTGCGAAGTTTATCAATGATGTTAGGCAAGATGATAGATTCAGATTTGTCGATAATACCGTTGAGCTATCCATTATGCATGTTGAAACAGAAAAGCATGTTCTTCATTATTTCATCTACTTGCATATCAAATAGGTATTGATCTTACCAGCGCTGATCGAGAATGTTAAAATAATATTTTCGGCGATGAGTTAGTGGAATTGAAGTTGAGAAATAATATGGGTGATGATCTCTTAGACCATTGCCCAGTAAGATTTATTGAGCAAGATGTATCCTCGAGAGTAATTGAGAAGACATAGTTGGACCTTTTATGGCAATGCGAAAGCGCATAGTCACAGTGTTGTCGTTTCTACATGGCGTTGGGGTCGAGTAGGAGAGTATTAGCCTATTAGGGAGATACAACAGTCATAACCGGTGGTAGTGGTGGTTCATAAAGGTTTGCAGAACTAATGCTAGGAGCACTAAGTTAACTGGTACAGATGCGGGGCGCTAGGGGGGGGGGACAGGGGGGGCGACGCGGGTGGCCGTCCGGTGATCGCCGGGCCTGTGCACTCGGGGGCGGTGGCTCGTCCTCGGGTTGGCGGCCGATTTTGGGCGCTAGCCGGAGCCGAGGAGGACGAGGCGGACGGAGACGGCGACGATCCGGAGGCTTCTCCGCCAACGCCGACTCCCTCTGATCTCTTCTGTGAGTTCTTCCATGCGGGATATGATGAGGACGAGGTGGCCTCAACGGTGGATAGGGTTTTGCCGATGGACGATCCGGCAAGGGTTGGGCTTCACGCGGGCGAGAGGAAGGAGATGGTCAGGCACGTGGTGCACCGGAGAACGGCGGCGACGGCAGTCAGGCCATGGAAGGGTCCCCTTCCAAAGGTTAGTTTACCGAATCTCACCCTTTTCGATTTGATTCGCCTGGACTCTTGGACTGAAGTTAAGAGGAAGAAGAAGCCAATCCGTTCTGGTGGTGTGCCGGCGGCGGCCATGGCGATGTCACCGGCGGGGCGGCCGATCGGGATCACGCAGATGCGGGAGAGGCATTTGAACGCAATCCTGGGCCGAGCGCACGGTGTGTCTGCTGATGGGCCGGTTCTGAGTGAGCCGGGCCCAGTCGTGTGCGGACCTGTGTTAACTGGGTATGAGGCCCAGGTTAACCAGTTACGTACGTCGGGATCGATCTCTACACCCCCATGCACGATCGACGATTCTGCTGGGGGCTTTCGATCGAAGCGAACTAGGGTTCTTCGAGCTGCGTGCCGTTCGTGTTTCTCTGACCGTGGTGCGGGACGTGCCCGGCGGATTCCTCCTCTTCGCGGCATGGCGGGCGGAGGTCCACCCCCTGCCAAGTCCGGCGCCCCGGGCGGTGCGGGGCGCGATGGGCAGACGCTGCCTACTGGAGGCGGGCGTGGCGGGGATGCGGTTCCGCAGGGCGCGGGTCGTGGCCGCGCTGGGCTGCCGCTCGGGGCTGGGCGCGCTGCCGCTCCTCCGGCGTCGGGGGCTGGGTCTGGCCAGGCGGCTCAGGGGGCAAGCGGCCCTAGACCGCCGCTGCATGGTGGTGTTCCCAGGTCTGGCGTGGTGGGCCGCGGGACGCTGCCAGCGGGTGCCAGACCACCATCGCCGGCTGGGGGTCGGGGTGGCCCTAGGCCACCGATGCCAATCCCCGTGGCTGTCGCGGGCCGCGGCATCCCGACTCCTAGGCCGCCTCCTCCGGCCTTGGGTGGTCAGCTCTGACCCACGGTGATGCAGACCGGGGCCAGGCCGCCGCATTTTGTGGCCCGGCAGACGCAGAGTTCGGTGGCCCCGGTGTTGGAGCAGGCACAGTTAAAGCAGGCTCCGGCGAGGGGGGGAGACTCTTCGGTGCCTCGTGGTCAATGGGGGTGACGATGGGCTTAACGCCTATGGAGACGGACAGCACCGGGGATCCTCGTCCACAGGTGGTGGGCGGGGGTATGCCTGGCAGAGTGATGGCTCGACCGAGAGACCTTTCCTGGGGCCAATGGGAGGTTTCGTCGAAGGGGCGTCTGGACCAGCTAATAGGAACCGCGGTGGTTTTCGTGGTAATCGTGGTGGACGGGGTGGCCGAGGTGGCCGTTACCGTCCAAGGCAGCATCCAGTTGTCGTTGACCAGACAGCGGTTGGTGAGGTTACTGAGGAGACTGGGTTGTCTTGTCAGGCTATGGAGGTGGTAACGGCTCTGGCGGACGTGGTTGTTCCGGGTAATGGTGAGGTCGAGGTAATGTCAGTGGAGGGCTCTGACAGGGCTGAGCTGGACAGGGCGGCCAAGTATGCGCGCAAGAAAGAAAGAATGTTATGCTATCGCTGTGGCAATAAGGGCCACTTCATTGCTGAGTGTGTGGCAGTCTTATGCGATACGTGTGGTAAGCCGGACCATGAGTCAGGGGCTTGTCCGCTACTGAGAGAGCAGTTACCGAATCTTATGATGTATGGTGTGTTTTGTTCTGAGCTCACGTTTTTTGAGTCTCCGACCGAGAGGGAGGTTACTGACGAGGTGCGCAGTATGACGTCTGGGATTGTTAAAGTGACTAAAGATGAAGTCTCTGAGACCCAAATTGTACAGCGGCTCCGGGAGCTGGCCCCGGGAGACTTCCTCTGGGAGCTAGTCAGTCTTGAGCCAAACTCGTTCAGGGTGGAGTTTCCCACGGTGGAGGATTTACAGAGGTTACTGAGTTTTGGGATGTGTAAGGTGCCAGGTACTGAAGGCATTCTTGAGTTCCACGAGTGGAAATTGAGTGAGCCTCAGGGTAAACCGCTTACCCAGGCCTGGTTGCGTTTTTCGGAAGCTCCATACAGGCCTATGCAGGATGCCAGGGTTGTTGCTAGTCTGGGTGTCTTGGTGGGAAAGCCCGAATGAGTGGACATGGCTTTCACTAGAGCTCAGGGGGTGGCTCGCATTCTGGTCAGTATTTTGGACATTGAGTTTGTGCCGGACGTGGTTAAGTGGGCTTATCGCGGCCAGGTGTATAACCTTCAGATTGAGTTTGAGGATGACAGCCTGTTTGCTAAGGCACCTGCTGCCATGGATGTTGATATGCACGAGGGTGATGATGGCATGGGGCGCAAGGAGCCTCCGGTAGCTGATCCTGGTCGAGAGGCCGAGAGACCGGGGTCTGTGGTTAAGACCACCGGAGGGGGGACGGCGCCTCCCTCTTCTGTGCCGTCGACCACACTGAAATTTGGATCCATTGAGCCTGCTACTGCACCTCCGAGATTATGGAGCGAGCGGGTGGAGTCTTTAGAGGTGTTTGAGCACTCTTTACCTGCGTTGGACTTTGAGGGCCCGGGCGTGGAGGGGCTTGGAGTGGAGGGAGGTTCGGAGATAGCATTCTCGCCTCCCTCGGATATTGTTGTGACGGCTGAGCTGCAGGTGGTGACTCCGAGCTTGGCGGGAGGTCCAAGGCAGGAGGCCTCGGCGCCCCACTCTCCTCTTACTCCGATCGGGGTTACCGGGAGGGAGGAGCCCTCTTCGGGAGGGGGCTGGCTGCGGCTTCCTCTACTGTGCAGATCGGCGTTTGTTAGGGGCAGGTGGCCCCGGCGACGCTTGCTGCGCCGGCGCTGGCCGGCCGTGAGGGAGGCCGTATGGGGCAGGAGGCCTCAGACCCTTCCCTTTCGGCTCCGGCGGTTGCGGCTTCTCCTGTGGTGCTTGGCGGGAGTCCGGGGAAGGTGGCCCCGGTCCATCCCTCGTCCTCGGCTGTCAGGATGGTGACGCCCTCAGCCTTGAGGGTTGGGGCGGAGGGGGTGATCGGCCAGGCGGTGCCGGCACCTACCGCACCCGCCCCCCTGACCGCCGGCCGTGGGAGCCTTCAGTCGCTGCCTCCTGCGAGTGGCGCTACTCGGGAGGAGGTTATTGCTTTCGGCGGAATCCCTGACCCGGTCTCTGAGGGGCGACGGATGAGTTCTCGTCTCCAGGACCACCCGGAGGCTGATAACATGCAGCAGAGGTGCGCAATGAGGGCGGCCAAGCTTCGTGACATCGAGTCACTACCGGTATGTCAGTAAACTTATCCAATTCTATTTTGCATTTTTCTACGGATGAGATTATTCATAATGCAAATCAAGTAGGGGTTTCGCTAGGGAATACTAATTCTGAAATTTCCAACTCGGTTAATGACCTCCTGGATCTGGAAGCGGAACGCGCTTTAGAAACCATTCGAAACCTAGCGGCAGTGAGGCCTATGAATGATGCTGAGATTGATGCGTTGGGGGTGAGAGTGCTTGACAATTTGTGTGCGGACCTTGCACCATCCGTTAATGAGTCCGACAAGGAGGAGACTAGTGTAGAAGTTGTGGTCAATCAACCACCACAACCCGGTTATGAGGACCGGATGATGGACAATGATAAACCTAAACGTAAGTGGAAGCGGAAGGTGTATCCAGCATCCACGGTACGTAGGAGTGCTAGGATTCGTACGGCAAAAAAGTTTCATGATGAATTATGAAAGGAATCTTTTGGAATAGCAGAGGTATCAATGACTTGGCTAAAAGAAGGTTTCTCGCTGAGGCGTCTCTGAAGCATCGATTAGATTTCATTGCTCTTTTTGAAACTGGTAGAGATAATTTTGCTCCTCAGTTTCTTTCCTCTCTTGTGGGTGGTGTTGATTTCGACTGGCATTGCCTACCTCCGCGAGGACGATCGGGAGGTATCTTGCTGGGAGTGAGATGCGATTCCCTTGAGGTCCGGAGTGTAGTGATGGGCGACTTTGCGGTTAAGTTTCGGGTTAGGTCAAAAGTTGATGGGTTCAACTGGGCTTTGGTGGCGGTCTACGGTGCCGCACAGCCGGAGCTTAAACCAGAGTTTCTGGCGGACCTTGTTCGAATTTGTGGGTCCGAACAGCTTCCGATGTTGGTCGGGGGTGATTTCAATATCATTCAGAGGAGAGAGGAGAAGAATAATGATAACTTTGACGGCAGATGGTCGTTTATGTTCAATACCATTATTGAGAGCTTGGATCTGAGGGAGATAGAGCTTTCTGGTAGAAAGTTTACCTGGGCTAATGCTTTGCCAAACCCGACATATGAAAAGCTTGATCGAGTTCTCGCCAGTGTGGAGTGGGAACAGAAGTTCCCTCTTGTTACGGTACAAGCTCTATCGCGGGGCATATCCGATCACACACCATTGTTCATGGACTCCGGGGAGTCCAACCATGTGGGAAACGAAAACACCTTCTCATTCGAGATGGCCTGGTTCGAACGTGAGGGGTTCTTAGACCTCGTTGCCAGGGAATGGGCTAAGGGTGTCGGAGGTAGGACGGCGGTCGAACGTTGGCAGAATAAAATTAGGCATTTAAGAAGTTTCTTACGGGGTTGGGCTAAGCACCTCAGTGGGGTTTATAAGATTGAAAAGGATAGACTCCTTTCTCTTATACAGGCCCTGGATACAAAAGCTGAATCCGCGATTCTGCTGCCTGCCGAGCTCCAGGTTAAAAATGAGGCTAAGAAGAGGTTGAAAGAACTTCTCCGCGAGGAAGAGTTGAAGTGGGCGTTGCACGCTAAGGTCCGCAAAGTGGTCCAAGGGGACGCCAATACTCAATTCTTTCACCTGATTGCCAATGGCAAGCCCCGTAAGAAGCGCATCTTCCAACTTGAGCAAGATGAGGGTACTATTGTTGGGCAGGATAATCTCAAAACTTACATTACCGAGTATTATAGGCAGTTATTTGGACCGCCGGAGGTTAATTGTGTGACCTTGGATGAGTCTAGGACTGAGGATGTTCCTCAATTGTCGGCTGCCGATAATGATATCTTGCTCGCCCCGTTTTCGGAGAAGGAGGTGTTTGATGCTATTGCACAAATGAAAAACAATAAGGCTCCTGGACCGGATGGGTTTCCGGCCGAGTTCTATAAAAAGTGCTGGCACATTATTAAGGGGGATCTGTTACCTATGTTTCACGATCTTTTCTCTGGACAGCTTCAATTATTTCACTTGAATTTTGGAACTATCACATTGCTCCCTAAGAAAACGGAGGCTGTGAGAATTGAGCAGTTCAGGATGATTTGCCTCCTCAATGTTAGTTTCAAAATCTTTACCAAGGTCGGGACTAATAGGCTCTCACAGATTGCGCATTCTGTGGTGCAACAATCCCAAACTGCTTTCATGCCGGACAGAAACATCCTTGAAGGGGTGGTTGTCCTTCATGAAACGCTCCATGAAATTCACTCTAAAAAATTAGATGGGGTAATTTTTAAGGTGGATTTCGAAAAGGCGTATGATAAGGTCAAGTGGCCATTCCTCCAACAGGCATTGCGTATGAAAGGTTTTGATGATGCCTGGCGCCATCAGGTCGAATCTTTTACGCAAAAAGGGAGTGTGGGAATTAAAGTGAATGGCGATATAGGTCATTATTTCCAGACTCATAAGGGCCTCAGGCAAGGAGATCCGATGTCCCCTATCTTGTTTAACATTGTGGTGGACATGTTAGCAATTTTGATAGGAAGGGCTAAGGACAATGGTCAAGTGGGTGGCTTAGTACCTCATCTGGTTGATGGAGGTGTATCCATCCTTCAATACGCTGATGATACAATCATCTTCATGGAGCACGATTTGGCCAAGGCGAGAAATATGAAGCTGTTGTTATGCCTCTTTGAACAATTATCTGGGTTAAAGATTAACTTTCATAAGAGCGAGTTGTTCTGCTTTGGTAGAGCCAAAGACGAACAGGAGTCTTATAGGCAATTGTTTGGGTGCGAGTTGGGGAGTTTGCCCTTCTCCTACCTTGGTATTCCGATACACCATCGTAGGCTAACAAACAGAGAGTGGAAGTGTATCGAGGATCGATTTGAGAAGAAACTGAGCTGCTGGAAGGGTAAGCTCATGTCATACGGAGGCCGGTTAATCTTGATAAACTCAGTGCTCACGAGTATGCCTATATTCCTCTTATCGTTCTTTGAGGTCCCAGTGGGCGTTAGGAAAAGACTGGACTTCTATCGATCACGTTTCTTTTGGCAGGGTGATGATCTTAAAAGAAAATACCGGCTTGCTAAGTGGGATATTATCTGTCGACCCAAAGACCAAGGCGGGCTTGGTATTGAGAATCTTGAAGTTAAGAACAGATGCCTTCTTAGTAAGTGGTTGTGGAAGCTCGCTTCAGGAACTGAAGCCATGTGGGCGCAGATCCTACGCAGCAAGTACCTCCAGACTAAAACGCTGTCCCAGGTAACAGTTAGGCCGACTGACTCGCCTTTCTGGAATGGACTCATGAAAGTCAAACAATTACTGTTCAATAGGACAAGAGTTGTTATTGGAAATGGTGCCACTACACGTTTCTGGGAGGATTCTTGGCTTGGCGACTCACCCTTGGCCATTCAATATCCGTCTTTATATCGTATTGCTCAACGACGTGAGGTGTTCATGGCAACGGTATTTCAATCTATCCCCCTTAATATTCAGTTTAGACGGTCGTTAGCGGGCAATCGTTGGGAGGTTTGGCTCCATTTAGTTAGGAGACTAATGGAGGTTCAACTTTCTGATCAACCTGATGAATTGCGCTGGAAGTTGACTACGTCTGGAGTATTTACAGTGAGGTCAATGTATATTGATGTTATTAATTCGAACTCCATTCCAACTTCCAAGAATGTCTGGGATGTCAAAGTTCCTTTGAAAATAAAAGTGTTTATGTGGTTTGTCCATAAACAGGTTATTCTAACAAAGGACAACTTAATAAAGCGTAATTGGACAGGACCTACTAGGTGTAGTTTCTGTGATCGGGATGAGACAATTAAACATCTCTTTTTTGATTGCCCGTTGGCCAAGGTCCTTTGGCAGACGGTCCACATTGCTTTTAATATTACTCCACCGACTACTGTTAATGCTTTATTTGGGAATTGACTTAATGGGATTGACTCTACATTAGCAAGACATATTCGGGTTGGAGTCTGTGCTTTCATGTGGACCATCTGGCTTTGCAGAAATGATTTGGTTTTTAATAGAACATCACGGATTCATTTTTTGCAGGTTATTTTCCAAGCTACGGCAGTGATCCGTTCGTGGTCATTACTCACTCCGATGGAGGCCAGGGAGCATTTGGTTACTGGGTCTATCCGTTGGGAGATGGTTGCTCGGGATATCTTCAACCGGTTTGGATGGCGGTGTAATAGGATAGGCAATTAATGTACCTATCTTTTTTTAGCCAGCCGGTTGTGGCATCTTTTTCTGGCTAGTTTGTGTTTCTAGCCCTCTGCGCTCTGTGTGGGCTGCTTTTTCTTTCTTTAAGATTGAGACTATGAAACTTTGTAGGCACATTTTGTTGCTTGGTTAATAAGATGGCTGTATGCATCACTCTTGATGCAGAGGCCGGGGAGCCCCCTTTTCGAAAATAAATAAATTATTATTAGAGGCGCTCAACACGGTTGTTGCTCAACAATGGGCGATTTTAAACAATTAACTTTCGTGGTTAGACGGCTGGTGATTTAGATATGCCCTTTTGGTGCTTTTATAGGCGTAGAGATTTGCACGGATGGAGTTGGTTCTATAGGACCGGGCGACTGACCCCAATGGTTTTTGCAAGTCCTCTAATAAATGAACACTACGCATAGCTCGTTTGTTAACATAGAACCTAGTGTAATAGCCATACAGTATATTTTCTAGCTTTCCTGCTCGGCTGATTGAATTTTAATTATTCAAATATGAAATATATTTCCTAAATGATAATTTTTAATTGCAAACACCTAAACTATAATATTGTGAGACTTGCTTGCTTTTTTAATAAAGACAGCCAACGTGCATCTTAAATTTATTTAATATCGAGTAAAACAAAGGCCAGTCCAATAGATAGACAACTAGACACAGAACACATAAAAAACAAAATTACATTAATAATGTGTTTGGTTATCCGGCAAGCGCTGGCTTAGCCTGGCTCAGCAAGGAAGAGAGGATTTGGTTTCCAAGCGAGCCTGCCTCGTATCCTGCAGTTTCAGCTTTTTCTTCGGTTGACCGAGCTAGCCAAATCGGCTAGCCTCCGTCGGCAAGGATTGCCTTGCCTAGCGAGGTAAGCGGGCGAGCGATCCAAACGCTCCCTAAAAAGCATGCTAGTCTTCTTCCTCCGCTAATTAAACGTTGCCCACAAAAGATTAAAAATTGCTCTGAACCAACAGCAAAGAAAAGTGACACCTACGAACATCCTCACCATACCAGGCTTTGAAAACCGCAATAGCCACCCACCCCTTGAGACGAGATCTAAAAACCGTTGAAGCAACATCAGTTGAAGCATTACCCCATGCAGAATAGGCTTGCAATCCTTCACCATCACACAGGTTTGGCAATACGAACGAAGCCACAGGTCAACACAAACGAAGATGTCGTAATCGCCACACCAAAAGCCACCCAAAAGCTCTGCTTTTACCAAATATCACCCTCCATTTTTGTCTCTGGGTGACTGAGTCTGCCACTACAAACGTCTCGGCCGGTTCAAAACAAACAATATAACCTGAGGCGGTGCTAGCCGCCACCGCGCACTCACCAACCCTGGAATTTTCTACGGTTACGGACAGCTGCACCCACACACACACACAACCCAACTCGACCACTTCCACACGCAGCCTGCCGTCGCTTCCCTCCCTCTCCCCGCGACAATTGTCTTGTCCAATCCCGATCCCAACAACCCCACGCCACGACCGCCTCCATTATTCTCCCCATCCCCCGCTCGCTCGCCGCCGCGCTTGAACCTCTGACCCCGCGCATGCCCACGCTGCCACGGCCAGCGTCTTATGCACCATAGAGCATCATCCATCTCTCTTCCTGGTCTGGCAGTCTGGCTACCTCGCTGCTGCGTCGCGTGCGCGCTTCGTCGTCGATGAAGTCGGCCACCTCCCTCCTCCTCGGCGCCGCGCTTGCCGCCGCCTGCTTCCTGCTCTACACGTCCGTGGGCCGCGACCTCGGCGCGAGGACGCCACCGGCGCCACGGTGGGCGCCGGAGAAGGGCGGAGGCGGCGCCGACCGGCCCAAGCAAGAGGTCGTCGTCGTGAAAGAGGAGGAGGTGAGTAAGGGCGTGGTTGGCAGCAGCGACGGCGGCGGCGGCGAAGATGGCTCGTCGTCGGAGCAGAAAAGAAGGCAGCAGCGGCGGCAGATCGTGATGCCTGCGAACAAGCAACTGCAGGTTCGTCTTTGCTTTAGCTATATCACACAATTATATCAATAAAATGTTAATTAGGATTTAGGAAACGCAAACTTTTTATCTCTGGTATATATTCTGCATAGCTTGTTTTGTGCTTGATAAGAGTGAACGCTGACTAATCACTTTGTTGTCCAGTGATTTGTGCTGAGAAACTTAATTAACACACCCATTTGGCCATTTCTTAGTTATATGACCCACACATGGCATTAGGAGAGCATCTTACCAAACACATGGCTCTGCCTGCGTCTAGACAAGGAATGCAACTTTTTCACGTCAAGACAGATGAATTATTTTCGCTTTACTTATCTCCGGTTCTCCTAAATGCCACTTGACGATGTTGACGGTCCGGCTAGTGCCACTAGCATCATGTTACCCAAAAGAATCAACCCTTTCTGTCTTCCCACTTGTATACTACCTCCGTCCCTAAATGTAAGTCTTTTTAGGGATTCCACTACAATGTATATATGAATGTATATAGATATATTTTAGAGTGTAGATTCACTCATTTTGTTCCGTATGTAGTTCATGCTGGAATCTCTTAAAGGACTTATATTTAGGGACGGAGGGGTACAAAAAATGGAGCATTCTTTATCCCACTTGTGGATGTAGAATTGATACCGCACCACACCCTTCTTTTTTTTTTACGATTTTTCTGATTTATACTAACAAAAAGAGAGACATATATAGCATTATGGGTGTCCCTGCTTTTCAATATGAAATGGGTAGAGATGACCTGGACAGCATGAGGTGCGACAATGCTGCACTTTGGAAATCGCTAAACCAAATCTGAAAGGTTATTAATCGCGTCGAGGCATCATAAGGTGGTCACGAAAGTCTAGTTCCCGCTAGCAATTGCACATGCCCGAGTAGGGGAGCACAAGCCTGGTTTATACAAGGCACATGGGTCCATGTGGAGGCGACATGTCACCTTTTGACTTGGTTTCTGTAACAACTTGAACTGCTTTGGCAATTGTGTTACGCTCGAATGGAGTTTGGAGACATGGTTGGGACCGTTGGAGACCTAATTCATTGTTGAATGCAGAAGTTACCATCATTTGAACTCAAGACTATATAGTAGTCTAAACTAGAATACAGTACATAGAAGACTTCATCGCTAGCTCTTACCTTCAAAGTGAAGTGAGAGAACTTCTTGTACAACATTGACATATGTCTCATTGCTTAGCCATCATTTCTTCATCGAATTTCGCCGAAGTAATGGTAGGTGTGGTTGTATCCACAACAGTAATGTCCTCGTAAGAGTGTTTGTTGAAAATACAAGGAAAAGTATTCCTAAAACTAGAACCATTTTTAATACAAAAGTAGTTAGCACCTGCTTCACAATTGTTTAAGAGTTATTATTGTTCTACCGATGGCAAAATTCTGGCTTTGATAAGAATGTGAAGCACCATGTGAAAGGTACCCAAAAAAACAAGATGCCAACAAGAACAGACAGATCAAACAATCATAATACTTCACATGACCAACTAGCATGTTGTATTATTTTAAACAAAGACACTATGAATACCTGGTTTAGTTAATTAGTCAAATTAGATAATCCCCTTGTGTGTTGTTGCGGAGATAAATGAATAATGTTGATGCTGCATCGAATGCATGGGAATGAGTTTCGGAATTTTTAGAGCAGCTCTTATAGTTGAACACAAATGCATCGACGTGTGTGCACTATGATTTCACTTCAGCAAATGCATCTATCATTGTTAATAAAAGTTATATTTAAAAATAAGAATAGAAATAGTATCTTTCTTGTGCGCAGCTGAAATATTTGTGTAGAAGAAATTTTGTTCACGTATGCGTGTAATTTGGAATAGTTGTCGGGTTTATATATGTATAAGATATATTGATAGTTCACCACAAAATAGCAATTTGTTTCTTGGTTGCAAAAACTATAGGAGAGGTTATTAGGCTTGAAGTTTAACTTTGAACATGTGTTGTTTCTTTTTGCGGAATCACAACATCATTATATGGAGAACCATGTTTCGACTCTAAATGATTTCACTGAAACAGCAGGACAAGCCCCAAGATCTCGCCGATCTGCTCCGACGAGCGGCGAACGCAGACCGGACCGTGCTGATGACGGCGCTCAACGAGGCATGGGCGGCACCGGGGTCGTTCCTAGACCTGTTCCTGGAGAGCTTCAAGCACGGCGAGAACACGGCGTACCTGGTGAAGCACCTGCTCATAGTGGCCATGGACAAGAAAGCATTCGACCGGTGCAACGCCGTGCACCCCTTCTGCTACTGGTTCAGGGTGGAGGGCATGGACTTCGCGGCCGAGCAGAAGTACATGAAGGGGGACTACCTGGAGATGATGTGGAAGCGGAACCGGTTCCAGCAGACCATCCTGGAGCTAGGCTACACCTTCCTCTTCACCGACGTGGACATCCTGTGGTTCAGGGACCCGTTCCCGCGCATATCGCCGGCGGCGCAGGTGGTGATGTCGTCGGACTTCTTCGTGGGCGACCCGGACTCGCCGGGGAACTACCCGAACGGCGGCCTCCTCTACGTCCGGTCCTGCGCCGGCAGCATCGGGTTCTACGAGCACTGGCAGGCGTCGCGCGCGCGGTTCCCGGGGATGCACGAGCAGTACGTGTTCGACAAGATCGTCAAGGAGGGCGTGCCGGGCCGCCTGGGCACCAAGGTGCAGTTCCTCGACACGGGCCGCTTCGGCGGGTTCTGCCAGCACGGCAAGGACCTGGGCAGGATCGTCACCATGCACGCCAACTGCTGCGTGGGGCTGGAGAACAAGCTGTTCGATCTCAAGAACGTGCTGGAGGACTGGAGGACGTACAGGGCGCGCGTCGCCGCCGGGAACACGGACTACTTCTCGTGGAGGGTGCCCGGGAGGTGCATACACTGATGGATTAGTTGCGAGACACAAATTGCAAACTGTGCTCTCTTATTTTTGATTGTAGAAATATAGAGTTGCAAAGTTTATTCAAAGTTAGAGAAAAACTGAGATCGTGTCAAGGCCTTTCCTTTTTCTTATGTGTGCTTGATTGTTTTCTTTTAGACTACCCACAGTGGGAGTAACATAGATGATAACATCACACTTATCTAGGCAAAATAGATAATGTGGCAAAATAGATGATGTGGTAACATCACACTTAACATACTACAAACGCAAGTGGTCATATATACGTGCATACACTCACCCCTATGAACGCACACCCTACCCCTATGAGACCGTGTCAAGGCTTTTTCTTTTTCTTATAATGATTGTTGAAGTGTTACGTGGTAGGCCTATTTTCTAACCAGTTCTGAAAATAGACGAAAATCTGTAAGTAAGCTGCGGTAAAATGAGAGCTCCTCGTCAGGGCCTTAGAGCATCTCAAACAGGCGCATAAAATTATTTTTGCGAAAAGGCGCCCAAAAGTTTTGCGCGTTAAAATAGTTTTAGCGCGTCACTGTAGCACTTTTATCGCGCCGGACCCAACATTGGTTTAGTAGATGCTTAAAAACGCACGCCCAAAAAAACACGCAGTGCAAATTGTGAAGCGCGCGCAATCCGGCGCCCCAAATTTGCAGCTTCTGATAGCGCTTTTTAGCGTGTGCCCACTCCTTCTTTGCGCGTGCACTATTTTACAGCTTCTACTGGAGCTGTCCGGCGCCCAAAAAACTCAAATTTTAGCACGCGGAGCAGTTTGTGTGTGCCTGTTGGAGATACTCTTAAGCAACGAATTGGTGCAACGGCGCACCGGCATCCACAACATGGGTCGGCCCGTTAACTTGCTACGCTCTGTCGCTCGCCTTTCTCGGGTCGATTTTCTTTCTCTCGTCTCGATGTTTCGCTCGTCGTTGTGTGTTGCTAGTTCATTGTTTCAAGAAAAAGAACTGATCATTTCTTTGTTAGTTTTGAAACAAATGGTAAATTAAAAAAAAAATTTATGAATTATAAAAAGTTCATGAATTTCAAAAAATATTAACGAATTCGAAAAAACTTTATGAATTCAATAGGTCATAAGCTTTATTTTTTTATGAATTTGAAAAAAATCATGGATTTGAGAAATATCATGAATCTGAATAAAGTGCAAGACTTGAAAAGGTTAGTAATTTGAAAAAAGTTCACTACTTTGAAATAAAAGTTCATAATACATCGTAAAAGGTTCATATTTGGGAAAAAAAGAAAAAAAAAGGAGAAGATTCACGAATTTGAGAAAATTTCACTAATCTACCAAAAAGTTCACAAATTTGAAAAATTTCATGAATTTGGAAAAAAGTGTTTGCAAATTCAAAATTTGTTCACAGTTTGTGAACTGAAAAAGTTCACGAGTATGAAAAAGTTCAGAAATTTCGAAAAAGTTTGCGGATTAAGAAAAACATTTCACAATTTTTTTAAAGGTAACAACTAATTTTTTTCCACATATTTTAAAGAAAGTTCGTGAAAAATAAAAAAGGATAAGGAACCTGAAAGCGAAAAAGGATTTAGAAAAACATTTCACAAAAATAAAAAGGAAAAGGAACATATTTGAGGTTTTTACTGGTCGGGCGCCGGTTCACCAATTTGATTGTCAGTTTTATAAGAAATAAAATAATACTCCCTCCGTTCGAAGAAGTTTGTCCCTCAAATGGATGTATCTAGCAAGTGCTAGATATATCCATTTGAGGAATAAGCTTGGGACAAGCTTTTTCAGACGGAGGGAGTATATATTTTATGAAGAAATACACCAATCAATATATAAAAGAAATGTGTAATCACATTTACAGAGTAACCAACAACTACATATTAATATCTAAATAATTCATACTGATAATCTCCAACTCAAACATAGTACTACAGTAGCATTTAGCAAGGTAAGCAACATCAAGTAGTAGCAGCAAGTGACATCAACATCAATCAAGTAGTAGCAGAGGTGGCGCCCTAGTCCTCCTCTCGGCTGCTCCTTGTCTGAACTCTGGAACAGAGGGAGGCAACCAAAGGTAGGCCTCATCGATTTGAATGGATTGGAGCGAGATTGGAGTTGGACGGACCAGTCCTACTAGGCGGCGACATCCCTTCCCCCAACCATCAACAGAGAGGGCACGGGATGATGGGAGTAGGAGTGGCGGCGTGGGCTGGTGGCCTGGTGTTGTCGCATGGAGCGGCAGAGGGAGAGGTGGCATCACCGCACCTCCTAGCAAGGGTGCTGGCGGAGAGGAGCTGTGGCGCCTGATAGTGTTTGTCTATGGACACAATCAAGAGAAATGCTCTCAATTCGACAGAAACCCTACAAAAATGCCTTCCCTTTTTTTTTATCCTTTTCGATTCTAGCCCCACCTTGTTCGTACGAAATTGACGGGTATGTCTGAATACAACATTGAACCAGCCTGTTTTCTGTGAACTGTCCGGTTCACGATTTTCGGAACACCATCCGGTTCAACCAATTTTTCCGGTTCGATTGCTCAAATGGTCTGATGTGCCTTAAAAACCAACGGGATCATTGGTTCCGATTTTTTCTGATCCGACCGCCGGTCCGGTCCGTTTTTGAACTATGCCTCAAACCCTCTTCCCCCCTAGACATCCGGCTCGACAGCTTGATCAATGCTCAGTCAAAAAAAATGTGACCCAGTCGGGCTTCCCAAACGGGTCGCGGAAGTCCGGGCTAACCAACACTCCTCAAACCCAGCCCAAATCTTGTCATTTTTATAAATTTTCACAATAATGACATTTTTATAAATTTATAATTTCCTTTGTTTCCATAAGAAATATGTTTTCTTCATGGCATTTAAACAAATAACGAGGCCTTTGGGCCAATCGGGGTTTGGCCTCCCCCTCCCCCGCGAGCGATCAAGAGGGCGCGAAATGTTTGTTGGAAGCTGCTTCCCTAGCTGCCGCGAAGCCTTTGCACATGCAACAGATCCTGGGCTCCAAAATATAATTGTTGCATCAGACAAACACGCAACACGTTGTGAAAGATATAGAAGGAAAGGAGCAGAGGACGTCATGGAATCATTATTGAAGAGATTCATGCCAGGGTAGCCAATTTCAATTGCAAGTTTTTTTTTCAAAGGCCGGGCCACCAATAAGGACTCCCACTTGTGGCTTATGCAACCTCACGACCTGAATGCAACCGCATGGGCCGACTCTAATACTCGTACGATTTTTTGCGGTATGCTTATTGTTTGGATTGTGAGGATATCATACAATTTCTTTCTTTTGTGGTATTTTAATTTAATTATTTGGATCGTGCGATATTTTAATCTTTTATATGGCGTTATTTATATGCTGCTGCACTACCAAACTCCCAAGGATTGATTAATTCCGGTTGTGACGCCCACCCAATTTCCCTTTTCCGACTTTTTTTCTGAGACAAATTTCCCCTTTTCCGACTGATCCAAGAAGTCGGGGTGAGGGTGGCGGCCGATATCTGGCTCGCGGAGGGAATCCCGGCCCAACCCCAACCCCAACCCGAACCCCGATCCGCGCGGTTCACAACCATCACAAGCCTCCACCGTCCGATCCGCCGCAGCCGCGACCGACCAAAGCCAGAGCAAACCCTAACCCTAGGCGGCGACGCCGCGCGAGCGAGCCGAGGCAGTCGACGCAGCCGCGGCGGCCTCCTCCGGCCAAGGGGGCGACGGACGGCGGCCTCTTCCTCCCCAGTAAGCCCTCTGCCTCCCCTCCCCCGCGCCCCTCACTTCTCCGTGGCTCGTGAGTGCCGCGCGCCCTTGGTCTGATGAGCTGCTGGCGCTGCTGACCAAAATCGATCTTGTTTCAATTAGGAAAAAATACGCGTGTTTGAGCCGAGTGCTTGTAGCATGTCCTGTGATTGTTTGTCGTACTTGTTATACTCTCCCGGCCATTCTGTAACTAGTGGTAACTGAATGAGGATGGCATTGCTGATTGTATACTAGTGAACATCTGAATGGGGATGACATTGCTGAATGAGGATGCCGTTGCTGATTAAACATGAATCTATCCTCTGAGGTGGTACATTTACTTGCTAAAATGATGAACAATGTAGTTTCTGGATATGAAAATCACATTGGTTTTACTTTTACTTCTATTTAGCCATGCCAATCTTCTTGCTTACATACAATTTTCTATGCACAAAAAATCTTGTCCCTTATCAGTGGCTAGTTTCATGTCGTAGATTTTAGTCAGGAGGAAAAATTTCAGTTCTTTCAAGTGATTAAATAGTTAAACCTAGGGTATGGTTTGTGTGCTTGCTGTTAGTCACGGTTTACTGGTTATAAAACTCACTTTAATACAAGGCTGAAATGCTTGTTGTTAGTCATGCACGCGGGGCTCGGTAGTTGCGTGTTTGATTTTTACTTGGCAAAATGGACCTTTTGCCTGTAGCAATTATCTAATGCTGCTTTGTATTAATATATTAATTGTTTGCTTCGTTCTTGTTTATTACCATTTGCCCCGACCATTTTTATTGTATATGGGGTGGTTGTAGCTGCTGATAAGTCTGAAACTAACTGAAATATGTGGATTTTAAGTGATCTAGAAGGATGATGACACAAACCCTGCAAGGGATCCAGCAGCAGTATGCACCAAGTGGCTTTACTGTCCAGAAACCTCGCACACAGACTGCAGCGCAAGTTCTTCAGCTCGATAATATGGATTCAGATACTTCTCCAGTCCGTCTCGTGATCAAACATAAAATGTAAGTGCTGAAACCACCAATATCCACAGCAATGCGTATTCTAATACCAATGGTTACATTGTAGGTCCTTTTTTCTAGCTATGTTGACGAATCTGTCATTGTAAATATTCTTATAGTATGCATTGTTGTGTACTTATTGAGAATGATTGCAATGCCTTGGTCTTTTTTCTACATATAAAATACAATTTTCAGTCACTGGAGAAACTTAATAAAACTTGGGCAACGTGAATTGTCAGTTGTGTCTTATATTGTACTAGTGGACTTCAGCCATAGATGTCCATGCAAAATATGTTGACATACTATGTATGACAATATCGTCTCTGTACATTGTTGTTTGATTGAAACCCATGCATAGTAGATAATTCGGGGTGTTAGAGAGGTGAAAACAAAAATGAAGGGGTTCTGTCTTTCTAAATAATTTATCATTGGCATTTCCTGTTTTCACACTACATTCTGATCTCTTTATCTATCCAGTGCAAACTACCTGCAAAGAAGGGGGGACTTCTGCAACTTGGACACACGTTATCTTGTGGCAGTTTCAAAATGTATTGATGAGCAGCTTTATAAGGATGCTGAATCAAAGGTTTGTGTTGTGTCGTGTTGCAAATATAATTCTTTCCTCTGTTTCGCTGTAATTGTCCCTGACCTCACTCGGTGCTTTGTTTGGTGTTATCCTTTCTTCTTGTTACAGCATCTTTAGATGCTATCTTTAATCATGCTCTGCTGAACTTGAACTGTTTGTCAATGTTTAAGCTATTCTTGTAATTTGTTATGTTTAACGTTCATGGTACTGTTACTGTTAGATGATGTGATGTACTCATGGAATTCGGTCATTTAAATCATATTATTATAATTCTGAATGACTTGCTAACACCTACTTTTCTCTCTCAGATCCAATACATGGATTTTGAAACTTTAGAAGTTAGGGTAAATGCTCTTCTCAGTTGTGGATCATTTGGAAACAGTATATATGCTTGGGCTTCTTCAGCAGCTTTACCGACATCATACCCAGGACAGCTTGGGATAGAAGTACCAGATTCAAGTATACAGCATGTGTTTTATCCTCAGGGTGAGTTAAGATGATCAGTTTCGAACTTTCAATCTTGACCTCATAATAGAACTTCAGAATTTTAAATTTAGGTTTATTTTGGCAGGATTTGCACCAACTAATCATCATGAAGTTGCTGCCGACTTTGCTCATTCTTCAGCTGATAACATTAAACGGAGTCCTGAAAGCTTAGCGAACACCACTGCTGCACCATGTATGTCATCACTACCAAAATACAGTTCCTGTCTTGCTGGAGATTTCAGTGGTGGAGCGCCTACTGGCCATACAGAAGACCATTTCCCAGGTCAGTTATTTACTTACCTTGACTTGAGTTATGTATGAAATTGAGCTTAAGCTATTTTGCATCTTAAACATCATGATCAAATTGTATCAGGTGATGCTCATCAAGTTGATAGTCCACAACCATCGACATCTGGTAGTTCCAGTTCTGTGTCTGGAATGTGTGACAGAACCGCGAATTTTACAAATAACAACAGATATTCCACTGGCCAAGTATCATCGTCTCTACAGTACAGAGAATGCAAGGAAATGTTATATACTTGGAGTCACCCAATAGAGCAATCAGATCAGTCAAATATCACAGCTGGAGGCCATGACATGTACTCTGGTAATTGTGTCACTGTAAGAGAGGTAGTGGGGAGAGCTGAGCAGACATCAAATAGCACTGTATCAAAGCCAAATTCACCTGCTTCAGATGAATCTTCTGGCAAGCATCATCCGGCAAAACGATTAAAGGTTAATTACCCCTTTCCTGTCCATGCCGATGAAACAGAGTTTCCAAAGGAACAACAGCCTGCTGCCAATGGGCCTCATGCATCTTCTGAAACAGTAAAGTCTGAAACCACAGTATTATCTATGAAGTCGCCATCTGGCTGTTCCTTGCAGGACAGCAATGCTAGCAATACCATGGAGAATTTTAGGTTGCACGAGACTGCTGTGCAAGCTGAAGAAGGGTTGTGTTATGAAAATGGTGACATCGAGATGAAGGACTCTAAGCTTAGCTCAGTGGATCAAACATCAGTAGTAGCCAGCCTAACTACAAGGAAGAAAAGAGGGGGCTCAATACTTTATCCTTTAACTGCCGAGGAGCTTAGAGATCACATGAGAAGTCTGGGCCAGCATATTTTTCCGGTGAGTTCAGAGCCTGTTGGATCTCATCGGTTTTCAGTTACTGTAATATCAGTATATCACTTGATCATTAGTTGTGCTAGAATATCTACAGATTATGCCACTTAGAAATATGCAAAATACGTAGTTATGTAATTTCACTCGAGTCAGGCTCAAGAATAGTTTTTGTTTTATCATGTTAACTGGATTGCCTGTATAGTACATAATATTTAGTTATTTTGAGCTATAGGTCATATTTCGTTGTCTCAATTGTTTTTTTTTTCTTTCAGAACAAGGCGATTACAGAAGAGGACCAGTCGGGCTTGCCTGACCAAAATACATGCAACTTATGTGGGATGGAGCGGCTTCTTTTTGAACCTCCTCCACGATTCTGTGCTCTGTGTTTTAAAATAATAAATTCGACGGGATCCTATTATGTTCCTGTGGAAAATGGAAGTGATAAGACTTCAATATGTGCCAAATGTCACCACCATGTTAGTAATGCAAAAGCTAAATATCAAAGGAGATCCAATTATGCAGAAACAGATGCCGAGTCTGAATGGGTAATGTGCTTTTCTTATATCTCTCTACTTATTCTTAATCATATACAAATTCCTCATCTTTTGTTCAACTTGTGCCATTTCAGTGGGTTGCGTGTGATAAGTGCAAAGCGTGGCAGCATCAAATATGTGCCCTTTTTAACCCTAAGGTTATGGAGGAGGGGGTGGAGTATACATGTGCAAAATGTTTATTGAAGGAGAAGGATAGCGGAGATATAAATTTGCTGGAGTCTTCCGCTGTTTTAGGAGCATTAGAGTTACCAAGAACTAAACTGAGCGATCATATCGAGCAGAGACTTTCAGTGCGGCTTGAGCACGAGCGGCTGCAGAGGGCAAGGGCTTCAGGAAAAAGTGTTGAAGAGGTATTTGTGCTATATTTGTGATTATCCTGTGGACTTCTACTACATACAAAATAACTCCCATATTATCAGCAATTCTTCACCATACAACTAACCATAGTTCTATCACATTCCTGTTTTAATACTTCATTATTATTTTCCAGGAGCTACTTGCTCTTCTTGATCCATGTCGTTCGAACTTACACATTAGCTCTTTCATTGTAAATTTGCAATCTTCCTCTGTCGACTTAGTAATTCATTATCTGTATATATAATTGGTAATATTTGTTGCATTTCAAGATCTTCTATTCTAAACTATGCCAAGTTGTGTGGTTAAATTTATTGGATTCAAATAGAGATAATTTGATTCATGTCCTATTATAATGAAATGACTTCTGATTGCTGATGTTTACTCAGTCTGTCTGTGTTGATCTTAATATTATTTGCCTGTCTCTAGGAATTGTTTGGCAGTCTGATGTTAACTATGGAGTAAACTTATTGCAATTTTCTTTTTGCACTCCAATATTTTAGGTACCTGAAGTTGAAGGTCTTACTGTTAGAGTGGTTTCTTCTGCTGCAAGAGTACTTCAAGTCCTACCACGTTTTCGGGATTTTTTTAAACAAGGAAACTACCCTGGTGAATTTCCATACAAATCAAAGGTGATTGGGTGATACCTTATTTGACAAATTCTTTCGTCATTATCCAAGTTAACAATAATTTCAGCTATTTATAGTACATAATGAGGGCTAACTTTTGGTGCCTTTTGTTCTGTACAGGCCATTCTCTTGTTTCAAAAGAATGAAGGCGTGGATGTTTGTCTATTTGCCATGTATGTACAAGAGTATGGTTCGGCTAGCCCCTCACCAAATCAAAGGCACGTTTATCTTGCATATATCGATTCTGTCAAGTACTTCAGGCCTGAAATCAAATCTGCAAGTGGGGAAGCTCTCCGTACCTTTGTGTACCATGAAATTTTGGTACGAGAAATGCAAATACTCAGTTAATCTTTACTTTCTTAATTTCATGTTGAGCTCAAATTCTTCCTATATGTTTTTTCTTTAGATTGGCTATTTGGATTACTGCAAGAAACAAGGATTTGTAAGCTGCTCCATATGGGCTTGCCCATCTACAAAGCGTGATGATTATGTTTTGTATTGTCATCCCACGGCACAAAAAATGCCGAGGTCTGACAAGCTTCGGAGCTGGTCAGTATTTATAACACGATAATTACGATTTAATCCTGATTATTTGTTTATGGTACTTCATTGGGCTTTCTCATGAATCTTCTTAGGTACCAGAACTTGATCAAGAAGGCTGTTAAGGAGGGTGTAGTTGTGGAGCGTAATACGCTGTATGATTTTTTTCTTCAGCCTACCAGTGAATGCAAGGCCATTATTTCTGCAGCATGCTTGCCATATTGTGAGAATGATTTCTGGCCTGGGGAAGCAGAGAAACTCCTCGAGAAGAAAGACGACAACACCTCGCAGAAGAACAACATACAAGCAGGAAGGGCCCTACGGGTTGCCAAACGTGATGACAGGAAAGGCAACCCTGAGGATATCTTGTTAGTGCACAAAGTTAGTTTACTTTAATCTTGTTTAATCCCCCTTTCAGTATAACGTCAGCACTGACACCATATTTTTCATTGTTGGTAGCTTGGAGAAAAGATGAGAACAATGAAAGAAGACTTTATTATGCTTTGTCTGCAGCAGTTTTGCAAGCATTGCCACCAACCTATTTTATCTGGTAAAAGTTGGATGTGTACTTGCTGCAAAAACTTCCATCTTTGTGACCAGTAAGTATTTCATTCGATCACTATTATTTTATCTTATACTTAACGTAATCTGCTGTCCTAGACTCCTAGTTATGACCTCATAAAGCTTGGTAAAGCAGCAGCAGTGAGAATGCCTTTTCTTATGAAAAATCCAACTGCACACACGTATTATCATCTAGCACCTAGGCCCTTGTAACTATCAGTCTCCAGTTTCTTTTTGAATCGATCATCTGTCATTCAAATTGCAAATTGGACTTAACATGACCCCTGTTTTTTAACTTCCAAAGTTTCGTTCCTCGATAAATTACATTCCATTGATATAGCACCCATTACTGATGATGTTTTTGCCTGTTCTTCCTTGTAGATGCTATGCAGAGGAGCTAAGTGCCCCACAAAAGGACAGGCATCCAGCTGCAACAAAACAAAAGCATGCCTTTCAAAGAGTACTATTATAAACTCTGCTATACTTTTAAGTTCATTTCATCAGTCAAATAAAGCGAGCAAAATATGTACGCTGCTATTATTAGGTAAATGTATGACGAAATTTGTACTTACCACTGTAACTAATTGTTCTACAGATAGAGGAAGAACCTCTTCCAGAGACTGATGATGGAGATCCAACAATGGAAAGCAAGTATTTTGACAGCAGAACAGATTTCTTGAAGCATTGTCAAGACAATCAGTACCAGTTTGATACACTTCGACGGGCAAAGCACTCAACAATGATGATTCTTTATAATCTACATGATTCAGCTTGCTCTGCTTGTCACCGGGCCATGGATCAACGCTTTGCGTGGCGGTGCCTGGTTTGCACTGGCTGCAAATTTTGTGATTCATGCTATAAACAAGATGGCGAAAATTTGCACATACATAAACTCAAACAGACGGACAATCAGCAACAATTGCCAAACTACACTCTGCAGGTATCCGTTTTAAGTCTCAGTTTTGTGTTGGACTGTTCTGTGCTGGACTTATTTTGCAGTGTTGTGGAAAATAGTTACAGAATTAGGAAAAAGTTTATTTCAACAAACAGTAAAATATTCAAATTCTTGTTGGACAAACGGGATTATCACAATCCACCGCAATGCCAAAGGGATGTTAAATTTGTAACTGGATATTCTAATTCTCTTTTGTTTTGTTCTCTTACCTAATTTATGGACAATTTCTGTGATTAGTTTTTGTTGTATTGTTTGGTACCGTTCTGGGAACTTGAGGATTTTCCTTATTTTGGTTTCTTGTGTGATGATTGTGTAGTTCTAAAATAAATTTCTTTAATTGTCTTTTGTTAGAATGATAGTTTTCCCCTGCTGTTCCATACTAATGAACTTTCATGTTTTCAAAGCAGGACTACCTTGAGAGCTTGGTGCATGCATCAAAATGCTTCCATGATCCGCATAATTGCAGTTTCAAACTGTGTATTACAATGAAGAAGTTGTTCTACCATGGTGTACGATGTGATATCCGCAACCAAGGAGGTTGCAGGAATTGTGTCTTCATGTGGAGACTTCTGCTCACTCACTCAAAACAGTGTGATCACGAGGACTGCTCAGTTCCCAGATGCAGGTAAATTCATGCTTCATCTGCATCATACAGCTGCGGTCTCCAAATACATGGTTTCATCACTCATTATATTATTCCTTTTCTTGGGGTTTCTGATGATTTTCTGTAATTCCATTTTCAGAGATCTGAAGGCATTCATGGGCAAGGCCAAAATGGTTACTGCTGGACCCTGTGCCGTGGAGTGCTAGCGGATCAGAAATTAACCTCCTAGGTTTTCTCGAGCAGAAGATTTGTTGATGAAAATGCAATAAATTGTTGTCCGTCGCGCATTAGCCGGATTGCAAGTTGCAAAATAAATAAAACGGCGACCTGGTGGCTGCGGCAGCAGCAGCAGCAGAGTTATTTGTTTGGCCGGTTTCCCTGAAACTTGTAGTAGGAAGAAGGTGGAGGCTTACATAGACAGACAGCCTGACAAATGTAGTGGTGTAGGTACAATATACCTGTATATGTTTCCTGCAGGCCGTAGATGATGGATCGACAGGATATAGGATTATTTTGTTTCTTATTTATTTTATCCTCCCCCCTCTTGACCCATTGAACTGAACATGGCCACAATTTTGCACAACCCTGTTAACCCATTGTCAGTTAATGTGTATATTAACTATCCTGTCATCATCTTTGATGCTTCTGAAGCTGTGCTTGCTGCTGTGTACTCCCTTCGTTCCAAATTACTTGTCGCAGAAATGGATGTATCTAAAACTAAAATACATCTAGATACATCCATCCCTGTGACAAGTAATTCGGAACGGAGGGAGTAATTCTGAAGATGATGACGTCCCATCGGGCGCTTGTGACAAAGTTATTTATTTTGTTACTCTATAAGCTTATCCATACCCTTACCCATGGGTATACTTTTTCCCCATACCCGTTACCCGTCATGGTAGATGGGTACCCGTGGATAAAATTACCCATATTTGCAAAGCATCACTTTGAACAACTCATTGTCATAAAAAACACATATAATTATAATCTATAAACAACAATAGATTATAACAACAACACAAATTTTTAAAGAGCAACACATCGTAAACAGCAATATATTTAATAAACAACATCACTTTCTTGTAAACAACAACACATCAAAATGTAGTGGTGTAGGTACAATACTTGTATTTGTTTCCTGTAGGCCGTAGATGATGGATCGACAGGATATAGGATTATTTTGTTTCTTATTTATTTTATCCTCCCCCCTCTTGACCCATTGAATTGAACAAGGCCGCAGTTTTGCACAGCCCTGTTAACCCAGGTTCAGTTAATGTGTATATTAACTATCCTGTCATCATCTTTGATGATTCTGAAGCTGTGCTTGCTGCTGTGTAATTCTGAAGATGACGACGTCCCATCGGGCGCTTGTGACAAAGTTATTTATTTTGTTACTCTATAAGCTTATCCATACCCTTACCCATCCCCTTTAAGCTTACCCATCACCCTTACCCATACTGCCAATGGGTATACCTTTTTCCCATACCCGTTACCCGTCAGGGTAGATGGGTACCCGTGGATAAAATTACCCATATTTGCAAAGCATCGCTTTGAACAACTCATTGTCATAAAAATTACATATAATTATAATCTATAAACAACAATAGATTATAACAACAACACAAATTTTTAAAGAGCAACACATCATAAACAACAATATATTTAATAAACAACATCACTTTCTTGTAAACAACAACACATCAAAATGTATTGGTGTAGGTACAATACCTGTATTTGTTTCCTGTAGGCCGTAGACGATGGATCGACAGGATATAGGATTATTTTGTTTCTTATTTATTTTATCCTCCCCCCTCTTGACCCATTGAATTGAACAAGGCCGGAGTTTTGCACAGCCCTGTTAACCCAGGTTCAGTTAATGTGTATATTAACTACGGAATAGCTCCACACACGATCTTCTATGAACGACAGCTGGACGATGGGTAGGATCTGACGTTGGTTAGATATGAAGGGATTTGATCTAACGATTACTAGACTGTGTCGTCCATGCATCGGCAACGAAAACATCGGCTGCGTAGCACTACTCTATTAACTATCCTGTCATCATCTTTGATGCTTCTGAAGCTGTGCTTGCTGCTGTGTAATTCTGAAGATGACGACGTCCCATCGGGCGCTTGTGACAAAGTTATTTGTTTTGTTACTCTATAAGCTTATCCATACCCTTACCCATCCCCTCTAAGCTTACCCATCACCCTTACCCATACTGTCAATGGGTATACTTTTTTCCCATACCCGTTACCCGTCAGGGTAGATGGGTACCCGTGGATAAAATTACCCATATTTGCAAAGCATCGCTTTGAACAACTCATTGTCATAAAAATTACATATAATTATAATCTATAAACAACAATAGATTATAACAACAACACAAATTTTTAAAGAGCAACACATCATAAACAACAATATATTTAATAAACAACATCACTTTCTTGTAAACAACAACACATCAAAATATAGTGGTGTAGGTACAATACCTGTATTTGTTTCCTGTAGGCCGTAGATGATGGATCGACAGGATATAGGATTATTTTGTTTCTTATTTATTTTATCCTCCCCCTCTTAGACCCATTGAATTGAACAAGGCCGCAGTTTTGCACATCCCTGTTAACCCAGGTTCAGTTAATGTGTATATTAACTATCCTATCATCATTTTTGATGCTTCTGAAGCTGTGCTTGCTGCTGTGTAATTCTGAAGATGACGACGTCCCATCGGGCGCTTGTGACAAAGTTATTTATTTTGTTACTCTATAAGCTTATCCATACCCTTACCCATCCCCTCTAAGCTTACCCATCACCCTTATCCATACTGTCAATGGGTATACTTTTTTCCCATACCCGTTACCCGTCAGGGTAGATGGGTACCCGTGGATAAAATTACCCATATTTGCAAAGCATCGCTTTGAACAACTCACTGTCATAAAAAATTACATATAATTATAATCTATAAACAACAATAGATTATAACAACAACACAAATTTTTAAAGAGCAACACATCATAAACAACAATATATTTAATAAACAACATCACTTTCTTGTAAACAACAACACATCAAAATGTAGTGGTGTAGGTACAATACCTGTATTTGTTTCCTGTAGGCCGTAGATGATGGATCGACAGGATATAGGATTATTTTGTTTCTTATTTATTTTATCCTCCCCCTCTTGACCCATTGAATTGAACAAGGCCGCAGTTTTGCACAGCCCTGTTAACCCAGGTTTAGTTAATGTGTATATTAACTATCCTGTCATCATCTTTGATGCTTCTGAAGCTGTGCTTGCTGCTGTGTAATTCTGAAGATGACGACGTCCCATCGGGCGCTTGTGACAAAGTTATTTATTTTGTTACTCTATAAGCTTATCCATACCCTTACCCATCCCCTCTAAGCTTACCCATCACCCTTACCCATACTGTCAATGGGTATACTTTTTTCCCATACCTGTTACCCGTCAGGGTAGATGGGTACCCGTGGATAAAATTACCCATATTTGCAAAGCATTGCTTTGAACAACTCATTGTCATAAAAAACTACATGTAATTATAATCTATAAACAACAATAGATTATAACAACAACACAAATTTTTAAAGAGCAACACATCATAAACAACAATATATTTAATAAACAACATCACTTTCTTGTAAACGACAACACATCAAAACATCAGCATATTGTCATATATTTTGAGTTCACAAATTCATGACAAAGTGAAGAGATAATTTGGAGTTCATATGAATTTTATATGGGTACGTGGGTATGGGTTATATGATCCCATACCCGTACCCGCTCTACCCAATGGGTATATTTATATATCCATGGATATTTTTTGTTCCATACCCTTACCCTAATAGGGTTTTAAACCCGCAGGATACGTGGGTAATGGCTACCCATTGCCATCGGGTGCTGTAGATTCATTCAGAACATTTTGGCGTAACACGTGAGGTATCCTTAGCATACGCGACACACGATGTTGCTGGGCAAGCAAAGAAACTGGCAACTTAACGCTAACACAAAAAACACAGTGCTACAACATGTAGGATAGGCAGACAGTTTAACGAATTATAGACAAACAAGATGAAGCATCAAACGTTTCAAGGCCTTAATTTACAACACACAAATGGTTACATGTACTCGGCCCTCGCCTTGGAGCAACTCTAGCAGACCCCGCATCCGTCCCCTACCCGGAAAATAACCGCCAAAATGCGGGTAGGGGCGGAAAAACCTGCCCGATCATACCCCGCATATCGCCCCGGCCCGTAAAATTTTTTAAGGGGCGCGGCAAAATCTCGGCCCCAACCCGCGAATACGCGGGTTTCCCCGTCGCAGCTGCGGTGCCCTGCATCACAGAGAAGCAGTTGGCGGGAGGGACATTTCAGCCCGCGCACATTTTCCCCACCCCCTTCCGCCGCCGACCGCCCTTGCTTCCGCCCGCCCGCAGCCAGCGATTCCGGCCAAATCTGCGGGCAGAATCGCGCCGCGGGTCCGTCCCCCACCCTCCCGCGCCGTCACGCTGCACCGACCCCCCGGATCTGGCGAGAAGAGCGGCGCCCTTGTCGCCGCCGCCGCCGGGGATCGACCACCGTCGAGCCCACCCCTCATCGCCGCCTGGGATCACCCGCCGCATCCTCCACCGGTTAGTGTGTATTTTGTGATTTTTCCAAGCGAGCGGTACAGTTGATTGACGCGCCGGTATGCATGTAGATGGATTTGAGCCCGTGCGAGAAGTTCTTGCTCACCGATTCGTCCGATTCGGACGACTCGGATGTTCAGACCATGCTTGCGAACTTTCGGCAACAGACATTAGTCATGGCACTTGCCTTCAAGGAGCACGAAGACGAGAACTGGAAGAGAAGGCGAGGATCGACCGAGGGGCGTCTTTGCATTCCTCGGAATCGTCATCTTGGGAACGAGATGTTGATGCAAGACTACTTCGCGGAGAATCCTACATATCCACCACACCTATTCCGGAGAAGGTACCGAATGCGCCGATCTCTCTTTGTCAAAATTGTTCAAGCTTGCGAAGCAAATTGCCAGTATTTTACTCAAAGAAGAAATGCTGCGGGCTTAAAGGGATTTAGTGCATATCAAAAAATCTCCGCAGCTATGCAGGTGATTGCATATGGCGTTCTGGCTAACTATGCCGATGAGTACCTTCGCATTGGTGAAGATACCACAATTGAGTCCGTGCGTAGATTTGCAAAAGTGATCATCCGTGTCTTTGGTCCCGAGTATCTTCGGGCACCCAACGAGGATGACACAAAGAAATTGATGGCATCTAATGAGAGGAGAGGTTGGCCTGGCATGCTAGGTAGCATTGATTGTATGCATTGGACATGGAAAAATTGCCCGAAGGCATGGCAAGGAATGTATTGTGGCAAGTCTCGTGATGCAACAATTGTGCTAGAGGCCGTAGCATCCGAGGATTTATGGAATTGGCATTGCTTCTTTGGTATGCCGGAACTCTCAATGATATCAATGTGTTGCAACGGTCTCATTTGTTTGCTAGGCTTGCTAGTGATGATGCTCCTGCTTGCAATTACACTATTAATGGGCATGAATACACAAAAGGGTACTATTTTTGCAGATGGTATATACCCTCTTTGGTACACATTTGTCAAGAGCATCAAAGAACCCAAAATTAAAAAACAGTGTGAATTTGCAAGGGTGCAAGAGGCAGCCCGAAAAGACATTGAAAGAGCATTCGGTGTTTTGCAATCTAGGTTTGCCATTGTCCGTGGTCCTGCTTGTTTTTGGGATAAGAAAACATGAAAAATATCATGACATGCATGCTGTGTTATCCTTCACAATATGATTCTTGAAGATGGGAGAGGAATGAACTTGGAATTCTTCTACGACAATGTGGGTAGCCGTGTCAAACCAGCTAGGGACCCTAACCTCATTAGAGCTTTTCTTCAGACATACAAGGAGATTGAAAATGCAGACACACATTTTCAACTTCAGGAGGATCTCATCGAGCACCATTGGCAAAGGGCTGGATAGTGACTCCTTTTTGTATTCATTTGTATTTGTACTCATCACAACTTTTGTATTGCATTATTTAAGATTTGAATAATTATTTGTAATGTGGATGATTGTTGTATTGTGTAGAATTTGAATAATTATTTAGTTTGCTTCCATTTGTTGTATTATGTTAGATTTGATATTTTGCGGGCCGATGAGATGCGGAAAGCAGCGGTGCAAGAGCATACACCGCAAAGCCGACCCATATAAAAACATATTTGGCGAATATATTTTTATACGGGTCCGTTTGGGGGGTCTACATCTGCGGCCGTCCTTGCCGTCCGGCAAAGGCCATTTTCCGCGAACTGCAAACGCGTTTTGCGGGCTGGCGGGATGCGGGGTCCGCTAGAGTTGCTCTTAGAAGGCCAAGTTCAGTCTCGGGAACGGAGTCATTTCTGGTTTCATGACACAAACAAAAGTTGACTCAACATAGCAGTGTTATTTCTTCTTCTGTGGCCCTGTCATGATGCTGGACGCCCTGTCGTAGCACAAGAAGAGAAGCACGGTTACCTAGGGTTTACGATAGCAGCAATCTAAATTTTAGGAAACCAAAGAAAAGCTTTTGTAAACTGGAAAATCAATGTTAGATCAGTATTTTCATCTAACAAAATCATAAGAAATTTCCATAACATAGTTTCATATTTGACCATTTGTCTCGAGCCTTGTGCTTATCCCTGGGTAATCACTGAAAAAGGAGTCCGGTTCTTGACAATAACAGTCACAATGGCATTTGTTCTTTTAAAGAAGGTGAGTTTTTTTGTCTACCCTCAGCTGACTGAGAAGCTGACTGAGAAGCTTGGTGCATAACGAGTGTTTTTTTTCAAGATGAAACAAACAAGGGGGGAAGGAAAAACTGAAGCAAGATGTTCACAGTTCACAACCTTTTCTCAGTGCTAGAAATTGAAGCAAGATGTCCACAGTTCACAAACTGAAGCAATGTTCCCTCACTTGCAGAGAAAATAGAGGAATTATGAGGTTTATGGCCTGTGACTGGCTCAAACATATCTTGTGCTCACTGCTCAATCTACGTACATGATACTTCTAACATTGGTTCAGATAGCCAAGGAAGGAAGCTGTAATTTTGAACAGGTAGCATCTTCCGTTGCATCAAAAGCATAGAAACAACTACTCCTGGCAATTTGACTGACAATATCAGCTTAGGATTTAATTAAATCTTACAGCAATGGAAGATGAGAGATGGAAACCGCGTGACGTTCGGCAGGAAGAAGAACAAGAACCCTCCACGCCATGCGTTCCTGACACAAATTCTTCCCAGCAGCACTTCAATCCTTATCCGTTCCAATCCACGCGCCTATCACTCTGCTCCATTTCTCTCTAGCGACGTTGGACTGCAGGGCTCGCTCGAGTGGAGCTCCATCGAGGTTGTGCCAGGCCGGCAGCCGGGGATGGTGGACACGGTGAGCATGTAGTCTGGCCTCCTCCCCCAGCCACAAAGCATCTTCAGCGTGGAGGCGTGGCGAGTGCGGCGGAGGGCGAGGAGCACACCATGCCTTTGATGTTCAGGAGAAATTTCGTGAAACAACAACACTAGCTAGTATACATCTATGGTTGGATTGGAGCAGAGGGAGACACGGGAGGCAGGTCGGGTAGAGGTACAAGAGTAAGAGGTGAGAAAGATGGGGATGAAACTTTTGATGTTGGCCATGATGCTTCTCCTTCTCGGGGTCAATTAGTCCTTTGTTCAGCACCCAAGCACAAAAGGGCTCAACAAAATAGCAACTCTCTTGTGGTCCCTTGACTTGACGACGTCTCTTGTGGGTTGTGTTCCCAACGCACAAAGCAAATTTGCCTATTGTGAAAGTGCCCTCGATTTACAAAGCGTTTGACTAAATATGAAGAATTTTTTCCTCTAACTCTAGGTTAACCTATTATGAGAGTATACTGAAGATGTGTTGATGGTTTGAGTAGTATAGCTTTGAGATGCAATTGCCATCTAATCTACTAATACTACCCTAGCATATATATAGGGTAGCCTACCAATGGCTACAAACCACAATGCCTCGATATCATTTTCTTAAAGAAACAGATCCAGGGAGCTTGTGATTGACCTAGCATCATCGGCCTACCATGTCCGTTGGTTAGTTTTTACTCCGACATCCACATCTGATCTTGCCACCGTGAATTGCATGTTTCGCTGTTGGCTAACCACCGACTCCAGTTAGCCATGTTAATTAGTCCTTTAGTCAACACTGTAACCACATGCATTTCTGTCCCAAATTATACTCAAACAGTGTCTTGAATCGGAAGGATCATTAGTTAGCTAACGGTAATTACTCCTCTAATCAAACTTTGTAATTAGGTAGGGCCATTTTAGTCCCAAGTTATACTCAAATCAATGCCCAGAATTGGAAAAATCCTTATAATTAGCCTATGGTACCCCAGAAAAAAATTATACTCTAACAAAAAATTGTAACTAGGGGATTTTCGGTCCAAATTATACTCAAACCACCATCAAAAGGGGATGCATGGGAGTAACACATATCATAATTCATGTGGTGACTTAGCAGGTGAAAACCACCGTTCAGTGCAAATCTGAAACTTTCCCACATAACCACTGGATCTCAAAAGGATAGATTAGATAAGAGGTGGGATACATTTTATAATCTGGACATAGAACTTCATCTTTTACCACCTTCCGTTGGACCTAACCACCGTGGAGCTCACTGGAGATCCAACGTCCTTGACGGTGGGCTCGAGAGAGTATCGACAACTGGATCTTGTTCATCCCAAGCCATGAGAAAACTCCAGATTTCCTCCCCTAAGATGTAACCCAAGGTCTTTGGCACCTGATCTGCCATGATGCCTGAAGCGGAGACAAGAGCATCGCCGCGTCGTATGAGTCGGGCGTCTGCTCTCTCTCATAAACAAACAAGATGAAGCATCAAACGTTTCAAGGCCTTAATTTACAGCACACAAATTATTACATGTACCCGGCCCTCGCCTTAGAGGGCCAAGTTCAGTCCCGGGAACGGAGTCGTATCTGGTTTCATGACACAAACAAAAGTTGACTCAGCATAGCAGTGTTATTTCTTCTTCTGTGGCCCTGTCATGATGCTGGCCGCCCTGTCGTAGCACAAGAAGAGAACCACGGTTATCTAGGGTTTACGATAGCAGAAATCTAAAATTTAGGAAACCAAAGAAAAGCTTTTGTAAACTGGAAAATCAGTGTCAGATCAGTATTTTCATCTAACTAAATCATAAGAAATTTCCATAAAACAATTTCATATTTGACCATTTGTCTCGAGCCTTGTGCTTATCCCTGGGTAATCACTGAAAAAGGAGTCCGGTTCTTGACAATAACAGTCACAATGGAATTTGTTCTTTTAAAGAAGGTGAGGTTTTTTGTCTACCCTCAGCTGACTGAGAAGCTGACTGGGAAGCTTGGTGCATGACGGGTGTTTTTTTCATGATGAAACAACAAGGGGGAAGGAAAAACTGAAGCAAGATGTTCACAGTTCACAACCTTTTCTTAGTGCTAGAAACTGAAGCAAGATGTCCACAGTTCACAAACTGAAGCAAGGTTCCCTCACTTGTAGAGAAAACAGAGGAATTATGAGGTTTGTGGCCTCTGACTGGCTCAAACATATCTTGTGCTCACTGCTCAATCTACGTACATGATACTTCTAACATTGGTTCAGATAGCCAAGGAAGGAAGCTCTAATTTTGTACAGGTAGCATCTTTAGTTGCATCAGAAGCATAGAAACAACTACTCGTGGCAATTTGACTCATAATACCAGCTTAGAATTTAATTAAATCTTATAGCATTGGAAGATGAGAGATGGAAACCGCGTGACGTTCGGCAGGAACAAAAACAAGAACCCTCCACGCATTCCTAACACAATTCTTCCCGGCAGCACTTCAATCCTTATCCGTTCCAATCCACGCGCCTATCACAGTCTGCTCTCTTTCTCTAAAAGCGATGTGGAGCTCCGGCGAGGTTGTGCCAAGCCGGCAGCCCGGGATGATGGACAAGGTGAGCATGTAGTCTGGCCTCCTCCCCCAGCCACAAAGCATCTTCAGCATGGAGGCATGGCGAGTGCGGCGGAGGGCGAGGAGCACACCATGCCTTTGATGTTCAGGAGAAATTTTGTGAAACAACAACACTAGCTAGTATACATCTATGGTTGGATTTTTAGCAGAGGGAGACATGGGAGGTAGGTCGGGTAGAGGTACAAGAGTAAGAGGTGAGAAAGATGGGGATGAAACTTTTGATGTTGGACATGATGCTTCTCCTTCTCGGGGTCAATTAGTCCTTTGTTCAGCACCCAAGCACAAAAGGGCTCAACAAAATAGCAACTCTCTTGTGGTCCCTTGACTTGACGACGTCTCTTGTGGGTTGTGTTCCCAACACACAAAGCAAATTTGCCTATTGTGAAAGCGCCCTCGATTTACAAAGCGTTTGACTAAATATGAAGAATTTTTTCCTCTAACTCTAGGTTAACCTATTATGAGAGTATACTGAAGATGTGTTGATGGTTTGAGTAGTATAGCTTTGAGATGCAATTGCCATCTAATCTACTAATACTACCCTAGCATATATATAGGGTAGCCTACCAATGGCTACAAACCACAATGCCTTGACATCATTTTCTTAAAGAAGCAGATCCAGGGAGCTTATGATCGACCTAGCATCATCGACCTAGCATATCCGTTGGTTAGTTTGCACTCCGACATCCACATCTGATCTTGCCACCGTGAATTGCATGTTTCGCTGTTGGCTAACCACCGGCTCCAGTTAGCCATGTTAATTAGTCCTCTAGTCAACACTGTAACCACATGAATTTCAGTCCCAAATTATACTCAAACAGTGTCTTGAATCGGAAGGATCATTAGTTAGCTAACGGTAATTACTCCTCTAATCAAACTTTGTAATTAGCTAGGGCCATTTTAGTCCCAAATTATACTCAAATCAATGCCCAGAATTGGAAAAATCCTATAATTAGCCTATGGTACCCCACAAAAAAATTATACTCTAATAAAAAATTGTAACTAGGGGCTTTTCGGTCCAAATTATACACAAACCACCATCAAAAGGGGATGCATGAGAGTAACACATATCATAATTCACGTGGTGACTTAGCAGGTGAAAACCACCGTTCAGTGCGAATCTGAAACTTTCCCACATAACCACCGGATCTCAAAAGGATAGATTAGATAAGAGGTGGGATACATTTTATAATCTGGACATAGAACTTCATATTTTACCACTTTCCGTTGGACCTAACCACCGTGGAGCTCACCGGAGATCCAGCGTCCTTGACGGTGGGCTCGAGAGAGTATCGACAACTGGATCTTGTTCATCCCACCCCATGAGAGAACTCCAGATTTCCTCCCCCAAGATGTAACCCAAGGTCTTTGGCACCTGATCTGCCATGATGCCTGAAGCAGAGACAAGAGCATCGCCGGGTGGTAAGAGTCGGGCGTCTGCTCTCTCTCATAGACAAACAAGATGAAGCATCAAATGTTTCAAGGCCTTAATTTACAGCACACAAATTATTACATGTACCCGGCCCTCGCCTTAGAGGGCCAAGTTCAGTCCCGGGAACGGACTCGTATCTGGTTTCATGACACAAACAAAAGTTGACTCAGCATCGCCGTGTTATTTCTTCTTCTGTGGCCCTGTCATGATGCTGGCCGCCCTGTCGTAGCACAAGAAGAGAACCACAGTTATCTAGGGTTTACGATAGCAGAAATCTAAATTTTAGGAAACCAAAGAAAAGCTTTTGTAAACTGGAAAATCAGTGTCAGATCAGTATTTTCATCTAACTAAATCATAAGAAATTTCCATAACACAGTTTCATATTTGACCATTTGTCTCGAGCCTTGTGCTTATCCCTGGGTAATCACTGAAAAAGGAGTCCGGTTCTTGACAATAACAGTCACAATGGCATTTGTTCTTTTGAAGAAGGTGAGTTTTTTGTCTACCCTCAGCTGACTGAGAAGGTTGGTGCATAACGAGTGTTTTTTTCAAGATGAAACAAACAAGGGGGGAAGGAAAAACTGAAGCAAGATGTTCACAGTTCACAACCTTTTCTTAGTGCTAGAAACTGAAGCAAGATGTCCAGAGTTCACAAACTGAAGCAAGGTTCCCTCACTTGCAGAGAAAACAGAGGAATTATGAGGTTTATGGCCTGTGACTGGCTCAAACATATCTTGTGCTCACTGCTCAATCTACATACATGATACTTCTAACACTGGTTCAGATAGCCAAGGAAGGAAGCTGTAATTTTGTACAGGTAGCATCTTCCGTTGCATTAGAAGCATAGAAACAACTACTCGTGGCAATTTGACTGACAATACTGGCTTAGAATTTAATTAACTTACAACAATGGTAGATGAGAGATGGAAACCGCGTGACGTTCGGCAAGAAGAAAAACAAGAACCCTCCACGCGTTCCTGACACAAATTCTTCCCGACAGCACTTCAATCCTTATCCGTTCCAATCCACGCGCCTATCACACTCTGCTCTCTTTCTCTCTAGCGATGTTGGACTGCAGGGCTCGCTCGAGTGGAGCTCCGGCGAGGTTGTGCCAAGCCGACAGCCCGGGATGGTGGACACGGTGATCATGTAGTCTGGCCTCCTCTCCCAGCCACAGAGCATCTTCAGCGTGGAGGCGTGGCGAGTGCGAGGGAGGGCGAGGAGCACACCATGCCTTTCATGTTCAGGAGAAATTTTGTGAAACAACAACACTAGCTAGTATACACCTATGGTTGGATTGGAGCAGAGGGAGAAACGGGAGGCAGGTCGGGTAGAGGTACAAGAGTAAGAGGTGAGAAAGATGGGGATGAAACTTTTGATGTTGGACATGATGCTTCTCCTTCTCGGGGTCAATTAGTCCTTTGTTTAGCACCCAAGCACAAATGGGCTCAACAAAATAGCAACTCTCTTGTGGTCCCTTGACTTGACGACGTCTCTTGTGGGTTGTGTGTTGGGGAACGTAGTAATTTCAAAAAATTTCCTACGCACACGCAAGATCATGGTGATGATATAGCAACGAGAGGGGAGAGTGTTCGTCCACGTACCCTCGTAGACCGTAAGCGGAAGCGTTAGCACAGCGCGGTTGATGTAGTCGTACGTCTTCACGATCCAACCGATCCAAGCACCGAACGTACGGGGCCTCCGAGTTCAGCACACGTTTAGCTCGATGACGATCTCCGGCCCTCCAATCCAGCAAAGGCTCCGGAGATGAGTTCCGTCAGCACGATGGCGTGGTGACGATGATGATGTTCTACCGGCGCAGGGTTTTGCCTAAACTCCGCAACCATATGACCGAGGTGGAATATGGTGGAAGGGGGCACCGCACACGGCTAAGGAACGATCCGTAGATCAACTTGTGTGTCATGGGGTGCCCCCCTGCCCCCGTATATAAAGGAGCAAGGGGGAGGAGGCGGCCGGCCAAGGGAGGGCGCGCCAGGGAGGAGTCCTACTCCCATCGGGAGTAGGATTCCCTCCTTTCCTAGTCCAACTAGGAGACCTTCCATGTAGTAGGAGTAGGAGAGAAGGAAAGGGAAGAGAGAAGGGAAGGAAGGAGGGGGTGCGGCCCCTCCCCCTAGTCCAATTCGGACTAGGCCTTGGGGGGGCGCGCGGCCTGCCCTAGGCATCCCCTCTCTCTTTCCCGTATGGCCCAATAAGGCCCAATACTTCTCCCCGGCGAATTCCCGTAACTCTCCGGTACTCCGATAAATACCCGAATCACTCGGAACCTTTCCGAAGTCCGAATATAGTCGTCCAATATATCGATCTTTACGTCTCGACCATTTTGAGACTCCTCGTCATGTCCCCGATCTCATCTGGGACTCCGAACTCCTTCGGTACATCAAAACTCATAAACTCATAATAAAACTGTCATCGAAACCTTAAGCGTGCGGACCCTACGGGTTCGAGAACTATGTAGACATGACCGAAACACGCTTCCGGTCAATAACCAATAGCGGGGACCTGGATGCCCATATTGGCTCCCACATATTCTACGAAGATCTTTATCGGTCAAACCGCATAACAACATACGTTGTTCCCTTTGTCATCGGTATGTTACTTGCCCGAGATTCGATCGTCGGTATCTCAATACCTAGTTCAATCTCGTTACCGGCAAGTCTCTTTACTCGTTCCGTAATACATCATCCCGCAACTAACTCATTAGTTACAATGCTTGCAAGGCTTAAGTTATGTGCATTACCGAGAGGGCCCAGAGATACCTCTCCGACAATCGGAGTGACAAAACCTAATCTCGAAATACGCCAACCCAACATGTACCTTTGGAGACACTTGTAGTACTCCTTTATAATCACCCAGTTACGTTGTGACGTTTGGTAGCACCCAAAGTGTTCCTCCAGTAAACGGGAGTTGCATAATCTCATAGTTACAGGAACATGTATAAGTCATGAAGAAAGAAATAGCAACATACTAAACAATCAAGTGCTAGGCTAACGGAATGGGTCATGTCAATCGCATCATTCTCCTAATGATGTGATCCCGTTAATCAAATGACTACTCTTTTATCCATGGCTAGGAAACATAACCATCTTTGATAAACGAGCTAGTCAAGTAGAGGCATACTAGTGACGTTATGTTTGTCTATGTATTCACACATGTATTATGTTTCCGGTTAATACAATTCTAGCATGAATAATAAAAATTTATCATGATATAAGGAAATAAATAATAACTTTATTATTGCCTCTAGGGCATATTTCCTTCAGTCTCCCACTTGCACTAGAGTCAATAATCTAGTTCACATCGCCATGTGATTTAACACCAATATTCATATCTGTATATGATTAACACCCATAGTTCACATCATCATGTGACCAACACCCAAAGGGTTTACTAGAGTCAATAATCTAGTTCACATCGCTATGTGATTAATACCCAAAGAGTACTAAGGTGTGATCATGTTTTGCTTGTGAGAGAAGCTTAGTCAATGGGTCTATCACATTCAGAGCCGTATGTATTTTGCAAATATTCTATGTCTACAACGCTCTGCATGGAGCTACTCTAGCTAATTGCTCCCACTTTCAATATGTATCCAGATTGAGACTTAGAGTCATCTGGATCGGTGTGAAAACTTGCATCGTTGTAACTTTTTACGACGGGCTCTTCTATCACCTCCATAATCGAGAAACATCTCCTTAGTTTTCACTAAGGATATTCTTGACCGCTGTCTAGTGATCTACTCTTAGATCAAAATTGTATTCCTTTGTCAAACTCAGAGCAAGGTATACAATAGGTCTGGTTCACAGCATAGCATACTTTATAGAACCTATGACTGAGGCATAGGGAATGACTTTTCATTCTTTTTCTATTTTCTGCTATGGTCGGGTCTTGAGTCTTACTCAACTTCACACCTTTGCATCACAGGCAAGAACTCTTTCTTTGACTGTTCCATTTTGAACTATTTCAAAATCTTGTCAAGGTATGTACTCATTGAAAATCTTATCAAGCATCTTGATCTATCTCAATAGATCTTGATGCTCAATATGTAAGTAGCTTCACCGAGGTCTTTCTTTGAAAAACTCTTATTCAAGTATCCTTTCATGCTTTGCAGAATAATTCTACATTATTTCCGATCAACAATATGTCATTTACATATACTTATCAGAAATTCTGTAGTGCTCCTACTCACTTTCTTGTAAATACTGGCTTCACCGTAAGTCTGTACAAAACAATATGCTTTGATCAACATATCAAAGCGTATATTCCAACTCTGAGATGCTTGCACCAGTCCATAGATGGATCGCTGGAGCTTGCACATTTTGTTAACACCTTTAGGATTGACAAAACCTTCTGGTTGCATCATATACAACTCTTCTTTAAGAAAACCATTAAGGAATGCAGTTTTGACATCCATTTGCCAGATTTCATAAATTGTGGCAATTGCTAACATGATTCGGACAGACTTAAGCATCGCTACAGTTGAGAAAATCTCATTGTAGTCAACACCTTGAACTTGTCAAAAACCTTTTTGCGACAAGTCGAGCTTTGTAGATAGTAACACTACTATCAGCATCTGTCTTCCTCTTGAAGATCCATTTATACAATATGGCTTGCCGATCATCGGTCAACTCCACCAAAGTCCACACTTTGTTCTCATACATGGATCCAATCTCAGATTTCATGGCCTCAAGCCATTTCGCGGAATCTGGGATCATCATCGCTTCCTCATAGTTCGTAGGTTTATCATGGTCTAGTAACATGACTTCTAGAACAGGATTACCGTACCACTCTGGTGCGGATCTTACTCTGGTAGACCTACGAGGTTCAGTAGAAACTTGATCTGAAGTTTTATGATCAATATCATTAGCTTCCTCACTAATTGGTGTAGTTTCACAATAACCGGTTCTTGTGATGGACTACTTTCCAATAAGGGAGCAGGTACTGTTACCTCATCAAGTTCTACTTTCCTCCCACTCACTTCTTTCGAGAGAAACTCCTTCTCTAGAAAGGATCCGAATATAGCAACGAATATCTTGCCTTCGGATTTGTGATAGAAGGTGTACCCAATAGTTTTCTTTGGGTATTCTATGAAGACGCACTTCTCCGATTTGGGTTTGAGCTTATCAGGATGAAACTTTTTCACATAAGCATCGTAGCCCCAAACTTTAAGAAACGACAACTTGGGTTTCTTGCTAAACCACAGTTCATATAGTGTCGTCTCAACGGATTTAGATGGTGCCCTTTTAACGTGAATGCAGCTGTCTCTAATGCATAACCCCAAAACGACAATGGTAAATCAGTAAGAAACATCATAGATCGCACTATATCCAATAAAGTACGATTACGACGTTCGGACACACCATAATGTTGTGGTGTTCCAGGTGGCGTGAACTATGAAACTATTTCACACTGTTTTAGTTGAAGATCAAACTCGTAACTCAAATATTCGTCTCCGCGATCAGATCGCAGAAACTTTATTTTCTTGTTACGATGATTTTTCCACTTCACTCTGAAATTCTTTGAACCTTTCAACTATTTCAGACTTATGTTTTCATCAAGTAGATATACCCATATCTGCTCAAATCATCTTGTGAAGGTCAGAAAATAACGATACTTGCCACGAGCATCAACACTCATTGGATCGCATACATCGGTATGTATTATTTCCAATAAGTCAGTAGCTCGTTCCACTGTTCCGGAGAACGGAGTTTTAGTCATCTTGCCCAAAAGGCACGGTTCGCAAGCATCAAATGATTCATAACCAAGTGATTCCGAAAATCCATCTTTATGGAGTTTCTTCATGCGCTTTACACCGATATGACCCAAACGGCAGTGCCACAAATAAGTTGCACTATCATTATTAACTTTGCATCTTTTGGCGTCAATTTTATGAATATGTGTATCACTACAATCGAGATCCAACAAACTATTTTCATTGGTGTATGACCATTGAAGGTTTTATTCATGTAAACAGAACAACAATTATTCTCTGACTTTAAATGAATAACCGTATTGCAATAAACATGATCAAATCATATTCATGCTCAACGCAAACGCCAAATAACATTTATTTAGGTTTAACACTAATCCCGAAAGTATAGGGAGTGTGCGATGATGATCATATCAATCTTGGAACTACTTCCAACACTCATCGTCACTTCCCCTTCAACTAGTCTCTGTTTATTCTGTAACTCCTGTTTCGAGTTACTAATCTTAGCAACCGAACAAGTATCAAATACTCAGGGGCTACTATAAACACTAGTAAGGCTCACATCAATAATCTGTATATCAAATATACCCTTGTTCACTTTGCCATCCTTCTGTATCCACCAAATATTCAGGGCATTTCTGCTTCCAATGACCATTTCCTTTGCAGTGTAAGCACTCAGTTTTAGGCTTTGGTCTAGCTTTGGTCTTCTTCACGGGAGTGACAACTTGTTTGCCATTCTACTTGAAGTTTCCCTTTCTTTCCCTTTGCCCTTTTCTTGAAACTAGTGGTCTTGTCAATCATCAACACTTGATGCTCTTTCTTGATTTCTACCTTCGTCGATTTCAACATCACGAAGAGCTCAGGAATCGTTTTCGTCATCCCTTGCATACTATAGTTCATCACGAGGTTCTAGTAACTTTAGTGACGGTGACTAGAGAATTCTGTCAATCACTATCTTATCTGGAAGATTAACTCCCACTTGATTCAAGTGATTGAAGTACCCAGACAATCTGAGCACATGCTCACTAGTTGAGCGATTCTCCTCCATCTTTTAGCTATAGAACTTGTTGGAGACTTCATATCTCTCAACTCGGGTATTTGCTGGAAATATTAACTTCAACTCCTGGAACATCTCATATGGTCCATGACGTTCAAAACGTCTTTGAAGTCCCGATTCTAAGCCGTTAAGCATGGTGCACTAAACTATCAAGTAGTCATCATATTGAGCTAGCCAGACGTTCATAACGTCTGCATCTGCTCCTGCAATAGGTTTGTCACCTAGCGGTGCATTAAGGACATAATTCTTCTGTGCAGCAATGAGGATAAACCTCAGATCACGGATCCAATCCGCATCATTGCTACTAACATTTTTCAACACAATTTTCTCTAGGAACATATCAAAATAAACATATGAAAGCAACAACGCGAGCTATTGATCTACAACATAATTTGCAAAATACTGCCAGGACTAGGTTCATGATAAATTAAAGTTCAATTAATCATATTACTTAAGAACTCCCACTTAGATAGACATCCCTCTAATCTTCTAAGTGATCACGTGATCCAAATCAACTAAACCATGTCCGATCATCACGTGAGATGGAGTAGTTTCAATGGTGAACATCACTATGTTGATCATATCTACTATATGATTCACGCTCGACCTTTCGGTCTCCGTGTTCCGAGGCCATATCTGTATATGCTAGGCTCGTCAAGTTTAACCTGAGTATTCCGCGTGTGCAACTGTTTTGCACCCGTTGTATTTGAACATAGAGCCTATCACACCCGACCATCACATGGTGTCTCAGCACGAAGAACTTTTGCAACGGTGCATACTCAGGGAGAACACTTCTTGATAATTAGTGAGATATTATCTTAAAATGCTACCGTCAAACAAAACAGAATAAGATGTATAACAGATAAACATCATATGCAATCAAAATATGTGACATGATATGGCCATGATCATCTTGCGCCTTTGATCTCCATCTCCAAAGTACTGTCATGATCTCTATCGTCACCGGCACGACACCATGATCTTCATCATCTTGATCTATATCAATGTGTCGTCACATGGTCGTCTCGCCAACTATTGCTCTTGCAACTATTGCTATCGCATAGCGATAATGTAAAGCAAATATTTGGTACTTGCATCTTTATGCAACAAAGAGACAACCATAGGGCTTCTGCCAGTTTCCGATAACTTCAACAAAACATGATCATCTCATACAACAACTTATATCTCATCACGTCTTGACCATATCACAACATGCCCTGCAAAAATAAGTTAGACGTCCTCTACTTTGTTGTTGCAAGTTTTACGTGGCTGCTACGGGCTGAGCAAGAACCGTTCTTACCTACGCATCAAAACCACAACGATAGTTCGTCAAGTTGGTGCTGTTTTAACCTTCGCAAGGACCGGGCGTAGCCATACTCGGTTCAACTAAAGTTGGAGAAACTGACACCCTCTAGTCACCTGTGTGCAAAGCACAGCGGTAAAACTAGTCTCGCGTAAGCGTACGCGTAATGTCGGTCCGGGCCGCTTCATCCAACAATACCGCTGAACCAAAGTATGACATGCTGGTAAGCAGTATGACTTGTATCTCCCACAACTCACTTGTGTTCTACTCGTGCATATAACATCAATGCATAAAACCTAGGCTCAGATGCCACTGTTGGGGAACGTAGTAATTTTAAAAAAATTCCTACGCACACGCAAGATCATGGTGATGATATAGCAACAAGAGGGGAGAGTGTTCGTCCACGTACCCTCGTAGACCGTAAGCGGAAGCGTTAGCACAACGCGGTTGATGTAGTCGTACGTCTTCACGATCCGACCGATCCAAGCACCGAACGTACGGGGCCTCCGAGTTCAGCACACGTTCAGCTCGATGACGATCTCCGGCCCTCTGATCCAGCAAAGGCTCCGGAGATGAGTTCCGTCAGCACGACGGTGTGGTGACGATGATGATGTTCTACCGGCGCAGGGTTTCGCCTAAACTCCACGACGATATGACCGAGGTGGAATATGGTGGAAGGGGGCACCGCACACGGCTAAGGAACGATCCGTAGATCAACTTGTGTGTCATGGGGTGCCCCCCTGCCCCCGTATATAAAGGAGCAAGGGGGAGGAGGCGGCCGGCCAAGGGAGGGCGCGCCAGGGAGGAGTCCTACTCCCACCGGGAGTAGGATTCCCTCCTTTCCTAGTCCAACTAGGAGACCTTCCATGTAGTAGGAGTAGGAGAGAAGGAAAGGGAAGAGAGAAGGGAAGGAAGGAGGGGGTGCGGCCCCTCCCCCTAGTCCAATTCGGACTAGGCCTTGGGGGGGCGCGTGGCCTGCCCTAGGCAGCCCCTCTCTCTTTCCCGTATGGCCCAATAAGGCCCAATACTTCTCCCCGGCGAATTCCCGTAACTCTCCGGTACTCCGATAAATACACGAATCTCTCGGAACCTTTCCGAAGTCCGAATATAGTCGTCCAATATATCGATCTTTACGTCTCGACCATTTTGAGACTCCTCGTCATGTCCCCGATCTGAGCCGGGACTCCGAACTCCTTCGGTACATCAAAACTCATAAACTCATAATAAAACTGTCATCGAAACCTTAAGCGTGCGGACCCTACGGGTTCGAGAACTATGTAGACATGACCGAAACACGTTTCCGGTCAATAACCAATAGCGGGACCTGGATGCCTATATTGGCTCCCACATATTCTACGAAGATCTTTATCGGTCAAACCGCATAACAACATACGTTGTTCCCTTTTTCATCGGTATGTTACTTGCCCGAGATTCGATCGTCGGTATCTCAATACCTAGTTCAATCTCGTTACCGGCAAGCCTCTTTACTCGTTCCGTAATACATCATCCCGCAACTAACTCATTAGTTACAATGCTTGCAAGGCTTAAGTGATGTGCATTACCGAGAGGGCCCAGAGATACCTCTCCGACAATCGGAGTGACAAAACCTAATCTCGAAATACGCCAACCCAGCATGTACCTTTGGAGACACCTGTAGTACTCCTTTATAATCACCCAGTTACGTTGTGACGTTTGGTAGCACCCAAAGTGTTCCTCCGGTAAACGGGAGTTGCATAATCTCATAGTTACAGGAACATGTATAAGTCATGAAGAAAGCAATAGCAACATACTAAACGATCAAGTGCTAGGCTAACGGAATGGGTCATGTCAATCACATCATTCTCCTAATGATGTGATCCCGTTAATCAAATGACAACTCTTTTGTCCATGGCTAGGAAACATAATCATCTTTGATAAACGAGCTAGTCAAGTAGAGGCATACTAGTGACGTTATGTTTGTCTATGTATTCACACATGTATTATGTTTCTGGTTAATACAATTCTAGCATGAATAATAAACATTTATCATGATATAAGGAAATAAATAATAACTTTATTATTGCCTCTAGGGAATATTTCCTTCATTGTGTTCCCAACACACAAAGCAAATTTGCCTATTGTGAAAGCACCCTCGATTTACAAAGCGTTTGACTAAATATGAAGAATTGTTTTCTCTAACTCTAGGTTAACCTATTATGAGAGTATACTGAAGATGTGTTGATGGTTTGAGTAGTATAGCTTTGAGATGCAATTGCCATCTAATCTACTAATACTACCCTAGCATATATATAGGGGTAGCCTACCAATGGCTACAAACCACAATGCCTCGACATCATTTTCTTAAAGAAGCATATCCAGGGAGCTTATGATCGACCTAGCATCATCGACCTAGCATGTCCATTGGTTAGTTTGTACTCCGATATCCACATCTGATCTTGCCACCGTGAATTGCATGTTTCGCTGTTGGCTAACCACCGGCTCCAGTTAGCCATGTTAATTAGTCCTCTAGACAACACTGTAACCACATAAATTTCAGTCCCAAATTATACTCAAACAGTGTCTTGAATCAGAAGGATCATTAGTGAGCTAAGGGTAATTACTCCTCTAATCAAACTTTGTAATTAGCTAGGGCCATTTCAGTCCCAAATTATACTCAAATCAATGCCCAGAATTAGAAAAATCCTATAATTAGCCTATGGTACCCCACAAAAAAATTATACTCTAACAAAAAATTGTAACTTGGGGCTTTTCGGTCCAAATTATACTCAAACCACCATCAAAAGGGGATGCATGGGAGTAACACATATCATAATTCACGTGGTGACTTAGCAGGTGAAAACCACCGTTCAGTGCAAATCTAAGACTTTCCCACATAACCACCGGATCTCAAAAGGATAGATTAGATAAGAGGTGGGATACATTTTATAATCTGGACATAGAACTTCATATTTTACCACCTTCCGTTGGACCTAACCACCGTGGAGCTCACCGGAGATCCAGCGTCCTTGACGGTGGGCTCGAGAGAGTATCGACAACAGGATCTTGTTCATCCCACCCCATGAGAAAACTCTAGATTTCCTTCCCCAAGATGTAACCCAAGGTCTTTGGCACCTGATCTGCCATGATGCCTGAAGCGGAGACAAGAGCATCGCCGGGTGGTATGAGTCGGGCGTCTGCTCTCTCTCATAGACAAACAAGATGAAGCATCAAACGTTTCAAGGCCTTAATTTACAGCACACAAATTATTACATGTACTCGGCCCTCACCTTAGAGGGCCAAGTTCAGTCCCGGGAACGGAGTCGTATCTGGTTTCATGACACAAACAAAAGTTGACTCAGCATAGCAGTGTTATTTCTTCTTCTGTGGCCCTGTCATGATGCTGGCCGCCCTGTCGTAGCACAAGAAGAGAACCACGGTTATCTAGGGTTTACGATAGCAGCAATCTAAATTTTAGGAAACCAAAGAAAAGCTTTTGTAAAGTGGAAAATCAGTGTCAGATCAGTATTTTCATACTAAATCATAAGGAATTTCCATAACACAGTTTCATATTTGACCATTTGTCTCGAGCCTTGTGCTTATCCCTGGGTAATCATTGAAAAAGGAGTCCGGTTCTTGACAATAACAGTCACAATGGCATTTGTTCTTCTAAAGAAGGTGAGTTTTTTTGTCTACCCACAGTTGACTAAGAAGCTGACTGAGAAGCTTGGTGCATAACGAGTGTTTTTTTCAAGATGAAACAAACAAGGGGGGAAGGAAAAACTGAAGCAAGTTGTTCACAGTTCACAACCTTTTCTTAGTGCTAGAAACTGAAGCAAGATGTCCACAGTTCACAAACTGAAGCAAGGTTCCCTCACTTGCAGAGAAAATAGAGGAATTATGAGGTTTATGGCCTGTGACTGGCTCAAACATATCTTGTGCTCACTGCTCAATATACGTACATGATACTTCTAACATTGGTTCAGATAGCCAAGGAAGGAAGCCGTAATTTTGTACAAGTAGCATCTTCCGTTGCATCAGAAGCATAGAAACAACTACTCGTGGCAATTTGACTGACAATATCAGCTTAGAATTTAATTAAATCTTACAGCAATGGAAGATGAGAGATGGAAACCGCGTGACGTTCGGCAGGAAGAAAAACTAGAACCCTCCACGCGTTCCTGACACAAATTCTTCCCGGCAGCACTTTAATCCTTATCTGTTCCAATCCACGCGCCTATCACTCTGCTCTCTTTCTCTCTAGCGATGTTGGACTGCAGGGCTCACTCAAGTGGAGCTCCGGCGATGTTGTGCCAAGCCGGCAGCCGGGGATGGTGGACACGGTGAGCATGTAGTCTGGCCTCCTCCCCCATCCATAGATCATCTTCAGCGTGGAGGCGTGGCGAGTGCGGCGGAGGGCGAGGAGCACACCATGCCTTTGATGTTCAGGAGAAATTTCGTGAAACAACAACACTAGCTAGTGTACATCTATGGTTGGATTGGAGCAGAGGGAGACACGGGAGGCAGGTTGGGTAGAGGTACAAGAGTAAGAGGTGAGAAAGATGGGGATGAAACTTTTGATGTTGGACATGATGCTTCTCCTTCTCGGGGTCAATGAGTCCTTTGTTCAGCACCCAAGCACAAATGGGCTCAACAAAATAGCAACTCTCTTGTGGTCCCTTGACTTGACGACGTCTCTTGTGGGTTGAGTTCCCAACACACAAAGCAAATTTGCCTATTGTGATAGCGCCCTCGATTTACAAAGCGTTTGACTAAATATGAAGAATATTTTCCTCTAACTCTAGGTTAACCTATTATGAGAGTATACTGAAGATGTGTTGATGGTTTGAGTACTATAGGTTTGAGATGCAATTGCCATCTAATCTACTAATACTACCCTAGCATATATATAGGGTAGCCTACCAATGGCTACAAACCACAATGCCTCAACATCATTTTCTTAAAGAAGCAGATCCAGGGAGCTTATGATCGACCTAGCATCATCGACCTAGCATGTCCGTTGGTTAGTTTGTACTCCGACATCCACATCTGATCTTGCCACCGAGAATTGCATGTTTCGCTGTTGGCTAACCACCGGCTCCAGTTAGCCATGTTAATTAGTCCTCTAGTCAACACTGTAACCACATGCATTTCAGTCCCAAATTATACTCGAACAGTGTCTTGAATCGGAAGGATCATTAGTTAGCTAACGGTAATTACTCCTCTAATCAAACTTTGTAATTAGCTAGGGCCATTTCAGTCCCAAATTATACTCAAATCGATGCCCAAAATTGGAAAAATCCTTATAATTAGCGTATGGTACCCCACAAAAAAATTATACTCTAATAAAAATTGTAACTAGGGGCTTTTCGGTCCAAATTATACTCAAACCACCGTCAAAAGGGGATGCATGGGAGTAACACATATCATAATTCATGTGGTGACTTAGCAGGTGAAAACCACCATTCAGTGCAAATCTGAAACTTTCCCACATAACCACCGGATCTCAAATGGATAGATTAGATAAGAGATGGGATACATTTTATAATTTGGACATAGAACTTCATCTTTTACCACCTTCCATTGGACCTAACCACCGTGGAGCTCACCGGAGATCCAGCGTCCTTGACGGTGGGCCGGAGAGAGTATCGACAACTGGATCTTGTTCATTCCACCCCATGAGAAAACTCCAGATTTCCTCCCCCAAGATGTAACCCAAGGTCTTTGGCACGTGATCTGCCATGATGCCTGAAGCGGAGACAAGAGCATTGCCGGGTGGTATGAGTCGGGCGTCTGCTCTCTCTCATAGACAAACAAGATGAAGCATCAAACGTTTCAAGGCCTTAATTTACAGCACACAAATTATTACATGTACTCGGCCCTCGCCTTAGAGGGCCAAGTTCTGTCCCGGGAACGGAGCCGTATCTGGTTTCATGACACAAAAAAAAGTTGACTCAGCATAGCAGTGTTATTTCTTCTTCTGTGGCCCTGTCATGATGCTGGCCGCCCTGTCGTAGCACAAGATGAGAACCACGGTTATCTAGGGTTTACGATAGCAGCAATCTAAATTTTAGGAAACCAAAGAAAAGCTTTTGTAAACTGGAAAATCAGTGTCAGATCAGTATTTTCATCTAACTAAATCATAAGAAATTTCCATAACACAGTTTCATATTTGACCATTTGTCTCGATCCTTGTGCTTATCCCTGGGTAATCACTGAAAAAGGAGTCCGGTTCTTGACAATAACAGTCACAATGGCATTTGTTCTTTTAAAGAAGGTGAGTTTTTTGTCTACCCTCAGCTGACTGAGAAGCTGACTGAGAAGCTTGGTGCATAACGAGTGTTTTTTTTCAAGATGAAACAAACAAGGGGGGAAGGAAAAACTGAAGCAAGATGTTCACAGTTCACAACCTTTTCTCAGTGCTAGAAACTGAAGCAAGATGTCCACAGTTCACAAACTGAAGCAAGGTTCCCTCACTTGCAGAGAAAACAGAGGAATTATGAGGTTTATGGCCTGTGACTGGCTCAAACATATCTTGTGCTCACTGCTCAATCTACGTACATGATACTTCTAACATTGGTTCAGATAGCCAAGGAAGGAAGCTGTAATTTTGTACAGGTAGCATCTTCCGTTGCATCAGAAGCATAGAAACAACTACTCGTGGCAATTTGACTGACAATATCAGCTTAGAATTTAATTAAATCTTACATCAATGGAAGATGAGAGATGGAAACTGTCAGGGATATACCCCGCAGCGTAAACCCGCCGGAAGTTAACCCGGCCGGACTTGGCGATTTGTCTGAAGACCCGCCCTGACCTTGGCGGTTTACAAGCAACCCGCTTGGTCTATGACTCACTGGTAACCCGGCGGGCGGATCAGACGGATGACAAGGCCCAAGGCCCAGTAGGCCGGTTCAACTATTGTGGGCCGGTTTAAGAGGAAAGGAATGTTTACCTTACAAAGAGTTAAGACCAGGACTTGTATCCGGTTTGTATTAGAGATAGACTAGTCCTAATCCTAATAGGACTCCACATGTAAACCGCCCCTTCAACATATATAAGGAGGGGCAGGGCTCCCCAAAAAGGGACGAGTTAGAAGTTAGAAGCTAGAAGTTACAAGCGACAAGCAAGAAGCAATAATCTCTAGGACTAGACACAAAGAGGAGAGCCGGTTTACGGCGACTCCCTCGTGATGATAATGAGATCTAACCTCAAACAACATGTAGGGTTTTTACCGGATGATGTTTTCCGGGGCCCAAAGCTGTCTAAATCCCTGTCTTGTGTTGCGTCTCTCGATTCCGCTCAACCCCTCTCAAGCTACCACATAGATGCGTTGGCCTCGCGACTAAGTCCTTACCCTAGGACATCTGCCGTGACAAATCGACGACAGTTGGCGCCCACCATGGGGCTCGCGCACGGTGGTGTTGAGTTCTTGAAGGGCGCTATCCCAGGGATCGAGAAGCTCCGCCCAGCTTATTGAAAAAGTTCCGACCGCCTTGACGAAAGGTTCCGTCTAAATCGCCAAAAAGGTTCCGACCGCCTCGACGAAAGGTTCCGTATGAATCACCAAAGAGTTCCGATTGCCTCGACGAAAAGTTCGGTCCGAATCGCCGAAGGGTTCCAACCGAATCGCCGAAAGGTTCTGTCCGAGTCGTCAAAGAGTTCCGATTTAGGCTACAGAAAAGTTCCGGATTATTAAATACCTCCGGATTAGCAAAAAGTACCGGCTGGATTATCAAGAGCTTTCGGTTCAAAGGTTTCGGATTATCAAAAGTTTCGCCCGGATTATCAAGAGCTTCCGATTCAAAGGTTCCGGATTATCAAGAGGTTCCGGTTAAAAGGTTCCGGATTATCAAGAGCTTTCGGTTCAAAGGTTCCGGATTATCAAAAGTTCCGTCCGGATTATCAAGAGCTTCCGATTCAAAGGTTCCGGATTATCAAGAGGTTCCGGTTAAAATGTTCCGGATTATTAAGAGGTTTCGGTTCAAAGGTTCCGGATTATCAAAAGTTCCGCCCGGATTATCAAGAGCTTCCGATTCAAAGGTTCCGGATTATCAAAAGTTCCGGCCAGATTATCAAGAGGTTCCGGTTCAAGAGTTCTGGATTATCAAAAGTTTCGGCCGGATTATCAAAAGTTCCGGCCAGATTATCAAGAGGTTCCGGTTCAAGAGTTCTGGATTATCAAAAGTTTCGGCCGGATTATCAAGAAGTTCTGGTTCCAGAAATTCCAGCTCAAAAAGTACCGGCCGGGTTATATGGAGAGCTCAGGCACTAGAAGACACAGAACCAATCAACTCTTTTGTCAAAAACAAAAGCAGCACTATGCATTATCCAGCGCCAGCATCCGGCAAATATACCAGGTGCTATCCTTTCTATGTATTTTACAAGTACATGTTAATTCATCCGACAACAATTACTCTGGCCTGTAATACTTTTACGCAGAGCAACTACTAAAAGAAAAAAAGGGGTGGTGTTATACCACGGATGCACGTTCGGCTGTATCGCGCGGCTTCACGAACAGGGTGTCACGGTCCGGTTTGCGTCACCGTACCGGCTGACTCGCCCGTCCGCACCACCTTACAACGCCATGGACGACTCGCCCGTCCGCCCCCGCGGCCGGTTCACACGCCGGCTTACAACGTCGAGGACAAATTGCTCGGCCGCACCGGCTTACAACGCCGGGCCGACTCATCTGTCTGCTCCTACAGTTAACTCGGCCGTGATTAAATTTAGCATCACTCTGGTGATCATCAACTCCATGGCAGATAATTTCCGGCTTGGCACATCAGGTGATATCCATCTAAAAATATATTTTATTAACACATATTATTTTTGTCAAAGAACAGTTTACCTTTGCCTTGGTCTGCAATATTGTATGCAGGACAATTATTCATTATAAACGTGGTTTATACCATGGGTACGAAGCTCGCGCTGGCAACGTCCTACCCGGTGTTTGTCCGTGCCACATTACGCGGTGAATGGACGCGTGCAAGACGCCGCCCTTACAGCCCGGTGTACATCAGCTTGCCGGGACCGTGCCTGCGTTTGACTCGCCCGTCCGAACCGGTTTACAACGCCGCAGCCGACTCATTTGTCTGTGCCGCCTCTGATGCTGCGGTCGTATTTTCCTCCGTCTCTCGCAGCCTGGTCTACATCAACATACCGGGCAGCACCTGTCTGCATGAGCTGTTTATTGAGTATGAGCAAGTCACAGCTTGGGTATCCCGGTTCTTTTCAACAAATTGGAGGCGAATTATCATCAACCGCCGTCTGCATTGGATGGCTCAATGGAGAGGCACACAAGTCGCTGCCACTATAGTTTGGTTAAACTTCAAAGAGCCAGTTGGAAGGAACCATTGGCCGAGTTGCTGACACGGCTCATACGGGATCATTTATAACCCACCGCAGTCACCTCAACCTTCTGTGGATTCACATCGTGCTATCAACACCAATGATATACAAGTTATGCTGGTTTATATCATGGTCAAATATGGAGAGTTTCAAGCCAACTCCTCGAGTCACCTTGAGACTCGGGGGCTACGATGACATGACTCAGCAAATCTTGCTAGTTTCAGCAAATTTAAGAACCCCAGGACGATGGAGGGAAAGATAACCCGGTCCCGGAGGCTACTGTTATTTGAAGGCCGTCAGAAAATTTCCGGCTTAGAAAGTGTATGACAGTTACAAAATCCCGGCTCAATGAAGAAGTTCCGGGTCATCAGAAAGGATTCCGGTTTAAAATTCGATTCAAGGGAAGTCAGTCTCACTGAAGCTCTCAAATATCCGGTTTACAATCCGGTTCAAGGGAAATCTGTTCTCCCACAAAGCTCTGAAGCTCTCAAATCTAGTTTGAAAATGTCCGGTTCAAAAAGGAATTAACTTCTCGCAAATTCGAGTTGAAAGGCCATCAGAAAATTTCCGGCTGAAAATGAAGATTCCGGTTTAAAATCCGGTTCAAGGGAAAGATGTCTCCCACAAAGCTTTGAAGCTCTCCATATCCGGTTCAAGATCCCGGTTCAAGAAGAATTTATCTCTTGCAAAAAAGTTAAAAATTACCGAAGAGGACCTGCTGCCATGATGCGCGGTTCAAACATGGATATCCTGCCTTATTGGCTTAACATATTGATCACATGGGGGCTTCTGCTTCATAAAGCGGGGTCTCTGTTCTTTTTTACATCATGCGTGGTTACACGGAGGTTCTGTCTTAAAGCGGCCTCCGGTTTACCCCTTGAAATTTGCTTTTTATATCACTTGGGGCCTTGGTCGTGTCCGAACCAACGCGACACCTCTTGATAGGCGACAGCCACCAGATCACTTGGGGACATGGTCAAGTCTGAACCAGTCACGCCTCTTGATCGGCCTAAGGCCACGAAATCACTTGGTGGCTTGGTCGAACCCGAACCATTGCCACGCCTCTTGATTTGGCATATATGCCACGAATCATTTGGGGACCTGGCTGACTTGAACCATTGTCACTCCTATTGGGGGCTTGGTCCTGTCCGACCATGGTAACACCATTTGATCAGCTCAGTATAGCATGTCTTTTGCAAATGGTTTTATCATTGCCTTTGCTTGGAATTTTCTTTAATAAATATTTCTTCTTTGTTGCATTCTTAAACCGACAAAATTCGCAGACCGGTTCGACTGTCAATTGACGGAACACGGTCAATTCTTAATCCAGAGATTATTTGCCCGGTTTGATTTTTTGATTTTCTGTTACCATCTTATTATAGAGCAAACCGGTGTTCATTAACCCGGTTTGACTTTCAAATTACAAGTTGTCAGTACATGATCAAGTTATAATCCGGAGACTATCAGCCCGGTCTGGTTTGACTACGAGTCGCCAGTATTATATATGGTTAAACTGGTGTTTATCACAACCCGGTACGGTTTATCATAAACCGACACAATATGAAAGGAGTTATCATTACTCAAGATTGGGATTATCATCCTTACTACAAAAAGTTGGTAAAGCCAACAATGTGATTCAATGTCACAGGACACTTTAAACTTGTTGTATGCAGAAACAAGTTGAATAAAGCATGATGATAAATTATCCGGTGTTTATTAAACCGGCCTGGCTTTAAGACGATAAGTCGCCAGTATATGATGGAAAATTATCCGGTGTTTATTAAACCGGCCTGGCTTTTGGACTATACGTTGGTATATATTTGGATTGCGCCATTGGAATCATGCGCTTATAAATCATTGGGTTATATTATTCAGATAGCCAAACTTGGCTGAATTTTCATTATGATACTGAATAAGGTTTTCATACCGGATTATATTATCTTGAATAGCCAACATGGCTGGATTTTTATTATGGTTATCAATGACCAGTATTATGATTGAGGTTTTGAAAGTCGCTTTAGCGCAACGGTTATTATTTTATCAATGGATATGACTTATTTTATAATTGAAGGAATAGTCTCATGTCGCTGCAAGCATGCACCATGACACTTGGGGGCTAATGCAAAGTCATTTTTTGCTCATATTATTGAAGACCCGACTCATCACATTATAATGAGCCGGCCCTTGGGGGCTACCAATTGCTCCTGTCAACAACTCAAGGTACACAAGTTAAATCCATTATATTGAAGGGTCCACTGTTCAGTTGGTAAAGCACAAGGCTCTTAACCTTATGGACGTGGATTCAAGCCCATGATGGGGGTTACATCATATGATGTTATTTTCATTGAAGTATATATCAAGTCCCAGCTCAATATTATCTTACTGAGCCGGCCCTTGGGGGCTACACATCATTGCTCAAATCTACATGATTATATTTACACAGTCCCTGCTCATTATTGCATAAATGACCCGGCCCTTGGGGGCTACACTGGTTGAAGTTTTATGAGTATAAGGCAATTTCAAGTCCCTGGTTGCTGCAAGCATGACAACCCGGCACTTGGGGGCTACATATATGGAGTATTCAGTTTTTATTAGTAACTAAGATGAACAACATGGATTTCTTCAAAGTGGCAGTAATTATATGGAAACAAGTCTCAAATCATCACTTTGTTCTGTTCAAGACTTGGGGGCTACAGATGAGTATGTTAAGACCAATATTTCTTAAACCAGCGCTTTGGAAGCCGGTTCAAGAGGATTATTCTTCACAATATTTTTCTATGAGAAGCCAACATCAGCAATTTGAGTATGAAGCTGGTTATTGACCCGGATCTTCTAGGAGGAGGAATGATAAGGACTTAAGGATGATCAGGTGCCGGTTTTCAAGAATTCTTAACCCGGAGCGCAACCTGTCAAATTTGTTCTTGTGTTTATTTTGCAGCATAAGTTTACCATGGATAAATCCAAAGCTAAACTTGGGGGCTAATGTCGGGGATATACCCCGCGGCGTAAACCGGCCGGAAGTTAACCCGGCCGGACTTGGCGATTTGTCTGAAGACCCGCCCTGACCTTGGCGGTTTACAAGCAACCCGCTTGGTCGTTATGACTCACTGGTAACCCGGCGGGCGGATCAGACGGATGACAAGGCCCAAGGCCCAGAAGGCCGGTTCAACTATTGTGGGCCGGTTTAAGAGGAAAGGAATGTTTACCTTACAAAGAGTTAAGACCAGGACTTGTATCCGGTTTGTATTAGAGATAGACTAGTCCTAATCCTAATAGGACTCCACATGTAAACCGCCCCTTCAACATATATAAGGAGGGGCAGGGCTCCCCAAAGAGGGACGAGTTAGAAGTTAGAAGCTAGAAGTTACAAGCGACAAGCAAGAAGCAATAATCTCTAGGACTAGACACAAAGAGGAGAGCCGGTTTACGGCGACTCCCTCGTGATGATAATGAGACCTAACCTCAAACAACATGTAGGGTTTTTATCGGATGATGTTTCCCGGGGCCCGAAGCTGTCTAAATCCCTGTCTTGTGTTGCGTCTCTCGATTCCGCTCAACCCCTCTCAAGCTACCACATAGATGCGCTGGCCTCGCGACTAAGTCCTTACCCTAGGACATCTGCCGTGACAAATCCACGACAGAAACCACGCGACGTTCGGCAGGAAGAAAAACAAGAACCCTCCACGCGTTCCTGACACAAATTCTTCCCAGCAGCATGTCAATCCTTATCCGTTCCAATCCACGCGCTTATCACTCTGCTCTCTTTCAATCTAGCGACGTTAGACTGCAGGGCTCGCTCGAGTGGAGCTCCAGCGAGGTTGTGCCAAGCCGGTAGCCGGGGATGGTGGACACGGTGAGCATGTAGTCTGGCCTCCTCCCCCAGCCACAGAGCATCTTCAGCGTGGAGGCGTGGCGAGTGCAGCGGAGGGCGAGGAGCACGCCATGCCTTTGATGTTTAGGAGAAATTTCGTGAAACAACAACACTAGCTAGTATACATCTATGGTTGGATTGGAGCAGAGGGAGACACGGGAGGTAGGTCGGGTAGAGGTACAAGAGTAAGAGGTCAGAAAGATGGGGATGTAACTTTTGATGTTGGACATGATGCTTCTCCTTCTCGGGGTCAATTAGTCCTTTGTTCAGCACCCAAGCACAAAAGGGCTCAACAAAATAGCAACTCTCTTGTGGTCCCTTGACTTGACGATGTCTCTTGTGGGTTGTGTTCCCAACACACAAAGCAAATTTGCCTATTGTGAAAGCGTCCTCGATTTACAAAGCGTTTGACTAAATATGAAGAATTTTTTCCTCTAACTCTAGGTTAACCTATTATGAGAGTATACTGAAGATGTGTTGATGGTTTGAGTAGTATAGCTTTGAGATGCAATTGCCATCTAATCTACTAATACTACCCTAGCATATATATAGGGTATCCTACCAATGGCTACAAACCACAATGCCTCGACATCATTTTCTTAAAGAAGAAGATCCAGGGAGCTTATGATCGACATAGCATCATCGACCTAGCATGTCCGTTGGTTAGTTTGTACTCCGACATCCACATCTGATCCTGCCACCGTGAATTGCATGTTTCGCTATTGGCTAAGCACCGGCTCCAGTTAGCCATGTTAATTAGTCCTCTAGTCAACACTGTAACCACATGCATTTCAGTCCCAAATTATACTCAAACAGTGTCTTGAATCGGAAGGATCATTAGTTAGCTAACGGTAATTACTCCTCTAATCAAACTTTGTAATTATCTAGGGCCATTTCAGTCCCAAATTATACTCAAATCAATGCCCAGAATTGGAAAAATCCTTACAATTAGCCTATGGTACCCCACAAAAAAAATTATACTCTAATAAAAAATTGTAACTAGGGGCTTTTCGGTCCAAATTATACTCAAACCACCGTCAAAAGGGGATGCATGGGAGTAACACATATCATAATTCACGTGGTGACTTAGCAGGTGAAAACCACCGTTCAGTGCAAATCTGAAACTTTCCCACATAACCACCGGATCTCAAATGGATAGATTAGATAAGAGGTGGGATACATTTTATAATCTGGACATAGAACTTCATCTTTTTTACCACTTTCTGTTGGACCTAACCACCGTGGAGCTCACCGGAGATCCAGCGTCCTTGCCGGTGGGCTCGAGAGAGTATCGACCACTGGATCTTGTTCATCCCACCCCATGATAAAACTCCAGATTTCCTCCCCCAAGATGTAACCCAAGGTCTTTGGCACCTGATCTGCCATGATGCCTGAAGCGGAGACAAGAGCATCGCCGGGTGGTATGAGTTGGGCGTCTGCTCTCTCTCATAGACAAACAAGATGAAGCATCAAATGTTTCAAGGCCTTAATTTGGAGCACACAAATTATTACATGTACTCGGCCCTCGCCTTAGAGGGCCAAGTTCAGTCCCGGGAACGGAGTCGTATCTGGTTTCATGACACAAACAAAAGTTGACTCAGCATAGCAGTGTTATTTCTTCTTTTGTGGCCCTGTCATGATGTTGGCCGCCCTGTCGTAGCACAAGAAGAGAACCACGGTTATCTAGGGTTTACGATAGCAGTAATCTAAATTTTAGGAAACCAAAGAAAAGCTTTTGTAAACTGGAAAATCAGTGTCAGATCAGTCTTTTCATCTAACTAAATCATAAGAAATTTCCATAACACAGTTTCACATTTGACCATTTGTCTCGAGCCTTGTGCTTATCCCTGGGTAATCACTGAAAAAGGAGTCCGGTTCTTGACAATAACAGTCACAATGGCATTTGTTCTTTTAAAGAAGGTGAGTTTTTTTGTCTACCCTCAGCTGACTGAGAAGCTGACTGAGAAGCTTGGTGCATAATGAGTGTTTTTTTCAAGATGAAACAAACAAGGGGGGAAGGAAAAACTGAAGCAAGATGTTCACAGTTCACAACCTTTTCTCAGTGCTAGAAATTGAAGCAAGATGTCCACAGTTCACAAACTGAAGCAAGGTTCCCTCACTTGCAGAGAAAACAGAGGAATTATGAGGTTTATGGCCTGTGACTGGCTCAAACATATCTTGTGCTCACTGCTCAATATACGTACATGATACTTCTAACATTGGTTCAGATAGCCAAGGAAGGAAGCCGTAATTTTGTACAAGTAGCATCTTCCGTTGCATCAGAAGCATAGAAACAACTACTCGTGGCAATTTGACTGACAATATCAGCTTAGAATTTAATTAAATCTTACAGCAATGGAAGATGAGAGATGGAAACCGTGTGACGTTCGTCAGGAAGAAAAACAAGAACCCTCCACGCGTTCCTGACACAAATTCTTCCCGGCAGCACTTTAATCCTTATCCGTTCCAATCCACGCGCCTATCACTCTGCTCTCTTTCTATCTAGCGATGTTGGACTGCAGGGCTCGCTCGAGTGGAGCTCCGGCGAGGTTGTGCCAAGCCGGCAGCCGGGGATGGTGGACACGGTGAGCATGTAGTGTGGCCTCCTCCCCCAGCCATAGAGCATCTTCAGCGTGGAGGCGTGGCGAGTGCGGCGGAGGGCGAGGAGCACACCATGCCTTTGATGTTCAGGAGAAATTTCGTGAAACAACAACACTAGCTAGTGTACATCTATGGTTGGATTGGAGCAGAGGGAGACACGGGAGGCAGGTCGGGTAGAGGTACAAGAGTAAGAGGTGAGAAAGATGGGGATGAAACTTTTGATGTTGGACATGATGCTTCTCCTTCTCTGGGTCAATTAGTCCTTTGTTCAGCACCCAAGCACAAAAGGGCTCAACAAAATAGCAACTCTCTTGTGGTCCCTTGACTTGACGACGTCTCTTGTGGGTTGAGTTCCCAACAAACAAAGCAAATTTGACTATTGTGATAGCGCCCTCGATTTACAAAGCGTTTGACTAAATATGAAGAATATTTTCCTCTAACTCTAGGTTAACCTATTATGAGAGTATACTGAAGATGTGTTCATGGTTTGAGTAGTATAGCTTTGAGATGCAATTGCCATCTAATCTACTAATACTACCCTAGCATATATATAGGGTAGCCTACCAATGGCTACAAACCACAATGCCTCGACATCATTTTCTTAAAGAAGCAGATCCAGGGAGCTTATGATCGACCTAGCATGTCCGTTGGTTAGTTTTTACTCCGACATCCACATCTGATCTTGCCACCGTGAATTGCATGTTTCGCTGTTGGCTAACCACCGGCTCCAGTTAGCCATGTTAATTAGTCCTCTAGTCAACACTGTAACCACATGCATTTCAGTCCCAAATTATACTCAAACAGTGTCTTGAATCGGAAGGATCATTAGTTAGCTAACGGTAATTACTCCTCTAATCAAACTTTGTAATTAGCTAGGGCCATTTCAGCCCCAAATTATACTCAAATCGATGCCCAAAATTGGAAAAATCCTTATAATTAGCCTATGGTACCCCACAAAAAAATTATACTCTAATAAAAAATTGTAACTAGGGGCTTTTCGGTCCAAATTATACTCAAACCACCGTCAAAAGGGGATGCATGGGAGTAACACATATCATAATTCACGTGGTGACTTAGCAGGTGAAAACCACCGTTCAGTGCAAATCTGAAACTTTCCCACATAACCACCGGATAGCAAATGGATAGATTAGATAAGAGGTGGGATACATTTTATAATCTGGACATAGAACTTCATCTTTTACCACCTTCCATTGGACCTAACCACCGTGGAGCTCACCGGAGATCCAGCGTCCTTGACGGTGGGCTCGAGAGAGTATCGGCAACTGGATCTTGTTCATCCCACCCCATGAGAAAACTCCAGATTTCCTCCCCCAAGATGTAACCCAACGTCTTTGGCACCTGATCTGCCATGATGCCTGAAGCGGAGACAAGAGCATCACCGGGTGGTATGTAGTACATGTCTCCATTTAAACGAACAGCCAGTTCACCAGCGACCAGATCAACATCCCATAGCGGAGTACCTTCGGCAAATGCATCCCAGCGGAGCCTACAAGACAGTAAATACAGGTAAGAAAGAACTAATTCAAGGAGCGACAAGCTATTTTTATGGTCGATGCTCGCTGCACTCATCCATGGCGACCGGCCACAGTAGGCGGCACGGCTGCGGCAAAGCCATGGGTCACACTGCAAGGCCATGGGAACCACCAGGCGTCTCCATGGTGACCCATGGTGACCCTCTCTTCACTAGCTGCAGGAAGGCCTGGCGCCTCCGCCGTCCGATATCTGGCCGGCCGCCGGTGGTTGCCTCACAGGAGGTTAATGTTTGGATCCGACCACTCGTCGATGAGTAGTAAGTAGTAAGAATCCATAGAGCAGAGATATTTTGTGGGGTACAAAACAGAGAGATGAGGAGATAACCGTTTGCATGGTGGAGATCGACGTACGTCGTGTGGTGAGCCATGAGGTCGCTGCTGCGGGAGAGGAGGAGCTCGAGGCTGCGGGGGACGGGTTGCCGGCCGGCCGGCACACACAGAGCAAGTGAAGAGAGGGAGTAGGGCAGGAGGCAGTATGGTCGTATGGATACTAAGTACATAAGATAACATGGTACATGCTGGAGCGCGCCATTTCGCCTACTCGATCACCGCTGTTGAGTTAGACCAAGAGATCAATTATTGACGTGAGCATTATGGGTGCAAGTTAGGATGGGAATACGTACTAGTACAAAATAATTTGGCTGTTGGGAACGAACAAGCTGTTTGTACCTTTTCCCCTTTCATTCAGACGGAGACCGTGTAGGGCTCAATCCATTTGATTACGTGGGTTTGTGAGAAGAAGGGATCATATGAGATCTCGGTAGGATGGTGTTTCTGTATTGTATACTTTGCTAGTGGAGGAGGTCAACTTCTGGCCATCTCCACAAGCACAAGCGATGCATGCGATGAAGTTTGTACTCTTTCTCTAATAAAATAAGAGCCGCCTTGGTCTTCGGTTTCTCGAATAACAAAACCCCCAACGGCTGCCGGTAGCAACCCGGCCGGCCATGTCGAAAAAGGCTTGGGATGATGCGTAGAACCTTCCCATCATGGTAACAAAACATATATGAGATCTCGCAAAAAAACATATTATTTTTTGATAAAAAAACATATATTAGTGCCAGGTCAAATGAATTTCTTATTGTCAAATCGTTTGCAATTTGTAGAAAATAAACGCGGTTCAGTCAGCATGAAGTGGCCACGGTTAAGCAAACATGCAGCTAGATTCTACAAGCACATTAAATATATAGGGATTGTGGCTACCTAGAAACTTACATTTATTTGTGATTTCCTCCCAGTACCGTCCGTTTGAGCCGTGGATGGATTTGAAATATGGCAAATGTTTGTTTTCGACCGACTGATTTCTGAAAGGAATCAGCCGCATTGCCTGGACGCCACGCGTTCTGGTGGGACCAAACATGGGCACACCACTTATCCTTCGGAGGCGCTCATTTCCCTACCTTATCTCTTGGCTCTTGTTTCGTACCTCTATCATTCGTCATCTTTGTGCCCAGAGTAGCAGACGCAACCCGTGTCGGCTGCCGGTGCTAGACCTCACAGCGCTTCCCACCATCCTCCGCAGCACCACACGAGCGCCGACGTCTTAGCAACGCGGCGAATCCATTTTCGAAGCACCAGTTTTGCAACCGTGGATGGAGGAGCTTCTCGATCTCTTTGCAGCATCAACGGCGGTCGGTGACTCGCCACCGGCCTTGCAGCCATGGCGGCGGAGCAACGGGGTGCGGCAGTGCTGCAAGGAGGGCGCGGCAAGTCGGGCGGCGACTTTGCATTAAATCGTGCGGCCCGAGAGTGCTGCAGGGAGGGCGCGGTGAGTTTGGCCCCGATGTTGAATTGAACTGCGTGGCGGCGCTACTGTAAAACATTGTCGGCGACCAACGGGTAATGTGATGGAGCACCGATTGAGCAGCGTTGCATCGGCATCGATGCTGCGATGGAGCACCGATGCAACACCACCGCGTCGGCGTCGGCGCTGAAGTGAAGCAGCATCGCCAGCAGCGTCAGGGGCTGCGATGGAACGCCACTGCGCCGGTGTTGTCAAGCGTTGTCGTCGGCTACCGGTGCTCTGACGCAGAGCTCGCCAGCGGCTCCACTTCAGTAAAGCATCGCCGGCGGCGTCGGTTGTTGCATTGGAGCGCCGCCACGCCGCTATTGTTGTTGCCGTGAAGCATCGCCGGCAGCTACCCATGCTCCGACACGGTACTCGCCGGCGGGTCTATCTCAAGCGAGCGCCCAGACATGACTGTGACGGTGCTACCTTGCAACGCATTATCCGTTGTAAAGGTCTATCGCGAGCAAGTGACCGTGCGTGGCTCAGATGACATGTGCATCCTATCGCTGAGATGCGACCGATCGGACGGCTCTGCAGGTAGGCCTGGGCGTTCGGTTTCTCGGGTTGACAAAAAATTCGGTTTCCTAATTTTGTTGACCGATCAGTCTTCCCAGAAAATACTAACCGATGCTTCGGTCGACCGACTGATTTGTAGCAGCCGCCTTTTTTGAACTGTGCATGATCAATCCTAGTACTACTAGGATTAGGAGTTTAGGACATGCCTGTCTCTACCTTAACTAACTCAAATACAACTCAAACACGTAGACACTACGTAGCTAGGAAACTAACCCTAACAAGACACGGGACGCCCAAACCGAATCTAACTCCAACACTAATCTGGTAGACAAGATTACTGCAACCTGGATTTCTCGCCGTTATAAATAAGATCCAGCCATCATGGCCAGCCACGAGATCGATCGGAAGCCACCACAGAACAATTTAAGCACAAGGAAGGATCGATGGCGACGCACGAGCAGGAAGATGATGCGTCGGCACAGACGAGGTCGCCGTTGCCACACAAAGTCGTCACAGAAATCCTTGCCTACCTGCCGGCCAAGTCCGCGGGGCGCTTCCGATGCGTCTCACGTTCGTGGCAGGCCACGCTCTCGTCGCCGCGCTTCCTCGAGCTCCATCTCCGGCGGGCAAACCACCAGTCCATCGCCGCCGGCCGGCCGAAGCTCTTCTTCAGTCCCACGGACGAGCCCTCGGACGACTACTTCTTTTACGCTTGGCAGCCCGGCGGCGCGGCGACGAAGCTGATGCGTAACGACTTGCTGCGCCCCGCCCTCCTCACCAAGCCGCTGCACGGCCTCGTCCTCCTCCGCTGCGCCCGGAGTGGCGGCTACTATGTCTGCAACCCGTCCACCGGCGCCGTGCTTCCTCTCCCCGACACTCGAGTGCCGTCCAAGAAGACTTTCCGGCATCCGCTCCCGTACTACATGGAGGTGGTTTACGGCCTTGGTTACTGCTCGGCCACCCGCCGGTACAAGGCAGTCCGTATCTTCAGCCAAGAGGTGGTTCCCGTTGATGATGCCCCGCCGTGCTGCGACATCTTGGTTCTCGCCGGTGAGGGTGACACGCCGGCGTACTGGCGGCCTGCCACCTCCAAGCCTCCGATGTGCGTCGTCACGGAGGCCAACCCGGCAGTGTTCCTGAATGGCCACCTGCACTTCCTCTGCCGCTATGACGGCGGCATCCTCACTTTCAACGTCATGGACGAGACCTTTGGTTCCCTGCCACTGCCGCCATGCCCTCCGGCTCTGGGGCAGGACCCTCTCAGTCTCAGGACGACGGAGCTCGACGGGTGCCTATGCGTCTTCAGCGGCGGCGACCCGTGTCATTTATATGTATGGCTGCTGCGTGATTACGAGGCACAACGGTGGGAGCAGCTCTGTTGCATCGACCGGGCGGCTTGGCCGGAGCCAGAGCGGTCGCAGCTGCAGTCGAGGTGGACAGCTCCTCTCTGTCTGTCTAATGGTGCCAATGGATCGTCGGAGAAGAAAATCATGTTCGGCACAGGCACTTGCAAGGTGTTCGCAGTAGACCGTAATGCTGCAGGAGGCGCACCGGAGATTCTTTTCCGGTCAGACGAGGCCATCGCCGGCGCTTTCCATGACACGTATGATTACCCGGCGCTCGGCCTTTTCGAGGAGAGTCTTGTGCCCGTGGGCCGCGACATTGAGGAGATGGTCTCCTCTTCACCGGTGACGGAAGCTTGGTTCCACGTCCTCAAGTGGTTGCCGGCACGGTCCGTCTCGAGACTCAGCCTCGTGAGCAGGGCATGGCGCGCCATGATCACCACCAACTCTTTCATCCGATCGCACGCCACCGTCCACGCAACACGCCCGCGGATCAAGTTCGTCCTCGACCCCTTGGTGGGTTCATTCAGTGACCTGGATGAGCACATCAACAACACCTTATATGGCCTACCATTGGATAATCCCGTCCAATGTTCTCAGCCATGCCATGGCCTAAACTTAGGGAGGTGGAGCTTTGGTGACTACCTATACAACCCTACCTTGGGCGTTAGTGCAAGAATAGAAGATGTCAAGAGAGACGCAGTCTTCTTCGGCACCTCAATCGCGTTGGGGTATGACTCCGAGGTGGAGGACCATGTCATAGTATCTCTTGCATACGAGGAGAAGAACATGGCAACACGAGAGTACAAACTGAGGTGTGACGCGCGTTGGCTGCGGACAGACGATGACTGGTGTCCGCATGATCCTCCGCCAAGGCCGGTGGCCCTTGACGTGCCGCCAGCCTACGTGAATGGCAAGATTTATTGGGTGGTTGAACCTATGCTTGGGCCGGAATCTGCGGTGTGCGAGCTCTTGGCATTCGACGTCATAAACGGAGAGTTCAAGGTCATGCATGGTCCTTCATGGAGCAGCCATGGCGGCGGCCGTACGTCCATCCTCGAGCTCTACGGTGCTATCTCCATGGCATGGTTCGACGAGGACCAGAATGTCATTGACGTATGGAGGATCAAGGACGGGGCTTGGTACGTGGGGTGTCGTATCGAACTCGATAAGTTCTCACCGCAATACTCGTCGCGGGAAGTCATGTTGATGGGTGCTGACACAATTGACGGCCGGATTTTGCTCAACACGGGGAGGTCATTGGGCTACTATGATCCCAAGACGGCGGCGCTTGAGACCATCTACACCGTTGGTAAGCCACAAGGTTACAGGGGGTTCTCTGCCACAACTGTCCAAGACAGCCTGGTTCGCCCTTTTATGAAGTGGTGGTGGTGAACCAATAAAGGCACGCCATATATAAACTAATTACATATGTACCTCATTGTGCTCCTTAACTGTTAGATTTTTTTCATTCAAAAAACAATATTGCTGTTAGAATTTTCTTTCTCGATAATTTACTCTGATTAATTTTCAATGATATGATATTACGATTGTCAGTACAAGTTTTGTGACCGAGAGTATATGGACCGGAGACACATAACACTGAAGCACTTGTAGGCCAAGGAGCACATTTCCTATGAGATCAGATAAAAATGATGAACTTCCAAAAAGATGGAGTCGTCATATTCAAAGGGTAGTGTTAGACGCCGGTCGTCCGGCCTAAATTTTTGCCCGGTTCTGTTTTCCACACTAGCTGTCTCATGTGTGTTGTCCTTCCTCATCACAAACGAAAAGACATAGAGGCACAAAAGCCCACGTGATTACCCCTCCCCGCAATATAACAACGCAGTCAACGAGTTGACCACCGCCAATATCACAAACACTTAGGAACCGAACCGGTATCTATTACCCTGGTGCTACTAGGAGTACTAGTAAAGTACACATTAATATAATGTATATCCAATATACTTCTGTCGACCTTGCCAGCCTTCTCATCTACCAAGTATCTAGGGTAGTTCTGCTTCAGTGACCGTTCCCCTCATTACAGAAGCACTTAGTTTCGGGTTTGGGTTCAAACTTTGGGTTTCTTCACTAGAGCAGCAGCTGATCTGCCGTTTCATGAAGTATCCCTTCTTACCCTTTCCCTTCTTGAAACTAGTGGTTTCACTAACCATTAACAAATGATGCTCCTTCTTGATTTCTACTTTCGCGGTGTCAAACATCGCGAATAGCTCAAGGATCATCATATCTATCCCTGATATGTTATAGTTCATCACGAAGCTCTAGTAGCTTGGTGGCAATGACTTTGGAGAACCATCACTATCTCTTAAGGAAGATTAACTCCCACTCGATTCAAGTGATTGTAGAACTCAGGCAATCTGAGCACATGCCCAACGATTGAGCTTTTCTCCCTTAGTTTGCAGGCTTAAGAAACTCGTCAGAGGTCTCATACCTCTTGACATGGGCACGAGCCTGAAATCCCAATTTCAGCCCTTTGAACATCTCATATGTTCCACGATGTTTCAAAATCGTCTTCGGCGCCTCAATTCTAAACCGTTTAACATTACTGAACTATCACGTAGTCATCAAAACGTGTATGTCAGATGTTCGCAAACATCCACAGACGACGTTCGAGGTTCAGCACACCGAGCGGTGCATTAAGGACATAAGCCTTCTGCGTAGCAATGAGGACAATCCTCAGTTTACGGACGTAGTCCGCATAATTTCTACTATCAACTTTCAACAAAATTTTATCTAGGAACATATCTAAAACAGTAGAACTAAAGCGCAAGTAACGACATAATTTGCAAAGACCTTTTGACTATGTTCATGATAATTAAGTTCATCTAATTTAATGAACTCCCACTCAGATAGACATCCCTCTAGTCATCTAAGTGATACATGATCCGAGTCAACTAGGCCGTGTCCGATCATCACGTGAGACGGACTAGTCATCATCGGTGAACACTTCATGTTGATCGTATCTGCTATATGACTCATGTTCGACCTTTCGGTCTCTTGTGTTCCGAGGCCATGTCTGTACATGTTAGGCTCGTCAAGTCAACCTAAGTGTTTTGCTTGTGTAAATCTAGCTTACACCCGTTGTATTCAAACGTTAGAATCTATCACACCCGATCATCACGTGGTGCTTCGAAACAACGAACCTTCGCAACGGTGCACAGTTAGGGGGAACACTTTCTTGAAATTTTAGCGAGGGATCATCTTATTTATGCTACCGTCGTTCTAAGCAAATAAGATGTAAAAACATGATAAACATCGCATGCAATCAAATAGTGACATGATATGGCCAATATCATTTTGCTCCTTTTGATCTCCATCTTCGGAGCACCATGATCATCATCGTCACCGGCATGACACTATGATCTCCATCATCATGATCTCCATCATCGTGTCTTCATGAAGTTGTCTCGGCAACTATTACTTCTACTATGGCTAACGGTTTAGCAATAAAGTAAATTAATTACATGGCGTTATTCAATGACACGCAGGTCATACAATAAATTACGACAACTCCTATGGCTCCTGCCGGTTGTCATACTCATCGACATGCAAGTCGTGATTCCTATTACAAGAACATGATCAATCTCATACATTACATATATATCATTCATCACATCCTTTTGGCCATATTACATCACACGACATATGCTGCAAGAACAAGTTAGACGTCCTCTAATTGTTGTTGCCAGTTTTTACGTGGCTGGGTTTCTAGCAAGTAGGTTTCTTACCTACGCCAAAACCACAACGTGATATGCCAATTGCTATTTACCCTTCATAAGGACCCTTTTCGTCGAATCCGATCCGACTAAAGTGGGAGAGACAGACACCCGCTAGCCACCTTATACAACTAGTGCGTGTCAGTCGGTGGAACCTGTCTCACGTAAGCGTACGTGTAAGGTTGGTCCGGGACGCTTCATCCCACGATGCCGCCGAATCAAGATAAGACTAGTAACGGAAAGTAAATTGACAAAATCGACGCCCACAACAACTTGTGTTCTACTCGTGCATAGAATCTACGCAATAGACCTAGCTCATGATGCCACTGTTGGGGAATGTAGTAATAATTCAAAATTTTCCTACGTGTCATCAAGATCAATCTAGGAGATACTAGCAATGAGAGAGAGAGAGAGGGAGTGCATCTTCATACTCTTGAAGATCACTAAGCGGAAGCGTTACTAGAACGCGGTTGATGGAGTCGTACTCGCGGCGGTTCAAATCGCGGAAGATCCGATCTAGCGCCGAATGGACGGCGCCTCCGTATTCAACACACGTACAGCCCGGGGACGTCTCCTCCTTCTTGATCCAGCAAGGAGAGATGAGAAGTTGAGGGAGAGCTCCGGCAGCACAACGGCGTGGTGGTGGAGCTTGCAGTTCTCCGGCAGGGCTTCGCCAAGCACTACGGAGGAGGAGGTGGTGTTGGAGAGGGGGAGGGCTGTGCCAGGGGCAAGGGGTGCAGCTCCCATGCGCCTCCCCACTATATATAGGGGTGGTGGGGCTGGTTTCTTTCCCTCCAAGTCCATTGGGGCGTTGGCAAAGGTGGGAGGAAAGAAATCCCATCATTTCCCTTCCCCACCGATTGTTATCCCCTCTTTTTAGGGATCTTGATTTTATCCCTTCGGGATATGATCTTATTCCTTCTAAGGGGGGGATCTTGGTGCGCCTTGACCAGGGGTGTGGGGCCTTGCCCCCACTACCCATGTTCATGTGGGTCCCTCCATGCAGGTGGGCCCCACTTTGGAACCTTCTAGAACCTTCCCGGTACAATACCAAAAAATCCTGAACATTTTCCGGTGGCCAAAATAGGACTTCCCATATATAAATCTTTACCTCCGGACCATTCCGGAACTCCTCGTGACGTCCGGGATCTCATCCGGGACTCTGAACAACATTCGGTAACTACACACTAATTCCCATAACAACTCTAGCGTCACCGAACCTTAAGTGTGTAGACCCTATGGGTTCGGGAATCATGCAGACATGACCGAGACAGCTCTCTGGCTAATAACCAACAACGGGATCTGGATACCCATGTTGGCTCCCACATGTTCCACGATGATCTCATCAGATGAACCACTATGTCGGGGATTCAATCAATCCTGTATACAATTCCCTTTGTCAATCGATACGTTACTTGCCCGAGATTCGTTCAATCTCATTACCGGCAAGTCACTTTACTCCTTCCGTAATGCATGATCCCGTGACTAACTACTTAGTCACATCGAGCTCGTTATGACGATGCATTACCGAGTGGGCCCAGAGATACCTCTCCATCACACGGAGTGACAAATCCTAGTCTCGATTCGTGCCAACCCAACAGACACTTTCGGAGATACCCGTAGTGCACCTTTATAGCCACCCAGTTACGTTGTGACGTTTGGCACACCCAAAGCATTCCTACGGTATCCGGGAGTTGCACAATCTCATGGTCTAAGGAAATGATACTTGACATTAGAAAAGCTTTTAGCAAACGAACTACACGATCTTGTGCTATGCTTAGGATTGGGTCTTGTCCATCACATCATTCTCCTAATGACGTGACCCCGTCATGAATGACATCCAATGTCCATGGTCAGGAAACCATAACAATCTATTGATCAACGAGCTAGTCAACTAGAGGCTCACTAGGGACATGTTGTGGTCTATGTATTCACCCATGTATTACGGTTTCCAGTTAATACAATTATAGCATGAACAATAGACAATTATTATGAACAAGGAAATATAATAATAACCATTTTATTATTGCCTCTAGGGCATATTTCCAACATAATATACAGTAACATGCATGCATTTTCCTGTGCTTCTCATATACTTCTTTCTCGCGCACATAGTTTTATGTCATCCTGAAAATATAGCCGTTGTTATCATCCCCAATGCATCAGAGCTTCCTTGGTTGGATCCTCACGCCATCACGGCAAAAGAAAATCCATTCAGATGAAGAACTTTTTGATAATGCATCTTGAAGGGCAAATTTCACCGTTTAATCTACATCAACTACTACAATCCTATGTCACGCTCGGTGATGTTATTTTACAATTACCCGCATCTATATAGTCATCTATGTATGTGTTGCCAATCTCCTAGACATCATCCCTTTTCCTATTATTTCCTATGGTCATGTCAGCATGATCCATGCCATCCCTGGACGTGAACCGGATGTTGTCAATATTGGTATAACCCAGCCGCGGTTATTGTAATATTGTTCCAACATGAATTTTTCATGCCACTTTGTTAGCCTTATATTTAGGAGTTAGATCAGGTAGCTTAGAAGCAACTTTATACTAGAAATAACTAGAATGTGAACGCTCTTAGGAATTAAACCATCAAAATTTTAATTTATGAATGACCTTTTAGAAGTTCTTATCCCATTCTTGCATATGTTCAAAATTTTCCTTTATGTCTATCATATTTCTATAGCTTGATTCACGAGCCTTACGTGATGTGTTCTATTAGTAGAATAGAAGGGTTATGTCGTCCATGATATTTTTCCTCCCGTTGCAATCCACGTGCATATTTTCTAGTAAGTACAAAGGGAAGCTTGCTTATAATTTAGTGAGAAGGTCCTAGAAACATTTTATGAACTCTAAACTTTTAATCTACATATACCTAATCGCTAACTAGAAAACACTACATGTTTTAGAGAACTCTAGAAAGATATTTAATGATGCACACAAACATATATATAAGACATATATTCATGAGAATATTACAAATTAATTCATGATAGCATGACAATTATTTTCTTATTTTCTTATATGCATGGGGATTGGTTTTAAGTATCTCTGCAAGACGCATTGTGCCAAAAAACACTAATTTGACTTCTTTGACTTCTATTACAAACATGGCTCAAATTAGCAAAGTGTGCATGCACATTTTTCAACGACTGACATTACAATTGTATCATAATAATAGAATTAATATTTAGTAACATTACCATCTCATAAATTATTACAACTAAAGTTATAAGAAATGTAATCTATAATTAAGATTTGTAAAAGTGAGTTATAAATAAATATAAAAGTTTAGTATAAATGTTGGTTCTTGAAATTGAAATATACTAGAATATAGTCTTTATAGCTCCTCATAAAAAGGTGTACAAATTATACATTTCAAATATTTAATTTGAAGTTGTTTAATGAGTATGAATATTTGTTGTACAAAATTCAGAAAAATAAAGTCATAAATTTACTATAAATACCTTATTGATTAAGTGTTTGAGAGTGTGCTTAATTAAAAAGTCTCTATACTTTATATCATCTTGAATTCTTTGTAATGATTTCATTATCATTAGCAAACTGATAAATGCCGTTGACTGTTTACTCAATTTCATTTTTACTAACTAATTATTTTCTTTGCCACCTTGTAGTTTTTTGGTTGCCTTTGTTCTTACTCTAAGGAAGATGGTGGAGCTAATACATGCACTAAAAATGTTATGTGAATGTTATAATATGAATATATGAACCAGATAGGCAACATAAGCTGATTTGCCCCCTCTGTTTCTTCTTCTTCTTCTTCTTCTTCTTCTTCTTCTTCTTCTTCAAAATCAAGGGTTCTGGTGTAAGTGGAAACATTCATTGTATCTTTCGGTACACCTTTTAACGACATGTACTTACATGTAGGATCTCATTTTGCTCTGTAGAGAAAGGAGTTACACATTTTGATTCATGCATAGTGCACGTGCGGATGAACTCAATAATACTCATATTTTGTTGCTTTTTTTCTTTCGTATTAGCTAACCTTGATTTCGAGTCACTAATGTTCAACATGCATGGCAACTCAACTTCGTAATGTCTTAGCAAATGGATTTTAAACTCTTGACTAAGGATGGTGTTTGGAAAATTCTTTTGTGCAAGAGGTATCTTGGCTTCAAAGCTTTGTCCCATATATATTGGAAACATGGAGGCACTAACTTATGGGAATGTCTGATGGTGCCAAATAAGCACTTCTTTTGCTTAGGATCTATTGCAATTAGGATTGGCTCAGAAATTTGTTTCTAGGAGGACAGATGCTTAGGTAACACAACTCGCTGGGAAAGATATCCATCCATGTATCACATTGCTTCCGAGAAAAGTGATACCATTTGTTAAGTCATGAGCAAACCACCTTCTAATGGATCGTTCAAGTCGGATTTTGTCGGGCCTCGCCATGTGTAATGACACGCTCTTTTGGGTCGGTTGGCATTGATCCAATTGACACAAGTCTAGGATGAATTTTGCTGGAAGCTATCTTAGAGTTGTGGTTTCTTGGTTGCCTCGATGTACCGGGCACTCACCCACTCCGAGGTACCAATAGACAGTAACAAAATAATTTGTAAATCAAAACCACCATTGAAAATCAAAATGTTCTTGTGGTACCTTCAGTGAGGCGTGATCCTGATAAAGAATAACCTCGCTCGATGCAATTGACTTCAAAGCAAATAGTGCTCTGTTTGTCAGAATAATGAGCTAGTAAAATACCTTTTCGTCAATGAAGTTGTGCACGTCATTCAAGTTGTATTTAACTTCTATCCACCACACAGCCTTGCCAACATGTCTGGTCACTGGCTCGATGGTATTCCCGCAAGGTTAGCATGCTCATAAGGGAGACGTCAGCCTTGATTTGGCCGCTGTGGCTATATATAAGTGAAATGTTTTGCAATGGTAAAAACACCTTTACAGGTTATCTACTAGTGTACGCACGAGGTTATCTACTAGTGTACGCACGGCCTTCATGGTATATTCTTCAGCGACAGGAACGTCGACTAGTATTTACAGCGATGAGTATGCCGTTAGAGCAGATGGCTAATGATGTTTTTTACCCCACATCGGTGGTGGCATAGTCTACGGATGTACCCTCCCCTACTCCGTCTTAGGCGTCGTTTTGGTCTTGTATGACTTTGCTATTTGCAGGCGTGCACTCTGATGTGTGCGCCTCTGGTTTTTGCCGTGTGTATTTTAGTCCCGTGAGGACATGTGTGTGTGTGTGTGTGTGTGTGTGTGTGTGTGTGTGTGTGTGTGTGTGCGCGTGTGCGTGTGTGTTGGTTATGCTTGTATCTACCTGATGCGACATTATGAGTCAATGAAAAGCGACTTTACCAGAAAAAAAAGTTTTCTCAGCTTTCACGCATCTGGTTTCATGGTCTGACCTGAACATTGGTCTCTCATCATTTGTTGGTTCCTGGAGCGCAATCTCGATCACAATCTAATTAGTATCACCTGAAAACCTTTTTTAATAGTTTGGATAGCTTACTACGTGTGCCAGGTGGTAGTATCTTTGGGAAACCTGATGCACCTAGAGAAGCTCTTCTTCTCCATGTAAGATGGAGCCTACTGTTGCCATTTGCCAAAAGCAGGGACACCATCGTGTTCATGTTGTCGTAAGTACAGTATAGTACTATCTTGAATTGCTGATCCAGTGAATCGGCAGGGCATGCTGCAGCAAGGAACGGATGAATAGTTTGATGAGGCGAGTAGGAGATCCTCAGGATAGATACGCCTGGAGAACAGAACAGAACAGAGTACAAACAGGGACTTGACCAAGGAAGGGGTATAGAAACAAGCAAGGTGGTGTGCAAGTGATCGGTGAGAGTGATGCATGCATGCATGTCGACCATGGCTAGCAGAATTGCACATGGAGCACGACATGCCATCACGTGCGTTCGTGTGCGGTGTCTCTAACTGAGTGCATCATCTCGATTCCTCTCCATGACCATGATGCATCAAACTGAGCCGGATCCCCCCCCCCCCTCCCACACATGGAAATCATGCTTGCATGGATGGTGATGGATCGTTTTTTTTCATCCATACGTATATCCACGTGGCACTCACTGGTAACTGGATATTGCAGCTATATATGGCATGACCAGGGACAGTTAGGACGCCGTGCGGTGCACTGCAGTACTATGGTGTTATCAGAGCCAAGAATATAGGCTTGCACATGGCGACATGCACGGTTTTTTTTATCGGACTAAATGACCCGCTGCACCAATGGCGCAAAGGGCGAGAACAAACCATGCTTTCAAACCATGCAAGTTGAAATATTTAGAGACCGGTCATAAAATTGCCAAACCAGGCTATAGAAGCAAGAACAAAGTACCATCAGTTTCGTTGAACTAACACAAGTGCGTTTTACACTGCCTGCTCACTACTATTGTTGTCCATAAATAAATGTTTATCTATTGTTGTACTCAGGTTAACTTGAATTAGCCAGGATGAATCAGACACTTCTGAAATGAGCACTAACAGATCAACAGGGTATGCATCTGCATGAGACGACCGATCTTTTCTTGTTAACAACGAAACAAATATTGATTTCAGTCACGGGCAAACCAAGATGCAAGAATATCTAAAATTTCTCAATCTTTGACCATGTCTCTAAGGAACAACACTAACTCGAAATTGAAATAATACGTTGTTGGTCAAGGTTCGCCTTGAAGTTGGTCAAGGTTCGCTTTGAAGGTGGTGAAGCGGTCCGATTCAGTGAGGATCCACCCAAGGAACCGAAACAGGGTGGGCGAGAGATGGTTCGGTACACGGAGGGAAGAAGGGGATGGATAAGGTCAAGGTGTCGGCAACCGTGCCTGGTCCGTAACCCATGTCGCCCAGCAAAACTTAACTTATTTACCTTTTTTCTAAGCCCAACAACACGGTGTAAATTTGAATTGGCACAACTAAATTAAATTATTTTGTCTAGAGAAGATGTTAAATCAAACAAAAAAAATTAAATCAAATAAATAAAAGAAACATTAGTTGATAGATTTATAATGGTTATCCAGCAGTGGTAATACAGATGATCGGTAACGGTATATACTACTTTATATGATCGGTAATGCTAGTAGATCTATAATGGTTATCCAGCAGTGGTGATACAGATGATGGGACTTTTCAAACATCAGCTTGGCATATATATCATCATGGATGAATACTTGATTATATATTACAAAAATCTGAAGCCTATACATGTCTTATGCTTCAGAGCAGGAACAAACGGGTTAGGGCATCATTGGAACTAAACATGGAGTATGCTGCAGACGAAGAAAAAAGTGGCTTCTCCAGGGGTAACACATGCATTGTAGGTAAGACAGATCCTCCAACAAAGGTTGTCCTTTTAGGTGACGAACATTTGTCGTGTTCTACAGAAAACAAAAGGGCAGAAGTTGATGTGGCACAACACATAACATGTGAATAACGATGATATCCTTATGGCACTAAAATAAATAGTGCTCATATGGTTAATTTAAATACTTCTTTGTATCTGATGTCTGCTACGCAACCTTGTTCTTGTAGACGTTGTTGGGCCTACAAGTGCACAGGTTTGTAGGATAATAACAAATTTCCCTCAAGTGGATGACGTAAGGTTTATCAATCCGTGGGAGGCGTAGGATGAAGATGGTCTCTCTCAAACAACCCTGCAACCAAATAACAAAGAGTCTCTTGGGTCCCCAACACACCCAATACAATGGTAAATTGTATAGGTGCACTAGTTCGGCGAAGAGATAGTGATACAAGTGCAATATGGATGATAGATAAAGGTTTTTGCAATCTGAAATAATAAAAACAGCAAGGTAACTAATGATAAAAGTGAGCGTAAACGGTATTGCAATGATAGGAAACAAGGCCTAGGGTTAATAGTTTCACTAGTGCAAGTTCTCTCAACAATAATAACATAGATAGATCATATAACAATCCCTCAACATGCAACAAAGAGTCACTCCAAAACCACTAATAGCGGAGAACAAACAAAGAGATTATGGTAGGGTACGAAACCACCTCAAAGTTATTCTTTCGGATCAATCTATTCCAGAGTTCGTACTAGAATAACACATTAAGATACAAATCAACCAAAACCCTAATGTCACCTAAATACTCCATTGTCACCTCAAGTATCCGTGGTCATGATTATATGATATGCATCACACAATCTCAGATTCATCTATTCAACCAACACAAAGTACTTCAAAGAGCGCCCCAAAGCTTCTACCGGAGAGTCAAGACGAAAATGTGTGCCAACCCCTATGCATAGGTTCATGGGCGGAACCCGCAAGTTGGTCACCAAAACATACATCAAGTGGCACGTGATATCCCATTGTCACCATAGATAAACACGGCAAGACATACATCAAGTGTTCTCAAATCAAAGACTCAATCCGATAAGATAACTTCAAGAGGGAAACTCAGTTCATCACAAGAGAGTAGAGGGGGAGAAACATCATAAGATGCAACTATAATAGAAAAGCTCGCGATACATCAAGATCGTGCCATAGAGAGAACAAGAGAGAGAGAGAGAGAGAGAGAGAGAGAGAGAGAGAGAGAGATCAAACACATAGCTACTGGTACATACCCTCAGCCCCAAGGGTGAACTACTCCCTCCTCGTCATGGAGAGCGCCGGGATGATGAAGATGGCCACCGGCGAGGGATCCCCCTCCGGCAGGGTGCCGGAACGGGCTCCCGATAGGTTTTTGGTGGCTACAGAGGCTTGCAGCGGCGGAACTCCCGATCTATCTTCGTATCCGATGTTTTTAGGTAAAGTAGGCTTATATAGGCGAAAGAAGTCGGTCGGGGGAGCCTCGAGGGGCCCACGAGAGGGTAGGGCACGCCCAGGGGGTGGGCGCCCCCCTGTCTCGTGGCCTCCTCGATGACCTCCCGGCTTGCACTCGAAGTCTCATGGATCATAATCTTTCCAAAAATCACGCTGCCGAAGGTTTCATTCCGTTTGGACTCCGTTTGATATTCCTTTTCTTCGAAATACTGAAACAGGCAATAAAACAGCAATATGGGCTGGGCCTCCGGTTAATAGGTTAGTCCCAAAAATGATATAAATGTGTAAAATAAAGCCCATAAACATCCAAAAGGGATAATATAATAGCATGGAACAATAAAAAATTATAGATACGTTGGAGACGTATCAAGCATCCCCAAGCTTAATTCCTGCTCGTCCTCGAGTAGGTAAATGATAAAAACGGAATTTTTGATGTGGAATGCTACCTAGCATAATTCTCAATGTAATTTTCTTTATTGTGGCATGAATGTTCAGATCCAAATGATTCAAAATAAAAGTTCATATTGACATGAAAATGGTGATACTTCAAGCATACTAATCAAAGTAATCATGTCTTCTAAAAATAACATGGCCAAAGAAAGTTATCCCTACAAAATCATATAGTCTGACTGTTGCTCTATCTTCATCACACAAAGTATTTAATCACGCACAACCCCGATGACAAGCCATGCAATTGTTTCATACTTTAATAATCTCAAACTCTTTCAACTTTCACGCAATACATGAGCGTGAGCCATGGACATAGCACTATATGTGGAATAGAATGGTGGTTGTGGAGAAGACAAAAAGGAGAAGATAGTCTCACATCAACTAGGCGTATCAACGGGCTATGGAGATGCCCATTAATAGATATCAATGTGAGTGAGTAGGGATTGCCATGCAACGGATGCACTAGAGCTATAAATATCTGAAAGCTCAACAAAAAGAAACTAAGTGGGTGTGCATCCAACTTGCTTGCTCACGAAGACCTAGGGCATTTTGAGGAAGCCCCTCATTGGAATATACAAGTTAAGTTCTATAATGAAAAATCCCCACTAGTATATGAAAGTGACAACATATGAGACTCTCTATCATGAAGATCATGGTGCTACTTTGAAGCACAAGTGTGGAAAAAGAGATAGTAGCATTGTCCCTTCTCTCTTTTTCTCTCATTTTATTTTTTTCTTTTTCTTTCTTTGTCTTTTTCTCTTTTTTTATTTTTTTTCTTTTGGCCTTCCTTTTTTTCTTTTTTTCTTTTTGGCCTTTCTTATTTTTTTTTTCTTTTTGTAAAGTCCGAAGTCTCATCCCGACTTGTGGGGAAATCATAGTCTCCATCATCATTTCCTCACTGGGACAATGCTCTAATAATGAAGATCATCACACTTTTATGGATTTACAACTCAAGAATTACAACTCAAAGCTAAAACAAGATATGACTCTATATGAATGCCTCCGGCGGTGTACTGGGATATGCAATGAATCAAGAGCGACAAGTATGAAAATTATGAAGGTGGCCTTGCCACAAATACAATGTCAACTACATGATCATGCAAAGAGCAATATGACAAAAGTAATGTGTGTCATATGAACGGAACGGTGGAAAGTTGCATGGCAATATATCTCGGAATGGCTATGGAAATGCCATAATAGGTAGGTATGGTGGCTGTTTTGAGGAAGGTATATGGTGGGTGCATGGTACCGGCGAAAGTTGCGCGACACAAGAGAGGCTAGCAATGGCGGAAGGGCGAGGGTGCGTATAATCCATGGACTCAACATTAGTCAAAAGAACTCATATACTTATTGCAAAAATCTACAAGTCATCAAAAACAAAGTACTATGCACATGCTCCTAGGGGGATAGATTGGTAGGAAAAGACCATCGCTCGTCCCCGACTGCCACTAAAAAGGAAGACAATCAATAAATAAAATTGTGCTCCAACTTCATCACAAAGCGGTTCACCATACGTGCATGCTACGGGAATCACAAACCTCAACACAAGCATTTTTAATAATCACCTCAACTAGCATGACTTTAATATCACTACATCCATATCTCAAAACAATTATCAAGTATCAAATTGATCATAGCATCCAATTCACTTTCTATGATAGTTTTTATTATACCCAACTTGGATGCTCATCATTCTAGGACCAACTTTGCAACCATAGAAAATACCATGCTGTTCTAAAAGACTCAAAATAATATGAGTGAAGCATGATATACTAGCACTTTCTACAAAATATAACCACCGCCGTGCTCTAAAAGATATAAGTGATGCACTAGAGCAAATGACAAACTACTCCGAAAGATATAAGTGAAGATCAATGAGTAGTCGAATAATTGTGCAACTATGTGAAGACTCTCTAACATTAAAGAATTTCAGATCTTGGTATTGTATTCAAACAGCAAGCAAAACAAAATAAAATGACATTGCAAGGATAGCATAACTCATGTGAAGAAGCACAAACTTAGGCTCAACCGATACTAACCGATAGTTGTTGAAGAAGAAAGGTGGGATGCCTACCGGGGCATCCCCAAGCTTAAATTCTTGAGACTTCTTGAAATATTATCTTGGGGTGCCTTGGGCATCCCCAAGCTTGAACTTTTGTGTCTCCTTAGTTCCTCTCATATCATGGTTTCTCTATTTCTCAAAAGCTTCATCCACAGCAAACTCAACAAGAACTCGTGAGATAGGTTAGTATAAACCAATGCAAAACCTTATCATTTCCTACTGTAACAAATCACTAAAATTATTATTCAACATTGCATACTAAATGCCTCTGCATATTTAACACACCTATCCTCAAATAGAATCATTAAACAAGCAAACATATGCAAACAATGCAACCATAACAGCAATCTGTCAAAACAGTATAGTCTGTAAAGAATGCAAGATTCATCATACTTCCCTAACTCCAAAAATTATGATATAAAATTAACACTATAGTAAATTTATCAGAGCTTATTATGCAAAAGGTTTCAACATTATACCGTTCTCTGAATTTTCTAGGGAATTTTCGCAACAGCGGTAAACTTTCTGTTTTCAAACAGCAACATGTATACTAGCAAAATAAGCATGGTAAAGGCTATCCTTGACATTTTTATTGAAAATAAAGATTCAAGACATAAATCTAAATAACAGCAAGCAAATACTAACAAGATAAAATGACGCTCCAAGCAAAACACATATCATGTGGTGAATAAAAATATAACTCCAAGTAAAGTTACCGATAGACGAAGACGAAGGAAGGGATGCCTTCCGGGGCATCCCCAAGCTTAGGCTATTGGTTGTCCTTGAATATTACATTGGGGTGCCTTGGGAATCCCAAATCTTAGTCTCTTGCCACTCCTTATTCCATAGTCCATCGAATCTTTACCCAAAACTTGAAAACTTCACAACACAAAACTCAACAGAAAACTCGTAAGCTCCGTTAGTATAAGAAAATAAAACCACCACTTAGGTCCTGTAGTGCACTCATTCGAAATTCATATTGGTGTAATATCTACTGTATTTCAACTTATCTATGGTTCATACCGTCCGATACTACTCATAGATTCATCAAAATAAGCAAACAATACATAGAAAACAGAATCTGTCAAAAACAGAACAGTTTGTAGTAATCTGTATCAAACGTATACTTATGGAACTCCAAAAGTCCTACCAAATTAGGAAGTCCTAAGAAATGTGCGCACCAATCCATAGCAAAAAGAATCAGATCAGAATCACGTTTCTGTGAATTAACAAAACTAATTTACTGGGTGCAAAAGTTTCTGATTCTCAGCAGGATCAACACAACTATCACCGTAAGCTATCCTAAAGGTCTTACTTGGCACTTTATTGAAACAAAAACTATAAAACATGATTACTTCAGTAGCATAATCATGTATACACACAAAAACAGTAAGGATAGATATTGGGTTGTCTCCCAACAAGCGCTTTTCTTTAATGCCTTTCTAGCTAGGCATGATGATGACAATGATGCTCACGTAAAATATAAGAATTGAAACATAACGGGAGCATCATGAAGCATATGACTAGAACATTTAAGTCTAACCCACTTCCTATGCATAGGGATTTTTTGAGCAAACAACTTATGGGAACAATAATCAACTAGCATAGGAAGGCTAAACAAGCATAACTTCAAGATTTTAAGCACATAGAGAGGAAACTTGATATTATTGCAATTCCTACAAGCATATATTACTCCCTCATAATAATGTTCAGTAGCATCATGCATGAATTCAACAATATAACCAGCACCTAAAGCATTATTTTCATGATCTACAAGCATAGAAAATCTACTACTCTCCACATAAGCAAAATTCTTCTCATGAATAGTAGTGGGAGCAAACTCAACAAAATAATTATCATGTGAGGCATAATCCAATTGAAAACTAAAATCATGATGACAAGTTTCATGGTTATCATTATTCCTAATAGCATAAAAGTCATCACAATAATCATCATAGATAGCAACTTTGTTCTCATAATCAATTGGAACCTCTTCCGAAATAGTGGAATCATCACTAAATAAAGTTGACACTCCTCCAAATCCACTTTCATGTTCATCAAAACAAGATTCAACATCCTCCAAAATAGTGGGATCACTACTTCCTAAAGTTGACACTCTTCCAAACCCACTTTCATCAATATAATCATCATAAATAGGAGGCATGCTTTCATCATAATAAATTTGCTCATCAAAACATGGGGGGCAAAAAATATCATCTTCATCACACATAGCTTCCCCAAGCTTGTGGCTTTGCATATCATTAGCATCATGGATATTGAAGGAATTCATACTAACAACATTGCAATAATGCTCATCATACAAAGATCTAGTACCAAGCATTTTAATGCATTCTTCTTCTAGCACTTGAGCACAGTTTTCCTTTCCATCATTCTCATGAAAGATATTAAAAAGATGAAGCATATGAGACAAACTTAACTCCAGTTTTTTTTGTAGTTTTATTTTATAAACTAAACTAGTGATAAAACAAGAAAAAAAGATTCGATTGCAAGATCTAAAGATATACTTTCAAGGACTCACCTCCCCGGCAACGGCGCCAGAAAAGAGCTTGATGTCTACTACGCAACCTTCTTCTTGTAGACGTTGTTGGGCCTGCAAGTGCACAGGTTTGTAGGATAGTAGCAAATTTCCCTCAAGTGGATGACCTAAGGTTTATCAATCCGTGGGAGGCGTAGGATGAAGATGGTCTCTCTCAAACAACCCTGCAACCAAATAGCAAAGAGTTTCTTGTGTCCCCAACACACCCAATACAATGGTAAATTGTATAGGTGCACTAGTTCGGCGAAGAGATAGTGATACAAGTGCAATATGGATGATAGATAAAGGTTTTTGTAATCTGAAATAATAAAAACAGCAAGGTAACTAATGATAAAAGTGAGCGTAAACGGTATTGCAATGATAGGAAACAAGGCCTAGGGTTCATAGTTTCACTAGTGCAAGTTCTCTCAACAATAATAACATAGATAGATCATATAACAATCCATCAACATGCAATAAAGAGTCACTCCAAAGCCACTAATAGCGGAGAACAAACGAAGAGATTATGGTAGGGTACGAAACCACCTCAAAGTTATTCTTTCGGATCAATCTATTCAAGAGTTCGTACTAGAATAACACCTTAAGATACAAATCAACCAATACCCTAATGTCACCTAGATACTCCATTGTCACCTCAAGTATCCGTGGGCATGATTATACGATATGCATCACACAATCTCACATTCATCTATTCAACCAACACAAAGTACTTCAAAGAGCGCCCCAAAGATTCTACCGGAGAGTCAAGACGAAAACGTGTGCCAACCCCTATGCATATGTTCATGGGCGGAACCCGCAAGTTGATCACCAAAACATACATCAAGTGGCACGTGATATCCCATTGTCACCACAGATAAGCACGACAAGACATACATCAAGTGTTCTCAAATCCTTAAAGACCCAATCCGAAAAGATAACTTCAAAGGGAAAACTCAATTCATCACAAGAGAGTAGAGGGGGGAGACACATCATACGATCCAACTATAATAGCAAAGCTCACGATACATCAAGATCGTGCCATAGAGAGAACACAAGAGAGAGAGAGAGAGAGAGAGATCAAACACATAGCTACTGGTACATACCCTCAGCCCCGAGGGTGAACTACTCTCTCCTCGTCATGGAGAGCGCCGGGATGATGAAGATGACCACCGGTGATGGGTTTCCCCTCCGGCAGGGTGCCGGAACGGACTCCCGAGAGGTTTTTGGTGGCTACAGAGGCTTGCGGCGGCGGAACTCCCGATCCATCTTCTGTGTCGATGTTTTAGGGTATGTGGACTTATATAGGCGAAAGAAGTTGATAGGGGGAGCCTCGAGGGGCCCACAAGAGTGGAGGGCATGCCCAGGGGGGTGGGCACGCCCCCTATCTTGTGGATTCCTCGATGCTCCCCTGGCTTGTACTCCAAGTTTCCTGGGTCACGTTCGTTCCAAAAATCACGTTGCCGAAGGTTTCATTCCGTTTGGACTCCGTTTGATATTCCTTTTCTTTGAAATACTGAAACAGGCAATAAAACAACAATATGGGCAGGGCCTCCGGTTAGTAGGTTAGTCCCAAAAGTAATATAAAAGTGTATAATAAAGCCCGTAATCATTCAAAATAGATAGGATAATAGCATGAATGCTTCATAAATTATAGATACGTTGGAGACGTATCATGCGCCAAGCAGCCTCGTCCACGACAATGAAGCAATCCTACCGATGGTAGGTTCCATGGATGGCGGTCGACTTGAGGGGTTGGTTGAGGCTGCAACAAGGGAGATTGGGGGGGTGGAAGGCTCAGTGATGACGGCACGGAGGCTCGGACTAGCAACAATAGGGGATCCATATAAGGTGTTGGTGGAGGGGCACAAGCGGGTCAATGGAGGGCGACACAACCACTACTAGGGAAAAGCCTATACACAGAATCTTACCAGCATCGCTCTTCAAAATACAACGCTACTGCTATCTAGCAGTAGCGCGTGTTACAAAAACGCGCTGCTAACAGGAAAATAGCAGTAGCGCGTCCATCGCACACAGCGCTACTGCTATAGTTGCCATGACCTCGCCCCCCGCTAGTTATAGCAGTAGCGCATTATACTAAACAGCGCTACTGCTATTCAGATTAGCTGTAGCGCTTTTTGGCAAACGCGCTACAACTATCCCTACCTTATCCCCACGCGCACGACCGGCCCTCTCACTCACACTCTCACTCTCGCCCGCGTAACCGTCGTCGTGCGTCGCCGCCGCCGCCGCCTTCGTCCGTCCGCCGCCGAGGTACTCCCCTCCTTCCGTCCCTCCTCCCTCCTCCTCGCACATCCTCCCTCCGCCTGTGGCCACCCCCTCCTCCATCGCCGCCCTCCTCCCTCCGCCTGCGGCCGCCCCTCCTCCCTCCTACGCCGGCAGCCCTCCTCCCACCGCCCTCGACCTCGCCGCCCCTAGCTACCTCTCCGTCGCCCCCCACCCCCTGCCACTAGTTAGTACTAGATTTAGTAGTAGTAGATGTTAATTTAGGGTTCATAGCTAGTACTAGATGTTGCTTAGTTAGTAGTAGATTTTTAGTAGTAGTAGTGGTAGTTGAACTACTTTAGTTGTAGTTGAACTAGTTTAGTAAGTAAATTAATAAACTAGTTGAACTAGTTGAATTAATAGAACTAATGTATTTTTAGTAAGATAATTAATATAACTAGTTGAACTACTTTATTTTTAGAAAGAACTAGTTTTTTTCTATTTATAGTAAGTTTATATTTAGTAAGAACTAGTTGAATTAATAAAACTAGTTAAACATGTCATATTTGTTGTTATTTTTTAGTTTAAGAAATTATTCGGGATGTATTAGTGATAACTTATATGGTTTCAGGTGACCACCGTCGTCCCCGTCACCGACCCCCTCCGACATCCCCGCCGTCGTCCCAGTCACCGGCCCCCTCCGACATCGAGGTGAGACCAGCCAAATATCCTTGTATATCTTGTGTTGTTGCTCAAATAGGATATGTGGTTGCCCAAGTGGCCATTCATGTTCAGTTTACATCTCCGAGTGGCCTATGTTTTGCCGGAGTGTTGATTAATTTCCGTTCCGGCAAATTTCAGGCGCTCGATATGTCTTTTTTAGCAAAGGTCATGCCGGATTTTTTCGTGAATTCTGGCATGACTTGTGCTAGAATATGTACAAGTTTAATCTTTGAATTATGATTGTAGGAAATGTCGTACTCGGACGACGACAATCTCCCGGGGGAATGTAGCTGGTGCCACGACGATCGAGGTATGTGTGACAGGTTCGTTCGGCTGGACGATGATCGGCGCTTCAGCATTAAGATCGAGGAGACCTTCGATTGTGAAACGGTACGCAACAACGACAAGTGTTTTTTTCGTAATTAAGCATGACTTCAACTATTTCAACATATAATTTTCATATTTTACAATTCGACTAGCTTATCCCATTCCATGCAAGACGCTATGTCTTGGAGAGGATGGGTTTTGAAGACCATGAAAATTTCGAAACAAAGAAAATACACCTAAGGACCCGTCATGATATGGATTTTGAAGTAAATTTGTGCAATGCTCAGAGCGTAACCCATTTTGGTTGCCAAAATTGGGAAGCACTTTGCAAAATGTATGGTTTTTATGAGGGTATGATCGTCACCATGGATCTTTGTGATCCTGACATCGAGGAAGACAATATGGACATTTGGGTCCTTGTTGATACGCTTCCGATTGTACCGCTATGTGAGTTTCTCAAACATAGTTATTAACTAATTTATATTGTTTATTTCAAAATAGTTGATAGCTTATTTCCATTGACAGCTTATTTTTATTCTTCAAAGACTGTGCGGAAGATGGTAGATAAAACCCACTACACCGATGGCACCGAACTAACGTATAAGGAGAAAAATCATCTGATCGCATTTTGTACTCTTCTTGAGAATTACAATGACTATTATCGAACTCCTCCAAATTATGGTGAATACGTGCTACTAGTGCATGTGTTGAACCACGATAACTTCTCTGAAGATACCCTGGTAAGATTTTTTACTATTACGACATCCGTGCATCTTTTGCATACTTCTAAAACTAGTACATCATTGCTAACTACGAAGTTATTATTATGTGTTTCAACAGAAACTCCCGATGGATTGTGTGCCTCATCTGATGTCTCTTCATGGTCGCCTCTTAGTTCTGAACATACTGCCAGGTAAATCTACGGAGCTCACCTGTGCATATCGGATTTCTAAAACCCGTGAACACATGTTCATCAAAGAATGGAAGAAATGTATGGACATTCGCAAGGAGGTTCTTTGAAGTAACATTCAGCGAAAGGCAAGAATTGGAGACAGGCTAATCTCCATTCTCCATAATGGAGAGTCAGGGGCTATCTTGTGTTTTTGCTATTTTACCTTAGAAAATATAGTAGGTCTTAATCGAATGTAATAGGTCTGTCGTGGGAGAACTGGATCCACGGACACCTATGGGGCCGGCGGACCGGGCCCCTTTCGGTTCGGCGGGGGGCGGAGATCGCACGAAGAGCGGATCGAGGCAAAGCACACGAGCGATTTACCCAGCTTCGGAGCTCTCCGGAGAGATAATACTCCTACTGCTGCTTGTCTGATTGTATTGAGTTCTTGCTTGGGAGCGTTGAGTGCTACAGTATGCTCTAGCTGCTAACGAGACCGAGCGTGAGTGTTTTCTGGCTTCGAACCTTTCGAACCCCCCTCTACGTTGCGCATGGGCCTCCTTTTATATGCTCAAAGGGTCACCGACAGGTGGCAACGTAGACAAGGGTAAAACTGGAAAGGAGTTGCGGTTGGTACAACTACCTGTACAGTGTATCCTACCTAACCCTGACGGCAGGGGACAAAGGCATTAAATGCCCGTCCGTGTCGCCCAAATAGTGCAGAAAGGGACCGTCAGGGGCGCCATCGCTTGCCACGATGGCAATCTTGTCATCGTCGCTTGCCACCTCGCACCGCTTGGCTGCACAACCTCTTGCCACGCGCACCTGGAAAGATCCCATGGCGACACGTTGATGGATGCGCTGGAGCGTGGGTACAGAGTGGCAGCTTGCCGCGGCAAGCGCCTTACCGCGGTCGTTGTCTTGTCGCGTCCGGAAGCTTGTCGCTCGCCGGGCCTTGCCGGGACGCGTGGCGCGTCGCGGCAAGTTTCCTTGAGATGCCTCGGTTGGCCTTCCCGGAAAGCTCCTCTTGCCGGGGTCTTGTCTCCTTGTCTTGAACACTTTGTTCTTGAATGGCTCCAAAGGAACCACGGAGGACCTTGGCGGTCACCCGGCAAGCCTTGCCGCGGGGTGCTGCGACTGCCCGTGCACAAGTTCGGGATACTAGGGTACCCCTACTCTAGTACACCGACAGGAGCCCCCGGGCCTGGGCCACACACGGTACCGAGCGCTGTTGGGCCAGGCCCAAAACAGGGCACGGGCACGCGTGGCCTGGGTTACGCCGTATCTTGCTCCGTATCCACCGCGCCCTCCCCTAACGGCACGCGTTGAATGCGGCGTCGTGGGAGAGATCGTGGGTGGCTTCTTTATTCGGAAAAACGGAACGTCCGCCCCCTCCCTCTTTATAAGCAGGGGAAACAGGGGCAGTTCGCCCATCTTGCCCGTTGCTGTTCCAATGTCACAAACTTCCGCCGCTCCCCCCTTCTGAAAGAGAGCAGCGCTCCGCCCCCCATCGCCACCAGCACCACCAACGCCGTCGATCTCCCCCACCACCTCCGCCATGGCTCCGAAAACCGGCAAGGGGAAGGCCGTGAAGACGACCGAGGCGCAGCGGCTCGCGGCGCTGCGAAGGGAGCGGACAATCTTCCCCCCAGCTCGCCGCGAAGGAGCTGAGGGAGTACTACTACCTCTTCTGGTCGACGGAGACGCGAGCACATCCGCGCACGAAGGTACTCTCCGCCGCCGCTTCGGAACGGGCTCCGAACGGGTATCCTTTCTTCGCGCTGTTCTTCTACTGCGGGCTCTGCCCGCCCTTCTCCAAATTCTTCTGCGATATCATGAACACCTACGGGTTCCACCTCCTTGACTTCACCCCCAACACCGTTCTGACCATGGCAGTTTTCGCACATCTCTGCGAAAACTTTGTCGGAGTCCATCCAAACATAGCTCTCTTCCGCCACTTCTTCATGCCCCGTGTCGAGAGAGGAGAGCCCTTATCCGGCTGAATCGCCTGGATCTCGAGAGCCGGCAAGAAGGAAGCTTATCTGGAGGGAGAGCTCCGCGGCAAGTGGGAGGAGTGGAGAGCAGAATGGTGCTGGATTGTCGAGGAGAACCCGCAGCCGTTTACCGCCCAGCCAAGCCCCAGTAGCGCGCGACAACGATTGGAGCAGCGTGGCCCCGGAAGATGATAGGCTAAAGATTGCCATCACCAGGATCCTTCGCCTCAGGCTTGCCGGGCTCACTGTAGGCGCCGTTGGCGCAGATTTCCTTCGCCGCCGCATCGCCCCCCTGCAGGAGAGGGGGAGACCCGCCTGGGAGTTCGGGGGTGCGACAGACATCATGAGGCTGCGCCCGGGCCTCAACTTCAACTTCACGGTCCTGGAATTGGACGCGATGCTCAAGGAGCTGTTCAAGCATGACCCCCAACATCCCGAATGGTTCAGGTTGCCGAAGGGCGTTGTTCCGCTGTGCAACAATTCCTCGCTTGACCGCATCCGTGCAATGATGCCGCTGTGCGATTCACATGGAATTGTGCCAACTTGGCAAGAGCCCGCAGACGACGTCGTGCAGGAGTTCTTCGACGGCCTGGTAGAAGTGGCGGTCCGCGCCGACGAACAGAAGAGCCTCACCCGTGACACCACTGACGCGGAGATGCAGCGCATCGCCACCAGGGCAGAAGAGGCGGCGGCAGCCGCTGCCGCGGGCGAGTTTGGATTCACCGTGGAGGAGGCAGAGGCAGCAGAGGCGGCAAGCCTTGCCGATCGAGATGAGCTTGCCGGCGAGGGAGGGCTTGCCGGCGAGGGAGAGCTTGCCGAGCCTGAAGCCGAGTCGAGCGATCCCGCCGAGGGTGCGAGCGGCTCGGCGGAGACCGACTCCTCTTCCTCCTCATCTTCAGATAGCCCGCCGCAAGCAGAGCCCCCAGCTCCACCAAGAAGGCGTCTCCGCAAGGTCGGGGATGTAGCAGGGCGGCAGACGAGTCAACAGCCGCCACGCCGCCCGACACGCTCCACCGCGACAAGAACTGTTGCCGCGGGAGCGCCTCACGCCCTACGGCAACCGAAGCGGGGTCGTCCCGGACCGCCGCCACCGCCCCCGCCAGGCGGCTAAGGGAACCTACTCCTCCGCCTCGTCGCGCCGAAGGTGGGCCGGACTTCGACCTCTCCGCGCTCAGCTCCGACGAGGAAGAAGAAGAGTAAGATTCTTTGCTGTACTTGTAGTTCTTCAATTCTTGCTATTTTGTCTTGCATCTGACTTGCTTTACTCTGAACTCATTCCTTTTCAGGACGCTGGCCCAGAGAGCGGCGAAGAGAGCCAAGGTCCCGGTGATTGTCATCGAGGACGAACCCACCACGACAGTAGGGGCGCGCCCGAGACCACCTTGCCGGACCCGGCAATCATTCCCCAAAGCAGCCCCCAGCGTAAGTATATGGTTTTACTTCCCGCTGTTAGGCGCGCATGGGTGCTTTTCTTTGCTGATATCTGACTCTTGATTTGTGTAGGAGCAGAGCAGCTTCATCAGGAGCGCCCGGAAGCCATCCCCGTCGTGCCATCTGCTTCGACTACACCGCCAAGGGAGGATTCCACGGCAAGGGAGCGCTCTCCGGCAAGGGAGCGCTCTCCGGCAAGGGAGAGTTCTCCGGCAAGGGATGGCACCAGCGACCCCCTGGCGGCGGAGACCACGACTGCAGAGCCCAACACAGGTAATCCTCTTGCTTGAAAACTTCCCTTGGATTTTTCTTCTTCTGATTTTCTTTTGGATATTTGCTTGACTTTTCTCCCTCTTCCGGCTGTCAGATCCACCTACCGCAGAGCCGATGGAGACCGAGGTTGCCGGCGAGGAGAACGCGCGCGGCAACACCGAGAACACCGCTGCCACTGAAGAGGCAGCTAGCGCTAAGGATCCCGCCGGCGAAGAGGCCGCCAAAGCTGCCGCCGCAGGAGCAGGCGAGGGGTCTGGCGATCGCACTGACGACCCTGAGGCCGCAGGAGCGCAAGGCGCTACGCCGACCGCCAATCCCTCCGCTGCTGCCGCAGCGTCAGGCTCCGAAGAGCCCCAGCCCGGCGCCTATTTGAAGGCCGGCGATGGCGTCTTCATCAAGCTCCCCTGGGCGTCAAGCTCCAGGGCGCCGGTCGAAGGAGAAACTTTTGATGGAGAAGTGCTCGCCTCCGCTGGGCTGACGCTGGTTGACACGCCAAGCAGCAGCAGCGACGAGTCTGAGGAGGAGGAGCTGCTGCGGAAGCTGGTGTCACTCTACCGCGCTCGACAAGCCAAGCTGGAATCCCGAGAAGCGCTTGTCGCGAAGGTGGGAGTGGACATCGAGAAGCACGCGGAGGAGCTTCGGAGTCGCAACCAGGAAACTCCTCGGTCCTTGGCAGAGGAGCGGGCGCAACTCGCCGAGGCACGGAAAGCCTTCCTCCTCGAGAAGGCTGAAGCTGAAGAGCAACAGCGGCTTGCCGCCGAGGAGCTGTTTGCGCGGGAAGGCGAGTTGGCGCAGCGGAAGGTCAATCTTGACAGCCATGAGGAGGAGCTTGCCGCGCGAGAGCAGACATTTGGTGGGGCCCTCAAGGAAGCAGAAGATGCTGCCGCAGCTGCCGAGGCCGCCAAGAAGGAGCTGGAGACGAAGGTGGCGCAGCTAGAGGGCGATCTCAAGGCGAGGAGCGAAGAGCTTGCCGCGCTCAAGCGTGAGCGCGAGAAGGACGCCTACGCCCATGGCGAGCTGCAGGGTCGTCTCGTCGAGAAGGGCAAGGAGCTTAGCGCCGCCAAGGACTCCAACGCAGATATTGAGTTGAAGCTGGCTACTTTGACCAAGACGCTGGGCGACGCCAAGGAGCGGGAGGTGGCCTTGAAGGAGGAGATCAAGGCCAACGAAGCGCTGCTGACGAGGGCCGCCGAAACCCAAAACACTTTTAGGGAGACTGTGGAACTCTGGACAGAGGGTCTCGTGAATATCGCCGCAGTCATTGACGGGGAGCTGGCGCAGCTGGGGATGGAGGATTTCGGGTATTCCTCCGATGAGAACCTTCAGCCCAGTGCCAAGCTCACTTTATTCTTCAAGGGCGTGGCGACGGCCCTCCAGCAACTCCGGGAAAGGATCCCAAAGCAGCTGGCCGACGAGTCGCACATGATCTGCGCGAGAGTTCTGCAAAAGGTGTTGGTGAAGGTGGCCTTCTGCAACCCAGGCCTCAACCTCACCAACGTCCTCAAAAAGCTGCCTCCGGATGCTGATCTGGAAGCGCTCAAGGCCCTTGTCGCACCCATTGTGGACAAGGTGAACGAGGTCAAGAGGGTTGATGGCGACCGCGTAGATTAAGCCGCCCGTTTCCTCCTTTCCTTGTCGCTGCTAGTCATGTTACGAGAACAATCTATTAGAGCTGCGACAAGCTATCTTGTAATATAACTCTATCTTGGGCAGTAATTGCTATGTTATTTCCTTTACTTGATTCCTTCCTTTGTATGTTTTTACCCTACGCTTTTAGGGAACTTGCCGGCGCAGGCACCTTAGCCGTGAGCGCTGAGTGCGGGACATCAGCAGCCTGCTGGCGGTGCCGCTATCGACAAGAAACCTTGTCGCAACTAGTCGCAGCTCACTTAAATTGTTGAGCAGACTCGAAACAAAGTAAGGGCGCAACTAGCTACGAGTTGGTTCCTCCGCGCACAGGTTTTCCATACAAAGCACGGTCGTTCGAGGAAGATAACTTAAAATTTTTTAAAACTGATTGCTCAAACTTTGGCAACTTAGCTTTTCTGTCGTTTGCGTCCCGGTAAGGCGAAACTTTCTCGAACGGCGCCTGGTCCACACCATTATCTTCTCCTTTCCCCCCGGGAAACTTGTGGGCGAGGGAACCTTCCTTTCTTTGAGAAAGATCAAGAAGAGAAAATAAAGATATGGAGCCTTAGGGCTCGTTATTGCTTACCGGGGGTAGGTGCTGCATAAAATGTCAGATAACACATGCAAAAATAGAAAGCATGAAATTGACAAGATGTGCGGAGCACATGAGCTTTATTTATGCACGGGGTCTGCGCCCGGCTTTGTACAAAGGATTACATGCAACAGCGGCAAGACTTGTACAAAAGTTACAGGTTCTGGCAACCGCGCCTTACGGGTAAAACTTACGAAGATGCTCAATGTTCCAGGAGTTGCTCACCGGAAAGCCATCTTCGGTCTCAAGGCGGACAGCGCCAGGCCTAGTGACTCGTTTCACCCGGTAAGGGCCTTACCACTTCGGCGTCAACTTGTTGGAATTCTTGGTAGACTGAACGTGCCGAAGAACAAGGTCGCCTTCCTCGAGACTTCTGGCATTAACTTTGCGGCTATGGTAGCGGCGCAAAGCTTGCTGGTATCGAGAAGCTTGTACAACAGCCTGAAGACGGTCTTCCTCGAGGAGCAGCGCGTCATCTTGTCGCAGCTGCTCTTGCTCAAGCGAATCATAAGCAAGCACTCGAGGCGACCCGTATATGAGTTCCGTGGGGAGAACTGCCTCTGCTCCATAGACTAGAGCGAAAGGTGTCTGGCTAGTGGCTCGATTTGGCGTCATCCTGATCGACCAAAGAACCACCGGCAGCTCCTCAATCCAGTTCTTCCCGCACTTGTGCAGCCTGTCAAAAGTCCTGGTCTTGAGCCCACGCAGCACTTCAGCATTTGCCCTCTCCGCTTGACCGTTGCTTCTCGGATGAGCAACAGAAGCGAAGTAGACCTTGGCGCCAAGATCTTGGACGTATTGCATGAAGGTGCGGCTCGTAAATTGCGTGCCATTGTCGGTGATGATCCTGTTAGGTATCCCGAAGCGGCAAACAATCGACCTGAAGAACTTGACTGCTGACTGTGCTGTCACCTTCCTCACCGCTTCCACTTCCGGCCACTTTGTGAACTTGTCGATTGCAACGTACAAGTACTCAAAGCCCCCGACAGCTCGGGGAAAGGGGCCGAGGATGTCGAGCCCCCAGACCGAAAATGGCCAGGATAAAGGGATCGTCTGGAGAGCTTGAGCTGGCTGGTGTATCTGCTTGGAATGGAACTGGCATGCTTCACACTTGGTTACTTGTGCAGTTGCATCCTGGAGGGCTGTTGGCCAAAAGAAACCTTGCCGGAATGCCTTGCCGGCAAGTGCTCTTGCGCCAATGTGGTGACCACATATGCCTCCATGTATCTCTGCCAACAGCTTTTGTCCATCTTCTCGGTGAATACACTGCAATTTCACACCGTTGAGTCTTCTTCTGTACAGTGTGTTGTCGACAAACTGGTACATACTTGACTGCCGGGCTACTCTTTCCGCTTCTTCTTGCTCTTCGAGAAGTTCTCCTATCTGAAGGAAACGGACAATCTGCTGTGCCCATGCTGGAGCTTGCGGCTCGACAACAAGGACTAAAGGCACATATGCTGCTACAGGAACATCCGCTTCTACGGCGAGAACCTGCGGCTCAGCCGGAGCTTGACGTTCCCCAGCAAGCTTGCCGGAGCAAAACTTGTCGGGAGCGTCTGCTTCAACGGAACAAACCCTAGGGCTTGCCGGAGCAGACTGCTCCTCAGCACTCTTGGTGTTGATCTTGGGGACCTTCTTGGCGGCGGCTTCGGGGAGCTCTGCCGGAAAATAGTCACCAGAAACCAACTTCCTCTTCTTGCTCTGTCCAGGTGATGGCGTTACAGACGGCTGAGTCAGTTTGAGCACAAAGATCCCTGGTTCCACAGGTAACTTTAGTGCGGCGCACTTCGACAGGCCATCAGCAATATCGTTCTGAGCTCTTGGAACATGTTCCATCTGTAGGCCGTCAAAGTGCTCTTCTAACTTTCTCACTTCATCAACATAAGCTTCCATCAACAGACTCTGATAATTCTTGTTAACTTGGCGGACGACAAGCTGCGAGTCACCCCTGACAATGAGCTTCTTGATCCCAAGGTCTGCCGCGATCCTGAGACCGGCAAGCAAACCTTCATACTCTGTAGTATTGTTTGTCGCTTGTTCCTTGGGAAAGTGCATCTGGACGACGTACTTGAGGTGCTCTCCGGTGGGTGCAACAAGTAGCACGCCCGCTCCGGCGCCTTGCAGCGAGAAGGCACCATCAAAGTACATCAGCCACTCTTTGCTTGTTTCCTTGACGGGGATGCTTGTTTCTGGAATTTGTTCGTCTGGTGTTGGCGTCCACTCTGCTATGAACTCTGCCAATGCTCTGCTCTGGATAGTTGAAGTGCTTTCAAACTTGAGGCCAAAGCTTGACAGTTCCAGTGCCCACTCGACAATCCTGCCTGTTGCTTCTGGATTCTGCAGTATCCTCTTCAGCGGAAAACGAGTGACAACTGTGATCTCATGTGCTTGGAAGTAATGGCGCAGCTTTCTCGAGGCCATGAGAAGGCCAAAAAGCAATTTCTGCACACCAGAATACCTTGACCTAGCCCCTTGCAGAAGGGAACTGACAAAGTAAACTGGGCGCTGCACCATTTTCTTCTGTATCTCCCCATGCGCCTGTGCAGATCCATCCTTACCGGGACCAGAGCTTGTCGGTGAAGCCCCCTGCTTGTCGCTGGATGCATCTGCCGTGGTTGCCGGCTCATCATCCGCCTCCCTCTCCGCTACTAACGCAACACTAACCACTTGATTGGTTGCCGCTATATACAGCAGCAACTTCTCTTGTGGTTTAGGTGCGACAAGTGTTGGAGTGGAGGACAAGTATCTCTTTAAGTCCTGCAGCGCAGCCTCTGCTTCCGGAGCCTATTTCATTCGACCTGCCTTTTTCAATATTTTGAAAAACGGCAGGGCGCGCTTAGCAGACTTAGAGATAAACCTGCTGAGAGCAGCCACGCAACCGGCAAGTCTCCGTACATCCTTGACGCGCTTTGGTGCTTCAATCTGCTCAATGGCCTTGATCTTATCGGGATTGGCTTCAATTCCCCGCTGAGACATGAAGAACCCGAGAAGCTTGCCGGAGGGGACTCCAAACACACACTTCTTGTGGTTAAGCTTGAGGTTGATCTTGCGCAGATTTGCAAAGGTCTCGTCTAAATCCTGAATCAGAGTTGCTCTGTCCTTGCTCTTGACCACTATGTCATCCATATAGGCTTCCACATTTCTGTGCAGTTGTGGCTCAAAAGCATCATGGACTACCCTTGCAAATGTTGAACCAGCATTCTTTAAACCGAAAGGCATCCGTATGAAACAGTATGTGCCACATGGAGTAATGAATGCGGTCTTCTCCTCATTCTCTTCTGCCATGAAGATCTGATGGTATCCTGAATATGCGTCAAGAAATGAAAGCAGGTCACATCCAGCCGTGGAGTCAACAATCTGGTCAATGCGCGGCAAGGGAAATGGGTCTTTGGGACAAGCTTTATTAACATCGGTAAAGTCGAGACAAAGCCTCCATTTCCCGTTTGCCTTGCGCACGACTACAGGATTGGCCAACCACGTAGGATGGAGCACTCCTCTGACGAGGCCTGCTGCTTCCAACTTCTTGATCTCTTCTGCTATGAATTCTTGGCGCTCCACTGCTTGTTTCCTGACTTTATGCTTGACGGGCCGCGCATGAGGACAGACGGCAAGATGGTGCTCGATTACTTTCCTGGGAACACCGGGGATGTCAGACGGTTGCCATGCAAACACGTCGACGTTCGCCTGCAGGAAAGCAACGAGCGCGCTTTCCTATTTAGGGTCGAGAGTGGCACTGATGGTGAAGGTACCACCAGTGCCGTCCTCCTTGGCGGACACCTTCTTGGTTTCTGATGGAGCTGTCATTGCCTTCTTACACTTGCCGGTGGAGCTCGATGGTGCGTCCTCGACGGTAGCGCAACACTCCGAAGAGGTGCGCTTGCTGGAGTGGGCATCAGAACTCTTGCCAGACTTGGTCTTCTTCTCCCCCCCGGGAGCTTCAGCGGCAAGTGACTTGCGTTCTGTTGCGGCTGCTGCTTCCCGGTAGATCTTGTCGGCGCAGATAAGAGCATCCTTCTTGTCGCCAGGGACAGAGATGATGCTTATCAGGCCTGGCATCTTCAGCATGTTGTATGCATAGTGAGAGGCTGCCATGAACTTGGCGAGTGCTGGACGGCCGAGTATCCCATTGTAAGGCAATGGAAAGTCAGCAACATCAAAAGTGACCCTCTCAGTCCTGAAGTTCAACTCGCTGCCAAATGTTACTGGCAACGTGATCTTTCCCTTCGGCTTGCTCCTTCCCGGGTTGATTCCTTGGAATGTGCTGGTCTCTTCGAGCTCGCTATCAGGGATCTGGAGTTTCCAGAGTACCGCAGAGGAGATCAGGTTCAAGCCGGCCCCGCCGTCAACTAGCATCTTAGTGACCTTGAGGTTGCGGATAGTTGGTGAAACCAACATCGGCAAGCACCCGACCGCAGTTATGCGATCAGGGTGGTCCTCAATATCAAAGATGATAGGCGTGCTGGACCATTTCAGAGGCTTGCGTGACTCGACAGGTGGTTCTGCCGGATTGACTTCCCACACCCACTGCTTGAGCTGGCGGTGTGAAGTATGCAGAGAAGCACCGCCGTCAACGCACAGGACCTCTGTGGCTTTCTGGAACTCCTGCTCACTAGTTCCGTCATCATCCATATCTTCGTTGTCGTCGTCGTCTTCATCCTTGTCGCGGCCGCGGGGAGGTCTGTCTCCTTGCCGCTGCTTTGCCTTGCCGCGGCGTCCTCCTCGGCCGGGACGTTTCTTGCCGGATCCTCTAGTACCTTCTTGGGCCTTCTCCTTGTCGCGTCGCTCGTACTCAGCCTTGTGCTGCTCAACAAGCTGCTCGACCTTCTTGCAGCTCTGGAGATCATGGCCCTTGGTGCGGTGGATCTTGCAGTACTGCTTGTCGGTGCCGTCCTGCTTGTCGGCGGCCGCCACAACGTTCTTGGCGCCACCTTCGTTGCCGTACTGCTCAACGACTAGCACATCTTTGCCTTTCTTCTTTCTGTTGTTCCGCCGCCGGTTTTTCCTTGCCGGGGCGGCATCCTCGCTGTCAGATCCTCCTGCTCCTGTATTCTCTCCGGGGAGTCTCCTCCCTTCCTCAGCACGTGCACACTTGTCGGCCAGGGCATATAGCTCACTGACGTCTCTGATCTTGCACATCGCCATCTCCTCCCGCATCCTGCGGTTTCGCACGTTCTGATGGAACGCGCTGATGACCGCGGCAGGGTGGACATCTGGGATGTTGCGCTGTACACGGCCGAATCTCTGAATGTACTTGCGCATGGGTTCTCCTTCCTTCTGGGCGAGCAGATGAAGGTCGCTCTCTTGGCCATGAGGTTTGTGGCCGCCTGTAAAGGCGCCGACAAACTGATGGCATAGGTCTGCCCAGGAGGATATGGAGTCGTCCGGCAAGTGCATGAGCCAGGACTTGACATTGGGCTTGAGTACCAGCGGGAAGTAGTTTGCAAGGATCTTGTCGTCCCGTCCCCCGGCAGCTTGCACCGCGATGGTGTAGATGCTGAGGAACTCCGACGGATGCGACTTGCCGTCGTACTTCTCTGGTACGTCTGGCTAGAAATTCTTCATGCTGGGCCACTGGACTTGCCGCAGCTCACGAGTGAACGCAGGGCAACCTACCGCGTACGGCAAGTCGCCTGGTTCCCCTGACGCATGCATATCGACAGTGGGCCCAGCGCGCTGGTCCGATTGACGCCGCGCTTCTCTTCGACGCTCGATGCGAGTACGAGCGTCTTCTTGCTGTCGTTCGTGAAGAACTTGGCGCTGATCGCGATGAGCTCGTGGATCTGATGACGCGGTGGAGTCATTGTCGAGGTTGATCCGGCGAGTCGGCGATCTTGGCCTTCTGGGTGGAGAGTGCATGGTGGTTGCACCCCCACCGGCTTTGTCGCCATCGGCTCGTGCCTGGCAATCTTGCCGCGGCTGCGACGCATTCGGCTGCCGTGGAGTGTCGCCGTTGGCGAAGCCGATGAGACTCTGAATGGTGGCCCTCCATTCGTCGATCTTGTCAGACGTTGGAGGGTAATCCAGGAGCAATTGAGCTCGCGCTAAAGCTTCGGCTGGAGTGGAGGGCGGCAGTGGTGAACGCTGCGAGGAGCGGGATATGCTCGGACTTTTAACTACGTTAGAAGGAGCAGTATCCCGTCCAGGCGACCGAGTCTTGCTCGTGCCAGCATGTTGGCGTGCACGCTGGTCTTGAGCACCCTGAGATCCACCAGCTCGATCTTGATCCAACGAACGTATGGTACCGCGAGTACCATGACGCTGTCGGTCCCGCGCCTCCTGGGATGGGCGCGGTGCATGTACGGACGCCGAGGTCTGCGCAGCCTTGTCCTTGGACCTGGCAGCATTGTGAGCTCCCTCGTCGACGCCCGTTCTTTCGCCGGCGTCTACCCCACCACCCGTTTGCTCCGGTGGCGGTGGGTTCAACGCGGGCGGAGCAGCCACCTCCAAAGCCTTCTTCTTCGGTGGCATGTCGATGAAGATGATGAAGATCTAGCTCGTGTGGACGCCGGATCGGTTTCACACAACCTTGAGGCCCCTTTCGGTTCGGCGGGGGGCGGAGATCGCACGAAGAGCGGATCGAGGCGAAGCACACGAGCGATTTACCCAGCTTCGGAGCTCTCCGGAGAGATAATACTCCTACTGCTGCTTGTCTGATTGTATTGAGTTCTTGCTCGGGAGCGCTGAGTGCTACAGTATGCTCTAGCTGCTAACGAGACCGAGCGTGAGTGTTTTCTGGCTTCGAACCTTTCGAACCCCCCTCTACGTTGCGCATGGGCCTCCTTTTATATGCTCAAGGGGTCACCGACAGGTGGCAACGTAGACAAGGGTAAAACTGGAAAGGAGTTGCGGTTGGTACAACTACCTGTACAGTGTATCCTACCTAACCCTGACGGCAGGGGACAAAGGCATTAAATGCCCGTCCGTGTCGCCCAAATAGTGCAGAAAGGGACCGTCAGGGGCGCCATCGCTTGCCACGATGGCAATCTTGTCATCGTCACTTGCCACCTCGCACCGCTTGGCTGCACAGCCTCTTGCCACGCGCACCTGGAAAGATCCCATGGCGACACGTTGATGGATGCGCTGGAGCGTGGGTACAGAGTGGCAGCTTGCCGCGGCAAGCGCCTTGCCGCGGTCGTTGTCTTGTCGCGTCCGGAAGCTTGTCGCTTGCCGGGCCTTGCCAGGACGTGTGGCGCGTCGCGGCAAGTTTCCTTGAGATGCCTCGGTTGGCCTTCCCGGCAAGCTCCTCTTGCCGGGGTCTTGTCTCCTTGTCTTGAACACTTTGTTCTTGAATGGTTCCAAAGGAACCACGGAGGACCTTGGCGGTCACCCGGCAAGCCTTGCCGCGGGGTGCTGCGACTGCCCGTGCACAAGTTCGGGATACTAGGGTACCCCTACTCTAGTACACCGACAGGAGCCCCCGTGCCTGGGCCACACACGGTGCCGAGCGCTGTTGGGCCAGGCCCAAAACAGGGCACGGGCACGCGCGGCCTGGGTTACGCCGTATCTTGCTCCGTATCCACCACGCCCTCCCCTAATGGCACGCGTTGAATGCGGCATCGTGGGAGAGATCGTGGGTGGCTTCTTTATTCGGAAAAACGGAACGTCCGCCCCCTCCCTCTTTATAAGCAAGGGAAACAGGGGCAGTTCGCCCATCTTGCCCGTTGCTGTTCCAATCTCACAAACTTTCGCCGCTCCCCCCTTCTGAAAGAGAGCAGCGCTCCGCCCCCCATCGCCACCAGCACCACCAACACCGTCGATCTCCCCCACCACCTCCGCCATGGCTCCGAAAACCGGCAAGGGGAAGGCCGTGAAGACGACCGAGGCGCAGTGGCACTCAGCGCTCCTGAGCAAGAACTCAATACAATCAGACAAGCAGCAGTAGGAGTATTATCTCTCCGGAGAGCTCCGAAGCTGGGTAAATCGCTCGTGTGCTTCGCCTCGATCCGCTCTTCGTGCGATCTCCGCCCCCCGCCGAACCGAAAGGGGCCCGGTCCGCCGGCCCCATAGGTGTCCGTGGATCCAGTTCTCCCACGACATCTTTGGCCAAAGATGTCGTGGGAGAACTGGATCCACGGACACCTATGGGGCCGGCGGACCGGGCCCCTTTCGGTTCGGCGGGGGGCGGAGATCGCACGAAGAGCGGATCGAGGCGAAGCACACGAGCGATTTACCCAGCTTCGGAGCTCTCCGGAGAGATAATACTCCTACTGCTGCTTGTCTGATTGTATTGAGTTCTTGCTCGGGAGCGCTGAGTGCTACAGTATGCTCTAGCTGCTAACGAGACCGAGCGTGAGTGTTTTCTGGCTTCGAACCTTTCGAACCCCCCTCTACGTTGCGCATGGGCCTCCTTTTATATGCTCAAGGGGTCACCGACAGGTGGCAACGTAGACAAGGGTAAAACTGGAAAGGAGTTGCGGTTGGTACAACTACCTGTACAGTGTATCCTACCTAACCCTGACGGCAAGGGACAAAGGCATTAAATGCCCGTCCGTGTCGCCCAAACAGTGCAGAAAGGGACCGTCAGGGGCGCCACCGCTTGCCACGATGGCAATCTTGTCATCGTCGCTTGCCACCTCGCACCGCTTGGCTGCACAGCCTCTTGCCACGCGCACCTGGAAAGATCCCATGGCGACACGTTGATGGATGCGCTGGAGCGTGGGTACAGAGTGGCAGCTTGCCGCGGCAAGCGCCTTGCCGCGGTCGTTGTCTTGTCGCGTCCGGAAGCTTGTCGCTCGCCGGGCCTTACCGGGACACGTGGCGCGTCACGGCAAGTTTCCTTGAGATGCCTCGGTTGGCCTTCCCGGCAAGCTCCTCTTGCCGGGGTCTTGTCTCCTTGTCTTGAACACTTTGTTCTTGAATGGCTCCAAAGGAACCATGGAGGACCTTGGCGGTCACCCGGCAAGCCTTGCCGCGCGGTGCTACGACTGCCCGTGCACAAGTTCTGGATACTAGGGTACCCCTACTTTAGTACACCGACAAGGTCCTATGAGGTACAATATGTTTATTATGTGGTAATGTGTTAGAGTTGATAATGATGATCTTGAGGAGGTGTTATGTGATGTCAATGATGAAAACGATGATCTTGAGGAGGTGTTATACGACAATGATGTATTATGATGATAAGTTGTTAATGATATGATGATGATGATGATGATATTATATCATTGGGTGAAAGAACCGTGGATTAGTTTCAAGTGGATGGACATCCACTTGAAACTAGTCCACGGTTCTTTCACCCCATGATGTAATAACTCATTATGATGTAAAAACAATCTCTAAATTCTTGTTGTATGAAAACTTGTGTAAAGGTGTATGAATACAACATGAAATAGAAAAGAAATAAAATACTAAATAATAGTAGTAGCACGGGAGAGGAGAAGCGCTACTACTAATTACCAGTAGCGATTTTCTGAAGAAGCGCTACTACTAAGTCAATTACCAGGAGTGAACTAGGCTTAGTGGTGGTGGTGTAACACTAGCATGGTTCAGTGGCAGCAAACGGAGAGAGGTAAGGTTGAAGATGAGGCTAGGATTTTAATATGAGGAGGTTGTTTCCTTATAGACGTGTTTTTGACTGGTACTATCCTTGGCGGTTGTATAGAAGAAACAACCTAAGCAATTTATGCATATGTTTTTTTTCTTGTAGTTATGTTTCCTTCCTGCTATTGTCCGAGGTGGTTGAATAGAAGAAACCCTCTAAGTAATTTATGCATGTGTTTTCTCTACAGATCGAAACCTTCTGCAATAAAAGGCTCTTTTGAGTTTGGTTTCTTTTAAAACCACCATATGTGGATTTTATTGCTGTCAGCTGAAATTGTTTCGCTGAAAAACGATTGGATGGATTGATTGGAAAACTCAATATGTTGAGTTGTTTGAGAACAAAAAAGAGGTTTTCTATGAAGTGACAATAGTGGACTAGTATGATTCACAACACAAGAAGGGTATTGGTGCATAGATGTTTAGAAAACACACTCTAAAGAAGAGTTCATAGCATGTGCATCTTAGAGCATATTCCACTCAGATGATAGGCTGTGTTTTTTTTTGCAGTCGGTAGCATATTCCATTCCTTGTTGGATTGCTTCAATTTCCACCTCCACACTATCTACGCCTCACACAGTGCAACTCACGTTGGAGCCTACAATTGTTGTACCTGCAAGAGGCATCGGGGTTGCATTTGTTGCCTTCTTACTCGATATGCGCTAGGAGAACCCATTTATATGTGCCTTGTAGGATGGGATGATGGTGGTGCTCAATAGTTTGTTGCCTATTCGGGGCATCATTTTGGACATGGATCTGGCTAGAAGGGCCCATAGTAGGAGGTGGTTGTCGATCGGATGATCGAGACTGAGTTGCTGCAAATAGTGGCGGCTCCATGCATAAGTTGTGGGGTAATTTCAAAAAATTTCCTACGCACACGCAAGATCATGGTGATGGCATAGCAACAAGAGGGGAGAGTATTGTCCACGTACCCTCGTAGACCGTAAGCGGAAGCATTATGACAACGCGGTTGATGTAGTTGTACGTCTTCACGATCCTACCGATCCAAGTACCGAACGTACGGCACCTCCGAGTTTAGCACACGTTCAGCTCGATGACGATCCCCGGGCTCCGATCCAGCAAAGCGTCGGGGATGAGTTCCGTTAGCACGACGGCGTGGTGACGATGATGATGTTCTATCGGCGCAGGACTTCGCCTAAACTCCGCGACGATATGACCGAGGTGGAATATGGTGGAGGGGGGCACCACACACGTCTAAGGAATGATCCGTAGATCAACTTGTGTGTCTCTAGGGTGCCCCCTGCCCCCGTATATAAAGGAGCAAGGGGGGAGGCCGGCCGGCCCTAGGGGGCGCGCCAAGGAGGGGGGAGTCCTCCTCCTAGTGGGAGTAGGACTCCCCTTTCCTAGTCCCACTAGGAAGGAGGAAGGGGGAAGGAAAGAGAGGGAGAGGGAGAGGGAAAGGGGGGGGGGCGCCCCCTCCCCTAGTCCAATTCGGACTCCTCATGGGGGGGGGCTCCACCTCCTGGGCTGCTGCCCTCTCTCTTCCCTCAGGCCCACTAAGGCCCAATACTTCCCCGGGGGGTTCCGGTAACCCCTTCGGCACTCCGGTTTTCTCCGAAATCACCCGGAACACTTCCGGTGTCCGAATATAGTCGTCCAATATATCAATCTTTATGTCTCGACCATTTCAAGACTCCTCGTCATGTCCGTGATCACATCCGGGACTCCGAACAAACTTCGATACATCAAAACTTATAAACTCATAATAAAACTGTCATCGTAACGTTAAGCGTGCGGACCCTACGGGTTTGAGAACTATGTAGACATGATCTACAACTATTCTCGGTCAATAACCAATAGCGGGACCTGGATGCCCATATTGGCTCCTACATATTCTACGAAGATCTTTATCGGTCAAACCGCATAACAACATACGTTGTTCCCTTTGTCATCGGTATGTTACTTGCCCGAGATTCGATCGTCGGTATCCAATACCTAGTTCAATCTCGTTACCGGCAAGTCTCTTTACTCGTTACGTAATGCATCATTCCGTAACTAACTCATTATCTACATTGCTTGCAAGGCTTATAGTGATGTGCATTACCGAGAGGGCCCAGAGATACCTCTCCGACAATCGGAGTGACAAAACCTAATCTTGAAATACGCCAACCCAACATGTACCTTTGGAGACACCTGTAGTACTCCTTTATAATCACCCAGTTACGTTGTGACGTTTGGTAGCACCCAAAGTGTTCCTCCAGTAAACGGGAGTTGCATAATCTCATAGTTACAGGAACATGTATAAGTCATGAAGAAAGCAATAGCAATATACTAAACGATCAAGTGCTAGGCTAACGGAATGGGTCATGTCAATCACATCATTCTCCTAATGATGTGATCCCATTAATCAAATGACAACACATGTCTATGGTTAGGAAACATAACCATCTTTGATTAATAAGCTAGTCAAGTAGAGGCATACTAGTGACGTTGTGTTTGTCTATGTATTCACACATGTATTATGTTTCCAGTTAATACAATTCTAGCATGAATAATAAACATTTATCATGATATGAGGAAATAAATAATAACTTTATTATTGCCTCTAGGGCATATTTCCTTCAGTCTCCCACTTGCACTAGAGTCAATAATCTAGATTACATAGTAATGATTCTAACACCCATGGAGTCTTGGTGCTGATCATGTTTTGCTCGTGAGAGAGGCTTAGTCAACGGGTCTGCAACATTCAGATCCGTATGTATCTTGCAAATTTCTATGTCTCCCACTTGGACTTGGTCCCGGATGGAATTGAAGCGTCTCTTGATGTGCTTGGTCCTCTTGTGAAATCTGGATTCCTTTGCCAAGGCAATTGCACCAGTATTGTCACAGAAGATCTTCATTGGTTCCGATGCACTAGGTATGACACCTAGATCGGAAATGAACTCCTTCATCCAGACTCCTTCATTTGCTGCTTCCGAAGCAGCTATGTACTCCGCTTCACATGTAGATCCCGCCATGATGCTTTGTTTAGAACTGCACCAACTTCCAGCTCCACCGTTTAATAAAAATATGTATCCGGTTTGCGATTTAGAATCATCCGGATCAATCTCAAAGCTTGCATCGACGTAACCATTTACGACTCGCTCTTTGTCACCTCCATATACGAGAAACATATCCTTAGTCCTTTTCAGGTATTTCAGGATGTTCTTCACCGCTGTCCAGTGATCCACTCCTGGATTACTTTGGTACCTTCCTGCCAAGCTTATTGCTAAGCATACATCAGGTCTGGTACACAACATTGCATACATGATAGAGCCTATGGCTGAAGCATAAGGAACATCTTTCATTTTCTCTCTATCTTCTGCTGTGGTCGGGCATTGAGTCTGACTCAACTTCACACCTTGTAGCACGGGCAAGAACCCTTTCTTTGCCTGATCCATTTTGAACTTTTTCAAAATTTTATCAAGGTATGTGCTTTGTGAAAGTCCTATTAAGCGTCTTGATCTATCTCTATAAATCTTGATGCCCAATATGTAAGCAGCTTCACCGAGGTCTTTCATTGAAAAACTTTTATTCAAGTATCCCTTTATGCTATCCAGAAATTCTATATCATTTCCAATTAATAATATGTCATCTACATATAATATCAGAAATGCTACAGAGCTCCCACTCACTTTCTTGTAAATACAGGCTTCTCCAAAAGTCTGTATAAAACCATATGCTTTGATCACACTATCAAAGCGTTTATTCCAACTCCGAGATGCTTGCACCAGTCCATAAATGGATCGCTGGAGCTTGCACACTTTGTTAGCACATTTTGGATCAACAAAACCTTCTGGCTGCATCATATACAACTCTTCTTCCAGAAATCCATTCAAGAATGCAGTTTTGACATCCATTTGCCAAATTTCATAATCATAAAATGCAGCAATAGCTAACATGATTCGGACAGACTTAAGCATCACTACGGGTGAGAAAGTCTCATCGTAGTCAACCCCTTGAACTTGTCGAAAAACTTTCGCAACAAGTCGAGCTTTATAGACAGTTACATTACCATCAGCGTCAGTCTTCTTCTTAAAGATCCATTTATTCTCAATGGCTTGCCGATCATCCGGCAAGTCAACCAAAGTCCATACTTTGTTCTCATACATGGATCCATCTCAGATTTCATGGCCTCTAGCCATTTTACGGAATCTGGGATCAACATCGCTTCCTCATAGTTCGTAGGTTCATCATGGTCAAGTAACATGACTTCCAGAATAGGATTACCATACCACTCTGTTGCGGATCTTACTCTGGTAGACCTACGAGGTTCAGTAGAAACTTGATCTGAAGTTTCATGATCAATATCATTAGCTTCCTCACTAATTGGTGTAGTTGTCACAGGAACCGGTTCTTGTGATGAACTACTTTCCAATAAGGGAGCAGGTACAGTTACCTCATCAAGTTCTACTTTCTTCCCACTCACTTCTTTCGAGAGAAACTCCTTCTCTAGAAAGGATACGATTTTAGCAATGAAAATCTTGCCCTCAGATCTGCGATAGAAGGTGTACCCAATAGTCTCTTTTGGGTATCCTATGAAGACACATTTCTCCGATTTAGGTTCGAGCTTATCTGGTTGAAGTTTCTTCACATAAGCATCGCAGCCCTAAACTTTAAGAAACAACAACTTTGGTTTCTTGCCAAACCACAGTTCATAAGGCGTCGTCTCAACGGATTTTGATGGTGCCCTATTCAGTGTGAATGCGTCCGTCTCTAAAGCATAACCCCAGAACGATAGCGGTAAATCAGTAAGAGACATCATAGATCGCACCATATCTAGTAAAGTACGATTACAACGTTCGGACACACCATTTCGTTGTGGTGTTCCGGGTGGCGTTAGTTGCGAAACTATTCCGCATTGTTTCAAATGTAAACCAAACTCGTAACTCGAATATTCTCCTCCACGATCAGATTGTAGAAACTTTATTTTCTTGTTACGATGATTTTCCACTTCACTCTGAAATTCTTTGAACTTTTCAAATGTTTCAGACTTGTGTTTCATTAACTACATATACCCATATCTGCTCAAATCATCTGTGAAGGTGAGAAAATAACGATACTCGCCGCGAGCCTCAACATTCCTTGGGCCACAAACATCAGTATGTATGATTTCCAACAAATTAGTTGCTCGCTCCATAGTTCCGGAGAACGGCGTTTTAGTCATCTTGCCCATGAGGCCCGGTTTGCAAGTACCAAGTGATTCATAATCAAGTGATTCCAAAAGCCCATCAGTATGGAGTTTCTTCATGCGCTTTACACCAATATGACCTAAATGGCAGTGCCACAAATAAGTTGCACTATCATTATCAACTCTGCATCTTTTGGTTTCAACACTATGAATATGTGTATCACTACTATCGAGATTCAATAAAAATAGACCACTCTTCAAGGGTGCATGACCATAAAAGATATTACTCATATAAATAGAACAACCATTATTCTCTGATTTAAATGAATAACCGTCTCGTATCAAACAAGATCCAGATATAATGTTCATGCTCAACGCTGGCACCAAATAACAATTATTTAGGTCTAAAACTAATCCCGATGGTAGATGTAGAGGTAGCGTGCCGACCGCGATCACATCGACTTTGGAACCATTTCCCACGCGCATCGTCTCCTCGTCCTTAGCCAATCTTCGCTTAATCCGTAGTCCCTGTTTCGAGTTGCAAATATTAGCAACATAACCAGTATCAAATACCCAGGTACTACTGCGAGCATTACTAAGGTACACATCAATAACATGTATATCACATATACCTTTGTTCACTTTGCCATCCTTCTTATCTGCCAAATACTTGGGGCAGTTCCGCTTCCAGTGTCCAGTCTGCTTGCAGTAGAAGCACTCAGTCTCAGGCTTAGGTCCAGACTTGGGTTTCTTCTCTTGAGCAGCAACTTGTTTGCTGTTCTTCTTGAAGTTCCCCTTCTTCTTCCCTTTGGCTTTTTTCTTGAAACTGGTGGTCTTGTTAACCATCAACACTTGATGCTCCTTCTTGATTTCTACCTCTGTGGCTTTTAGCATTGCGAAGAGCTCGGGAATAGTTTTGTCCATCCCTTGCATATTATAGTTCATCAGAAGCTCTTGTAGCTTGGTGGCAGTGATTGAAGAATTCTATCAATGACACTATCATCAGGAAGATTAACTCCCAGTTGAATCAAGTGATTATTATACCCAGACATTTTGAGTATGTGTTCACTGTCAGAACTATTCTCCTCCATCTTGCAGCTATAGAACTTATTGGAGACTTCATATCTCTCAATCCGGGCATTTGCTTGAAATATTAACTTCAATTCCTGGAACATCTCATATGCTCCATGACGTTCAAAACGTCGTTGAAGACCCGGTTCTAAGCCGTAAAGCATGGTACACTGAACTATCGAGTAGTCATCAGCTTTGCTCTGCCAGACGTTCTTAACATCGTCAGTTGCATCAGCAGCAGGCCTGGCACCTAGTGGTGCTTCTAGGACGTAATTCTTCTGTGCAGCAATGAGGATAATCCTCAGGTTACGGACCCAGTCTGTGTAATTGCTACCATCATCTTTCAACTTTGCTTTCTCAAGGAACGCATTAAAATTCAACGGAACAACAGCACGAGCCATCTATCTACAACAAACATAGACAAGCAAAATACTATCAGGTACTAAGTTCATGATAAATTTAAGTTCAATTAATCATATTACTTAAGAACTCCCACTTAGACAGACATCTCTCTAGTCATCTAAGTGATTACGTGCTCCAAATCAACTAAACCATGTTCGATCATCACGTGAGATGGAGTAGTTTCAATGGTGAACATCACTATGTTCATCATATCTACTATATGATTCACGTTCGACCTTTCGGTCTCCGTGTTCCGAGGCCATATCTGTATATGCTAGGCTCGTCAAGTTTAACCTGAGTATTCCGCGTGTGCAACTGTTTTGCACCCGTTGTATTTGAACGTAGAGCCTATCACACCCGATCATCACGTGGTGTCTCAGCACGAAGAACTTTCGCAACGGTGCATACTCAGGGAGAACACTTCTTGATAATTAGTGAGAGATCATCTTAAAATGCTACCGTCAATCAAAGCAAGATAAGATGCATAAAGGATAAACATCACATGCAATCAATATAAGTGATATGATATGGCCATCATCATCTTGTGCTTGTGATCTCCATCTCCAAAGCACCGTCTTGATCACCATCGTCACCGGCGCGACACCTTGATCTCCATCATAGCATCATTGTCTTTACACCATCTATTGCTTCTACGACTATCGCTACCGCTTAGTGATAAAGTAAAGCAATTACAGGGCGTTTGCATTTCATACAATATAGCGACAACCATATGGCTCCTGCCAGTTGCCGATAACTTCGGTTACAAAACATGATGATCTCATACAATAAAATATAGCATCACGTCTTGACCATATCACATCACAACATGCCCTGCAAAAACAAGTTAGACATCCTCTACTTTGTTGTTGCAAATTTTAGTTGGCTGCTACGGGCTTAGCAAGAACCGTTCTTACCTACGCATCAAAACCACAACGATAGTTCGTCAAGTTAGTGCTGTTTTAACCTTCGCAAGGACCGGGCGTAGCCACACTCGGTTCAACTAAAGTTGGAGAAACAGACACCCACTAGTCACCTGTGTCCAAAGCACGGCGGTAAAACCAGTCTCGCGTAAGCGTACGCGTAATGTCGGTCCGGGCCGCTTCATCCAACAATACCACTGAAGCAAAGTATGACATGCTGGTAAGCAGTATGACTTGTATCGCCCACAACTCACTTATGTTCTACTCGTGCATATGACATCTACGCATAAAACCTGGCTCGGATGCCACTGTTGGGGAACGTAGTAATTTCAAAAAATTTCCTACGCACACGCAAGATCATGGTGATGGCATAGCAACGAGAGGGGAGAGTATTGTCCATGTACCCTCGTAGACCGTAAGTGGAAGCGTTATGACAACGCGGTTGATGTAGTCGTACGTCTTCACGATCCGACCGATCCAAGTACCGAACATACGGCACCTCCGAGTTCAGCACACGTTCAGCTCGATGACGATCCCCGGGCTCCGATCCAGCAAAGCGTCGGGGATGAGTTCCGTCAGCACGACGGCGTGGTGATGATGATGATGTTCTACCGGCGCAGGGCTTCGCCTAAACTCCGCGACGATATGACCGAGGTGGAATATGGTGGAGGGGGGGCACCACACACGGCTAAGGAATGATCCGTAGATCAACTTGTGTGTCTCTAGGGTGCCCCCCTGCCCCCGTATATAAAAGAGCAAGGGGGAGGCCGGCCGGCCCTAGGGGGCGCGCCAAGGAGGGGGGGAGTCCTCCTCCTAGTGGGAGTAGGACTCCCCTTTCCTAGTCCCACTAGGAAGGAGGAAGGGGGAAGGAAAGAGAGGGAGAGGGAGAGGGAAAGGGGGGGCATCGCCCCCTCCCCTAGTCCAATTCGGACTCCTCATGGGGGGGGCACCTCCTGGGCTGCTGCCCTCTCTCTCCCCTCAGGCCCACTAAGGCCCAATACTTCCCCGGGGGGTTCCGGTAACCCCTCCGGCACTCCGGTTTTCTCCGAAATCACCCGGAACACTTCCAGTGTCCGAATATAGTCGTCCAATATATCAATCTTTATGTCTCGACCATTTCGAGACTCCTCGTCATGTCCGTGAGCACATCCGGGACTCCGAACAAACTTCGGTACATCAAAACTTATAAACTCATAATAAAACTGTCATCGTAACGTTAAGCGTGCGGACCCTACGGGTTCGAGAACTATGTAGACATGACCTAGAACTATTCTCGGTCAATAACAAATAGCGGGACCTAGATGCCCATATTGGCTCGTACATACTCTACGAAGATCTTTATCGGTCAAACCGCATATCAACATACGTTGTTCCCTTTGTCATCGGTATGTTACTTGCCCGAGATTCGATCGTCAGTATCCAATACCTAGTTCAATCTCGTTACCAGCAAGTCTCTTTACTCGTTATGTAATGCATCATTCCGTAACTAACTCATTAGCTACATTGCTTGCAAGGCTTATAGTGGTGTGCATTACCGAGAGGGCCCAGAGATACCTCTCCGACAATCGGAGTGACAAAACCTAATCTCGAAATACGCCAACCCAACATGTACCTTTGGAGACACCTGTAGTACTCCTTTATAATCACCCAGTTATGTTGTGACTCTTGGTAGCACCCAAAGTGTTCCTCCGGTAAACGGGAGTTGCATAATCTCATAGTTACAGGAACATGTATAAGTCATGAAGAAAGCAATAGCAATATACTAAACGATCAAGTGCTAGGCTAACGGAATGGGTCATGTCAATCACATCATTCTCCTAATGATGTGATCCCATTAATCAAATGACAACACATGTCTATGGTTAGGAAACATAACCATCTTTGATTAATAAGCTAGTCAAGTAGAGGCATACTAGTGACGTTGTGTTTGTCTATGTATTCACACATGTATTATGTTTCCGGTTAATACAATTCTAGCATGAATAATAAACATTTATCATGATATGAGGAAATAAATAATAACTTTATTATTGCCTCTAGGGCATATTTCCTTCAAGTTGACCCCACAAATTACCGTTGAACCCACATAGTTTTTAGGTTAGCTTAGACCTGGCTACAAAGGTTTGGTTGTTGGCTCTTTGACATGTCCATGGGTTCACCATGGTCAGTTTTTTGCCATGGAATCAAAGTTGCCATGATCGTCCAGGTTATGACGATGACTAGCGAAGATGGCCTGGAAGTGGAAAATCTAGAATGTAAATACAGGGGCAGGCTCAACTTCGAAGACACTGTTTTTTCTGGCATGAAGACAACACATAACACACGGACGGAGAAGGATGACTTGAGGCCTATAGAGGAGGGTGTCGCCGTAGGGAGGCAGCAGAATCAGAAATCGCTAGGTAGAGAATCAGGTGCCGCGTCGTGGCTTCTTAGTCATGAGAGAGGGTGAGCTGAGTGTTTTCTCCCCGACCCCTCGAGACGTGGAAAACTGCTCCGTGGAAATGACGCGGATCAGGATCCGAATCCATGGTGTCACGTAGTTATCCACGGGACGATTTGCCCCGTGGGCTATATGTCGTGGTTCTAAGTCTGACAGTAGAATGGGGGGTAGGTATGGAGAGGCAAGATCCTAGCTATGGAGCATTTGTAAACACCAAGGATGTACGGGTTCAGGCCCTTCTCGGAGGAAGTAACAGCCCTACGTCTCGGAGCCCGGAGGCGGTCGAGTGAATTATATGTGTACGGATTACATGGGTGTGAACCTTTTACACTGAGGAGGGGGGTGGCTTATATAGTGTCCACCAGACCCCTCCGGCCCTCAGTAATGCAGGGCTTAAAGTACATTAAGTCTAGGCATTACTGGTAACGCCTCACATAAAGTGTCCTAAATGCCATAAAGACTACTTAATTACAGACCGTTTGGATGCAGAGTGGCTCTTGATCTCCTGGTGGTCGAGTGAATCTTCATGGTCGAGTCCTTGGAGTCTGTCGAGTGAAGTCTCTCTTAGTCGACTGGAAGGCAGTTTCTTCTGAGGGTGTCCTTGGGAAGGGTACTTAGATCAGGTCTATGACCCTACCCTAGGTACATGACTTCATCATTAGCCCCCGAATGGATCAAGGTTTGAGTGAGGAAGGAGTTGATAATATTTCCGACCTGCTTTTGTGTTTTGGACATGTATCGTCTTGGACCAATAATCTCTTCGTTGATAGCAGCAACTTTTCTTTCAGTCGCCTTGATCCATTCTTTTCTCTCGTCGAGTGAACTTTTGAACTTAGTAATTTCCGAGCGACGGATCGCAGGAAATCTCTCGTCTGACAGATCGATCTACTGTTAGCGGATTTTGTGGGATCCGAATTTTGGGAAGCGCGCGAAGCGGGGCAGACCGCGGCGCTCGGATGGGATAGGGCATAGACGCCTCGATTCCCACGCCGTCTTTTTTGCCACGTATCGCGTACGCGCGACTGTTTCGTGATGCGATTGGATTGCCTGGGCCCACTTGTCATCTACTCGGAAGCGGCTCTATATAGTGCGCCCGGCGAGGGTTTTTGAACAGTACTTCTCCAATCCCCCTTCTGTCCTCTCCGCCTCCGCCCACCGCACCCGCTATCGCCTCCTCCCAACCACCCCTCGCACGCTTCGCCGGCGACAATGGTGAAGGAGAAGACGGCGGCTCTGGAGCGCGCGAAGAAAGCGACGGCGACGGGGAAGGCGAAAGGGAGAGCGACCAGTCGGGGCGGATCCTTGTCGAGGTCCCGCCTGCCGCATGGCTGGTTCCAAGGAGATTGCATCCGGTCGACCATCACCGAGAAGGATCTCACTGAGATGGCCAACGAGGGTTTAATCCCCCACGGGGCAGCGAGGCTCCCAGGGAACGAGTGGCAACCGCAGCCGGAAGAGGGTGAGTGTGTTCTTCTGGCTACCCATGTCGACCGTGGGTTCTCTCTGCCTCCAAGTGTTTTCTTCCGTCGTTTCTTGAATTCCTTTGGGGCGCAACTCCACCACTTCAACCCAAATTCCATCGCCTATCTTGCTGCCTTCGTGTCCATGTGCGAGAACTTCCTGGGCTGCCGACCGCACTGGGGTCTGTTCAAGCACATATTCACTTGTCGTTCTCAGACAGTGAAAAAGGCGAGTCCAGATGACGATAGGACTAAGATTATCCAGATGTGCGGGGGTCTTGGGATTCAGATGAAAAACAAGAGTACTTTTCCGGCCATGACCCTTCCTGAGTCGGTCAGAGGATGGCAGTCGACTTGGTTCTACTGCCAAAATGAGTCGACGCCGGGGCAGTCGAGTGGTCTCCCTCCGTTTACCATGGACCGAGCAAACAAGCCCTCTTCTCTGAAGGTGCTCCCTGAGGAGAAAGCCCAAGTGAAGATGTTGATGGAGCGCGTAGTCCAGTTAGTTCGGGAAGGAGTGACGGGTATGGACCTTCTGGAGGTCTTCCTTAGGCGGCGCATCCATCCACTTCAGTATCGAGGCCATTGCATGTGGCTGTACTGTGGAACTGAGGATGAAACTCGGGTCCATCCAGAAGTAGTCGACGACGCCACACTGGAGAGGTGGATGGCCATGGTCACAGGGAATAAAGACAATCCTCGAGGAGCCAGGAGGATTCTGCCACTCGACCATTCTAGCTCTCCAGACAAGGTACGCCCATTTTATCTCCAATTGTAATCTTGCCATACTTATTCTGCTTTTCACTGCAAATTGGTCGATTGATCTTTATCTTGTTGTCTGTCAGGCCCTCACCGAACTATACTCGATGCCCAATGGGGCGCAGACGCCGACTGAAGAGGAGGAAGGAAGTGGGGGTGAAAGCCAGGATGACTGGGATTCGGATGCTGCTGATGACGATGATGATGATGACTCTGATGGGGAGGAAGAAGAGGAGGAGGAGGAGGAAGTTGCACCACCTCGCTCGGAAAGGCGATCGAAGCTCGTCCATGAACCTGCGACTGAACGTGGCAAGGGGGTCGCGGCCATCGCGCAGTCGACTAAGCGCCCTCGGACCACTTCTCCAACGCCGACTGAGAAGGCTCAGAAGCAATCTCGAATGGCGCCATCGAAGCCGGCGAAGGTCTTGCCGAAGATGAAGGTGTCGATCCCCACCATATCAGGGTAAAAAATGCTACTTGAGTCTTCTTGCTCTACATGAGTTTATTTTTGGTCGACTCATGAGTCCACCGACTGATTTTTGGAGTTGCAGTGCTGCTACTTCTGATACCTCGGCCAGGGCTGACAATCATGAGATGGAAGACGCTGCCACTTCAAAACCTGGTATGACTCTCGTAATTCCGTCTTTTAGTCGATTGGCTCTTAGTCTCTAATTCTGATTCTTTTCTGTAGCTCCATCCAATGTCATTATCACCCTTCCTGATGATGATGACGATGAGGAACCACTGAAGCAAAGGAGGAGCAGGAAAACGTCTGCTGGCAGGGTGACTCAGGATGTGCCAGCACCCGAGACACTGGTCGCGGAGGGGGAGAACACCACTCGGCCCACCGTATCTTTCGCAGTGCCGTTGACGAGTGCTCACCCCGCGTCGTCGAGTGCTGCACAGCCTTCACTCTTCTCGACCCACTACGTCCCAGAAGACCAAGCCAGTGCTGCAAAAGAAGCGATACGCCAGGTGGGAGTCATGATGGAGCAGGTGAAGGCCATCCGGGAGGCTAGCCAGGCAGCCTACGACGCCAGTTCCGCTCTCCACAGTAACGTTCAGGTCAGTCGGTCACCGCCTGTTCTGTTAGGATATGATGTCTGAAGATTCTTCTTTTCCGAAATTCTTAGTGATTGTCCTACACCCACTGGGTGTGTCGATTGAAATCCCGAACTAGTGGGGGCACGCTGAGTGCACCCACTGGGTGTAGTCCCCAAGGCTATGGTGGACTGCTGGCAGTCGACCATAGTCTTTATGTCTTGAACTTTTCCTTCATTCGATTAGGTCGAACGGATTTTCAGACCAGTGGGGGCACGCTGAGTGCACCCACTGGGTGTAGTCCCCGAGACTGTGGTCGACTGCTGGCAGTTGACTACAATCTGAAGAACACTTTCTGTTTTTTTTTGTTGGTCGACTGGTCGACTCTATCTTGATAGAACTAGTGGGGGCACGCTGAGTGCACCCACTGGGTGTAGTCCCCGAGACTACGGTCGAATGTTTGTATTCGGCTGTAGTCTTAGAAACGTATGATTTTTCCTTAGTCACTCGCAAGTGAATTATCTTTGACATTTTGTCGATTGGTTCTTCGTAGAAATCCTGCGACCTGGCGGCTCGTTACACCGAGTTGGAGAACAAACATATCCAACTCGAGCTTGATCTGAAGCTGGTCCAGGAGAATTTGGCGAAGGCAAAGGAGGAGACCAAAGGTATGTTTGGTGAGGCCTCGACGACTGCCTTTGCCCCTCATTTGTTTCAAAGTCTGATCTTGCTGTAACTTTGCAGGCAAAGTGAAGGAGTCCCAGAAGAAGAAAGACCTTGAGCTAGCGGAGATGCAGAAGACAGCTTTAGAGAAGACCAACCTCGCAGACGAGAAGTTGGCTTTGGTCACCAGGCTTGAAGAAGAAAACACCAATCTGAAAGCTGCTCTTGATATTGCCAATAAAGAAGTGAGTCGACTGAAAAGTGACAAGATTGCCCTGAATGACAAAGCCAGTGAGTTGGTGGGGAAGAAGAAAGATCTGGAGGCTTATCTGGGCGGACTCACCAAGAAGCTGTTCCTCATGCTCGAAGGTAAACCTTTGCACCAAGCAAGTATTTTTACAGTGATCTTTCCATTCGACTTTTGTCTTGACTCGGTGGTTGTGCTTGCAGAATTTTGCCAAAACTTTGAAGAGGAGACTGGTCGACTGGAATCAAACCTGGACCCCATCAACTCTCCGGTGAATGATGAAGTCACCATGAACGTGTTCCGGCTCGAGTCTCGTGTTGCTGCTGTCATTGATTATCTCGCAAGGCTGAAGGTCGGCACTTCCCGCATTGACACTATGCTCGGGCCCAGTGAGACGCTCCAGAACGAACTCGAGTCTCTGATGACTTGACTAAACACAGTCCCTGGTCGAGTGCAGGAGTGGAAGAAGTCTTCTGCCAGGTGCGGTGCAGATGTCGCTCTGTGTCTGGCCCGAGTCCATCGCAAGGATGCACGAGAGGACAAGCTGGCGGCTCTTCGGGTGGCTAACACCAAGAAGCATGGCTTCCGGTCTTTCATGGAGACTTTCATCGCCGCTGCCACTCGGATCGCGGATGGAATCAACCTTGATGAGTTTGTTGCACCTTCCAGCCCTCCACAGGAGGGGTAAAAAACTTCTTGAGCTCGACACTTTAAATTTGCCTCGGTATGCCGAGTGATTTTGTAACCGACAAACCATAACAGGCCTAGTGCCTGAGCACTTTCGGTTCCGTTAGGTATCTATCCGAACTTGGATTCGACGTTTGAATATGCTTACATTTGGCTTGAGATGTCTTTTGCAGGTTAAAGCGAGGTGCTCATTGCAATCGACTTGTTACCCAATTCACTTAGGCAGGCACTGGGCTGCGGCTAGCCTCTGAGTGGGAGGCGTGCCCTTCACTCGGTAGGATTTTCAAAACTTAGGAAAGCACTGGGCTGCAGCTAAGCCCCCGAGCGGGAGGTCTGCTCTCCACTCGATAGGATTTTTATAACTTAGGCGAGCACTGGGCTGCAGCTAAGCCCCCGAGTGGGAGGTCTTCTCTCCACTCGGTAGGATTTTTATAACTTAGGCGAGCACTGGGCTGCAGCTAAGCCCCCGAGTGGGAGGTCTGCTCTCCACTCGGTAGGATTTTTATAACTTAGGCGAGCACTGGGCTGCAGCCAAGCCCCCGAGTGGGAGGTCTGCTCTCCACTCGGTAGGATTTTTATAACTTAGGCGAGCACTGGGCTGCAGCTAAGCCCCCGAGTGGGAGGTCTGCTCTCCACTCGATAGGATTTTTACGTCGTACTTGTGGCGTAGCTCGAAGGAGAGGGTCGCAGTAGACCTGCACCTCGTCCTTCTTGCGACCGCATGTTGTACTTGTGGCGTAGCTCGGAGGAGAGGGTCGCAGTCAACCTGTACCTCATCTTCCTTGCTACCGCACGTTGTACTTGTGGCGTAGCTCGGAGGAGAGGGTCGCAGTCGACATGCACCTCGTCTTCCTTACTACCGCACATTGTACTTGTGGCGTAGCTCGGAGGAGAGGGTCGCAGTCGACCTGTACCTCGTCTTCCTTGCTACCGCACGTTGTACTTGTCGCTTAGCTCAGAGGAGAGGGTCGCAGTCGACCTGCCCCTCGTCTTCCTTGCTACCGCACATTGTACTTGTGGCGTAGCTCGGAGGAGAGGGTTGCAGTCGACCTGTACCTCATCTTCTTTGCGACCGCACATTGAATTTGAAACTTAGGCGAGTACTTGGACTGCAGCTAAGCCCCCGGGTGGGAGTCTGGCTCACCCCTCGGTAGGATTTTATTGAAACTTAGGCGAGTACTTGGACTGCAGCTAAGCCCCCGAGTGGGAGTCTGGCTCACCACTCGGTAGGATTTTATTGAAACTTAGGCGAGTACTTGGACTGCAGCTAAGCCCCCGAGTGGGAGTCTGGCTCACCACTCGGTAGGATTTTATTGAAACTTAGGCGAAACGGATTCACAGCTAAGCCCCTGAGTGGGAGTCTGGCTCACCACTCGGTAAGGATTTTATTGGAACTTAGGCGAAACGGATTCGCAACTAAGCCCCCGAGTGGGAGTCTGGCTCACCACTCGGTAAGGATTTTTTTTTACAAACTTAGGCGAAACGGATTCGTAGCTAAGCCACCCACTAAGGGGAAATTTTACTGAACAAATAAAAGTGACAAAAATCATTGGGGAAATTATGACACTATTATCTTGCAAAACATGAACTACAGAAGTACTTTTATTACATCTCATCCGAGTGAAAATTTAAGTGTAAAATGGGCGGAGTAGCTCCGCGTTCCAAGCTCGGGGCTCGTCGATATTGTGCTTGACGTTGTAGAGATGGTACGCTCCGTTGTGGAGAACCTTGGTGACGATGAAGGGTCCTTCCCAAGAAGGAGCAAGCTTGTGTTGTTTCTGCTGATCCACTCTGAGAACCAAATCTCCTTCCTGGAAGGCTCGACTCTTCACGTTTCTAGCGTGGAAGCGACGCAAGTCTTGTTGGTAGATGGTCGATCGGATCAGAGCCATCTCTCTTTCTTCCTCTAAAAGGTCGACTGCATCTTGCCGCGCTTGTTCCGCTTCAGCCTCGTTGTAGAGCTCAACTCGAGGAGCATTGTGGAGCAGATCACTCGGCAAGACTGCTTCAGCTCCATAGAACAAGAAGAATGGAGTTCCTCCGGTCGACCGATTAGGCGTGGTCCGTAAACCCCAAAGCACTGAGGGAAGTTCGTCGACCCATGCTCCAGCCGCATGTTTGAGATCACACATCAGTCGGGGTTTCAACCCTTTGAGGATCAAGCCATTGGCTCGCTCCGCTTGTCCATTCGACTAAGGATGGGCGACTGAAGCGTAGTCGACTCGTGTGCCTTGAGATGTGCAGAATGCTCTGAATTCCTCCGAATCGAAGTTTGACCCATTGTCAGTGATGGTGCTGTGCGGGACTCCATATCTGAATATCAGTTCTCTGATGAAACTGACAGCAGTACCGGCGTCAAGGTTCTTAATGGGTTTAGCTTCAATCCACTTGGTGAACTTGTCGACTGCCACCAGTACATGCGTGAAGCCGCTTCGACCTGTCCTCAAGGGGCCCACCATATACAATCCCCATACTGCGAAGGGCCAAACGAGTGGTATGGTCTTCAGAGCTGACGCAGGCTTGTGTGACATGTTGGAGTAAAACTGACATCCCTCGCACTTGTCCACTATCTCCTTTGCCATCTCATTCGCCCTTGGCCAGTAAAATCCGGCTCGGTATGCTTTGGCCACGATGGTCCGAGAGGACGCATGATGGCCACAGGTCCCCGAGTGGATATCGTCAAGGATTATTCGACCTTCTTCTGGCGTTATGCACTTCTGACCAACTCTAGTCGCGCTCTCTCTGTATAGCTGCCCCTTGATCACAGTAAAGGCTTTGGATCGGCGGATGATCTGTCGAGCCTCTTCTTCGTCCTCTGGGAGCTCTTTTCTTAGGATATACGCGATATATGGAACTGTCCACTCGGGAGTGATCGCTAAAACCTCCATGACCAAGTCGACCACCGCTAGAACTTCAACTTCAGTCGGATCTGTGGCACTCTTGGGCTGCGGAGCTTCTTCAGTAAAAGGATCTTCTTTGACTGACGGAGTATGGATATGCTCCAGGAACACACCACTGGGAATGGCTTCTCTCTTGGAACCTATCTTCGCCAAATCATCAGCCGCTTGATTTTTCAGTCGGGGTATATGATGGAGCTCTAACCCCTCAAACTTCTTTTCCAGCTTCCTCATTGCATTGCAGTATCCAGTCATAGCTGGGCTTCTAACGTCCCACTCCTTCATCACATGGTTGACCACCAAATCTGAGTCGCCATAAACCATAAGGCGACGGACGCCGAGTGAGATGGCCATGCGCAACCCATACAAAAGGGCCTCGTATTCTGCCTCATTGTTGGAGGAATCAAAGTGAATCTGGAGCACATATCTGAGCTTATCTCCTCTGGGGGAAACTAGGACAACCCCAGCACCGGAACCATTCAACATCTTAGAGCCATCAAAGAACATGGTCCAATGCTCCGAGTGAACTTGAGTCGGCTGCTGTTGTTCAATCCACTCGGCAAGGAGATCTGCTATTGCTTGGGACTTAATGGCTTTCTTTGCCTCAAACTTGATATCAAGGGGAAGGAGTTCAATTGCCCATTTCGCCACTCGACCAGTTGCATCTCTGTTGTGCAGAATCTCTGAAAGTGGAGCGTCGCTGACGACTGTAATGGAATGATCAGAGAGTTAATGAGCAACCTTCTTCGTGGTCATGTAGATCCCATACACAAGCTTTTGATAATGAGGATATCTTTGCTTTGATGGAGTCAAAACTTCAGACAGATAGTACACTGGGTGCTGAACTTTGAAGGCTTTCCCTTCTTCTTCCCGCTCGACCGTAAGTACTGTACTGACGACTTGTCCTGTGGCTGCAATATAAAGCAACAGAGGCTCTTTGCTGATTGGAGCAGCAAGCACCGGCTGGGTGGAGAGCAGAGCTTTTAGCTCGGCAAACGCTGCATCAGCTTCTGGAGTCCACTCGAACTTGTCTGCCTTCTTCATCAGTCGGTAAAGAGGAAATGCCTTTTCACCGAGGCGAGAGATGAATCGACTCAATGCGGCCAAGCATCCAGTAAGTTTCTGGACGTCGTGCACTCGCACAGGGCGTTTCAATCGGAGTATAATGCCAACTTTTTCTGGGTTAGCGTCGATTCCTCGTTCGGAAACGAGAAAACCGAGTAACTTGCAACCAGGAACTCCGAATGTGCACTTTGATGGATTGAGCTTGATATCATACCTTCTGAGGTTGGCAAATGTTTCGGCGAGGTAAGTCAGCAGGTCGGAACCCTTTCGCGACTTGACCACGATATCGTCCATGTACGCTTCCACATTCCGACTGATTTGAGTGAGCAAACACTTCTGAATCATTTGCATGAACGTGGCTCCGGCATTCTTCAGGCCGAATGGCATGGTAATATAGCAGAAGCACCCGAATGGAGTGATGAAAGCTGTTTTTATTTCATCGGGTCCGTACAGACGGATCTGATGGTACCCGGAATAGGCGTCTAGAAAAGACAATCTCTCACATCCCGCAGTCGAGTCAACAATTTGATCGATGCGAGGAAGAGGAAAATGATCTTTCGGGTAGGCCCGATTGATGTGCTTGAAGTCAATGCACATGCGGAGTGACTTGTCCTTCTTGGGAACCATGACGACATTGGCGAGCCACTCGGAGTGGTATATCTCTCGGATAAATCCTGCCGCCAATAGTCGAGCCACCTCCTCACCAATATCTTTTCTCTTCTGGACGGCGGACCGGCGAAGATGTTCCTTGACTGGTTTTGCTGCTGAGTCGAGTCTAAGGCGATGCTTAGCCAGTCCCTTGGGAACACCCGGCATGTCAGCAGGCTTCCATGCAAAGATGTCCCAGTTCTCACGGAGGAACTGGATGAGCGCTTCTTCCTATTTAGGGTCGAGTGTTGTGGAGATATGGGTCGGAGCTGCACTGGGGTCAGTCGGGTGGAGCTGCACTGAAATGCTGACTCTGTGGCAGGCTTCTTGGCTCGCAACAAATCACTCGGATCTGCATTTTGCTTATAGCCTTCTAGCTCGACCGCTATCACCTGGGAATCGGCAATCTTTGAGCCTTTCTGGAAACATTCTTCTGCTTTCTTCCGATCACCAGTGACAGTGATCACAACTTTGGGACCGGGCATCTTCAGTTTGAGGTACACGTAACATGGTTGAGCCATGAACCGTGCATAAGCTGGTCTCCCCAAAATAGCATGGTAAGCGCTCTGAAAATCCACTACTTCAAACGTCAGCTTCTCTTTGCGGAAATGCTTCGAGTCACCGAATACCACGTCCAGAGCTATTTGTCCAAGTGACTCGGCTTTCTTTCCTAGTATAACTCCATGAAAACTCATGTTACTGGTGCTCAGTCGGGACATCGGAATGCCCATTCCTTTTAGCGTGTCCGCATACAACAAATTCAGTCCACTACCCCCATCCATTAGCACCTTCGTCCGTCGAGTGCCTTCGACGATCGGGTCGACCACCAAAGCTTGCCTCCCAGGGGTGGCTATATGAGTAGGGTGATCGGACTGGTCGAATGTAATGGGAGTTTGGGACCATCTCAGATAACTGGGTGTCGTCGGGGCGACCATGTTCACCTCACGGTTAATAACCTTCAGTCGGCTCTTGCTTTCCACATCCGCAAAGATCATCAGAGTGGAGTTAACATGAGGATATCCTCCCTCACTGTCCTCCTTATCTTCAGGTTTGTCCGACTCTTTTTCCTTGTCCTTGGGTTGTTTACCTTGGAACTGCTGGATCAGGAGTCGGCACTGGCGAGTGTTATGCTTCGGGTAGATGATATTACCCTCTTCGTCTTTATTCGTGTGGATGTGACACGGCATATCCATCACGTCATTTCCTTCTTTATCCTTCACCTTCTTGGGGTTCCAAGATCCTTTGGGTTTTCCCTTGGACTTGCCCTGAGTCACGGCCAGAGCCTCTCCAGGAGCCGCTGGTTTGGCCTTCCGCTTCTGCTTCCGACTGGAGTTTCCCTTCTCCGACTGACTCGGCTTGTACTTGCCGCTTCGGAGTCGGTCTTCCTCTTCACCATTGGCGTACTTGGTGGCAATTTCCATCATTCGACTCAGGGTCATATCTCCAGCCCGCCCAAACTTCAAACTTAATTCTCTGTTTTTAACACCATCCTTGAAGGCGCAGACTGCCTGATGATCAGACACGTTCTCCACGGTATGATGCAAAGTGATCCATCTCTGAATATACTCTCTTAAGGTTTCATTCGACTTCTGCACGCAAACTTGCAGCTCTGTCAATCCGTCTGGTCGCTTGCAAGTTCCCTCAAATGTTCTGACGAACACTCGGGAAAGATCTTCCCATGTGTAAATGCTGCTTGGAGTTAATTGATTCAACCACGCTCTGGCGAAACCTTCCAACATAAGTGGCAAATGCTTCATGGCCACCTCGTCATTCCCACCGCCGATCTGTACAGCCACTCGGTAGTCCTCAAGCCAAGTTTCAGGCTTAGACTCACCGGTGAACTTGCTTACTCCAGTTGCCATCCTGAAGTTGGGGGGAATCACCGCGGCTCTGATAGCCCTGCTGAAACATTCCGGACCTGAAACATGCACTCGGCTGCTGGTGGGCGCATCTCTGTCGGGGCCACCTCGATGAGCCCTGTTCCGATCGACCAAGCCTTGCACGATGATGGATCGTGCGTCGAAGCCTGGTTCCCGGGGGTCGACCGGAGCTCTTCGCCCCACACTGAGTTGACGCCTGTCATCCTGCTGCCGAGGAACGTAAGACCCACCCCCGGGGGGAGGAGTGGGCACTCGACGCCTATCATCACGATCGTGTCGGTCACCATATTGGTCTCGTCGATTCTCGCGTCCTTCATGCCACGGAGGCGATCTGGGGCTGTGAGCCGACTGAACCGTATTCGCAGTGACGGATCGACTATGAATTCTGTTGCATGACTGCGACACGGCTGAATTCTCATCTCCTGCTGCCCGGAGCAAATCTCTAATTTGCATCAAGCCTCTGCCAGCCTCCGACTGAGAGGGCTGAATCGACTCTGCTATACGGGTTGCAGCTGCTAAATTCTGAATCGGGGTTCGATATACCTGAGTCGGCGGGAAGAGTTGACGTCGACTGGAGTCGGGTACTCGTTACCGCGCGCGCTCGTCGAGTGCTCGCTGGAGGTTCTCCAGACGGGCGCGTTCAGCCAAGTTGGCCAAACGTGCCTCCTCCAAGGCGCGAGCCTCGGGGGTTTCTCCCGCGATGGGAGTATGCAGGGCATCCATGTTCCTGCGGCGAAGTTCTTACCTTTGCAGGGAATTAAGTGGCTCGGGTTGGTACTCCTCATGGACTTGAGCGGGGTCGCCTCCACTGTCTACCCCGTCCTCGCGGGGGAAACCGGGAGGGCTGCGAGGTCCGTTGACCATCAAGACCTCCGCCGCTGGATCACTGCTATCGCACTCGGATGCAGTCTCTGCGGAGCCAGTCGACAGATCGAACAGGCCGTAGAGGGACTCGTCGGGCTCGATTGCTGCAACTTGGGTGGTGGCCGTCTGGCGAGCCACTGTGTGCTGCACCCACCGCTGGAGCCTCGACCGACCAGAGCGCTTGCACTGGCGGGAGACAGGGAGGGTGGACGATAGGGGAGTCGACCGATATGGAGTCGACGGTTGCCAGAGCAGAACACCGCAGACACATGCGCGAAAATGCGTCGCATCGCGGACGGGGAGCGCATCAACGTCGAGTGGAGCCTCCTGGAGCCAAGCGGAATCATCGGCGATGAAGGTGAGAGCGCCGAGACGGATCTCGCGGCCCTCGACCAAAACTCCACCAGCAACCATGATGAAAGTAATCGGAAAAATTGCAACTTCTCCAAAAATCATTAAGACACCGGCCCCACGGTGGGCGCCAACTGTCGTGGTTCTAAGTCTGACAGTAGAATGGGGGGTAGGTATGGAGAGGCAAGATCCTAGCTATGGAGCAGTTGTAAACACCAAGGATGTACGAGTTCAGGACCTTCTCGGAGGAAGTAACAGCCCTACGTCTCGGAGCCCGGAGGCGGTCGAGTGGATTATATGTGTACAGATTACAGGGGTGCGAACCTTTTACACTGAGAAGGGGGTGGCTTATATAGTGTCCGCCAGACCCCTCCGACCCTCAGTAATGCAGGGCTTAAAGTACATTAAGTCTAGGCGTTATTGGTAACGCCTCACATAAAGTGTCCTAAATGCCATAAAGACTACTTAATTACAGACCGTTTGGATGCAGAGTGGCTCTTGATCTCCTGGTGGTCGAGTGAATCTTCATGGTCGAGTACTTCGAGTCCGTCGAGTGAAGTCTCTCTTAGTCGACTGGAAGGCAGTTTCTTCTGAGGGTGTCCTTGGGAAGGGTACTTAGATCAGGTCTATGACCCTACCCTAGGTACATGACTTCATCACTGTACGCCCCAGTTTTTGATGGGGATCCCCGAGGGATCACGTGGAATCAAACAAGACCTGACGATGCATCCTTCCCTTCAACTACGTTGCAACATTTACTCAGCGCCAGCGCCAACACCAATATAGTTGGATCATCTTTGCATAATAAGATTACAAGTGAAGCACCCTTTTTTACCTTTGTAGTTGGACCATGGGATAACAAAGGGTGCTCCCAGTCCAAGGAACAGGGTTACTGAATCTTTATTATCTGAAAAGTAAATTTAAGAAGATACATGGTTGCCTTATTGGGTAACTGTTCTTGGCTTTTGACAGGATCGCGCTGGACCATGGATGTGTGGTGGCGTGGCCTCCTCCTTCTGGCAGGTGGTGCCCACTTCCCGTGCCACGGCTTCCTTGAACCTGCAAGCGAGCTCGCTATGCGACATGTAGGAGCGGTTGCTGGAATAGGGGTGCGCTCAGATTTCCTATTTTAGTTGAAATGATCGAACCGAGTCCGAGTAGAGCTCGATCTTCGCCCGGCTTTGAATTAACAAAGCCATCAACCAGTCAGGATTACAAGAGCACACCATACAACCAATACAACCAAAGATAAAAAAGACCGTGAAACAGTAAATCACAACAGTAAATCTTTTGTTTAGAGAGCTAAATGACCGTGAAACAGTAAATCACAACAAAATGAACTCTGAAAATGTTGAAACTTGGCATGGTATCATCATTTCACCCGCATACCATGTGCAAAATGAACTCATCTGTTACACGGGCACTTCATTTTTTAACTTATTTGAACTCCAAACTTTTTTGAGCTGGCATTATGCAGCATTCGAAGCGATGTCATCAATTTCCAACACGTTCTGACATCATTTGCTGTTTTTCAGTCATTTACCAATTTGTTTAGAGAGCTAAATAACCGTGAAACAGTAAATCACAACAAAACAAACTCTGAAAATGTTGAAACTTGGCATGGTATCATCATTTCACCCGCATAGCGTGTGCGAAAGAGTAGAGAGGGTGACGGCAAAAATTGGATGCACTTCGTGTACAAACTGGACAATCTCTTTCGGAGTATCAGGGTTTCGGACGAGAACTCATCTGTTACACGGGCACTTCATTTTTTTAACTTATTTGAACTCCAGACTTTTTTGAGCTGGCATTATGCAGCATTCAAAGCGACGTCATCAATTTCCAACACGTTCTGACATCATTTGTTGTTTTTCAGTCATTTACCAATTTGTTTAGAGAGCTAAATGACCGTGAAACAGTAAATCACAACAAAATGAACTCTGGAAATGTTGAAACTTGGCATGGTATCATCATTTCACCCGCATAGCATGTGCGAAAGAGTAGAGAGGGTCACGGCAAAAACCGGATGCACTTCGTGTACAAACTGGACAATCTCTTTCGGAGTATCAGGGTTTCGGACGAGAACTCATCTTTTACACGGACACTTCATTTTTTTAACTTATTTGAATTCCAGAATTTTTTTGAGCCGGCATTATGCAGCATTCAAAGCGACGTCATCAATTTTCAACACGTTCTGAGATCATTTGCTGTTTTTCAGTCATTTACCAATTTGTTTAGAGAGCTAAATGACCGTGAAACAGTAAATCACGACAAAACGAACTCTAAACATGTTCAAACTTGGCATGGTATCATCATTTCACCCGCATAGCATGTGCGAAAGAGTAGAGAGGGTCACGGCAAAAACTGGACGCACTTCGTGTAAAAACTGGACAATCTTTTTCGGAGTATCAGGGTTTCGGACGAGAACTCATCTGTTACACGGGCACTTCATTTTTTTTACTTTTTTTCGGACTAGTTGAATTAATATAACTAGTTTATTTTTAGTAAATGCTTAGTTGAACTAGTTGAATTAATAGAACTAGTTTATTTTTAGTAAGAAAATTTAGGAATATGAGATTATTTAAACTAGTTGAATTAATATAACTAGTTTATTTTTAGTAAATGCTTAGTTGAACTAGTTGAATTAATAGAACTAGTTTATTTTTAGTAAGAAAATTTAGGTATATGAGATTATTTGAAGAAGTTGAATTAATATAACTAGTTTATTTTTATTAGTAACTGCTTAGTTGAACTAATGAATTAATATAACTAGTTTATTTTTAGTAAATGCTTAGTTGAACTAGTTGAATTAAGAGAACTAGTTTATTTTTAGTAAGAAAATTTAGGTATATAAGATTATTTGAACTAGTTGAATTAATATAACTAGTTTATTTTTTATTAGTAAATGCTTAGTTGAAGTAGTTGAATTAATAGCACTAGTTTAATTTTAGTAAGAAAATTTAGGTATATGAGATTATTTGAACTAGTTGAATTAATATAATTAGTTTATTTTGAGTAAATGCTTAGTTGAACTAGTTGAATTAATAGAACTAGTTTATTTTTAGTAAAAAAAATAGGTATATGAGATATGATGATCTAATTAAAATTTAGGTATATGTGATTTTAATAGAACTAGTTTATTTTAGTAAGAAAATTAATAGAACAAGTTTATTTTTAGTAAATACTTAGTTGAATTAGTTGAATTAACAGAATTAGTTGAATTAATAGAAGTAGTTGAATTAGTTGAATTAATAGAATTAGTAAGTGTTTAATGTTTCACCTATATGAACATTGGAAATGTCGTCTGACGACGAAAAAGTTTTCATTATGTGCGAATACTGTGAAGACCAGCGCGGTCTGTGCGATAGAAATTTCCTTGTTGATGATAGGCGATTCAACATCAAGCTGGTTGAGACCTTCGAATTCGATACAGTAAGTCACAACGACAAGTCTTTTTTCGTAATTAAGCATGACTTATATATGCTTCATTTGCTTCAACTTATAATTTTTAATTCTCACTATTCTACTAGCGCATCCCCTGCCATGCAAAAATCTTTGTCTTGGATAAGATATGTTTCAATGCTATGGAAATTATGGAGGTAAAGAGAGTTTACCTAAAAACTAAGCATGATTATACTTTCAACGTCAAAGTATACAATGCAGACACGTACACCTATTTTGAATGCAAAACTTGGCAAGCACTATGCAAGGCTTATGCATTTGAGCCTGATATGGTTATCACCTTTGATATTCGTCCAGAAGATGATATTGAAGGTAATAGAGACATCTGGTCGATGTGCAGACGCCTCCAGTTCTACCATTATGTGAGTTCTTCTCAACCATATTTATGTCTTTGATATTGTTTATTCAAAAATAGTTGACAACTAATTTCTATTGACTGCTTATTTCCATTCAAGCAAACATGTCCGGCGCTTGGTAGACAGGACCTACTACTGTCCAGGAGCTGAACTAAACTGCGAGGATATAAGTCATTATGTTTCATGGCTTGAGGATCATCATAGTGTCAAGACAAATTTTCTTCCTGCACTTAGAAATGTTAGTACTCAAAACGTGCGACAAATAGTGATCGTATTGAACTACGGTCACATCTATTTAGGAATGATGGTAAGATTTTTACTATTTGTCCTCAGTGCATCTTTTGCATACATAATTTTTTTGCTAAACTTTCATTGCTAAGTATATTAATTATTATACGATGTTCTTCAACAGAGACTCCCGATGACAATTGTGCCTCAGTGGATCGAGACTAAAGGTCGCATGTCAATTTTTAGCTTACGGCAAAGATATCCTGCATTGCACATGAGTGCATTCAGGATTTCTAGAAGCGATGAATGCTTAATAGTGAAAGATTGGAGTAAAATTATAACGATCGCAGAGAAGTACTAGGGGGCAGCAATGAGAAGCGCAGCCCATGATTAGGAGACATGTTCATCTGCATGCTCCAGTATGATGAATCAGGAGAGCTATACATGTTATATGCTATTTTACCTGAGAGAGAGCAGCATGAGTGATTTAGCTAGTTCATGCTCTTAGTACGTACTTGTCCTGAACTTAATCTCAAAGAGTGATTTGCTTTTGTGGTGTTATGAACGCTTATAATATCATGACCATCATGTTGAACTCGATGATATTTTTGCTTCTGGTACAAGTGAATGTTTCTTCTTTAAGCTAGTGTTGGTGGTGATTAGATAGCGGTAATGACTATGATGATTAAATAGTGATAATGACGACTATGATGATTTTTAACTAGCTAGTATATATACTGATGTTGATGATATGATGCAATATTTTATATTAATATGATGATGATGATGATGAGTTATTATATCATTTAATGAAAGAAACCGCAGATTAGTTTCAGCTGGATGGATCCTAACTAAGTGATCAAGTATATGCCATATCCATATTATACTTGATCACGTGATCAAGTATAATATGGGTGATCAAGTATAATATGGATATATATGGCATATACTTGATCACTTAGCTATAGCTAGGATCCACATGCATCCAGTCGAAACTAATCTGCGGTACTTTCACCTAATGATTTAACAACTCATTATAATGTAAAACAATCACTAAATTAAATTGAAAACACAAAATTAAATAAAAAATAAAAAAACAAAACACACCCAAACATTTAGTACCGGTTGGTATTACCAACCGGTACTAAAGCCCTACACGCACCCGGGCCTGGCTCCGTGCCACGTGGTGGCACTTTAGCGCCGGTTCGTGACAAACCTATACTAAAAGGGGGGCCTTTAGTCCCCACTCTTTAGTGCCGGTTGCCGAACCGACACTAAAGGCTGTTACGAACCGGCACTAAAGCCCGGTTCTGCACTAGTGGTAGGTCATGGTGCCCCACTCGTGATGCTCCGAGGAAAAACCTAGATCAGGTTCTACTGGATCGGACAATGATGGCACCTTCGATGTCGTTGTCCCTCCTAGGGGCATCGTTTTGGAGCATGTGCTGGCTGGAGGGGATAAGAGGAGGAGCGGTGTTACATATACCGCAAGGCCGACGGCGGATCCCAGCGGCATTGGCGCCACGGAGGTTTGGCGATGGGCGCGTATTGGAGATGGACTCGCGCAGGACGAGGAAGCTGTTTGGCGTCATGGTGGCGTTTATGGCAGAGAGGCCCGGTAAGGTCGATGTATCAATTCTGCTCTGGGGATGGACCGAGGGAAGATGGAGGTGACGGCCCTTGCAGCGTACGGTGCTCACTGGGAGTGTGCCAGATCGGTGTGAGACCCAATCCAGGTAGTGCCTTGGATGGGACACCCGGCTTTAGATGTTAGGCTTTGGTGTGATGTCTGTTTGGTATTAAGCCCGGACATTCGGCACGCCTTCATCAAAGGGATAGGAGTAGCAACAACGTTGCCAAAATGATGGCTTCAGGCTTATTGATGTATCACCTTGTATGGTCTTTGTGAATAGTTAATAATATGGATGCATGCATCCTCCAGATGCAGAGGCCAGGGGTACATCCTCCTTTTCTAAAAAAAATATCTGTTCTGCTCCAGTTGTTTGCTAAACTCATTCAGTCATTTGGCCACGATGATATTATGTTGCATTGTGTGTTCTGGCTTATCATTCCTTGCTTACTACTGCTTTAGCGATATCTTTAGTGTTGCCTGCAGTAGTAGTTAAAATTAGTTGCATAATATGGAAAGCCGATATAAATTTTAGGAGACAAATAAAATGTAGATCTACTGGCCCTGTTCATGTTTGTTAGAAGAGGAGCAAAAGCTAAGAATATCCGCTTAGTTAGAAGAGGAGCGCTATGCAAAGAGATAAAACAGCACCCGGCGCAAAAGCTAAGTCCTAAGACCTGGACCACCCATTATTATGCGTTCAGAATTATGTGTCCGCGGCCATGGACGCTGGTAAAAGCTCGGGCTGGGCGTGTCCGACACCGACCTGGTGAGCGTGATCGACCTGCTTGGGAGAATGGGGGCGTCTAGAAATAGAGAGAGAGAGGAAGACGAACGCGAGAGAGACGAGTAGTTTTGGTGCTGCCGTAACTGCGCAGCGTTTTCTGCTCTTTCCTTATTCCTTTATCTATTGCAAAACCAAAACAGCTAACTACCCCGGCCAGCTCGCAGTGATCCAGATTGGCCGTGCCATCCCATGACCTCCAGATGCACAAGCGCGCCATGCTGACCAGGTTAACGAAACAGGAAAGGAAACGGGAGGGAGATCGTGTGTACATCACGTCTCCATCTACTACGTGCATGCTTGAGAGAGAGAGAGAGACGCCAGACTTGACTGTATTGCATATCAGGTATGGCATATATACAGGCGGCTCAAGTTTTTCTTAAGCATCAGTGCCTGACTCTACATGAGGAATGCTTAATTAATCAGTAACCCTCTACAAATAAGCCATGGTGCTCAAAGAAAAAACTAATTTATTTCTCTATTTTTTTGTGTTTTTCAAAAATAGTTCACAAATTTATATTTTTTGTGCATTTTCACAAAAAGTTGGGAGTTTCAAAAAATATTTTTTGTTTTCAAAAAATGTTTGTGTTTCCAAACATTGTTCACATTTTCAAAACAAATCTGCAGTTTCAAATAATGTTCTGGTTTTCAAAAAACATTTGTCTTTCAAAAAATACTGTTCTTTAATAAAATTGTTCACAATTTCAAAAAATGTTCTGGTTTTCAAAAATTGGTCACGTTTTCAAATTTGTTTCACACTTCCAATTTTTTCGCGTTTCAAAAAACTTTTGTCGTTCGGAAAACTGTTCGCAAATTTCATAAAATGTTCTTATTTTCAAAAAAAGATTGGTGTTTTAAAAAATGTTCACAATTCTAGTTTCGTTAAGAGTTTCAAAATAGTTTCCCGGTTTCAAAACCAGTTCATATGTTCAAGAAAATGTTGGTGATTTTCAAAAAAATGTTCGCTTTTTGAAACAGTTTGTATTTGCTCAATAGTTATTAAAAAATTGAAAAGTGTTCGCGGTTCATAAGACATTTTATTTAAAAAAATCGTATCTATAAACATGTACATTTTTTGAAATCCTGAACATTTTTTGAAATATAAGAATAATTTCTGGAAACACTAATGTTTGTTTTTGAATTTGTGAACAAATTTCAGTATCAAGAACCATTTTTGGAATTTCCAACAAAAATTATAAAAAGAGGAAAAAGAAAAAGAAAATGTTTGGAGCTGCGATGTGTTTGGTTCTTATAAAGTTGCGCTGCTCTGGAATCATTCAATCTCATTATCTCTGCTGGCTAGCAAGACAAGCTATAATACCTGAGGTCTCGTATTCGATCCGAGGTCGCCTTTATGCTATAGTGTTATTTTGTTAGGCCATTTGCTATCCACTCGTACGCCAGTGGGCCGGCCCACTCGGTTGCCTGTGCGTTTGCCCGACAGTCTGTCGCAATAAGTGGCAGATAGACCACCGCCGCATTGACGGAGAGCAAGGGAGCGGCCAGCCTTGATCCGCCGAGTGTGAGAAGATTAACGGCCGCACGGGTCGACCCGGCAGAAGCGGCTGAGTACACTGTACACGCGGCTATGTGAGGTACCATTAACAATACTTTGGGCGTAACCAGTCCACTGCATCTTCATTAAGCTCTGTTCAAATCGATGTTTATACTTTTAAATACATTACTAGAAAAACGCTTATAGATAGAAGTTTATTAGTAGCATTTGTTTATGACCCCACGCTACTAGTAGTTAGTAGTAGCGCTGCCTAGAAAGAGCGCTACTGGTAACTATTAGCAGCAGCGCCTGTTATCTAGCCCCACGCTACTGCTAAATGTAAAACACCACACCCCCTGATCAGTAAATATTAGCACCGCTTTTCGCCCAACCAGCGCTACAACTAGTGGGCTTAGCAGTAGCGCTGGCCCGTTGCCCGCGCTGCTATTAAGCCCACTACCTCCCCCGGCCCACGCGCCCCCCGGCCCGGCCTCATCTCTCACTCACACTCCGCACTCCTCCCTCATCCCCCCGCGCGCCGCCGTCGACCCCCGCACACTGCCGTCCCCCGCCCCGGCCCTCCTCCCTGCGTCGGCCGCCTCGCCCGCGCCGGCCCTCCTCCCTGTCGGCCGCCTAGCTCCCCCGCGCCGGCCCTCCTCCCTGCCGGCCGCCCAGCTCCCCTGCGTCGGCCTCCTCCTCCGCCCGCCGCCCCGGCCCCCGCGCCGACCCTCCTCCACCGATAGGTACTCCTCCCTCCTTCCTCCTCCTCCCTCCCTCCCTAGTTATAGTTATTAGAGTAGTTATTTTGAATCCTATGTAGTTGAAAAAATGTAGGTTATTAGAGTAATGTAGGTTATGATTGAACCCTTGCTAGGACAGATTAGGTATGAACCCTAGTTAATTCGTATGAACCCTAGGTTTTTAAATTTAGCTAGGTTTTAAAGATAGGACAAAAATTCGGCTAGGTTTTTAATTAGGTGTAGTTAATAGAATTTAGGTGTTTTAAGTGTATTTAAAAGAATTTTAGGTGTTTTAGTTGTTTTAGGTGTAGTTAACAGAATTTTAGGTGTTTAGTTGTTTTAGGTGTAGTTAATAGAATTCTTGGTATTTTTTTAGTTAAAACAATTGTTGTTATTTTTTTTAGTTAAAGCAATTTTTCCTGTTATATGCAAACTTGCAGTGGACATGTCATGTTTTGAACATGTCACATTTTGGACATGTCATATTTTTCCGAGTGGCCTATGTTTTGCCAGAAATGTCAATTCGTTTACGTTCTGGCAAATTTCAGGCGCTCGATATGTCATGTTTTTAGCAAAGGTCATGCCAAATTTTGCTAAGTGTTTATTAAATTTGTTTTCATAATTAAGCATTTTGTTCTCGATTTCGACGATGCCTATCCCGCATCCTCGTCGTCGACTAGGCGGAGGACTCCTGGTTAAGCCGAGGGGCCATGTCCGGGACTGGGCTCCGCCTGGCTGGTACTGGATTGTGCTACCTTCTGGTGAGCGCAGCTTAGTGAGGAGCTAGCCCGTCATCGACCTGGAGCTTCTTTGGTGGCGATCATGTGGGCCTGCATCGGTGGAGAGGCTTGAGTCCCCCGCACAGGTGGTGCAACACCGTGTCATGGAGGAGAACGCGCACGTCCAGCGCTACTTGGTTGAGTTGGCGAACGGCCGGTTCTCCAATACCTGGCCGTTTTTTTGGGGATCTCACCGGAGCTATGATCCGGTGATGGTTCCTTCTCTTTGGGTGTCCACCGTGGCACACTGAACCTAGAGGAGCTATTATTCGAGATGTATTAGTGATATTATATGATGATCTTTGCTACAAACTACTATATATGTATTCGATGATGGCTTATTAATTACCTATTAGTTATTTGCTTATTGAATGCAAAAGATGAGCGCGGTTTGTGCTACAAACTACTCCCTCCGTCCGGAAATACTTGTCATCAAAATTAATAAAAGAGGATGTATCTAGATGTATTTTAGTTCTAGATACATTCCTTTTTGTCCATTTTGATGACAAGTATTTTCGGACGGAGGGAGTACTATATATGTATTCATGATGGATTATATGATGATCTTTGCTACAAACTACTACAAACTATAAATTTTAGGTGTTTTAGTTGTTATATGATGATCTTTGCTACAAACTACTATATATGTATTCGATGATGGATTATTAATTACCTATTCGGAAATGTCTGACAACGAAAGGGAATTCGCTATGTGCGTTTACTGCGAAGATAAGCGCGGTATGTGCGACAGGCCTCACCTGGTAGAAGGTCGGCGCTTCAGCAGCAAGCTCCAAGAGACCTTCGATATTGATACGGTACGCAATGATGACAAGTGTTTTTTGTTATTTTTGCACGACTTCTCTGCTTCTTCAACGTGTAATTTCCGTCTTTTACAATTCGACTATAGCTTATCCCATGCCATGCAAGACGCTATGTCTTGGAGAAGATGGGGTTTGAAGATCATGAAAGCACGGAGACAAAGATAATTCAACTAAGGACCCATCATGGTTATGATTTTGCTGTAAAACTATATAATTCTGTGAACTCATCCAATTTTGGTTGCCCGAATTGGGAAGCCCTTTCCAAGGCGTATGATTTTCATGAGGGTATGCTTCTCACCTTCGATCTTGGTGATCCTGACATCGACGAAAATGATATGACCATGTGGGTCCTTGTTGACACTCTTCCAGTTCTACCGCTGTGTGAGTTTCTTAAACATATTTACTAAGTAATTTATATTGTTTATTTCAAAATATTTGACAGCTTATTTCCATTGACAGCTTATTTTCATTCTTCAAAAAATGTACGGAAGATGGTAGACAGAACCTACTACTACAATGATGAAGCTGAAGGAAATATGCCCTAGAGGCAATAATAAAGTTATTATTTATTTCCTCATATCATGATAAATGTTTATTATTCATGCTAGAATTGTATTAACCGGAAACATAATACATGTGTGAATACATAGACAAACACAACGTCACTAGTATGCCTCTACTTGACTAGCTTATTAATCAAAGATGGTTATGTTTCCTAACCATAGACATGTGTTGTCATTTGATTAATGGGATCACATCATTAGAAGAATGATGTGATTTACATGACCCATTCCGTTAGCCTAGCACTTGATCGTTTAGTATATTGCTATTGCTTTCTTCATGACTTATACATGTTCCTGCAACTATGAGATTATGCAACTCACGTTTACCGGAGGAACACTTTGGGTACTACCAAACTCACAACGTAACTGGGTGATTATAAAGGAGTACTACAGGTGTCTCCAAAGGTACATGTTGGGTTGGCGTATTTCGAGATTAGGTTTTGTCACTCCGATTGTCGGAGAGGTATCTCTGGGCCCTCTCGGTAATGCACATCACTATAAGCCTTGCAAGAAATGTACCTAATGAGTTAGTTACGGAATGATGCATTACATAACGAGTAAAGAGACTTGCCGGTAACGAGATTGAACTAGGTATTGGATACCGACGATCGAATCTCGGGCAAGTAACATACCGATGACAAAGGGAACAACGTATGTTGTTATGCGGTTTGACCGATAAAGATCTTCGTAGAATATGTAGGAACCAATATGGGCATCCAGGCTCCGCTATTGGTTATTGACCGAGAATAGTTCTAGGTCATGTCTACATAGTTCTCGAACCCGTAGGGTCCGCACGCTTAACGTTACGATGATAGTTTTATTACGAGTTTATAAGTTTTGATGTACCGAAGTTTGTTCAGAGTCCCGGATGTGATCACGGACATGACGAGGAGTCTCGAAATGGTCGAGACATAAAGTTTGATATATTGGAAGCCTATGTTTGGACACCGGAATAGTTCCGGGTGAAATCGGGATTTTACCGGAACACCGGGGGGTTACCGGAACCCTCCTGGGGGTTAATGGGCCTTAGTGGGCCATGAGGGAGAAGAGGGGGGCCGGCCAGGGCAGGCCGCGCGCCCCCTCCCCACCTAGTCCGAATAGGACAAGGAAGGGGGGGCAGCGCCCCCTTTCCTCTTTCCCTCCCCCCAAGTCCTAATCCAACTAGGAAAGGGGGGGAGTCCTACTCCCAGTGGGAGTAGGACTCCTCCGGTGCGCCTCCTCCTAGAGCCGGCCGCACCCCCCCTTGCTTCTTTATATACAGGGGCAGGGGGGCACCCTAGAAACACACAAGTTGATCTACGGATCGTTCCTTAGCCGTGTGCGGTGCCCCCCTCCACCATATTCCACCTCGGTCATATCGTCGCGGAGTTTAGGCGAAGCCCTGCGTCGGTAGAACATCATCATCGTCACCACGCCGTTGTGCTGACGGAACTCATCCCCGACGCTTTGCTGGATCGGAGCCCGGGGAACGTCATCGAGCTGAACGTGTGCTGAACACGGAGGTGCCGTACGTTCGGTGCTTGGATCGGTCGGATCGTGAAGACGTACGACTACATCAACCGCATTGTCATAACGCTTCCGCTTACGGTCTACGAGGATACGTGGACAATACTCTCCCCTCTCGTTGCTATGCCATCACCATGATCTTGCGTGTGCGTAGGAATTTTTTTTAAATTACTACGTTCCCCAACAGTGGCATCCGAGCCTAGGTTTTATGCGTTGATGTTATATGCACGAGTAGAACACAAGTGAGTTGTGGGCGATACAAGTCATACTGCTTACCAGCATGTCATACTTTGGTTTGGCGGTATTGTTGGATGAAGCGGCCCGGACCGACATTACGCGTACACTTACGCGAGACTGGTTCTACCGACGTGCTTTGCACACAGGTGGCTAGCGGGTGTCAGTTTCTCCAACTTTAGTTGAACCGAGTGTGGCTACGCCCGGTCCTTGCGAAGGTTAAAACAACACTAACTTGACGAACTATTGTTGTGGTTTTGATGCGTAGGTAAGAACGGTTCTTGCTAAGCCCGTAGCAGCCACGTAAAACTTGCAACAACAAAGTAGAGGACGTCTAACTTGTTTTTACAGGGCATGTTGTGATGTGATATGGTCAAGACGTGATGCTATATATTTTTATTGTATGATATGATCATGGTTTGTAACCGAAGTTATCGGCAACTGTCATGAGCCATATGGTTGTCGCTTTATTGTATGAAATGTGAACGCCCTGTAATTGCTTTACTTTATCACTAAGTGGTAGCGATAGTCGTAGAAGCAATAGATGGCGTAAACGACAACGATGCTACGATGGAGATCAAGGTATCGCGCCGGTGACGATGGTGATCACGACGGTGCTTCGGAGATGGAGATCACAAGCACAAGATGATGATGGCCATATCATATCACTTATATTGATTGCATGTGATGTTTATCCTTTATGCATCTTATCTTGCTTTGATTGACGGTAGCATTTTAAGATGATCACTCACTAAAAATTATCAAGAAGTGTTCTCCCTGAGTATGCACCGTTGCCAAAGTTCGTCGTGCCCAGACACCACGTGATGATCGGGTTTGATAAGCTCTACGTCCATCTACAACGGGTGCAAGCCAATTTTGCACACGCAGAATACTCAGGTTAAACTTGACGAGCCTAGCATATGCAGATATGGCCTCGGAACACGGAGACCGAAAGGTCGAGCGTGAATCATATAGTAGATATGATCAACATAGTGATGTTCAGCATTGAAAACTACTCCATCTCACGTGATGATCGGTTATGGTTTAGTTGATTTGGATCACGTGATCACTTAGATGACTAGAGAGATGTCTCTCTAAGTGGGAGTTCTTAAGTAATATGATTAATTGAACTTAAATTTATCATAAACTTAGTACCTGATAGTATTTTGCACTCTTGTTGGATCACCCTCCACTGCTTGGAAATGGAGACCCACACGCGCGTGCTCACAAATTGGTAAGGCGAAAACTTCTTGAGCTCATGAAACTCCCGGTGGACACGAATCCAAAAGGTTGAATGCTTTTGCTCGGCGCCCGTCTTGGGGTCTTGTCCAATGTCTCGCCAACACTCGCAAAGAAGCTTGTCCTCGGCTGCCGTGTACCGTGCGCTTGCTCTTGCGCTTCGGCTTAGGACCGGCGGCTTGGTTGGCGAGCTCGTCCTCGAACAAAGGCTCCACTTCAATATCGCACTCGTCCTCTTCCTCTAGTCCGTAGTTGTCCGTGAACTCGTGGTCGAGGGGGAAGCCGTCCAGGTCGATGCCGACCTGATCACGCATGAAGGCCGCCTGGTCGGGATCATAGCCAGCGGCCGGCGTGAACGCCCCGCGGCCGTCCTGGCTTTGTGTCTTGTCGGGATCGTAGCCACCGGCCTGCGCACCGCCCTCGAAGATGAGGTTCTGCATGTAGTCCTTGTTGACAGTGGATGGCATTTCCTCAAACAGGTTGCGGGCGTCCGGGAGCACGCCGGCCGGCGTCTGCCGCGCGTGTTTCCCCGCGCCGCCGGATGACGAGCCACCAGCCACCGGGCTGGCGTTGAGCTCGATGGGCGCGGGCGCGGGCGTGGAAGGCGTGACCACGCTCACGTCGGGCGAGCACTCCCCGGAGAGGCGGGAGGCCTGCGGGTAGACGTGAAAGCCGGGGATCGAGTTGCAAGCCGACGCGTGGGGTGAGTCGGGCAGTACCATCCGAGGAAACGCCGACGAGCCGGTGCTGGCCATGGCGACGGCGGCTTGGACGAGGCCGTGCTGGCTAGGGTTTAACCATAGCATGTAGAGCGCCTCCCTCGTTGCCGCCGCGACGCGGGCATTGGTGACCTCCTGCTGCGCGGCGGTGACGACGGCAGCCTGTGCGCGGCCTCATCCATCGCGTCTGCGCGTGCCTTCGGTCCTTCCTCTTGGCCTACTCGCGTGCCCGCTGTTCGGGCGTCAGCGCCTTCTTTGGCTTGGTCGTGGCGGCCGTCTTGCGCGGGGCACGAGGCTTGCCTTTCCCGGAGGGGGCGGTGACGCCGGACGAGGCGAGAGAGGCGAGGCCGGCGGCGGCGTCGAGGTCGATGGCGTCGTCCATGGCTGGTTGGGGCGGGAGCGCGCGCGGGCGGGAGTGTTTTTGGGAAAAATGGGAAGAAATGATGGTGGCTGCCACCGACGGCGGGCCAGGGGAGAGGAGTAGGCGCGTGCGCGCGTCCGTCTTGTGTCCGTGCCGACGCAAATCCGGCTCAAAAATGGGCCGGGAATGGGTTGCCATGCGGACGCCAAACGGACACGCGTCCGTTTGGGGCGGCGCGTTGGGCCGCCTTTTCTGTCCTCGCCGACCCAAACGGACGGTGGCGGACGAAATGGATCGCCCCGTTGGAGTTGCTCTAAAAGGGTATGAACCAAATAAATGGGCTTTTAAGTGGGCACCAGGCGGCCCATGTTCACATGCAGTCTGGCCTGTCACGGTCACATTCTGCTTTACTCTTTGCTATACATATGTGACTTACACTTGCCTAGAAAAACATGTGACTTACAAAACAATATAAATACATGAAGTAGAACACTGTTTTCGTCAAAATAATTATATTACATCATCTCTTTCAGGGGCCGACGCTAGGTATATGTGCTCTGCCATAAGCCACACGATGGTTGTCAGCTCCCCGCATTGTTGCACTTCTGGGCATGGGACTCCCTATTGCACTTGTGGCTCGCGTAAATGAGAATGTCCATCCACACTTCCAGGACAAGCTTCAAGGAGTCGGTCGTGCCATCCATCTCCTTCTCCAATAGCTCCTTGACAAGTCGAGCCATGTGAATGATACGACGAGCAACTTCGCCATGCTCCCAGTTCTGGTACTCATCGTACGAGTTGTTTGCGAGCTCCTCTCTCTCGGCAACCCTGGAACTTCTAGAGTTTAGGCCATCATGCATAGAGAACAGATCCTTGATGCGTGCAGGACTCGGGTACCTAGGATCAGCCGATTGCATGGGAACCAGCCTCTCGCAGGTCCGCCGGTGCAACTTCTTTTGGGGCTGGGCTGGGAGCATGTGGGGACGATCCACTGGGAGGAACATCATGTAGTCGGTTGTTGCTCAAGTCATTGCTTGCTATTGGTACGTATTGCTAAGTGTGATACAATTGATATTTGTGTTGACGTCGGGCACATGGCATGCATGGGCTCTTTGATATGTTGACGATTCTACTCGAGCATTGATGTTGTAGTAAGTTGTTCTTGCAAGTATATTGCTGTGATGAACTTTGGTTAGCTTGACGCTTCTGGATTTTGATCATATAGCCTAGATTTTCTACATGCACACAAGGTGTTCACAGAAACGCTCGTAAAGAACCAACTCGTTTTGGATAGGTTCCACTACCCTATCACTCTCACATCCCTCTTTACTATTTATTTTACTTATGTAACTTACAGATCATAATACAAATACATGAAGTAGGGTACTAGTACTATTTTTTGTCAAAAAATTATACCATGTCATATTTTTCTGCAACGAATGCCTGGTACATGTGTTCTGCCATAAGCCACACTATGGTTGTAAGCTCACCACCACTGTTGAGCTTCTGGGCATGGGACTCCCTGCTGCACTTGTGGCTCGCGTAAATAAGAAAGTCCATCCACGTTTCAAGGACAAGCTTCAAGGAGTCGGTCGTGCCATCACACTCCTTCAGTAGCTCCTCGGCCACTCGAGCCATGTGAATGAGACGAAGAGCAACTTCGTCATACTCTTGTTTTTTGTAATTATCGTGCAGGTTGTTTGCGAGCTCCTTTCTCTCGGCGACCCTGAAACTGCTAGAGTTTGGGCCATCATGGACACGGAACAAATCCTTGATGCGTGCACGACTCAGGTACCTACGATCATCCGATCGCATGGCAACCAGCCTCTCGCAGGTTCGCAGGTACAACTTCTTTTGGGGCTGGCCTGGCAGCATGTAGGGACGATCCACTAGAAGAAACATCATGTAGTCGGACATCACCCTAATAGCATGCACGTCAGGCGCGGCATCCACGGCTCTTGCTCTCCTGCTCTTGGCAAGGAAGACCTCGGTGGCGATGTGCCATATGATGACGCCCTCCTGGAACTCGAAGCCGAGGGAGTCCTTGAGGACGCCGCGGTAAAGCCCACGGCTCTCCAGCGGGTTCTCGCCCCACTTCTTCCTGAGCATGCCTATTTTGAAGTTTCCCTTGACGAACAACTGCCTTATGTACAGTGTGATACAACGCCTGGTCCAATCCGACAACTTAACTGTCGCCGAGTAGTGCTTTCTGTTCCACCACTCGTTTAGTCCCAGCGCCCTGGCCAGCCTACCGAGCAGAGGGCTGGTGAACGGTGTGTCGGCGGGTCGTGTGCAGAAGTGCAACAAGTTGTACTGCCCGACGGTGTACGACCACCTTCTTGATCTGTACCTACTATCACCAGCAGCACCTCCCTTGACAAGATGGTGAAGCCACACAACCGCGCGCCGGAGCTTGTCCCATCTTTTGTTGCACAGGGCTGTGTAGCGAAGCCATTGCCACCTGGTTGTGCTCAGGAACGCGAACGTCCAAGACGATGCTAGCGCGTTCACGAGCGACATCGTCTCCATGAAGACGGCGCCACCCAGCAGTACGTAGGTGATGGCCACGTCGGCTCTCTTGTGGCCATCCTTGGCGGCGAACCAGAATAACAGCAGCGAGGTGGTGACGGCAAGCGGCGAGACGAAGCGGATTATGTAGCCGAAGAACGTATGGACCACGGCCGCCTTGGTGTAGAGGACATCGTACATGAGGGAGAGCTCGATCTCCATCAGCGTCCACAGCTCGACGCCCTGTATTCCTCTACGGCTATGCACGGTGGTGTGCTCATTTAGGCTGGAATCCTCCTCGACCACTGAGGAGTCGACGATGGCGCGCTGGCAGATGTGGAACAACGAGTGGGCTCGTCTCAGATTGAACTCCTCCTCCGTGGCTCCGTCCTGAGGGTGGAAATGGTTGTGGATGGCCGGCGGCTGCGTCTTGACGGAGGCGCCCATGCTCTCCAGGGTGCTGCACTTGAGCGCCCACGTCTTCTCCCCATACTTGACAACGCCGACGACGAACATCAAAGCGGAGGCAAGCCGCAGCAAGCTCCCGCTGCTACCACCAGCGATGTGCTTGTACAGGACATAAGCCGCTCCGAGGACCTGCACGACGAGGATCTGGAGGTGGCGGAGCCAGAGCTGGTTGTCCTGGAACGCGTAGGCGGTGATGTTGTCCGGGCCGCCGAGGTGCAGCAGCAGGAAAGGCGCCCAGAACGCAACGAGCTGGTGCTCACGCACGGGCCGCACAGCGCCGCTGAACGACAGGTGGCCCACGGCGTACACGGCGGTGGAGTCAGCCATGAGGTACGCCAGCCACAGGAATAACCTCGGCACGAGGAGGGCTTCACGCCGGCGGACACCGGCGAAGACGAAGAGGACGAGCTGGAGCCCGAGGCTTAGGAGGACCAAGATCTGCATCGACTGGTCGTTCCATAGCTCCAGCGGCCCAGCTGCCATAATTACTAATTGCTCCTCTCCTGTTCAAACCAGATTTCAATGTGCAACGAACACGTGAATTTGAGGGGTAGATAAGCATACCATACTCAAACAAAACTAGTACGGTTTTGCAAATTTGAGGGGTAGGTTATTTGAAATTTTTCTTAAACCTCAGTCACCTAAAATTCAAAACTTGATGCTTATGTAACTGATGCTTGATCGGCTACAAACTTACAATTCACAGCCCTCGCAAAAGAAAAAATGTTAGGAGTACAATTCACAGGCGACGGTGTATACATACCGGCGGCAGTGCGCAGGTCCGAAATCAGGCGATCTTGCCGCCAAGACGAGGAGCCGGCGGCGAAACAGGAAATTAACGGCAGAAAGGCCGGGATGTGGATGCCACTACAGAGTACAGACCGACCAACAGGTGTGCTTAGTGGTCGATCGTAATCTCCATCTGCTTCTTATAACAAAAGGGTCGCCAAACATCGTGCTTCGTAGCTGCAGTATATACTAGTAGATTACATGACACTTGCATCTCCATGTTTAAATTAGATTAAGGAAGCTCGTACCAACTAGATGAGCCCGGGCAGGAAGTTGGTCCCAGAAACCCTGTCCAGGAGCCTATAACAGTTGTATTTCCAGGGTTAGGCATCTTCAACGCGGACCCTCAAATTGTCCGCAAGAGCGCAACCATTTGTATTGGTTCGGATGTGTTTTGCCATCCAACGCGGTCTTGTATCGGTCTACTTGGCGATTCAGACGTTATTATTTCTGCAAACTACATATCCAGATCACTGCCACGCCTGCGTTCGATAACCCTCGTACATCCAAAAAAAACCTTCAGCCTCTCCCGCGCTTTCCATCCAACGCACACCCAGCTTCCCGCACCGCATTCATGCCGGCCTAGAGCACATAGAGGCTGGCATTGATGCCATGCAACGTAACCAGACAGGAGGGCGGCGCTGACGGACGCGATCTCTTGGGCATCGCCGCCTTCAATGCGGATGCCACGTCCCGAGGAACCAACTCCGGTCGATGCGCGCATTCAAGTGGAATGGCCGTCCGTTCACATGGCCTGGTTGCGGCTATATAAGTCGTGCTTTGGCGATGCACATCCATACCTCCTCTCCGAGCCCCTCCTCTTTTCCGATTGTCTCCTTCTATGGCAATAATGAAATCTTGGTTTGCCGACATGGCAGGTAGTAGATCTTTGTGAGGCTCATGGCGACGCCACACTCGCTCTCCAGGCCCCTCAGTATCCACGATGGCCGACTCCTCCAGCAAGGAGATCTTCATATCCTCTGATGACGAGGAGGACCGGGCACCACAGCAGCAGTCGTGCCTCCACGCGGAGACCGCTCTGACGGACGAGGAATTCGTCTGTCAGATGGAGCTGATGACAAAGGGATCGCTCTGGGAGCGTGGCGCGATGTCACCCTCTCCTCTGTGTCCCGGCATGGATGAGCCGCCATCTCGGCCATGCTATCGCGTGAAGGTGGAGTGCACATCACCTCTCTGACATGAAGGAGGAGCTTGTGTCCTCCTCCCCCCACCCCCACGGAACTGTGATGTAGTCAAGATCAGACGCCGCGTCAAGGAGTAGTCAATGTCGCGACAGGCAACAACAGTGTCCAAATCGAGCACCGTGTGACGGAGGAGTTGTTATGACCAAACTGACACGTCGGCCTCACTGCCCCGCCGCTACCGGCGCAGGCAGTTCTTCAAGGACTAACTGCGGCCCACGAGCTCCTTGGTGGTGGTGCTGGCGGCAGTCCCAAGGGCTCGTGGGATGTCATGTCCGAGGAGGAATGGGCGACGAGGCAAGCAGTGCGATATAAGCGGCGCAATGCTGCCCGCCGATCCCCGTTTGCCAAGTCAGACACGACATCGTCCTGGGTCCTCTACGACCCCGACCACCCCGCCGCATGGGCCCTAGACCTCTTTGTTACCACCGCATAGACGGACACGAGGCGCCGCCACCGCTGCCTTGGTGGCAAGCTCGACAAGATCGGTGAGGAGTGGTTGCTTCGCGACTTCTCCGCCAATGCCGGCAAGGGGAAGGCCACCGCAAGGACTCCGCGGGCGCCATCTACATTGGCCGCGGCCGCCCTCCACACTGCGCATGTGGAAGCAGATCGGCTCCTCCGTGAGCACCAGGCAGTGGCTGGACAAAGCTGCCGCGTTGTACCCGCAACCTTCTGCCGATGGAGGGACGATGAAGACGACACGGACTGTGATATCGTTGCGGCCAGGCTGGGCGGCCACACGAATGAGATGGTAGTCCGCTGCAAGCTTTAGTTTTTTTTCATTGTTCGATAAAAAAATTTGTTTTATGTAAATTACGTCCAAACTCTAATCAATTTCGTCGTGGGTGATGACTTTCATCCGGGTTCTTAAAATGTGGTTTGACCACTCATTTCGCCTGAACATTTTACTTTCCTTTTTTGTCTCTTTCCTTCTTTCCTCTCATTTCATCTTAGTGAAAAGTGTAATTTACACTTTTTTCACTCAGGTTCATTTTTCAAGTGGAGTAGTATTTTTCACTGAAATAAACTTGCTCTCCTGAAAATTTGGCTTAGACATAAAAATTAATCACCGTCCACTTCGGATTAGCAAAACCACTTTTTAAGTTTTGCCTCCCCAGGCCTCCAGATCCGATTCGACACCTGACCCTCCAGGACGTTGAATCGAAGCATTTGGCCCATAAGGCACATGCCTGACACTATATTTTTATCTACGTACTTAATGGCCTATCTCCTGATTCCAAATATAGCATTGTCAAGCTAACTTCCAAATCATGGGCTAGTCAGCAAGATGCCTGTGAACATGCCAAGTCGATCGGAGGTTGGTTGGATCTACTTCTTAAGAAAGGAGTGAGGAAGCTTCGTGGTTTGTAGTTATAGATGTAGATGCATGGATCAGCCCCAACTCAGTGCTAACCTGGCAGGATCCAGTACACTAGCTAGTATATACCTTTTCTACTTTTAATTAAAATTATCATTAGGGTAAACTTGTAGATTAGGCTGAAGTTGCAGTTGCAAGTAGATTACATTAAGGGTGCTGCTACCCAGTGGCATGCCGGGGCAGATCCTGGTAGCGCCGCTCTTCTCTCCACGATCTCACTTGTTTATAGAACTAGATGCAATCTCACTTGTTTATAGAACTAGATGCAATCTCACTTCAGGGGTACGAAAGCGACTTGATTTCTTAAAGTCTCGTTTCTTCTGGCAATCAGATGAGGCCAAAAGGAAATACCGACTGGCGCGATGGGACATCCTTTGCTGGCCAAAAGACCGGGGGGGGGGGGGGGGGGTCTTGGTATTGAGAACTTAGAAATCAAGAATAAATGCCTTATGAGCAAATGGCTCTACAGGTTGGAGACGGAGCCGGAGGGCATATGTGCACAGATTTTGCGCAATAAATATCTGCAGTCAAAAACGCTCGCCCAGGTTACCATGAGACCAACTGGCTCGCCATTCTAGAAAGGGCTTATGAGAACGAAGGATTTGTTCTTTCGTAGGGTCAAATTCTTGGTTGGCAATGGGATGCCAACAAGATTTTGGGAGGACACATGGTTAGGAGAGACACCCCTGGCCGTACAATATCCCATCCTTTATAACATTGTGCAACGCAAGGAGGACTACGTTGGCACAGTGTTCCAAATGATTCCCTTGAATATTCAGTTCAGACGTGCGTTAGTTGGTGAACGATGGACTGCCTGGTTGCACTTGGTTCGGATGCCCACTTCTGAATATCCACTCGGATGGATTTGTTCACTCGGACGCTTCACCGACAGTCGGTCTCACTCGCCGGCATTTGGAGATAGAAGGCGAAGAGACTACGCGTGACCTGTAACGTTCGAGGAGCATAACGCCAGACTTCAAGTGTAGTTATAGCGGCAGTTGCTAGGAATGCTTGGAGCAACTATCCACTTTATCCCCCTTGTAACGTGGCCTTAATGAGGAACACCACACTCTATACAAGCCGCACTCCAGCATCTGTACAGGGGTTCGCAACCCTATTGTAATTAGACACCCCAGAGAAAACACAGCCTAAGGGCTTGAGACGTAGGACTTTTACCTCTCCAAGAGGGGTCTGAACTCATAAAATCTGAGTGTCACACCTATGTCGTAGCTAGGTTCCGCCCCTATTTGTACCTCTAGTACTCATTGTCATATTCGTTGCCTCGACAGTTGGCGCCCGCCGTGGGGCTGTGCGTCTAGCGATTTTCGGCACGGGTGGAATTTTCTTCTTCATCATCATGGTCCTCGGCGGTGAGATGGTTTTCGACGGTGAGATCAGATTCGGCGCCCTCAGCTTCATCGCCGACGACTCGGCGTGGCTTCAGGAAGCCCTTGGACGCGGAGTCGCTACCCATCCACGATGCAACAAACTTCCGCGCATCTTCGTATGGAGTCTTCCTCCGACAGTCGTCGGTCATGTACCGAGCGGCACCCTTCCTTCCCACTGGACGCCATTGCAAGCACTCTAGGCGTTCACGGCTCCAATGTTGGGTCAAGAACGCCGTGGCCCTTCAAATCGCGTCTAAGCAGGTGGCGGTGCTCGAACTTGATGAGCCCGCCCTCGATCCGTTCGCATGTCTCCACGAGGATTCCATGGATGAATCCAAGTGCGAGAGTATTGAGTCCAGTACAGAGGTTCTTATGGCCGGCACCGAGCACAGTCCTCCCGGATTCACAGGTGCTCGCAATGACCTTGAGGATACATCGCCTGACCGTGCCAATGATGGCCTAGGGGATGACCTTCGGAACAACGAATGGTATGTTTCCCAGCCTCTCACTCGGGAGCAGAGGGAAGAGCTCAGACAGAGTAATGAGCGGGCCTTGTTCACTCCGATCACAGGGACGACTCCCGAGGCTATGGCCTTGGAAGCAACGCGTTTGGCTAGTGTGGCCGAGCGCGAGCGGCTGCAGAAGTCACTTCATGATCGCACTCGTCAACAACCCAGCTCCAATCAGAGGCGAAGGCAGTTGATTCCGAACAACCAGCTGCAAAATTACCAAGTGCTTCGCACTCCGCTGCAAAACTTGGAGCCGGTACAAGCATCACGCGGAAACACAAAGTACAAACACCTTCGCTGACCACAGTGAGACTAAGATGGATCGAGCTCAACACTAGCTGTACTGCTAATATATATCAAGATGAGGCTCTTGGAAAAGAAGAAGTCAGATTGGGAATTAAACTGAGTTGCTAGTTAGACGGCACTGCAAAACCAACGAGGTACCATGTCAATACCCGTACTCCTAGCTGACACGGCTGCTTGATTATTCTGACACATACAAGTATACAAAGTCGATCATGTTACCTTTTGTTTTATGCATGATTCGAACTTTGTGTCAGTTGCCAACCACATCTCTTGTCTTATTACTTATTGAATCCAGCGTTAGGTTCTCAATCAAAGTAGCTATACAGATCAGAGATGCATGGTACATGATTCCTTCTATTTTCAAAACATATTAAGCATTGCTGGCTCTACTTAAGCAGCTGGCTTATAGTCCCGCAAAGACTAAACCTCAAAAGCAAAGAGCCCTCTAGTTGCCACATTGCAAGGTGCCACGGACTAGCGGCTTGCGTCCCGGAAGTCCTCGTTCTGCCTCTTCTCCTGCTGCCTGCCTCAAGCACATGTAAGCTATCCCGAGTTTATGATTTCTAGCCCTAGTTATTCTTTCTCCTACACAAAAAGGTAAAACATGGCATGGAAATTTTGGCAACTATATTGAGTCGATTATTTATCAAATTAAGCAAGATTTTATTTCACTAGTACTCATATATCACAGTACAAATATAGTGTACATTTTTTGACCAATAAGGGTTTCCCCCGCTTTAGATTATAAAGCAACCACCACATCATAGTTCATATATACAGGATTATAAGTTCATATCAGAAAAGCGGAAATAAAATAGTTTGCTGGGGATACAGCGCATCACACCGCTAAATCTAAAGATTAACTCCAAGATATAGTGTCAATTTTGGTGTAGTGATGAGCTAATTGAAGAGTTTTGCGGGACGAAGTGGGAAACCGCTTGCGCCTGTACACACAATATTTTTTGAAAAATATCTACTCACAACATGACGAATCAAAGATTGGAATTTATAGTCGTTAGTGGAGATAAATTACAAGAACAGACATGGATCATTATGATGTACTACCTAATGTGCTACGCAATGATATAATGGTCTGATATTTCTTGTCGTCATTCCAACAGTTGTTGGCAGATCGATGCGTTCATTCAACGGCAGTTGTTCCTTCAATCATTGGTCAAGGTGGGAGCGAGGATGGCAAACATTCAACAGCGGCCAGAGAGGCTCCCGATAGTCATACTGCAAGAGGCACTGACAAATGACAAGGCATATAGAAATCTACGCATTGTGCATCCAGTAGGTCCTCCGCCTGATCCCGGTGCACTCCTCATCTCTGATCCAGCGGAAGCAAACGACGCGGAGAGGCTTCTGCAAGGGATGGCGCCGGATGGGGACAGGGTGCTCCACATTGCTGCGAGGCTGGAGGATGTGGAGCTAGTACGTGCCATCTCCGTGACGGAGAGATGGCTCAACGCGGTTGATGCAACAGCGAAGAACAACAGAGAAGAGACTGCCCTACATTGCGCGGCCGCTACGGGGAACGTCGACATGATCGGCGCCCTGCTCGCGCTGTTGGCCGAGCCTGAGCACGATGACAGGACGAGGCAGCTGTTGAGAGAGCAGAAGGACAACGGGGAGACATGTTTGCACGAGGCAGTGCATTGTGGGAAAGAGGATGCCGTGCGGATATTGGTCCAGGAGGATGCGCGTGTCGTCCTCGGGCCCAACGACGGCCGTGCTCTGGTGAAAATAACTGATGAGCAGGGTGTTTCTGCTCTTTACTTGGCCACGAAACTGCGCCAGCTTGAGATTGTTCAGCTACTCACCAAAGAACAAGAACCAGCCGGCACATATCCAGCAGCGTCCTACGACGGGCCTGGAAGAAAGACAGCTCTGCATGCTGCGGTTCTCCTCGGCAAAGGTACGATTTGCTTCCCTGATTGATTCGCGACCGGCCGGTCCGTCTGGCTGAACCAGAGCGCGCAGTTGTAGTAACTAAGCTACCCAAGCTGGCCTGATTGACCCTGCCTTTTCTATTCTGGAATATTCAACAACAACCGGAATCACTAAAATCCAGAGAATGCAGTTTGCCTTGCGTCTGATTTATTTGAGTTCAACCAAATGTTAAAAAAAATGTTTGAATTCTTGTGTACTTCTGAAATTGCTGAAATATTTTGACCAAATGGTAAATATTTCAGTGTCTACAAAAATTACTGAAAATTCAGTGAACCTCATCGAAATCTTAGCAAGAATGAAACCGGTAGCAACACATGCAGGCACAGGAAAGCTGATGGATAGTCGTGCCTCATGCATTCTGGATTTAATCTGATGGTGATTAAAAATTAAGGGGGTATACATGTGTGTATTTATATGCTAATAGCACCTCACTGAGTAGGATTAGGATTTTAATACTATTCGGATGAGCAATCGTACTTAACTCTAACATTCACCCCTAAGCAGATCTCAGCGAACATCTCGCCAAGTGGAATAATAAGGAACTCATAGGGAAAGAAGATTTATATGGGAACACACCACTTCACCTTTTGGCATCAACCAGTGACAAAATTATTGTGAAACTTCTTCTTGATTTGGACGAGAGTGCTGGATACCATGCAGACTATGAGGGATCACTGCCCATACATGTTGCTGCTGCGAATGGAAGCCTTGAAATCGTCAAGCTCTTGTCTGAGCTTCGTCCCGGCTGCGCTTGGTCCTGCAATAACTTTGGCCAGACTATTCTACACATTGCTGTCCAAGAGAGAAGATACAGTGTGGTAAATTATGTTTCCTCGGAACTGAAGTTCGAACGGATTTTCAACATCAGGGATACCGATGGAAATACGGCTCTCCATATGGCTGTATTGCAAGGACATCAACACATCTTTTGCCAGCTCATGCGGAGGAGGGAAGTATGTTTGAGCTTCACAAACAAGGAGGAGCTTACACCACTTGATCTTGCACAATTGAGCATCCCGCCAAGTATTTCATCAACGGTATGTATGTATATAACCCCCCTCGTCTTAATGGAGTCCGCACTTTTATTTGCCACTTTCTTATTGTACAGTATCTTTTATTAATTTGATTCTTTTAACTTAGACTTTAAAGTATCTCTAGTATACGTGTGTGTAGACCAGCTAAATACCCGTGTGTAGACATAGATACATTGATCAAACACCATTGTAACTCACAATGTGTGCATGCCATCCTTGTTACTATCTTGCCACAAATATCATCTTGAAGCCCATCCTCACTGCCCTCCTATGCTCCGCGGTCCACTACCGACGAGGGAGGTCATGTTTCTGCGCTCCCATTTCATTGTTGACCATGTGAAATGACATTGTCCATCCCATGCGAGATATTAGCACTTCAATATATGCAACCGCATGACCTACAAATGCAGAAATAAATGATATCGATATATATGAAACATATAAATGTTTTGTGTTGTAAGAAGAAATAAATGTGACGATTTCAACAAAAAATATGCATATTCTCCCGATAAAACCGCATGATCTCACCTCCGGCTACATCAGGCATTGTCGATTTATGATGTAATAACAAATGTATTCATTTATGATGCAGAGGTTGGTGGTTTTAGATTTTCTACTGCATGTATACATTTATTCTTAGATCATAAATCCTATACATCTGTTAATACATGATGTAATAATAGAAGAACAACCCGAAAACAAATGGCAGAAAGGTCTTATGTATAATTGTTACTCCCTTAACTCAAACCACAACACTTATTTGGCTATATATTTGTATAAGTACAACAACTTCAAGTTTGCCATCCAGTAAAATGATTGTTCAAAGTGATTACCAGGAAAAATTCCATTAGCACAGTAAGTAGTCAAGATAAGATTAATCCAGGGGATAACATGCCTATTTAAGTATGGAGATTCTTCAAACTTAAAGCCTTGTTTTGAACTGCATGGAAAATGAGGAGAGCAAGCTAACAAAGCCTTGTTTTGAACTATGATACTCATAACACCTAGCCCTCTCTAATTCTTTGGTTTGCACACCTTGGACCAGGAAACCAGAGCTTACACTTTGTTCAGTATGAACCTCTCCATAGACAATGTCCAAGACACTTGATGCTTGATGATTTTAGGAATATATAGGCCACACATGAAGAAAATAGGAAAGAGGAGAGGAATTTTTTGACCATTTCACTACAACACGGTTGACAAACAAAGGCATTTTCTAGGAGGCACTAAAAAATTGCCTTGGATTACCTACCTTAAAGGCGTTCTGTAGAAAATGCCTTCAAAAATCCCTCGTTGGCAGGCGTCTATGAAAACGCCTCCAAATATTAACAATTAATGGCATTCTGAAAAACGCCTTCAAAGGTCCCATGTATACGGAGCGTTCTGCAAAAAGCTGCTGCAGATTTGGAGGCATTTTAGGAATATGCCGTAGTATATTAGTACTCCTGCAACCAACCTCGCCAGCTGGACACGTTATATGCTTCAATCGGATTTATGAGCAGACTGGTGGATTAGCTGGCAATACCTGCTTGTTCGATTCATGGTATTCGTTTTTTCTTTTTTTTGCGTGGGCCTCCACACTCGGAACACAACGTAGCAATCTACTTTTAGTCCCATACTGCTGAGCTAACAAAAGTTTGACCAGTTTAAAAGGAGAGCTGCGTAATGCGTAATAAGAGTTCTGTAACCTTAACGGAAGAGACGATGTGCAGTATGATTCTGTTTAGCCCTGTGTCGGACAGCGCTGCATGCTCTTTGAGATCCAGACGAGGCGACCAGCTGCACGCCCATGCCGGGGCCGGGCCTACATCTATTAGATAAGCAAAAGCGGGCAAAGCGGCGGACGGGTCTCGTCTTGCGACTGCTGTACTTTCTTTACTTACCCAGTCCAGTTACTGGCGTTTTGGAAAATCGCCACGATTTAAGCACGGAGGCACAACGAAAAGTGCCCTCAAAGACCTGAGCATCCGAGGCACTTTTCAAAAACGCCTACATAGGCCTTTCCCTTCGCGATCGTCCCTAGCGTTTTTCTCAATCGCCTTGGTACATCTTTGAAGGCATTTTTCTGCCTTTCAAAGGCGTTTTTTAGTGCCTCCTAATTTCTGCCGTGTTGTAGTGTTTGCTATTTTCCAGCATAGATAACAAAGATAGGAATGTCTCTCGGCCTTCTTCCAATCCTACTAACCATAGGAAGACAATGCTCAACCCTGGGCTTGCTGAAACCCAGTGGTAAACCTAGGTGCGTAAAGGAGAAAGATCCTTTCCTGCAAACCAAAGCATTGTCAAGGAGATCCCTCTATTTTCAGCAATGTGAATGGGGACCATATTTGACTTATAAAAGTTACGAGGCTAGTGGACTTAGTAGAAGTATTTAGCAAAGCTTTCAGACTTACAAACTGCCTAACATATGTGTGCATCAGAACCAAAGTATCATCTACATATTGCTCGATGGGAAAAGTAGCTTAACTATGGATTTCCAGGGGAGGATGAAGAATTTCATAAGCCATACTTATTAAGAACTTATAGTTGAAGATCAGCAGGTGGATGAATCGGAAGAGGGGATAAAGGGCCCCCCTACCTCACTACTCACTACCCTTTAACAGTAGATTCCCCCCCCCCCCCCCCCCAGGACCCCATTTAGAATAACAGAAGAGGAGCCAAAACTTAGGATAAGCTTGATCCAATTGATCCATCATGCCCAAAAACCTTTGGCCTTAATAATCTCCAGAATGACATTATTGCTCAGTTTTACCAAATCCATTTTCAATCAAAAGTTTCAAGACATATGCATTTGCATTTATAATCGCATATAGACTTGTGCACATTAGTACATGAAGTTGGTACACATGAATATGATTTCACCACTGGAAATGTAAGATATATTTTACATGGAATCCAAAGGACTAAGCACTTTGTATGTACAATGAAAGCTACAAAGTAAGGAAAGAATTGGAATTGTGCATGAAACTATTCTTGGTTACATATTTGCCTTCTCGCTTCCATCTTTCCCCTATCTACACGGCGATAAAATTGGCAAAGGCGGACTATTGGTGAAGTATAAAGGAGCCGTAAACACTACATCGTGTTGGTGACAACTTCCTTTTCAGAGAGTAGCTAGTATTTGATACTTAGCAATGATACTTTTCAAAACTATATTGGCCCCTCACTCTCCCCAACTAAGCCATGGTTGATAAATTAGTTCTTTTAGCTCGTATAACTAGAGTAATCTACGTAGATAATGTTGGTGACATTTCTTTTTTTAATGGAACATATATTGCAGTTTATAGGTTTCATAAGAAGTTGAGGGCATCTCCAATGAAGCCCATGTCATCGTATGATAGCAATGCAACCTCATATAGAATCCAACATGGATAGTAATAATAAGGTGAGAGAGGACTGGTTGTAGGATGTACAACCCGCGATCGTGGCACTCATGCGAATATACTTTTTTGTCCCCACTAAAATGATTAGAGGATTGACTCATGACTCTACCATGAAAAAATATAAAAGTTTCTTTACTAACAACTGTATCAACAAACCTTTGGAATACATGTATGATGTACCATTGGTTGATAACTTGGATCCTCTATCATACATTCTATGCAAATGCTCTTAGTTAGGACACACTCAATGTATCATTTCTCTGCATGTTCTCCCAATAGATGGTATGTCTTTATAGACAACTACCACAATGCATTGTATCTTAATATCTTATAAATAGGCTTAGCGGAAATCCAATTGTAGTAGACTCTAATACACACAAGGTACGGTGAGTGGTCCTCCCAATTCCCCTCCTGGATCCTCTCATCTAGCAGCTCACGGAGGACATAAAAAGTGAAAAGGGGGAAAAGGACAAATGAGTGGAGGGGAAGAGATAACGTTAGAGAAGAGCGGTGGGTGGAGCCCCCATGGGCCATGTAGCGTGTGGAGCAGCGGAGGCAACGGTTTAGGAGAGCGAGAAATGTGTCGGTTGTTTTAGATGATTTTCCAAAATCTAATGTGCGAGAGGCACGACAGTGGAGCGTCGAGAGTAGCCTTACCCTATAATTTCACTATAGTTACTTGGCCCCAGTCTCATGGAGAACATTTCAGGATATTATATATTTTCTATTGAGAACTAAAATTAGGTTTGGCGAATATCATGTTCCTACCATTCCTACCATATATATGTGTATATATGTATCACTAATTGAGTTTGTCCATGCCCTTACTCACAGGCTGCTCCGTATTTGATTATGAACAGCCTCATAGTTGCCGGAGCTGACTGGGGCACCTACCGACGCGATCACTGGGCTAGAAACCTGGCAAAACGCGAGGAAGGGAAGGAACCCGAAAGGATCGGACGTGATCACTTGGCTAGAAGCATGGCAAAACATGAGGAGAAGGAATCCCAAACGATCGGCAAGTCCGCTGGCGTGCTGGGCGTCTGCGCGGTGCTCATCTTGACCGCGGCATTCGCGGCGCCTTTTGCGGTGGCGCCTTTCTACGATACTAACAAGGAGAAGAGCATGGCGATGCGGTTTGCTTACAGGATATTCGCAATGTCCGACTTCGCCGCATTCGGATTCGCCGCGGCAGCCATATCTTCCTGCACGTTTGCGGGGTTTCCCTTCCTGGACCGGACCAAACGCTTCTTGTACTTCAGCACCGGATACCTATTCCTGCTTTTCGCCGCCATGTTCATGATCCTCGTCTTCATGGGGGGAGTTTATCTGGCGGTTCGCCCGGTGGTCGACAGCGCCACCCTCGCCTACGTCTATCTGCCTGGTGTGCTATACCCATCCGCGTTGCTGCTGATTCGCGCACTGGGTTCCAGACTGCTTCTCCATATGTGGGCGCTAACCTTGAGGCTTGGTTACCCGGGGTGGTTCTGCGCCCTGCCTTGCCTGCTCCCTCCGCCGCGCCGAGGTCGTGACCATATATATCGCGCGCTTTATGTGAGATGCTCGTCCAGGTTCTTTTTCTTTTTCACAGTGTTCATTCTTCTGGCGGTGCTTGCACTACTGTTGGCCAAGACGAATATACCAGCACGTTAGCTGGTGTGGCACACACCCGCTTATGATTGGTGATCAGAGAGATCTGTGGCGTCATTTCATGCTTCATGTAACGTGCTTCAATGATCATCTCCTGCTGCATAATGTGTCATTTTCTTATGCTAGCTAGTTGTTCGCTGCTTGCAATTTGTAAGTTCGGTCGTGAGTTGTAAGCAATAAATTGATACTTCTATCTGAAGATTATTAACAACCATTGGATATTATTTTCACGACACCTAATAGTGCCAAATGTATTATATCTCTACTCGTAAAGGGGGAGTTGAACCAAGCAGTCAGCTTAGTAAGCTACCTAAAATTTGCAATCAATGATAAAAGAGGGAGTTGATAGGCCCGCATGCGCGGTTTATTTTCGCATCACCATCCACCACCCCTCCCACCTGGTTTTTACTATCTCCCACTAATAAAAACCAAAACAAATGCACATTTCAATTTTTTTCTACCACCATAGAAATGCAACGCTGGACCACCTCCCTCTCTCTCTCTCTCTCTCTCTCTCTCTCTCTCTCTCTCTTAGGGTTCGCCGCCTCCACCGCCCCCGGTGTTACTATTCCTCTGCTCCCACCTGCCTCTATACTTCTCCCTTCGTAACCCCATCTAAGTCGAACCACACCACACTTCAGCCGTGTCCCGTGCTCCCAGGGGAGATCGAACGCAAGTAGCCACCCGATGAGCCACCCGATCTCCCGTGCTCCTTTTTTTGGCCGCGATCTGGTTCTGTCCAAAGCTTTTCATCATCGATACTGTGCACGGGGGAAACATTCCATTGAAATTTGATGTCGATTTATTACGTGGGAGCTCGAATCGCATGCTCTGGGCCGCATTTTCAGCCGGGGTCTGGGCTGGTAGCTGTCAGGGTTTTGAGGGATAAGGTTTGCCCGCCGCCTCGAACTCAGCGTCTCCATTCTCCCACCTTGGGCCTCTTTCCTGGCTAACCTTGGCCTCTTGCTTGGGTAACCATGACTTTCGAGTTTGTGGGTACCAATGTTCTTCTCTTTATATCTTTCCCTCATTTTCCATCTCCTTGGATATAGGGTTACTAAGGTTATTCTTGATGGTCTCCCATTCATCCCGAGCAATCATAGGCCACTTCTTATGTCTAGTTTGAAGGTGATGTGTTCGGCTTTGAATTGGGAGTTCCAGCCACTCAATGGTGTAGAAAACATGGTGATTGCTATGAGATTGATGAGCTTCTTCTCATCTTGGTCCTCGTCCGGGAACTTGTATCATTTGTGCAGGTTCTCTATGAGGAGTTTTCTCATAACTGTATTAGCTTTGGACCTCAAGTTGATGTGATTGATGTTGACCATCTGAAGAAGGATGCAACCTAGTTGATTGCTATACCGGACTGAGAGGTGTACTCTTGAAATGGCAAACTCGAGGTACAACATTTGTCGGCTTATCCCAACACAACCAAAAACTGTATGAGATACATGTTACAATTGTTTTTATATGTTTATATTTATGGTTCCGTGGCAGCGCATGGGTGTTCAACTAGTATGACACTAATGAATTATACTACATCATCTCTTTGGGCAACCCATACATGATAGATGTATCCTGACATAAGCCACACGATGGTGGTCAGCTCGCCACCACTGTTGGGCTTCTGGGCATGGAACTCCCTGCTGCACTTGTTGCCCGCGTAAACGAGAATATCAATCCACACGTCAAGGACAAGCTCCAAGGAGTCGGTCATGCCATCCTTCTCCTTCTCCAGCAGCTCCTTAGTGAGTCGAGCTATGTTAGTGAGACGAGGAGCAAGGTGGCTGGACTCCCTTGTCCTCATATTTATCATACAAGTTTTTGGCGAGGCCCTCCCTCTCCACAATCCTAGAAATGCTGGAGTGTGGGGCATCGCGCACACGGAAGAGATCCATGACGGTGCGTGGACGGCTCGGGTACCTAGGATCAGCCGATTGCATGTTGACCAGCCTCTCGCAGGTCCGTTGGTACAACCTTTTTTGGGGCTTGCCTAGCATGTAGGGACGTTCCACCAGGAGGAACATCATATAGTCGGACATCACCCTAATGGCGTGCATGTTAGGCGTAGCATCCACGGCCTTGGCTCTCTCGCTCTTGGTAAGGAACACCTTGGTGGCGATGTGCCAGATGATGATGCCTTCCTGGAACTCGAAGCTGAGGGACTCCTTCAGGGCACCATAGTAAAAGCCCGCGGTGGTCTAGTGGGTTCTCACCCCACTTCTTCCCCAGCAAGGCAGTGTTGGAGCTCCCCTTTGTATACAGCCGGCTCATGTACACCGCTATATGACGCCTGATCAAATCCGTCATCTCGACTGTCTCCAAGTAGTGCTTCCTGTTCCACCACTCGTTGAGTCCCAGTGCCCTGGCCAGCCTCCCGAGCAGGGGGCTGGTGATCGAGCCGCTTGTCCGCTGGGCGTGTGCAGGAATGCAGTATGTTGTATTGTCCGATGGTGTAGGACCACCTTCTTGACTTGTACTAGATACTGCTATCACCCTTGACGAGATGGTGAAGCCACACAACCGCGCACCAAAGCCTGTCCCATCTCTCGTTGCACAGGGTGGTGTACCGGAGCCAGCTCCACCTGGTGGTGCTCAGGAACGCGAACGTCCAAGACGATGCCAACGCATTCAGGAGCGACATCATCTCCATGAACACGGCGCCACCCAGCAGTACGTATGTGATGGTGACGTCGACTCTGGTGTGGCCGTCCTTGGAGGTGAACTGGAACAACAGCAGCAAGGTGGTGACGGTAAGGGGCGAGACGATGCGGATCAGGTAGCCGAAGAAGGTGTGGACCATGTCCGCCTTGGTGTAAAGGATGTCATACATGAGGGAGAGCTCAATCTCCATCAACGTCCACAGCTCGATGTCTTGTATAAGCTTGCTGGTGTACACCTCTAGTCCGTCCATGGAGTCCTCCTCCAGCTTAAGCACCGAGGAATTAACGATCATGTACTTGCAGAAGTGGAACAGCGTGTGTGCTTGTCGCAAGTGGAATTCCTCCTTCGTGACTCCGTCCTGAGGGTGTTTAATATCTACTACGCAACCTTCTTCTTGTAGACGTTATTGGGCCTCCAAGTGCAGAGGTTTGTAGGGCAGTAGCAAATTTCCCTCAAGTGGATGACCTAAGATTTACCATTCCGTGGGAGGCGTAGGATGAAGATGGTCTCTCTCAAACAACCCTGCAACCAAACAACAAAGAGTCTCTTGTGTCCCCAACACACCCAGTACAATGGTAAATTATATAGGTGCACTAGTTCGGTGAAGAGATGGTGATACAAGTGCAATATGGATGCTAGATATAGGTTTTTGTAATCTGAAAATATAAAAACAGTAAGGTAGCAAGTAGTAAAAGTGAGCGAAAACGGTATTGCAATGCTTCGAGACAAGACCTAGGGTTCATACTTTCACTAGTGCAAGTTCTCTCAACAATGATAACATAATTGAATCATATAACAATCCCTCAACATGCAACAAAGAGTCACTCCAAAGTCACTAATAGCGAAGAACAAACGAAGAGATTATTGTAGGGTATGAAACCACCTCAAAGTTATTCTTTCCGATCAATCCATTGGGCTATTCCTATAAGTGTCACAAACAGCCCTAGAGTTCATAGTAAAATAACACCTTAAGACACACATCAACCAAAATTCTAATGTCACCTAGATACTCCAATGTCACCTCAAGTATCCGCAGGTTTGATTACACGATATGCATCACATAATATCAGATTCATCTATTCAAACCAACATAAATAACTTCAAAGAGTGCCCCAAAGATTCTACCGGAGAGTCAAGACAAAAACGTGTGCCAACCCCTATGCATAAGTTCACAAGGTCACATAACCCGCAAGTTGGTCACCAAAACATACATCAAGTGGATCACGTGAATATCCCATTGTCACCACAGATAAGCACATGCAACACATACATCAAGTGTTCTCAAATTCTTAAAGACTCAATCCAATAAGATAACTTCAAAGGGAAAACTCGACCTATTACAAGAAGGTAGAGGGGGGGAAACATCATAAGATCCAAAAATAGGAAAGCTCGCGGTACATCAAGATCGGGCCAAATCAAGAACACGAGAGAGAGAAAGAGAGAGAGAGAGAGAGAGAGAGAGAGAGAGAGAGAGAGAGAGAGAGAGAGAGAGAGAGAGAGATCAAACACATTGCTACTGGTACATACCCTCAGCCCCAAGGGTGAACTACTCCCTCCTCATCATGGAGAGCGCCAGGATGATGAAGATGGCCACCGATGATGATTCCCCCCTCTGGCAGGGTGCCGGAACAGAGTCTCGATTGATTTTTGGTCGCTACAGAGGCTTGCGGGGGCGGAACTCCCAATCTAGGTTTATTTCTGGGGGTTTATATATTTATAGGAATTTTTGGCGTCGGTTTCACGTCAGGGGGTCCACGAGTCAACGACGAGGGTGGAGCACCTTCCGGGGGGTAGGGTGCGCCCTCCACCCTCGTGGTTGGCTCGGGACTCTTCTAGCCCAACTCTTTTGCTTCGGGGGCTTCTTCTGGTCCATAAAAAATCACCGTAAATTTTCAACTCGTTTGGACTTCGTTTGATATTCCTTTTATGCAAAACTCAAAAACAAGGAAAAAACAGAAACTGACACTGGGCTCTAGGTTAATAGATTATGATACCTTTGACCATCGAATCAACACATTTGCAGACCTTGTGAGACTGCATATTATTGGCCTGTTAAAATAATTTTCTTGAGTAAATCATGCACAAATGACATTTTACTTACATGTTTTTGAACTCAAGCATGGAGGGAATGAAACAGAGGAAGGAAAATATGCACCTAAAAAGGGACAGACTTAGAGGAAGAAGATGATGAAAGTTGAGGCCTTGCCGTGCTGGTTGCTGGGGGGAGACAGATCCACGCAGCAGAGCAACATGGAGAGAGGCGTGCGGGGGGTGGGGAGGTGGCGATGCATCCTGCCCGAGAAGTAGGCGTCGATGAGAGTAATGAGATTCATGGCGGGGTGCGCAGGGAGGTGGCAGCGATAAGCTCCTCCACCACCTCCCTCTTCCCCCTCGGTGGCTCATCCCCTGGGCACCTTCAGGCAAGGGTGGGGCGGGAAGAGGGAATCGCAGGGGATGGTGGCAGCAAGCCCTCAGCGTTGGAGCCGGCAGGCCGCGCAGACACGAGAAGATAACACGAGAGAAATCAGGATTGGGTTGTATCGTTGTTTGATTAGACGACCCAGAACTCGCGAGAACAGCCCAACCGACTCTAACTCATCCTGCCCACTGTCAAACGGGCCCACGTGCCAATCGCTAGCCGCGATTCACCAGGAGCTCTTATTTCCTGGGAGCTTAGTAACTCTAGTGATGTTGCCATCCTTGACGGTAGGTTTATCCGCCAATTATCAGAGCACTTCTTTATTTCTAAGTCGAGGGACTTTGTGTATGGTCTTTGGTACCTATCCGATCCGTTTTGGAAAAATGAAGTACAAACAGTTGTTCAGTCCCAGCAACTAACCATGATTGACCGAATCAAAATAAGTGGCGATGCTCCAGCATCTAGCTCTAGCTAGTATATATCCATACCACCTCCTCGTCTCTCCTTCCTCTCCATTTCCCCCGTGGTGCCGACCTCACCCGCCCAGCCCCCGGCAGCCTCGAGCTCCTCCACCGCAGCAGCGGCCGCCTCATGGCTCATCATGTGACGGACGTCCATCAGTGGTGATGCCTCCTTCTCCCCTAGCTAATTACTGTGCTTTGTGCCTCCCATCATGTTTGGTCGCCATGGCCGGGTCCTGGGTGAAGCATCGATCTCCCGCCATGACCGCCTGAGAAAACTACTTGTTGGTGCTTGCATCTTTATGTACTTCTTGTTTTGTAGGCTTTCCGCCACGGGTGCGCTCCTGGATGAAGACACTTCTCTATGGCTGTCGCCGGGAGATGACCCGGCTGATGGTGGATTGCTCGTGGGTTCAAATGGAGATACGTATTATATGCCACCTGGTAATCATATTCCTCATCTCTCATCTTGCTTTCATGCTTTATACTATTATCATTTTTGTGTTTGCATCATCTATTATCATTTTCCTGCTGCTGTGGTAGTAAAGAGAAATGAAAGAAAAAAGAGATTATTGCGATGTTCTGGAACTGTATTCTGAACGATCTCGTGACTATGTTTTCGTCGAAATTCTTGAGCGTAGAGAGGGATTCTTCAGTACTCACAAGTCTGTCTTCAGTTTACAAATTATAGCTTGCTCCTATCATTATTTACCCTGGCTACTATGTTTGGGCAGACACGGCACGGAAGTTGGATGACACTGTCAAGGAGGAAAATCTTTACGGACAAACTCTAGGGGAGAAACTTTGGAGTTTTCTTATGTGGTGGCGTCGGGAAAATCCGGTTGATGATGCTCCTGTGTCCCTGGAATAATAGTGTGGTACAAATTATTTGTGCCTTGCGCAGCTTACATAAAATATAGCCCTTCTCAGTATTTGCTGATGCCCATATGTCCCTACGATGATACTGGCAAGTATTTGCTGAAGAAACTTCGTACAAATCTTTCTCAACAAACACTTTTGTTTGTGTTGTACAGCATACGCAAAAAACATATAATAAAGCCCTTCTGAGTATTTGATATCTGTTTTCGCTCCAGTTGTTTGCTAAATTCATTCGGTTATTTGGCCATGATATCATGTTGCATTGTGTGTTCTCACTTCTCAGTCTTTGGTTACTGCTTTAGCGATATCTGTAGTGTTGTCTGCTGCAGTAGAGAAAATTAGTTGCATAATATGGAAAGCTGACAAAAATTTAGGAGACCAATAAATTGTGGCTATTGGTGACCTTGTTCATGTTTTGACATGCTTCAAAATGAAACCAATTATTTGGATACTAAAGAACTGGTTTGTAGACCTAGTGGCGAGGACTTGGTGGTGTGTCCTTGTTGACCTGGACATGATGCAGCATAAATACTACCAAATCATCAACTAAAAAACTTTGTGGAAACATAAGGGATTGGAATCACGAATTGGCGAGGTCCGGACAATTTTTACAGAGAAATCAGCTATATGGAACTCCGTGTATTTTTACATCCTAGCTAACCACATGTTTTTTTATACTATTCCTATATTTTCCTCATACATTTACCAAATGTGTGCCGATTCGTACTAACCAATTTTGTATAGAAGAAACTGCCGAGAAGGCACAAAGTGTGAGATGGTTTCAGGCAACGATGACATAAATGGCCAGAGTTACAACCAACATAAACCTGCTGAAAATATCAGCTTAGAAGAGGAGTGTTATACAAAGAGATAAAACAAAGCCCCGCGCAAAAGCTAAGTCCCAAGAGCAGCCGACAAGACAAAGTAAAACACACCCCACACACAAAGCTATTAAGAACATGGTCCTGGTGTTGAGTTGATGGCGGCATGGAGAGATAAGAGACGGCAGCAACGCGTCCACTTCCTGCACATCCTTCTTCTTCTACCCCCGAGAGCAAAAGCTGCAAATATATGAGAGTTCCCTTATTTCAGAGAAAACAAATAGGAATTACTAAAAGCCCACATCAGGAAAAAAGAAAACACTTCAAGAGAATTATAACATCTTACAATATGTTTTGAACATTTCTTTACCATGAACTGTAGGTACGAAAATAACTAACTATTTTTATTTTTCTTTCCAAAATGGAAAACATATTTTTCTTAATTTTTCAAAAGCGTTCATCTCCCATTTAGATAATGTTCATGCAGGTAAAAAATGTTGACGTGACATTTAGAAAAATTCATAGCACTGAAAAATAATTTGTGACATTAAAAAATGTGCACACACTTAAAAAAATGTTCACCACATCTTTAAAAATAGTTATCCAATGTGAAAAAAATCGTACCATTTAAAAAATGTACTTGATATTTTAAAGAAATGTTCACATGTTTTAAAACTATGTTTTGACAATTACGAAAATTCTTATGTAATGTAAAAATATGTTACATAGTTTAAAAAATGCTCCACCCATTAAAATAATGTTCAGTGTGTATTTGAAATTGTTTAACACGTATTTGAAAAAATGGTCAAAACATGTATTTGGAAAAAAATATACATATGTAATTGAAAAATGTTCTCTGTGTATTATAAAAGTTTCACATGTATATTGAAAATGTATATTGTGTATTGAAAAAATTAGACACGTGTTGAAAAAAGAAACCAAAAGAGAGACTATGGAGGAAAAAAACAATAGAAAATAATAATAAGAAAAAACCCACGAATGGTTCTAAAACCGGTCGGAAATGATTCAGATAACTTTCCTAATACCACTACAGGATCTATAGTGTTGGGCCAGCCCGTTTAGTGAAGCGTAAGACGAGAGCTGGAGGTAACGTTTCACAATAAGTGAGACACATGGATTGGATATATAGGGCGTTCGGTTGGGTGTTTTTTTTTGGGCGTCTAGGTCTTGTTCGGGCAGTCCAACCGAACACTGCACACACGGCCATGTGAGGTAACTAGGTATACTATTTACCCGATCAAAAAAAAAAACTAGGTATACTATTTACAATGCTTTGGGCCTAACCAGTCCACTGCATCTTAATTAAGCTGTGTTCAAATTATCTTTTCCCTTCAAATAAAGATTTTTCTGAATGTGTAATACTCCCATCGTCTCAAAATTGTACTAAATCAACAACACTTACTTTTAAACGGAGGGAGTACCATATTTTTTTTATTAAGTGGAAATCCCAGGTAGGATGAAATTTTATGTGCAAGAATTCATACACAGTTGCATGGATGTGAGACGTGACTAAGTATGTATACTCGGGTCTCGGGTAAGCAGTTGCATAGATGTGAGACGTGGCTAAGATAATCTACTTCAAGTCTTCAACGACTCCGGACGGAGTCAGTTGCATGGATGTGGATCACTCCACCGTGTCTACTGTACTACTCCCTTCGTTCCAAAATATTTGTCTTTTTAGGCATTTCAAATGGACACAATATATGAATGTATGTAGACATATTTTAGAGTGTAGATTCGCTCATTTTGCTCCGTATGTAGTCACTTGTTGAAATCTCTAGAAAGACAAATATTTAGGAACGGAGGGAGTAACTTGCAAAAGACGCCTGAACAATTCTTCATCTTCGTTTGTTGCAAAGTAGATTATCTCGTTCAACATCAGCTATATGTTCCCGCAAAAAACATCAGCTATATATGTATTTGGAAAGACGTTCTGAAATCTCGTATAGCTCTGATCGGAGATAAAAGGTGAAACAACTGTGGAAGATATATTTGTCATAGTACCATTCTTTGCATATTACATTAATACACACTTGCAAGTATACATGGCTTCATAAACTGATGGCTTTCACAAGCAGTTGGTGTTTTACAAGTCGATTTCTTGCGCACGAGCGAGGTCGGCGTTGGTCTTGGTCTTGGGCATGGATTTTAGGTGGATGGTCCTCCAGCTTCCCACGGTCGCTGCGAGGCTGTCACGTATGACACTATATAGGTTTTTTTAACACAGTACAGACGTAAGCGCTCATACATACGTGCATACACTTATCCCTATGAACGCACGCACACCCTATCCCTATGAGCACCTCCGAGAGACTGAGCCGGCATATCATCTTGAGATTTACGAAGTCACCGTAGGCGACGAGGAATAATGCAAGCACCAGGACTTGAACCCTGGTGGGCTGGGGATACCACTGTCCCTCTAACCATCCAACCACAGGTTGGTTTGCGACGCTATATTGGTTTCTGATGCAAGTTTGTGTAGCAGCGCCGTATAGAAAGGTTCCATACCTTCAAAGAAAACAAATATAGTAGTAATTACTGAAAGCCCATACATAGAAGAGATGTCGTACTCAGCAGAAAACACACTTATAAAAAGAGGAGAAAATCATCTTAATATTCTCTGTTATTTGTTTAACAAGTAGTCACACACCCAAAAAAAGCATGTCACAGAGAGAACTGGTCACATGCTGGCTAGGAAAGTGGTCACATACTGGTTAATCAATTTCTAGGAAGCTTCTAAAAAGATGCGAGTCCACACTCAAAGCCGAGCCTCCACATGCTCACACGCAAGCGAAACTGTAAAGTTTACAGGGAAGGGAGCATATATATTCCGGAACGGCGGTCAAGAGGAACGGAAATGAAACAACTTTTGATTACTCATATCGATCATCGATTTTCGTACACGCACAAATACCATGTATGCAAACGTGAGCTACTTGGATAATGAAAATAATAACAAATCAATAAGGAGAGATATAGATGTGCACCTGCTGCTATTGTGTGGCCTTGCTCTGAATACGGATGATCCTGATGCTTCCATCTGATTCGACAATGATAACAAGAATATGGTCGTAGCTCGGAGTCGGAGTTGAGGTCGTCGGCGGTAGCGCCATTATGTAGAATGAGCGCGTCTAGACAACAACATGCGGCGTAAGAAGGCAGGAAACGAAAAGAAAAGAAGAAGGGGAACTTGGGAGAGTACCGTTGCACGGCGCAGATGGACGTTGTCCGATGAGGTCGGTCGGTTCCCCGGTGCGGTGCGCGCGGATGAGGAGATCGAATTCAGGAGCTAGCTCGGGGTTGCAGAGGGAGAGGAGAGGGAGGTTTCTGTCTATCTGCGGTTGAACGGGAGGAAAGAGGAGACGTTCTTGCTGGTGCTTGAATTTGCCCAAAAGCTCGGGCCAGAGGCCTCCCTTTTTGTAAGGTTTGCACTAGGTACTACCGCGTCCAGAGCGAGTGGCGGGTGGTTGGGCGGGACACATGTCGCCCATGGACGCTTCCTTGCCTTGGTGGAGAACGTACGTTGCGTATCTCCGGAGGTAGAGAGAGAGAGAGAGTTGTTTATCCTCCCCGTATATCGTGGTACTCAGTATATGTAGTTTCGACGCGCTCGCACGTCGCGTCTCGCCGTCTCATGCATGCACCGTGCCCCCCTCGCGTCCAGGTGCACGTCAACGAGCTCGGTCCATCTGCTCTGGAGAACGAACGAGAACAGCGATCAAGCCGTCAGCAGCGGGTGGGAGGTGACCTCCCGTTGGTCGACGCGTGATGTACGTACGTACGCGCTAGACAGACATCGGCTGGGCATTTCTTGGTACTTTCTGCTGTCTTTCTTTCCCCCGGGACTGCTTTTTCAGTGGTGCCAAATTCTTGCACTTTACCTATACTGCAAAAAGAGTCTGTGCATTGTAACCGAAGAAAAAAAAACACACACGCCCTAACCAAATAATCATGACTTAAGACTTCAATAGGTCCATGTCATTTATTTCAACATGCCATCACATATGTGTTGTCACTTATCCTCCTTCTCATCCTCGTCGACGGTGGCATCAGTGCTCACACAATCACAACAACTTCATATATGGTCAATCCTAAGGCTTCTCTCCATCTCTCGGCATAAGATGAGAAATCTATTTTTTTCCCCTACAAGGTGTTGTCAAGGTGTGCATGCGTCGTTATAGATTGTTTCTTTCGTCTCCAATTTGTTTTTGGTGATGTGTTCATCTCCAACCAGTACGAAAGAAGGCGCTATTGATTAAGGTTGCATCCCAAATAACATTTTAAAAATGATTAACAGGTACAAAAATATCATATTCAGATTCTACACATTTATCTAATCATATTTTATATATAATATGTCAAAATTAAAGTTAGAGTTTAAAATATGTGGATATTTTCAAAAAATATTTGATGTAAACTACGGGTTGATTACCAGAAGCAACAGGGGATTCTCTACAAAAGTGAAACATTTTCCTAATCTGAAAACAGGACTGCGGGTTGATTCCTAGAAAAAACAAAGGGTTGTCTGCAAAAAGTGTAACGTTTTCTGGACTCACTTAAACATGGACCGCGGGTAGGAACAGGAACGATGCAAGTTGGACTATTACCATGGGTCATATGTGATTACTTTTGCCATGCACATTCATCTCGAGGGAATAACAACATGAAATTGAGTGTTGCAAAAATATAAAAAACTAACGTCTGTTTTGTGTAGTACGAAGTGCCACGGCACCATGATCTGAGCACCACAACACTGACTTCGAACATCGCAATAGGAAAGGATGCTTAGTTAGCAACGTCGATCTATGCCACTCCGAAACCAAAATTCAACAACTACAACATGATGAACAAACGCTACAATTTGTAAAACTACAGGAAACAACGGAGGCTGTCGGCATAGCCTTTGCCGATGGTGGCCGTCCACATAGATGGCCTCGGCAAACCTCCGGTGCCCATCGGCATAAAGGACCAATGCCGGCGGCTTTGCTCTGGCCATCCTTCAACCGCAAATGGACGTGCCACTTGGCACTTGTTTGCCAGGTGCCATGCTAAGGATCTCGGCATACATCACATAAACCGAGTGTAATTTGTTTGCCGAGCTCGTTCAGGCATACGCTCGGCAACCACCAGCGTGTGCCGTGTGCTGCTCTCTATCGAGAGCCAGACTTATTCGCATTTTACCGTGATCCCGTGTTCTAGTACTCGGTAAAGAGCAAAGAACATGTTAACGACGATTTTTCTAGTAGTGCTTGAGGGTATTGGGTATTGTTATTCGAGAAACCGAAGACCGAAACCGAAGACCATTCTGAGGCGGGGCTCTGTTTTTATTTTATAGAGAAAGAGTAAAAACTTCATCACATGCATGGCGCCCTTGTGGTTGTGGAGGTGGCCGGAAGTTGACCTCCCCCACTAGCAAGTACAGTACAGAAACACGTATATATACTACCATTCTACCGAGATCTGATCCCCTCTTTGTGCCAACCTTGCCTCAGAAACCCACCTGCCCCTACCATTTCCATGGTTGACTCCTTCCTCTACTCTTTGCCGATCAATTGTTCATGCCTGAAGCACATCACTAGCCCATCTACTTTCCCTGGAGCGTAGCATAGGGATCAACCACTACAGTACCTTGCGGACCTCACAAACTTGCATAAAAACTTTGTCCATGCAGTGCCCAACGTTGGGGTGACACGATCATGCGAGAAAAAAGAACAAAATAGCAAGAAGTAACTATGCGTTTTCACGTCCTGATCGAACATATAAACCTGGCTACGCTACCCGCATACCTGGGCCATCTGCGTCGAGCTGCACTTCTCGCTCACACGATCTTGTACCGGTTGTACCTTTTAGAGCATCTCCAACAGCCGCGCTAAACTGCTGCGCGCAAAAAACCCGTTAGCGCGCGCGCTGCGGCTGGTTTTGCGCGCCCGCCTGCGCTGGCTCCAGCAGCGGCGCTATAATGCAGCGCGCGCGCGCCGCTCCAGCAGGGCGCAAAAATACAGCGCGCGCGCCGCACAAACCACATATACATTTGCAAGAAAATGAGCAAAAATGATCAAACAAACAAAATAAAAATCAATAACAAATAGTTTAAAATAAATCATTACAACACAAACAAATAGTTTATCGTTCAGTACAACAACAAATAGTTCAAATAAATTGTTACAACACAACAAATAGTTCATGAAGTTCATGCTCTTTGCCGTCCATGCCATGCCCACCACTCTTCAATTAGATCTTTCTGAAGTTCATTGTGCGTTGCGGGACGCCGAATGCCATGATAGGAGGCAACAAAACGGGCTACCCTTTCAGCCCTCCGCCGCACTCGCACGGGATGTCCCAAGAGCTCATACTGTGAGTAGTCTAAATCTTGGCCACGCTCATTCTCGATGATCATGTTGTGCATGATCACACAAGCGTGCATGATGTACCAAAGCATTTGTTGATCCCAAAATCTCGCCGGTCCTCTCACAATAGCAAATTGGGCTTGCAAAATCCCAAATGCTCTCTCCACATCTTTTCTAGCCGCCGCCTGAGCATTGTGGAAATCAAAATTTTTCTTACCTTCCAGTTTTTTCAACGGCTTCACAAAGGTTTGCCACTTTGGATAGATGCCATCCGCTAGATAATAGCCATAGTTGTACGTATGGCCATTTGCTACAAACTGCACAAGTGGCAACTCACCGTTTGCAATCTTATTCATCAGTGGTGACCGGTTGAGAACATTGATATCATTCAAAGATCCAGGCATTCCAAAGAATGCATGCCAAATCCAAGTCTCCTGATCGGCCACCGCTTCAAGGATTATAGTGGAACCCTTTTTTTGGCCGTGGAATTGCCCATGCCATGCCTTTGGACAATTCTTCCAACTCCAATGCATGCAATCTATTGAGCCAAGCATGCCAGGAAAGCCGCGCGCTTTGTTCATCGCCAATAGCCTTGCGGCGTCTTCAACAATGGGAGCTCTCAAATACTCCTCGCCAAACACTTGCACAATTCCCACTGCAAAGCGCTTGACACACATGATGGCTTGGCTCTCACCCATAGCCAAATGATCATCAACTAGGTCAGCCGGGATACCGTATGCCAACATACGCAAAGCGGCTGTCACCTTCAGAAAAGTGCTATGCCCGAGCTCTCCGGCGGCATTCCTCCTTTGCTGGAAAAACCGGTCATGGCTCGCTAGTTTCTCTGCAATGCGCCTGAACAACTCGGTGCTCATCCTAAACCGGCGACGAAAATACGACTCCGGATACGTGGGATTCTCCACGAAATAGTTCTTCATCAATCTGTTATGGGCATCAATCCTATCTCTCCAAATTTTCTCCCGACCCATAACCGAACCACCGTGCTTCAGTTTTTTATTGATATGCATAGCTACGATCATGGCAAGATCCTCCTCCTCTTCCATATCAAATTCTTCTTCGGAAGAATCATACGACGAACTCATCTACAATGTTCAATACTATACTATAAAAACTACAATTCAAAACATGCACCAAATTCATGAAGTTTAAGCAATCCATACCTTGTAGGCGTTTTGTCAAACACCTTGCGGGCGCGGCGCGGCGGCGAGCGCTCGGGCGCTGTTCCTCGGACGACGGAGGCGCGCGGGCGCCGGCGGTACTAGGAGGGGATGGGCGGAAGCGCGGGCGCGCGGGGATAGGCCGGGGAAGCCTGAGACGGTCGCCGGGGGTGCGCGGGCGGCGGCGGCGGCGCGGCCGGTCGGGGGTGGAAGCGCGAGAGGAAGAGCGGGCGCGAGCGCTCGAGTGTGCCGCGCGCTGTAGTGGGCGCCCGAAATACGCCGCGCCGGTAAGTGTTTTTGCCCGCGCGCCCAACCCGTTTTAGCGCGCGCGCCGTTTTTGCGCGCGCGCTAAAAACGCCTATTTTGCGGCGCGGCGCTAGTTTAGCGCGGCTGTTGGAGATGCTCTTACAACGCTGTCAAAACCTTGGCCGTCCCTTCTTCTTTACCTCAGTGTTTCATTTCTATATGCATGACGTGTGGGCCTTGTTTGCCCGCGGACCCGGCATCCAGTTTATTGGAGCTGGTTTCTGCGTGAGAGAGAGAAGACTGTCGAGCGACCAGATTAAAAATAGCGCACACGCGACCTACTTTTCCCCTCCTCCACCCCTGCTCGATCTCCCTCCAGCCGCCGCCGCCTCCTCCTCCTCCTCGTCTTCCTATCTCTCTCTCTCCCGTGTTGCCGTCATCGACCCTCACAGCTGCTCCTCCCCACGCTAGCCCCTCCACCGCATTCTTCCGCTCGGCCGTCCAAGCAGCTAGCAATGACACTGCACCGTAGTGGCAGTGAGGGCGCCGTTGTATGTGCCTTCTCCAGGGCTGCTTCCTCGGATGTGCCGGTGCCGCTGCCTGCGCCTTCTCCAGCGCCGCTTCGGTCACCAGAGGCAACTCCAGCCAGTGGTCTCTGGCACGCCCTCGGGGCTGGACGAGGTAGAGATGTGTCGAGGATCACGACGCCCTTGGTTCTCATGCTCTTTGCTCCAAGCCGCAGCAGATCGTCCCCAAGGTATCTAGCCCCATTATTCTCCTTCCTTCATGTTATTTATCAATGTATCCATGCCCAGGCTAATCGAACATATATAAGCCTGGCTAAGCTACCCGCATACCTGGGCCATCTGCGTCGAGCTGCAGTTCTTGTTCGCACAATCTTGTACCGGTTCTACCTTTTACAGCGCTGCCAAAACCTTGGCCGTCCCATCTTCTTTACCTCAGTGTTTCATTTCTATATGAATGACGTGTGGGCCTTGTTTTCCCGCGGACCCAGCATCCAGTTTATCTGGGTTGGTTTCTGCATGAGAGAGAGAAGATTGTCAACCGACCAGATTAAAAAAAGCGCACACGCGGCCTACTTTCCCCCTCCTCCACCCCTGCTCGACCTCCCTCCAGCTGCCGCCACCTCCTCCTCCTCCTCCTCTTCCTCTCTCTCTCTCTCTCCCGTGTTGCCGTCGTCGACCCTCATAGCTGCTCCTCCCCACGCTAGCCCCTCCACCGCATTCTTCCGTTCCGCCATCCACGCAGCCAGCAACGACACCGCACCGTAGGGGCAGTCAGTGCACCGATGTCTACGCTTTCTTCAGCGACGATTCCTCGGATGTGCCGGTGCCGCTGCCTGCGCCTTCTCCATTGCCGCTTCGTTCATCGGCAGCAATTCCGGTCAATGGTATCCGGCACGCCCTCGGGGCTGGACGAGGCAGAGATGTGCCGAGGATCCCCATGCCCTTGGTTCTCATGTTCTCTGCTCCTAGCCGTAGCCTGTTGTTTATCAATGTATACATGCCCAGGCTAATCTAACATATAAACAGCGCACACACGACCTACTTTTCCCCTCAGCCACCCCTGCTCGACCTCCCTCCAGCCACCACCGCCTCCTCTCTCTCTCTCTCTCTCTCTCTCTCTCTCTCTCTCTCTCGTGTTGCCGTCGTCGACCCTCATAGCTGCTCCTCCCCACGCTAGCCCCTCCACCGCATTCTTCCGCTCGGCCGTCCACGTAGCCAGCAACGACACGGCACCGTAGGGGCTGTCAGGGCGCCGCTGTCTGCTCCTTCTCCAGCGCCAATTCCTCGAATGTGCCAGTGCCGCCGCCTGCACCTTCTCCAGCGCTGCTTCGGTCACCGGCGACAACTTCGGTCAGTGGTCTCCGGCACGCCCTCGGGGTTGGACGAGGAAGAGATGTGCTAAAGATCCCCACACCCTTGGTTTTTGTGTTCTCTGCTCCCAGCCCAGCAGATCGTCCCCAAGGTATCTAGCCCCATTATTCTCATTCCTTCATGTTGTTTATCAACGTGTCCATGCCCAGGCTAATTCACACCATCATCCTGACGAAATGTCTCGGTGTTATTTCTTTTATCGAATGTTTGTTGCTATAATCAGGCCATGTGAACTTATATCTATTATTTCTTGGACATATTGTTGATCCCTGTTAATTTTGGAGCTGCCGTGGATCCTTTTTTCTCAGATGCTAATCACTAATTGGCTATTAAATGGCAGATCCTTAAGGAGAAATTCAGCACATGAAATCTCGAAGATTTTTTTCCTCAAGACCTTTCCAAATGTAATTTAGTCTTGTCTTTTGACATGTGTTCTTTTGTTGTTATCTCAGGCATTATCGTGAGCAGGGAAGCGGCCGGTTATTGAGGAGGACAGTGCGGGTTAAGAACATGGTCATAGTCTGGGACCACGCCCGGTGGTCGGTGCGTACTAGGGATGGCAATGGGTACCCATTACCCACGTACTCTGCGGGTAAAAACCCTATTAGGGTAAGGGTATGGGATAAAACATTATCCATGGGTATATAAATAGGGAAATGTTAAACCCATCGAGTAGAGCGGGTATGGGTATGGGATCATATAACCCATACCCACATACCCATGTACACATATATAATCTATATAAACTCAAAATTATCTCTACACTTTGTGATGAATTTGTGAGCTCAAAATACATGATTATGTGATGATGTTTTGATGTGTTGTTGTTTACGAGAAAATGATGTTATTTATTAAATATGTTGTTGTTTATGATGTCTTGTTGTTTAAAAGTGGGTGTTGTTGTTATAATCTATTGTTGTTTATAGATTATAATTATATGTTGTTTTTCATGACTTTGAGTTGTTCAAACTGATGCTTTGCAAACATGAGTAATTTAACACATGGGTACCCATCTACCCCATCGGGTAACGGGTATGGGAAATAATTGTACACATTGGCGGGTATGGGTAAGGGTGATGGGTAAGTTCAGAGGGGATGGGTAAGGGTATGGGGTGGCTCCACCCATACCCAAACCCTGCGGGTGCCATCCCTAGTATGTACGTTGTGTCCATGCCAAAAATAGCCACTTGATTATTTTAACAAATCCCTCTTCTGCCTCTTAGTCATGCTCAAATCTAAGCTACCATGTGTTTGCTGAGTTTAAAATTACCCACGACCCACAATAGAAGGAAAGAAGGATTTGACAGTGTATGGCATGGTAATCTAGCTTTATAAAATCCAAATTGATCAGGATATGCACATAGATGTTTACATATTTGCATCCGTAACTTCACTTATAGGATTGCAATTAATAGCAATCATGGAGAGAGTCGGTTCATTTTATTTTGAGCACGTCTCTTCTTTTGCATCCTAAAGATCTGCTAAAATATGAAGTGAATTTCCTGTTTTATCTCACACTTACCAATTACACATTGAAATATTGTGTTCGTCAAGAGAGTTTGATTTGTACTTTGGAAGTTTTGGGATCGGAGACATCACCCTTCTTGTCCACTGCCCAACTGCGTCGCTTCCCAGGCCTAGCAGGCGACAGCGGCGCCGCGAGGACTCACCGCAAAGAAGGCATGGGAGGAGGACCCTGTCGGTGTCAAAACCGGCGGATCTCGGGTAGGGGGTCCCGAACTGTGCGTCTAAGGCTAATGGTAACAGGGGGCAGGGGACACGATGTTTTACCCAGGTTTGGGCCCTCTCGATGGAGGTAATACCCTACTTCCTGCTTGATTGATCTTGATGATATGAGTATTACAAGAGTAGATCTACCACGAGAACGTAGAGGCTAAACCCTAAGATCTAGCCTATGATTATGATTGTCCTGTCCCTACAAACTAAACCCTCCGGTTTATATAGACACTGGAGGGGGCTACGGTTATACAGAGTCGGTTACAAAGAAGGAGATCTAACATCCGGATCGCCAAGCTTCTCTTCCACGCAAAGGAGAGTCCCATCCGGGCGCGGGACGAAGTCTTGAGTCTTGTATCTTCACGGTCCAACAGTTCGGCCAAAGTATGTAGTCCGGCTGTCCGAATACCCCCTTATCCAGGACTCCCTCAGTAGCCCCTGAACCAGGCTTCAATGACGATGAGTCCGGCGCGCAGATTGTCTTCGGCATTTCAAGGCGGGTTCCATCTCCGAATACTCCAAAGTAGATTAAGGATCGTGTCCGGCTCTGTAAGATAATCTCCGCATTCCACTGTAGAGAGAACAATATTCCACAAATATAATCTGCTGACAACTTTAGATAACGTGACGTCACACCATGGTCAAGTCATTATTCGAACCGTTTTCCCACAACCAGCCACCGCACATATTGCAAGGTGGTTTCCTCGGCACGTCTTTGTCAAAGCAGAGATCATGTCCCCTTATCACGGGATCCTCATCAATACGTGTATGGGTAACCCAACCATGGCGCTTGGAAAATAAGCAATTTCCATAGGCAAGCGGGGAGGCGCACCATTTTCGTCACCTCTATAAAGGGATAAGGATCTCCCATTTTTACCCATGCCTTGTTCCTCCTTTGCTCATCCACTCTCGCACCCTCGAGCTCTAGCGCCCTATTTCTCGCCTTGTCCGCAGAGCCAAACATGTTCGGAGTGGGAGGCAAGTGGGTGGCCTACACAGTCAAGGAGGAGCACATTACGAAGCTCCGGGAGGCCGGATAGATTATTCCGACTCCGGGACTCCACGACAGGGTCGTGTTCCTCGCCCACTTCGTCCGCGGACTGGGATTCCCCCTCCACCCATTTTTCTGCGGGCTTATTTTCTATTACGAGCTGTATTTTCATGATCTGGCCCCTAACTTCATCCTCAACATCTCGGCGTTTATCGTCGCGTGCGAGGCCTTTCTCCGCATCAGGCCCCACTTTGGCCTGTGGCTAAAGATCTTCAACGTAAAGCCAAAGATAGTGGTCGGCCAGCAGGCGGAGTGCGGTGGCGCCATGGTGGGCAAGATGCCCAACGTCACTTGGCTCGAAGGCTCCTTTGCGTAGACCGTGAAGGGGTGGCAATCAGGGTGGTTCTATATCACCGAGCCGCGCGACGCCAACTAGGTGGCGGCCCCCGAATTCCGATCCGGCATCCCTGTGCGGCTCACTTCCTGGAAAAGGAAGGGCCTGGCCTGGGGCGCATCCGCGGAGCTAACCGGACTCCAGAACTGCATCGAAAACATGATAACCAAGAATATCAAGCTGGTCAATGTGGTCCAGGTCATGCTATTTTGCAGGATTCTCCCGTGCCAGAGACGGGCATTCAACCTGTGGGAGTTCGACGTGGCCCAACACCAGACACTGCAAGAGCTCTTTGACACGACGCACAAAGATGCGTGGAAGGTGTTGTTCAAGGCCAGCGAAGTTCCTCCCCCCACCTCCGAGGATCGCGGACTCAGCGCCAGGCGCCAGGCCAATGCGGTAAGCATTCTACATTTCGCAAGATGTGCCTTTTCTCAGTATATTTGTGGGAGAAACTTAGGCCACTGTGCTGATTTTGACAGGAATATGTGGCGACAGTGGAGCGGATCGACTGTCCGGCTCTGTTGCCTGAGGACCCAGCAGACGAACTCCTGACGGAGATGCTGGCTCCGGCACCCTATGAGGTGCCGGAGAAGAAGGCCAAGAAAAAGGCCACGGGGGCCAGAAGAAGTTCCCGACGCAACGTGGTGCCGGACTCATCGTCCGAAGACACCGGGGCACACTCCTCCAACGACAACGAGGAGGAGGAGGAGGAAAACCCTCTCCCCGAAAACGAGGGGAGGAAGAAGAGGAAGGCCACCCTTTCCGGGGAGGCCGAAGGATCCAAGAAGGGACAGACCCTTCCTCCGGACCACTCCACAAGTGACGCCTATAGCGAGGAGGAGTGGCAACCCAGGGGCAAGCCCCTGGCGAGATTGTAAGTATCCGCACTCTGTAATACTTTTAGTACGACTTAGCTTCATAGTTTGTTATAACGCTGAACACGCATATGCAGTCCGGCCAGGTCCCATCCTGAGGTATCCTCTTCGGATGGGTCTCTGAGCGATTGAGCAATGAATTCGCTCCCAACGGCCACCTCCCCTCGGCCTGCGGATGACACGGAGGTGCGGTCCCAAAGGGTACCAGAGCAGGGGGAGGCGGCTCTGGAGACGCCCAAGGCGAAATTCCAGACGTCGGGCACATGGGGAGTAAGATCCCCATAGATTATGCTAACGAGAGCCGCAGCAAGTTGGGCTCCCAGTCGGACACTGCACTGGAACTTCCAAAGGTTCTGGATTCGGGTAGGCAGCCCCTCGCTAGGGAGGGCGAGTAGGCCGTGCCGATGACCTCCGTTGCGCCAGTGGCGTCGGATAGTCTGCTGGAAGTGCTTCGCGGCGCTTCCATGGATGAAGAGCACCGTACTCTTATGAGTACGGTGATTCAGAAGGTTCGGTCCGCTAAAAGCGGATTGACCAAAGCCTGCACTAGCCTCCTGACAGGCTTTGAGGTAAGTAATCAAAAGTGTGAGAAATTATCACCCAATAGACAGTAGCCCCTGATACCCTGTTTGGTGTTCGGAAAGAAAAGCCAAACGGAGGGTCAACTTTAAACCGCGGGAATCTACAGTATGTGTCTATGTGAATAAGAAGGCGGTGCTGCTTGCCGCTGCTGCCCATACAGCAGAGGTCGCCGGACTCGAACGGGACCTGAAGCAGGCCGAAGAGGAGCTCGGCCTCACGAAGAGGCAGCTTGAAGAGAACAAAGGTAAGTGATACCCCGTTCACGTGTCATATAGTGGAGAAAAAATTTGTGACGCTAACAAAAAGCGTCATGATTTTTTAATAGGGGCCACGACCAAAGTGGCGGCCCTGAAGAAAGCGCTATCCGAGGCCGAAGACAAGGCGGCCACAGAGCGTATTGAGCGTGAAAAGCAAGATGCTAGGGTGGGCGAGGTACAGAGCAAGAGCTCCAGGAGTTCGGCAAGAAGTTCGATTCCTTGGAGCGTGACTTCAAGACGAAAGAGTCTAAGCTTGTGAAGGCCCTTCAGAGCACGAAAGACGCCAGAGCCGAAGCCCAAAAGGCCCAGCAGGAAATCCAGGCGGCCAAGAAGATAGCGGCGGGTAAGGCATTCATTATGCAAAGCAAGCATGTGGAGGAGACATTTCTTTTACTTACCCGAATCCGGAGCTCTCCAAGGGCATTCGCAGATCTACTACGCAGCATATCGGATGCCATGGAGTTCTACCATGCCGAAGAGGGGAGCTCGACGAAGAAGCTGTTCTGGTCCCAGTATGCTGGAGCCGAACACCCAATGCTTCTGAGTGACCAACTGAAGCAGTTGGTTGAACTCCACAGGGCGTCCGAAGTGTCCATGAAGGACTTCATAGTCCGGATGTGGCCTGGTGAGCCCCTGCCCGACAGCTACTTCGGCCTTGTAAAGTGGATGGTAAATGCCTGTCCGCAGCTCGAAGTTATCAAGCAATCCGTTTGTATTGGGGGTGCCCGCCGGGCCTTTGCCCGTGCGAAGATGCATTGGGCCAAGCTGGATGCAGAGAAGCTGGTGAAGGATGGACCGCCGGAGGGCAAGGCGCATCGCTACCCCGAGAAATATTATGATTGCGTTATGAAAGGCGCTCGCCTCGTGGCCGATGAATGTACCAAGGACGTAATCTTTGAGTGAATGTACTCATGTCGTATCTGTAATATGAAAACTAGTTCGTTTGCGCTATATGGCACTTTGTTGATTTAAAATATTACCTTCTGTGCGGCTGTTTATAAATTTCTGAAAGTAGGCCAGTCGTCGGCTTCCACCCCCACGTAACTAGTACTGGGGTGTTCGTGGAAAACTCAAACACTCTTTATCCAAATTTTTGGTCCTTGAAGGAGGTGTTCGGCACAGCGAACAAGGCAATCGGACTATGCTGCTTTATAACTCTCACTTAGCCATAGAAGTCTACAATTTTAAATTTTGTCGAAGCCCCTAGAATTCGGAAAACCAAATTGGGGCACTATACATGCCTAAATCGGACAAGGTCGATTCCTCGCCTGAAGCGGAAAAAATCTTTAAGGATTTAAGACCTCTCGAACATCGACCAGCTCTCGCCGCATCATGACAGTCAGTTTTCAGCTTTCTCTACTGAGGTGCTCGTCCGGAAGAACCGGGACACAATTGTAGTAGTTCTCCCTGCGCTATCTTAGCCGATATAATGGAACGTAAGGTAACAAAACAAGGGAGCCGGGCAAACCCAACTATTGACCCAAGACATGATTCGGAGCTGATGCATATAATGCTATAAGTTCGGGTGCCGCACTGTCGAAAGTGTTCGGACTTATCTTGCCATATTATGGGGCACCATAAGAAGCCCCTGGCAAACTGAACGTACCAAAGTGTACATATGCGATATTAAATAAACATTTTTAGGCAAAATGCATGGATAGGAATAATAAGCTGACGCTATATATTATTTCCCTTTGTTATTTAAATAATACGTCCAAGCACATGTGTACAATTAATGCGTTAAGAAGAACAAATAGGACTATTTGACATGTCCTATCCAGGGGCGGGCCGCATGCGGGTATTAAAACAGGTATAACGATCATTGACAGATACCACCTGGGTATTCCCGTTGTGCGCAAAGCCTTTTGCCTCGTTAGTTTTACCTCCTTTGATGAGTCTGATGATCTGACTCTCTGAAGGGGATGCCCGAAAGTAGGGTCCTGAAAGGGAAAGAAGGTTATTTAAAGTATGCGGGTCTTGTCGCGGTTGAACCGCATTGTGGACCACATCACCGTTGCGCCTCCGCCTATGCCCATGGTATTTTAAGTGCGTAATTGTGTACGCGCGACACAAATGCTGCCTGGATGGGGCTTGGGCGGAGGCCGGACTGCTAGTCATGCTCTTGGCGTGCCTGGCGATCCTGTTGCGGAGTACTCCGGACTCGCTTGACGGAGCTCGGGGTTGTTGTCTCCGAATTGGCGGTCTGCCGGAGAAGGCTGCTTTGTACTTCTTCCGCAAGGGCCGCAATGTGCTCTTCTGTACGGAGAGAGCGGTCTGTGTTTCCATTGACTGTTATAACCCCGCGAGGTCCTGGCACCTTGAGCTTGAGGTATGAATAGTATGGTATCGCATTGAATTGAGCGAATGCGGTTCGTCCGAGCAGTGCATGATAGCTACTACAAAAAGGGACGATATCAAAGATTAACTCCTCACTTCGGAAGTTATCCGGGGATCCGAAGACCACTTCCAGTGTTATGGAGCCCGTACAACGGGCCTCTACTCCTGGAATTACACCTTTGAAGGTGGTTTTGGTGGGCTTGATCCTCGAAGGATCGATGCCCATTTTGCACACTGTGTCCTGGTAAAGCAGGTTCAGGCTACTGCCACCGTCCATAAGGACTCGCGTAAGGTGGAATCCATCGATGATTGGGTCAAGGACCAATGCGGCTGAACCGCCGTGACGGATGCTGGTAGGGTGGTCCCTACGATCAAAAGTGATCAGACAGGCTGACCATGGGTTGAACTTTGGGGCGACTGGCTCCCTCGCATAGACGTCCCTTAGTGCTCGCTTTCATTCCCGTTTGGGAATGTGGGTGGCATAGATCATGTTTACTGTTTTCACACGAGGAGGAAATTTCTTCTGTCCCCCAGTGTTCGGACGCCGGGGCTCCTCGTCATCGTCGCTATGCAGCCCCTTGTCCTTGTTTTCGGCATCTATCTTGCCGGCCTATTTGAACACCCAGCAATCTCTGTTAGTGTGGTTGGCTGGCTTATCAGGGGGTGCCATGAATTTGGCACGAGCGATCAAGTATGCGGTCCAGACTGGACGATCCCGCATTGTTTCTTTTGAACGGCTTTTTCCGCTGACCGGATTTTTAGCCAGTGAATCCGGTGTTAACTGCCGTGTCTTCAGTGTTGTCGCCATTGTTCTGATGCTTATGTCTGTTGCACCATGGCTTGCTGTTATTGCCGCGGACATCTGAAGTGCCGAAGTTTATTGGTGTGGTGCTACTACGAGCCAACAAACTGTCCTCGCCCGCGCAAAAGCGGTTCATGAGTGTTGTGAGGGCGGCCATGGACTTCGGTTTTTCCTGGCCGAGGTGTCGGGCGAGCCACTCGTCGCGGATATTATGGTTAAAGGCCGCCAAGGCTTCGGCGTCCGAGTCTAGAATTTCCTGGCTGACTCTCCGGGCTGTTGGGTAATGTGACTCAAGTCATCAGCATCCGGTGGTCGCATGTAAGTGCCCTGAAAGTTGTCGAGGAACGCGTCCTCCAGGTTTTCCCAACTGCTGATGGAATTTGCCGGCAGGCTATTTAGCCAGTGTCGGGTCGGTTCTTTGAGTTTAAGGGGGAAGATACTTGATGTCATGTAGATCGTCACCGCGGGCCATGTGAATGTGGAGAAGGAAATCTTCGATCCATACCGCGAGGTCTATTGCGCTGTTGTATGATTCGATGTTTTCGGGTTTAAACCCTTCTAGGAATTCGTGATCCATTACTTCGTCAGTGAAGCATAGGGGGTGTGCGGCGCCTCTGTGTCGGGCAATGTTGCTGCGCAGTTCGAATAAGTCTGGTCGGCTATGTTCTGCCCGGCTGGACTTGTTGATAGTGTATCCGGCAAGACGATCATCTTCATGTGTTGGGGCATGCCCCCGCGATCCGTAGATCGATCTTGGCTGACCTGCTTTGTTTTCCAGCATATCTCGCAGGTCCTGCCTATTGCCCCGGGCCGTAGTGTATTGGCGTGGAGGTGCAGGCTGATATTCGGGCTGATATGCCGTTTTATTCCGGCCACAAGGTGGCCGGTCAGCCTCGTCCTGTGCTAGTGGTATGGGCTCCTCCTCGAGTTGAGGTAGCAACTTGTGCTTTGGGTGACCTTTTGTGTGGCGCTCGAGTCCATATTCCTTGGCTGCCAGGACCTCAGTCCATCTGTCTGTGAGCAGATCTTGATCAGCTTGGAGCTGCTGCTGCTTCTTTTTAGGCTTCTCGCAGTGGCCATAAGCCGGTGCTTGAAGCGCTCCTGCTCTACGGGATCCTCAGGCACGCCGAATTCATCATCGTCGAGGCTCACCTCATCTTTGGAGGGGGGCATGTAGTTGTCCTCCTCCAAGTATCCTTCTGTCGCCTGTTCGTCTGGGCTAACCTGCCCGTCTTCCTGTTCGGCCTGCTCGAAGGCAGGCTGATCGGGATTGTATTCATCTTCGGCACCATCCAGATTGTTTTCGTCTCCTGTGCCGGTATTTCTATGGCGGGGCTTGGAGCGGCGCCGATGATGCCCATGCTTTGATTTCTTCTTGAGGGGTTGTCCTCCATTGCTTCGTCGCCATTGGTTTCTTTGGGAGTGTCCACCATATATATATCATACGAGGAGGAGGTTGTCCAGCGCCCCGTGGGCGGTGGTTCCTGTTCTTCTCCTGCATCGTCGTCCACACCGTCGATGTCTTCAGAGTCAAAGTCAAGCACGTCGGTCAAATCATCGACAGTGGCGATGAAATGGGTGGTGGGTGGGCAACAAATTTCCTCATCGCCTGCCTCCCACTCGAGTCGGACATAGTTCGGCCAAGAGTCTCCTAACAAAGAGAGAGACTTTAATGAACTCAGCATGTCACCAAAGGGCGAGTGCTGGAAGATATCTGCAGCGACGAACTCCATTACCGGAGCCCAACCAGAGTCGGCGGGCTCGGGGGCGCGCAGTCTAGAACCTACAGCCGGACACAAGTCCGGGGGTTCAGAGACACAAACTTCCTTGGGGGTGGAGTCCATGTTCGGCTCTACCGCCGATGAGTATGCGGCCTCCGGGGCGGGATCCATCCGCCCGTCCTCGGATGACACGATCTGCCCGGATTTAGGTCCGGAGCTATTGCAGGTGCGGTATCCCGAGTATTGTTTGGCAGCAGGTCTAAGCCGTGCTCATCGTGACTGTTCGGCGCTCCTGGCGTAGGCCCGAATCCGTCGAAGATCAAGTCTCCGCGGATATCGGCCGCGTAATTCAAGTTTCCGAACCTGACCTGATGGCCAGGGGCGTAGCTGTCGATCTGCTCCAGATGGCCAAGCGAATTGGCCCGCAGTGCGAAGCTACCGAACACGAAGATTTGTCCGAGGAGGAAAGTCTCACCTTGGATTGAGTTGTTGTTGATGATTGAAGGAGCCATCGAGCCTTGGAGCGACGACACAGAGGAACTCTCAATGAAAGCACCAATGTCGGTGTCAAAACCGGCGGATCTCGGGTAGGGGGTCCCGAACTGTGCGTCTAAGGCTAATGGTAATAGGAGGCAGGGGACACGATGTTTTACCCAGGTTCAGGCCCTCTTGATGGAGGTAATACCCTACTTCCTGCTTGATTGATCTTGATGATATGAGTATTACAAGAGGAGATCTACCACGAGATCGTAGAGGCTAAACCCTAGGAGCTAGCATATGATTATGATTGTCCTGTCCCTACGGACTAAACCCTCCGATTTATATAGACACCGGAGGGGGCTAGGGTTATACAGAGTCGGTTACAAAGAAGGAGATCTAACATCCGGATCACCAAGCTTGTCTTCCACGCAAAGGAGAGTCCCATCCGGACACGGGAGGAAGTCTTGAGTCTTGTATCTTCACGGTCCAACAGTCTGGCCAAAGTATATAGTCCGGCTATCCGGATACCCCCTTATCCAGGAGTCCCTCAGACCCCGACTCAGATGATGGCTGCTGAAAGGTCACACATGCACTTCTTCGGCCCACAGACCGGCTCGGCTTACGGCTTATCCAAGGTATCTCCTTGTGTAGCTTCACTCTCGCTTGTGTGCCTCATTCAGATAAATAAAGCTACCTAGCACCGGCTCTTATTTCTCTATCCCTACATAGTGTTTTTGCCAATTCTTATTTATATGTGCCTACATGGAATACAATTCTTATTTGTCTGAACTAGTGAGCATTTCATTCAGTTTGTTTCTATCCATGAGTAACATTTTTTTGGAACATATGTACATATTTAGGAATCCAGCTACGCTTTGTGCACTTCAACTGAGCTAGGTAATGTTTACTTCAGCTAGCAAGAACCTGTTAGAGGTTGTGATAGATCAAAAGTGAAAGGAGTGGTTCCACGCTTATTATTAAGATAAAGGACAACTCCACACCAATGGTGATAGAGATCTATTTAGAAACCTCCTCATTTTGGTTCTGAAGTTATTTTCCCTTTTTAGTGAAGGAATTGGTTTTGCGGCATTAGTTGAACTTAGTCAAATTATGTGTGTTGTGTATGTAGGTTGGAGCTGAAAACGTAACATGAGCTCTACAACTGGTTGCCTGTACTGAAGAAATGCAGGTTGGTATTTTCATCCCACTACTGTAAAATTTATGTTATTTTGTACAACATTGTATTGATTATTTGGTCTGTTATATTCAACTTCATTTCTCTTCACATTATTGCCACGATAGGTACATATATAGACTGAGGCTTGTGTCTCCTGGGTGCATTTCCTATAAAATTAGCTCTCATCACCATAACAAAGGTATGTATTCCATTCTTATCTTTTTATTTCACTGGCATTATGCACATAACCTCTCTGATGAAATGGACAAACGAATATATGTAGTTGATATAAATCATCTTAATGCATAATAGAAGAGTTGGTGGGTTTGGACATGAGCATGATCAATTATTGTGGCCTTGCTGTTTCTTGAAAGATAATTTGCAAAAAGTTTGTTTTGGTATTGAAAGGTGTGTGCGAGAGTTTGAGAAAAAAACTATTTCTTCACTTATGTTTCAACTCCGGTGAGGCATATTTGTACAGGTAGTGAAAATATGGTGCTTATTATTCTTTCGCAGATTTGAATATTTTGATAATAGAATGTGGGTCTAGCCAGGTGCTGTGGTTCCTTCTATTTCAAGGGAAATGATATATGTGTGGTTTCTTTGCTTTACATAAGATGCATTATGTGATGCCTTCATCTTGGTAACATGTGGGAAGATGTGATACATTCTTCATGTTTCTGGATTTAGTGCAGGTTCGAGGGTGTAAATTTACCTGATATATTGTTGATGGGGATTGAGTATTGTAGTGACATATCTGAATTTTAATGATCTATCTGCTACCAGGTACTGTACTCGCCACAAATTTTGTGTGTGTGATTTAGCTCATTTAACTGCATGTTAATTTGATAACAAACCTCATGCTGCTACATATTTCTTTGTATAATACATACAAATTATTGATATGGTATTTGAACAATGAATAATAGATGTAATTATCCTGTATGGCAAATCTACTACTGTTATTCTCATATGGTGAATCTAAATACTTCTTTGTATCTTAGTCATGAAAGTCCAAAAGCAAATTTCCATTGCTCTCATTAATTAGTGGTCCGATTAAATCGTACCCTCTTACCTCGCATGTAAAAAGAGAAGGTAAGAGGGACCATGTTAAAATGTGTCATAGAGTACATCTTGCATCTATGAAATATCATGCCCATTGTACCTCAAAGTTGCTAATGTTTTTCCTTTCACGTACAGTTCCTCTCCTCTTGTCCCCGTTTCTCCAATGAAAACTGTACTTTAGGCCAAATGCTGAAGCCTTTATCTTCTTAATGCTTCGTTTTATTTGTGTTAACATGTATTCCTCATGTTTGAGTATTTGTTATAGTGTTGAGCATATGCTCATTCATATTGCAGGACAATATGTTATAAATCATTCTCTTGCAGCTTTTGGGTGATCCACTTATTTTGTCAGCGATGTAAGCAGAAGATATACCATATAATATTTCATAATGCAAAGTTATCCGGATTGGGTATGTTTATATAGTTATCACCTTCTGTCCAAATTTGTGGAGATAAGATGGAAACTAAATGGATGTCTGAAATGATTGGTGCCAAACTCTTCTCCATCATTTTTGATCCAATTCATATTTTTCATCAATGGCCTTCATTGTTGAGTCAGTCAACATGCTATACGTTTTATTCGGCTAGGTTTGCTAGATGCTCATTGATCTCTGCAAAGTCGTATTATGACCATCAGTTCTTATTCAGTTGATTGTACAAATAGCTTCATGTTGTCATGGTTTCTTGGTGTCGTGTTATTAAAGATGTGGCAGCAAGCTTCCAGTAGTTTATGCTCTACAGGATAGGAGATGCCATTCTATAATGACATTTTAGCTGCACTCCATAGAGTAAGTAGGCAGTTAATTCGCCAGGGCTCTAAGAGCAATCAAGATAATAGGTCCGGATAAGTGTACATCAGCTACCATAGCTAGAGGTAAATCATCTCTTGTTACTATTTTGTAATCAACTTAAGCATATTGTTTTTCCAAGTGAGTGTGAGGGTGTAGGCATTAGTAAATTACAGATGGTCTATAACTTCAGATTGTAGGAATGCGTTGCAGTTTGCACATAAGTACAAATAAATATATTTTTATTAGATCTTTCAAGCATATGGAGTGTTCGACAATTTGTAATGACACTTACCAAATGTGTTATTTAGGACTCCTGTATTTGCTGAACCATGAGTCTTTTCTTTTCTACAAAACATCAAAATTCATTCTCCTCTTTGACTGTATGATATACGTTTTGAGTTCTTAATTGTTTATTGTATTTATTTTGCAGTATGATCACTTGGTACTTGTTGATTATCTCATATTTAAAGATGTAGGTGTGCGTTGTGCCCAGTATCTATTACAGCCTATTAGTAGCTTCCACATTTGTTTTCTGATACAATCAAATGATAGACATGTGTAGGCTCCCCAATGTGATGTCTATGTCTCTGTTCTCATATGTTTACGACCGGTATCCGGGTGCTGGGATGCTTTTGTCGATGATTCCGTTTACGAGGCACAAAAACAAAAATTCAGCTGTAAAAGGCAAAGAACCTTGAAAATATAAATAGTTGCACGGGTAGCTCAATGAAGGCACTAAGTTAGGTTCCTCTCTTGACAAGGAAAGGAAGACCAAATAACATCTTAATTTGAGTGCCAAAGTATGTCTCCTTTCGTTAAAGTGAACTTTGAAAGATCTTCATAAGAAAGATTTATTCTGTTACAATCCAAAGCCTCTCCTTAAAAGGTCCGTGACCATGATGCTCTTTCCCTCGCTTAGTTCAGTGATATATTGCTTTGCTTCTACTTTTGCCTATTTCATTCAACTACCTTTTACTCAAAATGACCATATAGATAATTTTTACATCTTGGCCGGATTTAAGGAGATGTGCCCGGTACTGAAACAATTAAGTTGTGCCTGGTGACACGCCACCATTTCTGTGGTTGAATATTTGGTAATCAGATACTATAATTTCCTTTGTTGTGTACATGTGTATATTGGTTCGCACAATTCATTTGGTAACTAAAACTTTTAATTAGTACTCCATTTTATGATCTGGTGGACCATTTGAATCGGCTTTGTGGCATCAGGCTGCAGACAATCATGACATTATAGGACTTGCGCTACACCAAAAGTGAAGCATTGTTGATATTTTCTGGGTACCTTCTTCACTTAGCAGAAGTGATACTGGTTTAGTGGCAATTTACATTCTTTCACTTTGTCTTCATACCTTGCTTTTGCTATATATTATTGGTCTGAAGAATAAAAATGTCGTCACTAAAAACCAAACAAATAAACTAGATCCTTGTTTAGTAGTAAGGCACCAGCCATTGCTAAGATTTAGGTTTGACAAATAATGTACAGGAAGGCTTTTCATCTCACAAGAGTAGCACAAATAAACTATATATCATCTAGGATACTGATATGTCTCCAACGTATCTATAATTTTTGATTGTTCCGTGCTATTATATTACCCCTTTTGGATGTTTATGGGCTTTATTTTACACATTTATATCATATTTGGGACTAACCTATTAACTGGAGGCCCAGTCCATATTGTTGTTTTATTGCCTGTTTCAGTATTTCGAAGAAAAAGAATATCAAACGGAGTCCAAACGGAATGAAACCTTCGGTAGCGTGATTTTTGGAAAGATTATGATCCATGAGACTTGGAGTGCAAGCCGGGAGGTCATCGAGGAGGCCACAAGACAGGGGGCGTGCCCACCCCTTGGGCGCGCCCTACCCTCTCGTGGGCCCCTCGAGGCTCCCCCGACCGACTTCTTTCGCCTATATAAGCCTACGTACCCTAAAAACATCGGATACGAAGATAGATCGGGAGTTCCGCCACCGCAAGCCACTATAGCCACCAAAAACCTCTCGGGAGCCCGTTCCGGCACCCTGCTGGAGGGGGGATCCCTTGTCGGTTGCCATCTTCATCATCCCGGCGCTCTCCATGACAAGGAGGGAGTAGTTCACCCGCGGGGCTGAGGGTATGTACCAGTAGCTATGTGTTTGATCTCTCTCTCTCTCTCTCTCGTGTTCTCTCTATGGCACGATCTTGATGTATCGCGAGCTTTGCTATTATAGTTGGATCTTATGATGTTTCTCCCCCTCTACTCTCTTTTGATGAATTGAGTTTCCCTCGTGAAGTTATCTTATCAGATTGAGTCTTTGATTTGAGAACACTTGATGTATGTCTTGCCATGTTTATCTGTGGTGACAATGGGATATCACGTGCCACTTGATGTATGTTTTGGTGACCAACTTGCGGGTTCTGCCCATGAACATATGCATAGGGGTTGGCACACATTTTCGTCTTGACTCTCCGGTAGAAGCTTTGGGGCGCTCTTTGAAGTACTTTGTGTTGGTTGAATAGATGAATGTGAGATTGTGTGATGCATATCATATAATCATGCCCACGGATACTTGAGGTGACAATGGAGTATCTAGGTGACATTAGGGTATTGGTTGATTTGTATCTTAAGGTGTTATTCTAGTACCAACTCTTTAATAGATTGATCCGAAAGAATAACTTTGAGGTGGTTTCGTACCCTACCATAATCTCTTCGTTTGTTCTCCGCTATTAGTGGCTTTGGAGTGACTCTTTATTGCATGTTGATGGATTGTTATATGATCTATCTATGTTATTATTGTTGAGAGAACTTGCACTAGTGAAACTATGAACCCTAGGCCTTGTTTCCTATCATTGCAATACCGTTTACGCTCACTTTTATCATTAGTTACCTTGCTGTTTTTATTATTTCAGATTACAAAAACCTTTATCTATCATCCATATTGCACTTGTATCACTATCTCTTCGCCGAACTAGTGCACCTATACAATTTACCATTGTATTGGGTGTGTTGGGGACACAAGAAACTCTTTGTTGTTTGGTTGCAGGGTTGTTTGAGAGAGACCATCTTCATCCTACGCCTCCCACGGATTGATAAACCTTAGGTCATCCACTTGAGGGAAATTTGGTACTATCCTACAAACCTGTGCACTTGCAGGCCCAACAACGTCTACAAGAAGAAGGTTGCGTAGTAGACATCAAGCTCTTTTCTGGCGTCGTTGCCGGGGAGGTGAGTCCTTGAAAGTATATCTTTAGATCTTGCAATCGAATCTTTTTTTGTTGTTTTATCACTAGTTTAGTTTATGAAATAAAACTACAAAAAAATGGAGTTAAGTTTGTCTCATATGCTTCATCTTTTTAATATCTTTCATGAGAATGATGGAAAGGAAAATTGTATAATGAGCATGATTGCAATGTTGTTAGTATGAATTCCTTCAATATCCATGATGCTAATGATATGAAAAGCCACAAGCTTGGGGAAGCTATGTTTGATGAAGATGATATTTTTTGTCCCCCATGTTTTGATGAGCAAATCTATTATGATGAAAGCATGCCTCCTATTTATGATGATTATATTGATGAAAGTGGGTTTGGAAGAGTGTCAACTTTAGGAAGTAGTGATCCCACTATTTTGGAGGATGTTGAATCTTATTGTGATGAACATGAAAGTGGATTTGGAGGAGTGTCAACTTTATTTAGTGATGATTCCACTATTTCGGAAGAGGTTCCAATTGATTATGAGAACAAAGTTGCTATCTATGATGATTATTGTGATGACTTGTATGCTATTAGGAATAATGATAACCATGAAACTTGTCATCATGATTTTAGTTTTCAATTGGATTATGCCTCACATGATAATTATTTTGTTGAGTTTGCTCCCACTACTATTCATGAGAAGAATTTTGCTTATGTGGAGAGTAGTAGATTTTCTATGCTTGTAGATCATGAAAATAATGCTTTAGGTGCTGGTTATATTGTTGAATTCATGCATGATGCTACTGAACATTATTATGAGGGAGGAATATATGCTTGTAGGAATTGCAATAATATCAAGTTTCCTCTCTATGTGCTTAAAATCTTGAAGTTATGCTTGTTTAGCCTTCCTATGCTAGTTGATTATTGTTCCCATAAGTTGTTTGCTCACAAAATCCCTATGCATAGGAAGTGGGTTAGACTTAAATGTTCTAGTCATATGCTTCATGATGCTCCCGTTATGTTTCAATTCTTATCTTTTACGTGAGCATCATTGTCATCATCATGCCTAGCTAGAAAGGCATTAAAGAAAAGCGCTTGTTGGGAGACAACCCAATATCTATCCTTACTGTTTTTGTGTGTATACATGATTATGCTACTGTAGTAATCATGTTTTATAGCTTTTGTTTCAATAAAGTGCCAAGTAAGACCTTTAGGATAGCTTACGGTGATAGTTGTGTTGATCCTGCTGAGAATCAGAAACTTTTGCACCCAGTAAATTAGTTTTCTTAATTCATAGAAACGTGATTCTGATTTGATTCTTTTTGCTCTGGATTGGTGCGCACATTTCTTAGGACTTCCTAATTTGGTAGGACTTTTGGAGTTCCATAAGTATATGTTTGATACAGATTACTACAGACTGTTCTGTTTTTGACAGATTCTGTTTTCTATGTATTGTTTGCTTATTTTGATGAATCTGTGAGTAGTATCGGAGGGTATGAACCATAGATAAGTTGGAATACAGTAGATATTACACCAATATGAATTTCGAATGAGTGCACTACAGGACCTAAGTGGTGGTTTTATTTTCTTATACTAACGGAGCTTACGAGTTTTCTGTTGAGTTTTGTGTTGTGAAGTTTTCAAGTTTTGGGTAAAGATTCGATGGACTATGCAATAAGGAGTGGAAAGAGAGTAATATTTGGGATGCCCAAGGCACCCCAAGGTAATATTCAAGGACAACCAAGAGCCTAAGCTTGGGGATGCCCCGGAAGGCATCCCTTCCTTCGTCTTCGTCTATCGGTAACTTTACTTGGAGTTATATTTTTATTCACCACATGATATGTGTTTTGCTTGGAGCGTCATTTTATATTGTTAGTATTTGCTTGCTGTTATTTAGATTTATGTCTTGAATCTTTATTTTGAATAAAAATGTCAAGGATAGTCTTTACCATGCTTATTTTGCTAGTATACATGTTGCTGTTTGAAAACAGAAAGTTTATCGCTGTTGCGAAAATTCCCTAGAAAATTCAGAGAATGGTATAATGTTGAAACCTTTTGCATAATAAGCTCGGATAAAGTTACTATAGTGGTAATTTTATTTCATAATTTTTGGAGTTAGGGAAGTATGATGAATCTTGCATTCTTTACAGACTATACTGTTTTGACAGATTGCTGTTATGGTTGCATTGTTTGCATATGTTTGCTTGTTTAATGATTCTATTTGAGGATAGGTGTGTTAAATATGCAGATGAATTTAGTATGCAATGTTGAATAATAATTTTAGTGATTTGTTACAGTAGGAAATGATAAGGTTTTGCATTGGTTTATACTAACCTATCTCACGAGTTCTTGTTGAGTTTGTTGTGGATGAAGCTTTTGAGAAATAGAGAAACCATGATATGAGAGAAACTAAGGAGACACAAAAGTTCAAGCTTGGGGGGTACCCTAGAGACACACAAGTTGATCTACGGATCGTTCCTTAGATGTGTGTGGTGCCCCCCTCCACCATATTCCACCTCGGTCGTATCGTCGCGGAGTTTAGGCGAAGCCCTGCGCCGGTAGAACATCATCATCGTCACCACGCCGTCGTGCTGACAGAACTCATCCCCGACGCTTTGCTGGATTGGAGCCCGGGGATCGTCATCGAGCTGAACGTGTGCTGAACTCGGAGGTGCCGTACGTTCGGTACTTGGATCGGTCGGATCGTGAAGACGTACAACTACATCAACCGCGTTGTCATAACGCTTCCGCTTACGGTCTACGAGGGTACGTGGACAATACTCTCCCCTCTCGTTGCTATGCCATCACCATGATCTTGCGTGTGCGTAGGAATTTTTTTGAAATTACTACGTTCCCCAACACAACTGACCCCACAACTTATGCATGGAGCCGCCACTATTTGCAGCAACTCAGTCTCAATCATCCGATCGACAACCACCTCCTACTATGGGCCCTTCTAGCCAGATCCATGTCCAAAATGATGCCCCGAATAGGCAACAAACTATTGAGCACCACCATCATCCCATCCTACAAGGCACATATAAATGGGTTCTCCTAGCGCATATCGAGTAAGAAGGCAACAAATGCAACCCCGATGCCTCTTGCAGGTACAACAATTGTCGGCTCCAAAGTGAGTTGCACTGTGTGAGGCGTAGATAGTGTGGAGGTGGAAATTGAAGCGATCCAACAAGGAATGGAATATGCTACCGACTGCAAAAAAAACACAACCTATCATCTGAGTGGAATATGCTCTAAGATGCACATGCTATGAACTATTCTTTAGAGTGTGTTTTCTAAACACCTATGCACCAATACCCTTCTTGTGTTGTGAATCATACTAGTCCACTATTGTCACTTCATAGAAAACCTCTTTTTTGTTCTCAAACAACTCAACATATTGAGTTTTCCAATCAATACATCCAATCGTTTTTCAGTGAAACAATTTCAGCTGACAGCAATAAAAGCCACATATGGTGGTTTTAAAAGAAACCAAACTCAAAAGAGCCTTTTATTGCAGTAGGTTTCGATCTGTAGAGAAAACACATGCATAAATTACTTAGACGGTTTCTTCTATTCAACCACCTCGGACAATAGCAGGAAGGAAACATAACTACAAGAAAAAAAACATATGCATAAATTACTTAGGTTGTTTCTTCTATACAACCGCAAGGATAGTACCAGGCAAAAACACGTCTATAAGGAAACAACCTCCTCATATTAAAATCCTAGCCTCATCTTCAACCTTACCTCTCTCCGTTTGCTGCCACTGAACCATGCTAGTGTTACACCACCACCACTAAGCCTAGTTCACTACTAGGGAAAAGCCTAGCAGCAGCGCGGGTTTTGGGCCTATCAGTAGCGCGGGCAGGAGCGCTACTGATAAGGCGCTACAGCTAATGCTTAGCAATAGCGCGTCTGGACCCTCGCTACTGCTAAATTGACTTAGTAGTAGCGCTTCTTCAGAAAATCGCTACTGGTAATTAGTAGTAGCGCTTCTCCTCTCCCGCGCTACTATTATTATTTATTATTTTATTTCTTTTCTATTTCATGTTGTATTCATACACCTTTACACAAGTTTTCATACAACAGGAATTTAGAGATTGTTTTTAAATCATAATGAATTATTACATCATGGGGTGAAAGAACCGTGGACTAGTTTCAAGTGGATGTCCATCCACTTGAAACTAATCCCCGGTTCTTTCACCCAATGATATAATATCATCATCATCATCATCATATCATTAACAACTTATCATCATAATACATCATTGTCATATAACACCTCCTCAAGATCATCGTTTTCATCATTAACATCACATAACACCTCCTCAAGATCATCATTATCAACTCTAACACATTACCACATAATAAATATATTGTACCTCATAGGACCTATTATATTCGATTAAGACCTACTACATTTTCTAAGGTAAAATAGCAAAAAAACAAGATAGCCCCTGACTTTCCATTATGGAGAATGGAGATTAGCCTGTCTCCAATTCTTGCCTTTCGCTGAATGTTACTTCCAAGAACCTCCTTGTGAATGTCCATACATTTCTTCCATTCTTTGATGAACATGTGTTCACGGGTTTTAGAAATCCGATATGCACAGGTGAGCTCCGTAGATTTACTTGGCAGTATGTTCAGAACTGAGAGGCGACCATGCAGAGACATCAGATGAGGCACACAATCCATCGGGAGTTTCTATTGAAAAACATAATAATAACTTCGTAGTTAGCAATTATGTACTAGTTTTAGAAGTATGCAAAAGATGCACGGATGTCGTAATAGTAAAAAATCTTACCAGGGTATCTCCAGAGAAGTTACCTTGGTTCAACGCATGCACTAGTGGCACGTATTCACCATAATTTGGAGGAGTTCGATAATAGTCATTGTAATTCTCAAGAAGAGTACAAAATGCGATCAGATGATTTTTCTCATTATACGTTAATTCGGTGCCATCGGTGTAGTGGGTTTTATCTACCATCTTCCGCACAGTCTTTGAAGAATCAAAATAAGCTGTCAATGGAAATAAGCTATCAACTATTTTGAAATAAACAATATAAATTAGTTAATAACTATGTTTGAGAAACTCACATAGCGGTACAATCGGAAGCGTATCAATAAGGACCCAAATGTCCATATTGTCTTCTCGATGTCAGGATCACCAAGATCCATGGTGACAATCATACCCTCATAAAAACCATACATTTTGCAAAGTGCTTCCCAATTTTGGCAACCAAAATGGGTTACGCTCTGAGCATTGCACAGATTTACTTCAAAATCCATATCATGATGGGTCCTTAGGTGTATTTTCTTTGTTTCGAAATTTTCATGGTCTTCAAAACCCATCCTCTCCAAGACATAGCGTCTTGTATGGAATGGGATAAGCTAGTCGAATTGTAAAATATGAAAATTAGACGTTGAAATAGTTGAAGTCATGCTTAATTACGAAAAAAACACTTGTCGTTGTTGCGTACCGTTTCACAATCGAAGGTCTCCTCGAGCTTAATGCTGAAGCGCCGATCTTCGTCCAGCCGAACGAACCTGTCGCACATACCTCGATCGTCGTGGCACCAGCTACATTCCCCAGGGAGATTGTCGTCGTCCGAGTATGACATTTCCTACAATCATAATTCAAAGATTAAACTTGTACATATTCTAGCACAAGTCATGCCAGAATTCACGAAAAAAATCCGGCATGACCTTTGCTAAAAAAGACATATCGAGCGCCTGAAATTTGCCGGAACGGAAATTAATCAACACTCCGGCAAAACATAGGCCACTCAGAGATGTAAACTGAACATGAACGGCCACTTGGGCAACCACATATCCTATTTGAGCAACAACACAAGATATACAAGGATATTTGGCTGGTTTCACCTCGATGTCGGAGGGGGCCGGTGACTGGGACGACGGCGGGGATGTCGGAGGGGGTCGGTGACGGGGACGACGGTGGTCACCTGAAACCATATAAGTTATCACTAATACATCCTGAATAATTGCTTAAACTAAAAAATAACAACAAATATGACATGTTCAACTAGTTTTATTAATTCAACTAGTTCTTACTAAATATAAACTTACTATAAATAGAAAAAAAACTAGTTCTTTCTAAAAATAAAGTAGTTCAACTAGTTATATTAATTAGCTTACTAAAAATACATTAGTTCTATTAATTCAACTAGCTTATTAATTTACTTACTAAACTAGTTCAACTACAACTAAAGTAGTTCAACTACCACTACTACTACTAAAAATCTAGTACTAACTAAGCAACATCTAGTACTAGCTATGAACCCTAAATTAACATCTACTACTACTAAATATAGTACTAACTACTGGCAGGGGGTGGGGGGCGACGGAGAGGTAGCTAGGGGAGGCGAGGTCGAGGGCGGTGGGAGGAGGGCTGCTGGCGGAGGAGGGAGCAGGGGCGGCCGCAGGCGGAGGGAGGAGGGCGGCAGCGGAGGAGGGAGGGGCGGCCGCAGGCGAAGGGAGGATGTGCGAGGAGGAGGGAGGAGGGACGGAAGGAGGGGAGTACCTCAGCGGCGGACGGACGAAGGCGGCGGCGGCATGGCTTGTGCTAGAATAAGTACAAGTTTAATCTTTGAATTATGATTGTAGGAAATGTCGTAGTCGGATGACGACAGTCTCCCGGGGGAGTGTAGCTGGTGCCACGACGATCAAGGTATGTGCGACAGGTTCGTTCGGCTGGACGATCGGCGCTTCAGCATTAAGCTCGAGGAGACCTTCGATTGTGAAACGGTACGCAACAACGACAAGTGTTTTTTCGTAATTAAGCATGACTTCAACTATTTCAACGTCTAATTTTCATATTTTACAATTCGACTATCTTATCCCATGCCATGCAAGACGCTATGTCTTGGAGAGGATGGGTTTTGAAGACCATGAAAATTTTGAAACAAAGAAAATACACCTAAGGACCCATCATGATATGGATTTTGAAGTAAATATGTGCAGTGCTCAGAGCGTAACCCATTTTGGTTGCCAAAATTGGGAAGCACTTTGCAGAATGTATGGTTTTTATGAGGGTATGATTGTCACCATAGATCTTGATGATCCTGACATCGAGCAAGACAATATGGACATTTGGGTCCTTGTTGATACGCTTCCGATTGTACCGCTATGTGAGTTTCTCAAACATAGTTATTAACTAATTTATATTGTTTATTTAAAAATAGTTGATAGCTTATTTCCATTGACAGCTTATTTTGATTCTTCAAAGACTGTGCGGAAGATGGTAGATAAAACCCACTACACCGATGGCACCGAATTAACGTATAAGCAGAAAAATCATCTGATCGCATTTTGTACTCTTCTTGAGAATTACAATGCCTATTATCGAACTCCTCCAAATTATGGTGAATACGTGCCACTAGTGCATGTGTTGAACCAAGGTAACTTCTCTGGAGATACCCTGGTACGATTTTTTACTATTACGACATCCGTGCATCTTTTGCATACTTCTAAAACTAGTACATCATTGCTAACTACGAAGTTATTATTATGTTTTTCAACAGAAACTCCCGATGGATTGTGTGCGTCATCTGATGTCTCTGCATGGTCGCCTCTCAGTTCTGAACATACTGCAAGGTAAATCTACGGAGCTCACCTGTGCATATCGGATTTCTAAAACCTGTGAACACATGTTCATCAAAGAATGGAAGAAATGTATGGACATCCGCAAGGAGGTTCTTGGAAGTAACATTCAGCGAAAGGCAAGAATTGGAGACAGGCTAATCTCCATTCTCCATAATGGAGAGTCAGGGGCTATCTTGTTTTTTGCTATTTTACCTTAGAAAATGTAGTAGGTCTTAATCGAATGTAATAGGTCCTATGAGGTACAATATGTTTATTATGTGGTAATGTGTTAGAGTTGATAATGATAATCTTGAGGAGGTGTTATGTGATGTCAATGATGAAAACGATGATCTTGAGGAGGTGTTATATGACAATGATGTATTATGATGATAAGTTGTTAATGATATGAAGATGATGATGATATTATTATATCATTGGGTGAAAGAACCGCGGATGTAATAACTCATGATGTAATAACTCATAATGATGTAAAAACAATCTCTAAATTCCTGTTGTATGAAAACTTGTGTAAAGGTGTATGAATACGAATGAAATAAAAAAGAAATAAAATACTAAATAATAGTAGTAGCGCGGGAAAGGAGAATCGCTACTACTAATTACCAGTAGCGCTATTCTGAAGAAGCGCTACTACTAAGTCAATTTAGCAGTAGCGTGGGTCTAGGCGCGCTATTGCTAAGCATTAGCTGTAGCACCTTATCAGTAGGACTCCTGCCCGCGCTACTGATAGGCCTAAAACCCGCGCTGCTGCTAGGCTTTTCCCTAGTAGTGATCTCTTCGCCGCACTAGTGCACCTATACAATTTACCATTGTATTGGGTGTGTTGGGGACACAAGGGACTCTTTATTATTTGGTTGCAGGGTTGTTTGAGAGAGGCCATCTTCATCCTACGCCTCTCACGGATTGATAAACCTTAGGTCATCCACTTGAGGGAAATTTGCTACTGTCCTACAAACATGTGCACTTGCAAGCCCAACAACGTATACAAGAAGAAGGTTGTGTAGTAGACATCAGCGCACGAGACCGACATATTGTTGTTGTCGCATCGTCCTCCCATAGACTATGCCCTAGGCGCTTGGAGAGGGTGGCCGCCGAATCCCCGACACATTAGCGTTGCCGCCCTCCCATGGCGAGGTACAACGCGCGGTACCCACTGTTGTGTTGATGATTTAAGTTTTTGCTACGTTTGGTAGTGCTAATTTTTCTATGGTTAGTTAGATTCAACTGTCTGCAATGGTTTTGTTTTAGATAAGATTAGTTAGGTTTAGGTTGATTAGGTGCTTAATTTATTTAGCTATATAGGTTAAGTATAGGCTAACTATTTGTCAATTCGAGCGTGATCATGGCTATGTCAATTTAAATGTCGTCACACCTATGTCCACTATCTATGCCCCTCATCTTTTATTCCCTCTCACCTTATGTATACCTAAAAATCTTCTTTCTCTACTCTATCAAAATTTGAAAATACAAATATCACTATCTTTTACTAACCTCTCTTGTCGTGCTAATGATGCAATAGCAAGTTGATGTTTTACCAGCCAGATAAGTTGGGACTTCATTCTCAACTTGGTTAGGAACTTTATATTTTCGAGTAATAAAAAATATATTCAATCATGCTATGAATAAAGTTCCCACATATTCTTGGGATAAACTTGGGCTTGCTCTTGCACTACATATGGTTAGTTTCCATAGACCGTCCAGGAGAAGCACCACGAATCCTTAATACTTGTGGGTTGCCTGGTGTTAACACTGAATCTTTTTTAAATAGTAAAAGGTAGATCAATCTATACCTTATCCATTTCAAAACAGGCCAAAGGCCTGGGTGACCAAAGTCAATTACATGAGAGATTATGTGAGGGCCGCAAAAGCAGTTCAGCAGGCCATGTGTAATAACTGTTCATGGTTCTAGAGTTGATCAGTAAAAGCTAGTGCTTTCGAAAGTGAGTCTCATATCAAGAAATATCGTATGTTTTGATAAGGAGAGAGTACAAAAGAGAAAGAGTGCGCAGAGGTGGAAGTTGTAGCTTCCGGATATACGGATACAAAACCCTCGTTCACGGAAAGTGGAAAAATGGTCTCTCCTTCAAGCGAACAGAAGAGGCGGCTAGGGTTTCTGCCTGCCGCTGGCGCCGTCGCTGATCTGCCTCGTCTCCTGTGGCCTTAAGGCCAGGGAGGCACGGTGGATCCCGGCCTTTGTCAGCGGGAGGGCTCCTTTTTATATGTTTCTTGAGTTTTGCTATGGTTTGTGTCCTGCTCAGCAAGACGAGACGGCGGTGGCTCCCTAAAGATGAAATATGGTTCTCCCCACCTAGTCCCCGTCCCGGTGGCGTGTCTAGCATCATCAGAGGGCGTGTGGAGATTGTGTCTCCGGCGGATCTCGCGGGATTCGAACGGTGGTTTTCTTAGGTGGATCCGCTCGGATTAGGTCTTCTTTCGTCTATGTCAGTCTTCTTTAGGTTGGGTCCTTCTCATCTACAATTCTTTTCATCGGCGGCGGTTGTTGTTCTGGTGCGCTCGCTCTATCGGTCCTTCGCACGACGACTTCTCGACTATTTACTACAACAAGTTTTTCTCGGCTCCGGCGAGGGAGGGATGATGACGGCGGCGCGCATTCGGCTCGCTTCAGTGTTTGCAGTCGTCGCTAGGTGGTCTACAGATTTAGATGTAACTTTTATTATTTTTGGTATTCGTTGTACTGCCATGATTGATAATGAATAGATCAGAAGTTCTTTTTGGGAAAAAGAAAAGAAAGAAGTTTTAGCTCCCGTCCCAGGCGGTAAAGCTTCAGTGGCAACAGAACTCGGCAAAACTTACGTCCACTTCTCGTTCTATAAGTGATATCGAGGAGAGAAGAGCGGCGTGATGCAGCTCCAGCAGGCTATGCCCCGGCCCGGCATGCCACTGGGTAGCACTGGCAGTTCCCTTGATCTAATCTACTTGCAACTGCAGCTTTGTCACAAGTGTACGCACCCTAGTACAAAAATCGATAATAAAATAAAATAAATGAGCAATATACTAGTGTACCATAGTACTCCCTCCGTCCTTCAAAGAGTGTACTTCCAACTTTGTTGGTGGGTCAAACTACCTCAAAGTTTGACCGAGTTTGTGCAAAAATATATCTATGTTTGTGAAACCAAATAGGTATATGATGAAAGTGTACTTTATCATGACTCTAATGCTACTAATTTGATGGCATAAATGTTGATATATTATTATATAAATACGGTCAAACATAAAAAAATTTGACTTTCCAACAAAGTTGGAAGTACACTCTTTAAAGGACGGAGGGAGTATATATTTGGTCCTGCCAGCTTAGCACTGAGTTCGGGTTGATCCATCTCCATCTGCATCTATAAAGCAGGAAGCTTCCTTATCCCTTTCTTAAGAAGCAGATCCAACGAACTTCTGATCAACTTGGCATGTCACTGGTTAGCGTGTAGTGCCTTCCACTGGCCACTGCTCCTTCGTGCCTTCTCCGCTGTTAATTTCCTGCTTCGCTGCCCCCTGGTCTCAGCGACAAGATCGACTGGTCTCGGAATTCGAAGCCGCGGCACTACTCCTGCCCGGCCGGTATGTAATTATGCGTACACATCGCCTGTCAACTCTATTTGATCGCGAGCATTAGTTACATAAGTACATTTTCTAGGAGTATGTCTTTTTGCTGTGCGTGTAAAAATTCACATGTATGATCTGCGATGTACAATTGTGCAATTTTAGAGGATATAGCTAGAGACTTGGGAAACTATAGGCAACTGAAAATTAACAAATCCATGGACAAAATCAATGTGTTTATTGTACATGATTTTGTGGATTCTTTTGGTTTAGTTCTAACTGTATACTTCATATCCGAAGGAGTCGGATTATCGTATCCAAAGTTCTGAACCAAAACCGTGAAAAATCATCCAGGAGAGGAGCAATCAGTATGGCTGCAGGGCCGTTGGAGCTGTGGAGCCACCAGTCGATGCAGATCCTGGTCCTCCTCAGCTTCGGTCTCCAGCTCGTCCTCTTGGTCTTCGCCGGGGTCCGCCGGCGTGAGGCCCTCGTGCCAAGGCTCCTCCTGTGGCTAGCTTACCTCATGGCCGACTCCACTGCCGTGTACGCCGTCGGCCACATGTCGTTCAGCAGCGCCGTGCGGCCCGTGCGTGAGCACCAGCTTGTTGCGTTCTGGGCGCCGTTCCTGCTGCTGCATCTCGGCGGCCCGGACAACATCACGGCCTACGCGTTCCAGGACAACCAGCTCTGGCTCCGTCACCTCCAGATCCTCGTCGTGCAGGTCCTCGGAGCGGCCTACGTCCTCTACAAGCACATCGCCTTCGCCGGCGGTGGCGAGAACGGGGACTTGCTTCGCATCGCCTCCTTTCTGATGTTTGCGGTAGGCGTCGTCAAGTACGGCGAGAGGACGTGGGCGCTCAAGTGCAGCACCCTGGAGAGCATGGGCGCCGCCATCAAGACGCAGCTGCCAGCCATCCACAATCATTTCCACCCTCAGGACGCAGTGACGAAAGAGGAATTCAACTTGCGACGAGGTCACAACCTGTTCCACTTCTGCAAGTTCACCATCGTCGATTCCTCGGTGCTCGAGGAGGACTCCATTTACAGACTAGAGGTGTACGTCGGCAAGCTGTTAGAAGGCGTCGAGCTGTGGACGATGATGGAGATCGAGCTGTCCCTCATGTACGACGTGCTTTACACCAAGACGACCGTGGTCCACACCTTCTTCGGCTACCTGGTCCGCTTCGTCTCGCCCCTTACCGTCATCACCTCTCTGCTGCTGTTCCAGTTCACCACCAAGGACGGCCACACCACAACCGACGTCGCCATCACATACGTCTTGCTGGGTGGCGCCGTGTTCATGGAGACGACGTCCCTCCTGAACGCGTTGGCATCATCTTGGACGTTCGCGTTCCTGAGCACCACCAGATGGCGATGGCTTCGCTACACAGCCCTGTGCAACCAGAGATGGGACAGGCTACGGAGCGCGGTTGTGTGGCTTCACCATCTTGTCAAGGGAGGTGCTGCCGGTGGTAGTAGGTACAAGTCAAGAAGGTGGTCATACAACATCGGGCAGTACAACTTGTTGCACTTCTGCACGCGCCCCACCGACACGCTGCTCACCAGCCCTCTGCTCAGTAGGCTGGCCAGGGTGCTGGGACTCAACGAGTGGTAGAACAGGAAGCACTACTCGGCGACCGTCGAGATGACCGATCCGATCAGGCGCCGTATCTCTGTGTACATTTCCCGGCTGTACACCAAGGAGAAGTTCTACACTCGCATGCGGGGGAAGAAGTGGGGTGAGTACCCACTAGACCGTCGCGGGCTTTATTTTGGCGTCCTGAAGGACTCCCTCGGTGTCGAGTTCCAAGAGGGCATCATCATCTGGCACATCGCCACCGAGGTCTTCCTCACCAAGAGTGAGAAAGTCAAGGCCGTGGACACCGCGCCTGACGTGCATGCCATTAGGGTGATGTCTGACTACATGATGTTCCTCCTGGTGGAACGTCCCTACATGCTGCCGGGCCAGCCCCAGAAAAGGTTGTACCAACGGACCTGCGAGAGGCTGTTCACCATGCAATCCGCTGATCGTAGGTCCCCGAGCCGTGCACGTGTCGTCAAGGATCTGTTCCGGATGCGCGATGCCCCACACTCCAGCATTTCTAGGGTCGCGGAGAGGGAGGAGCTCGCCAACAACTTGTACGATGAATACGAGAACAAGGAATTCAACCACCTTGCTCCTCGTCTCACTCACATGGCTCGACTCGCCAAGGAGCTGCTGGAGAAGGAGAAGGATGGCACGGTAGACTCTCTGGGGCTTGTCCTTGACGTGTGGATGGACATTCTCGTCTACGCCAGTAACAAGTGCAGCAGGGAGTTCCATGCCCAGAAGCTCAACAGCGGTGGCGAGCTGACCACCATCGTGTGGCTTATGTCAGAATATATCTATCATGCATCGGTTGCCCAAAGAGATGATGTAGTATAATTCATTAATGTCATACATGTAAACATGTTAACATCATGGAACTGAATGTGTTGTCTTTAGCGGAGCGGCATGGGCAATACCCTAGCCACCGCGACTCATGTCCTGGTCCTCCTCCCTCGCTCCATTAGCCACCACCAGAGGACGTCGGCAACCGAAGCTCGCTTGGTTAGCAATGGTGCCGGAGACTGGTTCTCTCTGATGGTGTGATGGCTACCCTGATAGTCGCGGCTCATGACTGGAGGCCACCCCAACCCTAACTCAACCCCCCTCCCGCCCGTGCTTCTCCTGGCCGCCGCTGCCGGCGAATGCGCCGGCGACAGCGGGCCCCATGCCTAAGGTAGCGAGCTTAGAGCATCTCCAGTCGCGCCCCCAATAGGCCCCCGTAGGCGAATTTTTAGCGCCGGTGGCCGAAAATCGGCCCAGTCGCGCCCCCAGGACCTCATTTACGCCGATTTGGGCCAAGTCCAGAGCTGGCGATCCCGCCCCGAACCCAACTGCCCGGGTGTCGCCTGGGGGCACCGGCAGAAGCGAAAAGGGGCGTGGGGCTGCTCTGTCAGCGGGAGGAGGCCCTTTTCCCACCGTTTCCTCCCGCTTCCCCCCTCGGCTTCCCTCTCATTCTCCATTCCTCCCGCCAAACTCCGCCACCTCCCTTCCAAGCCGGCCGCCATGCCGCCGAAGAAGTACGTGATCCCCCGTGCCGCGACGAATCCCATCGCCGCCGCCGTCGCCCAGCCGAAGCAGAGGAAGCAGAGGGCGCCGTCGTCCAAGCCCCCGGGCATGACCAACGCCGACTGGAAGGCGAAAGTGCAGCGCCGAGAGGCCGTCACTGCCGATAGGTGCAATAGGGCCAAGAAGGCCAGGGAGAGGGCGGTGCTCGCGGCCGCGGCGGCGGTGGAGCAGGCGGAGCGCTCGGCTGCCGAACAAGCCGAGGCGGCTCGCGAGGGGATGATGAATCCACCCGGCAGCCACGGCCCGCCTACGCCCTGGAGCCAGCAAAGCGTCGGATCTCTGGTCGGCTTCTCGTCGTCGCCGCACCCATGGAGCACGCCGCCGCCGGGCTATGCCGACGGCGACGTCCACGACGGTTTCAACCCCAACATCACCTTCCCCCATCGCCGCACCCACGAGAAGCTCAGGGCGTGGTTCTTGGCGGAGCGCGGCCTCATCCTGAACCATAGTATATATTTTTGATCCTGCCAGCTTAGCAATAAGTTCGGGTTGATCCATCTCCATCTACATCTATAAAGCAGGAAGCTTCCTTATCCCTTTCTTAAGAAGCAGATCCAACGAACTTCTGATCAACTTGGCATGTCACTGGTTAGTGTGTAGTGCCACCCACTGGCCACTGCTCCTCTGTGCCGTTTTCCACCGTTAAATTTCTGCTTCGCCGCCCCCTCGTCTCAGCGACAAGATCCACTGGTCTCAGAATTCGAAGCCGCGGCACTGCTCCTGCCCGGCCGGTATGTAATTATGCATACACATCGGTTGTCGACTCTATTTGATCGTGAGCATTAGTTACATAAGTACATTTTCTAGGAGTATGTCTTTTTTGCTGTGCGTGTAAAAATTCACATGTATGATCTGCGAAGTATAATTGTGCAATTGTAGAGGATATATAGTATGATAGTTAGAGACTTGGGAAACAATAGGGGAATTCCAACAATGGGCAACTGAAAATTAACAAACATGGGCAAAATCAATGTGTTTATTGTTCATGATTTTGTGGATTCTTTTGGTTTATTTCTAACTGTATATATCCGAAGTTCTGAACAAAAACCGTGAAAAATCATCCAGAAGAGGAGCAATCGCTATGGCTACAGGGCCGCTGGAACTGTGGAGCCACCAGTCGATGCAGATCCTGGTCCTCCTCAGCCTCGGGCTCCAGCTCGTCCTGTTCGTCTTCGCTGGGGTCCGCCGGCGTGAAGCCCTCTTGCCAAGGTTCTTTCTGTGGCTAGCTTACCTCATGGCCGACTCCACCGTCGTGTACGCCGTTGGCCACATGTCATTCAGCAGCGCCGTGCGGCCCGTGCGTGAGCACCAGGCACCAGCTCGTTGCGTTCTGGGCGCCGTTCCTGCTTCTGCACCTCGGCGGCCCGGATAACATCACCGCGTACGCATTCCAGGACAACCAGCTCTGGCTCCGCCACCTCCAGATCCTCGTCGTGCAGGTCCTTGAAGCAGCCTACGTCCTCTACAAGCACATCGCCTTGGCCGGCGGCGGCGAGAACGGGGACTTGCTTCGGATCGCCTCCTTCCTGATGTTTGCGGTAGGCGTCGTCAAGTACGGCGAGAGGACGTGGGCGCTCAAGTGCAGCACCCTGGAGAGCATCCGCGCCTCCATCAAGACGCAGCCGCCGGCCATACACAATCATTTCCACCCTCAGGACCATGCCACGGATGAGGAGTTCCACTTGCGACGAGCACACACGCTGTTCCACGTCTGCAAGTTCACCATCGTCGATTCATCGGTGGTCGAGCTTGAGGATGACTCCATTTACGGACTGCAGGTGTACACCAGGAAGTTTTTACAAGGCGTCGAGCTGTGGACGCTGATGGAGATCGAGCTCTCCCTCATGTACGACCTGCTCTACACCAAGGCGGCCGTGGTCCACACCTTCTTCGGCTACCTCGTCCGCGTCGTCTCGCCTCTTACCGTCACCACCTCGCTGCTCCTGTTCCAGTTCACCTCCAAGGACGGCCACACCAGAGTCGTGATCACAATCACATACGTCCTGCTGGGTGGCGCCGTGTTCATGGAGACGACGTCGCTCCTGAACGCGTTGGCATCGTCTTGGATGTTCGCGTTCCTGAGCGCCACCAGATGGCGATGGCTTCGCTACACAGCCCTGTGCAACCAGAGATGGGACAGGCTCCGGCACGCAGTTGTGTGGCTTCACCATCTCGTCCAGGGTGATAGCTGGTACAAGTCAAGAAGGTGGTCCTACACCATCGGGCAGTACAACTTGCTGCACTTCTGCACGCGCCCCGCCGACACGCTGCTCACTGGCCCTCTTCTCGGTAGGCTGGCCAGGGTGCTGGGACTCAACGAGTGGTGGAACAGGAAGCACTACTCGGCAACCGTGGAGATGACCGATCCGATCAGGCGTCGTATCTCTGTGTACATGAGCCGGCTGTACACCAAGGGGAAGTTCAACACTGGCATGCTGAGGAAGAAGTGGGGCGAGTATCCTCTAGACCGCCGTGGACTACTTTACCACAAAGGCGTCCTCGAGGACTGCCTCGGCGTCGAGTTCCAGGAGGGCATCATCATCTGGCACATCGCCACCGAGGTGTTCCTCACCAAGAGCGAAAGAGCCAAGGCTGGGGACGCCGCGCCTGACGTGCATGCCATCAGGGTCATGTCCGACTACATGATGTTCCTCCTGGTGGAACGTCCCTACATGCTGCCGGGCCAGTCCCAAAAAAGGTTGTACGAACGGACCTGCGAGAGGCTGGTCACCATGGGATCGGCTCATCCTAGGTACCCTAGCCGTAAATGCGTCTTCAAGGACCTGTTCCGTCTACGTGATGCCCCGCATTCCAGTATTTCTAGGGTCGCCGAGAGGGAGGAGCTCGTCAACAAATTGTACCATGAGTACAAGAACAGGGAGATCAATCCCCTTGCTCCTCGTCTCGCTCACATGGCTCGGCTCGCCAAGGAGCTGCTAGAGAAGGAGAAGGATGGCACGGTCGACTCCTTGGAGCTTGTCCTTGACGTGTGGATGGACATTCTCGTCTACGCCAGCAACAAGTGGACCAGGGAGTCCCATGCCCAGAAGCTCAACAGTGGTGGTGAGGTGACGACCGTCTTGTGGCTTATGGCAGAATACATCTACCAAGCATCGATTTCCCAAAGAGACGATGTAGTATAATTCATTAAGCCATGCATGTAAGCATGTTACCATCATGTGAAAAGAACATGGATGTAACTCGGTCGCGTCGTCCTCAGGGGAGCGGCATGGGTAGCCACCGCCCATGTCCCCGCCCTCCTCTCTCGCTCCCATCACCACTACACGTGCACGGATGTAGTCGGGCACGTGTAGTGACAAGTGTTCGGATCATGGACATATACATCAACTTCGTTTGGGTCAGTAGCTGCTCGACATGGATTATTGTTGCTCTTTTCTTTTCCTTCTTTTTTCTCCGCCTAGACATAGCTTCGGCCTTGTATTACTTTGATGTTAGGTGTTGTCTTTCTTTGTGTGCGCGCATTGATGTTAGCTATGTGCATCTGTGTTATCCGGAGGACGGGCATCACTCATTGTGTTTAATTTGTATCCTCTTTATGCCACATTATGAGTCAAAACAAATGCCGACATAGCGACGTGGTCACAGCCAGGCGCCGGTGGCTGCCTCGCCCGGCCCAAGCATGGTCGCCTTCTGCTTGCTCGTGTTGTCCTCGTCGTCGGGCGGTTTCTCCTAGCTTGGTCTCGTACATGACAGTATCATGCTATGGTGAAGCTTGGTTCTTCCAGCGGTCCCTCTTGCATTGCCTTTAGCTATCTCTGCTCATGAACTGTGGCGGACATGTACTGGAATCCTCTCAGGTGATTCCACCTTCAGGCCTCAGTCTGGTTTTCAGTTCTCCTGTTTGTGAATCTGGGGAGGATCTGTAGCCGGCGTTCACAAGCCCGACTCTTCTAGGAGGTCTTGCACCCATGTCTTTGGGGATGAACTATTGCTCTGCCATCCTTTTGCTTGCATGCGTGCAGCACTCCCTGTTGTGTTTGGTGGAAATTAATCAGCACCACTATGTAGATCCTAGCTGTTACTTTGTCAGTCTTTAATCTCTTCTAATTCTTGGCAACCTTAGTCTGATATCTTGTATCATGCTAGTTTCATTTTTCAATGAGAAATGGAGCCGGAGAGGTTGCCTCAATGTTCATCTTTAAAAAAATCACTGCTCACCGCCAACCCTTAGAGTATCAGTAATCATGATAAAGCTAGTAGGATACAACTTGCTAAATAAAGTGTATACGTTTAGTTCATTCTATACATGTTTTCCTGTCTTTCATTCTTCTCTCTCATCTAACTGAATAGCTCACTACAGATTTTTATTTGTTTCCTTCTCATGTTTTCCTTTTTCTTTTTTCTCTTCCTCCGGCCTCAGCCTTCATATCCGAGTCAGACGTCTGCCCCTCTCCATTGTTTCGTTAGCACATGCCTGAGACTATATTTATCTACCCATCGGCCAATCACCTGATTCCGAATTTTGTATTGTGCATCGCTACCAAACTATGCAAGATACAAGGACGCATGGTAACAGCCGTAAGAGCAACTCCAAGGCGGCGACCCATTTCGTCCGCTTGTTTTTGTTTAAATCACGGCGGACAAAAACGCCGGCCCAACGCGCCGATCTAAATCTAAAGCGCGTCCTCCAGTCGTCCGCGCCGATGCATTTCAGACCAAGCACACGATACATCAAGCATGCCGGGGCTGCGGCACAACCTAGCCCAAAGAAAAAGAGAGAAATAAAAGAAGAATAAATATGCCAACACCGGCTGATCAGAGAAAACGAAGAAGACTGAAGCCGCTGCACCCACTGAAGAAGTCTCACCGCGGTCCTAGCACTCCAAAGCACCGCGTACCGACCCCGGACTCGTCCGGGCAGCAGAGGTGTTTCCACATTCACAAGTCTTCCAGGGTTAGATTTTTCAATTTTCACATCACTTCAGTAAGTTGTATGTTATATTTATCTCATGTTTATATAAATCTAGCCAGGATCTCGTGCAAGGTGGTGGCGTTGTCTGGCGCCGTGGTGGCAGGTTAGACAAGGTTGATGCATCAGTTCCTGCTCTAGAGATGGACCGGTGAAAGATGGCGGCGGCAGACTCTGAGAGTGCGCGGTCCGGTGTGTGACCCAGTCTTGGTATGGGGCTGGGCTGGGGCATCTGGCTTTAGAAATTAGGCTTTGATGAGATGTCTGGTATTTGGCTCGGACATTTGGCACCCCTTCATCAAGGGGATAGGAGTAGCAAATAATGTTGTCTACACGGTGGTTTCAGGCGTACTGATATATTACTTGTATGGTCTTTGTTAATAATTAATAAAATGATTGCATGCATCTTTCAGATGCAAATAGGGCTGGGCATTCGGTTCCCTCGAACCGAATGGTTCGGTGCTTCGGTCCTTTTATAATTTCGGTTCTTAAAAAATGCTAACCGCTCGGGTAATAGGAAATCAACTGACCGACAATTCGGTGCCCCGAAAGTTCGGTTCGGCTATCGGTTTTAACCCAAGGAAACCGAACATGTTTAATAGCAGGGCTTCCAGATGATGGAAGAAAGAAAACTGACAGAAAAAATGAGCGGTGGAAGAAAGGAAGAACGCAAAAACAAATCTTCCTAGCAGTAGCATGCCTGTGTACTACTGCAGTACTCAACTTCTCGTCAAGGGATGAACAAAGTAAACAAACAATTCCCAGTCGGTGATAAAAGAGATAAAGGGAAGAAGATGCAATCCAGTGGAACAAGAAGATACGAGGGGAGGGAAGAAATAAGCTGCCTCGCGCTGGCTGCGAGGCGGTCAAGCTGCTGTGGCGCTGGCGCGCTGCCGTCGTCTACTGGGGACGAGGGCAGGAAGAAGCGTGGCGGCTAGGTTAGGATTGGGGAATCGGGAGTCCCTTGGTGTGTCATCCTTGTGTGGAAGTACGATCCTTTTCTATGGATCCAATAAGATGCGTGTGAAGGATGTCGGCCTGCTGGGCCACTTTTCGTTGTTGGGCTTCTGGGCTCATTCACTTTTTAGCCTGCAGTTCGGTGTTTTCGGTCACTTCGGTGCATCGTGCATGGAAACCGATATCACCGAACGGAATTCGGTTTTCTCCAGTTCAGTACCGAACAGAGCACCGAATTTTCGGTTTTCCGTTTAATCGGCTTCGGTCCCGGTTTTTTCGGTGCGGTTTTCGGTCCTCGGTCTTTTTTGCCCACCCCTAGATGCAGAGGCCGGGGGTACATCCTTCTTTTCAAAAAAAATCTAGCCATGATCTATAAAACAACTTTTGCAAATAATCTGTACAACATTAATGGTTACATTTACATGGCGCGCATCTGTATGCCCAATATTTACAATTATGGGATGAGTTCAAAAAACAAAAATGATCCCCCCCACCCCCTCCCAAAAAAGTAAAGACATATGACCCTAGATATATTTTGAACTCACATTAGTCTTCGTACGACTATTATAACGGTGTTTGGGTTTAGCCACACCCTTCTCTAAATTTAAGTAGTTCCTCGCCTGGCCATTGGCCACACAACATCGATCATAACTGTCTAGCCAGGTGTCCGACGGGTGGTGCGTCGCAAGGAAGAGCGAGCTCTGAACAATAGCGAGCCCAGCCCGATGAACGCCACGGGGGCCGGCGCTGCCACGTGACGGACCAGAAAGGTCGTACTCAATCCCGCTCAGATTGATGTAGTTGTCGTAGTAAGGGAAGTTGTCGAGTGGGTTGTTCAAGACAGTAAGGATGTCGGAGTAGTGTGGTTCAAGCTAACCCTTGGCAGCTGAACATAGGCGGATGAGCTCCTCCCACATCGTCCGCGAACCTTGGGCCGACCTTGGCCACTTCCACCGGGCTCAACATACGGGATGCACGTCGTGGCCACCTCACTGAAGAGTGCATCGACTTCAAGGGCGGGCTTAGCAAGAGTGCATCGTTTTGGGCCTCCATATCACATGATTGAGAAGTATTAATGGCTGGTGTTGCAGTGCGAATGTAGACTAGTGCTATGATCATGACACTGGTGAAGGACAAAGAAACTCCACAACGCCTTTGCAAGCTGATGCTTGAAAATCTCACTCCTCGCAAGCACCTCCGTAGAAGCTAAATCTTTGCCATTTCTCCAGGCTGCAAATTACCGGAGGAAGCGCACGTTCTGCGGCTTGATGGAGAAATATCAATATAATGTCTGCCTTTCTTTCTTGACCATGTTATTCATTCGCCAAGTGACCATGTTATTTCTTATACGGTGCTTGCAAGTTGACCACGTTAGCAACCCGATAACTCCTCTAACCTCTCTCAAGTGGTTGCTAGAACAATGACCGGGGATCTGGAGCTGGAGATATAGACAGGCAGCCAAACGTCTCACGCTTCACACAAAGAGCCAGGATTCCAGAGGTTGAAAGATTTTTAGAGGAAAAGAGGTTGAAAGATCTGCCGATCCGATCGACACCAAGTAAGGCATGTGCCGTACCCAACTCACAGGAAAAGCCAAAAAGAGGAAGAATAACTGGAAAGGTGGCAAGGAATCACCGCATGTGCTGGTTGCATCGGCAACCATGTTAAGGCTGTCTGTTCCCAAGCGTCCTTGCATCTTGCTGGCCAGCCCATGGTTTGGAGGCTAGCTGCACAATACAAATCTTGGAATCAGGGGATAGGCGGATATATAGGTAGATAAATAGTCTCAGGCATCGACCCAGATCTGAAGGCAGAGTAGACTTGTCAATCAACAAAGGAAATTGATTGGTTGAGCATTTTATTGAAGAAGCGTTCTATCCAGACGAGAGATGAGAGGGAGGAACGAAAGACAGGAAAACATGTATAGTAGATAGAAGCTACTAAAAGCATTAACTTTATTTAGCAAGTTGTATCCTACTACTCAATTTACTTATCATGATTAATCATGCTCTAACGGTTGGTGGTGAGGGGCGATGGACGAAGGATCCATTGTCGCAGCCACATTGGCATTGTCCAGATGTGCTCGTCGACCCCGGCCCTGGGAGCCAGCAGGGCAAAGATCACCGGAACTGACCCAGCGCCAACGAACGACGCCAGCTCGAGAACGCAGTTGAGCGCGCGCTCAGCCGGCGTCCCTTCAAGCGGGCCGCCGAGGACCTCACCGAGGAGGCCGTTGATGGCGCCCGTGAAGACGCCGGTGAAGCCTGTGAGGGCGATGCGGGCGTTGGTCGTGTCCACTTGCCTGGACGCGAAGATGGCCAGTGTCACCACCGCGCCGGTCAGAAGGCCGCGCACGGCGGCTGACACGAGGCGGCGGGCCCTTCGCAGGAGGCGCTTCTGCGCCTCAACTGTCGAGTCGCCTCCTGCTTCCATTGCTCTGCGGGACGAGCTGCTTGGACTGGGACGTGCTCTGGGACAGTGGCTCTCGGACGGGGGGTGCTCGTGCTCTGGCTCTGACAGGAGGCTAATTTTTTTCTCATCTTGGCCCTCCAAATATATTTTTTCTTCATAGTTTTATCTAAAGCTGGGGGAGGGGGGCAGCGGCCCTCCTGGCATCAACATAGCTCCGCCAGTGCCTGGGACTACCAGTGTACCCTGCTGCACTACCAGCAATAGTGTACCCCAACAATGCCGGAGGGGATATCCATTACCAATATGTGCAAAGACCGTCACTTTTTCGTTTTCATCTACTTTTTATCTATCCCTTGTATCTTTCTTCTCGTTCTTTGCTAGTTTTTCATGCTGGAGGGCCGCAGATCCACGAGGCTCTAGGGGCGAGCGAATCGACCTGGAGCAGCCCATAGCCGCTGCACTCCCTGACGGGGTCCCTCCCGGGAGTGTAGGGTTTCGGGTCCTCAAAAGCTCTCTCCGGTTGACTTGCGAATCGTGCTTCCGGTGAGACTCCTTCGACGTGAGATGCGGTGCATCATCCCCGGCGTCAAGGGTACACGTGATGTGTTCGTGCGCGAACAGTAAGCTAATTTATCTGAGCTAAGATTCAATGGGAATATTCATCTATTTATTTTTCTACATAGTTATATGCCAAATTCAGTATGTGCAATTGTTTCATTTTAGTCCACCCTCTCTCTCTCTGCACTTTGATTTACCACCAAAACTAGAACAAGACACAGTCAGTTTTGCTCAAATAGCAAAAATCAAAGAAAAATCAAGATGCAATCCCATGAAGAAACTACATTAGATCCGTTTAAGCGTTAACTAATTCCGGCGGAGGGAGTATATGTAATCATGTGCACAAGACACTGTTCCGTTGCCATTTCATAACTCTGAACCAGAAAACATGTTCAAGACTGAATATTCACTCAAAACCAGGCCAAGTACAGTCACCCTCCCTTTGTGGTAACTAAGTAAAGTCTGATCCGTCCCTTCAATCTTAGCAAAGACCTCCAATGTCTTCCTCACATCATAACCAGCCTGCCGCGACTTATCTCGCCGCAAATGTTCTTCAAAGTCCTCTTTGTAAATGGTATACCTTCTCCATTTATCCAATTTTTTCCAATGATGTTGTACACTAAACTAAGATTGACATTATTTTCCCACAACTTCTTAATCAAATCCTTGTACACATCTATATACTTCTGGGATGGCCAATGAACTTTCTCCCCATTTTTAATGACATCGGATGGTTGTGATTTTCACGGTGCTATGTTATGAACCAACTGTTGTCAGCCGCGCGCAGCAGCCGTATCAATGCTGGGCACTCAGATATGTAAGACCCACTGTTCTCCGCATCCAGCTTCCACTGCATTGCACAAAACATATCAGGTAACCAGCTAAAATTTCTTAAATCTCCAGAACAGAAAGGTTAATAAACAAATTGCTATCATTAAAGCAAAGTACTCTTTGAACACACACATACAAATACGATCTCCTGCATGGATTTTGTTCTGTCCGCATTGAGCCTGCTCTTACTATATCTAATACCAAAGCCTGTCTTCGACGAATACAAATCATAAAAGGTGTACGCCTCGCCTAGCGAGTCGAAAGTTGTACCAAGCTCAAGCTTAATTACACTCTTAGCCGGTTCCTCAGCAAACTTTCAGATTAACTACTCCAGATCGCTCATCCTCAAAGCACCGGGAGTTCTGTCCGGTGGTGCACTGCCCACTCTCGGCGTGAAAGAATATACCGCCGTATCTCGGCCTCAAAGCACAGGGACTTCTGTCCGGCGGTCCTCTTTAAGACAACTCTTTTGCTAAGTTTTTTCCTCCTGTCTTAGCTCCTTTTCCTTTTAAGACTTTGTAAACTTTATTTCATTTTTTTTTTAAAATTTCACTGTGGGAAGTAATTCTCGCAGTTTTGGGTCAAAAAAAAACAGCAAATCATTCAAAAAGGACACTCACTGCATTATCAACAAATCCACTATGTACTAAATATCGAATTCCTCCAATTTCCCAATAAAAAAACGATGCAATACCAAATTGGGGACACATGTTAATAAGAACACATCCTAATTCAGATGAAACTACAACGGAGCAGATTACCTCTTCGCCCATCCCGGCGCCTCTGGATTAGCTTTCCCTGTTGACTGAATCGACTGCGTCGGCGAGGCATTCTTCTGTCGCCGCACTTCCTTTCTGCTCCTTGGAGGGCCGCGCTCACCAACTAGTTCAGCTCATCCAGATGCGCCATTAGAGTCATCCAGCACCGGCCTTTCCACATCTCCCGGCGGCAGCAACGTCAGCGCAACCGGATCCCGGTGGTTCAGGCTATCCACAAATTCCTCCTGCGGCTGGAACCTGCGGGTAGAACGGGGATTGTCGCCGGCTAAAAACAACATCAGTCAACTGAGGGTCGAGTTCACGCAAGGATTAGCTGTAGTACAACACCGGCAGGCAAAATCTCACCGGTCCACCAGATCCAACAGCAACTCCAGCGAACACCTGGTTGGAACGAACTGCTCCGCTCCAGAACCACCGTTGTTCTCAGGCATTTTTCCAAGTCCGAACCCACGAGCCACTGTCTGGCGGATCGGGAATATCCAAAGCATCTTGTACCAAAGCTCGGGAACAAGCCGTCACAGTGCGCATCGGAATCAATTCGAAACGACGAACCGCCATACGAAAATGGCCAACCATACTGCATTGTTCCCCTTCTTATTCCTACCGTATCATCATTTTCCACAGGCAAGCACTGTCGAGTCAGATCTGCTTTCCAGCATCCCAATGCACCAGGGAACGCCCAGGATTTCGAGTGCAGCTGAGCCTGGGCACCAAATCGCCCCTCCCGTTTATGGACTACTTTTTCTCTATAAATTTCTATGTACGTAATAAATGTTATTTTTTTGTAGCACTCAATTTTGTGTTGTTATTCTATCAAGATGAACGGGCACGATGTGTATGTGTGTTGTGTAAAAAAGTAGAGAGTACTCTATGCCCCTAAGAGTCAATCACCAAAGAAATACAAGAATGGTGAAAATATCACACCAGATTTTTAAGCATGGCAAATTAAATGTTTTTAATGGCAAACTACATGGTGGTGGCATGACAATTCTCTTGAGCGAGGATGGCAAAGTTTGCCATACTCGCTCAAGGAAATTCCCACATCGTAACAACATAGTTTGTCATAAAAAATCTTTGATTTTTCATGATTAAAAATCCAACGTCAGATTTTTCATGAAATCCTAAAATGTGAACCTATAAATATTTGGACTCGCATTAGTCCTTCGCACGCATCTCGAAGTCTTGGAACGTCTTGGAACAACTATGCTAAGATGGTGCATCGTGTACATGTACCAGGTCGGGTTATGTGTTTAGCACTTTAGCCACACCTTTTACTTAATGTCTTGCTAAATCTCAGTAGACCGAGACTTGGTTATGTCTCGGTCGATGCTATATTCTTGAGATCTCACATTGAGATATGTGTAAAAAAAATTTCTTACATGTTTGGTCACTTGGTTAATCTCAGTTGAATGAAACATAGTCACACCATTTACTTAATTTAAGAACTTTTTGACAACATGTGCCCGTTCCTCCCTTGACAACGATCGAGCCATTGTGAACCTCCCCAAGCAAAGGCGGGGTGCCGAGGCTGCAAGCTAGATGTAGGCGGCCACGACATCTCATCGATGCGGAGCTCCATCTCCGACAGTCGTTGCCGTCTTTGTCGTTCATGGATCAATGAGGCGGACGAGCGAGGAGACCAGCTAAAGTGCCACATGAATCTCATTTAAAAAATATACTCCCTCCGTCCTTAATATAAGACGTTTTTTGATACTACACTAGTATAAAAAAATGTCTTACATTATGGGACGGACGGAGCGAGCATGTCACGTCTCCACGGGAGCTGCCTTCCATCGTGATTTTAGAGGGCTGTTTCTTACGTTCTTTGGTACCAAGGCCGTGTACTGGCTCCCCTCTTGTCCAAGAATGTGAGACGCATGCATTAATTGGCTCTACGGATCTATGAATTCCCCTCAACTTTCAGTGGGGGGTGCCATCGAGCTCGACCCACCGCCGCGGGGGGTGGTGAGTGCGGCGGTGGCTAGGGAGGATCGGCGGGCGAGGGAGGCCACCGCCGAGGAGTACATATAGCGGACCTCCGCTGCCAGTACCCTGAGCTGGTGGAGGTGGAACGCATGATCTTCGCGGAGGCGTAGCGCGCGGCTGACGGGGAGGTCATCGTCCTCTCGGACGACGAGAAGGACGGCGGCGTGACGACAACTTTGACATTGAAGAATGGCGGAGGATCTCCTCTGACCACGTCGACGACGGCACAGGGCCAAACCCCATGGGCGGTTGGATTTCGCGGGCGGACTGACTTGCCCTCTATAAGTCCGACGATTAAGGTTTTAGTTTGACTATGCTTCGGTGTTTTATAATGTAAATTATGTTTAGTTTTAAGTTCAAGTTCGTGTTTAGGTTTAAACTAGACTATGTTTTGGCTGATGCTCATATACATTGTGTCGAATTTTGGTTGTTTAAATCGAATCTATGTTGAGCTTATGAAAATTTACTTTTCACTCCGCTGAATTTAGGAGTTCGACTAGGTCCGGCCGAAACTTAGTGGAGTAAAGATACTTCACTAAGTTTACTCCAACGTTTTGCTCCTCCATTTTTAGGGGATCGGCTACAGTTGGCCTAACATAATTCGATCCCACAAGATTTAAACCCAGGTCAGCAAGGGCACACCACCAAGTCCTCGTCACTAGGTCTACAAACCAGTTCTTTGGTATCCAGATAACTGGTTACATTTTGAGGAATGACAAAACATGAACAAGGTCACCAGCATCTACATATTATTGGGCTCCTGCAATTTATCCCTGCATTTCCATATGATGCAACTAATTTTTCCTACCACAGCAGGATTGAGAAGTGACCAAAGACTGAGAAGTGAGAACAGACAATGCAACATCCTATCGTGACCAAATAGTCGAATGGCTTTAACAAACAACTTGCAAAACTAGATAACAAATACCTCATACTGAAAAGGGCTTTATTATAGTAAAAGAACTCCTTTTATGTAAGGTGCACATCACACAAATAATTTATACCACACTATTGTCCAGGTGACACAGGAGCATCATCAACCGGATTTTCCTGACGCCGCCACATAAGAAAACTCCAAAGTTTCTCCCCTAGAGTTTGTCCAGAAAGATTCTCCTCCTTGACAGTCTCATCCAACTTCCGTGCCGTGTCTGTCCAAACACAATAACCATTGGTTAATAATGATAGTAGCAAGCTATAATTTATAAACAGAAGAATCTCTCTCAATGGCCAAGGATTTCCACCAAAATATAGTCACGAAATCGTTCAGAATACAGTCGACATCACAACAATCTCCTTTTTCTTTCCTTTCTCTTTACTACCAGCAGCAGCGTACACTGCCCAATATAGAATCTAGATGATGCAAAAACGAAGATGATATAGTATAAAGCAAGATGAGAGATGAGGAATATGATTACCAGGTGGCATATAATACGTGTCTCCATTTGAACCCACGAGCAATCCACCATCAGCCGGGTTATCTCCGGGCGACAGCCATAGCGAAGTATCTTCTTCCAGGAGCGCACCCGTGGCGGAGAGCCTACAAAACAACAAGCACATAAAGATGCAAGCAGCCACAAGTAGTTTTCTCAGGCGATCACGGCGGGAGATTTCCCTCATCCGATCGATGCTCCATCCGGGACCCGACCATGGCGACCAAGCACGATGGGAGGCACAAAGCACAGTAATTAGCTAGGGGAGAAGGAGGCATCACCACTGATGGACGTCCGTCGCATGATGAGCCATGAGGCCGCCGCTGCTACGGTCGACGAGCTTGAGGCTGCAGGGGGTGGGTAAGATCGGCACCACAGTGGAAATGGAGAGGAAGGAGAGAGGAGGAGGTGGTATGGATATATACTAGCTAGATGCTGGAGCATCAGTGCATCACCACTTATTTGATTCGGCCAATCATTGTTGGCTGTTGGGACTGAACAGCTGCTTGTACTTCTTTTTTCTAAAACGGAGACCAAACGCCATACACAGTCCATTGACTTAGAAATAAAGAAGTGCTCTGATAATTGGCGGATAAACCTACCGTCAAGGATGGCAACATTTGGGTACATAGCCTGTGCGACCTGGCTCACAATAGACAAAAATGACATACCGTGAACAAGAAAACATCGTCGAGGTAACGCACAAGTTTTTCCATCATCACTCCTCGACCAAGCGACTCCGTCTTAACCGCGGACAACCATTGCTGAAGCCATCAAATAACTGCCAAATAGTCGGTGTTGATGAAGGGGCAGCTCCGATTGTGAAGGCGAGCTATAAAGGAGAATCATGCACGTTTGTAGTCGGATCGTGAAAATCTACTCCAACAAAAATGATATTCACCATCTCATCGAAAGACGGGACACCTTTGCCTCTATCACGGGAGCTACCTTCCATCGTGCTTTTAGAGGGCTCTTTCTTACGTTCTTTGGTACCAAGGCCGTGTACTGGCTCCCCTCTTGTCAAAGAATGTGAGACGCATCCATTAATTGGCACTACCGATCTGTTAATTCCCCTCAACTTCCTGTGGGGTTTGGCGCCCGTCGAGCTCGACCCGCCGCCGTGGGGGTGGCGAGTGCGGCGGTGGCTAGGGAGGACCGGGAAGCGAGGAAGGGCATCATGGCGGAGGCCACCGCCGATGAGTACATGGCGGACCTCCGCGGCCAGTACCCCGACCTCCATGGCGAACGCAAGATCTTCACGGAGGCAAAGCGCACGGCCGACAGGGAGGTCATCGTCCTGTCCGACGATGAGAAGGACGGCGGGGTGACGACGATTTCGATGTTGAAGAATGGCGAAGGATCGTCCCTGACTGCGGCGACGGCGGCACAGGGCCAGACCAAATGGGTGGTGGGATTTCGCGGGCGGATTTACTTGCCCTCTATAAGTCTGACGATTAAGGTCTTAGTTTGACTTTGCTTTGGTGGTTTATAATGTAAATTATGTTTAGTTTAAGTTCAAGTTCATATCTAGTTTTAAACTAGACTATGTTTCGGCCGAAGCTTACATACATTGTGTCGAAATTCGGTTGTTTAAATCGAATTTATGTTGAATTTTTGAAAATTTGCTTTTTATTCCGCTAAATTTAGGAGTTCGACTAGGTCCGACCAAAACTTAGTGGAGTAAAAATACTCCACTAAGTTACTCGGCCGTTTTGCGCCTCTATTTTTAGGGGGTTGGCTAGATTTGGCCTAACTTAATTGGATCCAGAAGATTTAAACCCAGGTCGGCAAGGGCTCACCACCACGTCCTTGTCACAAGGTCTACAAGCCAGTTCTTTGGTATCCTGATAACTGGTTACGTTTTGAAGAATGACAAAACATGAACAAGGTCACCAGCATCTACATATTATTGGGCTCCTGCAATTTATCTCTGCTTTCCATATGATGCAACTAATTTTTCCTGCTACAGCAGGACTGAGAAGTGACCAAAGACTGAGAAGTGACCAAAGACTGAGAAGTGAGAACAAACAATGCAACATCATATCCGACCAAACTGAAAAGGGCTTTATTATAGTAAAAGAACTCTTTTTATTTAAGCTGCACATCACACAAATAATTTATACCACACTATTGTCCAGGTGACACAGGAGCTGCATCATCAACCGGATTTTCTTGACGCCACCACATAAGAAAACTCCAAAGTTTCTCCCCTAGAGTTTGTCCTGAAAGATTTTCCTCCTTGACAGTGTCATCCAACTTCCGTGCCGTGTCTGTCCAAACACAATAACCATTGGTTAATAATGATAGTAGAAAGCTATAATTTGTAAACAGAAGAATCTCTCTCAATGGCCAAGGATTTCCACCAAAACATAGTCACGAAATCGTTCAGAATACAGTCAACATCACAACAATCTCCTTTTTCTTTCCTTTCTCTTTAATACCAGCAGCAGCGTACACTGTCCAATCTAGAATCTAGATAATGCAAAAACGAAGATGATATAGTATAAAGCAAGATGAGAGATGAGGAATATGATTACCAGGTGGCATATAATACGTGTCTCCATTTGAACTCACGAGCAATCCACCATCAGCCGGGTCATCTCCCGGCGACAGCCATAGCGAAGTGTCTTCTTCGAGGAGCGCACCCGTGGCGGAGAGCCTACAAAACAGCAAGTACGCAAAGATGCAAGCAGCCACAAGTAGTTCTCTCGGGCGATACGGCGTGAGATTTCCCTCATCTGATCGATGTGCTCCACCCGGCCATGGCGACCAAGCACGATGGGAGGCACAAAGCACAGTAATTAGCTAGGGGAGAAGGAGGCATCACCACTGATGGACGTCCGTCGCATGATGAGCCATGAGGCCGCCGCTGCTACGGTCGACGAGCTTGAGGCTGCAGGGGGTGGGTGAGATCGGCACCACAGTGGAAATGGAGAGGAAGGAGAGAGGAGGAGGTGGTATGGGTATATACTAGCTAGATGCTGGAGCATCAGTGCATCACCACTTATTTGATTCGGCCAATCATTGTAGGCTGTTGGGGCTGAACTGCTGCTTGTACTTCTTTTTTCCAAAACGGAGACCAAACACCATACACAGTCCATTGACTTAGAAATAAAGAAATACTTGGATAATTGGCGGATAAACCTACCGTCAAGGATGGCAACATTTGGGTACATAGCCCGTGCGACTTGGCTCACAATAGACACACCAAGCAAAGAAGAAAACACTGATCCCCTCGCCGACGACCCTCCACGGAGCGCACCATCAACAAGGTGGCTTCCTCGCCGTGGACGAGGCTGCTCACTGGGAGAGTCCGACATATTTCGCAGTGTCGGGAGGACCCGACCCTGTCATCAATGTTAGCCTTGTTTCCCTCCCAATCGATGCCCTTGGACGCTCGGCAAGGGTAGCCGTGCACAAGAGAAGTTGTGTGCGGTCGCTGCACTCCATGACTAAGGAGGAAGACAAAGATAAAGTGGCTGCCCAAGTGAAGACCCGTTTTGAACCGAAACCGCCCCCGCTGCCAAAGGAGATAATACCCGAGCATGTCATATAACACTTTATTGGTAATGCTCAACCAGCTGTCAAGCATAGGGACTCAGACTATGAGCACTCTATCAAGAATTCATATCAAGCACAAAAAAAAGGAGTCGAGCTCGAGCCACGCAGCTGGTGAAAAAAGTGGGAAAACTGTTCCCTAGCTGGGAGAACAGGCAGTGCAATCGCGCCCCCCCCCCCCCCCTGCCCCCACTCATTGTACCAACACATGTGAGTACCGTGGATCAGCAGCTGTTAATAACCGACGATCATAGAAGGAAGGCTAAAGAGGTCGGTCTCACTGTAGAATAACTCCTAGGCATCAAGGACTTCCAAACGTTTACAGAGGAGAAACTACAATGGAAATATGTCTGCGGCCAACCTATGGTCAAGCCTGAGCAGATCCCGAAGCTCTCAACGAGAATGTATGAATTGCATCAATGATACCTGAGAGAAGTAAAGACTACCAATCGAGAGTCCCTCATGGTGAAAGTCGAGGCAGAGCATTACTTCCATGAAAAAGATTTATGGGTTGAGTTTTAAGAAATATTTCAGTTATTCAATCAAGACGCACTCGACAAATCTATCGTCAGTTACTATTGTATGTAAGTGATTTCATTCTGTAATTTAAGTCTCTAGCTAGCTGTAGTGCTCGTTCATTATCTGTAATTATCCTTACTGTATTCTTTTCTATGGTATTATGCAGAATGAAGATGTATGAAATGAAAAGAGCTAGACGCTGTGGCATTGGATTCATTGACCCAAATACCATTAATGAAGAGACAAGGTCACGTGAATATGAGCGACCACACACATAGAATAGCTTGCTAGAGTTCTTGGTGCGATTAAATACCAACCAGAAATACTACTTCCTTACAACTTCGGGTGAGTGACACTGTCTTGTACTACAAATTCTATTTTTGCTTACTAGATGTTAATAAGTGTAGTTGATGAGTTATGCACATGTCCGCTTAATTATACAAACGTGTGTGCATGCAGTTTTCACTGGATCCTGCTAATCATTGAAGTTGACGAGGAAAAAGTTCAAGTACTGGACTCACTATTTAAAGACGTTAATGACTACGCAATCGTGAGGGGGATGGTTGACAGGTAATTTCAATCATTATCGAAATATATGTCGGCCTCTTTAGTTCATTTTCTGATATCAACTAATTAATAACTCTTTTATTTATTTTCTTTGCAAACGGGCAGGACATGGAAAAAGTTCATCAAATAGGTCGAAGGCCCATGGAAACAAAAGCTGAAATGGTGTCGACCCAAGGTAATTAATTAAGTAGTACTAGGTAGCTATCATCTCTCTAATTCTAGTTTGAATATCATCAACATGCTTGATTAATTATTATCTGACTGAATTCTATTCTCGTAAAGGCCCTGAAGCAGGCGCCGGGGAATAATTTATGTGCATACTATGTTTGCGAGAATATTCGCATGATGACGTCTCAAAGGAGCACATCTGACAGAGCACTTTGGGTACATTTGCCAGAACACAATTTACAAATCTTTTTTTTATGATCTAATACATATATATATACACACACACACATACACACACAACTAATATATTCATATTGATCTCCTTCTTTAATAAAGATGCAAGAGATGAGGGATAAGCTCCTACTAGAGGACCGCGTACGAGCAATTCAATAGGAAATAGCGGGAATTTTGCTCGTTGGTGTATGTGAATGGTCGTGCGAGAAATTCGATGATATATATATGAGGTTCTACGAGAAATTCTATTTATATATGCATAACGTTTACAGTATGCCTGTCCAATGGATCTTGCCGATATTCATCAAATCCGATCTCAAAATTAAACTCATCATCAACAACATTCTCATCCATCCCGCTAGGACAATTAACATCTCCCTGTAAAATAAGACATATAACCGTGTATCACTAGTAGAAAAAAGACCTATAGTCCCGGTTCGTAAGGGCCATTAGTCCCGGTTTTTGAACCGGGACTAAAGTGTCGGTACTAATGCTCTATACCTTTAGTCCCGGTTCTTGCATAAATCGGGACAGATGGGCCTCCACGTGGCCGGTTTGGCGAGCCCAGGCAGGAGGCCCTTTGGTCCCGGTTGATGGCACCAACCGGGACCAATAGGCATCCACGCGTCAGCATTTCAGGTGCTGGGGTTTTTGTTTTTTTAAGGGGGGGGGGGGGGGGTAGGGGGTTTTGGGGGGTTAATTTAGGTGTTTCATATATTGTGTTAGCTAGCTAATTAATAGAGAGAAATGTCCTCTCTTATCTCCGTGCTTGGTCGACGCTACGTACTATGCGTATAGAGAGGACTAGACACGCTAGCTAGTAAGGAAATGAAGGAAACACAAGATCATCATGAACATATGCATATAGAGAGAAGTGATATCGACCACCTCTCCTTCTCTAAAAGATTGGTCGAACAACAAGTTCTCATATATCTATCCGACGCTACGTACTGGCTACATATATGCAATATAATTATCTCTTACAATATAATCTCCTAATTCCAAATGAACTCAGGGTCCACATGGTATTCTCCGTCTTTAGTGATCACGTGGTCAAGAAAGAATGCCGCCAATTCCTCTTCAATTCCTCGCATACGATCTGGTGGTAGGAGTTCATCCCGCATCTGAAATATCTAATTTGAAGAAGGGGGTCAATATATATATATGAATAAATGAAATTGAACACAAATGATGGTAATAAAATAAAATTGTGAATATTATTATTTACGCACTTCATATTGTTTGTCAGAGTAGCCCCGCTCATAGGTCGTGTGGCGGATGGACTCACAAATGTAGTATCCACAGTAATCATTCCCTTGTTCCTGCCACAATCACTTTACAAGAAATAGAGGTCAATCAAACTGATAATTAGCAAGCATGCTAAATGGTATTGATGAAACTAGCGCTTGAATCACTAGAAGATGCGTGGAACATGCTACTATAGTACTTACTTTCGGGTGTCTAAATTGCAGCTTCTTCGGCAGTCCCGGAGTTTTTGAGGTGAATTTTTTTCAAACCCTGCCAGCAGACAAAGAAAAAAAATTACTTGATATCAGGAAATGAACAAATTTGCCAATATGGTGAGATAATGATCGATTTAACTTACTTCTCTAGAATTTCAGTCATGTCCGCATACTCCTTGGGATCTTTTTGTCTCGAGTCTAAGAAGGTTACTAGTCCCTGCTCAAGCTTAATCTCTTGGAGAATATAGTGAAACCTGCAGACATGCATAACTCATCAATTACATTACTACTATAACCTCGACTAATAAGAGAAACCGAATATGCAGAAGACATTAACACTCACTTGAATTCATAAGGGAAGAGTATTATAGCTTTGTTTTGATTTAATACAAACGATTTTAGCAGCTTGGCCTCGGTTTGTTTGGCCTAAGATTTAACCATATATGCATCTATGAGATTTGTGTTAATGAACCCAATATCACCGATTTGTCGTTTCTTCAATTCGGCGATCTTCAATCTGCATAATATAGTGAGGATAATTAAAAATACATGCAATGAAAGAGCTGACCTATATATAGAGACTTAATGACAGAAGTAGTATTGTACTTACAGGCAGTAGCAAGTGATCATTAATTTATCGAGGGCCTATAGATTGAAAAACGCGAAGAACTCCTCAAATGGAACATTCAACAGTTCAAGTCCAACGAGGTCATGCTCCTGTCTGACTCTCAGCGTCAAAATATTGCTCCCCACAGACTCTCTGCAGGTTTTCATGTACCAATCATGGAATCTGAACATCATCGTGGGTAGAGATCTTTCATCTTTGACGAGAGGCTTCCCGTACACATATTTGTGTTCGTCCACCTCCAAGAATTCATAATGTACATCGTCGGGCAGGTAATCTTCAAGATTGTTATAACCGGGCACCATCCCGCCCAGAACATTAGCGACGATATCGCTAGACACCTGGAGCGGGGGGAACGATTGATTCGCTTGTTCGCCGAGCTGGGCAACTTTTTTCCCAGCTCGTCGTTGACCACTGATAGTACTTCCCGACCACGACGCTTCCACAAATGACTTTGTAAGAATGCGTTCATAGTTGCCTTTCGCCGGAGACTTTGCCGGTTTCTGCAGGGCAGCCAGAGTACGCTTCACTTTTATCGGATCTATCTTCTCCTCCGGAGGTGGATGTTTCTTTGCTTTCACCCCTTCAAAGAAGTTATCCACTTCGGCTTGCACGATTCGCGTGTTTTCCTCCACGGTCCTCTCGTATGGTAACTTCTCTGGAGTCTTGAGAGAAGGACCGTATTTGTATTGCCTCCCGGCTCTGGCTGTGCTGCTAGACGCCGGAGCAGACAGAGCGGCTGCGGCTGTCTTTCCTTTCTTACGAGGCAAAGGCGAAGGACTACGACGCGCCGGAGCAGTCGGAGTGGCGGCGGGTCTCTTGATCCGCCCTTGTTGACGAGGCGGAGAAGGAGGAGGCTGGCTGCTCAGGCGCGCCGGCTCAAGCGGAGAAGGAGGCGGAGTGCCGCCACGCGCCAGAGAAGGAGGCTGAGTGCCCTGATCACTCACCGGAGGAGGGGGCGGAGGAGGAGGCGGCTTGCCCTGACTCGCCGGAGGAGGAGGAGGTGGCGGAGGCGTCTAGTTCGAAAGGTTGATGAGCTCCTTCCGCCATAGGCATGGAGTCTTCGGAGAAGAACCCAGCCGAATCTCCCCTTCACCCATAGGATGGTCAAGCTGAAGGTCCTCAAATCCGTCCATTATTTTATCCACCATCACCCTAGCATATCTTTCTAGAATCGGCTGGTTGTGGTAGGTTGAGCCAGGTTCATTAGGTATAACAGAGCCAACAGCTGCCTTGACTTTCAATGTCATCCATCGCGTCATAAGGTGGCAATGTTGAGACTCCATGGTAGCATCCACGGGGTAGCTAGCAGGAGCCGTGAAGACATGCTCCAGCTGCTGATTCTGCTTGGTGGAAGCCACGCTGCTTCACCGCTGAGATGGCGGGGTAGTTTCAGGGGAAGATTCGGCAGGTCATTTGGTGCGATCTGCTTCTCGTTCCTCTAGCCTTTCTACCCTTTCGTGCAGTGCCTGCAGTTGGCTATGATCCACTTTCTTCCTCCTCTCCTGGGTTTTGTAACCCCCTGCGTTCGAAAGCCAACCTTCCACGGAACGGAGCCTGGCGTGCCTCGTGTCCGTCCAGGGTGCTCAGGATTCCCGAGGGCCATTGTGAGCTCGTCCTTCTCTCTGTCTGGGACGAACGTCCCTTGCTGCGCTTTCTCGATATACTCCTAAAGCTTTTTGACGGGTATTCGCAGTTTCTCATCCGTCCAAACGCACTTCCCTATTACAGGGTCCAAGGTTCCGCCAACCCCGAAGAACCAAGTCCGGCAACTATCTGGCCAGTTCAATGTCTCTGGTTCTACCCCTTTAGCAATCAGGTCATTCTCAGCCTTGTCCCACAAAGGTCGGGCTTTGAGGTAGCCACCTGACCCCGTGCGGTGGTGATGCTTCTTCTTTGCATCATTTATCTTATTTATCGTTGACATCTTCTTACTCTTTTCCGATGTCTTGTGGGCCACAAATGCGGGCCAGTGATCTCTGATCTTCTCATACTTTCCGGTGAACTCTGGTGTCAAATCTTCGTCGACAAACTCTGTTTTCAGCTCATTCTTCCACCTCCTGAATAGTTCTGCCATCTTCTTAAGAGCATGAGACTTGATCAATTGCTCTTTAACTGGCTTCTCCAGATCCTCCTCTGGCGGTAGGGTGAAATTTGCCTTAAGCGATCTCCACATATCTTCTTTCTGCATATCGGAGACATAAGACACCTCAGGGTCTTCCTTCTCAGGCTTTAACCATTGCTGGATACTAATCGGGATCTTGTCCCTAACAAGAACCCCGCACTGAGCACGAAATGCATCCCTTGTCCGGATAGGTTCGATCGGCTTGCCATCGCGCACGATTGCTGTGATCTCAACCTTTCATCCGAGCACAACTTTTCCTTCGGGCCTCGTTTCTTTACCGAAGTTGTGCTCGATCCGGAGGGCTAGAGAAAAGAAGAAAGACCAGAGTTAATTACTATGTGTACATACGAAAACAATGAATGCATCAATTAGCTAGTCAGCACAGGCTTAACTAATATATATACCTGGCCATACTCGGTTCGGTCACCGGAGCCGTCATCACAGTCTACTTGTTCTTGTACCGGAGCCGTCATGGGGTCACCGGAGCCATCATAATCATAACCTTCTTCTTTACTACCCGGTCCTTCCAGACCATCGGTGTCGTTGAGAAACGATGCAACGACATCACTTCCTTTTGCGATTATGTCCCCCAACATCTCTTCTGTTTCTTCGTCTCGGGGGTGCTCCATAGTTTCTGCAAATATTTACAACATGGCAATTATTATTCAAACATGACAGCTGGATATATTAGTGGCAAATGTAGAACTAGCTAGCTAATATAATCACAATATGGAATCATATTAGTGGCCTCGACGCTACTTCTCTATGGTTTGGGGTGGCCTCGGCAACGCTTAAGGGCTTGGGGTGGCCTCGACAACGCTTCAAGGGGTTTGGGGTGGCCTCGACGACAACGCTCTTTTAACTTGGTAAATTTGGGTGGCCTCGAGAGAGTTTGTCGGGTAGGGGCGCGGCGGGAGGGGGTAGGAGACCAACATCGTATTTTTTCTAGGGTTTGGGCGTCCTCGAGAGTTTTGGTCGAGCGAGAGGGCCGAGGGGGGTGCTATTGTGATATAAGTTATCACGGTCGAGAGGGGGTATATATATCGACCGCCCCTCATGTCGAAGTTTTCAGGGAGGGGGTTATATCGACAACGACGCGACATACATACATGGGAAAATAATGTTATCGGGGAGGGGTATATTGACCCCCCCTCGTGTTGAAGTTATCGGGAGGGGGTATATCGACATCGACATACCCGATAAAAAATAAGAAGACAAAAGAAAAAACAAAAAGAGTAGAAGAAGAAAGGAATAGAAGAGAAGCAATCGAAGAAAAAAAAGGACATTCCTTTCTTCTTCTCCTCTTCTTTTTCTTCTTTTTTTCTCTTCTTATTTATTTCTCCTCGCCTATGCAGGATAGAAAATTCTGCAAAAATTACATATATGATCCCTCGACGTCCCCACCTCTCTCATGAAAAAAAAACTATGAATAAAAAAACATCATGTTCTATGAACAAAAAAATATCATATATTTCATCCACATCCATGCATACATCATATATATATATATGTGATCATCTATGAAAAAAAACATCATATTCTATAAAAATCATCATATATATATGAACAAAAACAATTATGATAACAAGCATATATATCATCATATATATGAAAAAACAAGCATATACATATGAAAAAAATAAGCATATATATATGAAAAAAAATGCTGCGCCGGCCGGACCAAGTGAGGAGGATGGCGACGGCGACGGCGGGGGCGACAGCGACGACGGGGGCGGGGTAGGGGGCGAAGGCGACGGAGACGACGGGGGCAGGCCGGGGCGGCACGGGCGGCGCGCGTCGGGGCGGCGCGCGTCAGGGCAGAGGAGCGGGCGACGGCGAGGGCGCGGGCGATGGCGACTGCTTGGGCGACGGCGACGACGACGGCGGGGGCGGCGGGCGGGGGCGGGGCAGCCTGGCGGCGTCGATGTCGTCGGCATCGTCGGGGGCAGCAACTGTGAGATGAGAGTGAAAAATCCCTAAGTGTGAATTTATATAGCGAGGCCTTTAGTCCCGGTTGGTGCCACAAACCAGTACTAAAGGGTGCATTAGTCTCGGTTGGTGGCACCAACCGGGACCAAAGGCAACCGGGACCAAAGACCCCTGTGCTGCCCGCGTCGCGGCCAAAGTTTAGTCCCACCTCGCTAGTTGAGAGGGCGCGCAGTGGTTTATAAGCCCCACTGCCGCACCCCTCTCGAGCTCCTCTCCATTCCAGGCTTACGGGCCTAATTGTTACTGCTATGCCTGATGGGTATTCTGGGCCTTCTGCCGGCATGAATCCTGGCCCATGGATGGGTTTCTAGTCGTATTCAGGCCGTGGTGGCCCAGTTGGTGGGATTTTTTTTATTTTTTCCCAGTTTTTTTTGTTTTCTTTTTTGCTTTATTTATTTTGCTTTGTTTCTACTTACAACAAAATACTTATTTATTTTATTTTATTTTGTTTATAATTACTTATTAATTTTATTTTATGATAATTCTTTTTGCTTTTAAAGTTTCTAACAAAAAATTTCTTTATGAAATTTCTTTTTGCTTTTAATGATTTTGAACAGAAAATACTTTGATAATTTTAGTTGCATCAATTTTATATAATTTTAGTTTCAATAATACTAGAGATTGCTTATAATGTTTTGAATAGAAAATACTTTGATAATTTTAGTTTCATAAATTTTATTTATGTTATTAAAGTTTTTTTTTTGTTTTCTACTTATCTATTTTATTGAAGTTTATATTATTTTGTTTCAAATTACTTATTTATTTTATTTTATTTTGTTTCTGACTTTATTTGTTATTTTTCATGCATTTACTGATTATTTTGAGCTATAAGACCATGAAATTGAAAAGCATTTGAAATGAACTCTGAAAAGGATCCAAGTTGGCATGGTATCATTATTTCACCCACATGGCATGTGCGAGAAAGTAGAGAGGGTTATGGCAAAAACTGGATACACTTCGTGTACAAAACGGACAATCTTTTTCGAAGTATCAGGGTTTCATACGGAAACTCGTCTGTTACAAAGAGATTTCATTTTTTTCAACTTATTTGAACTCCATTGTTTTTATGTGTTCAAAATGCATCATTCAAAGCCACATCATCAATTTACAACCCTTTCTGACTTCATTTGTTATTTTTCATGCATTTACTGATTATTTTGAGCTATAAGACCATGAAATTTAAAAGCATTTGAAATGAACTCTGAAAAGGTTCCAAGTTGGCATGGTATCGTCATTTCACCCACATAGCATGTGCAAGAAAGTAGAGAGGGTTATGGCAAAAGCTGGATACACTTCGTGTACAAAACGGACAATCTCTTTCGTAGCATCAGGGTTTCATATGGAAACTCGTCTGTTACAAAGAGATTTCATCTTTTTAACTTATTTGAACTCCATTTTTTTTCTGTGTTCAAAATGCACCATTCAAAGCCACATCATCAATTTACAACCCTTACTGACTTCATTTGTTATTTTTCATGCATTTACTGATTATTTTGAGCTATAAGACCATGAAGTTAAAAAGCATTTACTGATTATTTTGAGCTATAAGACCATGAAATTTAAAAGCATTTGAAATGAACTCTGAAAAGGTTCCAAGTTGGCATGGTATCGTCATTTCACCCACATAGCATGTGCAAGAAAGTAGAGAGGGTTATGGCAAAAGCTGGATACACTTCGTGTACAAAACGGACAATCTATTTCGTAGCATCAGGGTTTCATATGGAAACTCGTCTGTTACAAAGAGATTTCATCTTTTTAACTTATTTGAACTCCATTTTTTTTCTGTGTTCAAAATGCACCATTCAAAGCCACATCATCAATTTACAACCCTTACTGACTTCATTTGTTATTTTTCATGCATTTACTGATTATTTTGAGCTATAAGACCATGAAGTTAAAAAGCATTTGAAATGAACTCTGAAAAGGTTCCAAGTTGGCATGGTATCGCCATTTCACTAACATAGCATGTGTGATAAAGTAGAGAGGGTTACGGCAAAAACTGGATGCACTTCGTGTACAAAACGGACATTCTCTTTCGAAGTATCATGGTTTCATACGGAAACTCGTCTATTACAAAGGGATTTCATTTTTTTTTCAACTTATTTGAACTCCATTGTTTTTCTGTGTTCAAAATGCACTATTCAAAGCCACATCATCAATTTACAACCCGTTCTGACTACATTTGTTATTTTTCATGCATTTACTGTTTATTTTGAGCTATAAGACCATGGAGTTGAAAAGCATTTGAAATGAGCTCTGAAACCAAAGTACATACATAGTTCTCCAGAGCATTAAAACCAAAGTACATACATAGTTCTCATTGAGCAACTTATAGCTCTTCAGAGCATCTAATTAAACCATACATTGAAATTATGTAAAACATTTCAATGCAACAACAAATGCGATCATAAACGCAACCAAGGTAACAACTGATCCAACTGCATAATGATACCAAGTCTCGGTATGAATGGCATATTTTCTAATCTTTTTAATCTTCAACCGCATTGCATTCATCTTGATCTTGTGATCATCGACGACATCAGCAACATGCAACTCCAATATCATCTTCTCCTCCTCAAATTTTTTTATTTTCTCCTTCAAGTAATTGTTTTCTTCTGTAACTAAATTTAACCTCTCGACAATAGGGTCGGTTGGAATTTCCGGTTCAACAAACTCCTAGATAAATAAAATCTATGTCACATTGGTCGGCATAATTGTCATAAACAATAAATGAACCAAATAGTTATGAAAAGATAATATATACCACATCTCAATCATAGACAGGACGAGGGTCGGCGGGGGCGGATACCAAAACCATCGCACTATATAATAACAAGGAATAATAAAAGTAAGAAAATTAGACAAGTATCTATCTGAAGTCCGAATTTTTTTCTTTCAGAAAGAAGATAAGAACAAGAGGCTCACCACGGTGGTGTCGGCGACGAGATCGGTGCGAGCGATCGATGGCGGTGAAGAACGGGCGGGGACGGGGCGTGACGGACCGCTAAATCTAGACAAATCTCGTTGAAAATGGAGCTCGGAGGTCGAGTTTCGAGAGGAGAAAGCTTAACTAGTGTGGCTCGGGCATTTCATCGAACACCTCATGTGCATAGGAGGTGAACTAGAGCACCCAAATGCCCTCCCCTCGCCGGCTTGACAAAACAGAGCACTCTGGAGTGCTTTGCCGCGGTGGTGGGTATATATAGGCAAGTTATTTGTCTCGGTTCATGCCATGAACCGGGACTAAAGCACCCCCTTTTGTCCCCGTTCAAGCCACGAACCGGGACCAATGGTTGTGGGCCAGGAGCAAGGGCCATTGGTCCCGGTTCGTGGCTTGAACCGGGACAAATGGTTCCACACGAACCGGAACCAATGCCCACGAGGCCCCGGCCGCCCCCCTGGGCTCACGAACCGGGTCTAATACCCCCAGGGGTCCTGGCCAGGCCCGAACGATAGCCCTGTTTTCTACTATTGTATGTCAGTCACTTATTATTTTAATATATAATATATGTAAGTTTCAAAACTTACTCTGCTCGAGCTGTCATCATGAGATTCATCAACGTGCCATTTGTCACTTTCATCATCTACAATATTCCTCTCAAAGTCCCCGTCCACGTCCATCTGCGCACATTTAAAAAAATACATGTAAGAGTTCATGCGTTTATTATGTCATTTCTTGTCCTACATATTTTGGAACATACCTGGAGTGCACTTTCAGCAAATGAATCATCCATTTGTCTATATCATCATCATTATCGTCATGTAGCTGCATGATGCAAAAAAAAAGCATGTAAGTTTCTGTGCGGTTGATCATTTTTTATGTTTTTATCAACGTTGATCACACTTACATTGCCACTATAAGATTCATCCAAACTCATGTAGTTCTCCTCAGCAGGTTCGTACATATTCAATGATGAAGATCCATTGTCGTCGCCGTAATCCTCACCATCATAATCGCTATCCTCCTCCATCTATACATGTATAAACAAATTCTAAGATCAATCGAACACCATGAAACATCATCCCTACAGTAATTAGTTCATCAATTACGTGCACAGCGAAATTGATTAAGACTACGTCACAGAAAGGTTAGAGTCAAACCGACCTCTTGCAAGCGGCGAGGATGAAAGATGGATTCATATTGTCCGATGACGAACGCGATGACGGCGTGGCGATGTTGGCCGGCCGAGGCAGGCGTCGACGGCGTGAGGATGATGCCTGGCCAAGGCAGGCGCAGTCCAGGGAGGAAGGCGGTGACAAAGATTCACGGGTGGGCGGCCATCCGAGCGACGGCAAAGGAACGCGGCGGCGGGGCGCGCACGGCGGGCTGTTTGTGCAGCGATTGGGGCGACATGGAGGGCGACGGCGACTACGTGGAGAAGGACTACCGCCGCTAGGGTTACGACGGCGAGCGTCGGCTGGTAATGTGATGTTTTTTCCCACAACTATCGACGCGAGCGGGCGGATGTACGGCGACGGGTGCGGCATACGCGGGCGGGCGTACGACGACACGGGCGGACGTACGGCGGCGGGTGGGTATTCCTATACCAAATGTGAAATGACCATCCTACCCAATATACGTTTTGTTTTTTTGGGTGGGGGGGGGGTGGGGGGGGTTATAAAACCGAAGACAAGCTTTTGCAAACTGGACATTGTAAAGTTCCGAGAAATATATCAGTGTCAAATCTCAAGGATTTCACCCAACTAAATCATCAGAAATTTCGAGGACAACAGTTTCTTTCCTATTTGACCTTTTGTCTCGAGCCTTGTGCATATATATCCCTGGCTTAATCCGTGAAAAGGGACTCTGGTTCTTGATAGTAACAGTCTCAGTGACCTTGTTCTTTTCAAGAAAGTGACATCTTCTCAGTTCTCACCCTCAGATGAGTGAGGAGCTTGATGCAGAAACAAGTAGTTTTTCTAGATGAAACAAAGAAGGTCTAAACGAGAATCTGAACCAGCATGTTCACACTTGACACCTTTCTCAGTGCTAGGACAGAAGGTTCCCTCACTTTCAGAGAAAAACAGAGGAACTATGTAATATAATGGAGGGTGGGAGTCTGGGAGATGGGAAGAGTCACCTGTTACTAGTATGTAAGTCTTCCCAGATGGATCAACAATCAGATCAAGAGTAGCAGGCTTAGTTTCCTCCTCCGGCTCATGCTCGGTAGATGGCGGTGGCTCCGCCGTCTCGTACGCGGGAGGTGGTGCCGGCGTCAGCTCTTCCATAGCGGGGACGCCGCCGCCTAAAAACAACAAACAAACCTGTTTAAGATCAGGAACAAGAGCATGCTGGTATAAACAGAGAGAGAGAGAGGGGGGGGAGGGGGGGGGGGGGGGTAACTGTACACAGAATAGGCAAATCATGGGAGGACCTCTGCGCACTTGTGTGGTGAGTATGCATGCCGGCGTACGGTCGATGGTGCTGGTGCGATGGAGGAGCTCGATGGCGCTAAAGGGGAAGGAGATTGCTTGTAAGCACAGGTCGTTTGCTCCTCTGCTCGTTTATCCATTCCACCCCACGCGCTTATCACTTTGTGCTCTCTCTCTCTCTCTCTCACACACACACACACACTCTCTCTCTCTCTCATGCTTAGCAATGTTGGACTGGAGGGCTCGCTCGAGTGCAGCTCCGGCGAGGTTTGGCCAAGCCGGCATCCGGGGCTGGTGGACGCGGTGAGCATGTAGTCCGGCCTCCTCCTCCAGCGAGCTCTGGAGAGAATCTTCTTTCAGCGTGGAGGCACGACGAATGCGGCAGAGATCAAGGAGGAGCACGTGCGAACGTGGGCTGCAGCGGATGCAGCTAGTGAGCTATTGGCCCGACAGCAACTTGACTTTCAGATCAGAAACGAGGTAGAAGAAAGAGTCGGGGGCATCTTTGCTGCGGCTGCAGCCTGCCTGCCTGCCTGCTGCAGCAAACGTATTTTACCAACTGTAGCGTTTCTAAATCATGCTGTAGTTGTAACTTTTTGGTTTCAGAGCGGCACAAGATCGATGTTGCAAATAAGTGTCTTTTCCTATTGCATTGTCTGAAGTCAGTGTTGTGGTGTTCAGATCATGCCGCGGCGGAGCAGGTGTTAGTTTTCTACGTCTATTTTTGCAACACTCAGTTTCATTGCGTTATTCCCTTGAGATGGATGAGCACGCCAAAAAGTAATCGCTTATGACCCATGCAAATAGTCGTATTTGCGTCACTCCTTCCCCTTCGCACGCACCTTGGATTCTTTGGAAAGGTTGTGGGACATATACCTGCCGGAACCGGAGTTTAATTAGCTACACCTGTAAGCCCTCATTTCTTGCATCATATCTCCACTTTGCGTGCAACAATGAATGGTTTGAACACCTCGTCTCTTGCAGGGTGGTACACGACGAGCACTTGGAATCCGCCCTGCTTGCCATCATCCAGTTCCGCTACAGGATACGTGAACGCTCGCGCGCATTGCGAGGTCAGCGCCGCTCCGTCTGACATGAGCTTCCCAAGTGCTCTAAGGGTGTGTTCGGTTCGTGGAATCAAGTAGAACGTCACGGGTCGGTCCCGTACCTGGCACCAATTCCAGCGTTTGGTTTGCGAACGAGAGGGAACGAAATGGTTCCTCGCGAGGGAATATACCCCCAATATGCCGAACCAAGCGATTCCTCCGAATCGGTGGTACCACGCGGAACGGCTCACGCGCGAGGTCTGCCCCACATCTCGCCTGACCCCGCGCTTCCCTCGCCCTTGCCTCTCCCCTAATCACGCCGCCGACCTAGCCGCTCCTCCCAACCCCGCCGCTACCCCTGTTCCTGAGGTTCCCCTGACCGACCCGTACACGACGGCGAGCAACGTCGCCGCGCTGTTGCTCCTTTCCTCTCTTTCCCTTTCTCTCCTCCTTACCTCCCAACCCTTCCGTTCGCGCCGCCTGGAGGCTCCTGCTGCTGCGCCGCCGGCCGTGGCTTCTGCCGCCATAGCCTGCCTCTACCGTCACATGTCTCCTATGCCGGCGTTCGTTCCCCGCCGATGGTCACAACACACCCCCGCCCGCACGCGCCTGCAGCGACTCCTCATCCTACCCAGCACGCCCAGCGAGATCCTCGTCTGATTTTTTACCTCATGATGAATTTTCTTGTATTTACATGATATTTTACCTCCGTATATGTGTGTTGTTTGTATTTGATGTCAATATTTGAGTGGTGCAATGAACAAATACATTCCGTTCCATCTCATAAACTAAACACCCAAATGTAACCATTCCATTCCTCTGAATTCCTTCTACCAAACGTAAGGACGGAACCGACCCATTCTAATGGAATGGAACCATGACATTTCATTCCACTTCCTTCCCGAACCAAACACACCCTAAGGAGTCAACCTTCTCCTCGCACGCCATTCCCACAAGCTTACCACCAGGAAGGCCACGCCATACTCGACGAGCTCCATTGTGAGGTGGTCCGGCCTTGTGGAGCGTCATGCGTGCTCGCACCCCCTCGTCCGCCATGCGAACCAGCTTCCTCGCCCGACCATTGGCCATGCCACACTGGCCGTACTTGTCGAACGGGGTGTCCATCAGGGAGCTGGATCCCCTGACGCTGGGCCTAGGTCCACACCTCAGTCTAGGGAGCCGCTTCCATCCAGCAGGTGGCATGTTAGAGTTGTGTCGAATATAGTGTACAAGGTAGGTTACAGTTGGACTTGTAGTTGTATCGTGTTTACATAGAATGTGGAGTCGTGTCCTAGTAGGACACTTGTATCCTAGCCTCTCATATATAGCGGGGGTAGACACACAATGTAACCTATGCCAACATAATAGCACATGCGCGCAAGGGGGAGCCGGCGGCGTGTGCCGGCGCCCGGGTGGCCGGTGTGCGGTATTGTGACGGTGTCACGGGGAGGAGCGCCCGTAGTCAGGCCCCAGGGATGTAGCCATATCGGTGAACCTCGTTAACAAATCTAGGTGTCGTGTCTGATGTGATTGCTTGGTCCTAGGATGATCGACAGTATGCCTCGGATTTATTCTAACATGGCACGTTGAAGAAGAAGCCAAAAGGAGAAATAAGAAGGATAACTAGAAAGATGGCGACGAATCTCGCATGTGCCCATTGCATTAGCATGTTACAGGCTTGTTACCATGCGTCCTCCTAAGAGGGTAACTAGTAAGACATGAGTCGTACCTAACTCCTAGAAGAAGCCAACAAGAGAAACAAGAAGAATAGCTACAAAATTAAGCGCGAGGAATCACGCATGTGATCGTTGCACATTAGTAGAAAAAGGGTCAAACGTGCAGCATATTAGTGCCGGTTTGTATTAGAGCCGGCACTAATGTATACATTAGTGCCGGTTCCAACGGCTAGCCGGGCCGCTCTCATTAGTACCGGTTCGTGGCTAACCTTTAGCACCAGTTCGTGCCACGAACCGGTACTAATGAGGGTGGTGGCAGGATGTTGTCAGTCTGGGCCCCCTCCAGCACCTTTAGTACCGGTTCGTGCCACGAACCGGTACTATAGGTCGACGTACATAAACTCTTCGTCCACCCAAGCCACTCTGTTCTTCCCCTTTTCCCTCACTTCTCCTCTGTTCTTCCCCTTTCCCCTCAAGCTCCTCATAAATTTTGCCCAAAATTTGTCAAGATTTGAAGGCCCCCATCCATTCAAATGATCACAAAGGTTAGCAACTTTGTCCTTTCAACTCTCATTGCTAGATTAGCTCTTCTCATGCTTTGTATAGTTACTAATTTGTGAGTTTAGTAATTTGGGAGGAAATATATATATGTGCTAGTATTTGATTTATATGCAATTTGAGGTCAAAAATAACACTTAGTTTGCATATGTAGGTGTGGTTTACTTAGTGCCTTCTAAATCTCCGTCGTAACCACCGTCGATCGCCCGCACCGTCCCGTCACCGGCACCACCTTGTGGTGAGCCTCTTGTTCATGTAATTTTATATAAAAAATTGATGTTTGTGTGATTTGGATATATAGTTAATCATGTAATAATTATCTTACCCGTACGTTGTTTGTTATACATAGTGCCATGGTTTTGATATCCGTCCCCGTCGGCCCTCGTCCTTGTTATGATTCGGATGTGGTATATTCTCTTTTAAAACTATTAGTTGCATTTCGTGTTTATGACAAATTATGCCCATCAAGTTGACATAGATATTTTTATCTAGGAGGTATGTGAACCGGAAATTCCAACCGACCCTATTGTCGAGAGGTTAAATTTAGTTGAAAGAGAAAACGAGTACTTGAAAGAAAAATTGAAAAGAATTGAGGGGGAGAAGATGGTTGGAGTTGCATGTTGCCGATGTCGTCGATGATCACAAGATCAAGATGTAGAAAATGCGCTTGAAGAATAGAAAGATTAGAAAATATGCCATCGATAGTGAGGCTTGGTATCATTATGCTGTTGGATCAATTGTTACCTTAGTTGCGATCTTGATCGCATTTGTTTTTGCATTTAAATGCTTTAGCTAGAGAGTTATTTGTTTGTTGCATTTAAGTGTTGTATGAACTTTATGTATGAACTTGTATTAATTTGGTCTATTCGGTGTTGTGTAATGAAGATGAGCCGGCAATGGATGTACGATGACCGATGCTCTCCCCAGTTCGTTGAGGACGTGCATACTTTTCTGCTTGCGGCTGAGGCAAACAAGCGGGCGGATGGTTTTATGCCTTGTCCATGTGCTCTTTGTAAGAATGATCGCAATTACTCTACGTCAAGAACCATTCACGTCCACCTGTTTGAGTCCGGTTTCATGCCCCACTATAATGTTTGGACCAAGCACGGAGAAAGAGGGGTTATGATGGAAGACAATGAAGAAGAAGAGGACGACGACAACTATCCTGGCCATGGGTTCCCTGAATACGATGATACAACAATGGGGGAAGAAGGTTATCTGCCCTCTAGGGTTAGAGGTGCAAAAGATACATGCATGCCCTAATGATTGCATCCTCTACCGCGGTGAGTACGAGGATTTGAACACTTGCCCGGTATGTGCTGCATTGCGCTATAAGATGGACAATCTCTTTCGAAGTATCAGGGTTTCCGATGAAAACTAAATTGTTACAAAGGCATTTCATTTTTTAAATAACCTAAGCATTACTAAATTGAATATAATGATAAAACACACTAATATTAAACATAAGAAAAAAGAATCACTGAAAAAACTTTTTTCAAAGTTAAGTTATTCACAAACTAGTGATTCACACAAATTTCAAATAATTCAAAATTTAAACTATTCAAATTTGAAATCTACCGGCACTAACAGAAAGTTTGTGATTTTTTGTACCTAAAGCAAAAATATTCACAAAGAAACTCTAAATACAGCAAAAAACAACTCAAAAATAAATAAAACAAAAAAATAAAGCAAAAACAAATTAAGAAAAAATAGCCCGCCTACTGGGCCAAAGCGGCCTGCATACGACTAGCGACACAACGTTTCGTTGGGCCAGGATGCAGGCCCCGAAGGCCCAATAGGCCCACAAGGCGAGGAGGACAGGTAGGCCCAGTAGGCCTGATTAGGAGAGGAGCTCGAGAGAGCTACCGCACTGGGGCTTATAAACCAGTGCGGTAGCCCCTCGACTAGTGAGGTGGGACTAAACTTCCGCACCGCACCTGCGCCAGCGCACCCCCTTTAGTACCGTGTGGTGGCACAAACCGGTACTAAAGGGGGGGCCTTTACTACCAGTTTGTGCCACCACCCGGTACTAAAGGGGGTGGCTTCAACCGGTACTAAAGGTGCCTTCTATATAAGAAAACACTTCAAAATTTCGTCAGTTTCTCATCTCTCCCTCTGCTTCTTCTCCTCTGCACCGTCGCCCGCCGCCCCCGCCGTCTCCATATCCCTCGACGCCGCCCCGGCCCATCGCCGCCCCCGTCGCTGCCCCGTCCCCGTCGTCGCCGCCCCGTCGTCGCCGCCCCCGTCGCCGCCCCATCCCCGTCGTCGCCGCCCCGTCCCCGTCGTCGCCGCCCCGTTGCCGCCCCCCTCGCCGCCCCGGCCCGTACGTCCCCGTCCCCGTCGTCGCCGCCCCGTCGTCGCCGCGCCCGTCGCCATCCCCGTCGCCGCGCGCCCCCCGTCGCCTCTCGCCTCGCCGGCCGGTGAGCGCGCGCACACACACACATACATTTTTAGTTATAGATTTTTCTGTTTTTAAGAAATTGTTAGACATTTTTCTGTTCTTTAGAAATAGTTAGAAATGTTAGAATTGTTAGAATTGTTAGAAATGTTTGAAATTGTTAGAAATTTTTCTGTTTTTTAGTTATAGAAATAGTTATAAAAAAGTTAGAATTGTTAGAAATTTTTCTGTTTTTTAGTTATAGAAATAGTTATTAAAATGTTAGTTATATATATAGAAATGTTATAATTTTTTTCTGTTTTTTAGTTATAGAAATATTAGAAATGTTATAGAAATGTTAGTTATATATAGCATTGTTAGAAATGTTATAGAAATGTTAGTTATATAGAAATGTTAGAAATTTTAGTTATCAAAATCCAATCATTAAAAAAATGTTACTTTTTGCGGGCATATAGCTAGTATTTGTTCTCGACGATGCCCGGCCCGCATCCTCGCCGTCGACCCGTCCGCGACGACGTCCAGCCGACCCATGTCCGGGACTGGGCTCCGCCGGGCTGGCACTGGGAGGTGCTGCTTGGAGGGGCGCGCCGCTTGATGAGGAACCCGGCCGCGGGTCCAGTCGTCGACCCTGATCTCGTTTGGTGGCGTTCGCGTGGGCCAGTTTCGGTGTGGAGGGACCCGGCCCCGCCGGAGGTGGTACGTCGCCGTGTCAGGGAGGAGGACGAGCACGTCCATCGCTACATGGTTGCGTTAGAGGGCGGCAGGTTCTCCAATACGTGGCAGTATCTTCGGGGATCTCACTTCAGCTATGATCCTGTGAGGGTTCCTTCTCTTTGGGTGTCCACTGCCCGCGCCGGAGGAACCGCGAGTGTCCTAGATTCTTCTGTAGTATCGATCTTTATTAGCTAATAGCCAGTGATGTACTATTCAATATTATATATTATTCGAGACGATGTATTCGAGATTATGTCTATTATTCTGGATGATGTATTCGAGATTATATCTATTATTCGAGATTTGAATACTAAATTGTTTTATATTTCTTTTGGATTAGTTAAACAAAAGCTATGGCAGACAATACCGACAGAGAGGGAGAACAGACCATGTTCGATATGATACGCGGGGCAGATGATAATCAAAATGAAGAAGATTATGACGGCTCCGAATTTCTAAACAACACCGGAGAGGGTGATATGATATTCGATCACGACGAAGTCATGAATGATTATGACGATGACGAAGAACATGATCCTGAAACAACAAACACCGACGAGGTATATATATTTATATAAGCAGGCATCTGGTGATCATCACATGTTTTAAATGACTTGAAGATATATTAACGAATCGATCTTTGTTCTTTCAGCCATCCGGATCGAGCAAATCTTCAGGCAAAAGGACGAAACGAGGCCCGTACAAAAAGTTGAAGCCGTGCGTAAAGTACAATATCGAGGCATGCGGCCCTACTGGCAAACCATTAGCGCCTAAGAAGATTGCAGACAAGTTCGTTCGTCAGTGCGGAGTTCTTGTGAAGGACCAACTCCCGATCAAACTTCAAGAATGGAGAGCGCCAGCAAAGCCACGTCCAGATGTTACTTATGTCGACAAGAATCAAAAAGATCTTCTTTGGGATACTCTCATGGAACATTTCACCCTACCAGATCATTTCACAGAAGCAGATGTGCAGAAAGTCAAAGAGGCTGCTCTTAAGATGATGGCGACTGCATTCAAGAACTACAAGAATGGTGAATGGAACAAGTACGTCAACGGAGGAAGGAAGACTCCAGTATTCAAGGGAACACTGGAGAACCAACATGATCATTGGGACGATTTCGTGAAATTCAAGGATTCGGAATTAGCTAAGGAACGGTCGAGAATAAACAAGAAGAATGCCGAAAAAAAGGATAAGTTCCATAAGCTGGGGCCAGGTGGCTATGCGGTGGCAATGCCTAAGTGGGATAAGTCTGAGAAAGAGATGGAGGATGCAGGTGTCACTCCGGCTACTAAGAGCTGGGCCCCCAGGGTCAGGACTTGGTTCTATGCGCATGGGGGGGAGTTGGACCGGGAGACAGGCAATGTTTCGACGAGGGCAAGTCTAAAGGGAGCCGACGATGCGATACTTGTTGCAATAGAAGAGGCACGAACGGGGGTGTTCTATCCCAACAGAGAGAATGACGAGCTTACGCGTGCCCTGGGAAATCCTGAACACCCGGGAAGAACACGAGGCAAGGGCGCTCTGCCGTGGTATGAGGGGTTTTCAGACTGGAACAACGACTACAGAACCCGTGCGAGAAAGAAGATTGCGGAGGAGAAGAAGAGGAAGATGGAGGAGGAGCAGGGGAAGCGGGACTATGAACGCCTTCAAGGCCTAGAAGCAAGTCAAGCGGAATTGGCAGTCAAATTCCAGCGGCAGCAGGAGCAGATCGACTCACTTACCCATCAAAGGGGGTCTCAGCAGCTGCAGCAGCTAGCGGATGATCCAGTATTGGATAGCACCGGCCCATCCATGCCGAGAAGCAGCGTGGGTTCCGTCCCGGACGACCCAATGCTGGGTAGATACCCCGTGGATGACATCACGGAGAACACTAACTGTGAGCTACACGTCAAAATGAAGAACATATCCATGAATGTGGCGGACGGCTGTGCTTTCACAAATCCCCCCGAGGCAACCTTCCATTGCAACCCGATTCCAGCGGGCTATGCTCGTGTCTTGGTTGATGAGGTGGACCCACCATATTCGGGGCTACAGCTTGACATTGCTGGAGGTGACGGCGAGCGCTTTCTCGGAGAGGCCAAACATCGTATCATCCTATGGAAAAAGGATTGCATCATCTTTCCAAGGCCACCGACACCGCATCACCCGAGTCCTCGTCGAAGTCCGCCACCGAGTCAGCAGACTCCCGCTCCTCCAAGTCCGGCAAAGTGTCAGGACAATCCTCCTCCTCCAAGTCCGGTAAAGTGTCAGGACAATCCTCCTCCTCCAAGTCCGCCACAGCGTCAGACGTCCACTCCTCCTCCAAGTCCGGCACAACCTCAGGCCACTCCTCCTCGTCCAACTCAGTCCCGTCAGCCGTCTCCGCCGCCTCAGCAATCGCAGAAGAGACACCCCGCAGCTATGGTGCGTAGCGGTATGAGTCGAGGTAGTACAGGAAGTACAGGCGGAGGCAAGCGATATAAATATGGTCCAAGCCTCAAGCCTCTTCCGCAGAGGTCTTATGATAGGTCCGAGGAGGAAATCACAGCCATATCGAAGGCCGAGGTGGAAGCCCATTTTGCACCGAAACCGTCACCGCCGCCAAGGGAGAAAGTGCCTGAGGAAACGATTGACCACTTCATTCGTATGGCTCAACCACCAGCTTCCAAGCCTGTTGACACAGACTATGAGCGCCACATCAGGAAGTTAAATCGAGCACGTCTACAAAGGGAGGCGAGCACGTCTACATCGGGATCGAGCAAACAAGAAGCAGCTGCCAAAAAATGCGGGAAAACCATTCCCCAGCTGGGAGAATAGGTGGCGCAATCGATCCCCTCGCTTGTTGTGCCAACAACAGGTGACAGTACGCGCCCCCAATATTATTGTGGGCAAACAGTGCATGTTCCCGAGGTGGGCAATGTGGTAATAACGGAGGAGCATATAATGCAGGCTGAAGTTCTCAACATCACTGTTGGACAACTCCTCGAGATCGAGCCCATGCCTTTGCTTAGAGAGGATGAAGTAAAACGGAAATATGTCCGGGGCCAACCTTTGGTCGCGCCAGACAAGGTCAAGAACCTCCCAACGAGAATGTATGAATTGCATCAATGGTACATAAACATTACCAAGATTTCAGATCGAGTGTCCCTCATGGTGAATGTCAAGAAGGACCATTACTACCATGAGAAAGCTGGGTCCATTGAGTATTTAGAACTATTTCAGTTATACAATCAGGACGCACTCGACAAATCTATCGTCAGTTGCTATTGTCTGTAAGTGATCTCTTTCTATAATTTAAGTCTCAAGCTAGCTGTAGTGATCCTTTTGATCAATCATTACCTGTAATTATCCTCACTATATTCTTTTCTGTGGTATTATGCAGGATAAAGATATATGAAATGAGAAAAGGTGGACGCTATGGCATTGGGTTCATTGACCCAAACACCGTTAATGAATTCACATGGAAGATAAATGAATATCATGCAAAGGAAGTAGAGGACAGCATGCTAGAGTTCTTGAAGCGCCTCAAATACAATGAAGATATACTACTTCCTTACCACTTTGGGTGATTCACACTGTCTTGTACTATAAATTCTCTGTTTTTGCCTACTAGCTAGCTACATGTTTTTGCTTACATATGCCCGCTTAATTAAGACATGTAAACGTGTGTGCATGCAGATTTCACTGGGTCTTGTGTATCATTAAAGTTGACGCCGGAACAGTTGAAATACTGGACTCATTAATCTCAAAAAACACTGACTTTAACATCTTGTATCGGATAGTCAACAGGTAATTTCAATCATTATTAACTATATATCTCGGCCTATTTAGTTCGTCATTTCATGATATGAACTATTTAATAACCCCTTTATTCATTTTCTTTGTCGGCGGGCAGGGCTTGGGCAAGATTCATCAGCGTCACGGAAGGTGAATGGAAACAAAAGCTTCAATGGTTTCGACCCAAGGTAAGTAATTAAGTAGTACTAGCTAGCTAGCTAGCTGCCATCTCTTTAATTATCATGCTTGATTAATTTTTATCTGATCAAATTCCATTCTCGTAAAGGCCCTGAAGCAGGCGCAGGGGACTGATCTGTGTGCATTCTGCGTTTGCGAGAACATTCGCATGATGGCGTCCGAAAGGAGCAGATCTCAAAGACAGCAATGGGTACGCTCGTCAGAACACTATTCACAATTTTTACACCATTATTGATATGTAGTCACACAACTAATACACATGCATATTGATCTCCTTCTTAACAGTTCAAAGAGGTGCGGGAGAAGCTCATAGAAACGGAGCGCGTAGAAGCACTTCAAGAGGAAATAGCGGGATTTTTGCTTGACCAGGTCATAAATCCGAATGGAGAATTCTATTACCCGCTACCGCCCACCTGAAAACCACTTTCAATTGTCATCGTGCTCCGAAGGCACTAATTAGACTGGCTCCGAAGGCAATATTCATATGTAGAAGAAATTGTATATAGCTATACATGTGTGTATGTGTGAATTAATTAATATGGTGATTTAATTTGTGAGACATTGATGTGATATATATATACATGATTGGTTCTACTAGAAATTATACACACACACACACACACACACACACACACACACACACACACACATATATATATATATATATATATATATATATATATATATGCATAACGTGTACAATGTGTAGTATCGTAAAATACCAGCAAACAAAAAAAGAATTAAAATGGAAACACAAAATTAAATAAAAAAGAAATCATAAAACTAAAAACCCTCCAAACCTTATAGTACCGGTTGGTCTTACAAACCGGTACTAAAGGGCTCCAGGTCCCCGGAGCTGGCTCGTGCCACGTGGTTGCCTATTAGCACCGGTTCGTACTGAACCGGTACTAAAGGGGGGGGGGGGGGCTTTACTGACCACAAATTAGTGCCGGTTATGTAACCGGCACTATAGGGCCTTATGAACCGGTGCTAATGCCTGGTTCTGCACTAGTGGCATTAGCAAGCATGTTACCATGCGTCCTTGCATTTTGCTGACTGGCCCATGATCTGGTATCTAGCTTGACAATACAATATTTAGAATCAGGGGATAGGCCGATGAGTAGATAAATATACTCTAAGGCATGTCCCTACGGGCCAATGCTCCGATCCAATGTCCTGATGAAACAATGGTCAGGGTAAGGCGTCGACTCCTGATGAAAACGGGGTCGTTGTTGCATATGCGCTAGCAACCCATCATATAGCCAAATCCCAACCATCATTTTTCCATCCAAAGGCTGATTATAGGAGGGTGCATTGGATGCGTAGATTGGGTCGTTTTACAGGATACATTCTAAAAAAAAAGGGCTTCGCTTATACTAAGTGTCTGGAGAATAAAGGAGGAGATGATTATTTAAAAAAGTGGCAGGAGAATATATTTTTAATGGCTAAGCCGATTTTCTAAGAGAGCAATTTTATTTCAGTGAAAAATACCACTTGAAAAATGAACCTTAGTAAGAAAAAAGTGCAAATTACACTTTTCACTTAGATCAAATGAGAGGGAAGAAGGAAAGCAAAAAAAAAAAAGGAATTAAGAACCTCTCTAGCCGAACCCCTAAAAGGGCTTAACTCATAAAAACAAATCTATATTGAGGAGTTAATCAACACCTAGCCCAACCATCAGCCGCTTTAACCCCTCAAAAATTTCGAGGAAAACCCTCCGCCTGCTCTCAAATTTGAGCAGCCGTGACAGGTTCTTTGCAAAAACCTCCTCACTCACCAACACCCCGCCGACCTCTCAGGCCAAGTTAGACTCGCTTGCCAGCGACCCCGTTGCCAGGATCACCCCATATCTCCCCACTGTTGCTGCACTCTCATGGACGAAAAAGGCCACCGCCAAGCTTGGTTTCATCCAAAACGGAGCTGACACGACCAAGATGCCCTAGAGCACCCACAGAGGAGCTTGGGTGCGATGGAATCACATCCACGCCAGCGAAATTCCAAAACCAGAGTTCGGCCTGCTGAGCTTGGTCAACGACCGACTAGCACATTACTGGGAAAGGGCTTATAGGTGAATCCAAATAAGTGGCGTGCCGTGTGGGTAACCCGCCACAACTATTTTTTGAAAATAAGCAGCGGCGAGTAGCAAACTGTGCCCGCCACAACTAACAGCATAACTGTGTCGAGCAGAATTCACCACCCGTCACAGGTACAATCTCCCGGACGAGGCTCTTTGCGTAACTCAGCTGTGACGTGCTCTACCAGGCACCCGCCACAGGTAAATAACCAAGCAGTGGCGAGCAGTGACTAGCATCTGCCACTAGATATCTTTGCCGCATGCCCAATTTAGCAGAACATAGTTGTGGCAGGTCCTACACACCGCCCGCCAGTGGTAGGTTAAATAACATTGGCATGCCGTAATTTGTGCTCGCCACAAAATATTTTCCCGCGCGATGATACAGTCCATGTCACTTAGCAGTGGCGGACACTTTGTACCGCCCGCCAGTGATAAGATCGCGTGTAATGTTTGCTTCCTGGTACAATGTCTTCCCCTCCCCAATTTCTTCTTCCTCTCCCACAATGCTTCTTCCTCTCCTTCCTACTCTCACCATTGGTCATTCACCACATCTCTCTCTTCTTGATTTCATCGGACCGATCGGACACGACATCGGAGAGAGACGAGGAGACATGTTTTAGGTGAGAATTCTTTTCTAAATTAAACATGGTGTATATATATGAGCATGCATGTGTACTTGATTGTTGGTGTGTGGCGCAGTGGAGGTGTTGGCGATTCAACATTCGGTTGATCGCAAGCTTTTGTTGAAAATTTTCAAGGAATACAAATGAGTGCCAAATCTCATTAAAATGTTGACTAATTTCCGTTTCATCTAGTTGTTGTCACTCAATATGTCCCTTTTAGCAAAGGTCATACCAAATTTTTTAATTTTCCATATTCTTAGATCAAATAATAATCTATTATGTTATGTATGTATGTTGGAGGTTTTGGCATCGAATGATGGATCGTAGTTGGATGTGATCCATACCATAGGCGTCCAATTATTTTGTTAATGGTTTGATAGAGTTCTTACAGTTTGTGGAGGAATATGTTAGTAAAAGGGGTTCGAAGAAAATATGTTCTCCATGTGTTGTTTGCGAGATTGATGTTATGTACACAATTGAATCAGGAGACTTGCATAAGCACTTGTTGGCTAGTGGTTTCATGCTTGGTTATACGATATGGAAAAGTCATGCTGGGGATGGGATGTCAATTGAAGGAGCGGAACATGACGAGGAACAAAAATGGATGGTGGATGGACATGCTGAACAATCTGACGATGATGAAGATGATGAGTCCAATGAAGAGTCCGACGAAAGTTAGGAGGCCGAAGGGGGAGGAGGCAATCATCATCTGGGGAAAATTGGCGGGAATGGTACACGATGAACACATGCAAGAGTTGATCGTGAAAGAGACTAGCACCATGACAGCTTCTCGTAGAGAGGCTACCAAACTAGTGACTCTTGTGAAGGACTGAACAACTCCTTTGTACGCTGGTTGCAAAGCAAAGCACACCTGACTAAGTGTCACGATGAATCTTATGGACATAAAGGCAAAAAGCAATAGCACGGACACTTCCGTCTATATGAATTTGAAGTATTTGCATGATGTACCACCTGAAGGCAACGTGTTGCCAAAAATTATCGATGAGGCAAGGAGGTATTGTGTCCTCTTGATATGGAGTCGATAAAGTACCATGCGTGCAAAAATGACTGTGCCATTTACCGAACGTGTACTCCAACCTAACAAGGTGTCCAACATGCAATTTTCCCCGATTCAAGCAGGGAAACAACAGTCGGGAAGAAAATCATGATGATAGAGCACCCGCTAGCGGTACTCCTTATAAGGTTGTATGGTACTTCTGAAAGTGCAATCTTGCTCTTAAAGAGTATTTTTGATATTGATGACAAACCTACATATAGGGGACTAACCTTGTTTGCTAAGTATATACACAGGCCGTCTGTCCTCTGGTTTTTCTTTAGTGAGCATCATGATCGCATCATATGAGATTTTACTCAAGCAAATTATCAATGAGGAAAGGAGCAAACAAAGATGAAGTATAGTGCTCTTTTTATATTTCTTGAGTAATAGGAACCCCGCACTATTAAGAGGGGATCCGAAGTGTAGGTTCAAGACTTGCTCACATTTTGTCTCATAAACAATTCTATCACAATAGACCAAAATCCCTAGCAATATCCCTTAGCCAAAACCTACCACTTCTCCTAGCCGGATCATCCGGACGGCTACCCAGGTCATCCGGGCTTCTCCCGGATCAGCCGGACCCTGCACCGGATCATCCGGATAATAGGTGCTCTCCATCACAGAACGGTGTGGCTGAAGCCGGATCATCCGGGCTGTTCCCCGGATCGTCCGGATCCTCTTCCGGATCGTCCGGATAACCGTGCCCTGTTTTCACAGAAGCCATATGTTGTAGCCGGATCGTCCGGTCAGGCATCCGGATCATCCGGGGCTTGTCCGGATCATCTGGGGTTGCCTCCGGTCTGTCCGGGCTGCTCGCAGCTCGGCTGCAACCATCTGCATCCGGGCCTTCTGCCAGATTTATCCGGACAATGTCCGGATCATCCGGGTGGTGTCCCAGATCATCCGGGGTGGTCAACTTGTGTCCAAACGGCTCAATTCTGGACATGGTATAAATAGCACCTTACCCCTTTGAGATAAGGTTGAACACTCCATACAAACACGCCTCAAGAACACCAGTGCTTCTCCTCGCTTGCTCACACACTAAATCCCAGATCCCGGCTTGATTCTTGAGAGTTTCGAAGAATTGTTCCAATCAAAAGAAAGATCTTCTTCCTCCCCTTCTTGTGACCAAAGCAAATCGAAGTTTGAGCAAGTCTTGAGTCTTTCCCCTCGGATCTTGTTACTCTTGGAGGTTGGAGACTCCTAGGCGGTAGGAGTCATTTCGTGAGGAATCAGCTATTGTGATTACCCCCGGAAAGTTTGTGCGGGTTTGGAGACCACCCCAAGGTCTACCACTAGTGGTTGAGAAACGCCTTCGTGGTGTTGTCTCAAAGGGAGAATAGGGTGAGCCTTCGTGGCATTGGTGTGCCTTCGTGGTAACATCCACCTCTCTAACGGTGACTAGCTTCCCTCCAAGGAAGTGAACATCGGCATACATCCTCGTCTCCCGGAGTTGCCGTTATTCCTAACCCTAACTCTCTACTTGTGGTTACTTGTCTTGTTGCACTTACTTACATCATATTGTGCTTGCTTACTTATATGCTTGTGTTACTTGCTTAGTACTTAGTACTTACTAGCAATTGTTAGGCTCACCTTCATATTTCGCATTATTACCTAAAATTGCTAAGTAATAAATAAAATTTGTAATTGTACCTATTCACCCCCCCCCCCTCTAGGTCCATCTCGATCCTTTCAATTGGTATCAGAGCCTCGTGCTCTATTCTTGTGGCTTAACCGCCCTAGAGCGAGATGAACCCGGATGGGACTCCCCTGGTTGTAGATCCTAAGGATAAAGGCGAGGCTTCTTCTGAAGTCAAGACCTTTACGTCGGAGGATCTAGAACGGGCCCTTGCTAAGCAAAAAGAGGAGCATGATGCTTCTCTTGAGGCCTTGGTCCAAATGAGATTAGCCATGTTGTCCACAGTGCTTGCACCACTCTCGGGTGGTGCTGCTTCGAGGCCAACTGTGCCTACTCCATCACTTGGTCAACAACCTTCTAGAAATAAACACGCCAGTGTTCCTTGGCTTTATGCAAGACCTCAGGTTGAGAAACCAAGATATAACCCTAAAGGCAAACCTCCTTTACTAAGTGCCACTTCCGATTTTGCCTTGTGGAGAGTTGCTATGCAGGATCATCTTCGACATGGAAACGACGAGATGCTAGAGATCCTGGAGTATGGCTATCATGTGGTTGATCCAAAGAACCCCACACCAAGAGAAATATATGACAAGAACCTCAATGACACTAAAATCATGTGTATAAGGAGAGGTATGGATGAAAAGCAAAGGAGACCGTTCATACACATCACAAGTGCCAAGGAACTATGGGAAAGTATTATACGATCCAAGACTGGCACCTCTACCCTCCGGAGTGCTCAATATGAAATTGCCAAGGGGCAATTGCAAAACTTTTGTATGGAGAAAGGTGAAACCCCCAATCAACTCCATGAGCGCCTCATGACTCTCACTGCCGATATTGAGTCATGTGAGTGTGACAAGACACAAGATGGATTCAACATGACAAAAAGATTCCTTGTGGATAAATTGCTTCATGCTCTTGCTCCATATCACCATCAAATGGTGTGGGACATAAGACAACACCATACCTTCAAGGAAATGACTACAGATGACATCATATCCACCTTTCAACTATTTGACGAGTCAAAGGCTAATGCCACAAAACATCTTGCCATGCATGGTTCCCCATCATCAAAGGTTAATCTTGCATTGAAGGTCAAGCATGTATATGAAGATGAGCAAAATGAAGAAGAAGAAGAAGATGATGATGATGAAGATGGTGATGAGATTGAATCCGACGAGGGTCCTTCATATGAAGAAATGGCTCTCTTTGTCAAGAAGTTTAGCGCGGGAAAATTCAAGGAAAGATTCCAAAAGAAGAAAGTGAGAAAATGCTACAACTGTGAGGAAACCAACCACTTCTCAAATGAGTGCCCTTATGAGAAGAGAGAGGATAAACCAAGGTTTCCCAAGACCTTTCCTAAGAAGAAATTGCCAAATCCTTTGAACTCCAAGCTCAAGAAGAGAGATGGGAAAGCAATGGTTGCTCAAGAAGAATCCGATCCGGATGATGTTAGTGGTGTTGCCGGAGTTGCTCAAGATTCTCAAAACACATTGAGGCTAGTCAATAAGAGTGGTGAAGTTGTCACCTACAACTACATGAAGGATTACAAGGGCAACGCTCACAAGTGCCTCATGGCGAAGGCCGTGGTAGAAGATGGAGAGGATCAACACTCTCCTGACAAGGTCAAGGTAACCCCACGATCAAACCCTCCTCTTTTCACTCCTCCTACTCCTAGTGATGAGTATCTTGATGCGGAAGATAGTTATGAGGATGATGATCTAAATGACCCTATGCTTGCTAAACTTAATAAGTTCATGTGCTCCCTCAAAGGAAAGAAGCTCACTATGTTTCGTATGCTTATGGAGATGGTGAGTAAGCACACCATCACCATTAAGGAACTCGAAACCCTCGTCACCGAGGAAAAGGAAAAATGTGAAATCCTTGAGCGGAAAGTCCAATATGAGGAAACACGAAATGATGAACTATGCTTAAAAATTGGCACAAATATTGATGTTCATACTAAAGATCTTGCCTCCTTGAAAAAGGCTATTGGCTCTTGTGAAGAGTTGATGAATGATAAAAGTAAGCTTGTGAAGTCTCATGCTTCTCTCTCTAAGCATTGTGAGCTTCTATCCATGTCCCTCAAGACTAACGAAGAAGAGCTCACCCTTCTTACAAAGAGTTTTGAGACGCTCAAACTTACTTATCTTGAAACTCTAGCTAAGGCCTACTCGTCTCCTATTATAAATGTTGATGCTTGTTCTACTAACTCTAGTAGTGATCTAGCATCTATTCTTGAGGAGAATAGTTTTCTCAAGGCTCAAATTGAGAAAGGGCTCATGACATGTGCTCAAGGGCAAAAGAACCTTAATGAGGTGTTGAGCCAACATAATGAAGTGTTCGCCAAAGAGGGACTCGGGTTTGACCCAAGCACAAGCAAGAAGAAGACATTCTCTCAAAAGTGCACCACCCCTTTAAAAGGAACTTTTGTAAGAGGACACAAGGAGAAAGGTAAGGTTGCTAGTGGGAAGGCCACAAGGGGCATGCCCACTCTCAACAAGCCAAAAGAGTTCATGCCTCCATCCTATGTACTTCGTAAGACTAAGGATGGAGAAGTTTATGCAAAGTTTGTTGGTCCTCGAAATGCATTTCGGTTTTATGCTATTTGGATCCCTAAGACCCTTGTGACTAACTTGAGAGGTCCCATTGCAAGATGGGTTCCTCTAACCAAGTAATAATTGTGTGTAGGTTGCCTTCTCCGGTGGAGTAAAATGGGTGATTGATAGTGGATGTACCAATCATATGACCGGAGATAGAAAATTGCTCTACGATTTCATGGAAGCTATTCAACCATTTATGAGCATTATGTTTGGTGGAGGATCAAAAGGACAGGTACTTGGGTTGGGGAAGGTGGCTATCACAAATGACATGTCTCTTGCAAATGTCATGCTTGTCCAATCCCTTAAATATCATTTACTTTCTGTTCGTCAATTGGCATCTGTTGGTTATGATACACTATTTGGACTAACGGATGTGAAAGTCTTTAAGAGAGATACTCTCGAAGTGGCCTTTGTTGGAGAGTTGGATGGCAACCTTTACACGGTTGATTTCTCGAAAGAGAGCACATTCCATGCAACTTGTCTAATGGCCAAGGCCGACAAGGGGTGGCTATGGCATCGCCGGCTAGCCCATGTTGGCATGAGAAATCTTCGAGATCTCTTAAAGGGTAATCACATCCTTGGACTAACAAATGTCTCTTTTGAGAAAGATCGTGTGTGTAGTGCATGTATAGCCGGGAAGCAACATCAATCAAAGCACCCACCCAAGAATATTGTGTCTACTTCAAGGCCTTTGGAGCTCCTTCATGTGGATCTTTTTGGGCCTCCTTCATGGGATAGTCTTGGTGGGAAAAAGTATGGACTTGTCATTGTTGATGATTACTCAAGATATACATGGGTGTTTTTCCTCAAGTCCAAGGACGAGATGAAGATCACTTTCATTGACTTTGCCAAGCAAGCACAACGCAAGTTTGACAAAGAAATCTTGGCAATAAGAAGTGACAATGGATCCGAGTTCAAAAAATACACCTTGGAAGAATTCCTTAGTGATGAAGGGATTGAGCATCAATATTCAGCTCCATACACTCCTCAGCAGAATGGTGTAGCTGAAAGGAAGAACTGCACCCTTGTGGAGATGGCAAGGCCCATGTTGGATGAATACAAGTCACCACATAGTTTTTGGGCCGAAGCTGTCAACACCGCATGCCATGCATCAAACCGGCTTTTCCTCCGCACTATATTGGAAAAGACTCCATATGAGCTTCTAACTGGAAACAAGCCAAATGTCAAGTACTTTCGTGTATTTGGGTGCAAATGTTTCATCCTCAACAAAAGAGAACGGTTAGGAAAATTTCAATCCAAAACGATTGAGGGTATATTTGTTGGCTATGGATCAAACTCTCACGCCTATAGAGTCTACAACAAATCCAATGGATGTGTTGTAGAAACTTGTGACGTGGTGTTTGATGAATTTAATGGCTCCCATGGGGAGCAAGTTGATCTAAGTGATGTAGGTGAAGAAGATTCTTCTCAAGACATTTTGACCATGGGTGTTGGTGCACTTCTTCCTATGGAACAAGAACCTCATGATGATGAAGAAGAAGATGGAAGTCTCACACATCATCAAACTACTTCAACATCCATACCACCACAAGCTCCTATTGTTCAACCGATACCCTTAGCCCAAGTTGAAGAGGATGATCAAGTTCCTCCTCATGACAATCTTCAAGAACAAGAACAAGAAAATCCAATCATTGATGATGAACCTCAACAAATGCAATATGAACAAGAAGATCTTCCTCCACACATTAATGATCCATATGTTGAGGATGTGGATGATGGACATGAAGTTGAACCTCGTGAAACCCTTACCTCTATCATGCCACGAGTGGCCGGTCGTGTTGATGTTGACAAAATACTCACCGGCATATCGGAAGGTAGGGTCACTCGTAAACATTTGACCAACTTTTGTGCTCACTTTTCTTTTGTGTCTAGTTTTGAGCCCATCATTGATGGACAACGATTGGCTAGTTGCTATGCAAGAAGAGTCGAACAGTTTTGAACGCAACCAAGTGTGGTCATTAGTCAAGAGGCCACCTACCGAGCACAACGTCATTGGAACAAAATGGATTTTCAAGAACAAACAAGATGAGAATGGTGTGATCATCCGAAACAAGGCAAGGTTATTGGCACAAGGGTACTCACAAGTTGAAGGTTTGGACTTTGGTGAGACCTTTGCCCCCGTTGCCCGTCTTGAATCCATTCGCATCTTACTTGCTTATGCTGCTTTCAATGGTTTTACATTACATCAAATGGATGTGAAGAGTGCCTTCCTTAACGGTCCTCTACAAGAAGAAGTATATGTATCACAACCACCTGGGTTCGTTGATCCCGATCACAAAGACTATGTGTATAAACTTCATAAGGCTTTGTATGGCCTCAAACAAGCACCTCGTGCTTGGTATGATCATCTTAAGAAGTTTTTACTCGATGATGGTTTTGTGAGAGGGGTGATCGATCCCACTCTTTTTACTAAGAGGGATAAGGGTGATTTGATCTTATGCCAAATCTATGTAGATGATATCATTTTTGGTTCTCCTAACATTCATTTGTGCAAGAAGTTTGCGGACTCAATGACCAAGAATTTTGAAATGTCACTCAATGCGGATTTGAAGTTCTTCCTCGGATTTCAAATTCAACAATTTCAAGAAGGAATTTTCTTTTCTCAAGCAAAATACCTCAAGGATATCTTAGAGAAGTTTGGTATGTCTGATGCTAGTCCATGTAAGACACCAATGCCAACCAAAATAACTCTCATTGAAGACACAAACGGTATCCCCTTCGACCCATCTAAATACCGCTCTATGATTGGTTCATTGCTTTATCTTTGTGCATCTAGACCAGACATCATGTTTAGTGTATGCATGTGTGCTAGATTTCAAGCTTCCCCTAGGGAAAGTCATCATAAGGCGGTTAAGCATATTCTTAGATACCTTGTTCACACCCCAAAGTTGGGTCTATGGTATCCCAAGGATGCTAAGTTTGATCTCATTGGGTACACGGATGCGGATTGGGCCGGAGACAAAGTGGATCGTAAGTCCACTTCCGGTGCATGTCAGTTTCTTGGACGCTCCTTGGTAAGTTGGTCATCGAAGAAACAAAACTGTATTGCCCTCTCTACCGCAGAAGCTGAATACATTGCTGCCGCCAGCTGTGCAACTCAGTTATTATGGATGAGGCAAACTTTGAAGGATTACGGTATCACCTATAAACATGTGCCTCTTCTATGTGATAATGAAAGTGCCATCAACATTGCTGAGAACCCCAAGGATCATCTCCGCACCAAGCACATTGATATTAGGTATCACTTCTTGAGAGATCATGTTGAGAAGGGTGATATTCACATTGATCACATTGGTACAGATTTGCAACTGGCAAATATTTTCACCAAACCATTGGATGAAGCAAGGTTTTGTCGACTTAGGCGTGAACTTGGTATCGTGGAGCTTGACAACATTATGTGAAATCTCGTACTCATGCATGCATTTTCATAATGTCTTGTCTTGATGTAGGCATATTCTTAGGGGGAGACATTCAACTTATGAGTACTCTCACCCTTACATAATGCATAAATAGAACCAACACTCTCTAAGTCACTATGACACTTATTTTGTGTCCATAGTACTTTAAAATGATGGAGTAATAATCATGGGTCCAAAAGTTCAAATTTTTGGTCTCCCAAGTTATATATACTCATACATGGTGACTTAGCCTAATTATTTTTTTGGGGTGTTTATATGGGTTTGAGATATTGTTGTGACTAAAGCTACTTATATATATATATATAACTATAACAAATATCGTCATCACCCCATCAAACCAGATCTCAGCATTCTGGCTAGCCGGATCATCCGGACGTACATCCGGACGTCCGGGCTGTGTCTACCCGGATATCCGGGCTCACTTCCGGACATCTGGCCCTGCCCGGATCATCCGGGTCTCTTTCCGGACATCCGGGTGGGTCTTCGACCTGCCCAGTAGCATATCGGGCCGTGGGGGGGCACAGGGGGTTATCCCTTTGCTTTCTTTTCCTCGACCTCATCCTCTCACCCCCCGCCGCCGCCGGCTGCTCATCAGCCCGCCCCGCCAGTCCGGCCGGCCAACTTGGCAGATCTTGGGCTCACGGGCTGTCGTCGCCTCGATCTACTCCCTCCTCACGCCGTTTTCCCCAGGGGCCGATTGGATCCTCTCCAATCTCGGCCTCCGTCCCCAACTCCGCCATGGTGGTCGGCCGTGGTGGTACTGGCCGGAGCTTCAAGTCGACCTCCTCGGGTCCCTCTCGTGGTATCTCATCCGCGCCCTTCCTCGTTTTTCCTCTTGTACTCATCTAGGGTCAGTTACTCATCGAGCTCGCCGATTTTTTTGTTCTTTTCGTTCCAATGCGTATGCATAGAACCACGTCGCCAAGCATCAACGGACTCCGAGGAAGCTGCTCGTCCACTCAAGAAAGCACCAGGTCATGCTCGTCCGTCCTATGCCGGGTAGGACGATCCTGATTATGAGGAAGATCTCCAGGAGGACGAGCTCGTGCCGGTTCGCTCAACGACCAAGGCCAAGAAGAAGAAAGCGGCTTCTACCTCAAGCTCGCAGCCTGCCGCACCTACCGGTCTCATTTTGTCCATGGCCAATCCCACCAACCGTGGCCGTCGTACTATCAGCTATCAGTCCATGGATCCATCTGAGTATGCAGCTTTAAGGAGTGAAGTCAACCAATTTGCTGCCCCGGCCAATGCAACCGATCCTCGGTTTCGCACTTTGGTTCTACACGACATCTATCAATCGGTCATTGCTCATCTAGGGTTCTCTCCTCAGCATTATGTGAACTTGGATTACATTGAGAACAATCCAACCAAGTTCGATGGTGTGTTAGAGAAGATTGAGGGCATGGGGTTGCGTCGTGCTATGACTCTCCACTGTGATTGGAATGAGGCTGCCATTCGGCAATTCTATGCCACGTGTTTCTTCCATCCGGATCGTTCAATCACTTGGATGACTCATCATTCTTAGTTCACTGTCTCTTTTGAGGAGTTTGCCGCTGCCTTGGGCATGCCTGGATCTGAGGCGGGTATTTTTCGAATCCATGAGGTGAATCCCAAGTTTGAGGCTATGCCTATCAGTGCTTGCAGTTGTCTCACCATGCCTCCTACTCAGCTATCCACAGTGCAGCAAAGCAAGGAGCTTAATGACATCAGTATCTTCCGTCTCAAATACCGGTGGCTTTTTCAGTGCATCCTCAACTCCATTGCTCCCAAGAAAGGGGATCGTGGGATGGTACGATCTTACAACATTGACTTGATGTACTACTCACGGAAGAATCCCACTCGTCCCATTGACATGGCAGATTTTCTTTGGCATGAGATTCGCATGGATAGTTGTCTGCAGGTTTGTACTCTTCCACATGCTCCTTTCATTCAGACCGTCATTGACTCTGTCTTCACTTGCCCCATCAACAAGACCAACATTCACTCCATGTGGACTCCGCGTGATGACACTTCTAGGGGCAAGGCTCCTGCTCCGTCGTGTGGTGAGAGCTCTTCTCAACACACCAAACCTTTCATCAAGCCGTTTGACCGCCTTGCTCGCTTTATTGGGAAGTCCCATAAAGACATCTTTGACACCTGCCGCTACACTGCTACTCACATTGCTACCGAGGAGGTTCGCCGCATCTCTGAGGCAAATGCCCTTAGGGCTCATCTTCGTGCGCGTCCTGGCAGTCCTGTCGAGCCTGATGAGCCTATTCCTGTTCGACTTCCTCTTCCGGAGGTCGATTTTCCTTCTGCCACTGAGTTCCCCGAGTTCTTCCTTGTACCTGCTAATCTGAGTGATGATGATGATGATGCCGCTGAGGATGAGGATGCTGCGTGATTCTCCTACTTTCTCGGCCGTCTTTCCCTTTTTTCGGTACTTGCTGTCAAGGGGGAGATGTAATTCTTAGGAGGAGTTTCAGCGTGTGTCTGGTATGCTTAGAGCTTTAGTTAAGTGGACTCATTATTATTATTGTAATGGTACTATGGTACTTTGGTCATGAGTTATGAGTCTATGTCACTATGCAAGTGCTTATTGTAATGGTACTATGGTACTTTGGTCATGAGTTATGAGTCTATGTCACTATACAAGTGCTTAAGTATGATGTCTTTATTCATTGCTTATGTTGATTTTAATGATGTATGCCTATACTATATTCCGAATGTGGGCATCCACTTCATATGTGCATGATTTTGTATTTTTATCACCTTATTCCATGCATACATTAAGGCAGAGCTCCTCTTAAAACACATCCATATGCATAAATTAATGGGGAGCTCCTCCTAAAACACATACCGGTCTACTCTCCTAGAATCATTCGTATCACATTTCACTTATTAAATGCTATATGTAGTTTGTCATCAACTACCAAAAAAGGGGGAGATTGGAAGTATAGTGCTCTTTTTATATTTCTTGAGTAATAGGAACCCCGCACTATTAAGAGGGGATCCGAAGTGTAGGTTCAAGACTTGCTCACATTTTGTCTCATAAACAATTATATCACAATAGACCAAAATCCCTAGCAATATCCCTTAGCCAAAACCTACCACTTCTCCTAGCCGGATCATCCGGACGGCTACCCAGATCATCCGGGCTTCACCCGGATCAGCCGGACCCTGCACCAGATCATCTGGATAATAGGTGCTCTCCATCACAGAACGGTGTGGCTGAAGCCGGATCATCCGGACGTTCCTCCTGATCATCCGGGCTGTTCCTCGGATCGTCCGGATCCTCTTCCGGGTCGTCCGGATAACTGTGCCCTGTTTTCACATAAGCCATATGTTGTAGCCGGATCGTCCGGTCAGGCATTCGGATCATCCGGGGCTTGTCCGGATCATCTGGGGTTGCCTCCGGTCTGTCCGGGCTGCTCGCAGCTCAGCTGCAACCATCTGCATCCGGGCCTTCTGCCAGATTTATCCGGACAATGTCCGGATCATCCGGGTGGTGTCCCAGATCATCCGGAGTGGTCAACTTGTGTCCAAACGGCTCAATTCTGGACATGGTATAAATAGCACCTTACCCCTTCGAGATAAGGTTGAACACTCCATACAAACACGCCTCAAGAACACCAGTGCTTCTCCTCTCTTGCTCACACACTAAATCCCAGATCCCGGCTTGATTCTTGAGAGTTTCGAAGAGTTGTTCCAATCAAAAGAAAGATCTTCTTCCTCCCCTTCTTGTGACCAAAGCAAATCGAAGTTTGAGCAAGTCTTGAGTCTTTCCCCTCGGATCTTGTTACTCTTGGAGGTTGGAGACTCCTAGGCGGTAGGAGTCATTTCGTGAGGAATCAACTATTGTGATTACCCCCGGAAAGTTTGTGAGGGTTTGGAGACCACCCCAAGGTCTACCACTAGTGGTTGAGAAACGCCTTCGTGGTGTTGTCTCAAAGGGAGAATAGGGTGAGCCTTCGTGGCGTTGGTGTGCCTTCGTGGTAACATCCACCTCTCTAACGGTGACTAGCTTCCCTCCAAGGAAGTGAACATCGGCATACATCCTCGTCTCCCGGAGTTGCGGTTATTCCTAACCCTAACTCTCTACTTGTGGTTACTTGTCTTGTTGCACTTACTTACATCATATTGTGCTTGCTTACTTATATGCTTGTGTTACTTGCTTAGTACTTAGTACTTACTAGCAATTGTTAGGCTCACCTTCATATTTCGCATTATTACCTAAAATTGCTAAGTAATAAATAAAATTTGTAATTGTACCTATTCACCCCCCCCTCTAGGTCCATCTCGATCCTTTCAACTTCCCAATCATTCTATGACTGAAGCGTTTGTATGCAAACAAGAAGGAGGCAAAGCTTATGCTTTGTCATTCTAAGAGGAAGAAGGATGACAGAGTGATTAAACACGTTGTAGATGGTCGGCAGTGGAAAGCAAATGATGGCGAGCTTCCTCATTTCAATGGAGATGATAGGAATTAATGTCAGGCTGGGCTATAGTGTCGATGGTCTGAATCCCTTTAGCAACCCAGACAACGTGCACAACACATGGCCTCTAGTTGTCTGCATCTACAACCTTCCCCAGTGGGTGTGCATGAAGAGAAAGTATCTACACATGGTCATGCTAATTCAAGGGCCAAGCCAACCGGATAGTGATCTTAACTTCTATCTATGGCTATTCAAGGAGGAGCTAGAAATTTTATGATCAGATGAAGGTGTGCAAAGATGTGACGCTAATCTAGGTACGTATTTCCTTATGAAAGTTGTGCTACTCACGACAGTGCAGGACTATCCGGCATACGGTTATAATTCGGGTCAGGTTTGCCACGGGAACTACGCATGTGTTAGCTGCTGATACGTCCATTTTGCATCATGTTTTCTTACTGTTATTTTTAGTGTTTTTATCCATTATATCACTTTGGGGAGTAATTCTAATGCCTATTCTCTCATAATTTGCAAGGTTTACACAAAGAGGGAGAATACCGACAGCTGAATTCCGGACCTGAAAAAGCTATGTCAGAGATACTATTCTGCACATATCCAAATGGGCTGAAAATTTATGGAGAATTATTTTGGAATATATAAAAAATACTAGAGAAAATGGATTCGGGAGGAGGCCACCACTACTAGTAGAAAGCCTACTAGTAGTGCTTGAAATACCTATAGCAGTAGCGCTAGGTCCAGTGCTACTGCTAACACGCTACAACTAAATTGTAGCAGTAGCGCTGCCCTGACCAACGCTACTGGTAAGTATGGTTAGCAGTAGCACTGGGCAGGGCAACGCTACTGCTAACTATTTGTAGCGCTACAACAAAGCAAGCGTTGCTGCTAGTGCATCGATGTTGCTAGATGAACTCCAGCGCTACTGCTAGTATTCTTGCTTTCACAGATTCATACCCCCTCTATGTATTTGTGATGTATTTGTGCAGGATCTATACAATAGTATCATCAGTTCATAATAAACATACACTATTCTCATCATATCATACACATATAAGAAGATGGCAGAACTATTCAGGAACTACAAGAAAGACTTGAACTCAAAGTTTGTCGACAAAGTAAAGACTTTAGAATTCACCGGTCGATATGAGAAGATAAAAGATCATTGGCCCGCATTTGTAGCTACAAGCAATCAGAGAAGGGTAAGAAAAGGTCGCTGACAAAAAAAAATGTTGCAAGGAAGCTGTATCACCATCACACGGGGTCAAGTGGCTACTAGAAAGCCCAGCCGTTGTGGGACAAAGCTGAGCAAGACATGCTTGCTAAAGGGGTCCAACCAGTGACATTGCACTGGCCATATCATTCAAGGATTTGGTTCTTCGGGGTTGGGGGAACTTTGGATACAGAAATAGGAAAGTGTCGTTGGACGGACGAGCAACTTGCAATACCCATCAAGAAGGTTCAGGCAGCAATAAAGGCAGCACAGGAAGGGACATTCATTCCCGACAGAGAGAAGGACGAGCTGACAGAGGCCCTTGGGAATCCTGAGCACCCTGTACGAACATGAGGCACACCAGACACCGTTTCGTCGGTGCATGGGTTTCCTGACAGTGGTGGTTACAGAAGCCGAGAGAGAAAGAGGAAAGCAGAAGCAACCGAAATGGAGAGGCTCAGTGCAAGATTAGCAAAGCTGGAGAAACTTGAGAGCCAGCGAGCTACTGGCCAACCATCTTAGCGGCACGAAGATCCTTGCTTCGACGCTACCCCAGAAGCTACCCCACCATCTCAGCGAAGAAGAAGCGTGCCTTCCACAGAGCTCATTCAACCTGATTTCATAGCTCCTCGCTACCCCGTGGATAGTATTAGAGAGGCTGAACATTGCGAGCTAATGACGAAATGGTAGAACCTGACCTTGAAGGCGGCGGTCGGCTCTGTTGTACCTCCTGAGGCTGAGGGAACTTTTCATTGCCGTCCGATTCCACATGGCTATGCTGTTGTGACGGTGGATGAAATAATGGAGGCATTTGAGGAGCTGGAGCTTGACTACCCTACAGGTGAAGGGGAGATTTATCTAGAAAAATGCCTTAAGGAGTACCTGTCTATGGAAAAATGAGTACATCAAGCTTCCAAACTGGACGCCTCCTCCTTCTCCTCCTCCCACGTGTCAGGGCACTCCACCTCCTTATCCTCCTCCGACGTGTCAGGGCACTCCACCTCCTCCTCCTCCAGCGAGTGATCGGGGCACTCCGATTCCTCCCCCACCTCCTCTGGCGTGAGAGGGCACTATGCCTCCTCCGACGTGTCGGAGCACTCCGCCTCCTCCTCCGCCTTCTCTAGCATGTCAGCGGACTCCGCCGCGTCAGCAACGGCGAAAGAGAGACGCCGCCGCTCCGGCGGCTAGCACTACAAGAGGCGGGAAGAAATATAGATTCGGTCCAAGCCTGAAGCCTCTTCCAAAGTTACCATATGAGAGGACTGACAAGGAAACCGATGACATCGGGGTAGCCAAAGTGGAGGCCCATTTTGAACGAAAACCTCCACCTCCGAAGGAAACAGTAGATCTGATGAAAGCGAAGCGCACTCTAGATGCCCTAAAGCAACCACCACCGCCTCCGCCGGATTCCAACTATGTCCGTTGTATTAAAAAGACATATGATGATGCGCGGCGGTCGGAAAGTACTTCCAGTGATGCAAGATTAGTAGAACAAAGAAGTGGGAAAACAATTCCCCAGCTCGGCGAATAGGTGAAGCAATCGTGCCCCCCGCTCAAGGTGTCTAGCGATATGATAGCTAATAATCAGGGGCTATTGCCCGGTACCAATCTTGGTGATTACCTGAGCGATGATGTAGAGTTTGAAACGTTAGAGGCAGTAGAGATCTTCAGATACGAGTACGGGAAGCCTTTTGTCAAACCTGATCCTCCTCCTCTAACAACAATGATGCGAAGATTGCATTAATGGTACATGGATACCTGCAGGAAGTCTGTGAAGGATAGTATGATGGTGAGAATTAAAGATGAGCACGGCCTCATTGGAGTTGAGTTGCTGCCTGTTGAATTTGTGGAGTAATTTCTGTTAATCAATCAAGACGCCCTCGACAAACAATTCATGACTTGCTACTGTCTGTAAGTATTACATATGTAATTAAGTCTCTATAGCTCAGCTCTTTCATTGCATGTATATATAACTATCTTCACCATATTATGCAGATTCAAGATCATCGAATGCAAAAAAGGACAAATCTATGACATTGGGTTCATTAACCCAAATACCGTAAATGAATGGTCGGTTAAAAAGAGAGTCAAAGATACTGAGGACAACTTGCTAAATCATTACTTCGACATCAAAACAAAGGGAAAATACTCTTTCCTTACACCTTCAAGTGAGTGTTACTATCTTGTGCATATTCGGTTTCGCTTACTCGAGGTTATAGTAATGTAATTGATGAGTTATGCGTGCGCAGTTTCCACTTTATTCTGCTAGAGATTAAGCTTGACCGGGGAGTAGTAACTGTCTTAGACTCGAGACGTAAAGATCCCCAGGAGTATGCGTACATAACTGCAATGCTCCAGAAGTAAGTTTAATTGATCATTTTCGCACCATATCGGCAACTTTCGTTCATTTGCTGATACCAAATAATCATTTTCTTTGCCTGACAGGGTTTGGAAACAGCTAACCGGAATGTTTCCAGGTCTGCAGAAGGAGCTGTGATTTACACACCCCAAAGTAAGTAGTACTAGCTAGTTCCGCGCATCTCTCATTGATTCTTGTTTCATCAATACCATTATCATGCTTCATTATCAGTTTGATTGAACTCTATTCTTGTAAAGTGCATGTGGCAAGAAGGCGGGAATAATTTATGTGGATACTACGTTTGCGAGTTCATCCGCCACTCGACCTCTGAGCGGGGCTACTCTGACAAACAATATGAAGTGCGTAAACAATATTCACAATTTTGTTTTATTACCATCAATTGTGTTGACTTTCATTCATATATATGTATTGACCCCCTTCTTTAAATTAGTTGTGTCAGATGCGGGATGAACTCCTACCACATGATCGCATACGAGCAATTCAAGAGGAATTGACAGGATTCTTTCTTGACCACGTCATACATAAAGACGGAGAATGCCATGTGAAAGTTGAAATTGATTTTAGATGTTAGGGATTATAACAAATGTTATAATGTTCATGACGATCTTGTGTAATTAATGGTTCCTTCATTTGCTTACTAGCTAGTGTGTGTTCTCTCTATATGTATAGTAGCTAGCGTCGACCAAGCACGGAGAAAGAGAGGTCACTTCTCTCTATTAGCTAGCTAAGACAATATGAAAACCCTAAATTAACCCTCCAAAACCCCTAAACCCCCCTTTAAAAAAACAAAAACCCCAGCGCGTGCGAGCTGCTGACGCGTGGCTGCCTTTTGGTCCCGGTTGGTGTTACCAACCGGGATTAAAGGTCCTCCTACCTGGGCGCCCCGCAGCGGCCACGTGAATCCCCTTCTGTCCCGGTTCGTAAGCAAATCAGGACTAAAGATTTTGGGCTTTAGTCCCGTTTGATTTGTCCCAGTTCCAGAACCGGGACTAAATGCCCTCTGGAACCGGGACTAGTACCCTATTTTCTACTAGTGCCCCCTGCTCAGTCTGTACTCTTGTAGTGCAATCCACATCCAGGCGATAGCATTATTGGCGAACAGCGCGTAGCTCGGATGGCTAGGTTCCTCAAGATGGAATTTGTTTTCATGGGTTCAAGTCCTAGACTTGATATAGGTGGTCACATTTTCCTTGGAATTATTTTAGACTTTCCGGTTACCCTCTTTTCGCAGTATAACATGTCCATCAACTACAATGTGTCTGTAGACTTCATCAATCTCAAAATCTAACGGCCCAGTCTCTCAGAGGTGCTCGTAAAGATAGGATATGCGTGCGTGTATATGAACATACTGTATTTCTAAGGAAAAAGGTTACCACCTTACTTTTTTTTACTTTTTAGAAACACTTGTAACTTTATTCATACTCATAACAATTACAGGTACACTTATTTAGACATAAAATCCAAAAAAATACAAAATAACTCCTATGACTAAAAATTACAATGAAATTTCTCGAAAAAACTTTCTTCACGATGTTAAGCTCAGCTTAAAGAGATACTCCAAAGATTTTGGTAAGGAGGCTGCAATTAAACTGGAGCAATAATGTTGTCACTCTTTCACCTACACAAATATTATGGGTCACTGTTCTAGGCTCGTGGACAGCGGTTTGCGACCAACTTCCTGCCCGTTTCATCCTAGTGGCTACGAGGCCACGAGCGTCCTTATTAATCTAATCTAAGCATGGAGATGCCACTGTCATCGAGTAATATAGTAATGTACCCTAGTACTCCCTCCGTTCCTAAATATTTGTCTTTTAAAGATTTCAAGTGGACTATCATATACGGATGTGTATAGACATATTTTAGAGTGTAGATTCACTCATTTTGCTTCGTATGTAGTCACTTGTTGAAATCTCTAGAAAGACAAATATTTAGGAACGAAGGGAGTACTATATACTGTAAGTGCCAACACCTACAAACCACCGAGCTTCGTCATCCTCTCGTAGTCTCGTTAAGAAGCAGATCTAGGGAGACCACGATCGACCACTGTGCGTGACCTCTTTTCAGTCTGTACATTGTAGTGCCATCCACATCCCGGCCTTTAAGCCGTCAATTTCCAGTTTCGCTGCCGGCCGACAGCCGGCTCCTCGTCTCGGCGGGAAGATCGACTGATTTCGGACCTGCGCACTGCCGGCCGGTATGTGAATTGTAATATTTTTCCTCTGGGGGGCTGTGAATTCTGACCGATCTAGCATCAGTTACAGAGAAGTATCATGAGAACTGAGCCAGTTGGCAAGGCGCGGGAGTTCGCAGCCAGCCCACCAAAGTTCAAATAACCGAGAATTTGCTAAACTGTAGTGGTTTGAGTATGATATGCTTACCTGCTCCTCAAATTCACGTGTTTGTCCTACTACTTTGAAAGCTGACTTTAGTTTATCGTGCAGGGGATAGAGTGCAAAGAGGAGAGGAGCAATTCGTAATTATGGCTGCAGGGCCGCTGGAGCTGTGGAGCCACCAGTCGATGCAGATCCTGGTCCTCCTCAGCTTTGGCCTCCAGCTCGTCCTCTTTGTCTTAGCCGGGGTCCGCCGGCGTGAGGCTCCCGTGCCGAGGTTCCTCCTGTGGCTAGCATACATCATGGCCGACTCCACGGCCGTGTACGCCGTCGGCCACATGTCGTTCAGCAGCGCCTTGCGGTCCGGGCCCGTGCGTGAGCACCAGCTCGTTGCGTTCTGGGCGCCTTTCCTGCTGCTGCACCTCGGCGGCCCCGACAACATTACCGCCTACGCGTTCCAGGACAACCAGCTCTGGCTCCGTCACCTCCAGATCCTCGTCGTGCAGGTCCTCGGAGCGGCCTACGTTATCTACAAGCACATCGCCTTCGCCGGCGGCAGCAAGAACGGGGACTTGCTCCGGATCGCGTCCTTCCTGATGTTCGCCGTAGGCGTCGTGAAGTACGGCGAGAGGACGTGGGCGCTCAAGTGCAGCACCCTAGAGAGCATTCACGCCGCCATCAAGACCCAGCCGCCGGCCATTCACAATCATTTCCATCCTCAGGACCAAGACACGGAAGAGGAATTCATGTTGCGACGAGGTCACAACCTGTTCCACCTCTGCAAGTTCACCATCGTCGATTCCTCAGTTCTTGAGGAGGACTCCATTTCCGGAATAGAAGTGTACACCGGCAAGCTGATACAAGGCGTCGAGCTGTGGACGCTGATGGAGATCGAGCTCTCCCTCGTGTACGATGTGTTGTACACCAAGGCAGCCATGGTCCATACCTTGTTCGGCTACCTCGTCCGCGTCGTCTCGCCGCTCACCACCGCCGTATCGCTGTTGTTGTTCCAGTCCTAGGGCTGGGCGTTCGGTTAATATGGTTATTACGGTTCGGTTTATTTGGTTTTCTATAATTTCTGTTTTAGAGAAATGACAGCCGAAATAATCACACTGAAATTTGCAACCGAACCCTATTAACCAAAGTATACCGGTTCGGTTATTCGGTTAACCGGAAAACCAAAGTGCGTGTACCAATCAGAGCCACCACTTATATGAGCAGCTATTTGCATTGCACAAAATACAAATAATAATCACAAGAGCTAGCAACCTTAACAAAAAAGAGCTAGCAACCTTAACAGAAAATATGAATATATGATAGTTAAAATGTCACATCATTGGCTGCACTTGTACATAAGAAGATCCATGGATAGAAATCGTATAAGCACTTCGTGATACACTAGCTCATGGCAACCGTCGTTTCATGCAAAATAATATTAAAATGTTCCTAGTAGTAGTAGTAATACTGAGATTTTAGAGACTAGAATCGAACTTGGAGAAGCTAGCGGATGGCTTACCCTCCGTCGTAACCAAAGGATTTGTTGCTGACTACCGAACGCCGACTCGCCGGAGCCGGCTCGATGAGTAGCTGATCGGGCGTCTAGGGTTGTAGAGGAGAGGGGCGCTGCCTGACGAAGGGATGGAGAGATGGGCGGTGACTAGGGTTTGACGTACGTGTGAACGTCGGGTGTTTATGTATATATACATTAGGCAAATCAGAGGCTGTTGGGCCGAAGGACAAATGGGTTGCTCTCAGCCGCAGGACTACCTGCCTACGGCCATCATAAAAACAACGGTTTCTTCGGTGATTTCGGTTTGTGACTGCAGGAAACCGAAGTTGCACCGAACACCGAATAGAAAATGAAATTGCCACCGAACCAAAAAACCATACACCGAATAAACACATAAATCGGTTAAATTGGTTTGGTTCGGTTCGGTTTTTCGGTTTTCGGTGTGATCGTGCCCACCCCTATCCAGTCCATCGCCAAGGACGGCTACAGCAGAGCTGACGTCGCCATCACGTACGTCTTGTTGGGCGGCGCGGTGTTCATGGAGACAACATCGCTCCTGAATGCCCTTGCATCATCGTGGATGTTCGCGTTCCTGAGCACCACCAGGTGGCAATGGCTTCGGTACGCAGTCTTGTGCAATGAGAGGTGGGACAAGCTCCGGCGCGCTGTTGCGTGGCTTCACCATCTCGTCAATGGTGATAGCAGGTACAAGTCAAGAAGGTGGTCCTACACCGTCGGGCAGTACAACTTGCTGCACTTCTGCACATGCCCCGCCGACACGCTGCTCACGAATCCTCTGCTCGGTAGGCTGGCAAGGGGGCTGGGACTGAATGAGTGGTGGAACAGGAAGCACTACTCCACGACTGTCGAGGTGACCGATCTGATGAGGCGTCATATCGCTGTGTACATGAGCCGGCTGTACAGCAAGGGGAAGTTCAACACTGGCACGTCGAGGAAGAAGTGGGGCGAGGTCCCGCTGGATCGCCGCGGGCTTTACCGCAAAGGCGTCCTCAAGGACACCCTCGGGGTCGAGTTCCAGGAGGGCATCATCATCTGGCATATCGCCACCGAGGTCTTTCTTACCAAGAGCGAGAAAGCCAAGGCCTTGGATGCCGCGCCTACCGTGCACGCCATCAGGGTGATATCTGATTACATGATGTTCCTGCTGGTGGAACGTCCCAACATGTTGCCTGGCCAGTCCCAGAAAAGGTTGTACCAACGGACTTGCGAGAGGCTGGTCAGCATGCGATCGACTGATCACCCAAGTCGTGCACGCGCCGTCAAGGACCTCTTCCGTCTACATGATGCCCCGCACTCCACTTTTTCTAGGGTCGCCGAGAGGGAGGAGCTCGTCAACAATTTGTACCATGAATACGAGAACAAGGAGATCAACCCCCTTGCTCCTCGTCTCGCTCACATGGCTCGGCTCGCCAAGGAGTTGCTAGAAAAGGAGAAGGATGGCAGGGTCGACTCCTTGGACCTTGTCCTTGACGTGTGGATGGACATTCTGGTCTACGCGAGCAACAAGTGCACCAGGGAGTCCCATGCCCGGAAGTTCAACAGTGGTGGTGAGCTGACGACCATCTTGTGGCTTATGGCAGAATACATCTTCCAAGCATCGATTGCCCAAAGAGACGATGTAGTATAATTCACTAATGCCATGCTTGTAAGCATGTTACCATCATGTGTAAGGAACATGGAAGTGACTCGGTCGCGTCGTCCTCACTCCTCAAGGGAGCGGCATGGGCGGTACTCTAGCCACCACCCATGTCCCTGCCCTCCTCTCTTGCTCCCTTTGCCACCACCGGAGGCTGTCGGGAAGCGAAGCTGGCTTGGTTAGCAATGGTGGTGGAGGCTGGTTTCTCGGGAAATGAGGGGGAAACCCTGATTGACGCGGCTGAGGCTGGACCGCAGTGGTTGATGAAGAGATGGCCCTGGCACAAATTGATAGGGTGCTAATGCTCGTCCTGCATGGTGGGGGTGGTGCAGGGGGTAGCCTCACGTTCGGGGTCAGATGCAGTCGGGCACGTGTACTGACAAGTTTCCGGATCGTGGACGTATGACATCAACTTCATTGGGTCAGTAGTTGCTCGACGTGGATCATCATTGCTCTCTTTTTTCTTCTTCCTTTTCCTCCGCCTAGACATAGTTTCGGTCTTGTATGATTTTGCTATTAGGCGACGTCTTTCTTAGTGTGCACGCGTTGATGTTGGATATGTGCATCTTTCTTATGCAGAGACCAGGTGTTACTCATTGTGTTTTGTATCCTCTTTAGCCACATTATGAGTCAAAACAAATGCCGCATTGCGACGTGGTCACAGCCATGCGCTGGTGACTGCCTCGCCCGGCCCAACCATGACCGTCTTCTGTTCGCTCGTGTTGTCCTCGCCGTCGGGCGGTTTCTCCTTGCTTGGTCTATTTCCTGACAGGATCATGCCATGGTGAAGCTTGGTTCTTCCAGCGGTCCCTCTTGCATTGCCTTTAGCTATCTCTGCTCCTGGACTGTAGCGGACATGTACTGGAACCCTCTTAGGTGATTCCACCTTCAGGCCTCAGTCTTTTTTTTTTAGAAAAGGTGGGATTCCCCGGCCTCTGCATCAGATCGATGCATACGGCCTATCTTATTAAACAAGTAAACAAGGTCTGAACAATGGTCTTACAATAATGGAACAAAAGCAGCATCTAGCTCACATAGAGCGTCAACTGCAAAGCAGAAACGAGAAAAGCCACAACCGGCTGGCATAAGAGCAGATAGGTAAACTAAATGCCTATCCTATTACATGATCGCCATCCAAACCGGTTGAAGATATCCCGCGCTACCGTCTCCCACCGGACAGATCCAGTAACCAAACGCTCCCTGGCCTTCGTCGGAGTGAGTAAGGACCACGTACGGATCAGCGCTGTAGCCCGGAATAACACCTGCAAAAAATGAGTATTTGTTGTCCTGTTAAAAACCAAATCATTTCTGCAATTCCAAATTGCCCATAATAACGCACATACTCCTACACGAATGTGTCTGGCTGTTTCGGACTCAATCCCAACAAGCCACGCCCCAAATAACGTGTTGACCGATCTCGGAGGAGTAATATTAAAGGCAATTTGCACGGTGCGCCACAACCCTTGTGCCAACGGACAGTCAAAAAATAAATGCTTGATAGTCTCATCCCGATCACAGAAACTACACCTAGTAGATCCTGTCCAGTTGCGCTTAACTAGATTGTCCTTTGTAAGAATGACTTGTTTATGCACAAACCACATAAACACTTTAATCTTCAAAGGAACCTTAACTTTCCAGACCTCCTTGGAAGTAGGTATCACAGTTGAATTAATAATATCAATATACATCGATTTTACCATGAACACCCCAGTTCTAGTTAGTTTCCAACACAACTAGTCGGGCTGAGGATTTAGCTGAACATCCATCAGCCTACGGACCAAGTGAAGCCATGCTTCCCATCGGGGTCCAACAAGCACTCTCCTAAACTGTATGTTTAGAGGGATAGACTGCATCACCGTGACAACAAGAGCGTCCCTACGTTGAACAATACGATATAGTGTCAGATATTGTGTAGCCAAAGGCGCGTCACCCAGGCACGTATCCTCCCAGAATCGCGTATCATCTCCATTACCAACAATACATCTCGTTCTGTTAAAGAAAGCGGCTTTAACCCTCATGAGCCCTTTCCAGAACGGCGAATCTGTAGGTCTCAGAGTGACCTGGGATAAAGTCTTTGAGTGCAGATATTTACTGCGTAAAATCTGCGCCCAAGTTGCCTCTGTCTCAGAAGACAACTTAAACAGCCACTAACTAAGCAGGCATCTGTTTTTGACTTTAAGATTTTCAATACCAAGTCCCCCTTGGTCCTTTGGTCTGCAGATAATATCCCATTTTGGCCAATCTGTACTTCCTCTTTGACTCATCACTCTGTCAAAAGAAGCGAGAACGATAGAAGTCTAGCCTTTTCCTCACCCCAACTGGGACCTCGAAGAAAGATAAGAGAAACATAGGTAAACTCGTGAGCACCGAGTTAATCAGAATCAACCGGCCTCCATAAGACATGAGTTTTCCTTTCCAACAACTTAGTTTCTTCTCAAATCGATCCTCGATACACTTCCACTCACCATTTGTTAGCTTACGATGGTGTATGGGAATACCAAGATACGTGAAAGGTAGAGCCCCAACTTCACACCCAAACAATTGTGTATATGCTTCTTGTTCGTCTTTGGCTCTACCAAAGCAGAACAACTCGCTTTTATGGAAATTAATCTTCAGCCCAGACAATTGTTCGAAAAGGCATAACACTAGCTTCATGTTCCTCGCTTTGGCCAAATCGTGTTCCATAAAAATGATTGTATCATCAGCGTATTGCAGGATGGACAAACCACCATCAACCAGATGAGGCACCAATCCCTCCACCTGACCGGCCTCTTTGGCCCTCCCAATCAGGATCGCTAACATATCAACCACAATATTGAACAGAATAGGCGACATAGGGTCGCCCTGTCTCAGACCCTTGTGCGTTTGGAAATAATGACCTATGTCATCATTAACTTTAATGCCAACACTGCCTTTTTGTGTGAATGTTTGCACTTGATGTCGCCAGCGCTCATCAAATCCCTTCATTCGTAAAGCTTGCTGGAGGAACGGCCATTTGACTTTATCATAAGCCTTCTCGAAATCCACTTTGAAAATAACACCATCTAGTTTTTTCGTATGAATTTCATGAAGCGTTTCATGAAGGACCACAACCCCTTCGAGGATGTTCCTATCCGGCATGAAAGCTGTTTGAGAAGGTTGTACTACAGCGTGCGCAATCTGTGTGAGCCTGATCGTCCCAACCTTGGTAAAGATTTTGAAACTGACGTTGAGAAGGCAGATAGGCCGAAATTGCTCAATTCTCACGGCATCTGTTTTCTTAGGCAACAAAGTTATTGTTCCAAAATTAAGTTGGAACAGCTGCAAATGTCCCGAGAACAAATCATGGAACATCGGCATCAGGTCCCCTTTGATAATATGCCAACACTTCTTGTAAAACTCAGCCGGGAAACAATCCGGCCCCGGTGCCTTATTACACTCCATCTTGGCAATAGCCTCGAAAACTTCCTTTTCCGAGAAAGGGGCAGTTAATACATCGTTCTCCACAGCAGTAAGTTGAGGGATATCGCTAACCCTAGACTCATCCAGGGATACACAGTTCTCCTCTGGTGGTCCAAACAACCGTTTGTAATACTCAGTAATGTAGAGCTTCAGGTTATCCTGGCCGACTATTGTACCCTCATCTTGTTCTAGCTGGAAGATTGTCTTCTTCCGGTGCTTGCCATTGGCAATCATGTGGAAGAACTGAGTGTTCGCATCCCCCTGGACAACTTTTCTCACCTTTGCCCGCAATGCCCACTTTAATTCTTCTTCACGGAGTAACTCCTTCAGCCTCATCTCAGCCTCATGCTTAATATGAAGCTCGATGGGTAACAGAATCATAGTTTCTGCTTTTATGTCTAAGGTTTGGATAAGGGAAAGGAGTCGTTCCTTCTCCACCTTATACACTCCACCTACTGTTTAGCCCACCCACAAAGGAAACTTCTGAGATGCCTAATCTTGTTCTGCCAGCGTTCAAGGGCATTTCTACCTCCTACATCTTTAGCCCATTCTCTGGCAACAAGATCCAAAAATCCTTCTCTTTCAAACCACGCCAGCTCAAAAGAGAATAAATTCTTGTTACCCGAGTTGGTAGCCCCACCAGAATCGAGCAACAGAGGAGTGTGATCAGAAATCCTGCGAGAAAGAGCCTGAACAGTTACTAAGGGAAACTTCTGTTCCCAAGCAACACTAGCCAGAACCCGATCCAACTTCTCGAAAGTTGGATTTGGCATCGCGTTAGCCCAGGTGAACTTCCTACCTGAAAGCTCAATTTCTCTCAAATCTAAGCTTTCAATAATGGTATTGAACATAAATGACCATCTCCCATCAAAATTGTCATTGTTCTTTTCATCGCGTCTTCTAATAATATTAAAATCACCCCCAACTAGAATTGGAAGCTGCTCAGACCCGCAAACTCTAACCAGATCTGCCAAAAAGTCAGGTTTGAACTCAGCCTGCGCTGCCCCGTACACCGCCACCAAAGCCCAGTCGAAACCATCATCTTTGGACCGCACCCTGAACTTAACAGCAAAATCCCCCATGACCACACTGCGAACTTCGAGAGAGTCACATCTAACACCAAGTAAGATTCCCCCCGACCTTCCTCTCGGCGGAAGACAATACCAGTCAAAATCAATACCCCCCGACAACGTATTGAGAAATTGAGGTGAGAAATTTGCTCTACCCGTTTCCGACAAGGCAATAAAATCCAAACTATGCTCAATGGATGCCTCCGCAAGGAACCTCCTTTTAGCCAAGTCCTTAAGACCTCTGCTATTCCAAAAGATTCCTCTCATATCTCATCATGAAATTTTTTAGCCGTGCGGATCCTAGCGCTCCTACGGACCGCGGACATCGGGTATATTTTGCGCTTCCACTTGCGCTTAGGGCTGGTCGGGCCCACCCGGTCCAAAATGCCTGTAACCGGGGAAGTATCTACTTCCAACCCGACATTCTCGTCCTCCTCCTCCGGCTCCTGGAGGGGCGATGCTAGATCATCACAGAAATTATCAAGTATTCGAACTCCCAAGGCATCAATCTCAGAATCGTTCATCGGTTTGACAGCAGCTAAGTTACGAATCACTTCTAAAGCCCTCTCGGCTTCTAGATCAAGCAAATCGTTAACAGAATTAGTAACTTCACCCTCATTACTACCAAGTGAAATTCCTAATTGGTGTGCCTTATCCATAATTTGATCGTGTGAGAAATGCATAATAGTATTGGAAGTATTTACGGACATACCAGTAGTGACCTGGACGTCACGAAGCTTTGCCGCCCTCACGGCACAGCGCTGTTGCATGTCGTCAACCTCCGGATAGCTCTGAAGCCGACAACTCATGCGTCGGCCCTCAGCTGCCTGGTCCGGAATCCCGCCAAACAGAATAACCTCCTCCCGCGAGAATTTATCCGGAGAGCGACCGCCTGTCGCTCCCCGAACGTCCACCCGGTCGCCATGACCAGGTGAAGGCGCCGCGTCCAGCACTGGGGAGGCAAAGGCCACCTGCCTCCGCCCCCCATCCACTCCGGACCGCCTGTCCGGAGTGCACGTCGAAGTTGCGAACGGGGCGCCCCCCTCGGGCACCGAAGGAGAAGAGAGCCTTGAGGCCACCTGCCCCAAGCCCTCCCGCCGACCCTGACCAGCCGCCTGTAGTGTCGGCCCATCAACAGGCGTAAGGGGTGCGGAGGCCACCTGCCCCGGCCCCCCTACCGTGGTCCCGTCGTCTCTCCTGGTATCCTCAACAGGAAGAATAGGAGGGGGGGCCTCCAAAGCACCCTGGCCCGGACCCCCAGATGGGATCGGACCACCCTCCTGCAACACAGCCACGTCACCGCAAACCGGAGTAGGCGAGACCACGATATCCAGCCTCGCAACCCCACCAGAACCCTCCACACCTGTGTCCCTCAGTCTGGTTTTCAGTTCTCCTGTTTGTGAATCTGGGGAGGATCTGTAGCCGGCGTTCACAAGCCCAACTCTTCTAGGAGGTCTTGCACCCATGTCTTTGGGGATGAACTATTGCTCTGCCATCCTTTTGCTTGCATGCGTGCAGCACTCCCTGTTGTGTTTGGTGGAAATTAATCAGCACCACTATGTAGATCCTAGCTGTTACTTTGTCAGTCTTTAATCTCTTCTAATTCTTGGCAACCTTAGTCTGAGATCTTGTATCATGCTAGTTTCATTTTTCAATGAGAAATGGAGCCGGGGAGGTTGCCTCGATGTTCATCTTAAAAAAAATCACTGCTCACCGCCAACCCTTAGAGTATCAGTAATCATGATAAAGCTAGTAGGATACAACTTGCTAAATAAAGTGTATACGTTTAGTTCATTCTATACATGTTTTCCTGTCTTTTATTCTTCTCTCTCAGCTAACTGAATAGCTCACTACAGATTTTTATTTGTTTCCTTCTCATGTTTTCCTTTTTCTTTCTTCTCTTCCTCCTGCCTAGGCCTTCAGATCCGAGTCAGACGTCTGCCCCTCTCCATTGTTTCGTTAGCACATGCCTGAGACTATATTTATCTACCCATCGGCCAATCACCTGATTCCGAATTTTGTATTGTGCATCTGGCTACCAAACTATGCAAGATACAAGGACGCATGGTAACAGCCGTAAGAGCAACTCCAACGCGGCCACCCATTTCGTCCGCTTGTTTTCGTTTAAATCACGGTGAACAAAAACGCCGGCCCGACGCGCCGACCTAAATCTAAAACGTGTCCTCCAGTTGTCCACGCCGATGCATTTCAGACCAAGCACACGATACATCAAGCACGCCGGGGCTGCGGCACAACCCAGCCCAAAGAAAAAGAGAGAAATAAAAGAAGAATAAATATGCCAACACCGGCAGATCAGAGAAAACGAAGAAGACTGAAGCCACTGCACCCACTGAAGAAGTCTCACCGCGGTCCTAGCACTCCAAAGCACCGCGTACCGACCCCCAGACTCGTCCGGGCGGCAGAGGTGTATCCACATTCACAAGTCTTCTAGGGTTAGATTTTTCAATTTTCACATCACTTCAGTAAGTTGTATTTATATTTATCTCATGTTTATATAAATCTAGCCAGGATCTCGTGCAAGGTTGTGGCGTTGTCTGACGCCGTGGTGGCAGGTTAGACAAGGTTGATGCATCAGTTCCTGCTCTGGAGATGGACCGGTGAAAGATGGCGGCGGCAGACTCTGAGAGTGCGCCGATCCGGTGTGTGACCCAGTCTTGGTATGGGGCTGGGCTGGGGCATCTGGCTTTAGAAATTAGGCTTTGATGAGATGTCTGGTATTTGGCTCGGACATTTGGCACCCCTTCATTAAGGGGATAGGAGTAGCAAATAATGTTGTCTACATGGTGGTTTCAGGCGTACTAATATATTACTTGTATGGTCTTTGTTAATAATTGATAAAATGATTGCATGCATCTTTCATATGCAGAGGACAGGGGTACATCTTCCTTTTCAAAAAAAATCTAGCCATGATCTATAAAACAACTTTTGCAAATAATCTGTACAACATTAATGGTTACATTTACATGGTGCGCATCTGTATGCCCAATTTTTACAATTCTGGGATGAGTTCAAAAAACAAAAATGATCCCCCCCACCCCCTCCCAAAAAAGTAAAGACATATGACCCTAGATATATTTTGAACTCACATTAGTCTTCGTACGACTATTATAACGGTGTTTGGGTTTAGCCACACCCTTCTCTAAATTTAAGTAGTTCCTCGCCCGGCCATTGGCCACACAACATCGATCATAATTGTCTAGTCAGGTGTTCGACGGGTGGTGCGTCGCAAGGAAGAGCGAGCTCTGAACAATAGCGAGCCCAGACCGATGAACGCCACGGGGGCCGGCGCTGTCACATGACGGACCAGAAAGGTCGTACTCAATCCCGCTCAGATTGATGTAGTTGTCGTAGTAAGGGAAGTGGTCGAGTGGGTTGTCCAAGGCAGTAAGGATGTCGGAGTAGTGTGGTTCAAGCTAAGGCTGGTCATAGTGGGGAGTAACTTAGACTAGTGTCATTATGACACTAGTCTAAGTTACTACCTTCATAGTGTAAAGTAACATAGTAGTAGTGTCATAGAGGATTTTATTAATTAGCTTTTAGACTCATCTTGTCTTGCAAAGCGCTATGTTACAGTAACATATTATGTTACCACTTCTCATTAACTACATGTCACATAAGCAAAAAACTCTTGGAGTGCGCTATGTTACTTGCTAAGTTACTCCCACTATGACTAGCCTAACCCTTGGCAGCTGAACATAGGCGGATGAGCTCCTCCCACATCGTCCGCGCCCTTGGGCCGAGCTTGGCCACTTCCACCGGGCTCAACGTACGGGATGCACGTCGTGGCTACCTCACTGAAGAGTGCATCGACTTCAAGGGCGGGCTTAGCATGAGTGCATCGTTTTGGGCCTCCATATCACATGATTGACAAGTACTAATGGCTGGTGTTGCAGTGCGAATGTAGCCTAGTGCTATGATCATGACACTGGTGAAGGACAAAAAAAACTCCACAACGCCTTTGCAAGCTGATGCTTGAAAATCTCACTCCTCGCAAGCACCTCCATAGAAGCTAAACCTTTGCCATTTCACCAAGCTGCAAATTACCCAAGGAAGCGCACGTTGTGCGGCTTGATGGAGAAATATCAAAATGTCTGCCTTTCTTTCTTCACCATGTTATTCATTCGCCAAGTGACCATGTTATTTGTTATACGGTGCTTGCAAGTTGACCACGTTAGCAACCCGATAACTCCTCTAACCTCTCTCAAGTGGTTGCTAGAACAATGACCGGGGATCTGGAGCTGGAGATATAGACAGGCAGCCAAACGTCTCACGCTTCACACAAAGAGCCAGGATTCCAGAGGTTGAAAGATTTTTAGAGGAAAAGAGGTTGAAAGATCTGCCGATCTGGTCGACACCAAGTAAGGCATGTGCCGTACCCAACTCACAGGAAAAGCCAAAAAGAGGAAGAATAACTGGAAAGGTGGCAAGGAATCACCGCATGTGCTGGTTGCATTGGCAACCATGTTAAGGCTGGCTGTTACCAAGCGTCCTTGCATCCTTGCTGGCCAGCCCATGGTTTGGAAGCTAGCTGCACAATACAAATCTTGGAATCAGGGGATAGGTGGATATATAGGTAGATAAATAGTCTCAGGCATCGACCCAGATCTGAAGGCAGAGTAGACTTGTCAATCAACAAAGGCAATTGATTGAACATTTTATTCAAGAAGCGTTCTATCCAGATCCCCGACCCGGTCTCTGAGGGGAGACGGATGAGCTCTCGTCTCCAGGACCACCCGGAGGTTGATGACATGCAGCAGAGGTGCGCTATGAGGGCGGCCAAGCTTCGTGACATTGAGGTCACAACCGGTATGTCAGTCAACTTATCCAATTCTATTTTGCATTTTTCTAAGGATGAGATTATAAATAATGCAAATCAAGTAGGGGTTTCTCTAGGGAATACCAATACTGAAATTTTCAACTCGGTTAATGATCTCCTTGATCTGGAAGCGGAACGCGCTTTAGAAACCATTCGAAACCTAGCGGCAGTGAGACCTATGAATGATGCTGAGATTGATGCGTTGGGGGTGAGAGTGCTTGACAATTTTTGTGCGGACCTTGTACCATCCACTACTGAGTCCGAGGAGGAGGAAGTTAGTGTAGAGGATGTAGTGATTCAACCACCAGAGCCCGGTTATGAGGACCGGACGGTGGACAATAGTAAACCCAAACATAAGTGGAAGCGGAAGGTGTATCCCGCGTCCGCGGTACGTAGGAGTGCTAGGATTCGTATGGCAAAAAAAATTCATGATGACTTATGAAAGGAATATTTTGGAATAGCAGAGGTCTGAAGGACTTGGCTAAACGAAGGTTTCTCGCTGAGGCGTCTCTGGAGCATCGACTAGATTTCATTGCTCTCTCTGAAACTGGTAGGGATAATTTTGCGCCACGGTTTCTTAGCACGCTTTCGGGGGGTGTCGATTTTGATTGGCATTGCCTTCCCCCGAGAGGAAGATCCGGTGGGATCCTGCTTGGAGTGAGATGCGATTCACTGGAAGTCCGTAGTGTAGTGATAGGTGACTTCGCGGTCAAATTTCGGGTCAGGTCTAAAGCTGATGGGTTTAACTGGGCTCTGGTGGCGGTTTATGGTGCTGCACAACCTGAGCTTAAACCGGAGTTTTTGGCGGACCTGGTTCAAATTTGCGGGTCCGAGCAGCTCCAAATTCTGGTTGGGGGTGATTTCAACATCATTCGGCAGAGAGAGGAAAAGAATAACGATAATTTGACGGAAGATCGTCTTTTATGTTTAACACCATCATTGAGAGCTTGGATCTGAGAGAGAGAGAGCTTTCTGGTCGAAAATTTACCTGGGCCAACTCTTTGCCCAATCCGACTTATGAGAAGTTGGATCAGGTACTAGCAAGCATCGAGTGCGAACAGAAGTTCCCTCTTGTGATGGAACAGGCTCTCTCGCACGGTGTTTCGGATCACACACCTTTATTCGTGGACTCAGGTGAGCCAAATCACGTGGGAAACAAAAATACGTTCTCCTACGAACTGGCTTGGTTTGAACGAGAAGGTTTCCTAGATCTAATAGCCAGGGAATGGGCTAAAGATAGAGGAGGCAAGACGCCTGTCGAGCGATGGCAAAATAAGATTAGGCATTTGAGAAGCTTCCTACGGGGCTGGGCTAAACACCTTAGTGGGACTTATAAGATTGAGAATGACAGGCTTCGTTCTCTCATACAGTCCCTTGATATTAAAGCCGAATCCACGATCTTGCAACCTATTGAGCTCCAGTTTAAGCTGGATGCGGAGATGAGGTTGAAGGAACTTCTCCGCGAAGAAGAGTTGAAGTGGGCGTTGCGAGCTAAAGTTTGTAAAGTGATCCAGGGGGATGCAAACACTCAATTCTTTCATCTGATTGCTAATGGCAAACACAGAAAGAAGAGAATTTTCCAGCTTGAGCAAGAGGAAGGAACAATTGTTGGACAGGACAATCTGAAACTTTACATCACCGAGTATTATAAGCAGTTATTTGGACCTCCGGAGGATAGTTGTGTGTCCCTTGATGAGTCCAGGACTGAGGATGTGCCTCAACTAACTGCTAATGATAATGATATTTTGGTTGCCCCTTTCTCGAAGAAGGAGGTTTTTGATGCCATAATGCAAATGAAATACAATAAGGCTCCCGGGCCGGATGGATTTCCGGCATAGTTTTACAAAAGATGCTGGCATATTATTAAGGGGGATTTACTTCCTATGTTCCATGATCTCTTCTCTGGATGGCTTCAGTTATTTCACTTAAATTTTGGAACAATAACACTGCTTCCTAAGAAGACATATGCTATGAGGATCGAGCAGTTCAGGCCGATATGCCTTCTGAATGTTAGTTTCAAATTTTTTACCAAGGTTGGGACGAATCGGCTCACACGGATTGCGCATTCTGTGGTGTAGCATTCCCAAACTGCTTTCATACCAGATAGAAACATCCTGGAAGGGGTGGTGGTCCTACATGAAACACTCCATGAAATCCACTCGAAAAAATTGGACGGAGTTATCTTTAAGGTGGATTTCTAGAAAGCGTATGATAAAGTAAAGTGGCCATTCCTACAACAGGCATTGCGTATGAAAGGTTTCGATGAGGTCTGGCGACGCCAGGTTGAATCCTATACGCAAAAGCGGAGTGTTGGAATTAAAGTTAATGATGACATAGGTCATTACTTCCAGACACACAAGGGCCTAAGACAAGGGGATCCGATGTCCCCCATTTTGTTCAACATTGTTGTGGATATGTTGGCAATTTTGATAGGAAGGGCTAAGGAGACTGGTCAAGTGGGAGGCCTGGTGCCTCATCTCGCTGATAGAGGGATATCCATCCTCCAGTACGCCGATGACACTATCATCTTTATGGAGCATGACTTGGTAAAAGCGAGAAATATGAAGCTGGTGTTATGCTTATTTGAACAATTGACTGGGCTAAAGATTAACTTCCATAAAAGCGAATTGTTCTGTTTTGGTAGAGCCAATGATGAACAAGAGGCCTACAAGCAATTGTTTGGGTGTGATTTGGGGGCACTAGTAGAAAAGGGGGCATTTGTCCTGGTTCGTAAGGGCCTTTAGTCCCGGTTCATGAACCGGGACTAATGGGTCATTACTAATACCTCCTCCCTTTAGTCTCAGTTCAAACACGAACCGGGACAGATGGTCCTCCACGTGGCCGGTGCGCCGAGCCCTGGCAGGGGGGCCTTTGGTCCCGGTTGGTGGCACCAACCGAGACCAAAAGGCATCCACGCGTCAGCATTCCAGTGGCTGAGGTTTTTGTTTTTTTTTTTTGAAGGGGGGGGGGGGGGGGGGTTGGGGGTTTTGGGGATTAATTTAGGTGTTTCATATATTGTGTTAGCTAGCTAATTAATAGAGAGAAGTGTCCTCTCTTATGTCCGTGCTTGGTCGACGCTACGTACTATATACATATAGCCCTCGACACGCTAGCTAGTAAGAAAATGAAGGGAACCATCGAGTACAGAAATTCGTCATGCATACCGAGAGAAATGATTGATCGACCTCTCCTTCTACGAGAGATTGGTCGAATAACAAGTTTTTGTATCATGTACGTCCGACGCTACTAGCTACATACATGTACAATATATAAGATCTCTCAATTACAGTCCCCTAGCATTTGAAATCAACTTCCACGTGGTATTCTCCGGCTTTATTGATGACGTGGTCAAGAAAGAATCCCGCCAATTCCTCTTGAATTGCTTTCATGCGATCTGGTTCTAGGAGTTCATTCCGCATCTGCCACGTCTAATTTGAAGAAGGGGGTTAATTAATACATATATATGAATGAAACTCAACACAAATAATGGTGTAATAAAATGAAATTGTGAATATTATTAATTGCTTACGCACTTCATATTGTCTTTGAGAGTAGCCTCGCTTGTTTTTCAAAGTCGCGGTGTGGATGAACTCGCACACGTAGTATCCACAGAAATCATTCCCTTGTTCCTGCCACAAGCACTTTACGAGAAATAGAGGTCAATCAAACTGATAATGAAGCATTATAAATGGCATTGCTGAAAGTATAGCTATAGAATCAACGGGAGATGCGCACAACTAGCTAGCCAGTAGTACTTACTTTCGGGTATGTATATCGCAGCTCCTTCGGCAGTCCCGGAGCTTCTGCGGTGAACTGTTTCCAAACCCTGCAAGACAAAGAAAATAATTATTATTACTTGAGATATCAGGAAATGAACAAAAAGTTGCCGATATGGTGCGATAATGATCGATTGAACTTACTTGCTGAGCATTTCAGTCATGTCCGCATAGGTGCTGGGATCTTTCCGTCTCGAGTCTAAGACGGTTACTAGTCCACGCTCAAGCTTAATCTCCAGAAGAATATAGTGGTACCTGCGCACGCATGCATAACTCATCAATTACATTACTATAACCTCGCTCGAGTAATAAGGGAAACCGAATATGCAAATGATCAGTAACACTCACTTGCCGTTGTAAGGAAAGAGTATGGTATCTTTATTTTGATTTTTGATCAACGATTGTAGCAAGTTGTCCTCGGCCTCTTTGACGTCCTTTTCAACCAGAAATACATCTATGATATTTGTGTTAATGAACCCAATATCATAGATTTCATTTTTTTGCACTCGACAATCTTCAATCTTCATAATATATTGAGGATAATTAATTATAAATACATGCAATGGAAGAGCCGAGCTATATATAGAGACTTAATGACAGAAATAGTACTTACAGGCAGTAGCAAAAGACCGTTAATTTATCGAGGGCCTTTTGATTAAAGAACGCGAAGAACTCCTCAAATGGAGTACACAACAGATCAGTTCCAACGAGGTCGTGCTCCTCTTTAATGTGCAGATACAAAATATTCATCCCCCCAAACTCTCTGCAGGTTTTCATGTACCAAGTATGGAATCTTCGCATCATCGTTGTTAGAGATTTTTCATCTTTGACGAGAGGCTTCCCGTACTCGTATCTGTGTTCTTCCACCTTCATGTAATCAGGAAGTGCATCGTCAGGTAGGTAATCTTGTAGATTGCCATAACCGTCCACCATCCCCGAAACATTAGCGACGATGTTGCCGCTAGACACATTGAGCGGGGGGCACGATTGGTTTGCTTGTTCGCCGAGCTGGTCAATTTTTTTCGCAGCTGCTCGTTCTTTTGCTCTTTGATGTCTGACAGTACGTCCCGACCGCTCCGCTTGGAGATATGTCTGTTCAGTAATGCACTCATAGTTGGTTCTCGGCGGAAACTTTGCCGGTTTCCTCAGGGCATCGAGAGTGCGCTTTGCTTTCACCGGATCTACCTTCTCCTCCGGAGGTGGATGTCTCTTTGCTTTCACCCCTTCAAAGAACTCCTTCACGTGGGTCTGCACGATCATATTGTTTTCCTCCTCAGTCCTCTCGTACGGTAACTTCTCGAGAGGCTTTAGAGGTGGACCATATCTGTATTGCCTCTCTTCTCTTCTTGTGCTGCTAGATGCCGGAGCAGACGGAGCGGCTGCGGCGTCTGTCTTCTTTCGTGCTTGCTTATGAGGCGGAGGAGAAGGACTACGACGCGCCAGAGCAGCCGGGGCGGCGGCGGGTCTCTTCCGCCCTTGCTGGCGAGGCAGAGAAGGAGGAGGCTGCTGGCTGCTCGGGAGCGCCAGTGCAGGCGGAGAAGGAGGTGGAGTGCCGCCACGCGCCGGAGAAGGAGGCGGAGTGCCGCCACGCGCCGGAGAAGGAGGCGGAGTGCCTTCACGCGTGCCCTGATCGTAACTTGCCGGAGGAGGAGGCGGTGGAGGAGGCGGAGTGCCCTGACTCGCCGGAGGAGGAGGAGGAGGCGGAGGCGTCCAGTTTGGAAGGTTGATGAGCTCCTTCCGCCATAGGCATGGAGTCTTCAGAGCAGAACCCAGCCTAGTCTCCCCTTCACCGGTAGGGTGGTCAAGCACGAGGTCCTCAAATTCCTCCGTTATTTCATCCACCATCACCTTAGCATATCCTTCTGGAATCGGCTGGCAGTGATAAGTTGTGCCGGGTCCACTAGGATAAACTTGGCCAACAGCCGCCTTGACCTTCAAATTCATCCATCGCGCCATAATGTGGCAATTTTGAGACTCCGTGATACCATCCACGGGATAGCTAGCAGGAGCCGTCAAGACATGCTCCGGCTGAAGCAGCTCGGTGGAAGCCACGCTCCTTCTCCGCTGAGATGGCGGGGTAGCTTCGGGGGAAGCTTCGGCAGGTCGTTTGCTGCGATCTGCTGCTTCTCGTTCCTCTTCTCGTTCCTCTAGCCCCATTAACCTTTCTTGCAGTGCCTGCAGTTGGTCCTGCTCCAGTTTCTTCCTCCTCTCGTGGGTTTTGTAACCCCCTGCGTCCGGAAAACCAACCTTCCACGGAATGGAGCCTGGCGTGCCTCGTGTCCGTCCAGGGTGCTCAGGATTCCCAAGGGCCATTGTGAGCTCGTCCTTCTCCCTGTTTGGAAGGAACATCCCTCGCTGCGCTGCATCGATATAGTGTCGAAGGTTCTTGACTGGTATTTGCAGTTGCTCGTCCGTCCACTGGCACTTCCCTGTTACAGGGTCCAAGGTTCCGCCAGCCCCGAAGAACCAAGTCCGGCAACGGTCTGGCCAGTACATTATCTCTGGTTCGATCCCTTTTTCAAGCAGATCATGCTCAGCCTTGGACCACTTAGGCCGGGCTTTGAGGTAGCCACCTGACCCCGTGCGATGGTTAAGCTTCTTCTTCGCAGTATTTTGCTTGTTTGTTGCCGACATCTTCTTACTCTTTTCCGATGTCTTGTGGGCCACAAATGCGGGCCAGTGATCTTTGATCTTCTCATATTTGCCGATGAATTCTGGTGTCTTTTTTTTCTCGACAAACTGGTTCATCTCTTTCCTCCACCTCCTCATTAGGGTTGCCATCTTCTTAAGAGCACAAGACTTGATTAATTGCTCTTTAACTAGCTTCTCCGGATCCTCCTCTGGCGGTAGGGTGAAATTTGCCTTCAGCTCTGTCCAAAGATCTTCTTTCTGCATATCATTGACATAAGACACCTTAGGGTCTAACTCCTTAGGCTTATACCATTTCTGGATGCTGATCGGGATATTGTCCCTAACAAGAACACCGCACTGAGCAGAAAATGCCTTCCTTGTCCGGATGGGTTCAATCGGTTCGCCGTCGGGCGCGATTTCTATGATCTCAAACTTTTCATCCGAGCTCAACTTTTTCTTTGGGCCTCGTCTCCTTACCGAAGTTGTGCTCGATCCGGAGGGCTAGAAATTATAAGGAAGAAAGACGAGAGTAATTAATATGTGTACATATATACCAAAACAATGGATGCATCAATTAACTAGTCAGGACGGGCTTAACTAATATATATATATACCTGGCCGGCCTCGGTTCGGTCACCGGAGCAGTCAGCACGGTCTCCTTCTTGTACCTCCGTTGTGTCACCGGAGCCATCATGAACATAGTCCTCTTCTTGTACCGGCATTAATGGGTCGAAGCCATCATGAACATAGCCCTCTTCTTCACCTAGTCCTTCCTGACCATCAGTCTCGTTGAGAAATGACGCAACTTCATCACTTCCTTGTGCGATTATGTCCCCCAACATCGCTTCTGTTTCTTCGTCTCGGGAGTGCTCCATAGTTTCTGCAAATATTTACAACATGTCAATTATTATTCAAACATGGTACAGATGGATATATATATATATATATATATATATATATATATATATATATATATATATATATATATATATATATTAGTGGCAAACATAGAACTAGCTAGCTAATCACAATAAGGAATCATGCTAGTGGCCTCGACGCTGCTTCTCTAGGGTTTGGGGTCGCCTCGACACAACGCTTCAAGGGTTTGGGGTGGCCTCGACGACAACGCTCTTTTAACTTGATAAATTTGGGTGGCCTCGAGAGAGTTAATTTGTCGGGTAAGGGCGCGGCGGGAGGGGGTAGGAGACCAACATCGTTTTCTCTCTAGGGTTTGGGTGTCCTCGAGAGTTTTGGTCGAGCGAGAGGGCCGAGGGGGGTGCTGCCGTTGTATAAGTTATCACGGTCGAGAGGGGGTATATATATCGACCGCCCCTCATGTCGAAGTTATCTCGAGGCGGTTATATCGACAACGACGCGACATACATATACATGGGAAAATAATGTTATCGGGGAGGGGGTATCGGTACCCCCCCCTCGTATTGAAGTTTCTTCTTTCTCCTCTATTCCTTTCTTTCTTCTTCTCCTCTTCTTTTTCTTCTTCTCCCTCGAGAAAGGAAAATAATTAAGGAAAAGGAAGAAAAGAGGAAGAAGGAAGAAGGAAGAAGAAGAAGAAAAAAAGAAGAAAAAAAAGAGGAGAAGAAGAAAAAATAGAAAAAAAATTCTAGTTTTTCTTCTTCTCCTCTATTCCTTTCTTCTTCTCCTCTCTTTTTCTTCTTTTTTCTTCTTCTTATTTATTTCTCCTCTTCTTTTCCTCTCCTCTTCTTCTTTCTTTCCTCTTCTTATTTTCTTCTTTCCTATCCTTCTTTTTCTAAAATTGTAACTTTTGCATATATAAAGCTTTTCTAAAATTGTAACTTTCTATATATGAACAAAAAACTTTCTATGAACAAAAAAACATTTTTAACATATATATTTAGCAAATTCTAGCCACATACATCACATACACATATACATTATAGCCACATACACATATACATCACATATGAACAAAAAAAAATAAACTAATAAAAAAAACATATAGCAACATATGAACAAAAACATATAGCCACATACATACACATACATTATATATATATATATGAAAAAAATTTAAACTAATAAAAAATAGAGCCGGGCAGAAGGGCATGGCGGCAGCGGTGGCGCCGGCGGGGCACGGCAGGGCAGGGGCGCGGGAGCGAGGCAAGGCAGGGGCGCAAGGCAGGTGCGCTCACAAGGGGTGGCAGGGCACAGCGGGCGGCGTCGGGGCGCGGGGAGCGACGCCGGCGTTGGGGCAGATGGCGTCGAGGGCGGCGGCGACGGCAAAGTTGAGCAGCCTGACGGCGTCAGAGGCGGCGACGACGGTGAGGTGGACCAGCCTCACGGCGTCGGAGGCGGCGGCGACGACGAGGTGGAGCAGCCTGACGGCTCGGCGGTGACGGCGACGAGGCAGAGCAGCGGGCGTCGGGCGGAGAAGAAAGGGATGGATTTTGAAGAAACTGCTAAGTGCTGCTTATATAGCAAAGTCTTTAGTCCCGGTTAGTGGCACCAACCGGGACTAATAAACCCTTTAGTCCCGGTTGGTGCCACCAACCGGGACCAAAGGCCTCTTTTCAGCAGCCCAAAGGGCGGGAAGCGGTGGCCTTTGGTCCCGGTTGGTGGCACCAACTGGGACTAAAGGGTGACACCAACCGGTACCAATGGCCCCACTTTAGTCCTGGTTGGTGCCACCAACCGGGACCAATGCCCCTGTGCTGCCCGCGTCGGGGCCAAAGTTTAGTCCCACCTTGCTAGTTGAGAGGGGCGAGCAGTGGTTTATAAGCCCCACTACCGCACCCCTCTCGAGCTCCTCTCCACCGCAGGCTTTCGGGCCTACTTGCTAAACATTGCCTGATGGGCCTTCTGGGCCTACTGCGGGCCTGAATCCTGGCCCATAGTAGGGTTTCATGTCGTATTCAGGTCGTGGGGGCCCAGTAAGAGAATTTTTTTTGTTTTTTTGTTTTCTTTACTTATTGTTGATATTTTTATTTTTTCCCAGTTTTTTTGTTTTGTTTACTGCATTATTTATTTTCTTTTGTTTTTTGCTTTATTTTTTAATTCTTTTTGCTTTTGAGTTTTAGGAATATTATAAACTTTCTGTTAGTGCCATTAGTTTTCAAATTTGAAAACACTTTTTTTTGTTTTTTTGTTTTCTTTCTTGCTTTATTTATTTTATTTTGTTTCTACTTAGAACAAAATACTTATTGTTGTTATTTTTAATTATTACGAGGGCCGAACCATAAGACATTAAAGCATTTCAAATTAACTCTGAAAAAGTTAAAAGTTGGCATGGTATCATAAATTGACCCACATAGCATGTGCATGTACAAAACGGACAATGGTATCATACTCGTCAGTTACAAAGTTGGCATGGTATCATCATAATAGTTGCGGGAGAAAGTCTTCACTTTTTCTTCGCTTGTGTCATTTGCTTATTGCGCCGTAATCATGGATAATCTTCATCGTTTATCAGGATGCTGGGGTCAGCCTTGACTTTAAAGGGAGGAATTTCATGAAACTTTTCATATTCTTCAGACATGTCTGTCTTGTCCTCCACTCCCATGATGTCCCTTTTTTCTGAAAGAACTATGTGGCGCTTTGGCTCATCGTATGATGTATTCGCTTTCTTATCTTTTCTCTTTCTCGATCTGGTAGACATGTCCTTCACATATATAAATGTGCCACATCATTGGCTAGGACGAACGGTTCGTCAGTGTACCCAAGATTTTTCAGATCCACTGCTGTCATTCCGTACTGTGAGTCTACCTGTACCCCGCCTCCTGACAGATTGACCCATTTGCACTTAAACAAAGGGACCTTAAAATCATGTCCGTAGTCAAGTTCCCATATGTCCACTACGTAACCATAATATGTGTCCTTTCCCCTCTCGGTTGTTGCATCAAAGCGGACACCGCTGTTTTGGTTGGTGCTCTTTTGATCTTGGTCAATCATGTAAAATGTATTCCCATTTATCTCGTATCCTTTCCAAATCAATACAGTCAAAGATGGTCCCCTGGACAACAAGTACAGCTCATCACAAACAGTGTTGTCACCTCTGATACGTGCTTCCAACCAACTGCTGAAAGTCCTGATGTGTTCACATGTAATCCAGTCGTCGCACTGCTCCGGGTGTTTGGAGCACAGACTGTTCTTGTGTTCATCGACATACGGGGTCACCAAGGTAGAGTTCTGTAGAACTGTGTAGTGTGCTTGAGACCAAGAATATCCGTCCCTGCATATTATTGAGTCCCTTCCAAGCGTGCCTTTTCCAGTCAGTCTCCCCTCATACCGCGATTTAGGGAGACCTATCTTCTTAAGGCCAGGAATGAAGTCAACACAAAACCCGATGACATTCTCTGTTTGATGGCCCATGGAGATGCTTCCTTCTGGCCTAGCGCGGTTACGGACATATTTCTTTAGGACTCCCATGAACCTCTCAAAGTGGTACATATTGTGTAGAAATACGGGGCCCAGAATGACAATCTCGTCAACTAGATGAATTAGGACGTGTGTCATGATATTGAAGAAGGATGGTGGGAACACCAGCTCGAAACTGACAAAACATTGCACCACATCACTCCTTAGCCTTGGTATGATTTCTGGATCGATCACCTTCTGAGAGATTGCATTGAGGAATGCACATAGCTTCACAATGGCTAATCGGACGTTTTCCGGTAGAAGGCCCCTCAATGCAACCGGAAGCAGTTGCGTCATAATCACGTGGTAGTCATGAGACTTTAGGTTCTGAAACTTTTTCTCTGCCATATTTATTATTCCTTTTATATTCGACGAGAAGCTAGTCGGGACCTTCATACTAAGCAGGCATTCAAAGAAGATTTCCTTCTTTTCTTTGGTAAGAGCATAGCTGGCAGGACCTTCATACTGCTTTGGAGGCATGCTGTCTTTTTCGTGCAAACGTTGCAGGTCCTCCCGTGCCTCAGCTGTATCTTTTGTCTTCCCATACACGCCCAAGAAGCCTAGCAGGTTCACGCAAAGGTTCTAAGTCACGTGCATCACGTCGATCGAAGAGCGGACCTCTAGGTCTTTCCAGTAGGGTAGGTCCCAAAATATAGATTTCTTCTTCCACATGGGTGCGTGTCCCCCAGCGTCACTCGGAACAGCTAGTCCGCCGGGACCCTTTCCAAAGATTACGTGTAAATCATTGACCATAGCAAGTACGTGATCACCGGTACGCATGGCGGATTTCTTCCGGTGATCTGCCTCGCCTTTGAAATGCTTGCCTTTCTTTCGACATTGATGGTTGGTCGGAAGAAATCGACGATGGCCCAGGTACACATTCTTCCTATAGCTTGCCAGGTATATACTATCGGTGTCAAGTAAACAGTGCGTGCATGTGTGGTATCCCTTGTTTGTCTGTCCTGAAAGGTTACTGAGAGTGGGCCAATCGTTAATGGTCACGAACAGCAATGCCTTTAGGTTAAATTCCTCCTATTTGTGCTCATCCCACATACGTACACCGTTTCCATTCCACAGCTGTAAAAGTTCTTCAACTAATGGCCTTAGGTACACATCAATGTCGTTGCCGGGTTGCTTAGGGCCTTGGATGAGAACTGGCATAATAATGAACTTCCACTTCATGCACATCCAAGGAGGAAGGTTATACATACATAGAGTCACGGGCCAGGTGCTGTGATTGCTGCTCTGCTCCCCGAAAGGATTAATGCCATCCGCACTTAAAGAAAACCATACGTTCCTTGGCTCACTTGCAAACTCATCCCAGTACTTTCTCTCGATTTTTCTCCACTGCGACCCGTCAGCGGGTGCTCTCAACTTCCCATCTTTCTTACAGTCCTCACTATGTCATCGCATCAACTTGGCATGCTCTCCGTTTCTGAACAGATGTTTCAACCGTGGTATTATAGGAGCATACCACATCACCTTCGCAGGAACCCTCTTCCTGGGGGCAGGGTCATCTCGTCTGATCTTATACCGTAATGCACCGCATACCGGGCATGCGTTCAGATCCTTGTACGCACCGCGGTAGAGGATGCAGTCATTAGGGCATGCACGTATCTTCTGCACCTCCAATCCTAGAGGGCATACGACCTTCTTTGCTACGTATGTACTGTCGGGCAATTAGTTATCCTTTGGAAGCTTCTTCTTCAATATTTTCAGTAGCTTCTCAAATCCTTTGTCAGGCACAGCATTCTCTGCCTTCCACTGCAGCAATTCCAGTACGGTACCGAGCTTTGTGTTTCCATCTTCGCAATTGGGGTACAATCCTTTTTTGTGGTCCTCTAACATGCGATCGAACTTCAGCTTCTCCTTTTGACTTTTGCATTGCGTCCTTGCATCGACAATGACCCGGCGGAGATCATCATCATCGGGCACATCGTATTCAGGGGGCGTATAGTTGTCATCGTACTCTTCTTCTTCGCCGTCTTCCATCATAACCCCTATTTCTCCGTGCCTCGTGCAAACATTATAGTGTGGCATGAAACCCTTGTAAAGCAGGTGGGTGTGGAGGATTTTCCGGTCAGAGTAAGACTTCGTCTTCCCACATATAGGGAATGGACAACACATAAAACCATTCTGCTTGTTTGCCTCAGCCACTTCGAGAAAATCATGCACGCCCTTAATGTACTCGGAGGTGTGTCTTGAACTGTACATCCATTGCCGGTTCATCTGCGTGCATTATATATAATTAAGTGTGTCAAAAATCATTACAGAACATCATGAATAGATAATTAAGTGACCAAATTAATAGAAGTTCATCATCACATTAAAACCAAAGTACATACATAGTTCTCATCTAACAACATAAAGCTCTTCAGAGCATCTAAATTAATTAAACCATACACTGAAACTATGTAAAACATTTCAATGCGAAAACAAATGCGATCATAATCGCAACCAATGTAACAACTGATCTAACGACATAATGATACCAAGCCTCGGTATGAATGGCATATTTTTTAATCTTTCTAATCTTCAAGCGCATTGCATCCATCTTGATCTTGTGATCATCGACGACATCCGCAACATGCAACTCCAATATCATCTTCTCCTCCTCAATTTTTCTAATTTTTTCCTTCAGCAAATTGTTTTCTTCTTCAACTAAATTTAACCTCTCGACAATAGGGTCGGTTGGAATTTCCGGTTCAATAACCTCCTAGATAAATAAAATCTATGTCACGTTGGTCGGCATAATTGTCATAAACAATAAATGAACCAATAGTTATGAAAATATAATATATACCACATCTGAATCATAGACAGGACGAGGGCCGACGGGGGCGGATACCAAAACCATCGCACTATATAAGATGCAATAATAAAAGTAAGAAAATATACAAGTATCTATATAAACATACAAGTAAGAATTTTTTTTCCTTTCAGAAAGAAGATAAGAACAAGAGGCTCACCACGGTGGTGCCAGCGACGAGATCGGCACGGGCGATCGACGGCGGTGAAGACGGGGACGGGACGTGATGGACCGCTAAACCTAGACAAATATTGAGGAAAATGGAGCTTGGAGGTCGAGCTTGGAGAGGAGAAAGCTTAAGTAGTGTGGCTTGGCCAGTCCGTCGAACACCTCGTGTGCATAGGAGGTGAGCTAGAGCACCACATAGCTCTCCCCTCGCCGGCCACGAAAAATAGAGCACTGGGAGTGCTCTGCTCGCGGGCGAGGGGTATATATAGGCAACTAATTGGTCCCGGTTGGTGGCTTGAACCGGGACTAAAGGGCAGCCTTTGGTCCCGGTTCATGCCGCCAACCGGGACCAATGGTGGTGGGCCAGGAGCGAGGCCCATTGGTCCCGGTTCGTCCCACCAACTGGGACCAAAAGGTCCAGACGAACCGGGACCAATGGCCCACATGGCACGGCCGGCCCCCGGGGCTCACGAACCGGGTCCAATGCCCCCATTGGTCCCGGTTCTGGATTGAACCGGGACTAATGGGCTGGCCGGGCCTGAACCATTGGCCCCTTTTCTACTAGTGGGGATTTGCCTTTCACATACTTAGGAATTCCAATCCACCATCGTAAGCTGACGAACAGAGAATGGAAGTGTATTGAAGATCGATTCGAAAAGAAACTGAGTTGCTGGAAGGGTAAGCTCATGTCATACAGAGGCCGTTTAATTCTTATTAATTCGGTTCTCACGAGTATGCCTATGTTTCTTTTGTCGTTTTTCGAAGTCCTGGTTGGTGTTAGGAAAAGACTGGACTTCTATCGATCCCGTTTCTTTTGGCAGGGTGATGAGTTAAAAAGAAAATACCGTCTATCCAAATGGGATATCATCTGTAGACCGAAAGACCAAGGGGGTCTTGGGATTGAAAATCTTGAAGTCAAGAACAGATGTCTTCTCAGCAAGTGGTTGCGGAAGTTATCTAGCGGAACTGACGCCACTTGGGCACAAATCCTTCGTAATAAGTATCTTCAAACCAAAACGTTGTCTCAAGTCACAGTAAGACCGAATGATTCACCCTTTTGGAAAGGGCTTATGAAAGTAAAGCTTTCATTGTTTCAGAGGACAAAGTTTATTGTTGGTGACGGAGCCAGTACGAGATTCTGGGAGGATACTTGCTTCAGAGGGGCACCCCTTGCCATCCAATACCCGTCGTTGTATCGTATTGTTCAACGACGTGAGGCTTTTGATGCAACGGTGTTTCATTCAATCCCCCTTAATATTCAGTTCAGAAGGCCGTTAGTGGGCAATCGTTGGGAAGATTGGCTACATCTAGTTAGGAGACTGATGGATGTTCAACTTTCCCAACAACCCGATAGATTGCGCTGGAATCTCACTAGGTCAGATGAATTTACAGTTAAATCAATGTATGTTGATGTCATCAATTCGAGCTCGATTCCTAGTTCCAAAAATGTGTGTGATGTCAAAGTTCCTTTGAAAATTAAAGTGTTTATGTGGTTTCTACACAAACAAGTTATTTTAACCAAGGACAACTTGACAAAGCGTAATTGGACAGGACCTACTAGGTGTAGTTTCTGTGATCGGGATGAAACAATTAAACATCTTTTTCTTGATTGCCCACTAGCTAGAGTTTTATGGAGGACAGTCCATATTGCTTTTAATATTTCTCCACCGAATTCAGTCAACACGTTATTTGGAACGTGGCGTAACAGGGTAGAGCCCGGGTTAGCGAGACATATTCGTGTTGGAGTCTGCGCCTTGGTGTGGGCGCTCTGGAATTGCAGGAATGACTTGGTTTTTAACAGGACAACAAACATTCATTTTTTGCATGTTATCTTCAGAGCTACGGCGCTGATCCGTTCCTAGTCGCTACTCACTCCGACGGAGGCCAGGGAGCGTTTGGTTACTGGATCTATCCGCTGGGAGACGGTAGCTCGGGATATCTTCAACCGGTTTGGATGGCGGTCATGTAATAGGATAGGCAATTAGTTTTCCTGTCTATTTTTGAGCCAGCCGGGTGTGGTTTATCTCTTTTGGCTAGTTAGTGTTTCTAGCCTTTTAGGTTCTGTGTGAGCCTTTTTTGTCTATTTTTTTACTTGTGGAGACTTTGAGACCTTGTTAGACCTTTTTGTTTGGTTAATAAGATGGATGTATGCATCATGTTGATGCAGAGGCCGGGGAGACCCCCTTTTTGAAAAAATAAAATTAAGACGAGAGATGAGAGGGAGGAACGGAAGACAGGAAACCATGTATAGTAGATAGAAGCTACTAAAAGCATTAACTTTATTTAGCAAGTTGTATCCTACTACTCAATTTACTTATCATGATTAATCATGCTCTGACGGTTGATAGTGAGGGGCGATGGACGAAGGATCCATTGTCGCAGCCACATTGGCATTGTCCAGATGTGCTCGTCGACCCCGGCCCTGGGAGCCAGCAGGGCAAAGATCACTGGAACTGACCCAGCGCCAACGAACGACGCCAGCTCGAGAACGCAGTTGAGCGCGCGCTCAGCCAGCGTCCCTTCAAGCGGGCCGCCGAGGACCTCACCGAGGAGGCCGTTGATGGCGCTCGTGAAGACGCCGGTGAAGCCTGTGAGGGCGATGCGGGCGTTGGTTGTGTCCACTTGCCTGGACGCGAAGATGGCCAGTGTCACCACCGCGCTGGTCAGAAGGCCGCGCACGGCGGCTGACACGAGGCGGCGGGCCCTTCGCAGGAGGCACTTCTGCGCCTCAACTGTCGAGTCGCCTCCTGCTTCCATTGCTCTGCGGGACGAGCTGCTTGGACTGGGACGTGCTCTGGGACAGTGGCTCTCGGACGGGGGTGTTGGCAATAAGCCATGTCCATGCGCTGGCGACCGGCGTCTGGCGTGGTGTGTGCGCGTGTGTCGCGATGGTATGTGTGCACCTGAGTTCACCGGGTGGAGCTGTGGCCGTTGCGATCTGTTGGAAGTCCAAGCCGCAGCACGCGCGTGTGAGCGCGTCGTGCGAGCCGGCCAGGGCGTGCTGATCAGGCGCGCAAGCGAGAGTGGAGGCATAGCATTCCATGCATGTGGCTTAGTGGTTAGTGCATGCATCAGCTGGATATGGACGTGCATGCATAGGAAGAGGTCAAGACAGTTCGTGCTGTTAGTGGCCGAGAGCAGCGACCGGTTATGTGTGCGTGCGTGGAGTTAGTGGCTCACTGGCTCCTGGTGGTGTGCGTGTGTGAGCCTATATAAGGCACTGTAAACATCATGTTAGGCGAGTTGCCGTGATGTAGCCTGTGTGCTGAATATAAAGGAGGCGTTTGGGTGCCGGGGCGTTCGTCGCCGGGGCATTGGTCGCCGGGAAAAATAGTGTGCTCCTTCTTCCACCTCCGTCCGGCGTGAGAGAGAGAACGGCAACAACAATTGGTATCAGAGCTTGGTGTCTTGGGCGTGCTTGCCGTGCCGGAGGCGTGGCAGCGATGGCGGTGCTCGCTGGCGGCTGCGCTACGGAGCTCCGGGCCGTGTGTCGGCCATGGAGGTGGGCGGCGATGTGGCTGTCATGGCGCGTGGCGGAGGCGGCGGGCGGTGACGTCGTACGTGCGGCGACCTCGGAGGCCGCGGAAGCGCTGCTTGGTGGTGCGGCGGCGCAGCACGGCGTGGAGGCACTGCATGGCGGCATGGAGGCCGCGGCGGTGCAGGGCAATAAGCCGCGGCGGCGAGCCGGGCGCGACCGGTGCGTGTTATGGGTGCGCACTGGACGCGTCGGGCGCGTCGGGACCGCGGGCGCGCGGTGAGCGTCTGGTGCAGTCGGGCTCGCAGTGGTGTGGTCGGGCTCGTCGTGCGCATCGGGTGCGCGCGGGACGTGTGGGACGCATTGGTGCGGTCGGGCTCGTCGGGCGCGTCGGGTGTGCGCGGGACGTGCGGGCGCAGAGGGACACCAGGCGTGTGTCGCCGGCGGAGAAGGAGCTCGACGTGTGTCGCCGGAGTCGTGACGGAGCATGGTGCGACCGGCGTCAGTGCGCCAGGTCGGGTACACGGGCTGGGTCACGGCCGTAATGACGACAATGACGCGAGCTGCATCAACTCCGGCGATGGTGGGCACACGGCACGTCGAAGCGGGCGTGGAAGTGCGCTATGTCATCGGGCGGACGAGATGATGACGGCGAGTCAGGGCTCCTGTCGGCAGGCTGCGCGGCGATGTCATGGCTTAGAGGGTGAGTGTTGGCAATAAGTCATGTCCATGCGCTGGTGACCGGCGTCTGGTGCGGTGTGTGCGCATGTGTGGCGATGGTATGTGTGCACATGAGTTCACCGGGCGGAGCTGTGGCCGTTGCGATATGTTGGAAGTCCAAGCCGCAGCACGCGCGTGTGAGCGCGTCGTGCGAGCCGGCCAGGGCGTGCTGATCAGGCGCACAAGCGAGAGTGGAGGCGTAGCATTCCATGCATGTGGCTTAGTGGTTAGTGCATGCATCAGCTGGATATGGACGTGCATGCATAGGAAGAGGTCAAGACAGTCCATGCTGTTAGTGGCCGAGAGCAGCGACCGGTTATGTGTGCGTGCGTGGAGTTAGTGGCTCCTGGTGGTGTGCGTGTGTGAGCCTATATAAGGCACTGCAAACATCATGTTAGGCGAGTTGCCGTGATGTAGCCTGTGTGCTGAATATAAAGGAGGCGTTTGGGCGCTGGGGCGTTGGTCGCCGGGGCGTTGGTCGCCGGGAAAAAAATGCGCTCCTTCTTCCACCTCCGTCCGGCGTGAGAGAGAGAACAGCAACAACAGGGGGGTGCTCGTGCTCTGGCTCTGACAGGAGGCTAATTTTTTTCTCATCTAGGCCCTCCAAATATATTTTTTCTTCATAGTTTTATCTAAAGCTGGGGGAGGGGGGCAGCGCCCCCCCTGGCATCAACATAGCTCCGCCAGCGCCTGGGACTACCAGTGTACCCCGCTGCACTACCAGTGTACCCCACCAATGCCGGAGGGGATATCTATTACCAATATGTGCAAAGGCCGTCACTTTTTCGTGTTTATCTATTTTTTATCTATCCCTTGTATCTTTCTTCTCGTTCCTTGCTAGTTCTTCATGCTGGAGGGCTGCAGATCCACGAGGCTCTAGGGGCGAGCGAATCGACCTGGAGCAGCCCATAGCCGCTGCACTCCCTGACGGGGTCCCTGCCGGGAGTGTACGGTTTCGGGTCCTCAAAACTCTCTCCGGTCAACTTGCGAATCGCGCTTCTGGTGAGACTCCTTCGACGTGAGTTGTGGTGCATCATCCCCAGCATCAAGGGTACACGTGATGTGTTCGTGCGCAAACAGTAAGCTAATTTATCTGAGCTAAGATTCAATGGGAATATTCATCTATTTATTTTTCTGCACGGTTATATGCCAAATTCAGTATGTGCAATTGTTTCATTTTAGTCCACCCTCTCTCTCTGCACTTTGATTTACCACCAAAACTAGAACAAGACACAGTCATTTTTGCTCAAATAGAAAAAATCAAAGAAAAAATCAAGATGCAATCCCATGAAGAAACTACATTAGATCCGTTTAAGCCTTAACTAATTCCGGCGGAGGGAGTATATGTAATCATGTGCACAAGACACTATTCCGTTGCCATTTCATAACTCTGAACCAGAAAACATGTTCAAGACAGAATATTCACTCAAAACCAGGCCAAGTACAGTCACCCTCCCTTTGTGGTAACTAAGTAAAGTCTGATCCGTCCCTTCAATCTTAGCAAAGACCACCAATGTCTTCCTCACAGCATAACCAGCCTGCCGCGACTTATCTCGCCGCAAATGTTCTTCAAAGTCCTCTTTGTGAATGGTATACCTTCTCCATTTATCCAATTTTTCCAATGATGTTGTACACTTTACCAAGATTGACATTATTTTCCCACAACTTCTTAATCAAATCCTTGTACACATCTATATACTTCTGGGATGGCCAATGAACTTTCTCCCTATTTTTAATGACATTGGATGGTTGTGATTTTCACGGTGCTATGTTATGAACCAACTGTTCTCAGCCGCGCGCAGCAACCGTATCAATGCTGGGCACTCAGATATGTAAGACCCACTGTTCTCCGCATCCAGCTTCCACTGCATTGCACAAAACATATCAGGTAACCAGCTAAGAATTCTTAAATCTCTAGAACAGAAAGGTTAAGAAACAAATTGCTATCATTAAAGCAAAGTACTCATTGAACACACACATACAAATACAATCTCCTGCATGGATGTTGAACATGAAGTGCACTCAAACCGCGATGCATGCCTTCCGCGTTGTATCCCCTTGCATGGTCCGACGAGGTTTCGCATACGTCTAGGTTCGTGTGATCATCTCTCTCTCTATCTCTCTCTCTCTCTCATATTTTTTGTGCAGCTCAACAGCGAGGAAGATTTGCAAGTGGTCAAAATTCCGGTGCTATCATTGCTATGTAATAAGGCAAGGTTTCTCCTGATCCTCTTTCTTCTTGATAATCCATATAGGGATTGCTTCTGTCGATTATTTTAAACCTTTTCTTGTAGACTAAAGGTTCAGATATGGCCACTAACTGATTGGTGTTATTTAGCTTCAGGTTCATTTTTGTGCTCTTAAGGTATAGTATCCCTTCCATCATTGCTGCAAACATTTACTATCTGTCCTTGGTGCAGGAATTTGCAACCGTTAAACCCACGGCGGTTCCGGTGTGGGATATATTCTTCATGGTCCCGTGTCATTTGCTGCATCTGCTGTCAATTTGATGATATGGTTTTTGGGATGACCATGATTTACTCCCTTCTAATATTTGTTCTATGCAAGCATCAAGACTAAATAATATGGGTTTACCCCCTTATCATATTTGTTGTATGTAGGCATCAATGCTAGAGATATGGTTTTAACCCCTTCTCATATTTATTTTTTTGAACGATCCCTTCTCATATTTATTGTATGGATTCATCAAGCTATGATGAATTTGGATGACATGCTATTAACTTACATAATAAGACCCTTACGGGGTGAAAAGCCAGAAGCAATTGCAAGGCATTAACAATCTGTTTTTCTTACTGAAGCTGAACAACTGCCCCATATACATGCTCTATCATGCTAACTACTGATGTGAACTTCCTCAGCTATCATTTCATTACGAACACAAAACCAATGGGCGGTCAAACAAGGATGCCTTGAATTACCAAGGAATCAGAAATTTATCATGCAATATCAATATGTATTCTCTTTATGTACAATTAATGTACTGACTCTTTTCATTCAATAAAAATTTTCTTTATGAAAGATTATAGCATTTGTACCAATATAATTTTTTACATACATCATAATATAAAATTTGAAGTGAACACGTAAAAAGGGAATAAAATAATTAAATAATTGATATATGAAGTTTAATATTATTGTACATAGAATTTCTCACAGAAAGTATCAATAGGCGCGGCATGCCACCGCACGGGCATGAAAATTCAACATGGCTCGCTAGCAAGTAAGTACCCAACAGAATGAATTTGCAAGACAAACAATGATCTTGGCGATAATATGCAATGATTTCTCCGACGTGGCACTTATTCGCATGTACCCCAACGTCCTCAGAGAGATGATCCCATCATTACATACAAAGGAGCTAAGACACCCGTTGGACAGGTAGACGAATTTGCAAAAGCTCTTGACTACTTCATTACAAACTATCTTACAGGGGGCTACACTAGGATGATTTAACTCAACTAGGCCATCCGCAATCATTTACTTTCATTCAGTTGCATCATTGTATATGGTATGTTCCATAGAACGGTCTCTATAATGTGCCAATAAGTAGACCTTATTAGTAGCGTGTACACTTCCGTTCATCAGTATTTATCATACATTGCTGCAATAAATGTACTCATTTTCCATCTTTTAGAACTCTTTCTGAGTTTTAGTTATGCAATTCTGTCATTAAAAATATAACAATGGCATTTACAATCCGTATAAATATAATGCATCACCAGGCGTGGCGTGCCGCTGTGCGGGCTATGCTAGTTTTATCTAAAGCTGGGGGAGGGGGGCAGCGGGCCCCCTGGCATCAACATAGCTCCGCCAGCGCCTGGGACTACCAGTGTACCCCGCTGCACTACCAGTGTACCCCACCAATGCGGGAGGGGATATCCATTACCAATATGTGCAAAGGCCATCACTTTTTCGTGTTCATCTACTTTTTATCTATCCCTTGTATCTTTCTTCCCATTCTTTGCTAGTTCTTCATGCTGGAGGGTTACATATCCACAAGGCTCTAGGGGCGAGCGAATCGACCTGGAGCAGCCCATAGCCACTGCACTCCCTGACGGGGTCCCTCCCGGGAGTGTAGGGTTTCGGGTCCTCAAAAGCTCTCTCCGGTCGACTTGCGAATCGCGCTTCCGGTGAGACTCCTTCGACGTGAGCTGTGGTGCATCATCCCCGGCGTCAAGGGTACACGTGATGTGTTCGTGCGCGAACAGTAAGCTAATTTATCTGATCTAAGCTTCAATGGGAATATTCAGCTATTTATTTTTCTGCACAGTTATATGCCAAATTCAGTACGTGCAATTGTTTCATTTTAGTCCACCCTCTCTCTCTGCACTTTGATTTACCACCAAAACTAGAACAAGACACAGTCATTTTTGCTCAAATAGCAAAAATCAAAGAAAAATCAAGATGCAATCCCATGAAGAAACTACATTAGATCCGTTTAAGCGTTAACTAATTCCGGCGGAGGGAGTATATGTAATCATGTGCACAAAACACTGTTCCGTTGCCATTTCATAACTCTGAACCAGAAAACATGTTCAAGACTGAATATTCACTCAAAACCAGGCCAAGTACAGTCACCCTCCCTTTGTGGTAACTAAGTAAAGTTTGATCCGTCCCTTCAATCTTAGCAAAGACCACCAATGTCTTCCTCACAGCATAACCAGCCTGCCGCGACTTATCTCGCCGCAAATGTTCTTCAAAGTCCTCTTTGTGAATGGTATACCTTCTCCATTTATCCAATTTTTTCCAATGATGTTGTACACTTTACCAAGATTGACATTATTTTCCCACAACTTCTTAATCAAATCCTTGTACACATCTATATACTTCTGGGATGGCCAATGAACTTTCTCCCCATTTTTAATGACATTGGATGGTTGTGATTTTCACGGTGCTATGTTATGAACCAACTGTTGTCAGCCGCGCGCAGCAGCCGTATCAATGCTGGGCACTCAGAGATGTAAGACCCACTGTTCTCCGCATCCAGCTTCCACTGCATTGCACAAAACATATCAGGTAACCAGCTAAGAATTCTTAAATCTCCAGAACAGAAAGGTTAAGAAACAAATTGCTATCATTAAAGCAAAGTACTCATTGAACACACACATACAAATACAATCTCCTGCATGGATGTTGAACATGAAGTGCACTCAAACCGCGATGCATGCCTTCCGCGTTGTATCCCCTTGCATGGTCCGACGAGGTTTCGCATACGTCTAGGTTCGTGTGATCATCTCTCTCTCTATCTCTCTCTCTCTCTCATATTTTTTGTGCAGCTCAACAGCGAGGAAGATTTGCAAGTGGTCAAAATTCCGGTGCTATCATTGCTATGTAATAAGGCAAGGTTTCTCCTGATCCTCTTTCTTCTTGATAATCCATATAGGGATTGCTTCTGTCGATTATTTTAAACCTTTTCTTTTAGACTAAAGGTTCAGATATGGCCACTAACTGATTGGTGTTATTTAGCTTCAGGTTCATTTTTGTGCTCTTAAGGTATAGTATCCCTTCCATCATTGCTGCAAACATTTACTATCTGTCCTTGGTGTAGGAATTTGCAACCGTTAAACCCACGGTGGTTCCGGTGTGGGATATATTCTTCATGGTCCCGTGTCATTTGCTGCATCTGCTGTTAATTTGATGATATGGTTTTTGGGATGACCATGATTTACTCCCTTCTAATATTTGTTCTATGCAAGCATCAAGACTAAATAATATGGGTTTACCCCCTTATCATATTTGTTGTATGTAGGCATCAATGCTAGAGATATGGTTTTAACCCCTTCTCATATTTATTTTTTTGAACGATCCCTTCTCATATTTATTGTATGGATTCATCAAGCTATGATGAATTTGGATGACATGCTATTAACTTACATAATAAGACCCTTACGGGGTGAAAAGCCGGAAGCAATTGCAAGGCATTAACAATCTGTTTTTCTTACTGAAGCTGAACAACTGCCCCATATACATGCTCTGTCATGTTAACCACTGATGTGAACTTCCTCAGCTATCATTTCATTACGAACACAAAACCAATGGGCGGTCAAACAAGGATGCCTTGAATTACCAAGGAATCAGAAATTTATCATGCAATATCAATATGTATTCTCTTTATGTACAATTAATGTACTGACTCTTTTCATTCAATACAAATTTTCTTTATGAAAGATTATAGCATTTGTACCAATATAATTTTTTACATACATCATAATATAAAATTTGAAGTGAACACGTAAAAAGGGAATAAAATAATTAAATAATTGATATATGAAGTTTAATATTATTGTACATAGAATTTCTCACAGAAAGTATCAATAGGCGCGGCATGCCACCGCACGGGCATGAAAATTCAACATGGCTCGCTAGCAAGTAAGTACCCAACAGAATGAATTTGCAAGACAAACAATGATCTTGGCGATAATATGCAATGATTTCTCCGACGTGGCACTTATTCGCATGTACCCCAACGTCCTCAGAGAGATGATCCCATCATTACATACAAAGGAGCTAAGACACCCGTTGGACAAGTAGACGAATTTGCAAAAGCTCTTGACTACTTCATTACAAACTATCTTACAGGGGGCTACACTAGGATGATTTAACTCAACTAGGCCATCCGCAATCATTTACTTTCATTCAGTTGCATCATTGTATATGGTATGTTCCATAGAACGGTCTCTATAATGTGCCAATAAGTAGACCTTATTAGTAGCGTGTACACTTCCGTTCATCAGTATTTATCATACATTGCTGCAATAAATGTACTCATTTTCCATCTTTTAGAACTCTTTCTGAGTTTTAGTTATGCAATTCTGTCATTAAAAATATAACAATGGCATTTACAATCCGTATAAATATAATGCATCACCAGGCGCGGCGTGCCGCTGTGCGGGCTATGCTAGTTTTATCTAAAGCTGGGGGAGGGGGGCAGCGGCCCCCCTGGCATCAACATAGCTCCGCCAGCGCCTGGGACTACCAGTGTACCCCGCTGCACTACCAGTGTACCCCACCAATGCGGGAGGGGATATCCATTACCAATATGTGCAAAGGCCGTCACTTTTTCGTGTTCATCTACTTTTTATCTATCCCTTGTATCTTTCTTCCCATTCTTTGCTAGTTCTTCATGCTGGAGGGTTACAGATCCACAAGGCTCTAGGGGCGAGCGAATCGACCTGGAGCAGCCCATAGCCACTGCACTCCCTGACGGGGTCCCTCCCGGGAGTGTAGGGTTTCGGGTCCTCAAAAGCTCTCTCCGGTCGACTTGCGAATCGCGCTTCCGGTGAGACTCCTTCGACGTGAGCTGCGGTGCATCATCCCCGGCGTCAAGGGTACACGTGATGTGTTCGTGCGCGAACAGTAAGCTAATTTATCTGATCTAAGCTTCAATGGGAATATTCAGCTATTTATTTTTCTGCACAGTTATATGCCAAATTCAGTACGTGCAATTTTTTCATTTTAGTCCACCCTCTCTCTCTGCACTTTGATTTACCACCAAAACTAGAACAAGACACAGTCATTTTTGCTCAAATAGCAAAAATCAAAGAAAAATCAAGATGCAATCCCATGAAGAAACTACATTAGATCCGTTTAAGCGTTAACTAATTCCGACGGAGGGAGTATATGTAATCATGTGCACAAAACACTGTTCCGTTGCCATTTCATAACTCTGAACCAGAAAACATGTTCAAGACTGAATATTCACTCAAAACCAGGCCAAGTACAGTCACCCTCCCTTTGTGGTAACTAAGTAAAGTCTGATCCGTCCCTTCAATCTTAGCAAAGACCACCAATGTCTTCCTCACAGCATAACCAGCCTGCCGCGACTTATCTCGCCGCAAATGTTCTTCAAAGTCCTCTTTGTGAATGGTATACCTTCTCCATTTATCCAATTTTTCCAATGATGTTGTACACTTTACCAAGATTGACATTATTTTCCCACAACTTCTTAATCAAATCCTTGTACACATCTATATACTTCTGGGATGGCCAATGAACTTTCTCCCCATTTTTAATGACATTGGATGGTTGTGATTTTCACGGTGCTATGTTATGAACCAACTGTTCTCAGCCGCGCGCAGCAACCGTATCAATGCTGGGCACTCAGATATGTAAGACCCACTGTTCTCCGCATCCAGCTTCCACTACATTGCACAAAACATATCAGGTAACCAGCTAAGAATTCTTAAATCTCTAGAACAGAAAGGTTAAGAAACAAATTGCTATCATTAAAGCAAAGTACTCATTGAACACACACATACAAATACAATCTCCTGCATGGATGTTGAACATGAAGTGCACTCAAACCGCGATGCATGCCTTCCGCGTTGTATCCCCTTGCATGGTCCGACGAGGTTTCGCATACGTCTAGGTTCGTGTGATCATCTCTCTCTCTATCTCTCTCTCTCTCTCATATTTTTTGTGCAGCTCAACAGCGAGGAAGATTTGCAAGTGGTCAAAATTCCGGTGCTATCATTGCTATGTAATAAGGCAAGGTTTCTCCTGATCCTCTTTCTTCTTGATAATCCATATAGGGATTGCTTCTGTCGATTATTTTAAACCTTTTCTTGTAGACTAAAGGTTCAGATATGGCCACTAACTGATTGGTGTTATTTAGCTTCAGGTTCATTTTTGTGCTCTTAAGGTATAGTATCCCTTCCATCATTGCTGCAAACATTTACTATCTGTCCTTGGTGCAGGAATTTGCAACCGTTAAACCCACGGCGGTTCCGGTGTGGGATATATTCTTCATGGTCCCGTGTCATTTGCTGCATCTGCTGTCAATTTGATGATATGGTTTTTGGGATGACCATGATTTACTCCCTTCTAATATTTGTTCTATGCAAGCATCAAGACTAAATAATATGGGTTTACCCCCTTATCATATTTGTTGTATGTAGGCATCAATGCTAGAGATATGGTTTTAACCCCTTCTCATATTTATTTTTTTGAACGATCCCTTCTCATATTTATTGTATGGATTCATCAAGCTATGATGAATTTGGATGACATGCTATTAACTTACATAATAAGACCCTTACGGGGTGAAAAGCCGGAAGCAATTGCAAGGCATTAACAATCTGTTTTTCTTACTGAAGCTGAACAACTGCCCCATATACATGCTCTGTCATGTTAACCACTGATGTGAACTTCCTCAGCTATCATTTCATTACGAACACAAAACCAATGGGCGGTCAAACAAGGATGCCTTGAATTACCAAGGAATCAGAAATTTATCATGCAATATCAATATGTATTCTCTTTATGTACAATTAATGTACTGACTCTTTTCATTCAATAAAAATTTTCTTTATGAAAGATTATAGCATTTGTACCAATATAATTTTTTACATACATCATAATATAAAATTTGAAGTGAACACGTAAAAAGGGAATAAAATAATTAAATAATTGATAAAGTTTAATATTATTGTACATAGAATTTCTCACAGAAAGTATCAATAGGCGCGGCATGCCACCGCACGGGCATGAAAATTCAACATGGCTCGCTAGCAAGTAAGTACCCAACAGAATGAATTTGCAAGACAAACAATGATCTTGGCGATAATATGCAATGATTTCTCCGACGTGGCACTTATTCGCATGTACCCCAACGTCCTCAGAGAGATGATCCCATCATTACATACAAAGGAGCTAAGACACCCGTTGGACAGGTAGACGAATTTGCAAAAGCTCTTGACTACTTCATTACAAACTATCTTACAGGGGGCTACACTAGGATGATTTAACTCAACTAGGCCATCCGCAATCATTTACTTTCATTCAGTTGCATCATTGTATATGGTATGTTCCATAGAACGGTCTCTATAATGTGCCAATAAGTAGACCTTATTAGTAGCGTGTACACTTCCGTTCATCAGTATTTATCATACATTGCTGCAATAAATGTACTCATTTTCCATCTTTTAGAACTCTTTCTGAGTTTTAGTTATGCAATTCTGTCATTAAAAATATAACAATGGCATTTACAATCCGTATAAATATAATGCATCACCAGGCGCGGCGTGCCGCTGTGCGGGCTATGCTAGTTTTATCTAAAGCTGGGGGAGGGGGGCAGCGGCCCCCCTGGCATCAACATAGCTCCGCCAGCGCCTGGGACTACCAGTGTACCCCGCTGCACTACCAGTGTACCCCACCAATGCGGGAGGGGATATCCATTACCAATATGTGCAAAGGCCGTCACTTTTTCGTGTTCATCTACTTTTTATCTATCCCTTGTATCTTTCTTCCCATTCTTTGCTAGTTCTTCATGCTGGAGGGTTACAGATCGACAAGGCTCTAGGGGCGAGCGAATCGACCTGGAGCAGCCCATAGCCACTGCACTCCCTGACGGGGTCCCTCCCGGGAGTGTAGGGTTTCGGGTCCTCAAAAGCTCTCTCCGGTCGACTTGCGAATCGCGCTTCCGGTGAGACTCCTTCGACGTGAGCTGCGGTGCATCATCCCCGGCGTCAAGGGTACACGTGATGTGTTCGTGCGCGAACAGTAAGCTAATTTATCTGATCTAAGCTTCAATGGGAATATTCAGCTATTTATTTTTCTGCACAGTTATATGCCAAATTCAGTACGTGCAATTTTTTCATTTTAGTCCACCCTCTCTCTCTGCACTTTGATTTACCACCAAAACTAGAACAAGACACAGTCATTTTTGCTCAAATAGCAAAAATCAAAGAAAAATCAAGATGCAATCCCATGAAGAAACTACATTAGATCCGTTTAAGCGTTAACTAATTCCGACGGAGGGAGTATATGTAATCATGTGCACAAAACACTGTTCCGTTGCCATTTCATAACTCTGAACCAGAAAACATGTTCAAGACTGAATATTCACTCAAAACCAGGCCAAGTACAGTCACCCTCCCTTTGTGGTAACTAAGTAAAGTCTGATCCGTCCCTTCAATCTTAGCAAAGACCACCAATGTCTTCCTCACAGCATAACCAGCCTGCCGCGACTTATCTCGCCGCAAATGTTCTTCAAAGTCCTCTTTGTGAATGGTATACCTTCTCCATTTATCCAATTTTTCCAATGATGTTGTACACTTTACCAAGATTGACATTATTTTCCCACAACTTCTTAATCAAATCCTTGTACACATCTATATACTTCTGGGATGGCCAATGAACTTTCTCCCCATTTTTAATGACATTGGATGGTTGTGATTTTCACGGTGCTATGTAATGAACCAACTGTTCTCAGCCGCGCGCAGCAACCGTATCAATGCTGGGCACTCAGATATGTAAGACCCACTGTTCTCCGCATCCAGCTTCCACTGCATTGCACAAAACATATCAGGTAACCAGCTAAGAATTCTTAAATCTCTAGAACAGAAAGGTTAAGAAACAAATTGCTATCATTAAAGCAAAGTACTCATTGAACACACACATACAAATACAATCTCCTGCATGGATGTTGAACATGAAGTGCACTCAAACCGCGATGCATGCCTTCCGCGTTGTATCCCCTTGCATGGTCCGACGAGGTTTCGCATACGTCTAGGTTCGTGTGATCATCTCTCTCTCTATCTCTCTCTCTCTCTCATATTTTTTGTGCAGCTCAACAGCGAGGAAGATTTGCAAGTGGTCAAAATTCCCGTGCTATCATTGCTATGTAATAAGGCAAGGTTTCTCCTGATCCTCTTTCTTCTTGATAATCCATATAGGGATTGCTTCTGTCGATTATTTTAAACCTTTTCTTGTAGACTAAAGGTTCAGATATGGCCACTAACTGATTGGTGTTATTTAGCTTCAGGTTCATTTTTGTGCTCTTAAGGTATAGTATCCCTTCCATCATTGCTGCAAACATTTACTATCTGTCCTTGGTGCAGGAATTTGCAACCGTTAAACCCACGGCGGTTCCGGTGTGGGATATATTCTTCATGGTCCCGTGTCATTTGCTGCATCTGCTGTCAATTTGATGATATGGTTTTTGGGATGACCATGATTTACTCCCTTCTAATATTTGTTCTATGCAAGCATCAAGACTAAATAATATGGGTTTACCCCCTTATCATATTTGTTGTATGTAGGCATCAATGCTAGAGATATGGTTTTAACCCCTTCTCATATTTATTTTTTTGAACGATCCCTTCTCATATTTATTGTATGGATTCATCAAGCTATGATGAATTTGGATGACATGCTATTAACTTACATAATAAGACCCTTACGGGGTGAAAAGCCGGAAGCAATTGCAAGGCATTAACAATCTGTTTTTCTTACTGAAGCTGAACAACTGCCCCATATACATGCTCTATCATGCTAACTACTGATGTGAACTTCCTCAGCTATCATTTCATTACGAACACAAAACCAATGGGCGGTCAAACAAGGATGCCTTGAATTACCAAGGAATCAGAAATTTATCATGCAATATCAATATGTATTCTCTTTATGTACAATTAATGTACTGACTCTTTTCATTCAATAAAAATTTTCTTTATGAAAGATTATAGCATTTGTACCAATATAATTTTTTACATACATCATAATATAAAATTTGAAGTGAACACGTAAAAAGGGAATAAAATAATTAAATAATTGATATATGAAGTTTAATATTATTGTACATAGAATTTCTCACAGAAAGTATCAATAGGCGCGGCATGCCACCGCACGGGCATGAAAATTCAACATGGCTCGCTAGCAAGTAAGTACCCAACAGAATGAATTTGCAAGACAAACAATGATCTTGGCGATAATATGCAATGATTTCTCCGACGTGGCACTTATTCGCATGTACCCCAACGTCCTCAGAGAGATGATCCCATCATTACATACAAAGGAGCTAAGACACCCGTTGGACAGGTAGACGAATTTGCAAAAGCTCTTGACTACTTCATTACAAACTATCTTACAGGGGGCTACACTAGGATGATTTAACTCAACTAGGCCATCCGCAATCATTTACTTTCATTCAGTTGCATCATTGTATATGGTATGTTCCATAGAACGGTCTCTATAATGTGCCAATAAGTAGACCTTATTAGTAGCGTGTACACTTCCGTTCATCAGTATTTATCATACATTGCTGCAATAAATGTACTCATTTTCCATCTTTTAGAACTCTTTCTGAGTTTTAGTTATGCAATTCTGTCATTAAAAATATAACAATGGCATTTACAATCCGTATAAATATAATGCATCACCAGGCGCGGCGTGCCGCTGTGCGGGCTATGCTAGTTTTATCTAAAGCTGGGGGAGGGGGGCAGCGGCCCCCCTGGCATCAACATAGCTCCGCCAGCGCCTGGGACTACCAGTGTACCCCGCTGCACTACCAGTGTACCCCACCAATGCGGGAGGGGATATCCATTACCAATATGTGCAAAGGCCGTCACTTTTTCGTGTTCATCTACTTTTTATCTATCCCTTGTATCTTTCTTCCCATTCTTTGCTAGTTCTTCATGCTGGAGGGTTACAGATCCACAAGGCTCTAGGGGCGAGCGAATCGACCTGGAGCAGCCCATAGCCACTGCACTCCCTGACGGGGTCCCTCCCGGGAGTGTAGGGTTTCGGGTCCTCAAAAGCTCTCTCCGGTCGACTTGCGAATCGCGCTTCCGGTGAGACTCCTTCGACGTGAGCTGCGGTGCATCATCCCCGGCGTCAAGGGTACACGTGATGTGTTCGTGCGCGAACAGTAAGCTAATTTATCTGATCTAAGCTTCAATGGGAATATTCAGCTATTTATTTTTCTGCACAGTTATATGCCAAATTCAGTACGTGCAATTTTTTCATTTTAGTCCACCCTCTCTCTCTGCACTTTGATTTACCACCAAAACTAGAACAAGACACAGTCATTTTTGCTCAAATAGCAAAAATCAAAGAAAAATCAAGATGCAATCCCATGAAGAAACTACATTAGATCCGTTTAAGCGTTAACTAATTCCGACGGAGGGAGTATATGTAATCATGTGCACAAAACACTGTTCCGTTGCCATTTCATAACTCTGAACCAGAAAACATGTTCAAGACTGAATATTCACTCAAAACCAGGCCAAGTACAGTCACCCTCCCTTTGTGGTAACTAAGTAAAGTCTGATCCGTCCCTTCAATCTTAGCAAAGACCACCAATGTCTTCCTCACAGCATAACCAGCCTGCCGCGACTTATCTCGCCGCAAATGTTCTTCAAAGTCCTCTTTGTGAATGGTATACCTTCTCCATTTATCCAATTTTTTCCAATGATGTTGTACACTTTACCAAGATTGACATTATTTTCCCACAACTTCTTAATCAAATCCTTGTACACATCTATATACTTCTGGGATGGCCAATGAACTTTCTCCCCATTTTTAATGACATTGGATGGTTGTGATTTTCACGGTGCTATGTTATGAACCAACTATTCTCAGCCGCGCGCAGCAACCGTATCAATGCTGGGCACTCAGATATGTAAGACCCACTGTTCTCCGCATCCAGCTTCCACTGCATTGCACAAAACATATCAGGTAACCAGCTAAGAATTCTTAAATCTCTAGAACAGAAAGGTTAAGAAACAAATTGCTATCATTAAAGCAAAGTACTCATTGAACACACACATACAAATACAATCTCCTGCATGGATGTTGAACATGAAGTGCACTCAAACCGCGATGCATGCCTTCCGCGTTGTATCCCCTTGCATGGTCCGACGAGGTTTCGCATACGTCTAGGTTCGTGTGATCATCTCTCTCTCTATCTCTCTCTCTCTCTCATATTTTTTGTGCAGCTCAACAGCGAGGAAGATTTGCAAGTGGTCGAAATTCCGGTGCTATCATTGCTATGTAATAAGGCAAGGTTTCTCCTGATCCTCTTTCTTCTTGATAATCCATATAGGGATTGCTTCTGTCGATTATTTTAAACCTTTTCTTGTAGACTAAAGGTTCAGATATGGCCACTAACTGATTGGTGTTATTTAGCTTCAGGTTCATTTTTGTGCTCTTAAGGTATAGTATCCCTTCCATCATTGCTGCAAACATTTACTATCTGTCCTTGGTGCAGGAATTTGCAACCGTTAAACCCACGGCGGTTCCGGTGTGGGATATATTCTTCATGGTCCCGTGTCATTTGCTGCATCTGCTGTCAATTTGATGATATGGTTTTTGGGATGACCATGATTTACTCCCTTCTAATATTTGTTCTATGCAAGCATCAAGACTAAATAATATGGGTTTACCCCCTTATCATATTTGTTGTATGTAGGCATCAATGCTAGAGATATGGTTTTAACCCCTTCTCATATTTATTTTTTTGAACGATCCCTTCTCATATTTATTGTATGGATTCATCAAGCTATGATGAATTTGGATGACATGCTATTAACTTACATAATAAGACCCTTACGGGGTGAAAAGCCGGAAGCAATTGCAAGGCATTAACAATCTGTTTTTCTTACTGAAGCTGAACAACTGCCCCATATACATGCTCTATCATGCTAACTACTGATGTGAACTTCCTCAGCTATCATTTCATTACGAACACAAAACCAATGGGCGGTCAAACAAGGATGCCTTGAATTACCAAGGAATCAGAAATTTATCATGCAATATCAATATGTATTCTCTTTATGTACAATTAATGTACTGACTCTTTTCATTCAATAAAAATTTTCTTTATGAAAGATTATAGCATTTGTACCAATATAATTTTTTACATACATCATAATATAAAATTTGAAGTGAACACGTAAAAAGGGAATAAAATAATTAAATAATTGATATATGAAGTTTAATATTATTGTACATAGAATTTCTCACAGAAAGTATCAATAGGCGCGGCATGCCACCGCACGGGCATGAAAATTCAACATGGCTCGCTAGCAAGTAAGTACCCAACAGAATGAATTTGCAAGACAAACAATGATCTTGGCGATAATATGCAATGATTTCTCCGACGTGGCACTTATTCGCATGTACCCCAACGTCCTCAGAGAGATGATCCCATCATTACATACAAAGGAGCTAAGACACCCGTTGGACAGGTAGACGAATTTGCAAAAGCTCTTGACTACTTCATTACAAACTATCTTACAGGGGGCTACACTAGGATGATTTAACTCAACTAGGCCATCCGCAATCATTTACTTTCATTCAGTTGCATCATTGTATATGGTATGTTCCATAGAACGGTCTCTATAATGTGCCAATAAGTAGACCTTATTAGTAGCGTGTACACTTCCGTTCATCAGTATTTATCATACATTGCTGCAATAAATGTACTCATTTTCCATCTTTTAGAACTCTTTCTGAGTTTTAGTTATGCAATTCTGTCATTAAAAATATAACAATGGCATTTACAATCCGTATAAATATAATGCATCACCAGGCGCGGCGTGCCGCTGTGCGGGCTATGCTAGTTTTATCTAAAGCTGGGGGAGGGGGGCAGCGGCCCCCCTGGCATCAACATAGCTCCGCCAGCGCCTGGGACTACCAGTGTACCCCGCTGCACTACCAGTGTACCCCACCAATGCGGGAGGGGATATCCATTACCAATATGTGCAAAGGCCGTCACTTTTTCGTGTTCATCTACTTTTTATCTATCCCTTGTATCTTTCTTCCCATTCTTTGCTAGTTCTTCATGCTGGAGGGTTACAGATCCACAAGGCTCTAGGGGCGAGCGAATCGACCTGGAGCAGCCCATAGCCACTGCACTCCCTGACGGGGTCCCTCCCGGGAGTGTAGGGTTTCGGGTCCTCAAAAGCTCTCTCCGGTCGACTTGCGAATCGCGCTTCCGGTGAGACTCCTTCGACGTGAGCTGCGGTGCATCATCCCCGGCGTCAAGGGTACACATGATGTGTTCGTGCACGAACAGTAAGCTAATTTATCTGATCTAAGCTTCAATGGGAATATTCAGCTATTTATTTTTCTGCACAGTTATATGCCAAATTCAGTACGTGCAATTGTTTCATTTTAGTCCACCCTCTCTCTCTGCACTTTGATTTACCACCAAAACTAGAACAAGACACAGTCATTTTTGCTCAAATAGCAAAAATCAAAGAAAAATCAAGATGCAATCCCATGAAGAAACTACATTAGATCCGTTTAAGCGTTAACTAATTCCGGCGGAGGGAGTATATGTAATCATGTGCACAAAACACTGTTCCGTTGCCATTTCATAACTCTGAACCAGAAAACATGTTCAAGACTGAATATTCACTCAAAACCAGGCCAAGTACAGTCACCCTCCCTTTGTGGTAACTAAGTAAAGTCTGATCCGTCCCTTCAATCTTAGCAAAGACCACCAATGTCTTCCTCACAGCATAACCAGCCTGCCGCGACTTATCTCGCCGCAAATGTTCTTCAAAGTCCTCTTTGTGAATGGTATACCTTCTCCATTTATCCAATTTTTTCCAATGATGTTGTACACTTTACCAAGATTGACATTATTTTCCCACAACTTCTTAATCAAATCCTTGTACACATCTATATACTTCTGGGATGGCCAATGAACTTTCTCCCCATTTTTAATGACATTGGATGGTTGTGATTTTCACGATGCTATGTTATGAACCAACTGTTGTCAGCCGTGCGCAGCAGCCGTATCAATGCTGGGCACTCAGATATGTAAGACCCACTATTCTCCGCATCCAGCTTCCACTGCATTGCACAAAACATATCAGGTAACCAGCTAAGAATTCTTAAATCTCCAAAACAGAAAGGTTAAGAAACAATTGCTATCATTAAAGCAAAGTACTCATTGAACACACACATACAAATACAATCTCCTGCATGGATGTTGAACATGAAGTGCACTCAAACCGCGATGCATGCCTTCCGCGTTGTATCCCCTTGCATGGTCCGACGAGGTTTCGCATACGTCTAGGTTCGTGTGATCATCTCTCTCTCTATCTCTCTCTCTCTCTCAAATTTTTTGTGCAGCTCAACAGCGAGGAAGATTTGCAAGTGGTCAAAATTCCGGTGCTATCATTGCTATGTAATAAGGCAAGGTTTCTCCTGATCCTCTTTCTTCTTGATAATCCATATAGGGATTGCTTCTGTCGATTATTTTAAACCTTTTCTTTTAGACTAAAGGTTCAGATATGGCCACTAACTGATTGGTGTTATTTAGCTTCAGGTTCATTTTTGTGCTCTTAAGGTATAGTATCCCTTCCATCATTGCTGCAAACATTTACTATCTGTCCTTGGTGCAGGAATTTGCAACCGTTAAACCCACGGCGGTTCCGGTGTGGGATATATTCTTCATGGTCCCGTGTCATTTGCTGCATCTGCTGTTAATTTGATGATATGGTTTTTGGGATGACCATGATTTACTCCCTTCTAATATTTGTTCTATGCAAGCATCAAGACTAAATAATATGGGTTTAACCCCTTATCATATTTGTTGTATGTAGGCATCAATGCTAGAGATATGGTTTGAACCCCTTCTCATATTTATTTTTTTGAACGATCCCTTCTCATATTTATTGTATGGATTCATCAAGCTATGATGAATTTGGATGACATGCTATTAACTTACATAATAAGACCCTTACGGGGTGAAAAGCCGGAAGCAATTGCAAGGCATTAACAATCTGTTTTTCTTACTGAAGCTGAACAACTGCCCCATATACATGCTCTATCATGCTAACTACTGATGTGAACTTCCTCAGCTATCATTTCATTACGAACACAAAACCAATGGGCGGTCAAACAAGGATGCCTTGAATTACCAAGGAATCAGAAATTTATCATGCAATATCAATATGTATTCTCTTTATGTACAATTAATGTACTGACTCTTTTCATTCAATAAAAATTTTCTTTATGAAAGATTATAGCATTTGTACCAATATAATTTTTTACATACATCATAATATAAAATTTGAAGTGAACACGTAAAAAGGGAATAAAATAATTAAATAATTGATATATGAAGTTTAATATTATTGTACATAGAATTTCTCACAGAAAGTATCAATAGGCGCGGCATGCCACCGCACGGGCATGAAAATTCAACATGGCTCGCTAGCAAGTAAGTACCCAACAGAATGAATTTGCAAGACAAACAATGATCTTGGCGATAATATGCAATGATTTCTCCGACGTGGCACTTATTCGCATGTACCCCAACGTCCTCAGAGAGATGATCCCATCATTACATACAAAGGAGCTAAGACACCCGTTGGACAGGTAGACGAATTTGCAAAAGCTCTTGACTACTTCATTACAAACTATCTTACAGGGGGCTACACTAGGATGATTTAACTCAACTAGGCCATCCGCAATCATTTACTTTCATTCAGTTGCATCATTGTATATGGTATGTTCCATAGAACGGTCTCTATAATGTGCCAATAAGTAGACCTTATTAGTAGCGTGTACACTTCCGTTCATCAGTATTTATCATACATTGCTGCAATAAATGTACTCATTTTCCATCTTTTAGAACTCTTTCTGAGTTTTAGTTATGCAATTCTGTCATTAAAAATATAACAATGGCATTTACAATCCGTATAAATATAATGCATCACCAGGCGTGGCGTGCCGCTGTGCGGGCTATGCTAGTTTTATCTAAAGCTGGGGGAGGGGGGCAGCGGCCCCCCTGGCATCAACATAGCTCCGCCAGCGCCTGGGACTACCAGTGTACCCCGCTGCACTACCAGTGTACCCCACCAATGCGGGAGGGGATATCCATTACCAATATGTGCAAAGGCCATCACTTTTTCGTGTTCATCTACTTTTTATCTATCCCTTGTATCTTTCTTCCCATTCTTTGCTAGTTCTTCATGCTGGAGGGTTACAGATCCACAAGGCTCTAGGGGCGAGCGAATCGACCTGGAGCAGCCCATAGCCACTGCACTCCCTGACGGGGTCCCTCCCGGGAGTGTAGGGTTTCGGGTCCTCAAAAGCTCTCTCCGGTCGACTTGCGAATCGCGCTTCCGGTGAGACTCCTTCGACGTGAGCTGTGGTGCATCATCCCCGGCGTCAAGGGTACACGTGATGTGTTCGTGCGCGAACAGTAAGCTAATTTATCTGATCTAAGCTTCAATGGGAATATTCAGCTATTTATTTTTCTGCACAGTTATATGCCAAATTCAGTACGTGCAATTGTTTCATTTTAGTCCACCCTCTCTCTCTGCACTTTGATTTACCACCAAAACTAGAACAAGACACAGTCATTTTTGCTCAAATAGCAAAAATCAAAGAAAAATCAAGATGCAATCCCATGAAGAAACTACATTAGATCCGTTTAAGCGTTAACTAATTCCGGCGGAGGGAGTATATGTAATCATGTGCACAAAACACTGTTCCGTTGCCATTTCATAACTCTGAACCAGAAAACATGTTCAAGACTGAATATTCACTCAAAACCAGGCCAAGTACAGTCACCCTCCCTTTGTGGTAACTAAGTAAAGTCTGATCCGTCCCTTCAATCTTAGCAAAGACCACCAATGTCTTCCTCACAGCATAACCAGCCTGCCGCGACTTATCTCGCCGCAAATGTTCTTCAAAGTCCTCTTTGTGAATGGTATACCTTCTCCATTTATCCAATTTTTTCCAATGATGTTGTACACTTTACCAAGATTGACATTATTTTCCCACAACTTCTTAATCAAATCCTTGTACACATCTATATACTTCTGGGATGGCCAATGAACTTTATCCCCATTTTTAATGACATTGGATGGTTGTGATTTTCACGGTGCTATGTTATGAACCAACTGTTGTCAGCCGCGCGCAGCAGCCGTATCAATGCTGGGCACTCAGATATGTAAGACCCACTATTCTCCGCATCCAGCTTCCACTGCATTGCACAAAACATATCAGGTAACCAGCTAAGAATTCTTAAATCTCTAGAACAGAAAGGTTAAGAAACAAATTGCTATCATTAAAGCGAAGTACTCATTGAACACACACATACAAATACAATCTCCTGCATGGATTTTGTTCTGTCCGCATTGAGCCTGCTCTTACCATAGCTAATACCAAAGCCTATCTCCCACGAATACAAATCATAAAAGGTGTACGCCTCGCCTAGCGAGTCGAAAGTTGTACCAAGCTCAAGCTTAATTACACTCTTAGCCGGTTCCTCAGCAAACTTTCAGATTAACTACTCCAGATCGCTCATCCTCAAAGCACCGGGAGTTCTGTCCGGTGGTGCACTGCCCAGTCTCGGCGTGAAAGAATATACCGCCGTATCTCGGCCTCAAAGCACAGGGACTTCTGTCCGGCTGTCCTCTTTAAGACAGCTCTTTTGCTAAGTTTTTTCCTCCTGTCTTAGGAGAGCGGCGATTTGGAGCCCGGGCTCAGCTGCTCCCGATATCTCGTGCGTCCGTTGCAGTCTAGGGATGCGAAGAAATCCGGGAACTCCTATTGGACGCTCGCTGCGGCAAGCAGTCGGCGCTTCGCACAGGGCAGGTGCGAGGGAGGGACCGAGTGGGCCGGCCCGTTTAGCGGTACAGCACACCCCGGTTTTGGAACCTTCTATGATGTTTCCAGCCGGTTTTTTCCGGTTTTGGGAACCTTCTAGAAGGTTCCTGAACCGGCTTTTTCTTTTTCAGTTTATTTTTCGTTTTTCGTTTTTCTATTTCTCTTCTTTTACTTTTTACTTTTTTTCTGTTTCCTTTTTTCTGCTTCTTTTTCTTTTCCTTTTTTTCTTTTCAAGTTTATTTTAAAAAAAAATCCGAATTTCAATTTTTTTTCCTGTTTTTCAAATTTTGTTCAAAAATTCAAAAAAAATTCCCATTTCACAAATTTGTTCATAAATTCAAAAAATGTTCCTGCTATCAATTTTTTGTTTTGAATTTTCAGAAAATGTTCCTGTTTTTTCAAAAATTGTTCAAATTATTTTTATTCATTTTTTGAGAAATTTGAAAATCAATGGCATGGATTTAAAAAAATGCCTGTTTTCAAAAATTGTTCACAAATTTCAAAAAATGTTCTTATTTTTCAAAATTTTGTCCATGTATTAAAAAATGTTCCTCTTTTTCAAATTTTTCAAAAACTGTTCTTATTTTTTAAATCATGTTCAGTTTATGCAGCTGAAAAATGTTCACCTATATAAAAAATGTTCGCACTTTCAAAAAATGTTCGAAGCACTAGAAAAAAGTTTATGTTTCAACTGTTTGGTCATGTATATAAAAAATGTTCTCCTTTTCAAAATTGTTCTCAGTTAAAAGAAATTTGTTCTGAATTTTAAAAGTTGTCCCCATTTTCAAATTTTGTTCACCAATTCCAAAAAAATTGTTCACAAATTTCAAAAAATGTTCTAATTTTCTAATTTTTGTTCATGTATGAAAAAATGTTCTTGTTTTTCAAAAAATGTTCTTAGTTTTTTAAATCATGTTCAGTTTACGCAGCTGAAAAACGTTCACATATATAAAAAATGTTCGCACTTTCAAAAAATGTTCGAAGCACTAGAAAAAAAGTTTCCGTTTCAACTGTTTGGTCATGTATATTAAAAATGTTCTCCTTTTCAAAATTGTTCTCAGTTAAAAGAAATTTGCTCTGAATTCCTCGAACATATTTTCAAAAACATAATTTGTTTTCAAATTAGTGAACACATTTCGAAAGTCAGAACATTTTTTGAAAATTCCCAAGTAAAAAAGAAACTAAAAAAGTTAAAAGACGAACATTTTTTAAAAAGGGAACATTTTTTAAATCTCAGAACATTTTGCTTAAAATGCAAACATTTTTTGAGTTTATGAACAATTTTGGAAAACACGACTATTTTTGAAAAAATAAACGTTTTTTAAAAGTGGGAACAATTTTTTTAAGTTTACGAAAAAATTTTGAAACATAAACTTTTAAAAAAACGTGAAAAATAAAAAAGAAACAGAAAAGGAAAAGAGAAAGAGAAAATAAAGTAGAAAAATAAACAGAAAAGCATAAAAAACAAAGCCAAAAACCAAAAAGAAAGAGAAAACCGGTTCATGGAACCTTCTAGAAGCTTCCCAAAACCAGAAAAAACCGGCTGGAAAACTCTAGAAGATTCCCAAAACCGAAAACGCGAACACTGTAAATGGGCCGGCCCAGTTCACGGTTCACATCGCCAACTCTTATGCGAAGCCTCGACATCTTGACGCAGAGAGCGTCAAATAGGATATTTCAAGAAATCCAGCTGGCGCGGTGGTTGCAGTCGCAACTAAAACGGAAATACGGTCGAATACGGTACCGAACAGTGGGCTCGCACGGGAGAGGCCAGACGGACGTCGGGCCGTCTCGGGCTGGGCCGTGGAACAGAACATTTGCTTTTCGGCAGGGCCATGGATCAGATAATGGGTCCGTGACGGATGTACTCACTCCGTTCCGATTTACTCGTCATGGTTTTAGTTCAAATTGAACTAAAACCATGACGAGTAAATCGAAACGGAGGGAGTAGCTGTCAGAGCCGGCCGTCTTCTGGTCACCGCGGTCTTGCACGTGCGGGTCGATGTTAGAAAAAAAACGACTTCTCGTTCCATTAGCCTCGTTTCTTCTCGTTCCATTAGTGTCTCTGGGGTGGCTCAGGTAGCCGGGGATGATGACTCGCCCGAAGCGCAGGAGCGTGGCCGGCGGCGGAGAGCTGCATCTCCAACGAGGTCTGCTCAGTCAACGGACCGAGTTTATCCAGAGGCCCCCGGCTGGACTAAAAGGTTAGCAAGAAGTTCCAATTTGCTAGTTTGCTTGAAAATTACCTACTGCCGTATGAACATGAGAATGGTGGCAGGTGCTCAATCACACATATATATATAGTGGGGTGCAGAGAACTGACATCTGTTCTATGCCAACTAATCTGCCTGGCTAGCTGTTTGTAGTTTATAAAAATACAAGAAAATCATGTTGTTCATGAAAAAAAAACGTATATATTTCCCAGTATGCTGTGTACTTACTGACAAATGAGTACCACTAGAAGTGAATCTCTTCTGAACTCTAAACAGAGTGACAATTAGAGTGCGTTACATAAAAGAAAACTGTGGTACGCCATCATTCTATTTTTAGGTTATGCACACTCTTATGCATCCAACTTATAAAAGAACAACAAATGCAGATTACGTCTGGGTAGTGCGCCGCCAGACCGTGCGCCATGCCCATCCAGGATGACCGCTTTGGAGTTAACAATCCGAAAATATGCTGAACAACCTGACAAGAGTGTGATGCGGCCTGCACTAGGGCTCAGCTTCGACTCGTTGGGCGAGGCATACGATTTCTACAATCTTTATTCCTGGGAAATCGGTTTCCAAATTAGATATGGTAAGAGCAGACTAAATGCCTAGAGGACAAATACGATGCAGGAGATTGTTTGTGGATGCTCGGTAAGTTCTATCTATACATGCATATAGTACTGTAAGATCCGGCAAGAGCACTCGGGTTTGACATGATCTTGTTATTGTTTTCGTGTGGTTAATTCCATGCAGGGGAAACCAGAAGCAGAACCGCAGATGTGAGTGCCCAGCACTGGTTAGGCTGCTCCGCGCGTCCGACAACAGTTGGTACATCACCGAGCACCGCGAAAACCACAATCATTCTCTGTCACTCACTATGGGGGAAAAAGTGCGTTGGCCATCCCATAAACACATAGATGTGTACACCAAAGATTTGATTAGAAAACTAAGGGAAAACAATGTCAATTTGAGAAAGGTATACAACATAATTGGAAGTTTTTTCGGGTCTGTTGAGAAGGTGCCATTCACAAAGAGGACACTCAGGAATATATGTGGGAAGATTAGCCTTGAACAAGCTGATGATGATGTCCGGAAGACCCTTGAAGTGTTTGCTGACATACGTTCGAGAGATCCTGGGTTCACATATGTGGTGCTGGCTGACAAGACAAGTAAAGTCAAGAATCTAATGTGGGCTAATGGCAATACAAATTCTTTGGTGATGTCTTCACATTCGACACCACATACAGAACAAACCTGTATGATATGCCATTTGGGTTATTCATTGGAGTTAACAATCATTACCAGAGCATCATCCTGGCGGGTGTGTTAATGCGTGACGAACAAGAAGAGAGCTTCGAGTGGGTATTCACAGAATTCTTGCGTATGATGGGGGGCCCTGCACTGAGGACTATACTCACAGGTAAATAGCACTGCTAGAAAATGATGTACAAAAAAATATTTATTGCTCTCAGGCTCGCACATTTTTTGTATAGGGAAAAAATTGTTCAATTCTTGGTAAGTTATGGAAACTAGTTGTGCAAGGTGACTGAGAAACTCATTTCATGATATTGCAGACCAATGTAGGGCTATGGAGGTTGCGATTAAGAGAACTTACCCCGACACTATGCACCGTTGGTGCAAGTGGCATGTCCTGAAGAAGGCGAAGGAAACGCTGGGGCCCCTGTACACGAAGAAGAGCGATTTCCAGGCTGAATTCCACAAAGGTAGTGAACCACATGTTAACGGAAGAAGAGTTTGAGTCGGCTTGGGCGGCACTTCTGGATAAGTACAACTTGAGGAGTCACGCATACATGACACAAATATACGAAACACGGAGAAAATTGGCGAAGCCATATTTCAGGGGAGTATTTTGCGCCAAGATGACAAGCACCCAACGCAGTGAGAGCGCAAACCACATGCTTAAATCGTACATGCCCCCTGCAAGTCCTATGCATGTCTTTGTAAGCCAGCACATGAAATTATAATTTGACAGAGAGCGCGATGAAAGCTACGAGGAGAAGAGGACCATGATTGCAAGTTGCATGTCCACCACTTGAGCAATATTGTTCCCACACATGAAAAAACTTTGAGACCGTGATCTGAAAAAATTCATGTGCCGTGTTTTTTATTCCTTTATTTCAATTATGGCAGGGCGGCCCGGTCAGACGGACTAACCTTGCAATAGATAGGCATGCCAGCAAGATATACACTAGAAATATGTTCAAGGAATTTGGTCGGCTACTAATTGAAGGAACTGCATACAATGTCACTGAAGTGGATAGGATGAGGAAGTACATCACCACTGACAATAATGCAGCAAAAAAAGAGAAGTGGAGCAGGGTTGAGTACGAGGTGAATATAAACGAAGAGATGACAATCTTCAGTTGCGAGTGTGGCCAGTTTGAGCATACTGGCATCCTCTGCAGCCATTAGTTGAGGTTAAGGAAATCAGTCACCAGACATAAAATGAAAACAGTATTATAAAAAAGGTTGGGATGGTTGGCACGATTGCTTTTTGCCGTGTAGGTGATGGAAATTCTTCCATGGAGGAGATCCCCAAGCACCACATCGTCAAGCGGTGGACGAGGAACGCAAGAGATATACTCCCTGGGCACCTGATTCAGTACCAGAAAGACAATTCACAAAACCAGTCATTCACATGGAGGCACGCAACTCTGTATGTGAAAGCTATGGAAGTCGTAAGGACGGGGGACGCAAGTGCTGCATCATATGATCATGTCAACGCAGGCCTCGACGCCCTGCTACAGAGTGGAGCAGCAATTGCAGAGAAAAGGGATGGCTTGGCTTTCGAGGATCGGCGCATTGAATGCATCTGCCATACCAGCTGTTAATGGCGATCTTGCTTTCATGCCGATGGACGCTGAACAATGCGGAAGCCCGGGGCATTCTGTCAGTGTGAATGTAATGCAAAATCTTGAAGCCCCGGACAAGCATAGAGGCGCTGGAAGACCGACAAATAGCCGTGAAAAGGCTCCGTACGAGGGGTTAAGCAAGAGGACAAGATTCTGCAGCATATGCCGCCGCGAGGGTCATAAGAAAACGACATGCCCAGAAAGAGGTGATGCGCCGAAAAAGCTACGAAAACCTGGCAAATGCAAGAACTGTGGAATAGAAGGGCATCGAAGGAATACCTGCAAAAGGCCGCTTGGTTTTTCGGAGCACTGAGTTGTGCCGTTTCAGAACGAAGCATGTTTGATTTGACTGGTTTTAGTAAATTTCCTAGTGTGCTTTGAGTTGATCACAGCTACTGCTGTGGTTCATGTCGTTTGATGAAAAAAAATGTAATTTCTGGATAGTATATCTGATTGTAGAACAGCCAGGATTGTCTCATGTTAATCCAGAGATTAGGGTGCTGACATTTTCTACTTTTATTATTCCCATTTATTGAAATTCCTGCCATATGCATATTCTCTGTTTGACACCTGTGCAACATGCACACACCCAGGGTGGCGTGGTGACAAATGACCGACCTGAGCACTTTCAAAATTCAAAAGAGTGAATTCAATGCATGACGAGGCTGTGTCCTAACACAATTGCTGAATAAATAGACGGCTCAGGGGTCGGCTGCTGCACATTGAGTCCCGCCGCGTGATTGCCATCCTGATTTTGAAATTTTTTGAAGCCCCTGGCTGCACACCATGGGTCTGTCGTCTGCTGAATCAGCATGGAGCGGCACAACCATGGGGGATGAGAATCCTGGGGCGTTCGTCGTCTCCAATCTGCAGGTACGGTTCTTCCACGCCGTGCATTTTTCTTCGCCTATGATGTCTGCTTCAGCATTAGCTTAGGCTGATTCATGACGAAATATATACCTGATGCAGTCGTCGTCAGCAAACCTTGTGGAATCCGCAAGTAGCGCCTGGAGTACAACGGATGCCCCCGAGCTCGAGTTGTACGGCGACGGCGGATGGCGATGGAGTAGCTGGGGCATTTATGACTGGGCGACGCCGTTGGGGTGAGGAACGGTGTGATACGGCTCAGTATGGCACAGATAAATAGCCGAGGCATCCGTGACCTTCCCGTTCCACTACTGCGAGGCAACGGCCAGTCTCATTAAATGATTCACTGCGACATGGGTGGAAAGCCTATATACGGTCATGAAATACAAAAAGACGCACGGATCTTAACGCGAACAACCGGCGAAGATATCAGGAGCAGCTGGGCTCGAGCTCAGAAACAGATTTTCGCTGTCTTAGCTCCTTTTCCTTTTAAGACTTTGTAAACTTTATTTCAATTTTTTTTTTAAATTTCACTGTGGGAAGTAATTCTTGCAGTTTCGGGTCAAAAAAAAAACAGCAAATCATTCAAAAAGGACACTCACTGCATTATCAACAAATCCACTATGTACTAAATATCGAATTCCTCCAATTTCCCAATTAAAAAATGATGCAATACCAAATTGGGGACACATGTTAATAAGAACACATCCTAATTCAGATGAAACTACAACGGAGCAGATTACCTCTTCGCCCATCCCGGTGCCTATGGATTAGCTTTCCCTGTTGACTGAATCGACTGCGTCGGCGAGGCATTCTTCTGTCGCCGCACTTCCTTTCTGCTCCTTGGAGGGCCGCGCTCACCAACTAGTTCAGCTCATCCAGATGCGCCATTAGAGTCGTCCGGCACCAGCCTTTCCACATCTCTCGGCGGCAGCAACGTCAGTGCCACCGGATCCCGGTGGTTCAGGCTATCCACAAATTCCTCCTGCAGCTGGAACCTGCGGACAGAACGGGGATTGTCGCCGACTAAAAACAACATCAGTCAACTGAGGGTCGAGTTCACGCAAGGATTAGTTGTAGTACAACACCGGCAGGCAAAATCTCACCGGTCCACCAGATCCAACAGCAACTCCAGCGAACACCTGGTTGGAACGAACTGCTCCGCTCCAGAACCACCGTTGTTCTTAGGCATTTTTCCAAGTCCGAACCCACAAGCCACTGTCTGACGGATCGGGAATATCCAAAGCGTCTTGTACCAAAGCTCGGGAACAAGTCGTCACAGTGCGCATCGGAATCAATTCGAAACGACGAACCGCCATACGAAAATGGCCAACCATACTGCATTGTTCCCCTTCTTATTCTTACCGTATCATCATTTTCCACAGGCAAGCACTGTCGAGTCAGATCTGCTTTCCAGCATCCCAATGCACCAGGGAACGCCCAGGATTTCGAGTGCAGCTGAGCCTGGGCACCAAATCGCCCCTCCCGTTTATGGACTACTTTTTCTCTATAAATTTCTATGTACGTAATAAATGTTATTTTTTTGTAGCACTCAATTTTGTGTTGTTATTCTATCAAGATGAACGGGCACGATGTGTATGTGTGTTGTGTAAAAAAGTAGAGAGTACTCTATGCCCCTAAGAGTCAAACACCAAAGAAATACAAGAATGGTGAAAATATCACATCAGATTTTTAAGCATGGCAAATTAAATGTTTTTAATCACAAACTACATGGTGGTGGCATGACAATTCTCTTGAGCGAGGATGGCAAAGTTTGCCATACTCGCTGAAGGAAATTCCCGCATCGTAACAACATAGTTTGTCATAAAAAATCTTTGATTTTTCATGATTAAAAATCCAACGTCAGATTTTTCGTGAAATCCTAAAATGTGAACCTATAAATATTTGGACTCGCATTAGTCCTTCACACGCATCTCGAAGTCTTGGAACGTCTTGGAACAACTATGCTAAGATGGTGCATCGTGTACATGTACCAGGTCGGGTTATGTGTTTAGCACTTTAGCCACACCTTTTACTTAATGTCTTGCTAAATCTCAGTAGATCGAGACTTGGTTATGTCTCGGTCGATGCTATATTCTTGAGATCTCACATTGAGATATGTGTAAAAAAAAATTCTTACATGTTTGGTCACTTGGTTAATCTCAGTTGAATGAAACATAGTCACACCATTTACTTAATTTAAGAACTTTTTGACAACATGTGCCCGTTCCTCCCTTGACAACGATCGAGCCATTGTGAACCTCCCCAAGCAAAGGCGGGGTGCCGAGGCTGCAAGCTAGATGTAGGCGGCCACGACATCTCATCGATGCGGAGCTCCATCTCCGATACTCGTTGCCGTCTTTGTCGTTCATGGATCAATGAGGCGGACGAGCAAGGAGACCAGCTAAAGTGCCACATGAATCTCATTAAAAAAATATACTCCCTCCGTCCTATAATATAAAATGTTTTTTGATACTACACTAGTATCAAAAACGTCTTACAATATGGGACGGACGGAGCGAGCATGTCACGTCTCCACGGGAGCTGCCTTCCATCGTGATTTTAGAGGGTTGTTTCTTACGTTCTTTGGTACCAAGGCCGGCCTTCCATCGTGATTTTAGAGGGTTGTTTCTTACGTTCTTTGGTACCAAGGCCGTGTACTGGCTCCCCTCTTGTCCAAGAATGTGAGACGCATGCATTAATTGGCTCTACAGATCTATGAATTCCCCTCAACTTTCAGTGGGGGGTGCCATCGAGCTCGACCCACCGCTGCGGGGGTGGTGAGTGCGGCGGTGGCTAGGGAGGATCGGCGGGCGAGGGAGGCCACCGCCGAGGAGTACATAGCGGACCTCCGCCGCCAGTACCCTGAGCTGGTGGATGTGGAACGCATGATCTTCGCGGAGGCGGAGCGCGCGGCTGACGGGGAGGTCATCGTCCTCTCGGACGACGAGAAGGACGGCGGCGTGACGACAACTTTGACATTGAAGAATGGCGGAGGATCTCCTCTGACCACGTCGACGACGGCACAGGGCCAAACCCCATGGGCGGTTGGATTTCGCGGGCGGACTGACTTGCCCTCTATAAGTCCAACGATTAAGGTTTTAGTTTGACTATGCTTCGGTGGTTTATAATGTAAATTATGTTTAGTTTTAAGTTCAAGTTCGTGTTTAGGTTTAAACTAGACTATGTTTTGGCTGATGCTCATATACATTGTGTCGAATTTTGGTTGTTTAAATCGAATCTATGTTGAGCTTATGAAAATTTACTTTTTACTCCGCTGAATTTAAGAGTTCGACTAGGTCCGGCCAAAACTTAGTGGAGTAAAAATACTTCACTAAGTTTACTCCAACGTTTTGCTCCTCCATTTTTAGGGGATCGGCTAGAGTTGGCCTAACATAATTCGATCCCACAAGATTTAAACCCAGGTCAGCAAGGGCACACCACCAAGTCCTCGTCATTAGGTCTACAAACCAGTTCTTTGGTATCCAGATAACTGGTTACATTTTGAGGAATGACAAAACATGAACAAGGTCACCAGCATCTACATATTATTGGGCTCCTGCAATTTATCCCTGCATTTCCATATGATGCAACTAATTTTTCCTACCACAGCAGGATTGGGAAGTGACCAAAGACTGAGAAGTGAGAACAGACAATGCAACATCCCATCGTGACCAAATAGTCGAATGACTTTAACAAACAACTTGCAAAACTAGATAACAAATACCTCATACTGAAAAGGGCTTTATTATAGTAAAAGAACTCTTTTTATGTAAGGTGCACATCACACAAATAATTTATACCACACTATTGTCCAGGTGACACAGGAGCATCATCATCCGGATTTTCCTGACGCCACCACACAAGAAAACTCCAAAGTTTCTCCCCTAGAGTTTGTCCAGAAAGATTTTCCTCCTTGACAGTCTCATCCAACTTCCGTGCTGTGTCTGTCCAAACACAATAACCATTGGTTAATGATAGTAGCAAGCTATAATTTTTAAACAGAAGAATCTCTCTCAATGCTCAAGGATTTCCACCAAAACATAGTCACGAAATCGTTCAGATTACAGTCTAACATCACAACAATTTCCTTTTTCTTTCCTTTCTCTTTACTACCAGCAGCAGCGTACACTGCCCAATCTAGAATCTAGATGATGCAAAAACGAAGGTGATATAGTATAAAGCAAGATGAGAGATGAGGAATATGATTACCAGGTGGCATATAATACGTGTCTCCATTTGAACCAACGAGCAATCCACCATCAGCCGGGTTATCTCCCGGCGACAGCCATAGCGAAGTGTCTTCATCCAGGAGGGCACCCGTGGCGGAGAGCCTACGAAACAACAAGTAAGCAGCCACAAGTAGTTCTCTCAGGCGATCACGGCGTGAGATTTCCCTCATCCGGTCGATGCTCCACCCGGGACCCGGCCATGGCGACCAAGCACGATGGGAGGCACAAAGCACAGTAATTAGCTAGGGGAGAAGGAGGCATCACCACTGATGGACGTCCGTCGCATGATGAGCCATGAGGAGGCCGCAGCTACGGTGGACGAGCTTGAGGCTGCAGGGGGTGGGTGAGGTCGGCACCACAGAGGAAATGGAGAGGAAGGAGAGAGGAGGAGGTGGTGTGGATATATACTAGCTAGATGCTGGAGCATCACCACTTATTTGATTCGGAGAGTGGTTTTTTGTAGGACAAGCTACACGGTACCCACTATCATAACCGTCCAAATGAGGCTCCGGTCTGTGAGGATTTGTCCATACATCAGCTACAACAAGGATTGCAGGCCTACCTCAACAGTAACCACATGAATAAAAAACTGAATGGCTGGCTAGCTCAGTATCGATTCTGACACCGCAATTGCATGGCTACAGTACATGCCAGATAAAAAATTCTCATACTTCTCTCTCACACCAACGGAGCTCTTCTCCTTTTGTCAATATGTGGTTGTCGTTGACGGAAAGCGACGTACTATTTCGGGAATAAATCAGCACGAGCGTACGTCCTATAACATATATTGTTGGATATTGTTCCCCTGCCTAAACAAACAAGATTAAAGAGAAGAAGAATATATATCTTGCATGTGTTAGCTTAGTTGCATCGCTGCCATGCCTCGTTTGGGGCTACTACTGTTTATGACATTGCATTTGCATATGCCTCTGACTTTCACAGACTGTTCCTGTGTCATCCCTTGCATGCCCATCTTCTCTCTCTGCCTTTATGCTCTCCTCTCTCTATCATCCCGTGCATACCTCTCTCTCTTTAAATCTTCTGAAAAAACAATTGCACAACAACATCTCTCTCTCTCAATTTTGAATGCGCAGACTCTCTCTCTACTTCAATTACTGGCAACCTCACGTGGCTACAGTGCCTGCATGCAGACAGCAGAGAGAGGGCTGGTCCACACAGAGAGCACAGGTCAGTAACTGCATGCAGTCCGCACCTGCTAATGACACTACAGGGAACAGCTGGCGCCCGTGATGCTCCTTTTCAGCACAAATCTCGAAGCAGACCAACGGGTCAGATAGTAGGTACTGTGGAGCTCGGGCTAGGAAGAAATTTTGTGAGTGTGGTTTTCTGTAGCTCAGGCTACACGATACCCCTTATCTATGCCATCCATTTATGCATCAAGATCCGTGCAGACACATTTGTCTTTTTTGTTTCTCTCAAACGACACAATATATGAACTTTAACTTTTGCAGAACAACAATACATTCTAACTACAATCTAGGAAAAAAACTTTTAGATTTTTTCATGCATTTTAAATACTTGAAATAATATTTTTATTCAAAGAGAATCTCATTTTGTATATTTATATCAGACCAAAAAATCTGAAAGTTTTTTCACACATTGATGTTCTAATGTTTGTTCGATCTGCAAAGTTTGAAGTTCATATGTTGTTTCGTTTTCGAGAAACAAAAAAGATAAATCTTCTTGTTGTTAGTTAGTTGGAGAGTACGGATCTCAAAGCAAGGTTGGAGGGTTGAGGATAAGAGGTTCCATGTAGCTTGAGCTACAAAGAAACTTTGTGATCCTTCGGTCAATCATTGTTGGCTGTTGGGACTAAACAGCTCCTTGTACTTCTTTTTTCTAAAACGGAGACCAAACGCCTTACACAGTCCATTGACTTAGAAATAAAGAAGTGCTCTGATAATTCGTGGATAAACCTACCGTCAAGGATGGCAACATTTGGGTACATAGCCTGTGCGACCTGGCTCACAATAGACAAAAATGACATACCGTGAACAAGAAAAAACATCGTCGAGGCAACACACAAGTTTATCCATCATCACTCCTCAACCAAGCGACTCTGTCTTAACCGCGGGCGACCATTGCTGAAGCCATCAAATAACTGCCAAATAGTCGGTGTCGATGAAGGGGCAGCTCCGATTGTGAAGGCGAGCTATAAAGGAGAATCATGCACGTTCGTAGTCGGATCGTGAAAGTCTACTCCAACAAAAATGATAGTCACCATCTCATCGAAAGACGGGACACCTTTGCCTCTATCACGGGAGCTACCTTCCATCGTGCTTTCAGAGAGCTCTTTCTTACGTTCTTTGGTACCAAGGCCGTGTACTGGCTCCCCTCTTGTCAAAGAATGTGAGACACATCCATTAATTGGCACTACCAATCTATGAATTCCCCTCATCTTACCGTGAGGTTTGGCGCCCGTCGAGCACGGCCCGCCGCCGTGGGGGTGGTGAGTGCGGCGGTGGCTAGGGAGGACCGAGAGGCGAGGAAGGGCATCATTGCGGAGGCCACCGCCGATGAGTACATGGCGGACCTTCGAGGCCAGTACCCCGACCTCCATAGCGAACGCAAGATCTTCACGGAGGCAAAGCGCATGGCCAACAGGGAGGTCATCATCCTCTCGGACGATGAGAAGGATGGCGGGGTGACGACGACTTTGATGTTGAAGAATGGCGAAGGATCGTCCCTGACAGCGGCGACGGCGGCACAGGGCCAAACCCAATGGGCGGTGAGATTTCGCGGGCGGATTTACTTGCCCTCTATAAGTCTGACGATTAAGGTCTTAGTTTGACTTTACTTTGGTGGTTTATAATGTAAATTATGTTTAGTTTTAAGTTCAAGTTCATATCTAGTTTTAAACTAGACTATGTTTCGGCGGATGCTTACATACATTGTGTCGAAATTCGGTTGTTTAAATCAAATTTATGTAGAATTTATGAAAATTTGCTTTTTTATTCCGCTAAATTTAGGAGTTCGACTAGGTCCGACCAAAACTTAGTGGAGTAAATATACTCCACTAAGTTACTTGGCCGTTTTGCGCCTCTATTTTTAGGGGGTCGGCTAGATTTGGCCTAACTTAATTGGATCCAGAAGATTTAAACCCAGGTCAGCGAGGGCACACCACCACGTCCTTGTCACAAGGTCTACAAGTCAGTTCTTTGGTATCCTGATAACTGGTTACATTTTGAAGAATGACAAAACATGAACAAGGTCACCAGCATCTACATATTATTGGGCTCCTGCAATTTATCTCTGCTTTCCATATGATGCAACTAATTTTTCCTGCTATAGCAGGACTGAGAAGTGACCAAAGACTGAGAAGTGAGAACAGACAATGCAACATCATATCCTGACCAAATATTCGAATTACTTTAGTAAACAACTTGCAAAACTATATAACAAATACCTCATACTGAAAAGGGCTTTATTATAGTAAAAGAACTCTTTTTATGTAAGCTGCCCATCATACAAATAATTTATACCACACTATTGTCCAGGTGACACAGGAGCATCATCAACCGGATTTTCCTGACGCCACCACATAAGAAAACTCCAAAGTTTCTCCCCTAGAGTTTGTCCAGAAAGATTTTCCTCCTTGACGGTCTCATCCAACTTCCGTGCCGTGTCTGCCCAAACACAGTAACCATGGTTAATAACCCTAGTAGCAATCTATAATTTGTAAACTGAAGCCAAGCTTGTACACGAGATCGTTCAGAATACATGTACAGTTGCAAAACATCACAACAATCTCCTTTTTTTTTCCTCTTTACTACCAGCAGCACGTACACTGCTCAATCTAGAATCTAGATGATGCAAACACGAAGATGATATAGTATAAAGCAAGATCAGAATGAGATATATCACCAGGTGGCATATAATACGTGTCTCCGTTTGAACCCACGAGCAATCCACCATCAGCCGGGTCATCTCCGGGCGACAGCCATAGCGAAGTGTCTTCATCCAGGAGCGCACCCGTGGCGGAGAGCCTACAAAACAAACTACGTAAAGATGCAAGCAACCACAAGTAGTTTTTCAGGCGATCATGGCCGGAGATTTCCCTCATCCGCTCGACCCGGCCATGGCGACCAAGCATGATGGGAGGCACGCACAAAGCAAATAATTTAGCTAGGAGAGAACGAGGCATTACCACTGATGGACGTCTGTAGCATGATGACCCATGAGGCGGCCGCTACGCTGGAGAGCTCGAGGCTGCAGGGGGGCCGGTGAGGTCGGCACCACGGGGAAATGGAGAGGAAGGAGAGAGGAGGAGGTGGTATGGAGATATACTAGCTAGATGCTGGAGCATCACCACTTATTTGATTCGGTCAATCATGGTTAGTTGTTGGGACTGAACAGCTGCTTGTACTTCTTTTTTCCAAAACGGAGACCAAACTCCATTGACTTAGAAATAAAGAAGTACTCTGATAATTGGCGGATAAACCTAACGTCAAGGATGGCAACATTCGGGACACACCCGTGCGACCTGGCTCACAATAGACAAACGACATACCGTGAACAAGAAAACATCGTCGAGGAAACACACACGTTTATTCATCATCATGTTGATGGTATAATTTGGCTAGTTAATATATAATGAGCCAAATTGATTCAATGATTTATCAAGCTGATTGGTTGATGCATTTTTTAAGTATTGCAACATTAATTTTCATGGACAACAAAGATGCAAGTTCTAAGAAGGATCGGATGCTAAGCTAAACTATGGGCATGGAGTGCATGGTCTATATATATATATATATATATATATATATATATATATATATATATATATATATATATATATATATATATATATATATATATCTACGTGTGCGGAGAAGTATGCTTAGTGCTGATAGCTATTATCCAGGTTGATTTGCGACGTTGCCGGAGTATTTTATTATTTTCTTTGAAGGCTCAAGGTATTTGTACGTGTATTCTTAGAACTTGGGCTACTATATTATCTGGTGATAGCGACGTGGCCGGAATATTTAATTGATAAGGCAAGGTGTGTATACGGTGAGAAGGGATCGCCATGCAGGTTAGCCTAATGTAAAACGTCAAGTACTATACATGGTAGCCCAATTAGGATGACCTGATTAGATTCTAATCAGTTTGATTTTGGAATTCAACTCATGTACGCCAAGTCCTGCCTTGTATACGTCAAAGTCCAGCGTGCCTTGTATATAAGGCCATGGCCGATTGGAAACGCCCCCAACAATCGATCTATCAATACAAACTCTATTTTCACGTACGTCTATTTTCATTGTTACTTCCTGCCGAGCCCTAGCAGCCCTAGGGTTTGGTGATCTTTGTCATTTTGCGCTGAAAAGCGGCCGGTTCTTCTCCACGAAAGCGAGAAAATCTTTGTTGCTTTTCTCGTAAAGCAATCGTTCGTCGTCACGAAAGCACGACAAATATCCTGGTGTTGCGCGGCGATTTCCCGTGCCAACACATCACTCCTCGACCAAACTACTCCGTCTTTACCGCGGACGACCATTGCTGAAGCCATCACTGCACTAGACAGCAGCGCACCGCGTAGCACCACGGTTTAATAAAGATCTTGAAAAATGTCTACCTGGTCATGTACGCTCATTAGTGCTGCAAGTCAATGATGAGTATTCTGGAAAAAGACCGATGCCACCAGACAGTATAGCAGATTTAACAATTTTCCAAGTAATATACATATGCCTAGTGCATCAGCTAATGCTATGCAGCCTCACGTTTCTTTAAACAATAATCTGGATGGCCGGAACTATGTTGGTAGTTTCGCTAATAATTTAGTTCCTAGTACTGCTGCTCCTATTGTTTCGACTTTGGTTCCACAAAATCACAATAACAATAACCGAAGTTTTGGTTTTAATTCTAATTTGCAGTAGCCTAGTTATCAGACAGTAACCTATAGTACGCCACCACTGCCGCCTGTTGGTACCGGGGTTCCTTACGGGCCAGTACCCGATTCATATTTTAGTGGGTCTCCCTTGCAAACTTCACATGCTCAAATTTCGTTGCCGGAGTTTCCGCCGTGTGCTTGTGTTTCATCTGCTCCACAAGCCAGTTCTATACAGCCCAATAATAATTTTAAGGATCAGCTTGCTAATATACTTAGAGAATTTGGTTTAGAACCCAAGGGTAGAGCACGTGCATATCAAAAACCATACCCTGATTATTTTGACTCGACACCATATCTTCATGGTTTTAGAATTCCAGATTTTGTTAAATTTACTAGGGAAGATGGTAGATCTACTTTTGAGCATGTGGGACAATTTTTAGCACAATGCAGTGAGGTCGGCACATCGGATGTTTATAGATTAAAATTGTTTCCATTATCTTTATCCGATACTGCATTTACTTGGTTTACATCGCTTGCTCCTAATTCGATTTCAACATGGGCACAATTGGAGCAAAAATTTCATGAGTATTTTTATAGCGGTGAAACAGAACTTCGACTTTCAGATCTAACCATGGTTAGGCAGAAATATAATGAGCATGTTCATGATTATATTAGGAGGTTTAGAGATGTCAAAAACCGATGTTTCAGCTTGACCATAGCCGAAAAGGATTTAGCCGATCTTGCCTTTTCGGGTCTACTTGCTCATATTAAGGATAAACTAGAAGGGCAAGAATTTTTAGATGTTAATCAAGTTTTGCAGAAGGCTTTGGCGTAGGAAAACCGGGCTAAGGAAATTAAACAATACAGCCGGTTTAAAGAAAATAGAAATAAAAAGAAGGATAACCATGTGGTTAACACCTTAAATTATGATAGTGATTCGGCTAGTGAGGATGATGTTAACATATGTGTAGCCGAATGGGTTCAAGCGCCAAAGTCAAAACCATTTGCATGTTCTGCTTTGAAACCTACACATGCTAGAAGAGATGAAATTAAATACACTTTTGATGTTAGCAAGTGTGATAGAATTTTTGATATGTTATTGTAGAATAAATTAATTAGAGTAAGAGAGGGTCATGTAATTCCACCTCCAGAAGAATTGTGTAGAAGAGCTTATTGTAAGTGGCACAATTCTTTTTCTCATGCTACTAATGATTGTTACGTGTTTCATCGACGGGTGCAATCGGCCATCAATGAAGGACGATTGACGTTTACAGAAGATCCTAAGATGAAGCTCGACATCGACCCTTTTCCTATTAATATGGTCGAGCTTGAGAGTAAAAAAATGTTTATTCGGTTGGATCAGACCGGATCCGCAAGAGAGAAAAATGTTGTTGATAACAGTGCTCCTCCAAGGTTGATCAAAACAAAAAAATCCTGAAATAGGAGTGTGGAAAGTCAATGGAGGAAGGAGACAAGCTCCAAGGCCAAAGCCGACAGTTAGCATGTTGTTGGAAAAATATACCTCACGCAAGACCAACAATGTGTTTAATCGGCTTGGAGGTAATAAGCGTCCTAGATCTGCTTCTGGACCTAGCAATGGCAAGGAAGTGCATATGACCAACAGCCGTATTTTGCAATGGAGCCGACATATTGGGGTTGTGCACCTCCTATGTATCCGCAGTTTCCTTCATGGGAGTTTAATCCTTGGGCGCCATATCCTACAGGGCCAGCAGGTTATTTTCAGCCAGGATGGATCCCGCTGAGGCCTATGTTCAGACCAAACGTACATGAGAAAAGGGCTCGTTTCAATGAGAAGGCTAGATCACATAACGCCATCGAGATTCGAGGAGGTCGATCACCGGTACGCAGTGCAGAGCGCAACAACTATAAGGGCAACTACAAGCGCGTATGGATGCCGGTGAAGCATGCTGAAACTAAAGCAGCAAAAAATTCAGATGATTTGGATGCTGATCATGGTCTGAAAATAGCGGAACACCAGTCACATGAAGGTGTTGTCAATTGTACAGAAACAAGCAGTGTCTCAAAATAAGCTCTCGGTACAGAGGAGAAAAATAATGGCGTAAAGTTGCGGCAAGCTGGCCAGTATAAACAATTTGAAAAGCAAACTAATTCTGGGCATAACTCGCATGCACGGCCGGATGCTATATCCTCATGTACTATTCAGAAGCCTAAATGGGCTAGCACACAAGCTGATTTGATCATAAAGAATTGTTGCACAGGAACGTCCAAGAGTTTGCCTCCGAAGAGTTTCAAGTCTAATACTAGTACATCTACACATTGGGACTCAGGCAATGTACGCGGCCAGGGATTTAATTCCAGTACCGTATATGATCAGCAGAGAAGTTTTTTGGCCAGAGACGAAATGTTTGCCAGAAAAGCAGAAGTACGTCAGTATAGGCCGAACAACCCGGGGGGCAGCCAAATTAAGCCTATCGCGCCAGGGACTAAACCAGCACCGCAGTGGTGCCCGAATGGACTTACCCACACTCAAAAACGATGTGTACAGCGACTGCGGACATTGGAAATAAAGGAAGAGATAGCTGAGAGGAAGCGCGATAGATGGTTCAATCAGGATTTCAATGATGCTTACAAAGACTTGGAAGGAGAAGTGTATCACAACAAAGAAAAATAAAAATACGGATGACATCATTATTGCAGAAAATTCAGAGAATAATAAAGATGTAACAACTGATATGGATGTTAATATGGTGTTCGCATTGCCTGCTGAATTTCGAGCGCCCGAGGCAGAAATTGCTGAACTTGTTCTTGGCCCAAAGAATGCTACATTTGAGATACCAGAGAAGCATGGGCAACACCTAAAGCCATTATTTATCAGAGGTCACATTGATGGTAAGCCTATTGGTCGCATGCTTGTTGATGGCGGTGCAGGTGTTAATATTATGCCCTTTTCGGTATTTTCTAAACTGAACCGAAAAGAGAGCGAGTTAATGAAGACCAACATGGGGCTTAATTAGTGGGTTCTCAGGAGAATTGTCCGAGGCTAAGGGTGTTATTTCTATGGAGCTCACAGTCGGAAGCAAAACATTGCTGACCGCATTTTTTGTTGTCGATGTCAAAGGCCGGTATAATATCCTTTTGGGACGCGACTGGATTCATGCAAATTGTTGCATCCCTTCTACTCTTCATTAATGCTTAATTCAGTGGGTTAATGATGATGTCGAGGTGATTGAGGCGGAAAATTCTTCTTGCATTACTTTGACGGAGGCACCAGTTGATTGGCAACACGGTGACATGCGATGTTTGACCAGTAGGGATTTATCGGATTATGATTATATCAGTAACGGTAGAGATTGTTTTGTACCTATAAATGCACAGTCGGCTGACATAGCTCGGCTTAATGATTTATCTATATAAATGATGAATAAAGACGATAGTATTAAGTGGTACAAAGATGCACGGAGGAGTATCATTCCGGAAAGAACGATATGCATGAAACTATTGAAGATTTTGATAACATGGAAAAGCTTGGACAGGGATTCTCATCGGCTGATCCACTTGAAGAAATTGATATTGGTGATGGAAGTATTCCGAGGCCTACATTTATCAAAGCTAACCTGAAAGCCGATCAGAAAAGTAAGGTACGTTTATTACTTAAAGAATTTGTTTATTGCTTTGCTTGGAATTATACTGAGATGCCCGGTTTGAGTAGAGATTTAGTAGAGCATAGATTACCTATTAAATTTGGTTTTAGGCCGCATAAACAACCTCTTAGAAGTTTCAATCCTAATTTGTATGACCGCATCAAAGAAGATGTTGATCAGTTGTTAAAAGCTAAGTTTATTCGGCCGTGTAGATATGCAGATTGGGTTTCTAATATTGTGCCCGTGGAAAAGAAAAATACTGGTAATATTAGAATTTGTGTTGATTTTAGATATTTGAATAAGGCTACTCCGAAAGATGAATATCCTATGCCTATAGCCGAGATGCTTATTAATGATGCATCACGACATAAAGTGATTAGCTTTTTAGATGGTAATGCAGGTTATACTCAAATATTTATGACCGAACAAGATATGTCTAAGACTGCTTTTCGTTGCCAAGGTTTTGTTGGTTTGTTTGAGTGGGTCGTTATGACATTTGGGTTGAAAAATGCCGGCGCTACATACCAACGAGATATGAATTTATTTTTTCATGATCTTCTAGGCATTGTACTAGAAATATATATTGATGACATAGTTGTTAAATCGGATGACTTTGATCATCATTTAGCCGATTTAAGATTAGCTTTTGAAAGGATGCGCCGGTATGGATTAAAAATGAACCCACTCAAATGTGCTTTTGGCATGTCGGCTGGTAAGTTTTTAGGATTCATAATTCATGAAAATGGCATAGAGATTAACCCTAAGAAAGTGGATGCAATTAGAAATTTGGAGGAACCCACGTGTAAAAGGGATGTGCAAAAGTTGTTAGGAAAAATTAATTACTTGAGGCGATCCATATCTAACCTTGCAGGGAAAATTGAATCGTTTATTCCTTTACTTCGACTAAAGAATGAAGCCGAATTTACTTGTGGGGCAGAGCAACGAGATGCTTTTAATTATATAAAACGATGCTTGTCGAATCCTCCAATATTGCGGGCGCCCAAGTCCGGTGCGCCGTTCAGGCTGTACATTGCTCCAGAAGATAGGGTGATCGGTGCGATGTTGGCGCAAGAGGTCAGCGGGAAAGAATACATCATTGCATACTTAAGCCGTCGTTTGCTCGACGCCGAAAGTCGGTACGTGTTTATTAAAAAGTTATGCTTATCTTTATACTATGCATGTACCAAGTTTCGGCCTTATCTTCTTTCTAGTACGTGTGTAGTACCTTGCCAGGCTAACGTCATTAATTATATGTTGCAACGACCGATTCTTAGTGGTAGGATTGGAAAATGGGCTTACGCACTAATAGAATATGATTTAACATATGAATCGTTGCGTGCTATGAAGGGTCAAGTTATCGCTGATTTCATTGTTGATCATAGGATTAAAGATGATGAAAACATTAATTATGTTAGTGTATACCCATGGAAACTTTATTTTGATGGATCGGTTTGTAGGGAAGGGCAAGGCGTCGGTAATGTTTTAGTTTCACCTAATAATGTTTTTTTATGATAAATCGGTCCGTTTGGAATATCCTTGCACTAATAACCAAGCTGAGTATGAAGCTTTACTGTTTGGCTTACAAACTTTAGTTGATATGGGCGTAAAGAATGTAGATGCTTTTGGGGATACGCTTCTGGTAGTACAACAAATTAAAGGCGAATTTCAATGTTTTGATGGATTATTAAATAGTTATTTAGACCGATGTTTAGACATAATTAAGTCTCTAGATACGTTCACCATCCATCATATACCTAGAGAAGAAAATTCTAGAGCTAATTGTTTAGTACAGCAAGCATCCGGTTATCACATTAGTAAAGGAATGTTTTTTATAATAGACAAGCCGATGCATGCTGAATCTATAATGATGGATACTTTGCCACGGGGTGCACTTGGGCCTAGTACAGTTGAACAACTAGTTGTGCAATGTACTGCAGAATCAAATAAATTAGAATTAAGTGATTGGAGAGTTCCTCTAGTTAATCATTTAAAGGATCCAAGTCAAACAAGAGATAGGAAAATTTGGCGACAAGCTTTAAAATATACTTTGTTTAATGATGAGTTGTATCGCCGAACAATATATAGATGGGTTATTTTTAAAATGCTTAGATTCTGATCAGTCTAGAATAGCTATGGGTGAAGTGCATGAAGGAATATGTGGAACACATTAGTCGGCTCACAAAATGCGATAGTTGTTAAAAAGAGCGGGGTTTTATTCGCCGACTTTGCTAAAGGATTGTTTTCGGTACTATAAAGGTTGTGAGGCATGTCAGAAATTTGGTAATGTGCAGTTAGCGCCCGCATCTATGTTAAATCCCATAATTAGGCCGTGGCCATTTAGGGGATCGGGTTTAGATTTTATTGGTGAGATACATCCTTCGTCTTCTAGAAGACATCGCTTCGTCCTAGTTGCCACAGATTATTTTACTAAATGGACTGAAGCAGTTCATTTGAGAAATATGACTCATAAGGAAGTTATTAGTTTTATTTTAGAGCATATTATTCATAGATTCGGCATTCCTCAAACTTTAACTACTGATCAAGGTGCTTCTTTTATGTCTCATCAATTTCGTGAATTTGCCAAATCTTTAGGAATTAAATTGTTAAATTCGTCGCCTTATTATGCTCAAGCTAACGGACATGCCGAATCTAGCAATAAAACTTTAATTAAGCTTATAAAGATGAAAATTGAGGAGCATCCGAAAAGATGGCATGAGGTACTATCGGAAGCTTTATGGGCTCATCAAATATCTAAACACGGAGCGACTCAAGTAGCACCGTATGATCTAGTATATGGTCAGGAGGCGGTGTTACCTATAGAGGTTAATTTACAAGCTCTTAGAGTAGCCAGACAAAATGATTTGTCGGCTGTGGACTATAAAGATCTAATGATGGATAAGATAGATGACATTTCAGAAGAGAGATTAAGAGCATTGCGAGAAATTGAGAAGGAGAAATTAAGAGTAGCCAAGGCTTATAATAAAAGGGTGAGAGTTTCAAATAGGAGACTTAGTGTGGAAAACGATTTTACCTATTGGTACTAAAGATAGGAAATTTGGCAAATGGTCGCCGAGTTGGGAAGGTCCGTGCAAAATCTTAGAGATTGTTCCCGGAAATTCATATTTTGTACAATCTTTGCAGGGAGAAAAGTTGTCCAAAGCTCTCAATGGAAAATATTTGAAGAAGTACTATCCTAGCATGTGGCAGGAGGCCTGAACATGTTGTGGCCGATATGTTATTTCAAGTGTCGCCCTGAGCAAATTTGGCCGATATATTATTTGACGTATCGCCCTAAGAAAATTTGGCCGATGTATCTTTGGACATCGCCCTGAGTAATGATATGATCGTGATCGACTTCATCTTACAGTAACTGCTATAGTATTTTTGGTCAATGCAATTGTACCAAAAACAGGGGGCATGTGTTGATGGTATAATTTGGCTAGTTAATATATGATGAGCCAAATTGATTCAATGATTTATCAAGCTGATCGGTTGATGCATTTTTTAAGTATTGCAACAGGAATTTTCATGGACAACAAAGATGCAAGTTCTAAGAAGGATCGGATGCTAAGCTAAACTATGGGCATGGAGTGCATGGTCTATATATATCTGCGTGTGCGGAGAAGTATGCTTAGTGCTGATGGCTATTATCCAGGTTGATTTGCGACGTTGCCGGAGTATTTTATTATTTTCTTTGAAGGCTCAAGGTATTTGTACGTGTATGCTTAGAACTTGGGCTACTATATTATCTGGTGATAGCGACGTGGCCGGAATATTTCATTGATAAGACAAGGTGTGTATACGGTCAAAAGGGATCGCCATGCAGGTTAGCGTAATGTAAAATGTCAAGTACTATACATGGTAGCCCAATTAGGATGACCTGATTAGATTCTAATATGTTTGATTTTGGAATTCAACTCGTGTATGCCAAGTCCTGCCTTGTATACGTCAAAGTCCAGCGTGCCTTGTATATAAGGCCATGGCCGATTGGAAACGCCCCCAACAATCGATCTATCAATACAAACTCTATTTTCACGTACGTCCATTTTCATCGTTACTTCCTGCCGAGCCCTAGCAGCCCTAGGGTTTGGTGATCTTTGCCGTTTTGCGCTGAAAAGCGGCCGGTTCTTCTCCACGAAAGCGAGAAAATCTTTGTTGCTTTGCTCGTAAAGCAATCATTCGTCGTCACGAAAGTACGACAAATATCCTGGTGTTGCGCGGCGATTTCCCGTGCCAACACATCACTCCTCGACCAAGCTACTCTGTCTTTATCGCGGACGACCATTGCTGAAGCCATCACTGCACTAGACACTCGAAGCCACACTAATAACTGCCAAATAGTTGGTGTCGACCAAAGGGCAGCTGCGATTGTGAAGGCGGGCTATAAAGGAGAATCATACAATTTTGACATCGGAAGGATCAGTAGCCAGTGGCGAATTCTAGGGACGGCTTGAGCTTGCCCTCCAAAATCACAAGCAAAAATTTAGAGAAAGGTATACCCCCCTTCCTCTAAAATTGAATAAAAATTTAGAGCGGCAGAAGTGCACGATGCGCACCACGCACATGAGAGAGACGACGGAGGCGGGGAGGACTCGGGGGTGTGCACTTTGTTGTCTAATACTACTTCAAATCCTATCCAATACCATCTTGGGGGGGGGGGAGGGGACATTGACATAGTTTTGCAAGAGTTGGGAGTGATTTAACCGGTTTAATAGTAAAAGGGAAATTCGATCCAATTGGACATATTGGGCGGGGGGCTCACTAGTAGAAAACGGCCCATTAATCGTGGTTCCAGAGGGCCTTTAGTCCTGGTTTTGGAACCAAGACTAAAGCCTAAAACTTTTAGTCCCAGTTCGCTTACGAACCGGGACAGAAGGGTTTCACATGGCCGCAGCGGGGCACCCAGGCAGGAGGACCTTTAGTCCGGGTTGATAAGGCTGTCACGCGTCAGCAGCTCGCAGGCGCTGGGGTTTTTGTTTTTGTTTTTTTAAGGGAGGGGGGGTTAGGGTTTTTTGAGGGTTGATTTAGGGGTTTCATATTGTGTTAGCTAGCTAATAGAGAGAAGTGACCTCTCTTTCTCCGTGCTTGGTCAACGTTAGGTACAATACATATAGATAGAACTCGACACGCTAGCTAGTAAGCAAATGAAGGAACCATTAATTACACAAGATCACCATGAACATCTACAGAGAGAAAGTGACCTCTCTTTCTCCGAGAGATTGGTCGAAAACAAGTATTCGTATATCGATCCGACGCTACTACATATATACAATATAACATCTCTTACAATCCCTAGCATATATAATCAATTTTCACATGGTATTCTCCCTTCTCATTTATGATGTGGTCAAGAAAGAATCCCGCCAATTCCTCTTGAATTGCTCGAATGCGATCATGTGGTAGGAGTTCATCTCGCATCTGCCACATCTAATTTAAATAAGGGGTTAATACATATATATGAATGAAACTCAACACAAATGATGGTAATAAAATAAAATTGTGAATATTATTGTTTACGTACTTCATATTGTTTTGCAGAGTAGCCCCGTTGAGAGATCGCATTGTAGATGAACTCGCAAACGTAGTATCCACATAAATTATTCCCACCTTCCTGCCACAAGACCTTTACGAGAAAGAGTTTAATCATACTGATAATCAAGGATGATAAATGTTATTGATGAAACTAGAATAAATGGAAGATGCGCAGAACTTGCTAGTACTACTTACTTTCGGGTGTGTAAATCGCAGCTCCCTCGTTAGTGCCATAACTATTCCGGTGAACTCTTTCCAAACCCTGCCAGACAAAGAAAATAATTACTTGAGATCAGAAAATGAACAAAGTTGCCGATATGGTGGGATAATGATCGATTGAACTTACTTCTGGAGCATTGCAGTCATGTCTGCATAGTCCTGGGGATCTTTTCGTCTCAAGTCTAAGATAGTTACTGCTCACCGGTCAAGCTTAATCTCTAGCAGAATAAAGTGGAAGCTACGCATGCATGCATAACTCATCATTTACATTACTATAATTAACCTCGAGTAAGCAAAAACGAATATGCACAAGACAGTAACACTCACTTGAAGTTGTAAGGAAAGAGTATTTTCCCTTTGTTTTGATTTCGAAGCAACTATTGTAGCAAGTTGTCCTCGGTATTTGTGTATCTGTTTTTAACCGACCATTCATTTATGGTATTTGGGTTAATGAACCAAATGTCATAGAGTTGCTTTTTTTGCATTCGACGATCTTCAATCTGCATAATATAGTGAGGATAATTATATATACATGCAATGAAAGAGCTGAGCTATAGAGACTTAATTACAGAAGTAATACTTACAGACAGTAGCAAGTCATGAGTTGTTTGTCGAGGACGTCTTGATTGTATAACTGGAATAACTCCACAAATTGAACATGCATGACCTCAATTCCAATGAGGTCGTGCTCCTCTTTAATTCCTAGCATCAAGTATCCTTCCCAGACTTGCTGCAGGTATCCATGTACCATTCATTCAATCCTCGCATCATCGTTGTTAGAGGAGGCTGATCAAGTTTGACGAGAGGCTTCCCGTACTTGTATTTGAAGATGTCCAACTCCATTATTTTGAACTTTACATCGTCGCTTAGGTAATCAGCAGGATTGGTACCAGGCACTAGCCCTGGATGATTAGCGACGATATGGTTAGACACCCTGAGCGGGGGGCACGATTGCTTCGCTTGTTCGCCGAGCCTGGGAATTGTTTTCTCACTTCTTCATTATCTAACCTTGCATCACTGGAAGTACTTCTCGACCACTGCGCTTCCTTATATGTCCTTTCAATAATGCGCTCATAGTTGGATTGCGGCGGAGGCGATGGTGGTCGCTTATGGGCATCCAGAGTGCGCGTCACTTTCACCTGATCTAACGTTTTCTTCGGAGGTGGAGGTTTCCGTGCAAAAAAATCCCTCACTTCAGAACAACAAATGTCCGCGTTTTCCTTATCGGTCCTCTCATATGGTAACTTTTTCGGAGCCTTAAGACATGAACCGTATTTGAATTGCTTCCCATCTTTGCTTGTACTACTAGCCGCCGGAGCGGCGGCGTCTAGGCGGAGTTCGCTGACACACCGGAGGAGGCGGAGTCCTCCGACGCACCGAAGGAGGTGAAGGAGGAGCTGGAGTGCCCTCAGGCTTCGGAGGAGGCGGAGTGCTTCGACGCGCCGGAGGAGGCGGAGTGCCCTCACGCGCCGGAGAAGGTGGAGGAGGCAGAGTGCACTGATCACTCCGGAGGGGGAGGAGGCGGAGGAGGAGGCAGAGTGCCCTGATCAGTCGCCAGAGGAGGAGGCAGAGGAGGAGGCGAAGTGCCCTGACTCGCTGGAGGAGGAGGCGTCCAGTTTGAAAGCTTGATATACTCCTTCCTCTATAGACAGGTATTCCTTAAAGTAGCTCGCAGATGATTCTCCCCTTCCCCTATATGGAAGTCAAGTTCCAGCTCCTCAAATCCCTCCATTATTTCATCCACCGTCACAACAGCATAGCCATGTGGAATCGGATGGCAATGAAAAGTACCCTTAGGTTGAGGAGGTATAGTAGAGCCAACCGCCGCCTTCAAAGTCAGGTTCATGAATTTCTTCATTAGCTCGCAACTTTCAGCCTTCGTGATACTATCCACGGGGTAGCAAGGAGCCGTGAAATCAGGCTGAACAAGCTCCGTGAAAGCCACTCTGCTTCTCCGCTGAAGCAAGGATCTTCGTGCCGCTGAGATAGTTGGCCAGTAGCTCGCTGGCTCTCAAGTTCCTCTAGCGTTGCTATTCTTGCATTGAGCTTCTGCATTTCGCTCGCTTCCGCTTTCTTCTTTCTCTCTCGGGTTCTGTAACCACCGCTGCCGGGAAACCCATGCACCCACGGAACGGAGCCTGGTGTGTCTCGTGTTCGTCCAGGGTGCTCTGGATTCCCAAGGGCCTCTGTCAGCTCGCCCTTCTCTCCGTCGGGAATGAACGTCCCTTCCTGCGCTGCCCTGATATATTTCTGAAGCTTCTTGATGGGTATTGCAAGTTGCTCGTCCGTCCAAACACTCTCCTGTTTCTGGGTCCAAAGTTCCCCCAACCCCAAAGAACCAAGTCCTTGCACGGTCTGGCCAGTTCAATGTCACTGGTTGGACCCCTTTAACAAGCAGGTCTTGCTCAACTTTGTCCCACAACGGTCGGGGTTTGTAGTAGCCACCTGACCCCATGTGATGGTGATACTTCTTCTTTGCATCATTTTTCTTGTTTTTCGCTGACCTTTTCAAACCCTTCTCCGATTTCTTGTAGGCCACAAATGCGGGCAATTGATCTCGTATCCTCTTACATCGACCGGTGAATTCTGGAGTCTTGTCTTTGTCGACAAACTTTGTATTCAACTCTTTCTTCCAGTTTCTAAATAGATCTGTCATCTTCTTAAGAGCAAACACCTTGACCTTTGGCTCTATAACTGGGTTATTCGGATCCTCCTCTGCCGGGAGGATGAAATTTATCATCAGTGAGGTCCAAAGATCACCTTTTAGTCTATCGTGGACATAAGAAACTTCAGGGTCGTCCTTGCTCTTATTTTATTGTTGGATGCTTATCGGGAAGTTGTCCCTAACAGAGCTAGCTCTGCACTGAGATACAAATGTGTCCTTGGTCCGATTGGGAGCAATCGGTTGGCCATCGTCCGCCAAAAATTGAAAACACAAACAATTTTCTGAAACTCCGGAACAAAATTTGAAAACACGAACAAATTTTCGAAAATTGAACATTTTTTGAAAAGGAGAACATTTTTTAAAAAGGAAAACAAAAAACAAAAAAAATAAAAGAAAAACGAAACACAAAAGAAAAAGAAATGAAAATAAAAATTGTTCCAAAAAAAACCGGCTGTGAACCCTCAAAAGGTCCCAAAACCAGGACGTGAAAGATTTACGTGATGGGCCAGCCCAAATCGCTCACTCGTGTCGCTCGTACGTGTGTTCGCTTGACAGTTTGACGCAGGGAGCGTCATATAGGAAATTCCTAGTTCGACGCCCATCTCAGGCGACGCCTGAAATTGATAGAAATGGGCTGGCCCACTCAAGCAACCTCACTTTAGGTTTGTCTTTTTAGTTTTCTAATCGTTTTTCTTCCTTGGTCAGTTGTAAGATGTAACATTTTTCCTTTCGAATCTTTTCAAAAAAAAAGTTTGATGTGTGTTTTAAAAAATATCTTATGAATTACAAATGTGTTCACTATATCTCAAAAATAGTTTATCGTGCATTTAAAAAGTTCAGTTTGTATTAAAACAATGTTGATCATATATTAGAAAAAGGATAATACCCAAAGGGAAAAGGAAACAAAAAGGAAGTAAATAATACCTAAAAATCTGTATGTATACCTAATAATAAAAGGGATATTGCTTCTGGCGGCACGGTTGCCCCAAAAGTTGCAAAATATTTCCCAACAATGCCACCTATAAGTGATAAAAAAACATTTTATACAGAGGAAACCCGCCTGGGCCGGCTCATGCAGTACTGACCTCCTATACTGCGCTCCGCGCGCTGGGAGAAAGCGCAACGCACCCGCTTGGGCAGACCCATGTCCGGGCTGCCTGTTTTTCAACTTCCACTTTTTATTTTTTTTCTGTTCTCTTTTCATTTTATTATGCTTTAAATAATTTGGGACTTTAAGAAAGTTCCAAAAATTAAAAACGATGATAATTTTGAAATAAAATGTTTTTGGATTCAAAAAAAGTTCGTGAGTGTGTAACAAATGTTTGGTTATTCAAAAAAGTTAGATATTTTGAAAAGGAATGTTCAGGAAATCAAAAAGTGTTCTTGATTTTTTTAAAAGTTCCTGTATTAAAAAATGTTAAAAAAATTGAACAAAAATTTGCCAATTCTAGAATTGTTCATGAATGGGAAAATATCCTAAAAATTCAAAAACTCTTGGCAACTTAAAAATAATTTATTCATTCATAAAATGTTTGCTGATTGAAATAGGATCATGCATTTTAAAAAATGTTCGTGACTTCAAAATTTTCTCCACTAATTTCTAAACATATGTTCGACGGTTCTAGAAATGTTCGCCGATTCATCAAAATTGTTGATTTTTTTTTCACAAAATCTTAATGTAATATTTGCAAATAGTTTCTCGGTGATGCAGCAAAATGTGGTCGCGGCCATTAAAATATTATGATTTTTTTTCCGTTGCAATGAACAGAAACTTAAACGGGAAAAGGAGAAAGAGAACGAAATATCTGATCTGCAGAATAAAAAACCAACGAGAAAATGGCTACAAGCCTACAATTGTGAGCGAAGGAAACTGGACTGGCCCAACTTGCGTCGCTGTAGGCCTCAAATAGGGTTTTGTCGTTCTTCCAGCAGCCGCTCCCGGACTCGCCTGCGGCAGTCGGAGACGGGGAGTGGGCCACCGCCCGCCGGAAGGAGGAGGCCACGCGGCCAGGCGCCCACGCTGCAAGCCGGCGGGAGGTCCAGCTGTCCAGCGCCAGCCTGTCAGGAGCCTAGAACATTTACCCAGTAAGGTAGTTAACCATGTATCTCTTCAAATTTACTTTTCAGAGGATAAAGATTCATTAACCATGTGTTTCTTGTACTCGGAGCACTCTTTGTTATCCCAGGATCCAACAACAGAGGTAAAAAAAAGCTGCTTCACTTGTAATTTTATTTAGCAAAGACGATTCAACTTTATTCACGACGAGTAAATGTTGCAATGCATACAAGGTGAAGGGAAGGATATGCGCGTTCAGGAGGAAATGGAACGGTGAATTTCATCCTTCATATTTGAACAGTGTGGCTTTTTGTAATGCATCCACATTTACTTTAACAAGCAGCTTTTTCCCTGAAATTGCAATGGTGGCTTTGTAGTGTTCGTTACGTTTGTGAATCTGCACTTCTGCAGTTAGGACTGTTTTTGGTTAATCCAGAATGCACATGCTTTAACACACGTGTTTGTCTTGAAATATCTCTTTATGGTTTAGAGTGTTGCTTATGGTTGTTAATCCAAGGACATGAATGTTCTCGGTTAATCCAGATTATGTGCATCGCATTCCCAGTATTTGCTTACTGCTATTATAAATCTGACATCTAGCGAGCTATTCAAAGAAATAGATGTTAATTCACAACACGAGGAAGGATTGCTGGATCATAATGAAGGACAAGGTTGGAACAAAACAATCTACTAGTTTACCAACTGTCATCTGTTGTATATTAATATTAGACCATCTTTTTACTGGCAATTTTCCAATGTAATGGATATTAACTACTTTTTGACAGATGGCATGGCTTTTTAGAATTTGAGCATCTAATGTACATAGACATCAGAAGATGTTTTAAATTAGCAAGGTAACCCTTTGTCTCTTCCATGCTGAATTTAAGTTGGTCACACACTCTTATATGAATGTAAAGTGCACGAGTCCACATTATTGTTGTCGTCATGCCAAAAATTTCATGCACTCCGGGACCACTCTTATTGTTCATACATTGTGTGTGTTGTGTAAGAGCCGTCGGATGAGGTTGCCTGAAGGCGTGTGCGCGCGTTCTTTGTTGTTTTCATGCCAAAAAAATAGCGTCCTTGAAGTTGAGCCTACCCCTGCATTTAGATCCTAGATTCGCCACAGCCAGGCCACCTTGTCTTGTAATCGTCTTTACCTGTACGATCACTGCAACTTTGATTCCATGGTGTCACGGACCCCTTGCGATCTAGGACTGGAGAGATCGAGAGAGAGAGAGCTGGAGGAAGAAGGAGGGGAAAGGGGATCTGGGATTGAGCGAGGAAGAACAGTTTCCTTCGTCAGGTTGAGTATTTAGTCTGATACAAGATGCCCCACTCACATGGACGCAGCCGCATATAACACTTGCGGCACGCAGGCCACACACCTACCAAACCCATCAGCCCACTGACCAGCCTCTCGCAGCTTGTTCGCTGGTTGCACGTCACCTGCCTCGCGACCCGTAGGCTCCTTCTCCTCGCAGGCAGGTGGGGTCACGGTGACAGCCGTGACAGTCGCCCCTTCTTGTGCGCCGACTTGACCCCAAGGCGTTGATGTGGGGAAACGTTGCTGAAGCGCCTTTGGGTCCTCCCACACCGACAGAGATGCAGGCAATTGACTCCAGCATACGCGCACACGGGCACGTAGGTTGCCAGCCACACACACTGTTATGGCGTTGCTAGAAGGAGGGTGCGAGAGGACCGGCCGGGGGCCTTTCTGCCCACGGCCGGGCAAGAGGGAAGGGATTTCCTTCTTAATTCTTGCTTGATTAGATTGATACATCTCTTCTCTTCATATAAAAAAGTTTACTTGACTCCCAAGCAAGACTTACTTGACCCCTAAGCAAGCGACCCTTATCACTAATTAACCCTAAGACTAATGGGCCCATTAGGCCCATTACGTACTCTAACACTACACTTCACCTGGACATGCATCTTGTCCTTGAGCTGCAGCCTAACCTACTTATAACCATGACTCGACGCAACACAAACCTAACACCTAAAAACAAGCCTTTTACATCTCGGCTTGTTTAATTATTCTCGACCTGAAATGAACTGGGACGCTTTATTTTGGACCCCTTAACAAAAAGTGGACCCATCCGCACGTCGGACGTGCACGTGTATAGCCACCTAGATCCCATGGACACCACCTGGACAAAAAGAGCGCATGTGTATGACTACCTGGAAGTGGTCGCAAGAGTGACCAGCAGAGGCGCCCTCGTGACGACCGGTGGCGGAATGCAGTGGTGCTACGCGGTGCGCTGCTGTCGGTGACACCATGCCTTCTCCCTGCCGGACGGGTGTTGGTTTGCACCGCACAGGGAAGAGTGGAGGGCTTGCGATGGAGAATGACGAGGAGGGGTGTGCCCCCCAAACCGCCGATGTCGCAGACTTTGAGGTTGCTACCCACGGGGAAAACAGCATGCCCGCCGTCCGTAGGGGAAACCGCATGCCCAAGATCCCCGACGTAGCGGATGAGATCGAGGTCCTTTGCGCAGTAAAGGGCAACTTGAAGGAGCGGCAGCTGCAGACCACACATCTCCCGCACACGCCGACGCGCTAGCTAGGAGGTCGCGTGCGGCAGCCTGCAGCCTCACCGACGCCGACACGTGGCGTGTAGCGATCCAAGACGGAAACGGTGGCGGCGACGACGGGGACTGGACTTGCTGAAGCGGGACTCGACTTGCTGAAGCGGGACTCCCGCCGGTGCGGTCAATGTGGGACCGGAGCTGACCAGCGGTGGCTGGTGCAGCTGCAGCCCCTGCTGCGGTGGCGCATCGGGCAGCGGCGGCGGTGGCGGCTGCTGCGACGGAGCGGCGGGCACGGCGGAGGCCGCCAGGAGCGGCGGCTGCGACTGCAGCCAGGGCTGGGTGGTGGTGGCGATGGATGGCAGCTGCAGCGGCTGCTGCAGTGGCCCGGCGAGCCCGGCGAAGGCCGCCTGGTGTGGCGGCAGCCACGGCAGCCACAGCGGCGCTGGGGCGGCGATGGGCGCTAGAGGCGCGGCGAGAACCGGCGCTGGCCACTGTGGCCACTGTGGGGCGGCGGCGGCAGCTGCAGCTGGGGCTGCAGCATCCCAGCGAATGCCGCAGAGGCCCCTGGATGCGGCGAGTACCACGGCAGGGCCGGCGGCCCGGTCGCGGCGGTCGGCAGCAGGGGCAGCGGCGGCCCGTAGGGGCTAGCCAGGTACAGCCGGATCCCCTGGACGGCTGCGACGAGGTCGTTGAGGACCCCGGTGATCTCCTCCGGGGTGTAGGCGGCCGTCGGTGGTGCACTGGAGGGCGCTGGCATCTGGGCGGTGGCGCCGCTGGAGGATGCGACTAGCGGCACGGACGAGGAGGGCAGCGGCGCGGTAGACGGCCAGCGGCGCGGTGGTGACGGTCGGTAGCAGAAGTGACGGGGTGGGCAGCGGCGAAGACATGATCGGAACTGAGCTACCTGATACCAAATTGTTATGGCGCTGCTAGAAGGAGGACGCGAGCGGGCCGGCCGGGGGCCTTTCTACCCACGGCCAAACAAGAGGGAAGGGATTTCCTTCTTAATTCTTGCTTGATTAGATTGATATATCTCCTCTCTTTATATAGAGAGGTTTACTTGACTCCCAAGCAAGGCTTACTTGACCCCTAAGCAAGCGACCCTTATCACTAATTAACCCTAAGACTAATGGGCCCATTAGGCCCATTATGTACTCTAACACACACCATCTTGCGTTCGAGCACCTCCTCCGGTGTGTGTTCAGCCCGCAGAATGGAATTGTCAGGGGGGAGGTCAGAACTCACCAGCATGGTCACGCCTTCCACCTTCTTCAACTGTGAGACGTGGACATGTATCCTGCTGCCTTCAGGTAGTTATAATTTATATGCCACTGCCCCCACTCGCTTCAACACTCTATATGGCCCAAAATAGCGAAAGGCTAGCTTCTGGTGTGGCCGCTGAGCCACTGAAGTCTGAATGAATGGATGAAGTTTCAACAGCACCGCGTCGCCGACAGCAAATTCATGATCTGTGCGTTTGCGGTCAACCCGAATCTTCATTCTGTCTTGCGCCCGCTTGAGCTGCTGCTGGAGATGCTGCGTCATCACTTCCCGTTTTTGAAGCTAGGCAGTGAGGTCCAGCACAATACACTCGTCGACTTGCGCCACCCCAAATTCTCGTGGCAGATGCCCATAGATCGCTTCAAAGGGTGTCCTCCCCAGTGAACAATGGAACGAGGTGTTATGCCAATATTCGGCGAGGGCCAGCCACTTCGACCAGTTGCCGGGGCAAGAGTGCACTGCACATCTTAGGTAAGCTTCGAGGCATTGATTGACCCGCTCGGTCTGCCCGGCCGTATGCGGGTGATACGAGGAGCTAAGCTTCAATTCAGTTTGGCAAAGACGGAATAATTCCTGCCACACAGTGCTTGTGACACTACAAGAAATATGTCAACTTGTGACCCTCACTATTGGTCGCTGAAAGGTCATAGTTTTTCATTTGCGACCTTTTTGGGACCAAAAACAGAAGGTCAAAAGCTGAGGGTCGTTAACTGACTATAGCGACCTTCTCTGTGATATGTAAAAGGTCGTTGGTTCTTTGACCAATTTTTTGGTCACTAGCAACTTCCTCAGGCCACGTAGGCATCCAGCGTGGCAAGCTGATGTGGCACAAGAATCAACCCGGTCCGATTCGGTGTTTTACATGGGTCAAGCCCAACAATTCGGCCTTTTTAATGTATTTTTTCCTGTTATTTTTTACTAGCTACATGGGCTTGGGCCATTGGTTCGGCCTTTTTTTGCTTTCTGAGGTGCAGCCTTTTCACATTCTATATATTTTTATTTTCAGGTTTTTCGTTTCTTTGTTACATTCAATTTCAGATTATTGTAGTCAACTGGATGCACATTGTCAGATTCTTCTAGGCACTAGGTCCCAAACATCAGGTTTTAATTTTTCACAACTTGTAACTCAATGATATACCAATCAGAGAACACATTTTAAATATATTATATATTCAAATAACAGCCAAATCACCGATGTACCAATCAAGTTTATTACATTCCACCAATCACAATATAACCATACAATATTACACCAATCACAGTATATAGCACTCTACAGATAAAACGCTCAACAAGTACACGCGCGTCTCCAACACCTTAGCGCCTTCAACCTGCAAAACATCACATCCAACCACATATTAACGATCAAATCAATTCACCCCTTGACGGCAATAAAAAACTGTGCTCATGTATGAACGAAAATAAAATAAAAAATCTTTGAGGCCATAGCATGTGCTACAAAAATCTTAACAAATGCATAGATATCCACACGGAGCACATCCTACATGCACCAAGCATCAGGCATATGTTCAAGAAGATAAGTAATTTGAGATGGAAACAAGTACAGCTAACAATCTAACATGTGTAGTAGCACCAGCAAAAAGAGAAAGACATGGAAGAATTTACAAGAACAGCACCCTGGGAGTCCAATTACATGTAAATGAGCTACTGCTGCTAGTGTATATAGAACCAATCAAGCTACTGGTGTAGGAGCAGAGCATGAGTCCAACAGAGCCACATAGGAGCAAACAACAGATTAAGCACTGCTCCTAACCATCTTAGCAAATCCAGAGCAACCCCATACCACCAGAGCATCACAGGAGCACATATATAAAGCAAGTACACATGGCCAGCTACTGACAGACCCCAGAACCGCATGAATTTATCACCAGAGAGCTCCAGTAGGAGTTGATGCTTGGTTACAGCATCTAGCAGCAACTAGCAGAGCCCCACATCCAACCCAAATCATGGCCAAGGCCATGCAGGAGCTACATCAGAGAAGAAGGACGGGGAGGACCTCACCAGAGGAAGGTTGTAATCGTAGCAGAGGCTCAGTGTTGGAAATATGCCCTAGAGGCAATAATAAAAGTATTATTATATTTCCTTGTTCATGATAATTGTCTTTTATTCATGTTATAACTGTATTATCCGGAAATCGTAATACACGTGTGAATACATAGACCACAATATGTCCCTAGTGAGCCTCTAGTTGACTAGCTCGTTGTGATCAACAGATAGTCATGGTTTCCTGGCTATGGACATTGGATGTCGTTGATAACGGGATCACATCATTAGGAGAATGATGAGATGGACAAGACCCAATCCTAAGCATAGCACAAAGATCGTATAGTTCGTTTGCTAGAGCTTTTCCAATGTCAAGTATCTCTTCCTTAGACCATGAGATCGTGTAACTCCCGGATACCGTAGGAGTGCTTTGGGTGTATCAAACGTCACAACGTAACTGGGTGACTATAAAGGTGCACTACAGGTATCACCAAAAGTGTCTGTTGGGTTGACACGGATTGAGACTGGGATTTGTCACTCCGTGCAAACGGAGAGGTATCTCTGGGCCCACTCGGTAGGACATCATCATAATGTGCACAATGTGACCAAGGGGTTGATCACGGGATGATGTGTTACGTAACGAGTAAAGAGACTTGCCGGTAACGAGATTGAACAAGGTATCGATATACCGACGATCGAATCTCGGGCAAGTAAAATACCGTTAGACAAAGGGAATTGTATACGGGATCGACTGAGTCCTTGACATCGTGGTTCATTCAATGAGATCATCGTGGAACATGTGGGAGCCAACATGGGTATCTAGATCCCGCTGTTGGTTATTGACCGAAGAACGTCTCGGTCATGTCTACATGTCTCCCGAACCCGTAGGGTCTACACACTTAAGGTTCGATGACGCTAGGGTTATAAAGGAAGTTTGTATGTGGTTATCGAATGTTGTTCGGAGTCCCGGATGAGATCCCGGACGCCATGAGGAGTTCCAGAATGGTTCGAAGGTAAATATTTATATATGGGAAGTCTTATTTTGGTCGCCGGAAAAGTTTCGCACTTTATCGGTATTGTACCGGGAGTGCCGAAAGGGGTCCGGGGGTCCACCGGAGGGGTCCACCTGCCCCGGGGGGCCACATGGGCTGTAGGGGGTGCGCCTTGGCCTATATGGGCCAAGGGCACCAGCCCCAAGAGGCCCATGCGCCAAGGAGACTTGGGGAGGGGAGAATCCTAAAAGGGGAAGGCACCTCCGAGGTGCCTTGGGGAGGATGGACTCCTCCCCCCCTTGGCCGCACCCCTTCCTTGGAGGAAGGGGCAAGGCTGCGCCCTCCCCCTCTCCCTTGCCCCTATATATAGTGGAGGGGAGGGGGGGCAGCCGCACCAAAAAAAAGCTCTGGCGCCTCCCTCCCTCCCGTGACACCTCCTCCTCTCCCGTAGGTGCTTGGCGAAGCCCTGCAGGATTGCCACGCTCCTCCACCACCACCACGCTGTTGTGCTGCTGCTGGATGGAGTCTTCCTCAACCTCTCCCTCTCTCCTTGCTGGATCAAGGCGTGGGAGACGTCACCGGGCTGTACGTGTGTTGAACGCGGAGGTGCCGTCCGTTCGGCACTAGGATCTCCGGTGATTTGGATCACGACGAGTACGACTCCTTCAACCCCGTTCTCTTGAACGCTTCCGCTTAGCAATCTACAAGGGTATGTAGATGCACTCTCCTTCCCCTCGTTGCTGGTTTCTCCATAGATAGATCTTGGTGACACGTAGGAAAATTTTGAATTTCTGCTACGTTCCCCAACAGTGGCATCATGAGCTAGGTCTATTGCGTAGATTCTTTGCATGAGTAGAACACAAAGTAGTTGTGGGCGTTGATTTTGTTCAATATGCTTACCGTTACTAGTCCAATCTTGTTCCGACGGTATTGTGGGATGAAGCGGCCCGGACCGACCTTACACGTACTCTTACATGAGACAGGTTCCACCGATTGACATGCACTTGGTGCATAAGGTGGCTAGCGGGTGCCAGTCTCTCCCACTTTAGTCGGAACGGATTCGATGAAAAGGGTCCTTATGAAGGGTAAATAGCAATTGGCATATCACGTTGTGGTTTTGCGTAGGTAAGAAACATTCTTGCTAGAAACCCATAGCAGCCACGTAAAACTTGTTTTTGCAGGGTATGCTATGTGATGTGATATGGCCAAGAAGAATGTGATGAATGATATGTGATGTATGAGATTGATCATGTTCTTGTAATAGGAATCACGACTTGCATGTCGATGAGTATGACAACCGGCAGGAGCCATAGGAGTTGTCTTAATTTATTGTATGACATGCGTGTCATTGAACAACACCATGTAATTACTTTACTTTATTGCTAACCGGTAGCCATAGTAGTAGAAGTAATAGTTGGCGAGACAACTTCATGAAGACACGATGATGGAGATCATGATGATGGAGATCATGGTGTCATGCCGGTGACGATGATGATCATGGAGCCCCGAAGATGGAGATCAAAAGGAGCAAAATGATATTGGCCATATCATTTCACTATTTGATTGCATGTGATGTTTATCATGTTTATGCATCTTGTTTACTTAGAACGACGGTAGTAAATAAGATGATCCCTTACAACAATTTCAAGAAGTGTTCTCCCCTAACTGTGCACCGTTGCTAAAGTTCGTCGCTTCTAAGCACCACGTGATGGTCGGGTGTGATGGATTCTTACGTTCACATACAACGGGTGTAAGACAGATTTACACACGCGAAACACTTAGGGTTAACTTGACGAGCCTAGCATGTACAGACATAGCCTCGGAACACGGAGACCGAAAGGTCGAGCATGAGTCGTATAGTAGATACAATCAACATGAAGATGTTTACCGATGATGACTAGTCCGTCTCACGTGATGATCGGACACGGCCTAGTTGACTCGGATCATGTAATCACTTAGATGACTAGAGGGATGTCTATCTGAGTGGGAGTTCATAAGATGAACTTAATTATCCTGAACATAGTCAAAAGATCTTTGCAAATTATGTCGTAAGCTCGTGCTTTAGTTCCACTGTTTAGATATGTTCCTAGAGAAAATATAGTTGAAAGTTGACAATAGCGATCATGCGGACAGTAGAAAGCTTATGTCCTTAATGCACCGCTCGGTGTGCTGAACCCCAAACGTCGTTTGTGGATGTTGCGAACATCAGACATACACGTTTTGATAACTACGTGATAGTTCAGTTAAACGGTTTAGAGTTGAGGCACCAAAGACGTTTTCGAAACGTCGCGGAACATATGAGATGTTTCGAGGGCTGAAATTGAGATTTCAGGCTCGTGCCCACGTCAAGAGGTATTAGACCTCCGACGATTTTCTTAGCCTGCAAACTAAGGGATAAAAGCTCAATCGTTGAGCTTGTGCTCAGATTGTCTGAGTGCAACAATCACTTGAATCGAGTGGGAGTTGATCTTCCAGATGAGATAGTGATGTTTCTCCAAAGTCATTGCCACCAAGCTGCTAGAGCTTCGTGATGAGCTATAACATATCAAGGATAGATATGATGATCCTTGAGGTATTCGCGATGTTTGACACCGCGAAAGTAGAAACCAAGAAGGAGCATCAATTGTTGATGGTTGGTGAAACCACTAGTTTCAAGAAGGGCAAGGGCAAGAAGGGATACTTCATGAAACGGCAAATCAGCTGCTTCTCTAGTGGAGAAACCCAAGGTCGAACCCAAACCCGAGACTAAGTGCTTCTGTAATAAGGGGAACAACCACTGGAGCGGAATTACCCTAGATACTTGGTAGATGAGAAGGCTGGCAAGGTCGATAGAAGTATATTGGATATACATTATGTTAATGTGTACTTTACTAGTACTCCTAGTAGCACCAGGGTATTAGATACCGGTTCGGTTGCTAAGTGTTAGTAACTCGAAATAAAAGCTACGGAATAAACAGAGACTAGCTAAAGGTGAGCTGACGATATGTGTTGGAAGTGTTTCCAAGGTTGATGTGATCAAGCATCACACGCTCCCTCTACCATCGAAATTTGATGTTTGCATTGAGCATAGACATGATTGGATTATGTCTATCGCAATACAGTTATTCATTTAAGGAGAATAATGGTTACTCTATTTATTTGAATAATACCTTCAATGGTCTTGCACCTAAAGGAATGGTTTATTGAATCTCGATCGTAGTGATACACATTTTCATGCCAAAAAGATATAAGATAGTAATGATAGTACCACTTACTTGTGGCACTGCCATGTAAGTCATATTGGTGTAAAACGCATGAAGAAGCTCCATGTTGATGGATCTTTGGACTCACTCGTTTTGAAAAGTTTGAGACATGCGAACCATGTCTATTGGTGTATACGCATGAAGAAACTCCATGCAGATGGATCGTTTGGACTCACTTGATTTTGAATCACTTGAGATATGCAAATCATACCACATGGGCAAGATGACTAAAAAGCCTCGTTTTTCAGTAAAATGGAACAAGATAGCAACTTGTTGGAAGTAACACATTTTGATGTGTGTAGTCCAATGAGTGCTGAGGCATGCAGTGAATATCGTTATGTTCTTACTTCACAGATGATTCGAGTAGATGTAGAGTATATTTATTTGATGAAACACAAGTCTGAATTATTGAATGGTTCAAGTAATTTCAGAGTGAAGTTGAAGATCATCGTGACAAGAGGATGAAATGTCTATGATATGATCATAGAGATGAGTATCTGAGTTACGAGCTTTGGCACGCAATTAAGACATTGTGGAAATTGTTTCACAATTAATACCGCCTGGAACACCATAGTGTAATGGTGTGTCCGAACATCATAGTTGCACCCTATTGGATATGGTGCGTACCATGATGTCTCTTATCGAATTACCACTATCGTTTATGGGTTAGGCATTAGAGACAACAACATTCACTTTAAATAGGGCACCACGTAATTCCGTTGAGATGACACCGTATGAACTATGGTTTATAGAAACCTAAGCTGTCATTTCTTAAAGGTTTGGGGCTGCGACGCTTATGTGAAAAAGTTTCAGGTTGATAAGCTCGAACCCAAAGCGGATAAAATGCATCTTCATAGGACACCCAAAACAGTTGGGTATACCTCCTAATTCAGATCTGAAAGCAATAGGGGTTGTTTCTTCAATCGGGTCCTTTCTCGAGGAAAAGTTTGTCTCGAAAAGTTGAGTGGGAGGATGGTGGAGACTTGATATGGTTATTGAACCATCACTACAACTAGTGTGTAGCAGGGCACAGGAAGTTGTTCCTGTGGCACCTACACCAATTGAAGTAGAAGCTTATGATAGTGATCATGAACTTCGGATCAAGTCACTACCGTACCTCGTAGGGTGACAAGGATGCGTACTGCTTCAGAGTGGTTCAGTAATCCTGTCGTGAAGGTCATGTTGCTAGACAACAATGAACCTACGAGCTATGGAGAAGCGATCGTGGGCCCAAATTCCAACAAATGGTTAGAAGTCATGAAATCCGAGATAGGATCCATGTATCATAACAAAGCATGTACCTTGGTGGACTTGCCCGATGATCGACAAGCCATTGAGATAAATGGATCTTTAAGAAGACGGACGTGGACGGTAATGTCACCGTCTATGAAGCTCGACTTGTGGCAAAGAGTTTTTTCACAAGTTCAAGGAGTTGACTACGATGAGATTTTCTCATCCGTGGCGATGCTTAAGTCCGTCGGAATCATGTTAGCATTAGCTGCATTTATGAAATCTGGCAGATGGATGTCAAAACGAGTTTCCTTACCAGTTTTCCTAAGGAAAGGTTGTATGTGATACAATCAAAAAGGTTTTGTCGATCCTAAGGATGCTAAAAAGGTATGCTGGCTCCAGTGATCCTTCTAAGGACTGGAGTAAGCATCTCGGAATTGGAATATACGCTTTGATGAGATGGTCAAAGATTTTGGATTTATACAAAGTTTATGAGAAACTTGTATTTCCAAAGAAGTGAGTGGGAGCACTATAGAATTTCTGATGAGTATATGTTATTGACATATTGTTGATCAGAAATGATGTAGAATTTCTGGAAAGCATATAGGGTTATTTGAAAGGTGTTTTTCAATAGAAAACCTGGAATAAGCTGCTTGAACATTGAGCATCAAGATCTATGAGGATAAATCAAAAACGCTTAATGGTACTTTCAAATGAGCATATACCTTGACATGATCTTGAAGGTGTTCAAGATGGATCAGTCAAAGAAGGAGTTCTTGCCTGAGATGTAAGGTATGAAGTCAAGACTTAAAGCTCGACCATGGCAGAAAAGAGAGAAAGGACGAAGGTCGTCCCCTATGTTTCAGACGTAGGCTCTATAGTATGCTATGCTGTGTACCGCACCGGAAATGTGCCTTGCCATGAGTCAGTTAAGGGGTACAAGAATGATCCAGGAATGGATCATTGGACAGCGGTCAAAATTGTCCTTGGAGTAAATAAGGACATGTTTCTCGATTATGGAGGTGATAAAGAGTTCGGCGTAAAGGGTTACGTCGATGCAAGCTTTAACACCTATCCGAGTGACTCTGTGTAGCAAACCGGATACGTATAGTGGAGCGACCATTTGGAATAGCTCCAAGTGGAGCCTGGAAGCAGCATTTACAATATGACCTGGAGATTTGGGAAGTACATACGGATCTGATTGTTGCAGACCCGTTGACTAAAACCTCTCTCACAAGCAAAACATGATCAAACCCCAGAACTCATTGAGTCTTAATCACATGATGATGTGAACTAGTTTAATGACACTAGTAAACTCTTTGGATGTTGGTCACATGGCGATGTGACCTGTCAGTGTTAATCACATGGCCATGTGAACTAGATTATTGACTCTAGTGCAAGTGGGAGACTGTTGGAAATATGCCCTAGAGGCAATAATAAAAGTATTATTATATTTCCTTGTTCATGATAATTGTCTTTTATTCATGCTATAACTGTATTATCCGGAAATCGTAATACACGTGTGAATACATAGACCACAATATGTCCCTAGTGAGCCTCTAGTTGACTAGCTCGTTGTGATCAACAGATAGTCATGGTTTCCTGGCTATGGACATTGGATGTCGTTGATAACGGGATCACATCATTAGGAGAATGATGTGATGGACAAGACCCAATCCTAAGCATAGCACAAAGATCGTATAGTTCGTTTGCTAGAGCTTTTCCAATGTCAAGTATCTCTTCCTTAGACCATGAGATCGTGTAACTCCCGGATACCATAGGAGTGCTTTGGGTGTATCAAACGTCACAACGTAACTGGGTGACTATAAAGGTGCACTACAGGTATCACCGAAAGTGTCTGTTGGGTTGACACGGATCGAGAATGGGATTTGTCACTCCGTGCAAACGGAGAGGTATCTCTGGGCCCACTCGGTAGGACATCATCATAATGTGCACAATGTGACCAAGGGGTTGATCACAGGATGATGTGTTACGGAACGAGTAAAGAGACTTGCCAGTAACGAGATTGAACAAGGTATCGGTATACCGACGATCGAATCTCGGGCAAGTACAATACCGTTAGACAAAGGGAATTGTATACGGGATCGACTGAGTCCTTGACATCGTGGTTCATTCGATGAGATCATCGTGGAACATGTGGGAGCCAACATGGGTATCCAGATCCCGCTGTTGGTTATTGACCGGAGAACGTCTCGGTCATGTCTACATGTCTCCCGAACCCGTAGGGTCTACACACTTAAGGTTCGATGACGCTAGGGTTATAAAGGAAGTTTGTATGTGGTTACCGAATATTGTTCGGAGTCCCGGATGAGATCCTGGACGTCACGACGAGTTCCGGAATGGTCCGAAGGTAAAGATTTATATATGGGAAGTCTTATTTTGGTCGCCGGAAAAGTTTCGCACTTTATCGGTATTGTACCGGGAGTGCCGAAAGGAGTCCGAGGGTCCACAGGGGGGGTCCACCTGCCCCGGGGGGCCACATGGGCTGTAGGGGGTGCGCCTTGGCCTATATGGGCCAAGGGCACCAGCCCCAAGAGGCCCATGCGCCAAGGAGACTTGGGGAGGGGAGAATCCTAAAAGGGGAAGGCACCTCCGAGGTGCCTTGGGGAGGATGGACTCCTCTCCCCCTTGGCCGCACCCCTTCCTTGGAGGAAGGGGCAAGGCTGCGCCCTCCCCCTCTCCCTTGCCCCTATATATAGTGGAGGGGAGGGAGGGCAGCCGCACCAAAAAAAAAGCCCTGGCGCCTCCCTCCCTCCCGTGACACCTCCTCCTCTCCCGTAGGTGCTTGGCGAAGCCCTGCAGGATTGCCACGCTCCTCCACCACCATCACGCCGTTGTGCTACTGCTGGATGGAGTCTTCCTCAACCTCTCCCTCTCTCCTTGCTGGATCAAGGCGTGGGAGACGTCACCGGGCTGTACGTGTGTTGAACGCGGAGGTGCCGTCCGTTCAGCACTAGGATCTCCGGTGATTTGGATCACGATGAGTACGACTCCTTCAACCCCGTTCTCTTGAACGCTTCCGCTTAGCGATCTACAAGGGTATGTAGATGCACTCTCCTTCCCCTCGTTGCTGGTTTCTCCATAGATAGATCTTGGTGACATGTAGGAAAATTTTGAATTTCTGCTACGTTCCCCAACACTCAGCCACACCACGGCTGTGGTGTGACCATCACCACATCAAGGAGAGGGTCTGGAAGCCGCCGAAGCACCACCGCGGCGACCAGGGCAAGCGTCGGGGATAGTGGCGCCACCCCAGGGACATCATCGCACGGACATCACCGGCCTCGCCCTGTTTCAAGAATTGTTCAGAACAACTTTGTCAGACTCGATCAATTCTGAAGAAACCACTTCGTCATCAGACACATACATACATACAAGATGCAAAAGAAGAAGAAATAGAGCAGGGACCTAGTCGATCATGAGATAGTGTTCATATCATTAGGAAGAAATAGGCCATTGTATAGTTCACATAAACAGATCTGCTACTATGCACAACACGAGCACCCACTTGCACTTGGTATATTTCTGTATCTAGGACACCCAGCACTTACAACACTTGGGCTAGTCTAATGTATAGTCTTATTTGCAATAGGAGCCAATGGAACTGAAACATAAGTAGCACATGAACAAATAGCAAAAGAAATAGAAGGACGACCTTGTGTGGTGGCCGGGGTGGACGAGGGTGTCCTCCTGGTCAGCTCAGGCATCCTGCTGCACCAAATCAAATAGAAAAATGTTGAAGCATGTCGAATAACTAAACGTACATGTATATATATAATATAGAAGCAACAGAAGCACATATATATCCTATTTCTTCCACAAAGTGTGTATATAGATAGGTCAGATTTTTGAATGCATTGTTGCTGTAAAAAACAAATATGTTGTTGAGGAATTTGACTAGATTTTAGATATGTTAAGCAGAGGCAAGAGTTTTCCCTCAATCAATCAACCTGCTGCAATAGTACTAACTATACTAGTCAGGGACGAATTTGACAAGAGAAAGCATAGTGGTATCAAACTGAAACACGATTCAGTCGCAAAACAACCACCAACCTTACTTAGTACGTGAGCATCAAGCACACACACATCATACAGGTGCAAATATGATATGAGCTTGGTTTAAGGGCCACAACAGAAACTAGGCTACAACATAGCAGTGATAGAAAAAACCTCACAGTAAAGTCGAGAGGGATCAACCTTGTGTGGGGAGACAATTTCCTCCTCCTCATGCATGTCGACCAAAGAGGGATCCTGCTCCATCCAAACAGAACAAAGAAATAAATATGGGTCACAGAAAGAGCTAGCAACTATTTTTACAGAACAAACTGCAGCTGTAATGCAGCTGTAATATTCAGATATAAGCAGGTTCACATGTAAACCTATATTTCAGTTCATAGCCTTTTGGGATAATTGTTGGTGGGTTTTGGTCAAGGAAACTTTCGACTTGGAGATGAAGCACCTGAACATAGTTTTTCTTCTCAACCGTCAAGCTGCGAAGCAGTCTAATTTTGAAAGCGCTGAAGGAGAGAGCATCCAAAACAGTCGCATCGTCGTTGGATCGTATGAGCCTGAACTTTTCCTGGAAGCATGACACACGACAAAATCATCTTCTGTGAATGACAAATGTGACTGGCGTCAGCTGATATCACAGGAGACCTACACTTTATGATGTTCTAGATGGACAATTGCATAAAAAAATGCCTATACCACTATACCAGACTCGGAGACTGACCCTCACTCAAAGCCTTAAGTAGTCAACAATTGATTATATATCTGAAGAAATGAAATGAGGCTCGTGCTTCAGACAAAGACCAGGCACCAAAATTCATCTGGCACTAGTGCGACATCACAACAGTACTGGTTTTGCTCCTCTGTTTTAGACTGAATTTTCAGTTATCAGGCGCATCTGAATTCATGGACACCTGCCTAATGGGCTGGGCTAGCATGGACACTAGTATGCGGTTACGGCTTTGCTAGTCACCTCGAGCAGAAAGAGCGTGCTCGCCAGCACAGCGTGTACCGAGCTAGGACATTGCAAGGTGGCAAGGAAACAGGAGCAGGGAGCTCGGCAAGGCGAGCAAAGGGAAGTAGTAGGACATGAACCAACCTGCGAGGGGTGGGGCGTGAGGGCGGTGCGGAGGCGGAGGTGGGTCTGCTCCAGCGCGGTGCGGACGAAGATCCACCAGCCGCTCCTTGAGGACGTCCCAGTCCACGGCCCGGCCCCGGCGCGAGGCGGCGACCCAGAGCACGATGTAGCACCAGCGGCCGTCGGTGCTCATGTTGCCCTTGTTGGTGGGAGAGGGACGAGAGGTGAGAGGTGAGCAAGAGACGCTGGATCGAGGGACTGAGGGAGAGTGTGGACGGCTCAGATCGACTACAAGGGGTGATCCGTGGGCTGCTTCCTGATTGGTTCAAAACATGAGGTATTTATTTAAATTATCTCTTAGTGCTAAAAACAGGGGGTTTTGTGAAGCAACTAGCAAAATTATTTTGCAAATGGCATCACTAAAATTTTCACTTAGTTTAGACCACATTTTATGGATGATCACCAATTTGTATGCATCTCCGATCATTCTAGCTATTTTTGTTCATTTAAACAAATATCCGCCGATTCAATAGGAAGCGAGTCAAATTTAACCTGCAGTTGCCTCATAGTTTGTTATTTATTTTTCCCAAAAATCATTTTTAGGTACAAAATTATTTATTTAATCAGAGAAACATGAAAAGGTTTCCAAGATTCAACCACTAGCTAGGAACGGTCATTCCCGCCGTTATGACCGCAGTTTGAAACGGGCATAAAAAATTCAAAATAAATCAAAAAATTGGGAAACCTTCGCATTGTGTCATTATATGTGGCCAAGTTCCCAGAAAAAATAACAAACTTGTAATACGGCAATTATTTTAAAAAAGTGTTCTCAGAAATGAGCTATCATGCGTGAAGATTCATGGCTTTCAAGCCAAATAATCAATCTTATGGCCACTTTCATGACATAGTTTGTTCAAATGATCTCATATTGTGCACAAGGGTGCATCTTGGAATTCCAAACAATGTTGCCTAAGGAAGTTTTCATTTTCTTTGCACGGAAAATTCATTTTTCATTTTCCGAGTGCCCAAAAGTAGGTTTTTTGTGAAGGACCTACCAAATAATTATTGCAAAATTGGACCAAATCATTTTTATAAAATACTAGGCCATATATAATGCAAAATTGACAAAATGGTTGGATGAAAAAAGTTTTGATCTACCTCTGGTGAAAAAGACAAATTGTCGTCGATTCAGCTGGAAACGGGTCAAATTTGAACTGTAGCTGCCTCATAATTTAGTCTTTATTTTTTCCAAAAATCATTTCTAGGTACATAAGTATCTATTTAATCATAGAAACACCAAAAAAAGTCCAAGATTCAACCACTAGCTAGGAACGGTCAAGCCCGCCGTTTTAACCGCATTTTGAAACGGGCATAAAAAATTCAAACAAAATCAAAAAATTGGAAAACCTTCGCATTGTGTCATTATATGTGACCAAGTTTCCAGAAAAAATAATAAACTTGTAATACGGTAATTATTTTAAAAAAGTGTTCTCAGAAATGAGCTATCATGCGTGAAGATTCATGGCTTTCAAGCCAAATGATCAATCTTATGGCCACATTCATGGCATAGTTTGTTCAAATGATCTCATATTGTGCATAAGGGTGCATCTTGGAATTCCAAACACTGTAGCCTAAGGAAGTTTTCATTTTCTTTGCACGGAAAATTCATTTTTCATTTTCCGAGTGCCCAAAAGTAGGTTTTTTTTAAGGACCTACCAAATAATTATTGCAAAATTGGACCAAATCATTTTTATAAAATACTAGGCCATATATAATGCAAAATTGACAAAATGGTTGGATGAAAAAAGTTTTGATCCACCTCTGGTGAAAAAGACAAATTATCGTCGATTCAGTTGGAAACGGGTCAAATTTGAACTGCAGCTGCCGCATAGTTTGCTATTTATTTTTTCCAAAAATCATTTCTAGGTATATAAGTATCTATTTAATCATAGAAACACCAAAAAAATCCAAGATTCAACCACTAGATAGGAACGGTCAAGCCCGCCGTTTTGACCGCATTTTGAAACGGGCATAAAAAATTCAAACAAAATCAAGATATTGGAAAACCTTCGCATTGTGTCATTATATGTGACCAAGTTTCCAGGAAAAATAATAAACTTTGTAATATGGCAATTATTTTAAAAAAGTGTTCTCAGAAATGAGCTATCATACGTGAAGATTAATGACTTTCAAGCCAAATGATCAATCTTATGGCCACATTCATGGCATAGTTTGTTCAAATGATCTCATATTGTGCACAAGGGTGCATCTTGGAATTCCAAACAATGTTGCCTAAGAAAGTTTTCATTTTCTTTGCACGGAAAATTCATTTTTTCATTTTCCGAGTGCCCAAAAGTAGGTTTTTTTGTGAAGAAACTACCAAATAATTGTTGCAAAATTGGACCAAATCATTTTTATAAAATACTAGGCCATATATAATGCACAATTGACAAAATGGTTGGGTGAAAAAAGTTTTAATCTACCTCTGGTGAAAAAGACAAATTACCATCGATTCACTTGGAAACGGGTCAAATTTGAACTGTAGCTGCCTCATAATTTACTCTTTATTTTTTCCAAAAATCATTTATAGGTACATAAGTATCTATTTAATCATAGAAACACCAAAAAAGTTCCAAGATTCAACCACTAGCTAGGAACGGTCAAGCCCGTCGTTTTGACCGCATTTTGAAACGGGCATAAAAAATTCAAACAAAATCAAAAATTGGAAAAGCTTCGCATTGTGTCATTATATGTGACCAAGTTTCCAGGAAAAATAATAAACTTGTAATATGGTAATTATTTTAAAAAAGTGTTCTCAGAAATGAGCTATCATGCGTCAAGATTCATGGCTTTCAAGCCAAATGATCAATCTTATGGACACATTCATGGCATAGTTTGTTCAAATGATCTCATATTGTGCACAAGGGTGCATCTTGGAATTCCAAACAATGTAGCCTAAGGAAGTTTTCATTTTCTTTGCACGGAAAATTTATTTTTCATTTTCCGAGTGCCCAAAAGGAGGTTTTTTGTGATGGAACTACCAAATAATTGTTGCAAAATTGGACCTAATCAATTTTATAAAATACTAGGCCATATATAATGCACAATTGACAAAATGGTTGGGTGTCAAATTTTTTGATCCACCTCTGGTGAAAAAGACAAATTCCCGTCGATTCAGTTGGAAGCGGGTCAAATTTGAACTGCAGCTGCCTCATAGTTTGCTCTTTATTTTTTCCAAAAATCATTTCTAGGTAAATAAGTATCTATTTAATCAGAAATACATGGTTTGATGGCGAGACATCGAGGTTTGGACGGTGGCCGAGGGCCCCAACTCTAGAGCGTGTAAGCTCGCATGCCCGCCGCGTGGTCACCGCGTGACCGTGGCGTTACCATGTGTTCTAGGCGGCCTAGGCATGTCTAGTGGGTTGGGAACTCCCCAGGTAGGTGCTAGGAAGAAAATCACAACATAAGATTCTCACGAGGAGACCGATCGATGCTCAAACATGAATAAGCAGCCAAGTGTTTGATTTGCGGTACAGGAAATGCACATGGCTAATGGGCGTGAGTTTTGGCTGAGGATGATCAATTACTAAGAAGACCGTCTTCACAAATTTTCACCTCAAAAGGAGGAGCCTAGGTGGTACTTGCTTTACAAACTACCACACTGGACATAAATACGAATGTTGAAGCTGGGCTCAAAATAATGAATGGATTGAGCTGGCTTTTGGTGGAGGATGGTTATTTGGGCATAGGAAAGCACTGTAGAAAATGGATACCATTTGGACATGCCAAAGTGGTACTTCCTTCACAAAGTGCTGCTCTGAACAGAATAGGAAAATGAATGTTTTTTAATTATTTTTGAACTAGACAAGGAAGATTTTTACATATTTGACGAATATATGACCCAAAGAATTTATGAGATTTTTTTGGGAATTTTGGGAATGACAAAAATATAGGTTGCTTCACAACCTAGGGCAATAACTGCCACATGGACATGACACATAGGCAAAACTGATGAGGTGGAGCTTAGTCATAGCAACCCACCACAATTTACAAGGCTATGACTATCTATATTGGTCATTAACAACTAGAAATAAGGCAGCAGACTAGCGCTGTTTGCTTTATGACCTTTTCGTGTAAGGAAATTACGACCTTTCTGACCAAAATGGTCGCAATGGTTTAGGGTTTGGAGCCCCTCGAACAGCTTTTGACCAATTGGTCTGAAATGGTCATAGATCTATGACTAATTCTTCCAGGGTCACTGACAGAAGGTCACAAGTTGACATATTTCTTGTAGTGTGAATATACGGTCACGGTCTGAAATAATAGCCAGAGGAAGACCACACAGCATGTAGATCTCTTTCATGAACACTTTCACGATCTCGAGGGCTGTGAAGGGATGTGTGACAGAAGAAAATGGGCGTACTTGGAGAATTTGTCCATGATGACCAGAATTGTATCCGATCCCCCTGACTTTGGCAATCCTTTAATGAAGTCCATGGAGACGACAACCCAAGGTCTCTGGGGTATAGGCAAGGGATGGAGCAGCCCTGCTGGCGATGTGCGCTCTGTTTTAGCTTGCTGGCAAGTCATATAGTCGCGGACTAAGGCATTGACTTGTTGTTTCATGCCATGCCATGCAAAAAGCCGCTTGACCTGGTTGTATGTGGCATGAAATCCAGAGTGCCCACCCGCAGCGCTCGCATGCAGGGCACGAATCAGGTGAGTTTGGGTGTCAGAGTCCTCCCAATCCACACGCACCCCTGAAACTTTAGCACTCCGTCTTGCAAAGCAAAACCTAGGTCACTGTCAGGGTTGAGTGTCAACCTCGTCATTCGTTGTTTAGCCCTTTCATCCTGTTGGTAGCTGCGCTTGATCGCGTCCAGCCAGGCCGGTTTGCACACAGAGAGAGCTGCCATTTCTGCGGCAGGGTTGTGTTCTCGGTGAGATAGAGCATTAGCCGCTCTGTTGGTGAGGCCGGCTTTGTATTGGATCACAAATTGCAGCCCAATCAGTTTTGTGAAGGCCCTTTGTTGAAAGGGGGTGTTCAATCGCTGATCAGTGAGGTGGAGTAGACTTTTTTGATCAGTACGTACCAGAAACTCAACATGCTATAGGTAGGGATTCTAGTGGTCGATAGCGAGCAACAGGGCTAAGCATTCTTTCTCATATGCAGAGAGACCCAAATTTCACGGTGTGAGTGCTTTGCTCAGATATGCCACGGGGTGCCCATCTTACATCAACCCCGCGCCAATGCCGGTGGCGCTGGCGTCTGTCTCGACGACAAACTGATGGTTGAAATCTGGTAGAGCCAATATCGGAGCTTCAACGAGCGCTTTCTTGAGAGCCTGAAATGATGTGTCTACATCTGGAGTCCAGGCAAAGATCGTGTTCTTTTTGAGGAGGTTGGTTAGCGGTTTATCGATGACTCCAAAGAACTTGACAAACTTTCTGTAATACCCCGCCAATCCGAGGAATCCTAGTAGCTGCTTGATAGAGGTAGGCACTTCCGAATCCTGCACCGCACGCACTTTTGTTGGATCTGTAGCAACCCCCTGCTCGCTGATCACATGCCCCAAGTAACTGATATGCGGTTGGGCGAAGCTACACTTGGACATCTTCGCCTTCAAGTCATAATCAACCAAGAGTTAAAAAACTTGTGCCAACCTCTCCTGGTGAGTAGTGTAGTCCTTGGAGTGGATCAAAATATCGTCCATGAACACCAAGACTCCCTGGCGTGAAACTAGAGAAAGAACTGTATCTATTACCCCCTGGAATGTTGCTGGCGCATAGGCAAGCCCATACGGCATCACTTTGAACTGGAAGTGACCCAAATGAGTACGGAAATCAGTCTTGTGCTCGTCTTCGGGGGCCAGCCGAATCTGGTGGTAGCCGACTTGTAAATCTAGCTTCAAGAACCATTTAGAGCCAGCGATTTCATCAAGCAGTTCATCTATCACTGGCATGGGATAATTCTTCTTAACTGTGATGGCATTCAGGTGCCGGAAGTTAATGCAGAACCGCCAGGTCTGGTCTTTTTTCTTGACCAACAACACCGGTGAGGAGAACGCGCTGGAGCTGGCAGAAATCAGGCCCAGCTTGAGCATCTCCTTTACTTGCTTCTCTATCTCATCTTTCTGTTCAGGTGTATAGCGGTAAAGTCTAATATTGACGGGTTGAGCCCCTGTCACAAGAGGGATGGTATGATCCCAGGTCTGATGCTTCGGAAGGGTTGTCGGCTCTCCAAAAACAAACTGAAACTTGTCGAGGATGTGCTGGATCTACACTGGTACCTCGGCTGCTTCTGCATCATGCTCAGAGAGAGACACATAGATGATGTGTGCGATGGAACTGGACTGCTCAAATGCAAGTAGTTGGTGCATCGTGGCGGGTAGCACTTGATGCCCATGGTGTTGTAATCCTTGCAGCCGAACTTGTTTCCCACCGTGACGAACTGTAGTGGCTTTTCTGTCCAATCCACCAGCATAGGTCCGCAACTCTCCAGCCAATCCATCCCCACCAACATATCGCAACACCCCAGCGGGAGCACTCGCACATCAGTGGTGAAGTCATGAGATTGTGTGCTCCACGCGCACTCCAGAATATACCTTGAGCTGGTCAATGTGCCACCATTCGCAATTTTGACAAACACCGGTTGCATCGGCTTGATCATTTGCTGCAGCTTGCTCGTGACCTCTTCACTGATGAAACTGTGAGAACTGCCCGAGTCCACCAATACTAACAACTCAAGATCATCAATACGGCCCAACAAACGAAGGGGGGGGGGTCGTTTCTCCTGTTGTTGCGAGCTTTGAGATTGACATTTGCTACTCTTCATCAAAGTCTTATTCCACCATGCAATCCCGTGTGTCGGCTTGCAGAAGCTCCCACAATTCCTCGGCGACATGAAGTTGGACCGTGGCGGCACACTGGTGGCCATTGCCCCAGCGCCCCCCACATTTAAAACAGAGACCGCATGCACGTCGGTAATTGCGGAGCGCCGCTACGCGATCGTCTCCCCGGCCTTGATCTTGACGGCGATCGCCAGCTCGGGCTGCCTCCAAGGCTCGACGGTCGTCAGCTGCAGCTGGCGGTGCTGGGTGCACCGGTCGTGGAGGAGGTGCTGCCACCGCGAGTAACGGCTGAGGTGGGTGTTGAGCCGGAGGGGCCTCCTGTAGTGGCACTTCTTGCCTGGGTAGTTGCCCCAGTAATTCTTCCTACAACAATGCGAGAGAAAGGGCAGTATCGAGCTCCTGAGGGCGGTGTAAGGCCACACCCGCCTTAATTTCAGTTTTCAAACCATCTAAAAACTAAGTTGTAAAAATCGATGGATCTAACGATGGATTATGCGCCAGCAGGTTGTGCATCAGTTCCTCAATTTTTTCCATATACTCCACTACAGTCCCTAACTGACGCAACAAGTTAAAACTGACGCAACTGCGGCTGGGTATTGTTCTCTACCAAATTTGCCAAGCAGAGCAGAACAGATACCCTCCTAGGTGAATGGTGTATTGTGCACCTCTCGGACTTGCAGCCACCTTGCTGCGTTGCCCGTGAAATGGAGAGTAGCAACGCGGACCCAGAGATCCGGTTGCACCCCGTACACGTCAAAGTATTTCTCACATCTGGACTTCCAAAATTGAGGATTCTCTCCATCAAATTGGGGAAAATTGAGTCGGGGCAAAGCCCAATTGGAATGAGGGGACTGTGAAGAGCGGTGCTCCATCTCCCTACCCAGATCAGTACTCATAGGAGGAATTTGGAGTGGGGAAGGGGGAGACGCACTCTTGCCCAGAGGCGGCATCAAGGTGGTGACCACCCCATGAGCCGAGCCCCAGGAATCGATGACACATGGTAACAAACAGACCACGGTGAACCCACGGACATGCCAAAGAGCCAACAACTAAACCTTTGCAGCGACTCAATCTCGATCATCCCATCGATAACCACCTCCAACCATGGGACCTTCTAGCCAGATCCATGTCCAAAATGATGCCCCCAATAGGCAACAAATTGTTGAGCACCACAATCGTTACATCCTAGAAAACCTAGATAAAAGGTTTCTCCTAGAGCATCTCAGGTAAGGAGGCAACAAACGCAATCCCGATACTTCCAGCACGGTAACGGCTCTTGTAGGTACAAGCATTGTCAGCTCAAAAGGGAGCCACATTGTGTGAGCTTAGCCACTATCGAGGTGGCCATTGAACTGATCCAACATGGAATCAATATGCCAGCGACTGGAATATAAAATAGCAACACAACCTACCATCTGACCGGAATATTCTCCAAGATGCACTACCATAGAAAATCATGCTATCAACTCTTCTAGAGTGGGTTTTCTGAACAGCTATGCACCAACACCCTTCTTGTGTTGTGAATCATACTATTTAACTATTATCACTTCATAGAAATTCTCTTCTTTTTGTTTCTCCCAAACAACTCGACATATAATCTTGAGATTTTGACTAGTAGAAATTCAAGTTCTCCAATCGATCCATCCAGTCGTTTTTTAGCATGCCAATTTCAGTTGGCATCAATAAAGGACACATATGGAGGTTTTAGAAGAAACCAAACTCAAAGGAATCTTTAATTGCATTAGGTTTCTGTAGAGAAAACACATGCATAAATTACTTAGGCCGTCTCTTCTATTCAAACACCTCGGATAATAGCAGGAAAAAAAACCTTAATTAAGATAATAGCAGGAAAAAACATAACTAAAAGAAGCAGAAAAACACATCCATAAATTACTTAGGTTGTTTCCTCTATCCAACCTCCAAGCATAATAACTGGAAAAAACACAATTATAAGGAAATAACCCCCCCCCCATTCAAAACCTAGCCGCATCTTCACCCGTCCCTCTCTTAATTCGCTGCTACCGAACCCTGCTAGTATTACGCCACCACCACTAAACCCTTCTCTCTGCGTCGCCCTCCATTGATCCACTTGTGACACCCTCCACCAACACCTTATATAGATCTCCTATTGTTGCTAGTCTGAGCATCTGTGCCGTCGCCACTGGGCCTTCCACTCCCCGCCCATTCCCTTGATGCGGCCTAAGCCGACCCCTCACGCGACCACCATCAATGGAGCCCACCATCAGCACGATGGCTTCCTCGTCATGGACGAGTCTGCTTGGCGGGCAAGACCGACAGGTTTTGAATGGTCTCCAAAGAACTAGATCCCATTTCTGTTGTCGCCTCGTCTTTCCCTACACGGCGCCCTAGGCTGCTCGGAGGGGGTGGTAGGCGAATCCCTGATTGCCGCCATTGCCGCCCTCCCACAATGAGGTATAATGTCGCATCGTACCCACCTTTGTGTCGATGATTCATTTTGCTACACTTTTGCTACGTTTAGTAGTGCTGATTTTGCTATGGTTAGTTAGATTCAACTGGATGCCATGGTTGTGTTTTATATTAGATTAGTTAGGTTTAGGTTGATTAGGTGCTTAATTATTTAGCTATAGGTTAAGTATAGGCTAACATTTGTTAATTCCAGCGTGATCATGGCTATATCAATTTAAATGCGGTCATGCCTATATCCACTATCTATATCCATCATATTTTATTCCCTCTCACCTTATGCGTACTTAAAATTCCTCTTTCTCTACTCTACCAAAATTTGAAAATAAAATTATCACTATCTTTGACTAACCTCTCTTGTCGTGCTAATGATGCAATAGCAAGTTGATGTTTTACCAGCCAGATAAGTTGAGACTTCATTCTCAACTTGGTTAGGAATTTTATATTTTCATGACTTAAATATAAAAATAGCCAATCATGCTATGAATAAAGTTACCATATATTGACATATTGTTGTGATAAACTTGGGCTTGCTCTTGCGCTACATATGGCTCGCTTCCATATGCCGTCCAGGAGAAACACCATGCGATCCTTATAGGTGTTATGCCTTTTTTCGCATGGTTTTGTTACATCAACAAGCCATTACGATGCAGGCATAATATTCGTGGTTGCTCGGTGTTAACCCTAGATCTTGTTTATAAGCTAGTCACATGTAATAATTGCTCATGATTCTAGAGTTGATCAGTAAAAGACAATGCTTTTGAAGGTGAGTCTTCAGGTTGTTAAACTTATTCATATATACAAAAGAGCAAAGAGTGAGCGAAGTTGGAAATTGTAGCTCCCATTGCAGGCGGCAAGGTTCAGTGACGCCATTATTGCTGCCTTTGTGTCTCTGTGTGAGTGTGGATTAGAAATAGGGAAGGTTTGGCCTTGTGACGGTTTGATCACTATGGTTTTTAATTATTAAACCTAATAGCAACCCCAAATGTCTAGACCCGAATTTAAAAATATGGGTGATGGGAGGCTCATATTGAAAATTAAGCACATCGATTAGAGCTCAGAATTGATCGAATTCTACTCTAACCTCTCTGCGGACTAATCCCTCCACTAACCCTTCCAATCAGATGTTGCCACCCCATCCTATAAATTTAATCCCATAAGATTATTCCGTGAGTGTAACAAAACTTACATCCACTTCTAGTTCTATAATAAGTGAGATCCCGGAGAGAAGAGCGGCGTGATGCAGCTCCACCAGGCTCTGCCTGGGCATGCCACTGGGTAGTACTAGTAGCTCCAATGATCTAATCTACTTGCAACTGCAACTTTAGTCTAATCTACAAGTGTGCCCTAGTAATAAGTTTAATCGAAAATAGAAAAGATATATACTAGTGTGCCCAGTATACATCTACAAGTGTCCTGCCAGCTTAGCACTGAGTGATCCATCTACATCTACAACTACGACTGCAGACCACGAAGCTTCCTTATCCCTTTCTTAAGAAGCAGATCCAACGAACTTCCGATCGGCCTTGGCATGTCACTGGTCAGTGTGTAGTGCCGTCCACTGGCCACTGCTCCTCCGTGCCTTTCTCCGCCCTTGATTTCCTGCTTCGCCGCCCCCTCGTCTCATCGACAAGATCGACTGGTCTCGGAACTCGAAGCTGCGACACTTCTCCTGCCTGACCGGTATGTAATTTTGCATACACCATCTCTTGTTCAACTGTATTTGATCATGAGCATTAGTTACATCAATACATTTTTTTTATTTTGGGAGTATGATGTTTTGGCTGTGCGTGTAAAAATTCACATGTATACTGTTTAATTGTGCAATTTTAATTAGATGATACAGACTTGTGGAAACTTTCAGGCCACTGACAATTAGCAAATCCGTGTTCATTGAACATGAAAATATTGATGTGATGTGCTATCATCCATGCATTTTGTGGGTCCTTTTGGTTTATTCCTGCAGATTGTATGTGTCTAAAACAAAACCTTGAAAATTCATCCATTTCAGGCAGTGCAGATTGCAGAGTGCCAAAAGGAGGATCAACAAGAGTATGGCTGCAGGGCCATTGGGGCTCTGGAACCACCGGTCGATACAGATCCTGGTCCTCCTCAGCCTGGGGCTCCAGCTCGTCCTCTTCGTCTTCGCCGGGATCCGCCGGCGTCAAAACCTCCCCGTGCGGAGGTTCCTCCTCTGGCTAGCGTACCTCATGGCCGACTCCACGGCCGTGTACGCCCTCGGCCACCTGTCCTTCAGCAGCACCGTGCGCGGGCACCAGCTCGTCGCGTTCTGGGCGCCGTTCCTGCTGCTGCACCTCGGCGGCCCGGACAACATCACCGCATATGCGCTCCAGGACAACCAGCTCTGGCTCCGCCACCTCACCGTCCTCGTCGTGCAGGTCCTCGGGGCGGGCTACGTCCTCAAAAAGCACATCGGTATTGCTGGCGGACATGACGGGAATTTTCTCCTGGTCGCCTCCGTCCTGATGTTCGCCGTCGGCTTGGTAAAGTACGTGGAGAGGACGTGGTCGCTCAGGTGCAGCACCCTGGAGAGCATCGGCACCTCCCTGAAGGTGAAGCGCCCGGCCATCCACAAGCATAACCACCCTCAGGACAGAGTCACGGAGGAGGAGTTCAACCTGCGACGAGCTCACTCGCTCTTCCACGTCTGCAAGCGCACCATGGTCGATTCCTCGGTGGTCGAGGAGGACTCCATGGACAGCCTAGACTCCACGGACGGCCTAGAAGAGTACACCAGCAAGCTTATACAAGGCGTCGAGCTGTGGACGCTGATGGAGATTGAGCTCTCCCTCATGTACGACGTCCTCTACACCAAGGCGGCCGTGGTCCACACCTTCCCCGGCTACCTAATCCGCGTCCTCTCGCCGCTTACCGTCGCCACCTCCTTGCTCCTGTTCCGGTTCACCGCCAAGGACGACCACACCAGAGCCGACGTCGCCATCACCTACGTCCTGCTGGGTGGTGCCGTGTTCATGGAGACGACATCGCTCCTGAACGCGTTGGCATCGTCCTGGACATTCGCGTTCCTGAGCACCACCAGCTGGAGCTGGCTCCGGTACACCACCCTGTGCAACGAGAGATGGGACAAGCTACGCCGCGTCATCGTGCGGCTTCACGATCTTGTCAAGGGAAGAGTTGCCGGTAACAGTAGGTACAACTCAAGAAGGTGGTCATACACCATCGGGCAGTATAACTTGCTGCACTTCTGCACGCGCCCCGCCGACACGCCACTCACCAGCCCCCTGCTCGGCAGGCTGGCCAGGGCGCTGGCACTCGACGAGTGGTGGAACAGGAAGCACTACTCGGCGACCGTCGAGATGACGGATGTGATCAGGCGTTATATAGCTGTGTACATGAGCCAGCTGTACAGCAAGGGGAGGTTCAACACTGACATGCTGGGGAAGAAGTGGGGTGAGTACCCACTAGACCGCCGCGGGCTTTACCGTGGCGTCCTCAAGGACTCCCTCGGCGTAGAGTTCCAAGAGGGCATCATCATCTGGCACATCGCCACCGAGGTCTTCCTCACCAAGAGCGAGAAGGCCAAGGCCATCGACGCCGAGCCTATCGTGCATGCCATTAGGGTGATGTCGGACTACCTCATGTTCCTCCTTGTGGAACGTCCCTACATGCTGCCGGGCCAGCCCCAGAAAAGGTTGTACCAACGGACCTGCGAGAGGCTGGTCACCATGCGATCCGCTGATCCTAGGTACCCGAGCCGTGCACGTGTCGTCAAGGATTTGTTTCGGATGCGTGATGCCCCACACTCTAGCATTTCTAGGGTTGCCGAGAGGGAGGAGCTCGCCAACAACTTGTACGATGCATACGAGGACCGGGAGTTCAGCCACCTTGCTCCTCGTCTCACTCACATGGCTCGACTCGCCAAGGAGCTGCTGGAGAAGGAGAAGGATGGCACCACCAACTCCTTGAACCTTGTCCTTGACGTGTGGATGGACATTCTCGTCTACGCTAGCAACAAGTGCAGCAGGGAGTCCCATGCCCAGAAGCTCAATAGTGGTGGCGAGCTGACCACCATCGTGTGGCTTATGGCAGAATACATCTACCAAGCATCGGTTGCCCAGAGAGATGATGTAGTATAATTCAATCAAGTCATGCCTGTAAGCATGTTACCATCATGTGTAAGGAAAGTGGATGTAACTTGCTCGCGTCGTCCTTAGGGGATCGAGCGGCATGGGCGCGCGATACCCTGCCACTGCCATCCATGTCCCCATCCTGCTCCCTCGGTCCCTTCGCCACAACCTGAGGAGGCCACCAAGCGAAGCTCACTCGGTTAACAGTGGTAGCTGAGGTTGGTTCTCTCCCACGGTGAGGTGGTGGCCCTAATCGTCGTCGCTCGGGCTGCATGGTGGCGATTACTGAAGAGGCGGCTCTGGAGCAGATCAATTTGGTGGTGGTGCTCCTCTCCAGTTTAGTGTGGGTAAGTGGATAATGTAGTGAGTAGTCCTAGGGTCGAGGTCGGTTTTAGCTGGGCTCCTGACCCAAGGTCGACGAGCACAACTTGGCATTGACTAGGTGGCTGCAATGGCGGATCCTACGTCCATCGCCCTTCACTCTTCCGGTGATAGGGATCAAAGGTGGTGCAATAGTGGCTGGATGGTTGGCGAAGAGGTTCTCGACCGACACCCGTTGTTTTCTGGAGTGGCACCGGAGTGTTGTGGGCCCTCTCGGCACGTTCATAGAAATTAACTTATGCTAACGTGTTTGCTATGGTTAGTAGTTATTTTTTAGCTGTCATTAACTCTTTTTATGCTATGGCTAGTACTTTAATTTGATAATAATATATGTGCTATTATGATAGTTTGGCTAGTACAATTAATAATTCAACTAATGCTATGGCAAGCAATTACTTATGCTACAGTTAATATTTAACATTTGAAAAGTTATATATGGTACTGGTAGTTGCAATTTTGTATTGTTTAACAAATAATTTAAATTCAAACTAATTTGAATTGTTACATATCATGTTATATATGATATCTGAAATGTTATATTGAGATTCAGACAGAGATCATGAGGATCGTGATTCAGTCAGACGGTTAGCACCTGAATTAGAAACAAGAAAATCACATTTGACTTAGCTAGATCATAATTTAATTTGTAGAAAACACTTCTTGAATAAAATGCGCAATCAATGAGTTTTGTTAATTAACAACTCTAGACTGTCAATTTTCTTTTCCCCTTGCCTTGGCCTCCAGATCCAGCCCTGACTATTCCACGCTGAATGGGGGCATTGCCCCATAGGCACATGCTTGAGACTATATTTATCTACCCATTGGCCAATCCCCTGATTCCCAATTTAGTATTGTGCAGCTAACTTCCAAACCATGAGCTGGTCTGCAAGATGCAAGGACGACTGGTAACAGCCGTAACATGGTTGATAATGCAATGACCACATGCGTGATTCCTCGCCATCTTTCCGGTTATTCTCATCTTGTTTCTCTTCCTGGCTTCTACTAGGTGTTAGGTACGGCTCGTGTCTTATTTGGAACGCTTCTGCTATCCTCCAGCGTGTAGAAATCCTGAACTTCAGATTTCGGCACACGAGGCGTGAGATTTCTGGGGAAGGCGAGGTGGCTTTGCTCCATTGTTCTAGTCAAAGCTAATTAGATCTGAAGCACCTTCCAACGCAAATTAGTGCTCCTACTCCTGGGTTGCTATTGTTTTAAAGAATAAGTATATTTTTGTCCCACAAATTTACAAAAGGTCTACACTGGCTCTTTATCTTTTTTGGGTTGACATTGACTCCTTCATGTTTGATGAAAACCGGATGAGGCACGCAACAGGCGTAGGATAAGACTGCGGATCCACTGTCCCCGTGAAAGTCGGAGCCATAAAAGAGCAGGAAGGGCGTCACAGCCGCTGGCCCCGTCTAGCTCGCAAGACGCCGCCACGACACCGACGAAGTAGCAGCAGCACACCGCACCGCCGGAAGCCACACATGAGGAAAAGCAAACGTTGACAAGGAGGAGCCCGACCTGATTCAGGGGGAAAACGACCCCACGGGATTCCCTGCCACGGTGACGCCGCTGTCCACCGGGCTCAGCCCGACGGCATCCTTCAGCGACAGCGAAGGACAAGGAGGGGGAGGTGGGTGGTGGCAGAGGTAGGATGGGTTGCCAAACGAGTCGCCCGTGAGGGTGACGCAGGGACTCTTGGCGTCGTGCCATGAGGGTTTCAGGTATGTACCTCCTTGATTTTGTTAACTATGTATACAATGTGTTGTTGTATTCAATATAAACTACTCCATCCATTTTTGTATAGAAGGCCACTTCGGTTTTCATGTCAAACTTTGACTTATAATTTTGGTCAATAAAATATGAATCAAATGTCAATAAAAATATAAGTTCTTTGAAATGTGCATACAATGAAATACTTTTTATGGCATATAACTCAACTTTTATTGGTAAAAATATAATGGTCAAAGTTAGACATATAAATATGAAGTGACCTTGTATAAGGGAATGGAGGGAGTACATGCTTAGAAAACTTTAGGTTCCTTTGATTCATGGGATTTTCATAGGATTACAAAGTTAGGCATCAATGTTTTATTCCTATGGTAGATGTTTGATTTGCAGGATGCCACCCTTTGGAATTATTGCAAGCAGCGCATCTGCCCAAGGTAGCGGTGGGACTCAACAGACAGAACAGTCGGCGCTCAATGCGCCGACACCTTAGTACTCCCTCTGTAAACAGATATACTCTTATATTTCTTTACGGAGGGAGTACATTGTAAGAACAGCTCTAGCAGATCCTATCAAAGTCCTATTTAAGGATATTTTTTTGTTTAGTGATTTAACCCTTAGGTAGATCCCCTATACGTACCAGTCCTTCAAATTATAATGGTCCATCACGTAAAAAGCCGTCCTTTGAACTAAATTTAGTCCGCGCGCTCGGCGGCCTAGGTCGCCGGCGTGAGCCCGTGGTTGTGGGGTTCTCGTCCTCGGCGTCTCCGGCCGGCGTGGCGGCTGCTCGGTGCGGCGTCCTCGTCCTCTCGCGGGTGATGGGATGCCGGCTGCTCGTGGCTGCCTCGATGCGACGGCGTCCTGAGATTTCAGATCTAGCCGGCTCGGCCGATCTGGCCCGTTGGCTTCGGCCGGCGGTGAGGTTGGTGGTCGTGCGTGGTGATGGCGCCGCCGCCGCGCAAGAGGTGCTTGGGCCAGTGGGTTCGCATGCTGGCGGCGCTGGGGTTCCCCCATCCTCGTCCGGCAGCGTGAGGGTGCGGAGGTAGGGTTGCTCTGGGCGAAAGCCGACGGCGCGATGTCTGCGGATGTCGCTCTCCTCCTGGGGGCCGTCGTGGAGTTCTCTGACCTCCTTCGCTCTCGGGTCACTTTCTTCGGGTGAAAGCCCAGGACCTGCGGTGCAGGACCAGACGATGGCATGACATCGCTTCCCCTCCTGAGGGCGTCGTCTTGAAGATCGTGATTCCCTGCGTGCTTTCCCAGAGCTGGACTTGCACGACATCGCGGCAGGTGGCCGGCGATGCGCCCAGAGGTGGAGCGGTGTTTCCTCCTCCGCATCGAAGACGGCGGATCTCGGCGGCGTGGCGCAGCGGAGACTCGGCGCCCGATGCGTGTAGATGAACTCGCGCAGGAGGAGGTGGTTGTCTGGCGTCATGATGGCGTCGATGGCAGAGTGGCCTAACAAGGTAGAAGCCTCAATATCTTCTCTGAAGACAGGCCTGTGGAAGATGGCGGCGACGACACATGTGAGTGCGTCAGACCGGTTTGTGCCCCAGACCCGGTATGTGGCTCGGCTGGGGCTTCCGGCTTTTGATAATAGGTTTAGGTGAGTGGTTTGGGTATTTGGTCCAGCTAGCATCCCTTCATCATATGGATAGGAGTAGTGGCATATGTTGCCAAGATGGCAGATTCAGGCATATTGTTGTAATACTTTGTAAGGTCAACGAGAATAATCAATAAAGTGGCCGTATGCATCTACCAGATGCAGAGGCCGGGGGTCATGCTCCTTTTCTAAAAAAACAAGGGCAACTCTTAGGATAACTTGGGTGACAACCTCAAGGACGCTGCCACTGCTGCTGGCCGCCTTAGGGGCCACTCCGTCGCCCTTGGTGCCTCTCCGACGCTGGCACCCTTTTCCCCTTTTTCTCCTTCGTCATCGACATCAGATTCAATTGGTTTGGTCGTCGTTGCTGCCATCATTGCAGAGGCTAAATTCATCTCTCATGAGGCCCGATGTTTCTGAAAATGAAGCCGCATGAGGCTGAGGAAGTGGATGAAGCACTGCATGCGATCCCGTGCCGACCGACGATGCCGAAATGGTTCTTCGTCAACGTCGCTGTGACTGAGATCCCCGTCGTTTCAATTGGGTAAGCATTGAGCTCCCTACCCAACGCATTTTGTTGAATCATCGCGTAGCAACACATCAATTAGATCCACCCGCAAATCGTACAACACCAACGACTATGTTGCCATAATTTTGGGGAGTCCCCTCTCCTCCATGCTCATTTGTAGTTGCATGTACCCCGTTGTTCAAAAAACCTCATACACACAAAGGAATCCCAAGAGAAACTTCTTTGCTTTTGATGGTTGCGGAAGCAAGGTATAAGCCAAATCCCTTTATGTTTGCAATTAGGTATGCAGATCTCGTTGCTCAGAACATTACACGCGCATAGAGGATTCACTTACACACATGGATATGGGTTGATTTTGTAAAGTTTTATGTAAACCAGATGCTAGACTACTACTATCGATCACTCAGAGAGAAGTTGGAGAATGCACTAAGAGATGCACGATGAGAAGCAAATTAAAATTAATACCCAAGCCTCTATTCCAGGGAGCTTTTTTGCTCCAAGGATTGGCCACTTGGGTGAAAGCAACACTTGATGTACTAATTTTGTGCCGCGTGGTATTATTTTGGGCTGTGGCGGGGTAGAAATGGCTTGTGGATCCATTTATTTGGTTCAAATTTTTTGAACAGGTGTGGTCTTCGTGTTGGTGTGCGTAGCATTTTTTGTTGCATGTGGGCCACCGCGGTCGGTTGACTTCGCCGCCCGAGAATTCTTCCGTCGTACGTGCCCGGATTTGTGCATGTGCGGTGCATGTGCTTTGTCTGGCTGCCGGGTTGCCTGATTCGTGGATACTTCTCTCTTTGTGGGTCCCATTTTGTTATCTTTGTGCAGCTGCCACGTTTGTAGATTGTTTTCGTGTGTTGCTGAAGGATTAGCACGTATGCATGTTCGTGAGACTACCGGCGGTGCCGCTGTTGCCGTGTATTCTAGAGATCGCTCTGTTGCGTCTTCTTTTTTCCTTCCTGCTTCTGGTATTCTAAAAAGCCTATAAATACGTGCTTTGTTACATTTAGCGTTCCATCTGCCTTTCGAGCGTCTCCACTTGCCGGAACGGTCCCACTGTCCGGGTCGTCCTCCTGGGGTTCGTGGTGCCGTTGCTGGTCGCCGTGATGTGCGAGGCCCTGCTGGAGGTGGTCCTGCATTCACGGCGGATGCCGCTGCCCGTGGCCAATTGCAGGCCACCGTCAGTCCCTCGCCTGGCCCGCCGACTCTCCATCAACGGCCTTCTCCGGCGCCGCCAAGCGGCTGACATCGAGGACGACGACACAGGGAAGCGGCCGTCGTGGTCGATTCTGTCCAGCTGGTGGTGTGCACCGCCGGGCAGGCCAAAAGCTAGCGCAAAAAGGCTGTGCCAGCGATGCGCTGCGGAAGGGCGCCAAGCTCCTCAAGGACCGTCTCGATCGTAACCATGTCGCAACCATCATGCTATCGTCGGACACGCAACAACAAGAATCACGGAAACACGACGATAGCCCATTCCCAGCGCCGCCCGCAGGAAGCTCCGACGGCGGCTCTACGCAGTTCAATCACGTGGAGAGACCCACCAACGGACCGTCCGACGACGTGTGGGTGTAGTCGCGCGCAGCCTGCCCTCAAGGAACAGCACGCACGGAGTCCAGAGCTCCCGGGGAGCATGCCTTCACCAAGTGCCTGGGCGGCCTGGTCAGCGTTGTCATGCAGAAGGTGATCCGCCGCCTCTGGCCGGCGTCATTGCTGTAGGAAACTGACGCCTCGGGTAGGTTCGCGCCAACCGACGGGAGGAGGTGCTCCGGCTCATGTCGCTCGGTTGTTTCCTCCTGCCTTGCCGCCCTGTGTGCGTGCTTGCGGTTTGCGCATGAGCCCGCTACTGCGTTGCGTGTGGGGGTGGCTTGCATGATACTGCTGCTGCGTGTGTCTGCTAGCTGGGTGCTAGAATTATTCATTTGATACTTCCGTATTTTATTTGAAGTGTTTAATCTCCGGTTGACCTTTTGGTAATCATTTACTAAAAAGGCTGACGTTATATTTAGTAGTACTCCTACTATTTAGATTAGACTGTGCAGCAACAGTGAATGTAGGATCGGAGCCGGCTGCTCGCCGGCAATGACGGCAACATAAACGCAATCCGCCCTTGCTATGGCGACCAAGCCAGGATGCACTGGGAGATGCAGTTCGGTACGTCGATCGTTCACGTTGCCGATCTCGCCAACGGCGTCTGCGTCTGGTTCATCTGCAACCAGGCTCTAGCTGATGGCGAGTTCCTCGACGTCTGGCCCGATCTAATGACCAGCTCTCTACGTACGCACGTGAAGTAATAGCTGCGAGAAAATAATACTATACGTGGTAGAGTAGGATTGTAGAACGGAGGATGCTTGGGGACTCCAGTAATCACGTGGCCACCCCACATGCACCTCTCTCAGTCTTTTCTTTCTCTCAGTCGCATGCACGTAGTCACACCGAGATTCATGCCCTGGGAAAATATGACAAGGCCAAAGAAAGATGGCCAGTTGGGATTCAGAGGTGTGCATTCTTTCAACGTCGCCATGCTAGCAAGGAAGCCCGGATAATTCTAAATTCTAAAGAATCACACATCCCTCTGTCAACAATATGTATCAACGACGGTGCGTTTTTTCCTCAGTTTTTATTACAATTCCTATTAAATTTGCCACTTTGTTTTCTTTTTTGTCGCATTTTTTAGTTTTTGTCGAAGGGTAAAACTGTCCAATGGGAATGGGACACCTGAATTAGTAGGGCATATGGCTGGGTACGTTTGTTAGGTGGGCTTAGCGGTTTTGCATGGCATGGACAATATTCTTTTTGCATGGTTGCTGCATATGATTTGACCACGTGACCCGGTTGATTGCTTTGATTGAATTCTTCGCAGTTTGCATGGGATGGCGGTGGTCAGGATTTGCATGCATGCGTGTTGTGTATGTTGTTTTATGTTTTTTTTCTTCAAACAATCGTGATTTTCGTGGCCGGTTGTGTGGATAGGCGAAGCAAATATTTTGGTGTATATGCATGCGTTGGCTGTTAGAGGCACAGTTAGCCAAATTTATGATCAAAATCCAAAATCCAAATATATGGCAGTTCATTTGCGACATCGACCTGAGACTTGATCAACTGGACGAATTTTACATGCATCGTCTATGTATTCCTAGGGCTTGATATGCAGATATTGTAATGTTCTACTAAAAAGTATACACACAAAGGAGAGGTGACCAACCTGGATGCAATGGCCGGAAACAAGGCCTCATCTTACAAAAGTTGTTCATCTGTGGTAGATATCTACATCTCCTTTTTTGATCATACATAATAAGTTGTCGCAAGTAATAGCGTACCTATCCTCAAGGATTTACTTCGAAGAGTACAACTTGGTGAATCTAATTATATGTTGTAGCATCGAGTTTTTTTTTTTTTACTCTTTTGAATAAAAAAAATGATACTTCCCCTGTGATGTACGAAATCTTGGCCATAAGAGGGAGCATAATGTAGGAATAGTACGAAACCTTGACCAGATAAGTGATATATGTATGTGTAATGAACTAGGAGTATTTCTTTTAGCTATTTGTAATGGAAGAAGTATGAAATCTTGGCTACATAGTTGAGATCTGCATTGAAGTATTTCTTTTTGCTAACTATAAATAGTTTTTCCAACTGACTATTAGCAACATTTCGACCATAAGTTGTTTGTCGTAGTTTGTGAAATTGTCGTTGTCAAATGAAAATGAATTGCACAGTGATTTGGCAGAGGGTGCATGCTTGGTTGTTTGGTGCTGGCGCGGGTGCAAATACGATGATGGGTGTAGGGAAGAGCCATTGGTAGTTATATTAATAATCTGACAAAGGTGTGTAAAATTTAGCCAAGGTTTTCTTCCGTACTTCCTATCCTTAGACAAAGAATGGCATGCAACAGATACATGCATTGTTCATCTTAGATTAGTTGGCAAGTTAGCGATCAATATGATGTCAAGTAGTTCAAAAACAAGTGGGTTTTTTCTTTCAAAAATTTCAATCAAATGCGCATTAAGATTTTGTGGTGATCAAATAGTTGATTTTTTTACCATGTCAGTGGTTGTACTTGGGATCAGATGTAAATTTTAATTAGTTTTTTGTTATTATGGAATGTGAATGTTTTTTAAAAGTTAGCTATGGAAAGCATTGTTTTTGAGATCTTTACTTTTGATTGTATTGGAGTGTTTCTTTCAACTTGGTGGATGGTCCCTTACTATGTAGATACCAATCTAAACGTTTATATAAAAGATACATATTTGCTTATCTAAATTTCCATGACCAAAACAATTTACATTTGAGAGCCTCAAGTGATACAACAAATTTTATCCTAAGGTATCAACAGTGCGCATATGCGACGACTTCCCTAATGTGGTGCCCCCCCGTATGTACCCACAACGTCCATTTACTAAAGATCGTATCATCGGTTATATGAGTGGATGCCCATCAATGGGACTACTGGAACATTTTGCAAAATCTCTTTATCATTTCATTATTGGCACTAATCCCGCGGGGGGTTACACTAGGATGACTTGATTTCAAACTCCGATGTCACTTACGCTCCATCTTGCCAAAATAGAGCTATCTCATGTCGTCAGTTGCTGCCAGTTACATCAGTTTGGACTGCCGTGGTATCTTGTGTGTGTCTTGCCACCGTAGGGATTTCCGTCGTGTCTGTTTCTTTTTAGTAAACCATGTTAAGTGAAAATAAGAGAATCCTCTCCAGAATGTAGTACTATCCCTTTTTCATTTTACCTGTACCGTATATGTAAGGTAGTTATGAATGAAAGCTTTCCTCCCTTATTTTCCTTCTGATATAAATGGTATGCATGCAAAATATTCCAATGCAGATAATACGTTCTTCTCAACGGGCGCGGCGTGCCGCCGCGCGGGGTTCGCTAGTGAAAAGCAATTTCAAATCAACAAGATGTCAGCCCAAATGAGATGCAAGACCAAGGAAGAAAATTTAATAAGTTCCGGCTTGCACTCCTAGCTGCTGTAATTATTTTGCTTATACTCCCTGGATCATCTCATCATCAGCGACTGTTCTTCTTATGGGAGCCAATGCACTGATGATACTCTTAGGCCATGTTCGATAATCGCCCGCTCCCGGAATCTGCAGAGCGGGGAAACTGCAGCTCTGCCGTTTTGAAGTGCAGCTCCGCCAACTCTGCTCCCGTAGTTGTGAAGCGGAGCGGTACCGAACAGCGCCTTAGTTAGGTGACCACTAGTAAAGCTTTCTTGTGTGTAGTATATTTTTTAATGCTTTACCTCGATGCTAAACCTAGTTTAATGTTGATGTAGGGTCTATAGCGTTGTACTCCCTCCGTTCCCAAATACTTGTCTTTCTAGGCATTTCAAATGGACTCAACATACGGATGTATGTAGACATATTTTAAAGTGTAGATTCACTCATTTTGCGCCGTATGTAGTCACTTGTTGAAATCTCTAGAAAGACAAGTATTTAGGAACGGAGGGAGTAATATGTAGTGTATACACACACATCAGCACGTGAGAGTGAATAGAGATCAAGAAGAGTTTTGTCTCTGCCCGGAACACGACCCAGAGGAGGGTCGCGAATGAGACCGGATCGCCTGCGCCACTGCCAACATAGTGACCAGGTACATCACGATCCATAGCTCGGGCCCGATTCATAACAAGGGATCGCGTCCGGCTGGGGTCAGCCATAGCAATCGATGTCTATTCCCCCGAGCGGCATCCTTTCACGGCGTATGCCGCGAATCGGGATGAGTTTCACAAATCTCGCCAAAATAAACAACCTAACCTCAAGATTGATCGAATATGCAAGCGCGCATAAACACGAAATTGTTAGCGAAGAATCAAAGATGCATGGCAGTACTCTGGCCGGCGAAGGACGCAGTTGGAGTGGCTGAGACTGGGAGGGTCGTCGGGCTCCGGCATGACGAAGGAGGCCGGGGGCGTCATCCGCATCGGTGTTTTCCCCTTTCCCCATGGCTCGTGACTGCAGGCTCCGTGGTGGCCCGCGGCAGTCGGCCGGAGACGTAAGGTGTGGGGCGAATGCTACGCTGCTGCAGTGCTGCGGGTGGCAGCCGGAGCGGTGACCGGCGTTGTAGCCCGTGAGAGGGAGCAGAGGCGGGCAGGCGGCGGCAAGAAGCGCACATGGTCTCAGATCACCTTACCTCTTCGAGCAGTGACTAATAAAGAGATTGGGGAATTTTGCTGGGCCGCCATCAGAGTCATCAGGCCTGACCGAAGGCGCAAACAAGCCGAGGGTCCCGCAAGGGTCACTGGGGGTGGGTTGAGAGTGTGCCACTTGATGCACTCTCGGTCACTGCCACGTGTCGCGTTCTGGGTGTTTTCTTCTGTTTTTGATTTTACTTCCGCACGGATTTTCAACCTTTTAGATAGATTTTTTCGGCTGTCTTTTTAGCTTTGGGATAAAAAATCAAAAAATATTTATGTGAAAAAGCATATTGTCTTTTTTACTTCTGCGAGAGGCACGGCTGTCTCTCTCGAAAACGGAAAAACACATTTTTTTTTTGCTTTCGTGATAGGCACAGGTTTTTTCGGCCAGTTATTCTTTTTGTGAAAACAAAGTTCGTCAAAAACTATTAACATGGGATCTAGTTTTGAAGATTCTCGACGCAAATATCCAATGATGAAAACGGTTCAAGATTTGGACACACTGATTAAGAAGCAAAACGTTTCGAATAAACGATTTTACGAAAAAAGGGAAAACTTCCAAGTTACGATGAGTGGCGTATATGTAGGGCGTCACTTGTCACAACATGGGGGTATGAGTGACCTTTGAAACAGTGCTTCTTAGTTAGTGATTTCACCTCCTATTGGGCGCATAATGCGCTGCAAATGAAGCGAGCTCCCCCCCCCCCCCCCCCCCCCCCCCCCCCCAAGCTTCGCACCCTTCTGGGCCGGCCCATGTATGGGCCGGGACGCCGCCTATTTTGTTTCCTTATTTTCCTTTTCTTTTTGGTTTTTCCCATTTCAATAATTCAGATACGAAAATTTCTAAATGTCAGAAAACATTTGCTAATTTTGACTAAAACAAACATGATTTTTTTTCATTATTTTAAAAAAAATTAATATGGTTGAACAGAATGTTCATGGTTTAAGAGAATGTTCACATATTTAAAAAATGTTCATGATTTTAAAAAATATTTGCAAAATTGAAAAATATTAATGAATTTGTAAGAAATGATCAAAAAATTAAAAATTGATCATGATTTCAAATCTATTGGTCTTGAATTTAAAAATGTTCATGATTCAAAATAATTCTCACAAATTTGAAAACATGTTCCTGATTTAAGAGAATGTTCACAAATTTCAAAAAAATGTTCACAATTTTAAAACAATGTTCGCGAGTTTTATAACAATTTAATGGTTTAAAAAATATTCATGATTGAAGAGAATTGTCACGAATTTGTAAAATTAAAATCACGGTTTTAAAAAATATTCGTGTATTTAGAAAATGTCCATCATTTCAGAAAAAGTTCATGATTTAAAAAAATATTCATGACTTTAAAAGATTTTGGCAAATTGAAAAAAATAAGATTAAAATTGGAAAGAAAAAATAAAATATGAAATATACCAGAGAAAGGAACAAAAAAGAAAAATAAGAAACGAGGAAAAGAAATAAAATAGTAAAATAAAATAGAGAAAACCAGGTTAAAGGATGGTCTAAAACATTTCCAAAAACGGTTTGGGTTGAAACCCCGAATTGGCCCAGCCCACAGAAACAGCAGAGCGCAAGGAGGAGGGGGGTTGGGGGGTGGAGATTACGCGATGTGTTGCTTGCCAGCGGGTAAATGTTTAGGGACGGTGCACCGGCCCAATCTTCGGCCGGTCGCCCGCTACCACGCGCTCCTGTTTCTCTCCTGCCTCACCCGCTGCAACGACGAGCGGCCCCAGCGTGCGGCCTCGGCGAGCGAGCGGCGACGGCGAGCGGCTCCGGCGAGGCGCCGTCTACCCCTCGCCCCTCCCCCCCCTCCCTCCCCAGCATCATCTCCTACCCCCCCACCGCAGCCAATCTCACTGGTGAGGTCGTCATCCACCCCACGGCCCGCGATTTCCCCACACGCACGAGCACCTCTTATCCACAGCTCCGGCTATTCTCCCAGCGCACCGTCTCCAGCTCCAGCAATCCCCCAGCTCCGGCAGACGAGCTACATAACTGCGACAATGAGGCACATCCACGACACAGGTGATGCTGGAACCGGCGTCTGATTTTGCTGCAACCGACAAACCAAGAGCTGGAACCAACACTTAGTTTTGGTGCATCGCCTGGGGTGTTTTCTACGTCGACATTTGCGGCTGCCTCATTTTGTTGCAAACGACGAGGCAAAAGCTTCTACCGGCAAGATTTTTTGCTACCACGGCGACCGGCGGAAGCAGCAATGGCTTTTCCAGCAAATGATTTTTGTCCCGGCAAAGCTAGAGCTGGAACCAGCTTTTGTTTTTGCTACAACCAGCAAATTCAGAGCTGGAACCAACAACATATTTTGCTGGAATCAAAGGAAGCAGGGGATTCGATGGATGTACGTCAGAGCTACAACCAGTGCTGAAAAATGCTACTTCCGACAACCAAGAAAGCTACAACCAGCTTTGAAAAAAGCTTCAGCTGGATACGGGGTAGCTGGAGGTCGGCATTGCGCAGCGGCAAAAAGCTGCAACCGGCGTGGAAGAAAGCTACAACGTGCTTCTAAAAAAAGCTTCAAATCAAGAACGGCTAGCTAACAATGGTGAGCTGCGGCGACGGAGATTCATGGCGCCCGGTGCTGCGACGGGTGTGCGGCAAGCTATGACAGCGGGCTGCAACAATGCTGGAACCCTCACTTGGCGGTGCTGCAACCAGAGGGAGGGAGACACGCCCGGCCCGGCGGAGCTAGGGACGTCTTTCTTTCGACTGGCCCGGCAGAGCTGCATACGACAAGTGCCCCCGGCGAGCTTGCGCCAGCGAGCGGCGACGCGGCGGCCAAGGGTGAGCACGAGCGGCGCCTGCAAGCTGCGACGGCGAGATCCATTTTTTCCCTGTCGTTACGCATGCGTGCGGGAGGAAGAAGATGACTTGGTCGAAGCAATCTCGTCCATTCACGCGTACGCATCCAACGATCCGCAGTGGACCGGCCCAAAGTTTGGGCCGGTGCACCGGCGCAGAGTACCGCCCTTGCCAGCGACCTATGCGCCATAGCTCGTACAGCTCACTCACCTCAATCAAAAAACAAAATTGGCTCGTCCAACCTTACTCGTTAGGCAGTGGCACATTCCGGTATCTGAGTGACAAATAAGTAACTTTGCAAGGAGCACACGTAAAAAGAAAAAGAAACAAAATTCAAACAGATCTCGTATTTTCAGATCAAATCATGTTGGCCTTATCACAGATTTTCAGCGGCCCTCAAACCAAGAAACGTACAAGCCCCACTGAACATAAATGTTTGATAAATTATGTCTACATGTACATCGAACTATATACTCCCTCCGTCCCAAAATTCTTGTCATAAATTTGTCTAGATACAGATGTATCTAATGCTAAAACGTGACTTGATACATCTGTATTTTGACAAATGTAAGACAAAATTTTTGGGACGGAGGGAGTACATAGGCCTTTTCTATATTGGGGGGGGGGGGGGGGGGGGGGGGTCACCCTCATAATAGGAGAGTTGTATTGTATTGCCTTTACTTTATTTTCGGCTGTGATGCGCCAAATTAAGTACTTCGCGGACCGATCTCCTCTTTAGAGCAACACCGTATTCATGAGAACACCATGTGGGTGTCCGGCCTGAGCTATGAACCCTTTTGTGAGGCCTTTCCTGAATATATACGTTGTTGAAAACAAACACATCAGAAATCCAAGGCTACTACTCCCTCCATTCCTAAATATTTGTTTTTTTAGGTATTTCAAATGGACTGTCACATACGGATGTATATAGACATATTTTAGCGTGTAGACTCACTCATTTTACTCCGTATGTTGTCAGTTGTTGAAATCTCTAGAAAGACAAATATTTAGGAACGGAGGGAGTATCATATGCCTGACATATGCACATAGTTCTCTTATTTTTATGCTCACAGTCATGCACAATGTTTTCGTACCAAATGTAGAAGAAAAAAAGATATCCTTAAAAGTGAATAAGAAGGGATCTTCATAGGCAACCGGTCACATATTCAACTGTGGGAAACTGCTTCCACGAGAGAAATAGGTTATCCTCTCCTCAAATTCAACTACTCCAGGAGAACGCATATACGGGCATCCTCATACAACCAGCTCTAAAAGTAGTTATCTTCTTTTGTTCCATGACGTATTATGGTGCGGCTGCCTGTGACGGACGCTCTCATGGTCTCCCATGACGCCAACTGTGTGGATGATGTGGAGCACACTCCTCAAAGCTAAATCGGAGAAAGAGTTATCCTCTCCTTCCGCGAATCTTGGTGGTTAAGTTTCGTCTCCCTAGCTCTAGGGAGTTTACAAGGAACCTTCCTTCCTCAATCGAGGTTGCTTAATTTGTAAATGTTGTGTGAACAATTCGCCTTCTTCGTTTATTGCAAAGTACTACCAGTGGCGGAGCCAGGAAAAAAATATCAGGGGGGCCGACGGCTGTTAGAACAGATTGGGCAGGGCCAAATCACTGGAAAGTAGATTTTAGCAGCAAAATACTCATAATTGTGCACTATTCATTGGATGATTAGCAGTAAATATGAGATGTTAGGGGGGGCCAGGACCCTGCTGGTCCCCCCTGTCTTCGCCACTGAGTACTACAATCTCTTCTTTTTGTTTGCGGAACTATATATGAAAAAAGAGGAACGAAATCTCATATTCAACTACTAGTATCTCTGACTAGAGAGGACAACTGGAACGAGATGTGGCAGATATGCCATGATGCCATATTATTTATACACGCGCGCACGCGCGCGCGCGCACACACACATAATTCAGAGGACATATGGCACAAATAGAGTACAAAGACAACAAGTACATGTGTTAGAAGTCAATTTCTTGGCACCAGTTGAACAATCCAAGATATTGTTCAACAATATACACACAATCCAAGATATTCCCGCTCCCAAAAAAGAACAATCCAAGATATATACACACAATCACCACAACTCTCCTCGGCCTCAAATCAGCAGGTACGACAGGTGAATAGGTGATACACTCATTGATGAGATACATGGTTGAAGGGCAGACCAAGACGATGACAGCATGGTCATGGCAGCGATGACGGCGTCCGGGTTGCAGAGGACCGTAAATCCATGTGCAAGTCCGGTCGGCGAGATGCAACAACCGCATCGGCAACAAAGGATGAGGGGGCACAAGATAGAGGTTGGTATGTCGTATGCGTAGCAGCGTCGTGTCGGAAGTTTTCATATCTTCAGAGTAAACATATTCCAATTACGGAAAGGACATAGAAGATACGAGACCAAATTGAGCGGAAAGCACACCTAATATAAAGAGAAGAAAAGGAAATACTCACTGAATATTTGTGTAATCTGAACTGTAGGTCCCGCCTGTTGAACAAGCAGCCGACTGGATAATAAACTAACAAGCATGTTAGAGACAACGACTAGTCACACACGGGCTAATCAACTCGCTCTCGTAGTCAACTTCATAATTAAGCAAGCAAGTTTTTTTCTTCAGGGAATTAAGCAAGCAAGTTGACTGTTACTTGTATAGGATAACTGAAAATATGTATACGAAGCATAGATATTCCAGAGGATGAAAACATAACAATGGAAACACAGATGGAATAATTGATTACTTGTAGCGATATGCGTATGCACGTGCAAACAGAAATACAGTAGATAGCAAAGGAATTGAGACGAGAGATCAAAAGTATCACCAGCTATTCAGTGTCATCGCTGCAAATATAGATCCCTCCATCCTTGTCAACAACAATCCAGACTTGATCAATAGGCGCCGGGTCATAGATAGGACCCGTCATTTGCGGCGCGCGTCTGTAAAACAACAGAGCACGCATGTATGAACACAAGAAGTCAGAAGAAGGAAGGATTCTTAGGAGAATACCGTTGCACCGCACGGCTGAGATCGTCCTATGTATGGAGGTCGATCGTCCCTGCGCGGCTGATGAGGAGATTGAGGAGCCGGGAGTAGTAGGGTAGGGTAGGGGGAGGAGTATCGAGAATGGACGGAATGAAGGGATGCGGTTGCCTATTTGTAATAGCGACGAGTATCCGGTGAATGGCGGTGGGGCTGACGACGGGACGAGGCGCGCCCGGCAAGCTTCCGATGTTGATTTGCTCCATGCTGCTGCTGCTGCTGCCGTGTGGATGTGGATGTGGACGCTCGAACGCATGGCAGCTAGCCAGCTCAAGGAGTTATCTCCCTGTGATGCTCATGGAGTCATGGTCTCCGATGCCGCGTGTATGTGGTGACACCGTGTGGACGTGCAACACGCATCGATCTCAGATCTCCCTCCTTCCATGACGTACGTACGACTGTACTGCCCGTGCATGCGTAGGTGATGCATGGGTGATGCCGGTGGATCTTGCTTGGCGCGTAAGTTTCGTGCTGGGTCAGCGGTGAACAGCGCGGCACCAACGAGCAGCTAGCAGATGGACGTCCAAGAGCTTGATGGATCTGCTCGGGGGAACGGCCGCGTGGAGGGAGGGCAGAGCGAGCTAGGGAGATCAACCTACGTGGCAATGTGCCGAGCTACGCGGCATCAACAGCGATATTTTTTTTCCCTGCGAGGTTTTGCCGAGATCTTTTTTTTTTGTCTCCAATCTGGTTTTGCTGCATGCCGTGTGGATGTGGACGTTGGAATGCATATATAGCAGCCAACTAAGGAGACGGTGAGTTATCTCCTCGCTCTCTCGTCTGCCTGTGATGCTCATGGTCATGGTCTCCGGGTTGCCGCGTGTATGGTGACACCGTGTGGACGTGGAGCCCATATCTGAGATCTCCATTTCCATTTCGTGACGTACGACGGTACTAACCCCCCTGCCCATGCATGCGCGCGTAGCTGATGGTCCATCGTGCTGGTGGATCTTGCGTGGGATGCTTGACGCTTAAGTTTCGTGCTGGGTCAGCCGTCAGCGGTGCCGTATATATCGTGCCACAGGCCAAGTAGCAACACCAACCAACATTCTATACGTACCTACATCGCCATGACCGGCAGCAGCCCAGCATGCTACGTAGGAGTACATCGCTATGACCGGCAGCAGCCCAGCATGCAGCAGGTGGGCGTCGAAGAGCTTGATCGATCGGGGCAACGGTCGGGGCCGATGTGATCTGGAGCGACCACCACGTCGAGGAAGGAGCGGCCAGCCGTGCGTGGGGAGATCAACGTGCCGACGCGTGATCTACGCGGCACTGCGGCAGCATCAGCCGTTGGGTACACGCGGTCTCTTGTGACTTTGTGAGCAAATGGGCAGGCAACCAACGCTAAATTAACATCCTCTGTATATATACCTACGTTAAATTATCAGGTTTGCTATTTCACATCTAGATGTGAAATAGCTATCTCACATCCAAGTCCAGAGCCGTTGGATCTATCTTTAATATTCGTGCAAAACACAATTGTCTGCCTACTGCGCTGGCTCGCGGCGCGTTGTCTCGCGTTGTGCCTGTCTCCAGGTCATTGCTAGCTGTCCTTGTGTCCGGGTCGTTGCTTGTGCGAGGTTGGTCCGTTGTTGGTTTTCACAAGCCTATGCTCTTGAAGGTCGTTGCTAGTGTGAGGTCGATTGACTTTTTCTATTTCTTTTCACGGGTCTGTGCTACACTCAGTCCTAGTTCATCTCATTTTTCTACACTCCATTTGACTCCCAGTATTTACTTTTTTGTTTCTGTTTTATTTTTATTTTTCTTATATTTCATTATTTATTTTAAATTATGAACTATTTTAAATTCATGATTTTGTTATTTTATATTTTCACCTTTTCCATTTTCCTTTTATTCTTTATTTATTTGTTTAAAATTCATGAACTTGTTTTCACTCTGTCATATGTTCGCTTTAAATATTGTGCAAGTCTTGATTGCGGGTTATTTTGTCACACGCGCTTTGTGTCGCATCATGTGTTTGGTGTCTACTTGTTGATCTATTCGTGCATGTGTCTTTTGTTGGGCCGTTTTCGGACGCGACCTGAGGTCCCGTTTCAGATTGGCTTGCTAATTATTATCTAAATGAAAGTTAACAATGTTTCATCTAACTCATATACTGTTAGATACACGTGCTTCTGAGTCATGCTCGTTGTCCTTGCGTCGTGTTTTCTGTTTGTCCCTCGTGAAGACAATTATTATGTTTTGTGTATTGGTTTTTTTGTGGGCTTATCTTTTTTATGGAGGGACACGTGTCTTTTTATTCCTTGTTTTCTTTTATTTTTGGTTTGGCCGTGTAGTTAGGGAGGAGTGTAACTAGATTTTTCGTTTTGAGACTTGCTAAATCAAATTTGGATAAGTTTTAGCTCATCTAAGTCTAACTGTCTGATTTGTTTGATTTAAAGTTTGCACAAACTTTGATCATGCACGCTCGTGTCAGCTTGTTCTTTTTTGTCGCGCGTCCTCTTTGTCTCGTTTGTTTTGTGTCGTCATGTTCTCGCATATATTTTTACATGGGCCTATATATGTTATCGTTTTGTGGGCTTGACTATGAAGCATATCCCCACCTTCTCACTGACCGATCTTTGACCCCGGTTATTTTGCATGTGTTTTATTTTTCATCCCAGTTATAGGTCCACCCTTCACATGCAACTGGCATGTAGTTTGTTTCATCCTAGTTACAAGTCGACCATTGACTCGCAACTAGGCACGTAGTTTTGTACGTTGTCCCAGGTGCAAGTCCACTATTGACTCACAACTGGAGCATGTGTTTTTGCTTTTCATCCCAGTTGCAGGTCCACCATTGACACGCAACTGGGCATGTAGTTTGTATCATCCTAGTTGCAAGTCGACTCTTGACACGCAACTAGGCTCGTAGTTTTGTAGTTGTCCTAGGTGCAAGTCTACCCTCGACTCGCAACTAGGCTCGTAATTGTAGACTTGCAAACCCACCCTCGGCTCGCAACTGGAGCATGTGTTTTTGTTTTTCATCCCAGTTGCAAGTCCACCCTTGACTCGCAACTAGGCCCATAGTTTGTTTCATCGCAGTTGCAAGTCGACCCTTGACTCGCAGCTGACATGTAGTTTCATAGTTGTCCCAGGTGCAAGCCCCCCTCAACTCACAACTAGAGCATGTGTTTTGTTTTTCATCCCAGTTGCAAGTCTACCTTTTGATTGTAACAGGCTTATAGCTTGTTTCATCCCAGTTGCAAGTCTACCCTCAACTCGCAACTGGGCTCGTAGTTTCGTAGTTGTCCCAGTTGCAAGTCCACCCTTGACTCGCAATTGGGCTTGTAGTTGTCCGAGGTGCAAGCCCACCCTCCGAGTTTGCAAGCCCACCTTTGACCTGCAACTGGGCATGTGTTTTGTTTTTCATCTCATTTGCAAGTCCACCATTAACACGCAATTGGGAGTGCAGTTTGTTTCATCCCAGTTGCAAGTCGACCCTTGACTCGCAATTGGGCTTGTAGTTTTGTACTTGTAATGGTTGCAAGTTCAACTTTGACTCGCAACTGGGCTCATAATTCTCCCAGTTGCAAGCTCACCCTCAACTTGCAACTAGGCATCTGTTTTGTCTTTCATCCCAGTTGCAAGTCCACCCTTGACTCGCAAATGGGATCACAGTTTGTGTCACCCTAGTTGCAATTGACCCTTGACTCGCAACTGGGTCATTTGTTTTGCAGTTGTCTTAACTCGCAACTGGAATCATAGTTTTTTTTTGTCCCAGTTGCAAGTTGACCCTCGACTCGCAACTACTCTCATAGTTTGTTGATGCCCTAGTTGCAAGTCTACCCTCGACTCGCAACTGGGATGTGTTTTGTTTTATATTTCATTTGCAAGTCCAACCTCAACTCATAACTCGTATCGTAGTTTTATATACTTGTTTGGGTTACAAGTGCACCCTCGACTCGCAACTAGACTCGTAATTTTTTATCCCAGTTGCAAGCCCACCCTTGACTAGCAACCGGGCCTGTGTTTTTGTCTTCCATCCTAGTTGCAAGTCCATCCTTGACTTGCAACTAGAACCGTAGTTGTTTTATCCCAGTTGCAAGTCGACCCTTGACTCGTAACTGGTCTCATAGTTTGTAGTTGTCCCAGTTGTAAGTCCATCCTCAACTCGAAACTTAGCTTGTAGTTCTCCTAGTTGCAAGCCCACCCTTTCACTCGCAACTAGGCTTGTACTTTGTTTTTTAACACAGAACTTGCCCCGATTTCTATTTCTTGTGTCCAACCCCAACATGTAAACCTGCCTGACCCAGTTGTATTTCCAAGCAAAACATGCAACTCATGCATGACATAGTTGCATGTCTAATCTCGGCACGCAACTCGTTCCAAACCCAGGACACCAACATAATTGTTTTTTTATCAAATACATGTTCACTTTTATAATACACACAACATATATTTCTGTATACACGGGAACATTTTTTTAACAAACATTGAACGGTTTTGCAAAATGCATGATGAACATTTTTTTTCAAATACATGCCTGAGCATTTTTTAGAATACATGGTAAACATTTTTTTAAATCCCTACCGATCATTTTTTTCTAACTGGCATGAAACTTTAAAAAAAAATTATGAATGTTTTATTTACATTGCATTAAAAAATTCTAGAAAATGTTGTGTTTTTAAAAATGCATGAAGTTTCTTTTAGAAAATTGTCACGGACATTTCTTTGAATGTTTCGATTTTCCCCATTGTATAATACATTTTTTAAACATCACAAAAACCTTATTTTGAAATGCATGAAACTTTTTTTAAGTGGTGCAAAAAATATTGAAAATTATTATTAGAATAAAAATAGAATAAATGTATTCACGTTTTTTTAGAAAATGATTGCAATGTTCAAAAGTGTCAACACTCTACAAACTCTTCGGAGATTTTTGAAAATTGTCCATGTTTCAAAATTTGTTCGAGAAGAAATTATTCGGGATAGCAAAATTTGTTATTATGTTTCAAAAACAAAATCGAAATTATAATGTTTGTTCACATTTGAAAAACAATTTTCGAAAATTTAAATTGTTTGTGTTTTAAAAAATATCCGTCATTAAAAAAAATCACAATCTGTAAAAAAAAGTTCCAAACATGTCTTCTAATCTGTGTTGTTAAACAGTTTCCGTTTCCTTAATGTCAATAGGAGTTATTGGTTGGAGTGGTAGGTGCTCTGGTTTCCAGTACGTGGTAAGTGCACTGCGTCAGTTAGATATTTTTTTGCGCTCCAATAAGAAAAGCAAATTGAAAAAAAAATTATATGTGAGATATTATCTCACATCTAGAAAAAACAATCTTAGATGTGAGATATCTCACATCTAGATGTTATATAGTCAGACCCTTAAATTATTGTGAATACTTTAAATGCAGATTTTGAAATGTTGTTATACTCGAGTCCTGCTCCGGTGCTCCCCCCTAACCTAATTTCGGAGGGGTATTTTGGTCCCCGCGAGTTTGTTTTTTTCCTGGCCCGCCGTAGCTCAGATCCAAGCCCTGTCTAGCCCTGCCAAGCCCTGTATAGCCCAGACCGTATACGTACAGTACTTGGTCCGAAAAAAAAAACATCACACGACCCCACGACCACGTAGGACCTGCCGGATCCAATCATTCACGCAGCTCCATCAATCTCGCAAGCATTCACGCAACTCCATAATTCACGCGGTAGATCTCCAGCAGGGTGCGCAGGGCTATCTCGTCGGACAGCGGGCGCGGCAACATCGTGAATCTCCAGCGCTCACAGGTACCGCATCCTGCATCCCCCCACACCCCTCTAGTCTTGCTCGCGGCAACATCGAACGAATTGCCGCCGTCAGAGATAGTGGTTAGCCTAGCGGGGAGGGAAACCTACCTACCAGGTGGCGTATGCAATCGTGGATCTTGTTCCGGTAGTGCTGCTCCTCGTGATCTGGGTTTCTTCAGTGTAGGGTTCACGTAGTGTCGGTAGCCGTCGGCTGTGTCCACCAGGACTATCATTATTTGATGTGGCGGCTAACCTAGGTATCCGGCGGCAGAGGTAACCACAGATCTAGCTAGGTTTTGTAGTGCTGCTCCTCGTGATTGAAAGTGATCACGACCGGTGCCGTGGCCATCTTCCTGACTTGGTTTGGCAGATCTGAACGACCTCAGTTGGGGTTGTTTACATAACATCCGTGATCGTGAGCTATGTGTACATATTTCATCATTGATAATGTTTTCATTATTTGTTGTAGGAAATGGCGGACGAGGAGTTAACTGATATGATGGTAGACATGGAGTTTGGAGAACTGATGAAAGACTGGATAGAAGATTGATCAGATGATGAAAATTCAGATCTTGGAAATCAGTCAGTGAATGGGAACGAATGGGAAGATTTGAATGTGAGTGGCATTACCATGTTGTAATTTTTTGGTGCCATCCTACAACATTATATTTTTGTGTTGAAAATTTGTAGATGGATGAGCATGATGATGGTCAGGAAAACAATTCGGAGCTCTCAAATGAAGATTACATTAGTCAGGTACGTAAGTGAAAAAATTTATTGGCATGCAAATTGAATTCATTCTGGAATATTATATGATAAGTAATTATGTATTTGTGTTGTATTTTTCAGTTTGTTTCCGAATGTCATAATGCGTACGACTATTACATTGAATCTGACGCGGAGACAGGCCTTAATGACGAATCATCAAATGCACCTGATTCTGGGGATTCGCAGTCGTCGGTTACCATGAGTGAGGTATTTGTGTAATCAATGTTCTATGAAAGTAATGTTAAACCATAGAAAACAGTTTTCATGGCTATGTTTTGATTGTGTAGGTGACAGAAGATGGTGGGGTAATAAATGTCCAAGGTACTGCCAGTGCAGATGATAAGAGAGATATGTTCATGCAGATAATGGACATGACTTTTATGACTCACGATGCTGCGTATGATTTCTACAACAGCTATGCTAGAGCTAATGGTTTCAGCATTAGGAAGAATAAGGTCAGGTATACCAAAACCGAGGCACATCTTATGCATTATAGGAAGTTTGTTTGTTCCAGACAAGGGAAACGTGACAGCAAGTTGCTAACCGAGGAAGGGCACAGCCGTCGGCCGAGAGCCGAGACACGCTGCTTTTGCGAAGCACACCTGACTGTCAAGCTTGACCAAAAGCGTGGGGTTTGGTATGTTGCAAGTTTTGAGGACAAGCATAGCCATATGTTGGCAGGACCGGACGAGGTACCTTTTCTTTGGTCCCACCGAAAATCAAAGAGTTTCAGAAGCATGAGATAATGTCCATGGGAGCTGCAGGGATTAGAATTCACGACATGATGGATTCCCTCATCAGCAAACATGTATGGTATGGCGGTGTTGGTTTTACCGGGCACGAAATATACAACCTTTGTGCCAGGGAGAAGAGGAAGCTGCTTTCAAAAGGTGATGCTGCCACATCCATAGGCATCATGGCCAGTAGGAAACAGAGGGATCCTAGCTTCTTTTTCGAGTACATGCTCGATAAGGAAGGACACTTGAATAGGATGTTCTGGTGTGACTCCCAGTCCCGTCATGACTATGAGGACTTTGGCGACGTGCTTGTATTTGACAGCACGTACAAGATGAACCGCTATGGTATGCCATTCATACCTTTTGTTGGTCTTAACAATCACCGGAAGACCACTGTTTTTGGTTGTGCCATAGTTTCGGACAAGATCGAACAGACATACGTGTGGCTGCTGCAGACTTTTTTGAGGTCCATGTGTCAAAAGATGCCGAAGAGTGTAATCACAGATGCCGACGCTGCGATGATCAAGGCAATTCGCAAAGTCTTGCAGACGTGTGGCACCGTATATGTACATGGCATATAGAAAAAAATATGAAGATTCACCTCAGTCCCAAGTCCTTGAAGGAGTTCCAAACCCTTCTGTACTACAGCACGTCCACGGCCACGTTTGAGGAGAGATGGCACGCGTTTACCAAAAGATGGCAGTCGGAAAAAACAGTAACATGGTTGAGAAGGATGTATAAGAAGAGGAGACTGTGGGCCGCGGCTTATCTGACAGAGGGGTTTTGGCTTGGCATGAAAAGCAACCAGCGGAGTGAAAGCCTAAACTCATGCCTTCACCTCCACCTAGACGGTGAAATGACCCTGGTGGATATGATTTTGCATTATGAGAATGCCGTTGTTCGTATCCGTGAAAACGAGGCGCGAGATGACTGCACGGCCTCATAGAGTTTACCGGTGCCAGTTACTAGCTCGAGGGAACTTGAGATAGCTGCTTCTCACGTCTTCACTCCAGCAAACTTCTATATGTTGCAAGATGATCTAAGAAAAATTGATGGCATGGAGATTGTAGAAATTAAGCTGGGAGACGGATCACAGCAGTACATCGTGGCCTAGAAGAATAACCGGAATAGCCGTTTTTGGGTGGAGTATACAGCAGTAAATTCCGCAGAACCTATACGGTGCAGCTGCAGAAGAATGATTCGAAAGGGTCTAGCTTGCAAACACATATTCCACGTACTGAAGTACTTAAACATATATGAAATACCAAAGTGTTTAGTTCTTGTTCGGTTCATGAAACAAGCAAGGTTGGGACTGCCCGCGAGGCGCACAAGCGATCTGTTGGGATATGGTTGGGCTGGGGCAGAGGAAAGAATGAAATATAGCCAGGTCAGTGTGTTAGCTTCAGAAGCTATGCATGCGGCATGCAAACACCCAGCTTTGTGGGATCAATTACAGGATAGTTTGAAGGCTGTGATAGCTAAGAGTCATGAGTATGATCTGCTACAGGAAAATTTGAGCAACAATATAAACGACTTCAGTAAGTGTGCAGTTGAATATGTAGACGATGGTGAAGGCAACATGGTCGTAGTTAAAGATCCTATGAAAGCGTCCAGCAAAGGTGCAACAAAGGTAGATGAGAACCGCCCTGTCTCGAAAAATGGTAGACCACTCTCTTTTGATAAGTTGAAAACTCGGTGCGGCACTTGCAAATTGCTAGGACACACTAAACGTAGCTAGAAATGCTAACTAAATCAGAAGTAAGTGTTTGTATGCATTCTGGATTATTGAAAAAATTATCATTCATTAACTTATCTTGTCTTCTATGATGTGCAGAACAGTGGAGAAGGAAGAAGTGTAGAACACTTGCTTCAATCTTTTACGGATAAATCGAGTGAACATGGCAGTATATCCTTTTCACATTATGGCATCAATTTTAGTTCGACGTTTAACATCGTGTTTGGATCCTATATATATCTTCTATACCTAAATAGCTAGCCCCCACTACTATATTTGTCTACACATGCGTGCTTCCACATCACCTCAATTATTTACAGCCTTCCGATCAAAATTGTGTGGCATCAAGGAATCATGCATGTGCTCATAAGTTACTTTTTGCATTAATGTAAATTATGCCACCTCATTGGTCATGTATGTCTTATTTTCCCAACGCATGCATGCATTTTTTGCATTAACCTGTCAACTCAAACAACGCCACTTCATCAATCATGTCTTCTATTTGTGGGGATTTTTTTCTCTTTTATACATCATTTTGCCACACACACTTCTTTTAAGTTTTATCATTTTTAACATGTAAAACTCTTACTTTTAATTTCATTGGTTTTAAGCACTAATTTATGGATTGGTTTTAACACGGTTCCCGCAGCAATGCGCGGGGCATCATCTAGTTGTAGCAACTCGGTCGACACTTTGTTTAGTGGGAGTGTCAAATTTTTACATCTCTAAATAAACAACAAGATCTGACCTAAATAAATTAGCTATAAATTAGAAAGAATATTATGCATTTCCCCTCCCCACGTCCTAACTGCCATTAAATCACCTAACTTACCACTCCCCACCACACATTCACCCACCTACCTCGCGCGCCGGTTCGAACTCCCCTTATCCCCACCTACAGTAGATCGAGAAAACCCCCGCTGGCGACCGCTGCAGCCGCCTCCATGGAGAAAAGCCTCGGCTGGCAGAGAGCAATGATGAAGCTCGCCGGCGATGACGAGGGGTGGCGCGCCCAGTTGGCGGAGGTGTGCGGTTGGTTCCCCAGCACGGAGATGTTGGTCAACCACGCGCGTGGCCTCGTTAAAGTCCTCACCGACGCCGAGAAGAAGCGCGCCTTCTCCTACGGCTGCGGCGTCCCGCCGGCTCTCCTCCTCGTCTGGGCAATGCGAGAGGCCATGCTGAGTGACTCCCCTGTTCAGCGCGCAAGGTGGTGGATGTACCGCTCCACCAGCATGATGCTGCGGCCAGATACAGCACGCGTCGCGTCGAGGGCAGAGCGCGTCGACGTCAAGCTCGCTCTCCCTGCGCCCGTGAGCCCGGACTACCTGGTGCGCCACGTGCCGAAGCCAGTCCTGCCGTTGGGCTCTGACGTCATGGAGGACGACGTGGACGAGGTACTGCTCATCCCTGATGACCCTGAGGAGGGCGAGGAGGACGCCGTGCAGATGGTAGCGCCGGTTGCCGTCGAGGGTGGCAAAACAATGCCCATCGACATCGAGCTCCTTCCCCTGCACCCTGACATAGTGAAGGTGGAAGAAGAGGAGGTGGCTCAGGATCAGGTGGCACCGGCGGTGGTCAAGAAGAAGGCTTCTCCGTGTGTGGTGCGCCGCTCACGCCGCCTCAAATTTCTGAAGAAGTGAAGATGGGCACAGTTGCTGAAGGAGGATGAAGCTGCTGGTTATCTCAAGTTAGGTATGCTGTTATATGTTTCAGCATATAAGTTAACATTATTTTGGGTTTGATGTTGGTTATGTATGCTTTTATATGTAAGCATATAAGTAATGCAATCAGTACGGTTTGATCGGGTTCTTTGTGGCTGAAGAACTGAATATCTACTGCTCACCCTAAGTGCCAAGTTCAGTTAAATTTCTGAATATTGAATATGTATTGTTGCTTTGCTTCAGTGTTGCATGGAAGCTGCTAGATGTTGCTCCTATGTTGCAACAAGACAATGTACTAGTCTGCTACATAAATCAGTAGTGTTGCTAGGTTATGTGCCCATGTGCATCACATACCAAATATAGAACATGCCAAAAGTGCATTGTCTGTGAAATACAGGACATGCCAAAAGTGCATTGTCTGCCAAATATAGAACATGCCAAAAGTGCACTGTCTACCAATCATTATGGCCCCATGTTATTTATGCTGCAATCTCTGTTACACTTTGCCCATAAACTGAATAGCAAATAATTGAGCATCATTTCATCATGTCAATTACAATGATGTCAATAAATTTATGAAAAATCTACTTGCTAACTATGACAGCAATCATAATGGCAAGCAGGCCAAGATACAGAAGACCTCCAAATCCTAAAATCCTATCCCTATAGAGCAATATCTCCTTGTGCATCTTAACCATTGCCCTCTTTTCTTTCTCATTCCTTTTAATTTCAGCTTCATATTCTGTAATCTTAGTCTCCAGTTTCTTGTTCTTCATGGCAAGATACTTAATGACTGACTTTGCTTTGCTATCCCACTCCCCATCAACCCATTCAACATACTCAGAAGTGATATCATCCTAAATAAATCATGAGCAATTCAAGTCATTTTATAACTGAACTTGTCGCTGCAAGCGTTAAACACTGAACTTTTTTGCAGCTTGACCGCAATAGCAGTACTAGTTTGAAGATCATGCTCAGTACACTAACCTCAAACACACATCCCCCGAGTGCCCTGCCAAAATTGTCTGCATCTATGCAGACACGGGCACTAGGAGTTTCCTGATGACCACATAGATGGAGCTTGTCATGGCCACAGGTGATGAATTATGGGCGATAATGCTGGGATGTAAAGAACAACGGTAAAGAACTTACCTTTTTGCCACCAAAGTGTAGCACTGAAGAAATCCTAGCCGTGGGTTCTCCCGGCCTGCTGCCGCCCACGAAACCCCTGTCCCCTGTTCCACTAGATCCGCCGCCGCTGCCTCCTGTGCCACTGAATCCAGCCCACCTGCTTGCAGGACCCAGGGTTCGACCTAACTTGCGGTCGCCACCGCTCTTCTCGCTGCAGCCGCCGCCCGATGCCCAGCTCGCTGTCATGCTTTCGCCGTCGAGATTTGGAGGCGCAAATAGAGAGGGAGGGCTAGGGATTTGCAAAGGGAAACGAGAAAAGGGGAAAGATCAATGTGAACCTGGCAAAATGGGCTGGTGTAGCGCTGCCGGGAAGATAGCCCCGCCTGTGGGGCCCCTCACGTGGTTAGATGGGTCGTGCCTGGCATTATGGTGATTATAGAAAAAGTTAATTATACATATAATAAAAAACGACGGGTTTGTAAAACAAACTATAAAAACATGATGCCTGATAACACACGATAGAGCCAACGAGCTAACATGACTAATTTCGATGAGTGTAATATTACATTTTGGCTTGATATATTTACTTATCTACCATGACTACTTTTCATAATAATGTGATGAGGGGGAATTACTGGGAGATTATGCAAGATGATGACATGCAGATAGCTAAGGCAGAATGCTAAGCTTGGTAGAGTTTAAAAAAAAGTTAAGATTGTGAAATTTTTAATATGAAACTTACGAGAGCAGTTGAAGAGAAAAATAGAATATTATAAAAAATTGGAGAAGGAGAAAAATATTAAGCAAGAACAATTGATAAGTGAAGCCAAAACTTTATTGGTACAACCAAATTGTCTTCTCCGAGCGAATTTTATGACCGAATTGTCTTGTACGAGCAAATTGTCTGACAGACACATACACATGCATGTGCCCTGTTTATTACATAAAATGATAGAACCCCTAAGATAATCATGCCGTCGAAACCTTCGACCGGACTAGATCCAAACCACTAAAACTTCAATCTTGCATGCCGCATGGATTCTTCAGGCGCGCCTTTTGCTTGCGATTTCGCGAATTTTGTTCTTTCCACACTCCATCGTGTTTGAAGGTGACATAATCAACTCTGCGACGAAACGTCTTCTCCTTGCGTCAACGGTGGCCTGCTAAAAATGACATAAAGGTTACATGAACCGAAGTTGCTACACCACCATAGTAGCTAGTCTACAAATGAAAATAACAGCATACCTGTGTAAATTTGCGGGTGATTTTGTCCCCGTCCCAATGTTCTAGACATTCTGTGACAAAAAGGCCACAAGAGTTCCTGGTACATATGCAGACATTAGCGGTGGGCAATACAAAAATGTGTGTTGTTGTTTGATTGTGCATGATGTCCTATTAACTCACCCATCCTCTTGCTGGGGTATGTCATACTCCTTGATAGGCCACTTACTTACGTACGGATATTTCCCTGGTGTAATAAGATTTGCCTGACGCATATCGTGTGCTATAGCCATTCGCTATAAAGAGGATAGTGTTAAAGAACAATCATAAACAATATGTAAGAGCAATGGTACAAATGTTGGTTACATTACCAGTGCTTTAACAGTCCTCTCAGTCAGGTCCAGAGGATAGAGCGAATCGAGAACTTGGAATTCTTTCTTGATCATGTGCATGACCACGGTCACACTACTAGGGAAAAGCCTAGCAGCAGCGCGGGTTTTGGGCCTATCAGTAGCGCGGGCAGGGGCGCTACAGATAAGGCGCTACAGCTAATGCTTAGCAATAGCCCGTCTTGACCCACGCTACTGCTAAATTGACTTAGTAGCAGCGCTTCTTCAGAACGTCGCTACTGGTAACTAGTAGTAGCGCTTCTCCTTACCCGCGCTACCACTATTTTTTAGTATTTTATTTCTTTTCTTTTTCATGTTGTATTCATACACCTTTACACAAGTTTTCATACAACAGGAATTTAGAGATTGTTTTTACATCATAATGAGTTATTACATCATGGGGTGAAAGAACCGTGGACTAGTTTCAAGTGGATGTCCATCCACTTGAAACTAATCCGCGGTTCTTTCACCCAATGATATAATAATATCATCATCATCATCATATCATTAACAACTTAGCATCATAATACATCATTGTCATATAACACCTCCTCAATATCATCGTTTTCATCATTGACATCACATAACACCTCCTCAAGATCATCATTGTCAACTCTAACACATTACCACATAATAAACATATTGTACCTCATAGGACCTATTACATTCGATTAAGACCTACTACATTTTCTAAGGTAAAATAACAAAAAACAAGATAGCCCCTGACTCTCCATTATGGAGAATGGAGATTAGCCTGTCTCCAATTCTTGCCTTTCGCTGAATGTTACTTCCAAGAACCTCCTTGCGAATATCCATACATTTCTTCCATTCTCCTCATGTGTTCATGGGTTTTAGAAATCTGATATGCATAGGTGAGCTCCGTAGATTTAACTGGCAGTATGTTCAGAACTGAGAGGCGACCATGTAGAGATATCAGATGAGGCACACAATCCATCGGGAGTTTCTGTTGAAAAACATAATAATAACTTCGTAGTTAGCAATGATGTACTAGTTTTAGAAGTATGCAAAAGATGCACGGATGTCGTAATAGTAAAAAATCTTACCAGGGTATCTCCAGAGAAGTTATTGTTGTTCAACACATGCACTAGTGGCACGTATTCACTATAATTTGGAGGAGTTCAATAATAGTCATTGTAATTCTCAAGAAGAGTACAAAATGCGATCGGATGATTTTTCTCCTTATACGTTAATTGGGTGCCTTCGGTGTAGTGGGTTTTATCTACCATCTTCCGCACAGTCTTTGAAGAATCAAAATAAGTTGTCAATGGAAATAAGCTATCAACTATTTTGAAATAAACAATATAAATTAGTTAATAACTATGTTTTAGAAACACACATAGCGGTACAATCGGAAGCGTATCAACAAGGACCCAAATGTCCATATTGTCTTCCTTGCTGTCAGGATCACCAAGATCCATTGTGACAATCATACCCTCATAAAAACCATACATTTTGCAAAGTGCTTCCCAATTTTGGCAACCAAAATGGGTTACGCTCTGAGCATTGCACAGATTTACTTCAAAATCCATATCATGATGGGTCCTAAGGTGTATTTTCTTTGTTTCAAAATTTTCATGGTCTTCAAAACCCATCCTCTCCAAGACATAGCTTCTTGCATGGCATGGGATAAGCTAGTCGAATTGTAAAATATGAAAGTTAGACATTGAAATAGTTGAAGTCATGCTTAATGGAGAAAAAAACACTTGTCGTTGTTGCGTACCGTTTCACAATCGAAGGTCTCCTCGAGCTTAATGCTGAAACGCCGATCCTCGTCCAGCCGAACGAACCTGTCGCACATACCTCGATCGTCGTGGCACCAGCTACACTCCCCCGGGAGACCGTCGTCGTCCGAGTACGACATTTCCTACGATCTTAATTCAAAGATTAAACTTGTACATATTCTAGCACAAGTCATGCCAGAATTCACGACAAAATCCGGCATGACCTTTGCTAAAAAAGGACATATCGAGCGCCTGAAATTTGCCGGAACGGAAATTAATCAACACTCCGGCAAAACATAGGCCACTCGGGGATGTAAACTGAACATGAACGGCCACTTGGGCAACCACATATCCTATTTGAGCAACAACACAATATATACAAGGATATTTGGCTGGTCTCACCTTGATGTCGGAGGGGGCCGGTGACTGGGACGACGGCGGGGATGTCGGAGGGGGTCGGTGATGGGGCGACGGAGGTCACCTGAAACCATATAAGTTATCACTAACAACAAACATGACATGTTCAACTAGTTTTATTAATTCAACTAGTTCTTACTAAATATAAACTTACTATAAATAGAAAAAACTAGTTCTTTCTAAAAATAAAGTAGTTCAACTAGTTATATTAATTATCTTACTAAAAATAGATTAGTTCTGTTAATTCAACTACTTCAACTAGTTTATAAATTTACTTACTAAACTAGTTCAACTACAACTAAAGTAGTTCAACTACCACTACTACTACTAAAAATCTAGTACTAACTAAGCAACATCTAGTACTAGCTAACCCTAAATTAACATCTACTACTACTAAATCTAGTACTAACTAGTGGCAGGGGGTGGGGGCGACGGAGAGGTAGCTAGGGGCGGCGAGGTCAAGGGCGGTGGGAGGAGGGCTGCCGGCGGAGGAGGGAGGAGGGGCGGCCACAGGCGGAGGGAGGAGGGAGGGGCGGCCGCAGGCGGAGGGAGGATGTGCGAGGAGGATGGAGGAGGGACGGAAGGAGGGGAGTAACTCGGCGGCGGACGGACGAAGGCGTCGGCGGCGGCGACGCATGACGACGGTTTACGTGGGCGGGAGTGAGAGTGTGAGTGAGAGGGCCGGTCGTGCGCGTGGGGATAAGGTAGGGATAGTTGTAGCGCGTTTGCCGAAACGCGCTACAGCTAACCTGAATAGCAGTAGCGCTCTATAGGAAAGTGCGCTACTGCTATAGCTAGCGGGGGGGGCGAGGTCATGGCAACTATAGCAGTAGCGTTGTATGCAGTGCACCCGCTACTGCTATTTCCAGGTCAGCAGCGCGTTTTGGCGACATGCGCTGCTGCTAAGTAGCAGTAGCATGGTATTTTGAAGAGCGCTGCTGGTAAGATTCTGTGTATAGGCTTTTCCCTAGTAGTGTCATCCAGTGGCTATTGTCGATATTCAACGCAATATACGTCTACAGTGCAAAAAACCATTACGTAGCAAAAGAAATACTTGATGAACTATCCTGTAGTGATGAATCACAAACATTACGTACCTTATCACGCACAGTATACTCTTTCGTGACTCTATTAACTGCCCCAGCTTTGGTCAGAGCACTATCCATGTTGCAGCTATTTGGCAATGGATCGTCATTTGCGATAGCACGATCTACAAGGAATTTGGACCTCCACGCTGGACAAAGGTAACGATCATGACCAACACGCAGCTCCAAATGTCCCATATAAGCATCAATAACCTGCATAGAATATCAGCGCATTACATGTTGAGAGTTGAGACATAGATTTTTGAGCATTTTAAAAATAGGACATGCAAGTACTACTTACATCGTCCGACAGCCATCTATAGCCTAGTACCAGTAGAATCCTTTCGGAAGTTAGAGTTATGCCACGACCTTCACTGTAGTAATTTTTTTGTTCTTGTTCTTCTCAGTGCTACCAGCTAACTCGACAAAAGAAACAGCAACATCAATTATTTCCGGCGTCAACTCATCTGCCACAACCTCTGGCACATTATTGTTCGAAAATAGAGCTGCATGAAATAATATGAACGTCAACAATGGTGATCATATGCATTGGTAGTAAATAAAAAAATTAAGAATGTTAGTTACGATACCTCTAGTAGCAGTACTAGTACCAGAGGCTCTCTGACCAAGGCTGGTACGCCTACCGGGCTTGTCAAGTGCGAAGGGGGATTCAAATTTCTTGGGAACGGTCCGCTTCCGCTTACCGGACATAACCTCGTCATCCTTATCGATTGTTGCACCCTTTTTTCCATTCGCCTTAGCCTTGAACTTGCTGACAGAAGATGGACAAATGTCTATGTCCGATGAAGGTGCTACAGTAGAAGTACCAACCACCCAAGGGTTTTCCGGTGTAGCCCCACATACATCATTACGCTTAAAAGGTGAAGCTTCCTTGTGTCCATTCAGCTTCGGTGGGGTTTTCTGTTTCGAAAACTAAATCGGGTGAACATTTCTGGACGAAAAAAATTAAACGAGAAAATTATAGACAGAAAGATAAATACATAGTACCTCAGGTACGGTTTTATGGTCGGGAAGCACTATATCAGGCTGCGTCATGTCAATGATCGGGTGTCCATCACTGTCCATGTCTTCCTTGTACACGAATTCCGTTTTTTCATATGGACCATTCTCGAACGAATCCACTTCGTCCGGATCATTCTCCGCAGATGGCACGGCAGCAGCCGGCTTGTACATGACACCTGCTTTGTTCAACTTCTCCAACAACCTCTGCAATAGAAATATAAACTTAGTAATGGTAGCATGGTTTAAAACAGCAAACATACTCTAAACTATAAAGTTTGGGTGTGACACCTCAGCAACTATATCAGGGATTTGCCTCATCTCGGTGTGTATGAAGTCCATGCACCGCTTCATTACAAGCTCCATCAAATCTTCCGACAATGCGGCTGTCGTCGACTTCTTTGCGTTTCCAGTTGCAGGCTTGGTTTTTGGCTTCATGGTAGGCGCATTATTTGGGATGTCGGGCTCCTGAGCCCTATACTCCTGGGTGATATTATTTTCGATCTGCATGCGATATTGAAGTACATGTGATGAATAAAAAATAAATAGTATCAAGTTACAAAACATTTAAGAAAGACGAAACACAATGACTTACCCTTACTTTACCACGGCCGCTCCCATTATCAAAGTCGAACCTATCTCTCCTAGTGGCTGCACCTTCTGTCCAGTTCCTCATAAGAGGTTGTATGGACAAGTTGGGATTATAGGCGCATTCGCCTTGGACCGGTTGCACCTTCTCCCAGTACAAGTACTACAAAAAAATATAAGGATTTAGAGTTAGTAAAATACATCACATAAAATTGCAATGATACGATAATTGACATTATGCAACAGGTCTGATATGTGTACCTGCAAGAGAGCCAAATTGCCTTTCGGCCATTGGCGCAGGTGTTTGCCTTTCTTCACTATGCGAAGGCAATCAAGGAGAACACGCATGGTGAAGGTTCCAGTTAATCTTTGAAATACGTTTCACATTGTAGACCAAAGCGTAGTACCGCTTTGGCACAATCTTGCTTGACATGGGAGAAATAATTGTTCCTAACAGGACCAACACTACTTTGCGAAGGAAATCGTCGTCGGTGGCTTTACTTTTAATTATGTCCTCAATGAGATTATCTATCACTGTGTTTTCTGATGTCTTACTGAGAAATTGTGGCGGCACCCGCTCCTTCATGTCCTCGCCTTCTTCAGTCAGAATGTCCAAAGCGGACAGTCCTTGGTTCTCGAGGTTAAATATGCACTCGACATCGACCGCACCGAGAGTCACCTCCCCAACCTGCTCTTGTATAATGAATCTGCCCGTGCTGGCCTGAAAATTCTCAATCATATACCTAATCAGCAGGGTACGCATCTTAATAGATGGTATCTGTAGCATGCTGCGCAATGATGTATCAGCCACTCTAGCGCGTTGACCGCTCGATAGATCTGCAACAAGCTTGCACCATTTCTCCACTGCGCATGCTATTTCTCCATTCAGCTCGTCCATCCTGTTGAAAGAAAATATATAACTTCGTGACATTAGCTAGCACTAAAGCAAAAATAACAATAGGCATGCAAAAATATAAAACTTTCTGGCAGTAGCTAACACTAATGCAAAAATAACACTAATGGAAATACAAAACTATCACCATGTATACTGCAACATGCAGCCAAGTGTGTGCTGACATGAGGCAATAAAAAAATAACTACAATTGGTAATTGAATTTACTTGCATCTGATCAAGTTCTTTGAGTATCATATAAATTATATAATCAATAAAATTAATATGGTAAACTGTTACTTATTCGTCTGGTTGCCTTACTAACAGGGTGACAAATTGTTCAGCTGTAAATAAACTAGAGTCTATAGCAATGGTACCTATTTGAGGTTCATCAACATCTAATGTTAATAACTCTTTAATGTTCTATGTGCACAATATTATAATTGGATCGTGTGGCAAAAATATAATTGGATCTTGTGACAAAAAATGTATTGCATCATGCTTCTCGAGAAACAACATCTTATTCTACCATGCTATGAAAGAACCAAAGAATGTTTTCATCTACGCCATCTGGTCAGAACGCATCTAGTCCAGTTCATACTAGTTGAAATTATGTGGTAAACCTAAGTCCACCAAAGCAACAAGACGGAGGAAGTAGCTTGCTTTAAAGGCGCGAGGGAAAGAGAACAATTTACTTGATCTGTCGACGAAGATGAAAGAAGTCGGCGAGCGTTCTCGACGTAGTTCGTCGAGGTCGGCCTGCACGTGCGGACGACCTTGATCTTCTCGGGGTTTTTGTGGCATGTGGGATGCGGCGGACGGAGCTGTCGATGCCTCGCCGGCAGGAGTCGATCTTGTCGACGACATGTGCGAGGAGGAGGAGATTATATACGAGGTCGACGCCTAGGTCGTCGTAACTTCCCTGTGGCCAATCTCACGATCTATATTTTCCTCCGTTGAAGCAAGGCTGAATGGGCTCCTCAATCGTAGGGATTAGGAACATATGGATTAGCACGATCCCAGAATTGTGTAACAGAACAGCAACTACTCCCGTGATCGACGTGCGTGTGATCGACGTGCATGGAAAGTGCATCGTTGTGGGCTCCAAAATGTGGATCCGACACTTATTTGCGGTCTGGGCCGGCCCACCTACCTGCATTGTTTCTTCCCTCAAAATAAATATCATTGGTTCATCCCTCAAAAAATCTTTGTGACACGTATTAGTTATTGTATACTTGTATATGTTCAACAATATTTATAGTATCTCTATCATTTCTACAATATTATACATGCATCGAGTGTCGGAAATAAACGATACTTGTCATGCATGCATGCCATGGTCATCGTAGGTTACGGCTTAAATTTGGGATCATTTCGTGAGATCGTAAAGAAGAATAGATACAGGGTATGAAACCTATAGAGTTTTTGCTTCAAAGGTACTTCGATCGAGATATTGGACATAGAATGCCACTCTTTAAAAAGGAAAAAAAGGTTACGCATAAACCACTTTCAGACCTGCCCTCCAGTAGACCCGAATGGTCCTACTTGTACATGGTGCATGTGGAAGCATGCATGAGATGACCCCCAACTTTTGGGAGCATGTGGGCTTGGCTAATGTGGTCCCCCAGGCAAGGTGTGCACGGATTCGGACACAAAACGCACGTTGCGTCACGTGGGGGCAGTGTTGTAGGGTTTTGTCGCCAGAAAACCCTAGAAATTGCATCGAGTGTCGCATATGAACGATACTTGTCACGCATGCAAGCCACGGTCATCGTAGGGTATGCATGAAGTTTGGGATCATTTGGTGGGACCGTCAACGAAACCAATTTCAGACCTGACCTCCGGCAGACCCGAATGGTCCTGCTTGTACATGGTGCATGTGGAAGCATGCATGAGATGACCCCAACTTTTGGGAGCTTGTGGGCTTGGCCAATGTGGTCCCCCAGGCAAGGTGTGCATGAATTCGGACACAAAACGCACGTTGCGTCACGTGGGGGTAGTGTTGTAGGGTTTGTAGTCGGAAAACCCTAGAAAATGTATCGAGTGTCGCAAATGAACGATACTTGTCATGCATGCATGCATGCCATGGTCATCGTAGGGTATGCATGAAGTTTGGGACCATTTGGTGGGACCGTCAAGGAAAACCAATTTCAGACCTGATCTCCGGCAAACCCGAATGGTCCTGCTCGTACATAGTGCTTGTGGGGGCATGCATGAGATGACCCCAACTTTTGGGAGCATGTGAGCATGACCAATTTGCCCCCCCCCAAGGCAAGGTGTGCACGAGTTCAGACACAAAACACACGTTGCGTCACGTGGGGGCAGTGTTGTAGGGTTTTGTCGCCGGAAAAACTCTAGAAAAAGCATCGAGTTTTGGAAATGAACGATACTCGTCATGCATGCTTGCCATGGTCATCCTAGGGTGTGCATACAGTTTGGTCTGAATTGGTGAGACCGAGAAGATAAACCTGCTCCTGGTACATGGTGCATGTGGAGGTATGCATGCGACTGTCCCAACTACATTTGATTTAATAATATTTCAAGTATCAAACAGAAAATAAAATTTATAATTTGGGATGAAGAATTGAAATAATGAAGAAGTGCAATAGAACATAACATATTATCTTACATTTTAGAAATATTTCGAATATAAAGAAGAGAACAAATATTAGAACGAAGAAGTGAAATAAAACAGAACATTTTATCTTACATACTAAAAATATTTCAAAAATAATAAAGATAAGAAATATTAGAATTAACAATTAAAATAGAACACACCATTTTAGTTTATATTTCATAAATATTATCAATATACAAAAGAGAACGAGCAAATGAAATAAAACACAACAGAATTTGGCTTATTTTTTAAATTTTAGTAAACACTTTTAGAAATAATATAGAAAAAGGAGATTTGATTTTAAATATTAGAAATATAAACAAGAAAAGAAACAAAGAAAATAGAAAACATATCAGCACGCGGGTAAGACTGCCCTGGGCCAGCCCGCCCGAATTGGGCCCAAGGCGGAGCCGCGCAGGGCACATCGCAGCGCATAGCCGTTGGGTGGTGGGAGTTTAGTCCCACCTCGCCAAGCGAGAGAGCGCCGCACCAGTTTATATACCTGGCTGCGACTCCCCTCACAAGCTCCTATCAATTGCAGGCAGTACATTGCCTAACTCTCGTACTCTCTGCCTCACGGGGCCTACTAGTAGCAGAGATATTCTGCACCCCGGGCCTGCATCCTGGCCCATGCACAGCAGGGTTCCTAGTCGTATGCAGTCCATGGAGTATGAATTCTCCTGCTCTTGTAGGTGGGCACTTTTTTGGCATATTGCCATGTGTATTGATCTTCAAATCACACACTAAATTATACACATGCTCACTTGCATTCAATACACAATTTTTTTTTGTAATACATGACAAGTTAATGTTTTGACCTTCAAGTCATCTAATAAATTTTTTGAAATTGTTTGAATTTTTTATTAATTTATAATGCCTTCTAGACTGACTGGTCAAAACATCGGTCTATACCTCAGGGGGGGCATTGTAAAAATTTATTTTTCTAAATTTTCTTTCATAGCCATGATTGGCATCACACACTAAATTATAAACATGCTCACTTGCGTTCAATACACATATTTTTTTTGCATATATGACAAGTTAATGTTTTGACCTTCAAGTCATCTAATAAATTATTTTTAAATTGTTTGAATTATTTATTAATTTATAATGCCTTCTAGACTGACTGGTCAAAACATCGGTCTATACCTCGAGGGGCATTGTAAAAAATTATTTTTCCAAAAACTGGCTTAAGTTAGACCAAATGGCCCCTCCGGAATGCGGGCATTTTTTCGACCACCTCCAAATGACCTCAACTTTGGCACACATGATCTATTGCACAAACAAAGGTGGGTCCAAAGGTTTTATATTTTTTTGAATTTTTATTAATTTATAATGCCCTCTAGAATGACTGGTCAAAACATCGGTCTATACCTCAGGGGGGCATTGTAAAAACTTATTTTTCCAAATTTTCTTTCATAGCCATGATTGGCACATGTGGGTCACCATGTTCAAGAAAGTTTGTGTGATTTGGAGGTGGTGGGAAAAATCACATTTTTTCAAAAACTGGCTTAAGTAGACCAAATGGCCCCTCCGGAATGCGGTCGTTTTTTTGACCACCTCCAAATGACCTCAACTTTTGCGCACATGATCTATTGCACAAACAAAGGTGGGTTCCAAAGTTTTTATATTTTTTTGAATTTTTTATTAATTTATAATGCCCTCTAGACTGACTGGTCAAAACATCGGTCTATACCTCAGGGGGGCATTGTAAAAAATTCTTTTTCCAAATTTTATTTCATAGCCATGATTGGCACATGTGGGTCACCATGTTCAAGAAAGTTTTTGTGATTTGGAGGTGGTGGGAAAAATCACATTTTTTCAAAAACTGGCTTAAGTAGACCAAATGGCCCCTCCGGAATGCGGTCATTTTTTCGACCACCTCCAAATGACCTCAACTTTTGCACACATGATCTATTGCACAAACAAAGGTGGGTTCCAAAGGTTTTATAGTTTTTTTAATTTTTTATTAATTTATAGTGCCCTCTAGACTGACTGGTCAAGACATCGGTCTATACCTCAGGGGGGCATTGTAAAAAATTCTTTTTCCAAATTTTCTTTCATAGCCATGATTGGAACATGTGGGTCACCATGTTCAAGAAATTTGTGTGATTTGGAGGTGGTGGGAAATATCACATTTTTTCAAAAACTGGCTTAAGTAGACCAAATGGCCCCTTGGGAATGCGGTCGTTTTTTCGACCACCTCCAAATGACCTCAACTTTTGCAAACATGATCTATTGCACAAACAAAGGTGGGTTCCAAAGGTTTTATATTTTTTTGAATATTTTATTAATTTATAATACCCTCTAGACTGACTGGTCAAAACATCGGTCTATACCTCAGGGGGGCATTGCAAAAAATTCTTTTTCCAAATTTTCTTTCATAGCCATGATTGGCACATGTGGGTCACCATGTTCAAGAAAGTTTGTGTAATTTGGAGGTGGTGGGAAAAATCACATTTTTTCAAAAACTAGCTTAAGTAGACCAAATGGCCCCTCCGGAATGCGGTCATTTTTTCGACCACCTCCAAATGACATCAACTTTTGCACACATGATCTATCACACAAACAAAGGTGGGTTCCAAAGGTTTTATATTTTTTTGAATTTTTTATTCATTTATAATGCCCTCTAGACTGACTGGTCAAAAAATCGGTCTATACCTCAGGGGGGCATTGTAAAAAACTATTTTTCCAAATTTTCTTTCATATCCATGATTGGCACATGTGGGTCACCATGTTCAAGAAAGTTTGTGTGATTAGGAGGTGGTGGGAAAAATCACATTTTTTCAAAAACTAGCTTAAGTAGACCAAATAGCCCTGCCGGAATGCGGTCATTTTTTCGACCACCTCCAAATGACCTCAACTTTTGCACACATGATCTATTGCACAAACAAAGGTGGGTTCCAAAGGTTTTTATAGTTTTTTGAATTTTTTATTAATTTATAATGCCCTCTAGACTGACTGGTCAAGACATCGGTCTATACCTTAGGGGGGCATTGTAAAAAATTCTTTTTCCAAATTTTCTTTAATAGCCATGATTGGCACATGTGGGTCACCATGTTCAAGAAAGTTTGTGTGATTTGGAGGTGGTGGGAAAAATCACATTTTTTCAAAAACTGGCTTAAGTTAAGACCAAATGGCCCCTCCGGAATGCGGTCGTTTTTTCGACCACCTCCAAATGACCTCAACTTTTGCACACATGATCTATTGCACAAACAAAGGTGGGTTCCAAAGGTTTTATATTTTTTTAAATTTTCTATTAATTTATAATGCCCTCTAGACTGACTGGTCAAAACATCGGTCTATACCTCAGGGGGGCATTGTAAAAAATTCTTTTTCCAAATTTTCTTTCATAGCCATGATTGGCACATGTGGGTCACCATGTTCAAGAAAGTTTGTGTGATTTGGAGGTGGTGGGAAAAATCACGTTTTTTCAAACACTGGCTTAAGTAGACCAAATGGCCCCTCCGGAATGCGGTCGTTTTTTCGACCACCTCCAAATGACCTCAACTTTTGCAGACATGATCTATTGCACAAACAAAGGTGGGTTCCAAAGGTTTTATATTTTTTTGAATTTTTTATTAATTTATAATGCCCTCTAGACTGACTGGTCAAAACATCGGTCTATACCTCAGGGGGCATTGTAAAAAATTCTTTTTCCAAATTTTCTTTCATATCCATGATTGGCACATGTGGGTCACCGCGTTCAAGAAAGTTTGTGTGATTTGGAGGTGGTGGGAAAAATCACATTTTTTCAAAAACTGGCTTAAGTGACCTAATGGCCCCTCCGGAATGCGGTCATTTTTTCGACCACCTCCAAATGACCTCAACTTTTGCACACATGATCTATTGCACAAACAAAGGTGGGTTCCAAAGGTTTTATATTTTTTGAATATTTTATTAATTTATAATGCCCTCTAGACTGACTGGTCAAAACATCGATCTATACCTCAGGGGGGCATTGTAAAAAATTCTTTTTCCAAATTTTCTTTCATAGCCATGATTGGCACATGTGGGTCACCATGTTCAAGAAAGTTTGTGTGATTTGGAGGTGGTGGGAAAAATCACATTTTTTTCAAAAACTGGCTTAAGTAGACCAAATGGCCCCTCCGGAATGCGGTCATTTTTTCGACCGCCTCCAAATGACCTCAACTTTTGCACACATGACCTATTTCACAAACAAAGGTGGGTTCCAAAGGTTTTATAGTTTTTTGAATTTTTATTAATTTATAATGCCCTCTAGACTGACTGGTCAAGACATCGTTCTATACCTCAGGGGGGCATTGTAAAAAAATATTTTTCCAAATTTTATTTCATATCCATGATTGGCACATGTGGGTCACCATGTTCAAGAAAGTTTGTGTGATTTTGAGGTGGTGGGAAAAATCACATTTTTTCAAAAACTGGCTTAAGTAGACCAAATGGCCCCTCCGGAATGCGGTCGTTTTTTCGACCACCTCCAAATGACCTCAACTTTTGCACACATGATCTATTGCACAAACAAAGGTGGGTTCCAAAGGTTTTATATTTTTTGAATTTTGTTATTAATTTATAATGCCCTCTAGACTGACTGGTCAAAACATCGATCTATACCTCAGGGGGGCATTGTAAAAAATTCTTTTTCCAAATTTTCTTTCATATCCATGATTGGCACATGTGGGTCGCCATGTTCAAGAAAGGTTGTGTGATTTGGAGGTGGTGGGAAAAATCACATTTTTTCAAAAACTGGCTTAAGTTAGACCAAATGGCTCCTCCGGAATGTGGTCATTTTTTCGACCACCTCCAAATGACCTCAACTTTTGCACACATGATCTATTGAATAAACAAAGGTGGGTTCCAAATGTTTTATATTTTTTTTGAATTTTTTATTCATTTATAATGCCCTCTAGACTGACTGGTCAAAAAATCGGTCTATACCTCAGGGGGGCATTGTAAAAAATTATTTTTCCAAATTTTCTTTCATATCCATGATTGGCACATGTGGGTCACCATGTTCAAGAAAGTTTGTGTGATTTTGAGGTGGTGGGAAAAATCACATTTTTTCAAAAACTGGCTTAAGTAGACCAAATGGCCCCTCCGGAATGCGGTCATTTTTTCAACCACCTCCAAATGACATCAACTTTTGCACACATGATCTATCACACAAACAAAGGTGGGTTCCAAAGGTTTTATATTTTTTTGAATTTTTTATTCATTTATAATGCCCTCTAGACTGACTGGTCAAAAAATCGGTCTATACCTCAGGGGGGCATTGTAAAAAACTATTTTTCCAAATTTTCTTTCATATCCATGATTGGCACATGTGGGTCACCATGTTCAAGAAAGTTTGTGTGATTAGGAGGTGGTGGGAAAAATCACATTTTTTCAAAAACTAGCTTAAGTAGACCAAATAGCCCTGCCGGAATGCGGTCATTTTTTCGACCACCTCCAAATGACCTCAACTTTTGCACACATGATCTATTGCACAAACAAAGGTGGGTTCCAAAGGTTTTTATAGTTTTTTGAATTTTTTATTAATTTATAATGCCCTCTAGACTGAGTGGTCAAGACATCGGTCTATACCTTAGGGGGGCATTGTAAAAAATTCTTTTTCCAAATTTTCTTTAATAGCCATGATTGGCACATGTGGGTCACCATGTTCAAGAAAGTTTGTGTGATTTGGAGGTGGTGGGAAAAATCACATTTTTTCAAAAACTGGCTTAAGTTAAGACCAAATGGCCCCTCCGGAATGCGGTCGTTTTTTCGACCACCTCCAAATGACCTCAACTTTTGCACACATGATCTATTGCACAAACAAAGGTGGGTTCCAAAGGTTTTATATTTTTTTAAATTTTCTATTAATTTATAATGCCCTCTAGACTGACTCGTCAAAACATCGGTCTATACCTCAGGGGGGCATTGTAAAAAATTCTTTTTCCAAATTTTCTTTCATAGCCATGATTGGCACATGTGGGTCACCATGTTCAAGAAAGTTTGTGTGATTTGGAGGTGGTGGGAAAAATCACGTTTTTTCAAACACTGGCTTAAGTAGACCAAATGGCCCCTCCGGAATGCGGTCGTTTTTTCGACCACCTCCAAATGACCTCAACTTTTGCAGACATGATCTATTGCACAAACAAAGGTGGGTTCCAAAGGTTTTATATTTTTTTGAATTTTTTATTAATTTATAATGCCCTCTAGACTGACTGGTCAAAACATCGGTCTATACCTCAGGGGGCATTGTAAAAAATTCTTTTTCCAAATTTTCTTTCATATCCATGATTGGCACATGTGGGTCACCGCGTTCAAGAAAGTTTGTGTGATTTGGAGGTGGTGGGAAAAATCACATTTTTTCAAAAACTGGCTTAAGTGACCTAATGGCCCCTCCGGAATGCGGTCATTTTTTCGACCACCTCCAAATGACCTCAACTTTTGCACACATGATCTATTGCACAAACAAAGGTGGGTTCCAAAGGTTTTATATTTTTTGAATATTTTATTAATTTATAATGCCCTCTAGACTGACTGGTCAAAACATCGATCTATACCTCAGGGGGGCATTGTAAAAAATTCTTTTTCCAAATTTTCTTTCATAGCCATGATTGGCACATGTGGGTCACCATGTTCAAGAAAGTTTGTGTGATTTGGAGGTGGTGGGAAAAATCACATTTTTTTCAAAAACTGGCTTAAGTAGACCAAATGGCCCCTCCGGAATGCGGTCATTTTTTCGACCGCCTCCAAATGACCTCAACTTTTGCACACATGACCTATTTCACAAACAAAGGTGGGTTCCAAAGGTTTTATAGTTTTTTGAATTTTTTATTAATTTATAATGCCCTCTAGACTGACTGGTCAAGACATCGTTCTATACCTCAGGGGGGCATTGTAAAAAAATATTTTTCCAAATTTTATTTCATATCCATGATTGGCACATGTGGGTCACCATGTTCAAGAAAGTTTGTGTGATTTTGAGGTGGTGGGAAAAATCACATTTTTTCAAAAACTGGCTTAAGTAGACCAAATGGCCCCTCCGGAATGCGGTCGTTTTTTCGACCACCTCCAAATGACCTCAACTTTTGCACACATGATCTATTGCACAAACAAAGGTGGGTTCCAAAGGTTTTATATTTTTTGAATTTTGTTATTAATTTATAATGCCCTCTAGACTGACTGGTCAAAACATCGATCTATACCTCAGGGGGGCATTGTAAAAAATTCTTTTTCCAAATTTTCTTTCATATCCATGATTGGCACATGTGGGTCGCCATGTTCAAGAAAGGTTGTGTGATTTGGAGGTGGTGGGAAAAATCACATTTTTTCAAAAACTGGCTTAAGTTAGACCAAATGGCTCCTCCGGAATGTGGTCATTTTTTCGACCACCTCCAAATGACCTCAACTTTTGCACACATGATCTATTGAATAAACAAAGGTGGGTTCCAAATGTTTTATATTTTTTTTGAATTTTTTATTCATTTATAATGCCCTCTAGACTGACTGGTCAAAAAATCGGTCTATACCTCAGGGGGGCATTGTAAAAAATTATTTTTCCAAATTTTCTTTCATATCCATGATTGGCACATGTGGGTCACCATGTTCAAGAAAGTTTGTGTGATTTTGAGGTGGTGGGAAAAATCACATTTTTTCAAAAACTGGCTTAAGTAGACCAAATAGCCCCGCCGAAATGCGGTCAGTTTTTCCACCACCTCCAAATGACCTCAACTTTTGCACACATGATCTATTGCACAAACAAAGGTGGGTTCCAAAGGTTTTTATAGTTTTTTGAATTTTTTATTAATTTATAATGCCCTCTAGACTGACTGGTCAAGACATCGGTCTATACCTTAGGGGGGCATTGTAAAAAATTCTTTTTCCAAATTTTCTTTAATAGCCATGATTGGCACATGTGGGTCACCATGTTCAAGAAAGTTTGTGTGATTTGGAGGTGGTGGGAAAAATCACATTTTTTCAAAAACTGGCTTAAGTAGACCAAATGGCCCCTCCGGAATGCGGTCGTTTTTTCGACCACCTCCAAATGACCTCAACTTTTGCACACATGATCTATTGCACAAACAAAGGTGGGTTCCAAAGGTTTTATATTTTTTTGAATTTTTTCTTAATTTATAATGCCCTCTACACTGACTGGTCAAAACATCGATCTATACCTCAGGGGGGCATTGTAAAAAATTCTTTTTCCAAATTTTCTTTCATATCCATGATTGGCACATGTGGGTCACCATGTTCAAGAAAGTTTGTGTGATTTGGAGGTGGTGGGAAAAATCACATTTTTTCAGAAACTGGCTTAAGTAGGACCAAATGGCCCCTCCGGAATGCGGTCATTTTTTCGACCACCTCCAAATGACCTCAACTTTTGCACACATGATCTATTGCACAAACAATGGTGGGTTCCAAAGGTTTTATAGTTTTTTGAATTTTTTTATTAATTTATAATGCCCTCTAGACTGACTGGTCAAGACATCGTTCTATACCTCAGGGGGGCATTGTAAAAAATTCTTTTTCCAAATTTTCTTTCATAGCCATGATTGGCACATGTGGGTCACCATGTTAAATAAAGTTTGTGTGATTTGGAGGTGGTGGGAAAAATCACATTTATTCAAAAACTGGCTTAAGTAGACCAAATGGCCCCTCCGGAATGCGGTCGTTTTTTGGACCACCTCCAAATGACCTCAAACTTTGCACACATGATCTATTGCACAAAAAAGGTGGGTTCCAAAGGTTTTATATTTTTTGAATTTTTTATTAATTTATAATGCCCTCTAGACTGACTGGTCAAAACATCGAAATATACCTCAGGGGGGCATTGTAAAAAATTCTTTTTCCAAATTTTCTTTCATATCCATGATTGGCACATGTGGGTCGCCATGTTCAAGAAAGGTTGTGTGATTTGGAGGTGGTGGGAAAAATCACATTTTTTCAAAAACTGGCTTAAGTTAGACCAAATGGCCCCTCCGGAATGCGGTCATTTTTTCGACCACCTCCAAATGACCTCAACTTTTGCACAGATGATCTATTGAATAAACAAAGGTGGGTTCCAAAGGTTTTATATTTTTTTGAATTTTTTATTCATTTATAATGCCCTCTAGACTGACTAGTCAAAAAATCGGTCTATACCTCAAGGGGGCATTGTAAAAAAATATTTTTCCAAATTTTATTTCATATCCATGATTGGCACATGTGGGTCACCATGTTCAAGAAAGTTTGTGTGATTTTGAGGTGGTGGGAAAAATCACATTTTTTCAAAAACTGGCTTAAGTAGACCAAATAGCCCCGCCGAAATGCGGTCAGTTTTTCGACCACCTCCAAATGACCTCAACTTTTGCACACATGATCTATTGCACAAACAAAGGTGGGTTACAAAGGTTTTTATAGTTTTTTGAATTTTTTATTAATTTATAATGCCCTCTAGACTGACTGGTCAAGACATCGGTCTATACCTTAGGGGGGCATTGTAAAAAATTCTTTTTCCAAATTTTCTTTAATAGCCATGATTGGCACATGTGGGTCACCATGTTCAAGAAATTTTGTGTGATTTGGAGGTGGTGGGAAAAATCACATTTTTTCCAAAACTGGCTTAAGTAGACCAAATGGCCCCTCCGGAATGCGGTCGTTTTTTCGACCACCTCCAAATGACCTCAACTTTTGCACACATGATCTATTGCACAAACAAAGGTGGGTTCCAAAGGTTTTATATTTTTTGAATTTTGTTATTAATTTATAATGCCCTCTAGACTGACTGGTCAAAACATCGATCTATACCTCAGGGGGGCATTGTAAAAAATTCTTTTTCCAAATTTTCTTTCATATCCATGATTGGCACATGTGGGTCGCCATGTTCAAGAAAGGTTGTGTGATTTGGAGGTGGTGGGAAAAATCACATTTTTTCAAAAACTGGCTTAAGTTAGACCAAATGGCTCCTCCGGAATGTGGTCATTTTTTCGACCACCTCCAAATGACCTCAACTTTGGCACACATGATCTATTGAATAAACAAAGGTGGGTTCCAAATGTTTTATATTTTTTTTGAATTTTTTATTCATTTATAATGCCCTCTAGACTGACTGGTCAAAAAATCGGTCTATACCTCAGGGGGGCATTGTAAAAAATTATTTTTCCAAATTTTCTTTCATATCCATGATTGGCACATGTGGGTCACCATGTTCAAGAAAGTTTGTGTGATTTTGAGGTGGTGGGAAAAATCACATTTTTTCAAAAACTGGCTTAAGTAGACCAAATAGCCCCGCCGAAATGCGGTCAGTTTTTCGACCACCTCCAAATGACCTCAACTTTTGCACACATGATCTATTGCACAAACAAAGGTGGGTTACAAAGGTTTTTATAGTTTTTTGAATTTTTTATTAATTTATAATGCCCTCTAGACTGACTGGTCAAGACATCGGTCTATACCTTAGGGGGGCATTGTAAAAAATTCTTTTTCCAAATTTTCTTTAATAGCCATGATTGGCACATGTGGGTCACCATGTTCAAGAAATTTTGTGTGATTTGGAGGTGGTGGGAAAAATCACATTTTTTCCAAAACTGGCTTAAGTAGACCAAATGGCCCCTCCGGAATGCGGTCGTTTTTTCGACCACCTCCAAATGACCTCAACTTTTGCACACATGATCTATTGCACAAAAAAAGGTGGGTTCCAAAGGTTTTATATTTTTTTGAATTTTTTATTAATTTATAATGCCCTCTACACTGACTGGTCAAAACATCGGTCTATACCTCAGGGGGCATTGTAAAAAATTCTTTTTCCAAATTTTCTTTCATATCCATGATTGGCACATGTGGGTCACCGTGTTCAAGAAAGTTTGTGTGATTTGGAGGTGGTGGGAAAAATCACATTTTTTCAAAAACTGGCTTAAGTGACCTAATGGCCCCTCCGGAATGCGGTCATTTTTTCGACCACCTCCAAATGACCTCAACTTTTGCACACATGATCTATTGCACAAAAAAAGGTGGGTTCCAAAGGTTTTATATTTTTTTGAATTTTTTATTAATTTATAATGCCCTCTAGACTGACTGGTCAAAACATCGGTCTATACCTCAGGGGGGCATTGTAAAAAATTCTTTTTCCAAATTTTCTTTCATATCCATGATTGGCACATGTGGGTCACCGCGTTCAAGAAAGTTTGTGTGATTTGGAGGTGGTGGGAAAAATCACATTTTTTCAAAAACTGGCTTAAGTGACCTAATGGCCCCTCCGGAATGCGGTCATTTTTTCGACCACCTCCAAATGACCTCAACTTTTGCACACATGATCTATCACACAAACAAAGGTGGGTTCCAAAGGTTTTATGTTTTTTGAATATTTTATTAATTTATAAAGCCCTCTAGACTGACTGGTCAAAACATCGATCTATACCTCAGGGGGGCATTGTAAAAAATTCTTTTTCCAAATTTTCTTTCATATCCATGATTGGCACATGTGGGTCACCATGTTCAAGAAAGTTTGTGTGATTTGTAGGTGGTGGGAAAAATCACATTTTTTCAAAAACTGGCTTAAGTAGGACCAAATGGCCCCTCCGGAATGCGGTCATTTTTTCGACCACCTCCAAATGACCTCAACTTTTGCACACATGATCTATTGCACAAACAATGGTGGGTTCCAAAGGTTTTATAGTTTTTTGAATTTTTTATTAATTTATAATGCCCTCTAGACTGACTGGTCAAGACATCGTTCTATACCTCAGGGGGGCATTGTAAAAAATTCTTTTTCCAAATTTTCTTTCATAGCCATGATTGGCACATGTGGGTCACCATGTTAAATAAAGTTTGTGTGATTTGGAGGTGGTGGGAAAAATCACATTTATTCAAAAACTGGCTTAAGTAGACCAAATGGCCCCTACGGAATGCGGTCGTTTTTTCGACCACCTCCAAATGACCTCAAATTTTGCACACATGATCTATTGCACAAACAAAGGTGGGTTCCAAAGGTTTTATATTTTTTGAATTTTTTTATTAATTTATAATGCCCTCTAGACTGACTGGTCAAAACATCGAAATATACCTCAGGGGGGCATTGTAAAAAATTCTTTTTCCAAATTTTCTTTCATATCCATGATTGGCACATGTGGGTCGCCATGTTCAAGAAAGGTTGTGTGATTTGGAGGTGGTGGGAAAAATCACATTTTTTCAAAAACTGGCTTAAGTTTAGACCAAATGGCCCCTCCGGAATGCGGTCATTTTTTGACCACCTCCAAATGACCTCAACTTTTGCACACATGATCTATTGAATAAACAAAGGTGGGTTCCAAAGGTTTTATATTTTTTTGAATTTTTTATTCATTTATAATGCCCTCTAGACTGACTAGTCAAAAAATCGGTCTATACCTCAGGAGGGCATTGTAAAAAATATTTTTCCAAATTTTATTTCATATCCATGATTGGCACATGTGGGTCACCATGTTCAAGAAAGGTTGTGTGATTTTGAGGTGGTGGGAAAAATCACATTTTTTCAAAAACTAGCTTAAGTAGACCAAATGGCCCCTCCGGAATGCGGTCGTTTTTTCGACCACCTCCAAATGACCTCAACTTTTGCACACATGATCTATTGCACAAACAAAGGTGGGTTCCAAAGGTTTTATATTTTTTGAATTTTGTTATTAATTTATAATGCCCTCTAGACTGACTGGTCAAAACATCGATCTATACCTCAGGGGGGCATTGTAAAAAATTCTTTTTCCAAATTTTCTTTCATATCCATGATTGGCACATGTGGGTCGCCATGTTCAAGAAAGGTTGTGTGATTTGGAGGTGGTGGGAAAAATCACATTTTTTCAAAAACTGGCTTAAGTTTAGACCAAATGGCCCCTCCGGAATGCGGTCATTTTTTCGACCACCTCCAAATGACCTCAACTTTTGCACACATGATCTATTGAATAAACAAAGGTGGGTTCCAAAGGTTTTATATTTTTTTGAATTTTTTATTCATTTATAATGCCCTCTAGACTGACTATTCAAAAAATCGGTCTATACCTCAGGAGGGCATTGTAAAAAAATATTTTTCCAAATTTTATTTCATATCCATGATTGGCACATGTGGGTCACCATGTTCAAGAAAGTTTGTGTGATTTTGAGGTGGTGGGAAAAATCACATTTTTTCAAAAACTAGCTTAAGTAGACCAAATGGCCCCTCCGGAATGCGGTCGTTTTTTCGACCACCTCCAAATGACCTCAACTTTTGCACACATGATCTATTGCACAAACAAAGGTGGGTTCCAAAGGTTTTTATAGTTTTTTTAATTTTGTTATTAATTTATAATGCCCTCTAGACTGACTGGTCAAAACATCGATCTATACCTCAGGGGGGCATTGAAAAAAAATTCTTTTTCCAAATTTTCTTTCATATCCATGATTGGCACATGTGGGTCGCCATGTTCAAGAAAGGTTGTGTGATTTGGAGGTGGTGGGAAAAATCACATTTTTTAAAAAACTGGCTTAAGTTAGACCAAATGGCCCCTCCGGAATGCGGTCATTTTTTCGACCACCTCCAAATGACCTCAACTTTTGCACACATGATCTATTGCACAAACAAAGGTGGGTTCCAAAGGTTTTATATTTTTTTGAATTTTTTATTAATTTATAATGCCCTCTAGACTGACTGGTCAAAATATCGGTCTATACCTAGGGGGGCATTGTAAAAAATTCTTTTTCCAAATTTTCTTTCATAGCCATGATTGGCACATGTGGGTCACCATGTTCAAGAAAGTTTGTGTGATTTGGAGGTGGTGGAAAAAATCACATTTTTTCAAAAACTGGCTTATGTTAGACCAAATGGCCCCTCCGGAATGCGGTCATTTTTTCGACCACCTCCAAATGACCTCAACTTTTGCACACATGATCTATTGCACAAACAAAGGTTGGTTCCAAAGTTTATATATTATTTTGAATTTTTTATTAATTTATAATGCCCTCTAGACTGACCGGTCAAAACATCAGTCTATACCTCAGGGGGGCATTGTAAAAAATTCTTTTTCCAAATTTTCTTTCATATCCATGATTGGCACATGTGGGTCACCATGTTCAAGAAAGTTTGTGTGATTTGGAGGTGGTGGGAAAAATCACATTTTTTCAAAAACTGGCTTAAGACCAAATGGCCCCTCCGGAATGCGGTCATTTTTTCGACCACCTCCAAATGACCTCAACTTTTGCCCCCATGATCTATTGCACAAATAAAGGTGGGTTCCAAAGGTTATATATTTTTTTGAATTTTTTATTAATTTATAATGCCCTCTAGACTGACTGGTCAAAACATCGGTCTATACCTCAGGGGGGCATTGTAAAAAATTCTTTTTCCAAATTTTCTTTCATAGCCATGAATGGCACATGTGGGTCACCATGTTCAATAAAGTTTGTGTGATTTGGAGGTGGTGTGAAAAATCACATTTTTTCAAAAACTGGCTTAAGTTAAAAGACCAAATGGCCCCTCCGGAATGCGGTCATTTTTTCGACCACCTCCAAATGACCTCAACTTTTGCACACATGATCTATTGCACAAACAAAGGTGGGTTCCAAAGGTTATATATTTTTTTGAATTTTTTATTAATTTATAATGCCCTCTAGACTGACTGGTCAAAACATCGATCTATACCTCAGGGGGGCATTGAAAAAAATTCTTTTTCCAAATTTTCTTTCATATCCATGATTGGCACATGTGGGTCACCCTGTTCAAGAAAGTTTGTGTGATTTGGAGGTGGTGGGAAAAATCACATTTTTTCAAAAACTGGCTTAAGTAGGACCAAATGGCCCCTCCGGAATGCGGTCATTTTTTCGACCACCTCCAAATGACCTCAACTTTTGCACACATGATCTATTGCACAAACAATGGTGGGTTCCAAAGGTTTTATTGTTTTTTGAATTTTTTATTAATTTATAATGCCCTCTAGACTAACTGGTCAAGACATCGTTCTATACTTCAGGGGGGCATTGTAAAAAATTCTTTTTCCAAATTTTCTTTCATAGCCATGATTGGCACATGTGGGTCACCATGTTAAATAAAGTTTGTGTGATTTGGAGGTGGTGGGAAAAATCACATTTTTTCAAAAACTGGCTTAAGTAAGACCAAATGGCCCCTCCGGAATGCGGTCGTTTTTTCGACCACCTCCAAATGACCTCAACTTTTGCACACATGATCTATTGCACAAACAAAGGTGGGTTCCAAAGGTTTTATATTTTTTGAATTTTTTATTAATTTATAATGCCCTCTAGACTGACTGGTCAAAACATCGATCTATACCTCAGGGGGGCATTGTAAAAAATTCTTTTTCCAAATTTTCTTTCATATCCATGATTGTCACATGTGGGTCGCCATGTTCAAGAAAGGTTGTGTGATTTGGAGGTGGTGGGAAAAATCACATTTTTTCAAAAACTGGCTTAAGTTAGACCAAATGGCCCCTCCGGAATGTGGTCATTTTTTCGACCATCTCCAAATGACCTCAACTTTGGCAGACATGATCTATTGAATAAACAAAGGTGGGTTCCAAAGGTTTTATATTTTTTTGAATTTTTTATTAATTTATAATGCCCTCTAGACTGACTGGTCAAAATATCGGTCTATACCTAGGGGGGCATTGTAAAAAATTCTTTTTCCAAATTTTCTTTCATAGCCATGATTGGCACATGTGGGTCACCATGTTCAAGAAAGTTTGTGTGATTTGGAGGTGGTGGAAAAAATCACATTTTTTCAAAAACTGGCTTATGTTAGACCAAATGGCCCCTCCGGAATGCGGTCATTTTTTCGACCACCTCCAAATGACCTCAACTTTTGCACACATGATCTATTGCACAAACAAAGGTTGGTTCCAAAGTTTATATATTATTTTGAATTTTTTATTAATTTATAATGCCCTCTAGACTGACTGGTCAAAACATCAGTCTATACCTCAGGGGGGCATTGTAAAAAATTCTTTTTCCAAATTTTCTTTCATATCCATGATTGGCACATGTGGGTCACCATGTTCAAGAAAGTTTGTGTGATTTGGAGGTGGTGGGAAAAATCACATTTTTTCAAAAACTGGCTTAAGACCAAATGGCCCCTCCGGAATGCGGTCATTTTTTCGACCACCTCCAAATGACCTCAACTTTTGCCCCCATGATCCATTGCACAAATAAAGGTGGGTTCCAAAGGTTATATATTTTTTTGAATTTTTTATTAATTTATAATGCCCTCTAGACTGACTGGTCAAAACATCGGTCTATACCTCAAGGGGGCATTGTAAAAAATTCTTTTTCCAAATTTTCTTTCATAGCCATGAATGGCACATGTGGGTCACCATGTTCAAGAAAGTTTGTGTGATTTGGAGGTGGTGTGAAAAATCACATTTTTTCAAAAACTGGCTTAAGTTAAAAGACCAAATGGCCCCTCCGGAATGCGGTCATTTTTTCGACCACCTCCAAATGACCTCAACTTTTGCACACATGATCTATTGCACAAACAAAGGTGGGTTCCAAAGGTTTTATATTTTTTTGAATTTTTATTAATTTATAATGCCCTCTAGACTGACTGGTCAAAACATCGGTCTATACCTCAGGGGGCATTGTAAAAAATTCTTATTCCAAATTTTCTTTCATATCCATGATTGGCACATGTGGGTCACCGCGTTCAAGAAAGTTTGTGTGATTTGGAGGTGGTGGGAAAAATCACATTTTTTTCAAAAACTGGCTTAAGTGACCTAATGGCCCCTCCGGAATGCGGTCATTTTTTTGACCACCTCCAAATGACCTCAACTTTTGCACACATGATCTATTGCACAAACAAAGGTGGGTTCCAAAGGTTTTATATTTTTTGAATATTTAATTAACTTATAATGCCCTCTAGACTGACTGGTGAAAACATCGGTCTATACCTCACGGGGGCATTGTAAAAAATTCTTTTTCCAAATTTTCTTTCATAGCCATGATTTGCACATGTGGGTCACCATGTTCAAGAAAGTTTGTGTGATTTGTATGTGGTGGGAAAAACACATTTTTTCAAGAACATTTGGGTCAGAATTTTTGAATTTTATGAAATGAAGGAATATGTGCTCAGTTATTGGAATATTTGATCATATGGTGGAGTATTTGCTATTTTTGCTTACTCAAATGAAGGAAAGATGTCATATGTGTCGACGAACAATTTCCACTTACTGCACTAAAAAACATTAATTTACTTAACCCAAAGTTTTACATTTGGTCAATTTTGCTTATAGGCAGAGCATGTTGCACATGGCCACAGCCTGGGAATTTATTGCACCATTGCCACAGGATGTTCCACATGGCCGCAGCATGGGAAGTGTTTGTAGCATGCCTGATCAGTGAAGCAACACTGATGCGGCATGTCTGATCATTGCAGCAGCTAAATTGAAGCAAATCATACATCTAAGGAACCATAATGGCAAATTTAAGGGACACAAATATAGATAGAAATATATACTACTACAATAGATAGCAGCATCCACACAGCACACTTGCTGATGCAGACCACTACCATATTAGATATGTTTGGACCGCACATCACAGTACTGCACTTAGATAAAGTTCATACTAAATTACCACCACAAGTTTCCACCATCAGAATACCACACAAAGTTCACCAAAAGGACTGAGCCTTCCTACATCGTACGACAACGAGGGTCTAGGGCAACTACACGTCAGGGTTTCAGGACCTTGTGGAGGGCAGAATGCTGAGCCCTGATCTTGTAGTCATGACTGGTGATGGATGTAGCCCGACAATGCTCCATCAGATGCTCTAGCAACCCAGACCTGGGCTTGGGCCTGCTGCAGTAGGAGCACCGGTACTTGTCAGACCTCCAGTTGTAGTACCTAGCAGCTCCTTGGGCCCTGATCTTCAGCACCTCCTTCTCTTCAAAGGACTCGACATTCCCCTCGACCACATCATCTCCAGATTGATACTACACACATTAATGACTGACATTAATACATTATGCATTCAAATACTATAAACATCTAACACTAAGTCAATGCACAAATAACATTTCAGCTAGGCCTTACCTCGTACGGCTCATCCTCATCACTGTCATAAGGGTAGTAGCCAGATGAGTCCCACTTCCTCTTCTGGCTAACAAGATCCTCCTTCTGCTATATTGTCAACCAAGCAAGTCATTTACAAGGAATATAATTGCACTTCAAATAATGTCATGACAAACAAGTTGATTTTGCATAATGATGGAAAGCTCCTAACTATATTTCATACACTATATATGAAGCTATATACATACTAAACAATTAGCTTATGAAAATACAAGTTCATTCATATGGACATAGAATTTCAATTTTTGCTTTTGAACATGCATATGAAGGTATTAATGAATATCATTCCTCTCTTATTAACCCATGATATAGCAGTTTTTGACAGACAATGCAAATAGGACCTTTATATATAACTTCACAAACATGTCAGGTTTTCATTTCATTTGTAAATCTTAATAAATATTTAGTTCAGAGCAGTTCTCAATGATCACTCGTAAGTCAGAATAAGTGAAATGGTGAAGCCTAACTCCTACATCTAATTAAAATACCTTAACTCCAGCATCTAACTAAAAAACACTAACTCCTAGATCCACTGGAACATTGAATCACAAAATTTACGTACATATATCATTGGATATAAATGAATCCACTACAAATAACACTAACTAATACATCTAATTAAAATATCATAACTCTTACTTCTACTACATCATTCAGTCACACCATTTAATTACATTTATCTCTGCCTATAAATGAATCCAATACAATAGAAACCTAACTAAACATCTAATTGAGAAACACTAACTAGTACATCTACTACATCATTCAATCACAGAATCTATATAACTGTCTATAAATGAATAATACAAATAACCCTAAACTAACCAACTAATTAAAAAACATAACTACTACATCTACTGGATTATTCAATCATACATCCTACATATAACTGGCTATAAATGAATCCAATACAAGAAAACCCTAAGTAAACATCTAATTAAAAAAACCCTAACTACTACATCTACTAGATGATTCAATCACAGATTCTGTATATATCTGTCTATAATTGAATCCAATACAAATAAACCTTAAAAACCATAACTACTACATCTACTGGATGTGATTCAATCACAAATTCTACTTATCAGTGGCTCTAATTGAATCTAGTACAAAAAATTCCCAACTAAACATGTAATTAAAAAACCCTAACTACTACATCTACTGGATGTGATTTATTCACACATTCTACATATCAGAGGCTATAAATGAATCCAATACAAATAAACCCTAACTAAACATCTAATTAAGAAACCCTAACTAGTACATCTACTGGATGTGATTCAATCACAGATACAACATATCTGTGGCTCTAATTGAATCCAATACAAAAAATCCCCAACTTAACATCTCATTAAAAAACCCTAACTACTTGATCTACACAATGTTCAATCACAGAATCAAAGAAACCCTAACTAATACATCTACTGGATGTGATTCAATCACAGATACAACATATCTGTGGCTCTAATTGAATCCAATACAAAAAATCCCCAACTTAACATCTCATTAAAAAAACCCTTACTACTTGGTCTACTTGATGATTCGATCACAGAATCAACTGAACATCTAATTAAGAAACCCTAACTAGTACATCTACTGCATGTGATTAAATCACAGATACAACATATCTGTGGCTCTAATTGAATCCAATACAAAAAATCCCCAACTTAACATCTCATTCAAAAACCCTAACTACTTGATCTACTGGATGATTCAATCACAGAATCGAAACTTAACCTTCACTATAAATCAATCAAACATCTATAAACCCTAACTATCAGAAGGGGATGCAGCAACTAGCAACTATAAAAAACACTAACACCCAAAACTACTGCTTAACGGGGGTAACAGCAACGGAGGGGACTGCTGGCAAGGATTACCTGCAGGTCCACGTGCCCGCCGCCGGCCTCCGCAGGTCCATCAGACGGGCCGCTCGACGCCGTCACGCCAAGCACCGGCACGGCTGAGTCCGCCACGGCGGAGTCCGCCACGGCCACCTTCTTCTCCTCCAGATCCGCCACCGCAGCGACCGATCCAGCGCGTGGGGATGCAGCAGCTCCTGCACCCGCGCCGCCGACGAGGGTCTGCACGGCATCTGCCACGGTCTCCGCGCCCGTCTTCTGCAGATCTCCGCCCGCGACGGCGGCTTCGCGACGGCCTTGCTCCATCCGAGCCAGCAGCAAGCAGGAGAAGAGAGGGAGGCGGCGGTGGTGAGCGAGCAGGTGGGGTGGCCGGTGAGGGAGACGATGAGGCAGAGTAGAGAGGAGGGAGAGGGAGGCGATTTGGGGGAAATGGGGTGGGTGATGCGGCCGATGCCCGTTCCCCTCCTCTTATACTAGGGGGCTTTTTCTGGAAACTACCCACGAACACGTGTACGCGCACGACCGCGGGGAAACGCAACCGCCAGCGTATAATACACGTACACGCCCGGCGTACAATAGTACACGGGCCGGCGCGGGCTCATACAGGGCTCTACGACTGGTCTACGCGCGCTATACACCCACCTGAAATGACCATCGTGCCCCTCATTACGAACCGCCATCGACGCATCTGGACCGTCCTTGTGTTTTTCCCACTCGCGTTCAGCCCAGGGGGGGAGCACCGGAGCAGAAACCGTTATACTCATTTTTAAAGTGGAAACCATAAGTAACTTGGAGGTTGCTAGCCAACATGTGGATGTGATGTGACTATGTACGCTGTACGCACTCCTCAGTTTTGATTTGCATTTTAACCAAGTTTATGGAAAAATTTATTAATGTCTACAATTACAAATCAATACCTTTAGATTCACCATTTGTTTTTCTGAGGATTCATCATTCCTTATATTTCACTTCATTTTTGTATTTATTATTGTAAATGTTTATATTATTTCATATATATATTACTTGGTAAAATTTGAGAAAGTTTGGCTTAGAACACATCTAACATGCGAAGTAAATAAAAAAAAGAGGGAGTACTACATTTTATAATATAATTGCCATTTGACGAAGCTACTTCGACTCCTGATGGAGTCAGCTGCATGGATGACTTCACCGTGTGCGCATACTATAATTTGCAAATGTCACAGCAATTATAAAGTCATTAATTTGATCGGCATTTTAATATGATTGTTGTTACGAGACGGGAAGGTTGCACACCACACCTCAAGCCTTCCTGAGATGCGTTGCTAGCTACCGTTTATTCAAGAAATGACGAGGCTTGGGATGCTACCCGTGATGGTTTTATTCAAAAAATTACACTTAATACATGGCCCTTGGCCTTATTGCAAAAAAGAAAACCTAACTCGTGTACCGGAGAAATATAAAACTGAAACCAATGTGGAAGATATAGTTGTCATAGTGTCATTCTTTGCATATATATACAAATTTCGAGAGTACAAATGACTTCACAAGCAGTGCATATGTCACAAACAGAGTACCGAAACAACCGGTTCATATTTACTATTCAATTTCTTGCCACTAGTTTAGCAATCAAAGATACGCACCATCCACACAACTCTCCTCGGTCTCATATGAGCATGACAGAAGTACAAGTGATGTAGTCACTGATGAGATCTGTGGTCGCCATGGCAGTGTTGCCTGTTGGCGACGGTGGCTTGAATTTCGTTGGACAGAGTCCTCCATTTCCCGTGCACACTCTCTGCGACGCTGCCACGTCGTGCAGCAGCGCCATGTAGAAAGTATCCATACCTTTGGAGGAAACAAACATGAATTACTGACAGCCCATAAAGAGACATGAAACTGAGCACTAAGCACACTTATAAAAGAGAAGACAACCATCTTAAATGTTCTATGACGCAAATGTGGAGCACCCACATGAAAATAGTAGTGGTACTAACTAACAAGTATACCAAAGAGAACAGGTCACAGACTGGCTAATAATCAGTTTCTAGGAAATTTCCAAGGAGATACTACACATTTGCTCATAACCACAGAAGGAAAGCAAACCTCACATCTTACAGGAAGCATATTCCGGTGGATCAGAAGTATAACAATGGCAACAGAAACGAAACAACCATGCCACGTACCATGGAACGTGAGCTCCTCTTGGATCGCAAAGTAGAGATGTGCACCAGCTTCTACTGCATGGCCTCGTCTTGAATACAGATAATCCTGATGCTCCCATCAGAATCAGCAACCAGAACAAGAATAGGTGGCGTCGGCGTTGCCATGAAATAGAGCAACGTACTGCTAGAAAACAACGTAAGAACACGGCCGGGAAATGAGATGGACGTGTGTGTGTGTGGTGCTATGAGGTAGGTCACTGTAGAGATGCTACGGTGGTGGAGGAGAGCTCCGGTAGTTTTAACTTGTGTGCGATTGCTTCCCCGGACGCCGAGGCACATACGGCTTATAAGTAGCCAAAAAAGGGGCGGCCCGGGCGAAAGCGGATGGAAGGCACGTCGGTGATGGGTATACTACGGCCTTGTTTGGTTCATAAGTCCTACGACTTTTTTAGTCCCAACTAAAAAGTTTCTAGTCCCTAAAAAATCCCTCCCTGATTATTTTCAGGGACTAAAAAGTCTCGAGTCCCTTCCTAAAGGTTATTAAATGACCATGTTATCCCTAGTATACAGAAAAATAACAACCAAACAACACCATGGGACGGCGGGTAATGGTTGCAGGGAGGGGCATTGTTTTGGAAAAGTCCCAAGCCAAAAAAGACTCTCCTTGAGAGTCTCCTTCATTTAGTCTCAAAAAGCAACTTTTAGTCCCTAGTAGTCCCTCCTGTTTGGTTAAAAAGTCTTTAAGAGAGGCTTTTTTTAGTCCGTACATCAAAAAATCCCTGAAAACAAACATCCCCTACGACGCTGCCGGACACCACACACGTCTCTCAAAGCAAATTTATTACTATATCGCCAACCAGGTGCATGCATCCTCGTATTTCTATGAGGTTTGTGCCCTAGAGTCCTAGAACTTCTCGGGAAACTTCCAGGAGTTCGCTTGGCGGCCTCATGGCCTGGAATAATCAGGGAGCACCCACCCGGCCCGCACGCACCATCTATCAGCCTGGCCTGGAGGACGTCAGCGGTAGCGTGGCACCAATATTAATGCCTGCATGGCCATATGACTCAGGGCCGGTCCTGAGATTTCGGGGGCCCGGGGCAAGATAACACAAAGGGGCCCTGAAGCCACATTTTTCTCTATCTTAATTGCATCTAAATACTCAATACACCTTATTTTATGTTGCATTGCCATGTTGACCATCCAACAAACGAAGGTCATAAACATTGATAGAAAAACTGGTTGCTCTTTTCAATGGCGCTATATATATGTGTTTCTACTAGGTTTGTGTCTACAGTAATTACTAGTGGTATCCTATATATTCTTACTTTTTTCAACAGTAACTAAAGGCATTTGACCGAATTTCTAGAAAAATGTCAATATCTCCTCTCTTGATCTCAAATTCTCAATCAACTGATGTGCAAGTTTATTTTCTTTATTCATCACCAGATGCATACTTTCTAGATAACATCTTGCTAATTAGCATGCAGCTTAATAAAAAAACAAAAAGATCTGGATGGTTAGAAAATTAGAAATTGCAAGTTATTTCTGCTGCTTACTAGTCAAGAACAAAAATCAGAGCTCGCATTTTCTGATCCTACCCAACATAAGAAATTAGAGAGAGAAATGTATGGGTATGATCTTCATGAAACGAATGAACGACCTATAAAGACTATAGAAAAAGAGAGATTTGCATCGGAGAGCAGGTTGATTGGAATCTGAAAATTGTATTACCTTCTTCCAGTAATCATGCGCAGCAGCCGAAAACCATGATTAGAAGACATGGACGGGGGCACAGTCAACCCTTCGGTCTGATTCGTTTGCCATATAGGGCGCCAGGATTGTTTTTCTGGCCATTCAGCAGTTGCAATCTCGGATCCCGGAGTCATGTGTGGCATCCATGAAGGATATTGCGTTGAGCAGTTGCACTTTTTTCTCCATACGAGATTAGACTTCAAAGGCAGCGAGAGCACTAGCCGGCCGGCAGTTTTGCTTTTGTGATTAGCGTCTCCAGTGGTAGGGAAGCGGAGAAGATTACGCCCGTGCGGCAAGCCGAGAAGATTGCGATCTGTTACCTATTTTTTTCCTTTCCATAGAAATCAATCCATCTTAAACGGGATAACTTTACGTATGTGTATATGGAAACCAAGCCATCGGAGGCCCTCCGTACTCGGGGGCCCGGGGCAGCCGCCCCGTCCGCCCCCCCTCGGGGCCGGCCCTACCGCCAGCCGCGAGCTCCGTCCGGGCTGGGTAGGTCGGTGCAGCGGCCAGCATCTATCAGCCTGGCCTGGAGGACGTCTGCTCGATCGAGAAGGGAGCCGCGTTTAGGAAAACCAAATCCACGAGGAGGGGGATGAGACCACCCGCGTGCTCTACGCGGTAGATAGACTGACTGACAGCAGTTGGGCATTAACGAGCAGATGGCAACAGCTTGTCTGCTTTAGCAATTGGTTCCTATATATACGGTCAGGTCAGCCCACACGTCATTCTCGTAAAGTCGTTGCAGAATCATAGCCAGTTTTTCTAGCATATCTCTATTACCTAATTAACCCGACAGAGGAAATTAGAAGAACGTGATGGGTTACCTGAACAAACATGGAAACGTGTTACCTCTTGAAAACAGACGGCCGGAAGCGTCCAACGTGCCACGGCTGGAAATCCCTGAGCTCAGCGTAGGGAAGCTTCGTCATGCTTTTACTTCCAGTCCAAGCTAAGGCAGTTTGGGGTGCTTCGAGCAATTAATGCATGTGACGTAGCCATTTCCAGTGCCTCGCATTAATGCATGTGACGTTGAGGTTATTGCTATATGCACGTTATGATTAAGTGGACATCACAAGCAAGCTCAAAGTTTCTAACAAAGAGTCCATACACATTTATAGGAAACTGGCACTGTTTTTTTATTAAGAGCCGGGTGACTGCTTACGTACTCCAGGTTTACTCTCTTTCTTTTTTTTTGCGAGGGAAAAAAAAAGAGTAAACCTGGAGTACGTACTCTTTACTCACTCGTACATCGCTAGCTGCTTCAACAGTCAACACCGGCGGGAGTGAGTTGCGTCATGACTTGAACCTGTGTAAGAGCATCTCCAACTGCCGTCCAACGCGCGGCGCGCTAAAAATCAGTTTGCAGCGCGCCGATCGCCTGGTTTGGCGCAGCGGGGAGCGCTGGCTTCAGCAGCACGCGCGTAGCTCTAGTAGCGCGCAAAAATATAGCACGCGCGAGTTAATATAAATTCACACCAACATCAAAACATCAAAACAAAGACATGGCATAATTTAAATCACACAAACAAGTTGATATAAAAGTTCATGCCCACAAGTTCAAATTCATGCCCACAACATGATCCAACCAAGTTCAAAATCCAAGCCAAGTTCATGACACAAAAGTTCACACCAACGAAAGGCACATCAACAATCAAGCCTCGTCCTCGTTTTCATCCTCATCTTCCTTCGACTCATCCGACTCCTCCGAAGATGATTCTTCCTCCTCCTCTTCATTGTCGCGCGCCGCATCATCATGTGAAGCTCGGAAGGTGTTGGCATGATCATCAACGGCATCTTCATGCGAAGGTGTGTGAGGCACACCGGAAGACCTTCCGCCCATGGCGCCCGGAGGTGCACCCATGCCTCCCATGAGAGACGCAAAACTCATGCCTCCCATGCCGGCCATGCCGCCCGGAGGTGCTCCGAAGCCACCCATGCCTCCCATGGTCTCCATGGCATCTGCAAAGCCACCCATGGCACCCGTGCCGCCCATGGTAGCTTTGAAGCCACTGATGCCTCCCATGCCACCAAGGCCACCACCACCCATGCCGCCAAGGCCGCCGCCACCCATGCCGCCAAGGCCACCGCTATCCATGCCGTGAATCATGGCTCTTTTTTGGATCAAGACTTCTTCACAGGGCAAGGTTGACATACTCCTTTTGCTCCTCATTGAGGATAGATGTGTCCAAGAAAAACAAGTACTTCTCCCATTCCAACAATCTAGATCGCTCCTCCATGCCCACCTTCCTCGCCTCCAATGCCACCTTACTCTCCTCGGCCGCCACCCTCCTCTCCTCGGCCGCCAACCTCCTCTCCTAGGCCGCGGCATCTTGGTTCCTTGCCATCTTCCTCACCTCGTTGGCTTCTTTTCTTGCCTTCACAATAGCTTCCATAGCATTTTTGAGCTCATCATCTCCTTTCTTCTTCTTCTTTTATTTTGCGTCTTTCTTGGTCCCATCCGGTTGTTTTGGCTTCGAGTATGAAACCGAGTTTGGTGTGGGGCTTCTCTTGCCATCATCACTTGATGCCTCATCATCATCATCATCCAAATCAATTGTTCGCTTGTGTTTGTTGCTCAAATCCAAATCATCCAAATCATCACGCTTCTTCCATTTCTCATCATCCTTCAATGCTTCATAGCAATGAGGCAAGGTAAATGGTCTTCCTTTCTTGATCTTCCCCTTCTTGGTCTTCTTCTCCTCTCCTTTGAGCAAGTTTTGTGCAATATTCAACTACATAAAAACAAAACAAGTTAGCACTACAAACACCAACATCAAACATGATGAACATGGATGAAATGACACTTGGGTTTGTTGGGGAACGTTGCAGAAAATAAATTTTTTCTACGCTTCACCAAGATCAATCTATGGAGTCATCTAGCAACGAGATAGAGGAGTGCATCTACATACCCTTGTAGATCGCGCGGAAGCATTCAAGAGAACGGAGTTGAGGGAGTCGTACTCGTCGTGATCCAAATCACCGATGATCCTAGTGCCGAACGGACGGCACCTCCGCGTTCAACACACGTACGGTTGGGGAAGACGTCTCCTCCTTCTTGATCCAGCAAGGGGGAGGGAGAGGTTGATGGAGATCCAGCAGCATGACGGCGTGGTGGTGGAAGCAGCGGCGATCTCGACAGGGCTTCGCCAAGCTCTACGAGAGGGAGAGGTGTTGCAGAGGGAGAGGGAGGCGCCAGGGACTTGGGTGCGGCTGCCCTCCCTCCCCCCTCTTTATATAGGGGCCAGGGGGGCGCGGCCCTCTTGGAGATCCCATCTCAAGGGGGGGCAGCGGCCAAGGGGGGTGGCTTGCCCCCCAAGCCAAGTGGGGCGCCCCCCACACCTAGGGTTTCCAACCCTAGGCGCAGGGGGGGCCCAAGGGGGGGCGCACCAGCCCACCAGGGGCTGGTTCCCCTCCCACTTCAGCCCATGGGGCCCTTCGGGATAGGTGGCCACACCCGGTGGACCCCCGGGACCCTTCCGGTGGTCCCGGTACAATATCGGTGACCCCGGAAACTTTCCCGATGGCCGAAACTGGACTTCCTATATATAATTCTTCACCTCCGGACCATTTCGGAACTCCTCGTGATGCCCGGGATCTCATCCGGGACTCTGAACAACTTTTGGTTTACCGCATACTAGTATCTCTACAACGCTAGCGTCACCGAACCTTAAGTGTGTAGACCCTACGGGTTCGGGAGACATGCAAACATGACCGAGACGACTCTTCGGCCAATAACCAACAGCGGGATCTGGATACCCATGTTGGCTCCCACATGTTCCACGATGATCTCATCGAATGAACCACGATGTCGAGGATTCAAGTAATCTCGTATACAATTCCCTTTGTCAATCGGTACGTTACTTGCCCGAGATCCGATCATCGATATCCTAATACCTTGTTCAATCTCATTACCGGCAAGTCACTTTACTCGTACCGTAATGCATGATCCCGTGACCAACCACTTAATTAGTCACTTTGAGCTCATTATGATGATGCATTACCGAGTGGGCCCAGAGATACCTCTCCGTCATACGAAGTGACAAATCCCAGTCTCGATCCGTGTCAACCCAACAGACACTTTCGGAGATGCCTGTAGTATACCTTTATATTTACCCAGTTATGTTGTGACATTTGGTACATCCAAAGCACTCCTACGGCATCCGGGAGTTACACGATCTCATGGTCTAAGGAAATGATACTTGACATTGGAAAAGCTCTAGCAAACGAACTACACGATCTTGTGCTATGCTTAGGATTGGGTCTTGTCCATCACATCATTCTCCCAATGATGTGATCCCGTTATCAATGACATCCAATGTCCATGGTTAGGAAACCGTGACCATCTATTGATAAACGAGCTAGTCAACTAGAGGCTCACTAGGGACATGTTGTGGTCTATGTATTCACACATGTATTACGATTTCCGGATAACACAATTATAGCATGAATAAAAGACAATTATCATGAACGAGGAAATATAATAATAACCATTTTATTATTGCCTCTAGGGCATATTTCCAATAGGGTTCAACTTGGCACTTACCCTATCTTCATCATTAGTGCCACTTGGGTTCAACTTGTCAACCGCCTTTTGTGCGGCCGCCCACTTTTGACAATCCTTGTTGATTGTCGACCACCGGGAGCGAAGAGATCGAGCGGAGCAGTCAATCCCACTCTTGTTGTGTAGATCAAAGTGTTCCTTCATCTAGTTCCAATAAGCATCTCTACTTTGATCACCTCCAACGGATGGATCCCTCGACACTTGCAACCAAGTATTGCATAGCAAGACATTTTCTTCATTGGTGTAGTTGCCTCCTCTTCCTTTCGGTGCGTCGACAATGCCCTCACCATCCTCGTCCACCTCGAACTCATGGTCATCGAAATCCGTGTCATTGGTTTGAGACCAATGCGAATTGTTGGAGCCAACACCCACAGTTGACATATATGCCTCATCGTTGACACTACAAAGTATATAGAACAAAGTAAATAAGCTATCTATATGTATGCATTTAAAAAATAACAACAACAAAGGGGTTGGTGAAATTTTATACCTTTGGGACATTTCCTCGATCACCTTGTGCGCGTCGGCCGCCGGCTCAACAAGTGAGCTCACCGGTGCTTCGGTAGCCGCCGCGTCCGTCGCACGCCCTGCAAGCTTCTTCCTTAACGGCTTCGAGGAGCCGGAGCCGTCCACCGCCTTGTTCTTCTACACGGATGCCTTGCCCTTCTTCGACCGTGCCACATTTGGGAGCTTCGAGAGGGGGGGACGTGACTTCACGGCGGGCGCCGGCGCGACGCCACCCGTCGCCGAGGTCATCCGTGGCGGCAGGCATGAAGAGGCTGCACGCGATGCCAATGCTTGGAGGAGCTCCGGCGGAGGCGAAGCCAAAGCTCCCCGCGCTAGGATTTGCGGCGGCGGCGGCGGTGGCGGCGGAGGGGTCGCGGCAGTAGGAAGGGGTGAGGGGGGTGCTGGCGCGGGCGTCCATCGGGTCAATTCGCCAGCGGCGGCGGGGGCAGGGCAAAGGTGGCGCGGCGGAGAGAGTGCGGCGCGCGGAAGTGGGCGCACCAAATACACAACGCGCGATGGCGATTCGGACCGCGCGCCCAACTCTATATGCCGAGCGCGTGCTTATTGCGCGTCCCCTGGAGCCCCTCTACCGATTGCGCGCGCGCTAAAAAGGGAAAATTTGCGGCGCAGCGCTTATTTAGTGCGGCTGTTGGAGATGCTCTAATCAAATTGAAATGTCGTTGCAATTAATAAAGTGACATGGTGTTTATTATGTGTCTGTTGTTACATGACGGGAAAGGGTAATGATGGGACAGTACAAAAGCCAGGACACAAGACACATGAGCGACCAATGTTAAATGCATTGTACCGTTGGTAATCCTGTACACTTATCACTAGTGTAGAATGGGTCACTGTACAGAGCTACTCCCTCTGTCCCATAATGTAAGACGTTTTCGCAAGCTAGGGATGGAAGGAGTAAAAACATTATCACAGAAACATATGCGAACTATTGTCGATGGTTACATGTCCAGTGTTAAATTTTGTCATTTTCAGGTCTTTTTTGCTATTTTAAGTCATTTAGTGCATTATAGGCATTTATTAGATATAAAAAATTGAATTGCACCTACATTAAAAAGTGCACAAACGTGGGCTGAAAAATAATCTATGTGCTGCTTGGTATATATTCAGGCCATATTCAAGTGTAGACATTTGTTCTTCAAGGGTTGACCACCAACGTTGAGCTAATTAGTTATTTAATCCAAGAAATGCAAACAAATTCTAAGAAAACATGAAACCTTGCGTGGTGTCATCATATGATCTGAAGCAGCTGTGGAATATTTTTGGTAAGATTTGGCGAAGGTTGGTTGTGATAAGAATTGCTTTCTTACTGAAGTATCTCAAAGGAGCAATCTTAGTTTCTAAAGGGAATGTGCCGGGTATGAAGTTGAAGCGACAGTTACTTCATCGTTTTACCTTAAAAAATAATTACATGTTCAGTGTTTAAATTTGACGTATCTAGGGTTCCTTTCCTAGTTATAAGCAATTTAGTGCTTTCCAAGAAAATTAACATATATTAATAGAATCTGAACTACAAGTAAATGAAAAAGTACACAAACATGGGCTGAAAAACCATTATTTTCTTGCTTGGTATCCAAGACATACCCAAGAATAGAACACAAATTTTAAACATTTGGTCAGCAAGGTTTGACCACCAACATTGAGCTTATTGGTTATTTAGTCCTAAAAATGCCAACAAATGCGGAAAAATAAAAACCTAACATGGCGTCATCATAATGATCTCCAGAAGATGTGGATATTTTTTTGGGTAAGTTTGGCAAAAGTTGTGATGCCATTGCTTTGTAACCGAAGCATCTTAGCGGAGAAACTATAGTTTCAAAATGGAATGTGTATGGTATGAAGTTGAAGTGATAGTTACTTCCTCATTTGACCATGAAATTTTCCACACTCAATAAACACCATTACATGTTCGGTGTTAAAAATTTGGCATTTTCATGGTTCGTTTGCGATTTTAAGCCATTTAGTGCATTTCTCGACACTTATTCGATAATAAATCAAATTGAACTAAAAACGTATGAAAAAGTTGACAAAGTGGGCTCAAAAATCATTCTTGTGTTGCTTGCTATATATTCAGGACATACCCTTGATTAGAACAAAAAATTTAACATTTGAGTGGCGAGGGTCAACCTCCAACATTGAGCTTATTTTCTATTTAATCCTAAAAATGCAAACAAATTCTGAAAAATATGAAACCTTGTATGGTATCATCATATGATCTCAAGAGGTTCTGTAATTTTGGCAAGGTTTGGCAAAAGTTGTGATGGGCATTGCTTCATAATCATAGCATCTAAGGAGGAGGAATCTCTATTTCAAAAGGGGTTGCACAAGGTATAAAGTTGAAGTTTCGGTTACTTCATCGTTTGACCTTGAAAATTTTCTTACGCCCACTATGGTGCTTTGTTCGGTGTTAAAGTTTGGCATTTTTAGTGTTTGTTTGCTATTTTGAAAACATTTAGGGCCTTTCTAGGAATTGAGTGTATAGAAATCAAATCTAAACTACAAATACATGAAAAAGTGCACAGAAGTGGGCTGAAAATCATTTGTCTACTTGGTGTAGATTTAGGTCATATACAAGAATATAGTAAAAAAAATTAAACATTTGGGCGGCGATATTCAACCATCAACATTGAGCTTATTGGTTATTTCATCCCAAAAATGCAAACAAATTTTTATACCGCACAATTAGTTATGATGAACCGTGTACGATGGATGGGTTGGTCTCCTCTATGGTACTTTATCATGTTGTAGTGTAGATGACAAATGGGGTCAGGTGCACACGACAACGAAGGTGTTGCGCGATGCGTTGTTGCGGAAGATTTTGCAACCTTGGACGTGCGGATGCAACTGTGACCTTGCAAACAATAGCACATGATTCTTTACAAATGTGTCGTGTGTTTGGTAAGCATAACACTAAGTTCATTAGGTTGGAATGTGTGTGGTAGTGCTTATTGCATAAGGTTCTTGGTGTGTGATAGTGCTTATCGCATAGGCTTTCTGGTGGTGTACCATCGGACAACGAGATTTCTATAACAGGGTGTGTGCTATAGGCTATAATCAATTATATAAATAATTAATATTCATTTCAAAACTCATAAAATCTAATCTAGTACATAAATATTAATACTAAAGGAAGATGCTCATCAATAGTTAATCAAATGCTTCATATATTTATCCGTAGTTTATTTTTTATTATACAAAAACCGTTGCCACTCTAGGGTTTGCAAACAAACGCTCCAACAGAGGAATTAAAGGCAAGTCAAACAACCTTGAACAAGATTCATATCTTCATACAATCGCCCGCCTTGTTTTGTCTTTGTTCTCTTGCACTTTGCATCGATCATGGATGGTTGCATATGTGACATGAACGCAAATATTTATATTCATCGTTGTACAACATATACAATCATTTAGACAAACATGTATCTTTTTGACTTCAAGTCCCAATGGGCAAACCACCTTCTTCGCTTCGTTGGTATTTTATAGGAGCACATTCTTTTCTGGAACAATGTCTTGAAGAGGAACGGACAATTTTTTGAAGCCCTTGTTTGATAGTGCATTGTTTGTGCTAAATCTGAGAAGCTCTAGTATGGTACTCAAGTTGGAATATATCTCTCTGCAACCTTAAATCAAAAAGTATTTGGGCATCCGCATCCCACGAAAAAAATTTCAATTGTGTATTTGAAAAAATGTTCAGTGTATATTTGAATTAGTGTTAACCGTATAGAAAAAATGTTTACTGTGTATTAATGAAATGTTCATCATATATTAACAAGAAATTTACCTTGTATAAAATTATTGTTCGCCGCGTATTAACAAAAAGGAAAAACAATAATTAAAAAGGAAACAAAACAGAAAAAAGAATAAATGCCTGGAAAAACAGAAAGGAAAAACAAACCAAAAAGCAACTGAGAAAAAAAAAACGAAGCAGCGTATGAACACGCAGCGGGCGCCAGCCCACCTGCTAAGGTAATGGACCGACGCCTGTGGACCAAATACATCCAGACATAAAAGTCGGCCGGGTGTAAAAGCAAACATCCTGCAGCCCAATACGGGTTACCACACAGGCCTACAACGCGACCAGCGACGACGAGGGCATCGGGATCGCGTATATCGATGGCTTGAACGAAAGTATATACCCTGAGAAAAAAAGACTGAGATATTGCTCAGCAAACCCACGCCGCCGCACCTTGCTGTCTCTTCTTCGAGTTCATGGCCTCCTCTGACAATTGACCGTCGCCGTTTTGAGCTGTAAGTTTTGGGAGTTCTGATTCATCTACAGGAAGCACACTATTGATATGATAACCCAATTTTTTTTGCTCTAACTTTTTTAGGGTTTCACGTTCTGGTGGGTACTTGGCGTCTTAAATTTTAATAATTGGATGGATGGTTAGATCAGTGTCACACAGTGGTGGATTAGCCTTCAAATCGGCCCCGCCCAGATCAATGTCAAGTCAGGAATAAGTACTGGTAATTTCTCATGCATATCTTCTAGTACAGTAGTATTTTTGTACTCCCTCTGTGTTTAGATCAGTACTTTAATGATTTAAACGCTCTTATATTTCAAGTATAATGGAGCGTTTTTAATTTGGAAGGAAATCTCCGGCAACAACGACGACAACAAACAAATGTAATTTGTCAGTTACGTTTATCTCGCTTATTAGTTGAGTTGCTACCTAGTACCTGCTACACTATACATATAGGCATGGTATACATGGTTCAGAATTAATTTTCCAGCTAGGTTTTTCTTATTAGTTAAGCTTTGCTATTGAGATTCCGGATTTTCCCTGAGAAGGGAGTGATCTTTTGCGCTGAATATTGTAAGACAGTGTTGGTTTCATTAAAATGACATGGAACCAGGCAGGACCCTGGCGCAAAAAAAAAGGCTTATGCGTGATAGATTGAGGGGTTGGGGTTGGACAGGAGTTTATTTATGTAATCCCATTTGCTTAAGTTTGTTTCATTTCTTGGCAGGAGACACTAAGATTAATGATGCGTCGCCATTCCCTCAAACCAAAAGAGATTAATGATGTATCGGCATTCCCTCAAACAGAAAGTAATGATGCATCAGCTATGCTGCTATACGAAGCACCCTCTGGCATCGCGCTTTTCTCTTTTGATGGGAGCTACCTCAACGATTCAGTGAAGGTATTTGTTTTTTCATTGCTGATGCTCTTTGTTTTGTCTTGGTCATTAATGAGAAATTTTATATCATCTCATCGATTTCTCTCTATTTTTTTGCAGGACTTCTGGGCCAGCTTGCCACCGCTTGTTAGTAACTGTACCATTATTTTTGTCATATTTCCTTACCTTCATCTTGCCAACTAGAACAGAGTAATGCTTTACGAAATTCACTGAAATGTTTCACCAGTCTTTATTGTAAAATTTTGATGGAACAAGTGGGTCGAATATAAAAGTCAACTCATTACTCGGTAGTTGTTATTTGTTATTGAATTGATTTGAAATCGAATCAAGCCGGTCAACCATATTTTTTTTTCTGGGTTGGAGGGTACTCATTATCATGTTCTGTTTTGGTACCATAGTGGACTGTCTAAAATGGTCAGACATTTGTTATAGATCCTTAAAAGATCAATTAACACCGGCTGGAAACTAAGGTTGTATTGAGATGAACAAATATGTACGAAATGGTTATATCCTCCTAGCTAGAGGTGAATGAGCCACGGCATGGTACTCCTACCAATAATAACACTATGGATTGCTTTCAAAATATTAACATCTAGCATTACATCTGAACATTTTGGGAGCACCACTGAGAGAATTGTACATACAAAGATTTAAGCAACACTATAGTTTCAGATTGATGCAGGGCTACTAAACTACCTTTCCTCCTTTCATGATTTACTACTTGCATTATACTATTTAACAAGCTTTTCATATCCCTTATGTGTTTATTATCCAGAGTTTGATAGTATCCATGAAGTATGAGAAGGTGCCCAACCCCATTCACCTTGTTAATGAGGCTATTGACGATCGTCTGGTCAAGAGGCTCATCAAGTTGTGTGGTTCTGAAAAGAAATTAGTTGTCGGAAGTGTTGAATATAAAAGAATAATTGAAACAAAACTGGTTAGTATAACTTTCTAAGCTTTCTTGTTGGTTATGTATGGGCGTGTAGTACTCATCACCTTTTACTTTTTCAGGCAATAACCTGTCTGTATGTTGAGGTTCCAGATTGTCAGGTGATAATTCGCAGTCTTAAGAATCCCATGCAGTCAGTTAAGATTAATGTTGTGTTGGCTATGCTGATATACCAAGCACCCACTGGCATCGCAATTTACTGTTTTGATGGGGCGTACCTCAACGCTCCAGTGAAGGTCCTTGTTTTTTTATTGCTGATGCTACTAACTTCTTTCTGTCATCAAAGAAGAGTTCAAGATCATCAAATTGATTTGTCTCTGTTTTTTTTTCACAGGACTTCTGGGCATCCTTGCCACAACTTGTCAGTAATCCTCCCAATTTATTTATTACTATTTTTGCCATATTTCCATATGTTTCTTGTTTCCAACTAGTACAGCGTAATCCTTTAAAAAATAACAACAATATTTCACCAGTCTTTAGTGGCTTTTTTATTGAAACAAGTAGGTGGAATATAAATTTTAATTCATTACTCAGTAGTTTTTATTGGTTATTAAGCTGATTCAAAGTCCAATCAAGTTGCTCGACTTTTTTTTGGGTGGAGTCTTCCCGCATTACCATGTTCTGTTTTGGTGCCATGGTGTAGTGTTTTTAAAGCCATTTGCTGATAGATCCTTAAAAGATCAATTAACTCTTGTTGAAATCTAAGTAGGTACTGCTAGGAACAAATTTTCATGTAGTGGTAGCATCTTCTTAGCTAGGGATGAAGGAGCCCTATCATGGTACTCTTGCAGAGAATCACAGTGTGGATTGTTTTCAGAATACAACTCCCTCCGATCCAAAATAAGTGTCTTGGTTTTAGTTCAAATTTGGATCGGAGGGAGTAAAACCATAACACTTATTTTCGATTGGAGGCAGTAACATCTAGCTTTATGTTTGAACGTTTTGGGAGCACCATTGAGAGAATTGTACGAACAAAGACTTAAGCAGGATGTGCTCCATGATTGATGCAGGGCTACTAATTACCCCTACCACCTACATGATTTAGGCACTTGCATTATATTTGACAAGCTTTTTATATCCTTTTTTGTTTATTTCAGAGTCTGATTGTATTTATAAAGGGGGAGAAGATGCCCACCCCCATTGACCTTGTTAATGAGGTCATTGATGGTCACCTGGTCAAGAGGCTCATGCAGCTATGTGGTTCTGGAAGGAAATTAGTTGTGGGATGTGCTGAATATAAAAGAATAATTGAAACGAAACTGGTTGGCATAACTTTGTAAGCTTGCTTGTTGTTCTACCCGTTGAACAGTACTGATCACCATTTGCCTTTTTAGGGAATAACCTGCCTACATGTTGATGTTCCGGATTGTGAGGTGAAAATTTGTGGTCTAAACAAGCCCATGTGTCCTTTATTGCCTGAAGAACTGTTTGAGCCAGACAAAGATTTAGAATTATTCTTACATCAACGTGACTTTGATGTCAATCTTGAGATGGTGAGCTAAGTCGCCTCCTTTTGTATATGGAATGTTACTCCTTTCCGACTGATTGCCTGCTATACAATGCTTTATTGCTAATGATAGAAGTTTTGGATACACACGGTACTGAGAATAAACGTTTGAGAAACTCAATTAATCATCGATGAAATGTCTTCTAGAGTTTTGGCTTGACGATGTTTGTTTCAGTGATGAAGAATATTTTTTGGCTTTCATGTTGATAAATGTATCAAGGAGACTGCTTATCTCTTGCATGATACTGAATCATGTGAAAAGAAGTATTTGAAATTCTTTCGACTTCTTCTGAAGGAATTTATTCTTACATCTGAAATTGACACCAAGGATTGGGTTTTAATCCAATTTGCAACGGCTTTGAAGATGATATGTTACCCTGGAGCATCATATAAAGTCTTAGCCCCTGATGAGGTGAATCATAATACTTTTTATATATGCGTTGAGTATGTGTATGATGGAAGCTGTCATTCTAGCAATGTACTGAAGTGTTATTTCTTTCAGATTTTCTCATTTGGTGAGTGCTCAAAGATAGAGGCTCATGCATCTAGATATAAAAGAAGCTTTTCAAAGATTGATGTCTTATCTATCTACAAACATGTTGCTAGACTCGATTCAAAAAAGTGCATACTAATGGTCAAATTGGATATCTGGATTACCAAGGCTAAAGAAGCGCAGAAGAAGGCAGATGTCAGAGATTAAGCAACCATCATTTTTCGGGAAAATTCAATAGGACTGATTTATGTACTGGCTACAAAGTTAAAAAAAAAGCTAATAATATGTAGACGTGTTACCTTTCCGAAACAGATGGAAACGTGTTGTCTCTCTCAGCAGGAAATTAATCTCCTCGGTCCGTCAGAGTAAGGATGCTTTGATCGTCATGCTTGTGCTTCCAGTCCAAGGCATGCAGGTTGGGATGCTTCAAGCTATATGTGGATATTTGGATATGTTAATTAGGTGAAACATCTAGGAATATCACATCCAGTGTCTCACATTGCACTAGTAGAAAACGGAGCTTTAATACCGGTTGATAAGGGCTTTTAGTGCGGGTTCTGCAACCGGCACTAAAGAGTGGAGACTAAAGCCCCCCCTAGTACCGGTTCGGCACGAACCGCCACTAAAGGGCCACCACGTGGCGTGAGCTCGCGCCGTGGTATGGGGGACCTTTAGTATTGGTTGGTGTTACCAACCGGCATTATAGGTATTTTTTTATTTTTTTTGAAAATTTTGGATTTTTTTTTGATTTTTTTGATTTTCAATTTTCTGAATTATTTGATGATTTAGTCTCTAATCACCCCTCTTAACTACTCAAGTCTGGATCACTCATTTCAAATCGTCTAACTTCCCAACCGGTCACTCATCCTCTCACTCCCCCAGCCTGAGCACGCTTAATTTCGGAGTTCTATTCCCCCTACTTTCCAAGTTCGCACTTGTTGTTTTGCTGACAAATGTAAGCTGTAAATTCTATTAACCCTCAGCAGTTTAGCTTGAGCATTAGGTCACACATTTCACCGTTTGAGTTTGAAACTATTATTTTAAAGACAGTAATTATTTAGTAACACTAATATTTTTTGAATAAGTTTGACCATAGTTTGACCACAGTTTGACCATAGTTTGACCAGATTTGACCAAAATTCAAAAAATTGAAATAATTATTTAGTAACACTAATATTCTTGAATAAGTATGTAGTAACATTAATACTTCTTGAATAAGTAGTTTGACCATAGTTTGACCAGATTTAACAAACATTAAAAAACTTAAATTTGAGCATATCTTTTTCTCCTTTTGAAATTTGAGGATTCTAAAAAGTTGCAAACAGGCCGTAGGCAGTCAAAATTGGATGTGGATTTTCATGCTGAATTTTTTGATATGTTGTACATTTTTTTCCGACATCGTATGCAAAAGTTATAGCTGTTTTACATTTTCCCTATACTTTTTGCAAAACATGTCCAAATTTAAGTTTTCAAATTTTCCTAACTAGTAGATGTAGTAATATAACTACCTCTCGAAGGATTTTATTTTTTGAAGTTTTTATCATTTTCTTTTGATTTTTTCAAAACTAAAATGGCGATAGGGGGGGGGGGGGGGGGGTAGAGTTTGAAAATTGCCCTATAGTCCCGGTTTGTATCTGCAACCGGGACTATAGATCAAACCCCTTTAGTCCCGATTCATGACACGAACCGGTACTAAAGGTTAGCCCTTTAGTACCGGTTTGTGCCACGAACCGGTACTAAAGGTGATCGTGGGGCCCCGGCCTGACGCCAGCCTGCCACCACCCCTTTAGTACCGGTTCGTGGCACGAACCGGTACTAAAAGTTCAACACGAACTGGCATTAATGCATAGCCGTTCGAACCGGCACTAATGGTACCATTAGTACCGGGCTAAAATCAAACCGGGACTAATGTGTCTCAGATTAGGTCCTTTTTCTACTAGTGTTGATGCATCCAGAGTTCCTTCCGAGGGGTGACGTTCAGTTGGGATCACACGTAAACTCGTACTCCCTCCGTTCCAAAATAGATGACTCAACTTTATACTAACTTCGGTATAAAGTTAGTATAAAGTTGGGTCATCTATTTTAAAACGGAGGGAGTAATTTCTAGCCAAGAGTCCATGCACATTTCTAGGAAAACTGGCACTCCTATTTTTAGGGGTTCATGGGACTGTCTAGTCCTCCGGTTTTACCTGCCTGTTGGGGGAGCTGCTTCAACACCGCCCGCCATAAGCAGTTCATATGTCGCAAACGGAGTACAGATAAACAAGCAATCCATTCATATTTTACAACTCAAACTATTGCCACCAGTTTTAACATGCAAGATGGAAGATACACACCATCACCAGAACTCTCATCATGAACCTCGGTTCATTGCCGATAGGAGAGTAGGTGATATGCAGTCATCAATGAGATGCATGGTGGTCATGGCAGTGACTACGGTGGCCAGAGAGAAGGACAACGACGACAGACGCTCGCCATGATGCTGCCAGAGCATATCTGGTGTCGGATGCAAACGTACATGTAGCAGCGCCGCATAGAAAGTTTTCCATACTACCTTCAAGAGGAAACAAATAGAAATTAATTACTGGAAGCTCATATATGGAAGAGATCGACATCAAACAGAGCAGAAAGCGCACATAAAAGAGAGGAAGAACATCCTACAATATTTGCTGCATTTCTTTAATCTCAACTGCCGCTCGTCCCTAGTATACGTGTGGTACAATATTTGCTAATCATTCACAGAGAACTGGTCGCAGAATGCTAATTAATTATCCGGGTAGGAAGCTTCTAATTAAGGAGATACTAGTACTAAGTAGAAAGTCCACACTGCTGCTCATAACTTGGTAAGAAAGCAAGACAAACGTAAATTGTACAGGAAACATGCACGATCCGATCCGGTGGATGATGAAAAACATAAGATAACGATTAATGGCAATGGAAAGGAAACAACTGGTCACTCCGACGGAGGCCAGGGAGTGTTTGGTTACTCGATCTATTCGGTGGGAGATGGTAGCACGGGATATTTTCAACCGGTTTGGATGGCGGTTATGTAATAAGATAGGCAATCAGTTTCCTTATGTTGTTTATGCTGGCCGGTTGTGGCGCTGTGGTTACTTTCTTTAGGCTCTATGTGAGCTTTTCTTTACTTTCATTACGACTTTAAGACCTTTGTTGAACCTATTTGCTTTTTAATAAAGTTTGTCATATGTATCGTTCTGATGCAGAGGCCGGGGGTCCCCCCTTTTTAAAAAAAAACTCGCATCGATAGGTAGTAGCAATGCGACGTGAGCTCTAGCTTGGTAAAGATGTATTACAAGTGAAGGGGAGATGTGCACCTGCTGCATGCTATTGCGTGGCGTCGTCTTGAATGCAAACAATCCAGACCCCTCCGTCAGAATCTATGATCAGGATGAGATCGTAGCCGGGAGGTGCCATGATATGGAGAGAGTATGTCTAGAGAACAACATATACATCGTGCAAGATAAGAATAATAGCAGGTCAGAGAAGAAGGAAGAAAGCTCAGAGATATATAGTACCGCGGCACTTGCACCTTGCACGGCGGAGATATGTCTGCCGTGGCTGTGCGATGAGGGTCGCCGGCCGGCGCGCGCTGTGGAGGAGATGGAGGTGTTGCAGAGGGAGGGGAGAATGAAAGAGGTTTGTGTAGGGTGTGTGGCGAGGATGAATGGAACTACGCAAGGAATTGAAAGAGGAGAGGAGAGGTGTTGGGCATATTTGTAGGTCAGTTTGCACCAGCGCGCGCGTGGCGTGGCGAGGCGACAAAGCGAGTTGCTTGTGTAGGAGCGGGGAAGGTGCATATGTCACGGCTGTCACTGCTACCCCACCAGCCGTGGCGGCCCCACCGGCTAGCAAGGCAACCGAGCCACGACCGGACGGAGTTGACGGAGTCAAGACAAGTGAAGAAGGGGCGATCGGTGGACCCGCGTAGTCAGGACGTGTTGCGTGTGTGGCCTGCGTGCCGTGGGTATTTCTAGGTGAGGCTGAGAGAGAGTGGGTATCGAGAATTATGATGTGGAATATGATTAAGAGAAGCTGATCTTCTCCTCCGGCCTCCTTCGCCCCCCTCTCTCTCCCCAAACTCTCTCAGATCTAGATCGGGACCCTTACAACTTGGTATCAGAGGTCAATCATCCTGGATCCACTCTACCAGAAGCCTCGCTACCACACCAAAGCAGCGCAGCAGGCGGCGGCTATGGAAGAGCAGATCGCAGCCCTGGCGAAGGCAGTCCACGACGGGCGCGCCGCCAACGGCGCCCGCCTCGACGCGATCCAACAATCGCTCGAGCTCTGGCGGCCGGCGGTGACCAACCTGCAGCAGCAACTCGACGAGCTGCGTACCCAGCTCGGCCGGATCGCCCTCCATCCCGTTCTGACGGCGTCTTCGACATCTCTTGAAGGCGCGGTGGTGCAGTCGGTGTCGTCGTCTCCGTCCAACGTGTTGGGGAACGTAGTAATTTCAAAAAATTTCCTACGCACACGCAAGATCATGGTGATGGCATAGCAACGAGAGGGAAGAGTGTTCGTCCACATACCCTCGTAGACCGTAAGCGGAAGCGTTAGCACAACGCGGTTGATGTAGTCGTACGTCTTCACGATCCGACCGATCCAAGCACCGAACGTATGGAGCCTTCGAGTTCAGCACACGTTCAGCTCGATGACGATCTCCGGCCTCCGATCCAGCCGAGCTCCGGAGATGAGTTCCGTCAGCATGACGGCGTGGTGACGATGATGATGTTCTACCGGCGCAGGGCTTCGCCTAAACTCCGCAACGATATGACCGAGGTGGAATATGGTGGAAGGGGGCACCGCACACGGCTAAGGAACGATCCGTAGATCAACTTGTGTGTCTTTGGGGTGCCCCCCTGCCCCCGTATATAAAGGAGCAAGGGGGGGTGCGGCCGGCCCTAGGAGGAGGCGCGCCAGAGGAGTCCTACTCCCACCGGGAGTAGGACTCCCTCCCTTTTCCTAGTTGGATTAGGACTTGGGGGGAGGGAAAGAGGGAAGGGGGCGCCGCCTACCCTCTCCTTGTCCTATTCGGACTAGGGGGGGAGGGGGCGCGCGGCCTGCCTTGGCCGGCCCTTCCTCTTCTCCCACATGGACCACTAAGGCCCATTAACCCCCGGGAGGGTTCCGGTAACCCCCCGGTGTTCCGGTAAAATCCCGATTTCACCCGGAACCATTCTGAAGTCCAAACATAGGCTTCCAATATATCAATCTTTATGTCTCGACCATTTCAAGACTCCTTGTCATGTCCGTGATCACATCCGGGACTCCGAACAAACTTCGGTACATCAAAACTTATAAACTCATAATAAAACTGTCATCGAAACGTTAAGCGTGCGGACCCTACAGGTTCGAGAACTATGTAGACATAACCTAGAACCATTCTCGGTCAATAACCAATAACAGGACCTGGATGCCCATATTGGTTCCTACATATTCTACGAAGATCTTTATCGGTCAAACCGCATAACAACATACTTTGTTCCCTTTGTCATCGGTATGTTACTTGCCCGAGATTTGATCGTCGGTATCCAATACCTAGTTCAATCTCGTTACCGGCAAGTCTCTTTACTCGTTCCGTAATACATCATCTCATAACTAACTCATTAGTTACATGCTTGCAAGGCTTAGGTGATGAGTATTACCGAGAGGGACCAGAGATACCTTTCCGACAATCGGAGTGACAAAACCTAATCTCGAATTATGCCAACCCAACATGTATCTTCGGAAACACCTGTAGAGCACCTTTATAATCACCCAGTTACATTGTGATGTTTGGTAGCACACAAAGTGTTCTTCCGGTATACGGGAGTTGCACAATCTCATAGTTGCAGGAACTTTGTATAAGTCATGAAGAAAGCAATAGCAGTATACTGAACGATCAAGTGCTAGGCTAACGGAATGGGTCATGTCAATCACATCATTCTCCTAACGATGTGATCCCACTAATCAAATGACAACACATGTCTATGGTTTGGAAACATAACCATCTTTGATTAATGAGCTACACTAGTGCAGAATCGGGCATTAGCACCGGTTCGTAAGGCCCTATAGTGCCGGTTACATAACCGGCACTAATTTGTGGTCACTAAAGCCCCCCCCCCCGCCCATTTAGTACCGGTTCAGCACGAACCGGTGCTAAAAGGCAACCACGTGGCACGAGCCAGCTCCGGGGGCCTGGAGACCTTTAGTACCGGTTGGTAACACCAACCGGTACTATAAGGTTTGGTGGGTTTTTAGTTTTATGATTTCTTTTTCATTTAATTATGTGTTTCCATTTTAATTCTTTTTCGTTTGCTGGTATTTTACGATACTACACATTGTACACGTTATGCATCATATATACATCATGCATGCTTTGTTTATCAACGCTGCTGCTATGTTCATTGCACCCGCGGATATATAACATGCTCGTGCATGCTTTTGCATCATTACATCATCATATATATATATATATATATATATATATATATATATATATATATATATATATATATATATATATAATAACAAGTCCTACTAATCATGCATCATCATACAACTTCTACTCGTTATTAATAATAAGTCATACGATCATCATCCTCATATATAGTCATCGAACCCAACCCTACATATTTGTTCTTAGCACATGATCATCAGTATCATGTGGTAGGACCTAAACACCCTTAAGGTAAAATAGCATAAAACAATATAGACCCTGACTCTCCATTATGAAGAATGGCGATCATCCTGTCTCCAATTCTTGCCTTTCGCTGCTTATTGCTTCCAAGAAGCTCCTTACGACTGTCCATACATTTTTTCCATTCTTTGATTGTTATGTCTCCACTTCTTTTAGAAACCCGGTATGGACAGTTGAGATTCGTAGGACGACCTGGTCGTATGTTCAAAACATGAAGGCTACCACGCGTATACATCAGATGAGGCACACAATCATTCGGAATTATCTGTTGAAAAACATAATAATAACTTTTTAGTTAGCAATGATGTACTAGTTTTAGAAGTGTGCAAAAAGATGCACGGATGTTGTAATAGTAAAAAATAATCTTACCAGGGTATATCCATGGTAGTTACCGTAGTTCAACACGTGCACTAGTGGCACGTATTGACCATAATGTTGAGGAGTTTGATTGTAGATATTGTAATTCTCAAGATCAGTACAAAATCCGACCAGATGAGTTTTCTCCTGATAAGTTAATTCGGAGCCTTCAGTGTAGTACGTTCTGTCTACCATCTTCCGCACATTCTTTGAAGAATGAAAATAAGCTGTCAATGGAGATAAGTTGTCAACATTATATTTTGAAATAAACAATATAAATTACTTAATAACTATGTTTAGCTCACATGAGGGAAGAACTGGAGGTGTATCCACAAAGACCCAAATCGAAGGTGTCTCTTGCTCGATTGTAGGATCACCAAGATCCATGGAGACAAGCATACCCTCATCAAGACCATACATCTTGCAAAATGCATCCCAATTTTTGCAACCAAAATGGGTTACACTCTGAGCATTGTACAGCTTTACTTGAAAATCCACACCATGCTCGGTACTTAGGATAATTTTTTTGGTTTCGAAATTTTCATGGTCTTCAAAACCCATCCTCTCCAATACATAGCGTCTTGCAAAGCATGGGATAAGCTAGTCGAATTGGAAAAGATGAAAAAGACACGTTAAAATTGTTGAAGTCGTGCTTAATTACGAAAAAAACTATTGTCGTCGTTGCGTACCGTATGAACATCGCAGGTCTCCTCGAGCTTAATGCTGAAGCGCCGATCTTCGTCCAGCTCAATGAACCTGTCGCAGATACATCGGTCGTCGTGGCACCAGTCGCACTCCCCCGGGCGGTTATCGTCGTCCGGTGAGTACGACATTTCCGGCCTACGTTCATAATTTAGTTTTTATTAGTCTACTATCTAGTTCAACTACTAAGCACTTACTATAAATAAATAAGTAGCAATTACTATAAACAAACTACTAAGCACTTACTATATTAATTCAACTAGTTCAACTAAAAGCATTATATTTACTAAAAATAAAATAGATAGTTCTAATTCATCTAAACAAATTATATATAGACTAGTTATATTAATTCAACTAGTTCAACTAATTAAGCATTTACTAAAAATAAACTAGTTCTATATATTAATTCAACAAGTTCAACTAATTAAGCATCTTCTAAAAATAAACTATTTCTATATATTAATTCAATAAGTTCAACTAATTAAGCATCTTCAAAAAATAAACTAGTTGATCTATATATTAATTCAACTAGTTCAACTAAAAGCATTATATTTACTAAAAATAAACTAGATAGTTCTAATTCATCTAAACATATTATATATAGACTAGTTATATTAATTCAACTAGTTCAACTAATTAAGCATTTACTAAAAATAATCTAGTTCTATATATTAATTCAACAAGTTCAACTAATTAAGCATCTTCAAAAAATAAACTAGTTGATCTATATATTAATTCAACTAGTTCAACTAAAAGCATTATATTTACTAAAAATAAACTAGATAGTTCTAATTCATCTAAACATATTATATATAGAAAACAGAAAATAAGTAAAAAATATGTGTGTGTGTGTATATACGTGTGTGTGTGTTTGTGTGTACGTGTCTGTGTGTATGCGCGCGCGCGTGTGTGTGTGTGTGTGTGTGTGTGTGTGTGTGTGTGCATGTGCGTATACGTATGCGTGTGTACGTATATAGGGCAGCGACGACGACGGGCGGCGGGGGCGGCGACGACGGGCGGCCGGGGGCGGCGACGACGGGCGCGCGGCGGGCCGGGGGCGGCGATGACGGGCGCGCGGTGGGCCGGGGGCAGCGAGACGACGACGGGCGCGCGGCGGGCCGGGGGCGCGCGGCGACGACGACGGGCGGCGGGGGCGGCGACGACGACGGGCAGCGGGGGCGCGCGGCGACGACGACGGCGGGCGGCGGGGGCGGCGAGGGCGACGGCACGGCGGCGTCGACGAGATCGAGCGAGAAACGTGGAACGAAGTGGCGACGATAACTGATTTTTCGTAAGTGCCATATATATAGGGGGATCCTTTAGTACCGGTTGGAGCCACGAACCGGTACTACCGGTACTAAAGGCCAATTTTGGCCAGCCCAAGCGGCGGGAAACGAGGCCCTTTAGTACCGGTTGGTGGCTCCAACCGGTACTAAAGGCCCCCCCTTTAGTACCG